>CM044319.1:44210000-45460000 GCA_024291935.2 Okapia johnstoni | reverse complement strand
TTGTTAGCTAGAGATGAAGACTTTCCTAATGATGAAAACAAAACGGCTAGTTCAGCAGATAAACGTTGTGTCTTCACTGAATAATGGGGCTATAATACATATGAAACAAAAACTGATATAAATAAAAGCACTCTTTAAGCCAACAATAGTATTATATTTTAACACTCTCCTCTCAGAAATTGATAGAAAATACAGACAAATCAACAGGGATATGGGAGACTCGAACAACACTAACTACCAACTTGACCTAAACAACTGAAGCATACACATTCTTTTCATGTGCATAGAGAATACTGACCTAGAACTCACATTGGCTATAAAATAAGTATCAGTAAATTTTAGAACAGTGAAGTTTATATATGTTTTCTTATACTAAAAAGGGATAAATTTGAATTCACGAAAAACAAAACACCTTGAAATATTCCAAATATTTGGAAATTATACAACATATTTCTAAATAATCTATGGGTGAAAGAGAAGTTATAAGAAAAATTAGAAAATATTTCAAATGGAATGATAACAAAGAACACAGAATTCCAAAATGTGTAGGATATAGCTAAAGAGGTTCTTGGAGAGAAATGTATACCTTTAAGTACTTATTCTAGAAATGAAGAAAGATTTTAGGTAAGAATAAAATTTCTACCTTAAGAAAAGAAGTCATAAAGGAAAGTGGATAAATATAGATGTGAAAAACAATGAAATATGCAACAAACAACAGAGAATACTAATAAAACCAAACATTAGTTCTTTGAAAAGATTAATAAAATTGACAGTCCCTCAGAGATGCTGATCAAGAAAAAGGAGAAAAACCATTGAATACAATAGAAAAGAAGCAGATTAATAGATAGAGAGAACAAACTAGTGGTTAGCAGTGGGAGGAAGGAAGCGGGAGGGTCAATATAGGGGCAGGGGTAATAACAGGTACAAACTGCTAATATTACGTATAAAATTAGCTACAAGGGTATATTGTACAACATGGGGAACAGAGCCAATATTTTATTATGAGTATAATATAAGCTTTAAAATTGTGAATCATTCTATCATACACCTGAACCTTACATAATATTGTATATCAACTATACTTCAATAAATAAGAAAAAGGAGACAATACAAGTTATCAACATCAGGACTGCAAACGGAGATACCACTATAGATCTTACAGACATTAAATGACTATTATTAGCAACTTTCTGCCAATATATTCAACATATATAAAATAGACAACTAAAAAATTGACACAAGATGAAACAGCATATCTGAATAGCTCTCCACGTATGAAATAAGAGGAGTTTGTTTTCAAAAACCTTCTCAAGATAAAACTTCAGGCCCTGGCAAATTCATAAGTCAGTTCAATCAAAGGTTAAGAAATAGTACCAATCTTACACAAACTCTTTCAGAATATAGAGGAATAGACTTCACTTGACAATTCACTTTACGAGACCAACATTACTCTGCAGTACCAAAACAAGTCAAGGATGTTAGAATAAAAAAAAGAAAAAACAACCCTGCAGATCAGCATCTCTCATGAGGTGGATCACAGAATAAAGCATCAAAGCCAACATTAAAAATTTCTAGAAAAAAATAAAAAACTTAGACCAAAGAAACTTTGACACCTAAGAGTAGGTAGTGATTTCTTAGGACATAAGAAGGACTGATTTATAAAAGAAAAAATTTGATGAGATAAATTTCATCAAAATTAATAACTTCTGCTGATCAAAAATACTGTTAAGAAAATGTAGAGCAAACTATAGCTTGGGAGAAGAATAAAAACAATATATATGTATATACAAGACAAATATATCCAGAATATGTAAAGAATGTTTGCACATCCAGAATAAGAACATAAGCATTTCAATAAAAATGGAGAAATATTTGGATAAACACTTTCAAAATTGTAGGATGCACAGGTCTTTTTTTTTCCTACCCCAAAGTACATGTTCTTAAACATTTCATTCTATTTTGGGGACTGAGCTGAGGTTTGAACAAAGTCTGGTACCCATTATCCCACCCAGCCATTCCCCTACCCATATCATACTCAATCAACAGGTAGCTCACAGTCTGAAGCAGGAGTGGAGGGATGAGCTGGTAGAACCTCATGTTATGCTGCTGCATAAAGGAAGGCCCAGGGGCTCTGAGTGCCAAGAGGAGGGGCCCCAACCTAGTGAGCCATTCCAGGGAGGCTTTCAGAAGAAGGAAGAATGGCATACTCTTTCTTGAGAAGATTGAGATTACCCCCCTCCATTCTTGTGCACCTTGGGTCCACATCACTTCAGGGTGGTGTACAACAATCTCCCTAGGGCAGGGAACTGTTATACAATTCCTGACTGGTAAGATGGACAAGGCAGGACAAAATCTTGGCTGCTACCCTTCTCCTTTTCCTTCAATCTCCCATTCCCTTATCTTGGACTAGTCAATGTGCATCCATAAGAGGACATTGCCCTTTCCTTCCACCGAACTATGAGGAGAAGAACTGAGAAAAATAACGTCAGATAGATTTGCTGTTGTTCAGTTGCTCAGTCTTGTCCAACTCTTTGCGACCCCATGGACTGCAGGATGCCAGGCCTCCCTTTCCCTCACTATCTACCGGGGTTTGCCCAAACTCATGTCCATTGAGTCAGTGATGCCATCCAATCATCTCATCTTCTGTCACCCCCTTCTCTTCCTGCCTTCAATCTTTCCCAACATCAAGTGGAAAGGATCTTTCCAGGGTCTTTTACAATGAGTCAGTTCTTCAAGTGGCATCAGGTGGCCAAAGTATTGGAGCTTCAGCTTCAGCATCAGTCCTTGCAATGAATATTCAGGGTTGATTTCCTTTAGGATTGACTGGTTGGATCTCCTTGCTGTCCAAGGGACTCTCAAGAGTCTTCTCCAGCATCGCAGCTCAAAAGCATCAATTCTTCAGTGCTCAGCCTTTTTTATTGTCCAGATCTCACATCCGTACATGATGACTGGAAAAACCATAGCTTTGACTAGATGGACCTTTTTTGGCAAAGTAATGTCTCTGCTTTTTAATATGCTGTCTAGGTTTGTCATTGCTTTTCTTCCAAGGAGCAAGTGTCTTTTAATTTCATGGCTGCAGTCACCATCCGCAGTGATTTGGAGCCCAAGAAAATAAAGTCTGTCACTGTTTCCATCGTTTCCCCATCTACTTGCCACAAAATGATGGGACTGGATGCTATGATCTTTGTTTTTGAATGTTGTTTTAAGCCAACTTTTTCACTCTCCCCTTTCATCTTCATCCAGAGGCTCTTTAGTTCCTCTTCACTTTCTGCCATAAGGGTGGTGTCATCTGCGTATCTGAGGTTATCGATACTTCTCCCACAATCTTGATATACCCTAGGGAAAAAAAATCCATCCTCTCCTTTATCCTCTTGACCACTCTGTGTCAGGTAGGCTGTGTGGGAAGGACAGAGGACTGGGACCTACCCTCAGACATCCTCTGCTCCAGCACAGGATCTAAGGCATATGCCCCAGGAGGAGCAATGTTGGATGAGAATCAATGAAAGCAAACATGGAGGAAGGAAGGTAGAGGAAGGCAGATGCAGATTGGAGGGCTTCCTGGAGGAGGTAGGGCTTGTAAAGTAGAGTAGGGAGGAATTTTTTTTTTTTTTGGATTTTCTCCTGATTTTTTTTTTTCCTAGTTGGGTCTTTGGTGTTGCATGCGGGCTTTCTCTAGTCTTGGTGAGCAAGGGCTACTCTTTAGTTGTGGTGCACAGGCTTCTTATCTCGGTGGCTTCTCTTGTTGCAGAGCACGGGCTCTAGGGCACGGGCTCAGTAGTTGCAGCACATGGACCTAGTTGATCTGTGACATGCAGGATCTTCCTGGACCAGATATCAAACTAGTGTTACTCTGCATTACAAGGCAGATTCTTAACCACTGGACCACCCAGGAAGCCCCCTTTATTATTATTTATTGTGTAAATGTAGGCATAATTGTAGAGAACACAATCATTTACTTGCAGTAAATAACATTTAAAAAAAGACAAATTCTTACAATCTCATTGTAGTAAAACATGTTGAAACAAGAGTGGGAAGTATTTTTTTTTAAATTGAATTTTAATTGGAGGATAATTGCTTTACAATGTTGTGTTGGTTTCTGCCATACAACAATGTGAATCAGCCACTAGTATACATAAATCCCCTCCCCCTTGAAATTCCCGCCCCCCCGCCCTGTCCTGCCCACTCCCCCCACCCCAACCGGCACATCCCACCCCTCTAGGTCTATACAGAGCACCAGACTGGGCTCCCTGTCCTATACAACAGCTTTGAGGATGGGAAGGATTTGGATAGGAGGAGGGTCATGGGGGGCATTGCACATTCGTGCTCAGTTGCTAAATCTTGTCTGACTCTTTGAGACCCCATGGACTGTAGCCTGCCAGGCTTCTCTGTCCATGAGGTTCTCCCAGCAAGAATACCGAAGTGGGTTGCCATTTCCTTCTCCAGGGTATCTTCCCGACCCAGGGATCAAAACTGTGTCTCTTGTGTCTCCTTCACTGGCAGGCAGATTCTTTACCAATGAGCCACCTGGGAAGTCGGGGGGGCATTGTGGGTAATACTAATTATGTAACAAAGTATTACATTTAATTACTAATAATGAATTATTATGCCTGTCTATGGAGTATTTATGTTCCTTTTTCCCCTCAGTATTTGACCAAGGTAAGCACTTTATTGGAGAAGGAAATGGCAACCCACTCTAGTACTCTTGCCTGGAGAATTCTGTGGACAGAGGAGCCTGGTGGGCTGCTGTCCTTGGGGTCGCACAGAGTCGGACACAACTGAAGTGCCTTAGCATGCATGCATGCATTGGAGAAGGAAATGGCAACCCACTCCAGTATTCTTGCCAGGAGAATCCCAGGGACAGAGGACTGTCGTCTAAGTGGACATGACTGAAGCGACTTAGCTGCAGCAGCAGGAAGCGCTTTATATGAATACATATTTTCATTTCAAGAGGGGCAGTGGAATCAAGATGAGCAAAGACACTTGCCTCTCTGTTGTATCCCAGGGCAGTCCCCAGCATGCCCGCACCCCTTGCAGGCACACATTCAGGTGGTCACACAGAATCCAGACTGAGATGCTCAGGGGCAGAGCTCAGGAGCCGAGTCTCACACATTTCCTTAGCATTGGTCTTGTTCATTGATATAAATTGGTATAAGCACATTGGCCTTTGGGCAGCATATAATTGTTTGAGCTTTCAGAGGAAAAGGGTGCAGGGTGGGCAAGCTGGGGGACAATGACTGTCACCTCTCTGGCGGTAGCCTGTGGAGGGCCACACATGTCTAGCTTAGAACTCTCCATCAGTTAGATGACCCACTCTCACCCATTGTCGGCTGGGGCCCGGCACTGCACTTGAAAGCAACGGCGACCACTCACACAGATGAAGTGATTGAATAGCTGACCTGGATCGCAGTAGAATATTGGAGATGTGATGTTATGCTGAATGCAGGGCAAGGGCCTTGTGTTCCCAGGCTGTGTGCTGGGAGCCTAGGGGGATGTAGTGGGATAGCCCCCTTCCCTGCTTCCACCTGATTTGTTTCATGCATACTGGACTTCAGGCAAGAGTTCATTCAAACCTGTTCTTTTTGAGAAAACATTGCTAGTGGAGTCCCTTAGAGGTGCTGGGTTGATGCAATTGGTTGCAGGGCTCCTGAAGATCCTGAAGGAATTGGGAGACTACGCACATGGAATTGGGGAGCGGGGAGGTGTCAGTTCAGGTGTCCCCAAGTGGGGGGCTTGAGCAAAATGAGCCCTCAACCTCCGCATGCCCAGCACAAGGAATTCCGTTTCCCACAAGCATGCAACATGCTCAAACTCTTAATAAAAAAAACAAAAACCTCTTAATTTTCCCAGGTAGGGGCTTCCACAGGCTTTCCAGGTGGTGCTAGTGGTAAAGAACCCACCTGCCAATGCAGGTAGACATAAGAGACACAGGTTTAATCCCTGGGTTGGGAAGATCCTCTGGGAGGGCAAGGCATCCCACTCCAGTATTCTTTTCTGGAGAATCCCATGGACAGAGGAGCCTGGCAGGCTACAGTCCATGGGGTTGCAAAGAGTTGGACACGACTGAAATGACTTAGTATGCAAGCCCACAGGGGGCTTCCACTGTGGTGGTCCTGCGGGCTGGAGCCAATGTTTAGGGGGAGGTCTGGAGATGTTCACAGAACCACTGAGGGGGATCTCACCTGATCTTCAAGAAGGGAACCAAGATAACAGGGCCTGGGCCAAGGGTCAGCTTTTATCAAGACCACAGTCTCCCTGCTCTGGGCGGTGAGGGCCCCAGAGTCAGAGGCACCCCCTCCATCCCACCCACCAGGAGCACTGTTGGAAGCACCTGCTACCTCACTCCCTGTCACTCATCAGCTTTGGAGCAATCAGTCTGCTACTTAACACTTAACTAGGCAAAGCACTCCAGCGGCCGCCTCCCATTTGTCTTTGTTAGTGCTCACAGGGGATAGGTGTGGGCATCTCTGGGCCACCTCCCCGCCACGCTGCACCAGGGCCCGCTGTGCAATCACTCAGCCTCCACAATCACCGGCAGGGCACTTAGGAGAGGCTTACCTGGCTGCTAAGTCAGCGCCACAGGGCCCAGGGGGCATGGCCAGCGTGCCAGGGGAACTCTGGGGAGGGGCCCCAGGCAGAAACCCACCCTGCTATCTGTCTCCTCATGTGCAGACTCGTGGGCACACATTTAGTGTGGCAAGTTCACTTAGTAAACACTGGCTGCTCTAAAGCCTGGGGCCCCACCACCCTCCCCTCAGAGCCCACAGCCTGGCAGACGAGGCAGACCTGTCCACAGATGCTTTCCAGTGATGCAGTCAGTGTTAGAACAGAAGTGGGTACTCAGCCCTGTTACAGTGGAGGTCTCCTCTCACTCTGCCAGGCAAGGGCAGAGAAGGCCTCCGGGACTGGGATGTGTGGGAGAAACCTAGGCCATCAAAGGGTAGGCGGTGGGGCACTGAGGCTGCCAAAGGGACATGAGCTATAGAAGCAGCCTTTGCAAAGGCGCAGGGATTGGAAAGATTGGATTGAGCTGGGGGAATCTCAGGTGGATAGGCCCGGCTGGAGTATTATTAAACTGTAGTGTATCTATTATTTAGGTGTCAACAATCCATCCCTATCTCTTCTGTTCTCTTTTTTAAAAAAAACACAACTTGTTTATTTTTAATTAGAGGGCAATGGCTTTACAATGCTGTGTTGGTTTCTGCCATACATCAACATGAATCAGCCGTAGGTATATATGTGTCCCCTTGCTCTTAGGTCTCCCTCCTATCACCCACACCATCCCACCCCTCTAGGTTGTCACAGAGCACCCTCTTGTTCTCTCTTTATGGATCTACCTACACTTTCATTGTCATCCTTCCAGTTAGCTGTTATTTGTCTATCTTTCATCCATTCATTCATGCATGCATACATCCATCCATCTCTTCATGTCATGTTCCAAAGCAGATCTGTTTTCAGAAAACTCTCTCAACTGACATAGTGCCTGACACTTCACTGTTAGGGATGAATTTCTGCCTTAAGTACTAATGTCTCTCAGCACTTTTAACAAGTACATGACCCAAGGAGAGGCAACAGAAATCACAGACACTGCCCTCTGTGTGATGTTGATTAAATTACACATCTGTTTCATGATCAGGTCCTGGGACCTGCAGATAAGTACAGAATAAGCTAGCGTGTGCAGGGAGGCCCAAGCACAGAGGGCTAGGGCCACTATTGAGGATTTGCTGTTGATATGATCCTGTCCCCGGGACCAACCTTCCCCTGACTATAAGCTCCATGGAGGCAAGAGGAGGGGATTCTATCTGTCCAATTATTACAGTGATGGTACATAGTACAGACTCAATGAATAATCTGAATGAATGACAAAGGAACCCTTGTGCAAGCTATTGTGTACTCCCTGCCAAAGCTGCTACCACTCTGGCATACCGGTACTGGCCTTAGAAACCATGTAGGGTCCAGACCTCATAGGTTTGGGTTCATAAATGTCTGGCCTTGAGTGACAATTTAGCCACTTACCAGCTGTGCAATTTGAATAGGATACATAATCTCTTGGGAGTTCAGTTTTTTCAGTTGTAAAACGAGACCAATAGTTTGTATTTGTGGGATCAAATGATATTGTGATTTTTCCGGAACTACAAAACATTCTACACAATAGCGATTGTTAGTCTGCTTTGCTTGTGAATAGAAGGCAAGACTCATCAGAAGACCTTTTGCTTCTCCCAAGGAGGAGGAAAAATTACAGAAAATATCAGACACTAGATTTGTGGTCTACCTCTTTTCAGAGTTGTCCTCTTATCATACTGGAAAGTTCTATGTCATTTATTTAAAGAGGAATTCTTTTATAACCCTCAGTGAAAAACATTTCCAATGCAGTGACGAGAATTTCATCATTAAAGATTCAAATTTTTAGGCAAGACCCTTACGAGACATTTTGTTGGTCTGATACAAGTGTCCTTCTTGGAGGGCTGTATCTTGGGTTTTTACACTAACACCTGGAAGTGTGTATGTGTTATACGTGATATCCCCTCCCCAATACACACACTTCTCAGGTGTTGCAGTGGTAAAGAATCTGCTTGTAACGCAGGAGACTCAGGTTCAATCCCTGAGTTGGAAAGATCCCCTGGAGTAGGAATTGGCAATCCACTCCAGTATTCTTGCCTGGAAAATTCCAAGGACAGAGGAGCCTGGTGGGCTACAGTCCATGGGGTTACAAAGAGCTGGACATGACTGAGCACACACACACAACACACACACACACATTCTGCTGCTTACAATCAAAGCTTCAGACACACGCGGTGTTTGGCTGGAATTTCCGTTTCTCTCTGTTGACTCCCTAAATCTGGGAAGTGCTTGATTTTTACATCTGTTGTTTCATTTGGTCCCCACAAGTGAGCTAGGATGTAGATGCATTTTCACGGTGGGGTGGGCCCATCCTCAAAGGACCTTGCTCTTTCAGGATCATCTTTTAGAATCTTCCCCTCTTGATTCCCCTTGGCCCTGGTGGATGCTGGGGAAACCCAGGAGGCTCTGCCCCTCCGCCTTGCCCCCAGCCTCACTACTGACAGTTCAAATTGGGCGACTCACAGTGCTGCCAAACTTCAAGGTATCTTTGTACTGAGCTCATCAAAAAGCAAACACTCAGGCACTTGAATAAGATAAGCAATTTGTGGCTTTGTAAAAAGTCAATGCAATTCAATTTAGACCTCTTAAGGAGTGCTGCTGCTTCTCACATTTATTGTTTCCTTGTATAACCTGCTCCATCGAAGGGACTGCAGATTTGTCTTCTGTTTGTGAAGTGGGATGAAGTCCCTGGAATGAGTGACCTTCAAGAGAAGCACAAAACTTACAAATGAAGCTGTCGCCGAGAAACCTCACTCTTGCCTCAGCTCACAGCTTTCTTTCTTTATATAGATTTGATTTTCCAAATGGCAGATTACAAAACTAGCTATTTTTTCTTCCCAAACACAAACACTTTAATTTCTTGTCTTTTTTCTCCCCTTTTAACCAAGAATGATATTTTTAAAATGCAATCCTCACTCTAATCTTTATCACTCCTGAAAGACTCCGTTTTTTTCACCTGTGAAGACATCTCTGGTGCCGAGTGAAGCCCCCCAGAACATGTGCTTTTTTTCTCTTAGCCTTCTCGGAGGTGGATTTTTTTTCTGGTTTTTGTTTTTTGTTTTGTCATAGAACAAACTGCTCATGGTTTCTTTTGATTCTTTGTTGGTTTATTTAGAGAATAGGATCAGTTTATTCCCACCTTGTCAAATAAACCCAAGGCACATGAGAATAATAATATTAATAATAACAATAGTAGTAGTAATACTGTTAATGATTATCTGTTCAGTGCCAAGCACTACACATGGTGTTTCACATGTGCTTTTTTGATTAATTCTTGCAACAATCCATGAGGTAGGTATTGCCACCTCACTGTGTTGATGAGGCTCAGAGAGGTTATGGAAATTTCACAAGGTCACACAGCTAGTAAATGCCAAAGCTGAAGGTCAAACCCGTGCCTGGCTGAATCCTGAGCACAACTCCTGGGGCCCCAGTACTTTACAGATACTGCTTCCTATTTCCATTCCTTAAGCCTCAATTGTGAGAGCTTCTCATTGTACATTTTCTCATATAGACTCTTTTTCTTTCTTTTTATTGAAGTGTAATTGATTTACAATGTTGTGTTAGTTTCTGGTGTACAGCAAAATGATTCAGTTATATTTATGTATTCTTTTTTGGATTCTTTTCCTTTATAAGTTATTACAAGATATTGAATATAGTTCCTTGTGCTATACAGTAAGTAGGTCCTTGTTGGTCCTATTTTACATATAGTAGTGTGTATATAGGGCTTCCCTAGTGGCTCAGTGGTAAAGAATCTGCCTGCAACGCAGGAACCGCAGGAGACGCCAGGTTCAATCCCTGGGTCAGGAAGATCCCCTGGAGGAGGACAAGGCAACCCACTCCAGTATTCTTGCCTAGAGAAACCCATGGACGGAGGAGCATGGCAGACTACAGTCTATGGGGCTGTACAAAGTCAGACATGACTGAAGTGACTTAGCACGCACGCACATAGCATGTATATATTAATTCCAAACTCCTAATTTATCCCTCCCTTCTCTTTCCTCTTTGGCAACCATAATTTTGTTTTCTATGTCTGTAGGTCTTTTTCTCTTTTGAATATAAATTCATTTGTATCACTTTTTAAGGTTTTTTTGTATATAAGATGTATCATGTGATGATATTTGTCTTTGTCTGGCTTACTTCACTTAGTATGATAATCTCTAGGTCTATCCATGTTGCTGAAAGTGGCGTTATTTCATTCTTTTTTTATGGCTGAAGAATATTCCATTGTATATATGTACCACATCTTCCTTATCCATTCATCTGTTGATGGACACTTAGGTAGCTCCCAGGTCTTGTCTATTGTAAACAGTGCTGCTATAAACATTGTGGTGCATGTATTTTTTCAAATTGTGGTTTTCTCTGGATAGATGTCAGGAGTGGGATTGCAGGATCATATGGTAGCCCCATTTTTCAGTTTCTAAGGAGCTTTCATACTATTCTCCCTAGGGCTGTACCAATTTACATTCCCACCAACAGTGAAGGAGAGTTGTTTTTTCTCCACATTCTCTCCAGCATTTATTACTTGTACGCTTTTTGATGATGGCCATTCTGATTGATGTGGGGTGATACCTCATTGTAGTTTTGATTTGGATTTGTCTAATAATTGGGCTTCCCTGATGGCTCAGACAGTAAAGGGTCTGCCTGCAGTGCAGGAGACCCGAATTCAATCCCTGGATTGGGAAATCACCTGCAGAAGGAAATGGCAATGCACTCCAGTACTCTTGCCTGGAAAATCCCATCGACTGAGGAGCCTGACAGGCTGCAGTCCATGGTGTTGCAAAGAGTCGGACACGACTGAGCAACTTCACTTTCAATAATTAGGCTTCCCTGGTAGCTCAGTTGGTAAAGACTTTGCATGCAATGTAGGAGACCTGGGTTCAATCCCTGAGTGGAGAAGATCTCCTGGAGAACGGAATGGCTACCCACTCCAGTGTTCTTGCCTGGAGAATTCCATGGACAGAGGAGCCTGGCAGGCTACACTTTATGGAGTCACAAAGAGTCAGACAAGACTGAGCAACTAAGCATTCATTCATTCAATAATTAGCAATGCTTAGCATCATTTCATGCGCCTGTCTTATTTGGAGAAATGTCTACTTAGATCTTCTACCCATTTTTTGATTGGGTTATTTTTTACATTGAGCTATATGAGCTGCTCGTATATTTTGGAGGTTAATCCCTTGTTGGCTGCATTGTTTGCACCATATAAAATCTCTCCTTAGCCCATATTCCTTGGCATTAAAAGCACCCTGCTTTGAAGGACTCAAGGGAGCAAAAGGTGACGTTTATGAAGTTTCGTTTGATTTCATTATCATTTGTCTCAGTTAAAGGCTTCTGCATCATTCTTAGTATTGAAACTATTGCTGACATGTTTTCACCTACTTTAGAAGCTTCCTTTACTCCCTTTCATCACCTTTGTGGAAAACCCATCAACTACCCTCTCTCCCCCAGTCATCCCTGGCTCCCCTTTGGCCTTAGGAAAACCATGGGGCTTGTAGTTGTACCCCAATACATGGGTGCAGTCCCTGGGAAAAGGAGAATGTTGTGGCCATACTTTCGGCCCAAGAATCCTGACTCCAAGTTGAACGTGGAAAAGTAGGTCTTCCTGCCTGGGTTCAGAAGGTCCCCTGTTCTCATCCCCACCTTCCCAGAACACCAGGAGATTCAAAGACTGAAGTACCAGGCCTCTCAAGGAGTCTAAAACTTTAGAGCAGAACACCAGCTGGGCGGGGAGGGGAAACAGAAAATGCTGGATTGTGAGCTTTGATCCCTCTCTGGCTACCTTTTATTTGAGCCAAACACAGACCAGGCACATCTAGCTGAACTGCATAATCGAATCTCAGTCTTGCCCCTCCTCACGGGTGCCACTGCTCATTGCCCTGTGAGAGGCTGATGACTTCTAATTGTCCTAATACTCTGCTGCTTTCCCACTGATTCTGCCCAAATACTGTGTGTCATGCAGCATCCGATTACCATTGTTTTATTTTCATTGCATTTATTTTCATAGTTGCTTTCTATTTAGGGAAGACGATGTTTGTTTTCCGTGAAGGACAGTGATCTGACGTTTTATGCTTTTTGGTGTATCTAAGCGAGAGTGGACAGTCCATTCAAAAATATAATGCAATATTCTAATACAGATGTTAGGAGGGAATAAAACTAGTGGTGCAGGTGTAGAAATGACTGAAGGTGGGGACAGTGACCTGTGTAATTCTGAGGAGTAAAATTGAAGATAGCAGAATCAATCTGAAACAAAATGCTGCACAGCTACAGAACTAAGGTAGAGGCGGTGGGGCAGGGGACTCTTTGGGCGTGCTTGGATCAAATGAGCAGTGAGTTGTAGGGAGTTATCTTGGTAATACATTCTCTCTCCAGGAGCTGGCTGACTGCCTCTCTCTCCTGGCTGACTGCCACGTGGTTCCAGCCCAGCCCTGGGCACATATGTGGGAAACTTTAATGTATGAAGCACCTCTGAACTCTGGAACCAGGAGCAGGAAGGCTCCTGGCCTCATGGACGGCTACTCCTCATGACGAGGTCATCCACCTCGGCCCCTTACCTGGTGGTTTCCGTCGGGGCCCTGAGTAGGAATTCTGTGGACTCTAGGAAGCCTTGGCAATCTCTGTCCAGTTATGTTTCTTGGCTGGACTGGTATGGAGACTGTGATGACTGTCACACAGGGGACAGGCCCGTGGGGAGAAGGAAGACAAGGCCAGGCTGTCTTCCTGTATCTCACATTTGAAGGACTCACACATTTGGCTGATGGACTGAAAGGAGAATTTTTAAGGAGGAAAAGTAAATAAGTGTCAGTGTTTGAAGCAGGGCCAGGCAGGATAAAAGCAGAGAGACACACAGAGGCTGTGTTTATCGACATGTGGGGCTATAACAACCTGTCAGTTTTTGATCAATCAAAATACTGGTCATACTAGGAAAATCAGTTTGATGTTGATAAAGCAGTTATTTTCTGCACAGGCCAAGGGCAAGGCTGAGGTAGTTCCCACAAGTCAGTGAGAGGAGCATTTGGGCAGAAGAGCTGGAAGAGGCAAGAGGGAGCAGGACAGGAGGGATTAGAGAATCCCATGGTCTGTGACTATTTGGAGGGGCCTTGCCACACTCCCTGGGTCAGACACTGCTAATTGTCTTCCTAATGGCTGTTGCTGCCTCTTCCTAACTAACAAAATTCTAACTTAATTCTGGGCAGTAACTTGCTTAGCAATGGAGCATAATTATCGAAGTCAGTCATGACGATTGTGTTTGCTGCTTCCCCAGATGTTCCTCTGGCTGGGTGGGGGACACAGCTAATGAAATCTAAGATTTTTTTCAGAAGACTCTGAAGGAGCTATAATTTCCTTGTAAAACGTTCAGGTGAAGCTGGTGCTGTCTTTCAAGCTTCTGCCTGTTTCTTGCCTTGAGCACAGCTGTGGTTCCTAGAAGGACATTAGGTGCCCCCAAGGTGGCAAGACAACACATCCATGATGGCACAGCAATAGTAGAGTTTGGAGCTTTTGATGTTATCATTAGACTGCTGCACCATTTCCCTACCCAAAGTAGCTTTCCTCTGGATTTCTCCTTGTGTGAGATAAGTGAAAGTAAAAGTCACTCAGTCATGTCCGACTCTTTGCAACCCCATGGACTATACAGTCCATGGAATTCTCCAGACCAGAATACTGGAGTGGGTAGCCTTTCCCTTCTCCAGGGGATCTTCCCAACTCAGGGATTGAACCCAGTTCTACACACATTGAAGGTGGATATTTACCAGCTGAGCCACAAGGGAAGCTATCTTATAAGCTTAAGCCACTGCTCGTCAAATATTTTATTACTAACAGATGAGCACTTGATTTTACAGAAGAGGACACTAAGGTCCATCAAAGAGTCAGAATTTTCCTAAAGTTACATGGTTGGTTATAAATCTCCCTCAGTAGGTCTTAGAGTATTTCTTGAAATCCCCACCCCTCACTGCAACCACCCTAGTCTTCCACCAGCCTGGTCTCTCAACTTCAGTGCTCTCTCCCAGTGGATTCTGTCTTTGGTGTTCAACATATCTTTTTCAAATGGAATTTTCTTCACATTATCTCCCCATCCCTACCTTATCCTGGACCACATTGGAGGCAAGTTTAAATGCAAGGTCCTCTGCTTGGCTAAGCACATCAGTGTCTGTGGATGCATTAAATCCTTGAGGTTCTGCAAAGTGGTTATTATCTTGCTTCAAGACCAAGAGGCTACAGTGTCTTCCAGAACCATCCTGGGCACAGAATCCTCTCATCCTCAAGATAAACAAAGCTGTGAGTTTATTCCTGAGGAAGCTGATAGAACACCTCATTCAGTCCCCTACTCTTCGATGATGGATGTTATTCTCTGTCTCCCTGGAAACCTTCCAACACCTGGTACAGCCAACAACTGCTGTCATTCTCTACTGGTTCATTAACAACTGGAAAGCAGAATTTTGGTCATAGCAGGCCAGCAGTGGTTCTTGAGTTACACACCCTGGTACAACCAGCGTTGTAAACCTTGGTACAAAATGAATCTTGATCCATTTTGGAGATTACATCCTGCATGCAGTTGCAAGGGAATGCTGTTGACCAATGGTTTTTAAAATTTTGTGGGTCATCAATCCTTTTAAGAACCTGAAGAAATCTATGGATCCTATCCTGAAAAAAAAACAGTGAGTGAGCATGTGCGGGAAGATCACAGACTCCCTAAAGCCCAGGTACATGCACCCAAAGTTAAGCACCCTTTCCACAGGTAAGGTTGGATTTCATCTGGTTATGCTATACAGCCTTTAATTTCACTTTTGAAAGCAGGACCTGGATGACTGCAGAGCCGGCGGAAAAAAGAATATCAAAGATATTTATTTTAACAAATGGTGGTTCTTCTGGAGAGAAGTCTAAGTGGGCCACCCGAGGTTCTGCTCTTGGCCCTGTCTATGTGACATATGTTTAAATCAGTGATTTAATATAAGACAATTCAAAACTGACACAATATTTATAGGGAAAGCTAATATGTTGTATAAAGAGATCAATATTAAAAAAAGATGTCAGCAGATTAAATGACAGGAAATTAAAACAAAGTGAATATTATGACACATGTGCAATAGAACATGGGCTTCCCTGGTGGCTCAGTGGTAAAGAATCCGCCTGCCGGTGTGGGAGATGTGGGTTTGATCCTTGGCTTGGGAAGATCCCCTAGAGAAAGAAATGACAAACCACTCTAGTATTCTTGCCTGGGACAGAGGAACCTGGCAGGCTACAGTCCATGGGGTCGCAAAAGAGTTAGACATGACTTAGTGACTAAACAATAACAAGCAGCAACAGAATGTATTAAGGTTATTATGAGTCAATTGCCCAAGTACAAATTAGGGAAGTCTTGTTGACAGGAGTGCCCCACAGCTCAAGGGACCTCAGGATATCTGGGAAGTTAGAGAGTTCTGCATTACCTTATGGGGAGCATAGCCCCCAGGCACTGAGCAGTTGTCCTTAGGTCTAGAAGCTGCATGTGGCAATAGGTTGAGGAATGAGATTATATCTAGAGAAGGGAAGCTAAGAGGTCCAAGATTTATGGATTCATATGATGTGAGGGGAGTTGTAAAGAACCCAGACTCTTTACCCTAGAGGAGAGATGACTTACCTAGGGAAAAGGGTGGGCCTGATAATGGCCATCAAGTATCTACTAAGGTTCATACAGAAGAATGACTAGACCAGTTGGTGGTTCTAGGAATTTCCTGGCAATGTGTTGCTCACCAACAGCATGGGCAGACTCATGGAGAAGCGGGGTTCCCATCCAGGGAGATGTTTGAAGAAAGACTTCCTGATTACCTGTCGGGGTGGGTAACTCAGCAGGCAGTCGCCTCTGCCTTGAGTTGAAGTTGCACTTGATCTGGGAAGGCAGCTGTAGTAGACTGGCAGGCTAGAAAGCAGGGATGAGAAAGCTTCAGTGGGCACCTGTGGGTTCAGCAAGATGGTAAATGATGGCTGGGTACGGGGTGGGAAGTGACGGTGCTTGTGTTATTTATTGGCCAAGATTCCTTATTGCTTGAAGACTCTGAAATTCTTTTTGTCCCTGGGAAAACCTCTTTGGCACATATCTGTGCTTCCACACACACTCTGTGTGCCATTCGTGTGCATTGTGTGTGTGTGTGTGTGTGTGTGTGTGTGTGTGTGTCTTCCTCATGGTGACTCAGTCAACTGTTCATGTGGGAACAGAGCTTGCCCTCCCCAGGTCTCTCCAGCTAACATCAACCTATACGCTGGTTCACTGGCCTCCACTCTGCCCGTGTGGGCTCCTCATGGATCTGAGCACAGGTCACACTCATTCCTGCCTCTGAAACTGCACTGTAGATCCTCTCTCCTGAAACCATCCTCTTCTCTCCTGTCTGGTGCTCCCTACACAGCTAGGTCCAGGCCAGTGCCTCTCCCTTCATGGGCGTGGGGACCATCCCAGACCTGATCAGAGACCCACCACTTAACTATGAGCTGCAACTCTGAAGGAATGAGGATAGACTTCTAGAATGCTTGATGGAAATTAGCTTGTTCAGGTGTTCAGGTTGATTGTCCCCAAACTACAGCCTAAGACTTGGGTGTAGGAAATTCATCTGGGAGGTTTCCACAGGGCTTACCTCATAGCTCAGTCGGTAAAGAATCTGCTGGCAATGCAGGAGACCTGGGTTTAATTTCTGGGTCAGGAAGATTCCCTGGAGAAGGAAATGGCAGCCCACTCCACTATTCTTGCCTGGAGAATCCCATGGGCAGAGGAGCCTGGCAGGCTACAGTTTATGGGGTCACAAGAGTTGGACACGACTTAAGCAACTAAGCCACCACCATAGGAAATAGGATTAAGGCAGATGGGAAATGAGGATGGAGGAAAAGTCAACAGAAAGGTGAGTTACTGAGGCTCCAGGGGCTTGGTTTGCAGGTCCTCTGTGAAGTGTACAGAACACCTCAAGGATCTGTCTGTCGGGATGGAAACTGGGGGCACTTATCGACTTGCTCCCAGCCCCATGGGTCAGGTTGCCCATCAGAGTTCTAACTCCTTGCATTTATGGTATGCAGAAGTTTGAAGGCTGAGTGGACCCCCTGCAGAGCAGGTCCCGAGGTAGAAGGGGAGAGCAGAGCTGCTTGTCCTTCAAGTCTGTGATCCCTGTCACCCTCGTCCCCCACTCCCCGCCTGTGACTACACCCTGCCCTGGTTGCAGCAGAAATCAGAGGGGGACGGAGGGATGCTGAACCGTCGACTGCAGTAGGTCCAGCTGGCCCAGTTTCACCTTGTGATTTCCATTACTGTCCCACTCTGTGTTTATTTCAGAAAACACTTTTTGAGCACCACTGTACACCCAATTTTAGGCCCAAAGGTACAGAGAGTTCTAAGTCTGTTTCTTATCATCTACCATTTCAATGGGAAGCTGTTTGGTGCAGGAAACACAATATTTTGGACATACTGTAGGCACCCAGATTTGTTGATGGATTAATTAATTGATTGAACAATTTACTAAACTAAGCTTTCATGGTTTCTATATTAAAAGTCATTCCTTATGGTAGGAAAAAAATGTTTACTCCCAGGCCTCTGGGGCATTCTAACCTGTGGTATATGCAGTACACATTTCAATGATAAAGTTCTTAATAACTACAGGATGAGTTGGCAGAATGATTTAGATCTAAAGTCCAGAGCAAGGCAATTACATCTGGCTCCCAGCTTTAAAAAATTGAAATAATCTTTATCTGAATTTTAAAAAGTATGTTAAAATTATAACATCAAATGTCAAATGTGGCGATGACTTATCCTGCCCATGTGACAGGGGGCATGGGGGAGGTAGGACCTTAATATGCATGTTGCTACCACCTAAAGGTTAAAAACATCTGATGTCATCTGGGGCACTAATTGTACTTTTATCGATCACATTCGGAATTTGAATAGCATCAGGGAAATGAAATTCTTGTGGCCAACCATTCTGCCATAGACTTTCCTCATCTCCCTTGGACAAATGAGACGTTTGGAGAAGGAATTCATCTCCAGGGACTTGCTGTCCTGCTAAATTATTTTCTATTTCTCATTAATTCTTGTCTTCCTCTTGCTCATGCCACCCACCCCCTCACACCCTCCCTGGCCCATCCAAGTCACATCAAGTTGTCAGATTCACCTGCTCCAGGCTCTTCCTCCCTGCTCCACTGAGCTCCCTTCCCTCCCAACCAAGGCTCCTGGGACCTGGCAATCGGGGCTTAATTATGTCCTTCTCGTGTTACTTGTTAATTGTCACTTCTAGGACTCTCTTGGCTCCCTGGGAAATACTGCCTTTTGATGTAAAAAGCATGTTTTAAGTAACTGTAAGACGATGTGAGTTTGAAATTGTCAAAGGAACATTAACAAGGTAAATTCAAAACCTGAAGCCAAAGTGGTGAATCTTGGCTTCTTTCTTCAAAGGCGGCGGGGACAGGCACTAACGTGGACACTCCAGGTGGGGGCCACGGTGCAGATAGCATAGCAGGGAAAGTCATCAAAATAAAATCACAACCCTCCTAGGTGATCACGGGGTCACACAGACCCAGAATGAGCAAAGGAAGCCAGACACGAAATACATACTGTGCAATCCCATCGATGTGAAGTTCAAGAAGAGGCAAAATTAATCTAAGCCCTGGAGGTCAGGAAGTGACTTACTTCTCAGTGTGTGAGTAGAGGAATGGTCTGCAATTTGATGTGTGGGTGGTGTGTGCAGTGGTAAGAAACCACCAAACTGTACACTTCATTATATGTATATAATAACTCAATTGAAAAAGTAACAACAATGACAAAAGTAATAATACAAGGGTAGATGTTTGTGGAGCCTCTCCTATGCCTCACGTGCCCGGCACTGTGCTGCTACTTCCCATGAGTTCTATTTGACTCCTGCCCTGGTAGCTCAGCTGGTAAAGAACCCACCTGCCATTGCAGGAGACACAAGAGACATTGGTTTGATCCCTGGGTTGGTAAGATTCCCTGGTGGAGAAAATGGCAACCTGCTCCAGTATTTTTGCCTGGAAAGTTCCATGGAGAGAGGAGCCTGGCAGGCTACAGTTCATGGGGTTGCAAAAAGTCAGACACAATTGAATGTGCACACACACGCACACATACAAAGCACTCTTTAAGGTAGGTGTTCCCAGCTTCGTTTGCCAGGTGGAGAAACAAAGGCTCATAGAAGGTAATAAACTCATTCAGCAAACTCGTGTTACAAATTCCTTCAACTGTGAACTGGAAAATAGTGGGAGAATTCTGAAGAGTCAAAGATTCTATCCTGAAATCAGTCCCAGGACTGGACCATGGTTGGTCATCTCCAAGCTATGAACACTATTCCTCCAGTGCCCACTGCCATTTGGAAGTTTGGGGAAATGACAGGACTGGGAGAGGCCGGGGTCAGAGGTCACAGCGCAGACACTGCAGTTGATGGCAGTCAGCAGGGGAAAAGCCACTGCCCAGGGGAGAAGGCAGGAGCCCAACAGATGCAACGGTCCTGAGGTGGGAAGGAAGCCCTAGTGTTTGAGGAACAGCAGAAGGCCCTTTCGGTTGAGTGAGGGAAAGAGAGCAGTGATTGAAATCAGAACAGGCAGGCACCAATGGGAGGGAGTTTCTTTTCTATGCGGAATATAATGGGACCTTTTGTACATTTCTGAATAGGGGTGAGGCTCAATCTGAATTTCTGATCCAGTCAGGATGGAGGCAAGGTGGTCAGGAGGAGTCTCCTGCAGAGTCAAGGCTAGAGACAGGGCACCCTCCTAAGCCTGTCATCCAGGCTGCCATCTCCTGAGGAGTTACAAAGTGCGCCTTTGAAATGGAGTGAAAGTGAGTGTTTGTTGCTCAGTCATGCCTGACGTTTTGCGACCCCGTGGACTGCAGCACGCCAGGCCTCCCCGTCCATCACCAACACTCGGAGTTTACTCAAACTCATGTCCATTGAGTCGGTGATGCCATCCAACCATCTCATCCTCTGTCATCCCTTTCTCCCGGCTTCAATCTTTCCCAGCATCAGGGTCTTTTCAAATGAGTCAGTTCTTCACATTAGGTGGCTACAGTATTCAACTTTCAAGAGTTTCAGTGAGCCCAGATGCTTGCATCTTCCCAAACATAGAAAAGTACTAAATTCCTTAACCTGAGATATCTGGTTTTCCTTAATTAACAATAATCTTTGATGTTCAGACTATCTGTCCCCTTTGTTGCAAACTCCTCTATAACCTGACTCCTTCCCTGCCTCCTCAGAGCATTTTCTCAGGGCTACTTGAGATGCAGCCCCCTGGGCTTGAAGTTCTAAGAATTCCCACTGAAAAAACATAAATCTCAACTTTTGGGTTGTGACTGTATTTCTCGGTTGACATCCCTAAAATGCTGTGTATGGGCCTGAGATAGGCCTCTAGACCCCTGCCTAAGGGCCTCACTGGTAAAATGACAGTTTGGAAACAGGACATTGACAAGCAGTGAGTTCAACACAATTTTTTTCCTTTTTCAATTCTCCTTTTATCCTTTTGTTTCCCTTGAGGGAATGGGATTTCCCAAGGTTTACAACAGCGGTCCCCAAAATGGGATGCATCAGCCCCAAAGCTGTGCAAGAGAGTCTCTGGGGACAAGAGATGAAAGTGCAGAAACATGTAATTATAGTTAGTTCTTATCGCATAGATCTCTAGGTGATTCAATTTATGTGTGTGAGCTCAGTCGTTTAGTTGTGTCTGACTTTTTGTGACCCCATGGACTGTAGCCCACCAGGCTCCTCTGTTTATGGGATTATCCCAGCAAGAATACTGAAGTGGGCTGCTATTTCCTCCTCCAGGGGATTTTCCCCACCTAGGGATGGAACCTGCATTTCTTGCATTTCCTGCATTGTCAGGCAGGTTCTTTGCCACTGAGCCACCTGGGAATTCTGATTCAGTTTATGCGTATGTGCAAAGTACATTAGTAAGACCATGCGTGTACTAAATTTATAAATATGTATGTTGGGAGGTGTTGTTAAAATATTGGGAAATGGAATGGGCAACAGAAATACATTTGGAGTTCATTGACCCACAGAGTAAAAATCCCAAATTCCATGGCATGGCTTACAATTGCCTCACCATGGCTTCCTGCTTCCCTCCCTTCCCTATATCCTCTGTGTCACATAAGAGCTTCACTGTGGGGGTGGGGAGTATGGAGATTGTTGGGAAATTGTTAATAGACTTTCAGACCTCAGCCTTCCCTGAGTCATCTCCCTCTCCCCCCCACCCCCACCCCCGCTACCGTCATGTCCAGGACAGATTCCCAGCCCAGCATCTGAAATACTTCATTGCTCCTATTTATCCCCAGCTTGTCCATCTCCTCTGGTTGTGAGCGCCTTGGGACAGGGGTGGTGATTTACTGGTCTTTGGATCTCAGGGTTGCCAGAATTAGCAAATAAAAATACAGGGTGCCTAATTAATAAATTTTTAGTGTAAGTATGTCCCCTGGGAAGTATTTGGGACACATTTACAATATAAAATTATTAATATTTGTTGTTTTTGTGAATTCATATTTAATTGGGATTCTATATTTTAACTGGCAACCCTCTTGCACCTCTAGGGCCTGGCTCAGGTGTTGTCACGGTGGAGATGTTTGAGAATTACCTTTTGAACGAACATCTGAATGAAGAAATGAGGTGGCAGTTAGAACGATTCTCTCCCTGAACCCTCTGGAACAGAGAGATGTGAGGATTTATCTTTTATCTGTTTAATAATTTGATTCTTTAAGGGGAATTCTGACTCCATTAATAGTGTGTATGTGTGTATTTTCAGCTCTGTCCACTTATTGAGTCTGAAAGCAATAAGCAAGGACTCCTTAGCAGCATGAACACACTTAGTACCCATATCTTGGTTTCTGAATGTCATTTCTCTCTAAAAGTTATATGGAGAAATGTCTGGAAATCTCAAGGGCTGCCTGGAACATCTCCCTTTGTCAGAAAAACAAGGGTGAACTTAAAGATTAGTTGAGTTGAGTATAAAAGGCATGGGCTTCCCCGGTGGCTCGGTGGTAAAGAATCCTACCTGCTATGCAGGAGACTTGGGTTCCATCCCTGAGTGGGGAAGATCCTCTGAAGGAGGAAATGGAAATCCACTCTAGTATTCTTGCCTGGAGAATTCGATGGACAGAGGAGCCCGGTGGGCTACAGTCCACGGGGTCACAAGAGTCAGACACGACTTAGCAACTAAACCACCACCACCATAAAAGGCATAGGACCCACTAGAAGAGCTTTCAATGCATCAATTTTTGGTAATTTGAGCATCAAAAAGTATAATATCTGTAATGAATATTAACACATTGAAAAACTAATGCATTCATAGTGATGAGAGAGAGAGACAGGTGGATATGGGGGAGAAAGAAGGGGAGAGAGAGAAAGAGTGAGAAAATGAGAGACAGAGAATAAAAATGTAGAAAGATCCTTGTTTCCAGGAGAATGTTAGCTAATAAATATGGAAGGAACAACAGAGTTAGAAAATCACCATTTTGTAACCAGCAATATAATAGCTGATTCAAGTGAATATAATCAAGGCTGACAAAAAATTTGATAAGAGAACAGGATATTCCCATGGACTTTAATTATCCCCCCACAGATTATTTATAATTATCAAAGGGGAAGTGAACGTGACCACAGCAACATTCAGTAGCTCTGGCCTAACCATGCAATCAAACATCACCCACGAGGATCATGGTATCATGTGAATCAATAAGAAGTACCAACAATACTTGTATAATATTCTTGGCTGAAATGATTAACCAGAATCTACATGAGGAAATAGTGAAATACAGAAAGTGGAAAATTTTAAAAAACAACTGTCTTGAAATCTTTGTAAACATCAATGTCATAAAAGACAAAGAATAGGGCTTTCCTGGTGGGCCAGGGGTTAAGAATCCATCTGCCAATGCAGGGGACATGGGTTCAATGCCTTGTCCAGGAAGATCCCACGTGCCACAGGGCAACTAAGCCTGTGCACCACGACTACTGAGCCTGTACTCTAGAGCTCACAAGTTGCAACTACTGAGCCCATATACCTAGAGCCTGTGCTCTGAAACAAGAGAAATCACTACAGTGAGAAGCCTGTACACCCCAATGAAGAGGAGCCCCTACTCCCTGCAACTAGAGAAAGCCAGTGTGCAGCAACAAAGACCTAGTGTAGCCACATTAAAAAGATGCAAAGAACTACACATATGTACACACCCCACAGATACATTGGGTACATGTAAAATGGGGGAAATCTGAATAATGTTGGTGAATGTGACATGTTAATTTCTTTAAAAAAGACAAAGAACAGTGAGAGAGTTGTTCTAGGCTAAAAGACACTAAAGGGACACAGCAACAAAAAGTCATGGGTAAACATTGATTGGGTCCTGGATTGATGGAGAGGACATTTGGGGAACAATTGAGAAAATTCAAATAGTGTTGAATTGCTGTTAATTTTCTTACATGTGAATGCTATTGGGTAGTTCAGTAGAAGAATATTCTAAATCCAGGAAACACCTGCTTAAGGATAGTAAGTGTGGTGATGTTGGCAACTTAATTTCAAATGGTTCAGAGAGAGAAAATGAATCTAGGTGAAGGGTTTTAAAACATTAAAAATAAAAAACACCAAAAAAAAAAGAACATGAGGGTATTCAGAGGAGAAATGATCCAGAAATTGGAGAAAGGCTAGGACAAACAAAGGGCAGAACATTTGTGAACTGCGTGATACCAAAGGAACATTTCATGCAAAGATAGGCTCGATAAAGGACAGAAATGGTATGGACCTAACAGAAGCAGAAAATATTAAGAAGAGGTGGCAAGAATACACAGAAGAACTGTACAAAAAAGATCTTCACGACCCAGATAATCATGATGGTGTGATCATTCACCTAGAGCCAGACATCCTGGAACGTGAAGTCAAGTGGGCCTTAGAAAGCATCACTCTGAACAAAGCTAGCGGAGGTGATGGAATTCCAGTTGAGCTATTTCAAATCCTCAAAGATGATGCTGTGAAAGGGCTGCACTCGATATGCCAGCAAATTTGGAAAACTCAGCAGTGGCTACGGGACTGGAAAAGGTCAGTTTTCGTTCCAATCCCAAAGAAAGGCAATGCCAAAGAATGCTCAAACTACTGCACAATTGCACTCATCTCACACGCTAGTAAAGTAATGCTCAAAATTCTCCAAGCCAGGCTTCAGCAATATGTGGACCGTGAACTTCCAGATGTTCAAGCTGGTTTTAGAAAAGGCAGAGGAACCAGAGATGAAATTGCCAATATCCACTGGATCATCGAAAAAGCAAGAGAGTTCCAGAAAAACATCTATTTCTGCTTTATTGACTATGCCAAAGCCTTTGACTGTGTGGATCACAATAAACTGTGGAAAATTCTGAAAGAGATGGGAATACCAGACCATCTGACCTGTCTCTTGAGAAACCTGTGTGCAGGTCAGGAAGCAACAGTTAGAACTGGACATGGAACAACAGACTGGTTCCAAATAGGAAAAGGAGTACGTCAAGGCTGTGTATTGTCACCCTGCTTATTTAACTTATATGCAGAGTACATCATGAGAAACGCTGGGCTGGAGGAAACACAAGCTGGAATCAAGATTGCTGGGAGAAATATCAATAACCTCAGATATGCAGATGACACCACCCTTATGGCAGAAAGTGAAGAAGAACTAAAGAGCCTCTTGATGAAAGTGAAAGAGGAGAGTGAAAAAGTTGGCTTGAAGCTCAACGTTCAGAAAACTAAGGTCATGGCATCTGGTCCCATCACTTCATGGGAAATAGATGGGGAAACAGTGGAAACAGTGTCAGACTTCATTTTTTTGGGCTCCAAAATCACTGCAGATGGTGATTGCAGCCATGAAATTAAAAGACGCTTACTCCTTGCAAGGAAGATTATGGCCAACCTAGATAGCATATTTAAAAGCAGAGATATTACTTTGCCAACAAAAGTCTGTCTAGTCAAGGCTATGGTTTTTCCAGTGGTCATGTATGGATGTGAGAGTTGGATGGTGAAGAAAGCTGAGCACAGAAGAATTGATGCTTTTGAACTGTGGTGTTGGAGAAGACTCCTGTGAGTCCCTTGGACTGCAAGGAGATCCAATCAATCCATCCTAAAAGAGATCAATCCTGGGTGTTCATTGGAAGGACTGATGTTGAAGCTGAAACTCCAATACTTTGACCACCTCATGCTAAGAGTTGACTCATTGGAAAAGACCCTAATGCTGGGAAGGATTGGGGGCGGGAGGAGAAGGGCACGACAGAGGATGAGATGGTTGGATGGCATCACTGACTTGATGGACATGGGTTTGGGTAGACTCCGGGAGTTGGCGATGGACAGAGAGGCCTAGCGTGCTGTGATTCATGGGGTCGCAAAGAATTGGACACGACTGAGCGACTGAACTGAACTGAACTGAACTGAAACAGGCTATGGAATGAAGTTGTCCAAGACCCTCCCTCCCCTTTTCATCTCCTTCCAGAACATTCCTCCCACCCAATCCCAGCCAAACCTCCACACTGTAAGATACCCCTGCCTGGAGCAGAAGTGAACAAGTGATATAGAAGCTAAAAGCTCCTGTGACACATTTGGTCCTTCTAATCAGAGCTTAATACTTTGAAGCATCACATTGTCCTTTAATATCTTTATTAAAACACATATGCTACACATACATGTGCCTGTGCACATGCACGCACACATGCTCACAGAAATGTACAGCAATCCAAAATACACCTGCAGCCCCCTCTTCCTGCCCCAGGCCGTCTGAAATGACAGAGTGCACTATCTGAGCAATGACTCCTTTCAAGACAATAATTACAAAACACTTAGCGGTATTTCCAAATGATTATACATTTTATTTAAATATTTATCTTTCTCAAATTTGACTTAAAATCTATAAGTAATTAGTTATCAGCCCAGCTACCAGGCTGATGGGTGGTTTCCTTAATTTCTTATGCAGTCGACAGGTTTTAACTCTGAAATTATTCTAGTCACAACATACTTCAAAGGTCTAAATGAAAAAAAAAAGTTAAACGCCTTAATATCTCTGAGATTTGCAAAGATATTTGAGGATTTGCTGAGGGATTCAGTGTAGGGATGAAGAAAGTGTTTTGTTAGCAGGCAGACGAACTTGCATCTCCAATTTGAAAGGAAATGTAAATCCAAATTCATAAAGATTATTTAGATGAGAGAGCTCTGAACAGTCACTGTTATTCCTCTGCACCCGGGGCTCTGAGTCCTTGGTTATAGAGGTTTGGAGAAAGTGTGGGAGGATGCACTCCCCTCCTGTGCCAAGGGTAACTGTGTTTTCACAAGTAAAACATGCAAACTGGCACACCCTAATTATAAGGTGTCTAAACTAAACTGAAGCTCAAATCCTCTCCTGGACAAACACACACCCTCTGGCTATATTTGGGCCTCAACAGTGTGGCTTTGAGATGCTCTGGTGTCCTGGGCTGTGTCACCCTCCCAGACCTTCCTGTTTGCCTGGTTCCTGGCTTGTCTGCTGCAAGGTTTCTGGGTTTCCGGTGGTCTATCCTCACCCCTACCTCCCCAAGCTTTCTCTTGCCACACCTTTGCACTATCTGTCTCCTCTACCTCACAACCCCACAGTTCAGCTCCTCAAAGCACAAAGTTCACGTTTGTTACCAGGAGAGACTAGTCTCAGAAAACCTAGCCTAAGGCCAAGGCATGGGAATTTCTGAATGAAGATTTAACTTGTCAACTGAATGCAACTTGGCTGATGGTCTTTGGAAATTACCTTTTGACCAATATCAAATTGTTCGCTGCCATATGTCACTGTCCTATGAAAGCCAAATGCTGAAAATTGGTGCTGGCTAACTGGGAATTTTGGTCAATCAACGACCAACAATGGTTTCTTTCCTCTGCCTGAGGGTTAAACTCACCTGGAAAAGATTTTACCGACTCACATGACTCCTCCAGTGACTCAGTGGTAAAGAATCTGCCTGCCAGAGGAGATGCAGGAAACACAGGTTTGATCCCTGGGTCAGGAAGATTCCCTGGAGGAGGAGATGGCAACCCCATTTCTGTATTCTTGCCTGAAAATCCCATGGGCAGAGGAGCCTTGTGAGCTACAGTCCATGGGGTTACAAAGAGTCAGACACAACCGAGCTTGCATGCAATGCAGTACAAAATAAAAAGTTAAAAAAAAAATGTGTTTTGCAGGCCAAACAAAATACATCAGCCAAAAAGGGCCACGAGCTACCAATCTGCCACTCCTAAGGATAGGGAGGATGAGGCCCAGGGTGGGAAGTGACTCACCCCAGACTGTCCAGCCTGTGCTGGATACACAGCAATCCCAGGAACCCAGTCTTTGTCCCAGGAACCTGACTTAGTACCTGGCTGCAGGGACTCCATTCTCTCTCCCCAGCAGGCAGGGACCTGGGAGCCTGAGCCTCTTGTGAGCAGACACTCCTGATCAGCCCTGCTACATTCTCTGCCAGAAGGACACGGGAGCAGGGGTTTCTGGCTGTCAGCCCACAGAACTCCCTTCACAGTTCTAACCGGCTCTGATGAGAAAGTTTTGGTGGGGCTTCCCATGAATCCAGAGTCATCATGAAAGGATTCTTTAGCTCTGACTCCCATGGGAGCAAGAAGAGGCTTTACAGACCTGAGACTCAGCACCTTTCTATACCCTATTTGCCCTTAGATTACCTCCCCACACCTCAACCCACCTACAGTGCTTCCTCCATCACCCTACCAAAAGGACAGGTGGAGATGCCTCTGAGAAATGGACTTTGGTTTCTATTACTTCAGTCAGGAGACTGCATCCTTGGATGTCAGCGGGCAGGAGACAATTGCCTGGTGTGGTTTGGGTTCTAAGAATCAGAGGGAGAGAAGGGGTCCCCTGAATCAGAGCAGGGAAAGATTGAAACCCCATATGCCCCACTCTTGACCTCTTGAGCCACCAGGAAAGCTGTCACTGGGCCGACCCAGGGACATGGAGGCAGGGGTTCTGGCCCCCTGAGCCCTTTCTGCCACCTGGCCCTGGCCCCGTGAGCTCAGTCATGGAAACTGAGAGGCTTGGGCTTGACCCGCAGGTCCAGTACACTGCAGGAGTGAGCACTGAACCGCCTCTCTCCCCTCTTCCATGACATGGGCCTGCTGGCATCCACCCCAGAATATCAGTTCCCCACCCTCAGCCTGCCAACCTCTCCCTCCTGCTTGGTGCGGGTATGCCTCACTCATTCAGTCATGTCCGAGTCTTTGAGTCCCCATGGACTGCAGCCCGCCAGGCTCCTCTGTCCATGGGGTTATCCTGGCAGGAATCCTGGAGTGGACCTACTGGGAACTCTCAGCTTGCAGCACATGCTCTCTCTGACCTGGCCTCACCCTTTAATTTCAGTCTTCACGGACCTAATCACTATTCCTCAGGATGTGTTTTATAATCTGAGTTTTCCTGATTTTGCAGGATGAGTGCTTGATACCTTGGACTGAGATTTCATACCTTGAGACTTCAGCAAAGGTCTGACCTCAGAGGTGGGCTTCTTCCTTGCATCAGCCACTCCCTCCTCTGCCTGGAGCAGCCCCCCCCCCCGCCCCCACCCCTCAACCTCCCTACTCTGCTGACTTTTCCCCAATTAACCTAGTTGCTCTCTTGCATCCACACCCACCAAACTTGCTCTCCAGAGAGGTCTGGTTTCCACTCATTTACACCCTTACATGAGCCAGTGGCACCTGTCCCAGGTATTGACTCTAAATCTGGTCCCCGGATGCAAAATGAACATCAAGTCCCAGGGAGTGGGAGGGAGCTGGTGGTGGTGTGGTCAGTCACCTTCTAGTTGGGTGGGCCTCAAGCAGGAGTGAGATAAAAAGCTCTAAACTGCTAAGTGGAAGCTTGCTCCTCCTGAGAATCAGCAGGCAGACTGGGAGGCAGGACTCTTCAGTGTTTAGCATCAGCTGTCTGATTTGCAAGGTTGGCAGAGGTATGGCATTTGTTTGTTCATTTAAAAGATATTTGTTGAGAACCAACTATGTGCTGGCTTGGAGAATGAAGCAGAGGACAGGCACACAAAATCCCTGCTTTGTGGAGCTTGTATTCTAGTGGGGAAGACAGCACTTATGGGCTTTACCTGCCTGGGAAGGCGGGGAGGAATTTGGGCTTTGAGTCTGGGGATTCTAAACCATGGAATATTGAATGAGGATAGGATCACTGTGGCCATGCTGATCACTGAGCCAAAGGAGACAAAATAAGGGGCAGACAGTCTAGGTGAGAGCTAATGACCCAGGGTCATGGCCAGGCAAGCAAGACAAGGAAACATAAGGAATAACAAGTGTCAGTGAGGATGCAAAGAGAGACCTCATGGTTTGTTGGTGGAAATGCAAATTGGTGAGGCCACTGTGTGAAACAGTATGGAAGTTACGCCAAAAATTAAAAATAGAACTGCCTTGTGACCAGCAATTCCATTTCTATGTATTTATCCAGAGGAAAAAACCCTCACCAATTTGAAAAGATAAATGCACTCCTATGTGCATTGCAGCATTATTCACAACAGCCAGGATATGGAAGCCACCTAAGTAAGATAAAAAAGTAAAAATATGATTCTTTAGAAGGTGATAAGTGTTAAGAAGAATAAAATAGGAAGGAGGATACAGTGTTGAGATGGAGTTGAGTTTTAAACCTGATTGCCAAGACAGGCCTTGCTGAGAAGGTGAATTTTTGAGCAAAGTTCTGAAATAAGCAAGGAAGGCTGTGGAACAGCTGTCTGGGGGAAGATCCCAGGAAGATTCAACAGCAGGTGCAGAGGTCCTGTGGAGTGTGTGTGGGACAGAGAGGAGGCCATCAGCCAGCACAGAAGAGAGAGAGATGGAGAGCAACGGGTGAGGTCAGGGGCTGGATGGAAAGGATGCCAGACAGGGACTTGGTTTTAACTCTGAGATAGGAGCTATGGGAGGATTCTGAGCAGAGAGAGACTTGGTCTGACCAGTGTGTTAACTGGGTCACTTTAGATGCTATGTTGAGAAGAGATGGCAGAAGGGTAAAATGGTTAGGAGGCTACTCCAATGTCCTTTTACACAATTTATGAGGTTCTGATGGCAAATACACTGGGGTGGTTTGCATTCCCTCCTCCAGTGGATCACATTTTGTCAGAACTCTGGCAAAAGACTATGTATGACCCATCCATCTTAGGTGTCCCTGCATGGCATGGCTCATAGCTTCATCGAGTTATGCAAGCCCCTTTGCTATGACAAGGCAGTGATCTGTGAAGGGCTGACAAAGGTCTGTATAGTCAAGGCTATGGTCTTCCCAGTGGTCACGTATGGTTGTGAGAGCTGGACCGCAAAGAAGGCAGAGTGCAAAAGAATTGATGCCTTCGAACTGTGGTGCTGGAGAAGACTCCTGAGAGTCCCTTGGACAACAAGGAGATCAAACTAGTCAATCCTAAAGGAAATCACCCCTGAGTACTCATTGGAAGGACTGATGCTAAAGCTCCAGTATTTTGGTCATCAGATGTGAATAGCTGACTCATTGGAAAAGTCCCTGATGCTGGGAAAGATTAAAGGCAGAAGGAGAAGAGGGCATCAGAGGATGAGATACCTGGATGGCATCACCGATGCAATGGACATGAACTTAGGCAAACTTTGGGAGATGGTGAGGGACAGGGAGGCCTGGCGTGCTGCAATCCATGGGGTTGCAAAAAGTCAGACATGACTGGGTAACTGAACAACAACAACAACTATTACTACTACTACTCCAATGATCCAAGTGAAAGATGATGGTGCCTTGGACCAGCCTGGACAGTGGGGAAGTGGAAAGGCTCAGATTGTTGAGGGTGGGAGAGATGGAGGGAGAGAGGGAGGGAGGGAAGAAATAGAAAAATGCAGGAAGGAGGAAGGGAGGAGGGAAGGAGGATGAAAAGAAGGAAAGAAATGTTAACTGTTGTTATTATTCATCAGTATGCTGTTATTTATTGGAGTACTTTAGCACCTTGATTTATAGCCTACTTATATCAGTTAGCTACTGTGATAATAATGCTACACAACAAACTACCCTGAAATTCAGTGGCTAAAACAACAATCATTTACTCTTACTCTTGCTGCTGAGATTTTGTGGAGGTAGGATGGATTTGACAGAGTGGCTCTAGGATGCCCTTGGCTCCAGATTCTTGGACTTGTTATTCTCATACAGCTGCAGAAGCAGGGTAACTTCAGATGAGGACAAAGCCCAATTGCACAAGCATATTTCAAGTCTTTGCATGCATCATGCTCACTGATGTCTCTTTGTAGAAGCAAGTCACATGGCCAAGCCCAAATTCCAGGAGCAGAGAAATCAACCATCTAGTGGGAGCAAAACAAAACGAAGGGTATGAATGCAGGGAAGGTGAAGAATTAGGGCCAATTATTCAGTCATATCACTCTTCATTGCCTCCTGCTTTTCTATGAAGAATCATTTGGGATCATCAAGGGATAGGAAAGTGTCTAATGGGACCCGAGTCTCTTTTCCACTCTAGTTTCTTCTATCGCTTTCTTCCACTCAATTATGCTTTTTCAGGGCTGTGACTTTGTGTTCCTTTGAAGAAGCATCAGTCAGCCTTCTTTGCTTGCAGGCCACAAAAACCTCTGGTAGACTTCATCAAAAAGAGAATTTGATGAAGGACTATTAGGCAGCTCACAAAACTGGCAGGTGGCTAGAGAACGAGGCTGGAAACAGAACAGATTATAGGATAGCTTTGGGAATCCAGGCACTGGAGGTGGGGTGAGGAGGGCACTCCAATGGGGCTTTCCATCACCGTGTCTTTGTTCTCAGAATTCAAAGTCTTGGCAGAGAGGGTCCCATTGGCCTAATTCCCACCTCTTGGTTTTGGGTAGGGCAGGGCATCACAGTTTATTTCTTGCCAAGATTACCCATAATAAGGAAGAGTAGTTTCCCAAAAGAAAGTCAGGAAGCAATAGGAGGGATGACCAAAAAAAAAAGTCAGCATCCTCTATGTGATGCTTCTAGGGCAATGGATGTAACAGAAAGAAGCTTGGAGTGCAGACAAAAAGCCAGATTCTAGCCCCCTGCGCTGCTACCAACTTGCTTAGAATATCGAATTCAAGGTGGATTTCTTCTCCTTTAATAAACACTTGAGTGGCACTTACGATGTTCCAGGCCCTGTTGTAAGAACTTGACAAACATTAACTCAGCAATTCCTGATCTCAAGGAGTCGTTAGCGAGGGCAATGATGTACCTGACCTCACAGCTTAGTTGTAAGGATTAAATGAACAGCATGTGTGAAACATCCAGGAGAACTCTGGCATGCAGAAAATACTCAATACATGTGTTAACCTTCTCCCAGCCAGCTCTCACTTCCATCCTGACAGAGGACTCCATGAGAGAGGGGGATGCTTGAGGTTTCAGGGGCCATCCTAAGTCTCTAACATTGACATCAGGGACACCTCCGCCTCCAGAAGCACAGCCAGCCTGCCCACTAGAGCCCAAGGAGAGGTATGGTATTTGGTAAGTCGTGTTTGGTCATCTTGAGAGTGGAAAGATATGAAGCCTCAGGACATCTTGTCACCACCATCTTCAGTATTTCTGATGCCAGGGAAAGCTCTGGATCTCATTTTCTAGGCTGTATGCCTTCCAGTGTGATGGTGGAAAAGTTCTCCATCTGTGAGGTCCAGGGTGGCAGCCAGTAGTCCCTATGGGACTACTGAGCACCTGACAAATGGCTAGTTTTACGGAGGAGCTAAGCTTATCTTTAATTTTAATCATTTAAATTTAAATAGCTGTTTGTGGCCAGTGACTATCAAATAGATAGTGCAGCTAGAGTTTTATTTTGTTTTTTAAATTAATTTATTTGGCTGTGTTGGGTCTTTGTTGCAGCATGTGGACTCTCTAGTTGTGGTGCTTGGGCTCAGTAGTTGCAGTGCATGAACCCAGCTGCCATGAGGCATGTGGGATTTTAGTTCCCCAACCAGGGATCGAACCCCTGTCCCCTGCACTGCAAGTGGATTTTTAACCCCTGGACCACCAGGGCAGTTCCACCACTAGAGTTTTCGATGGAACCACCTAAGAGATGCTGACACCTGGAGTGAGAGTGGCGGGATGGAGCCTTTGGAGAAGGACAGAGCAGCTCACTTTCTAACCTGGGAGGCAGCCCCCAAAATGCCCCCACCCTGACCATCTCTGAGCCCTGGCTCCTGCTCCACCCCTCCCACCCTGTTCTCCTTACTCCCCAGCAATAACCCCTGGCAGCCGACAGACACCTTGGGTAGGAGTCATCCTGCTTCAATCCTACACTCAGGCTTCTCACAGTAAACAGACCCAAAGGTTAATGGAGGTGAGATAAATGGGAAACACTCGGAGAAAAATTAATTAATCTGGGCTTTCTGATCCCTTAGTGTGACTCATCCCTCCAGAGCTACCTGTCTACTGGCTGGTTTCGTAGGTTGCATTTTATTAATACAAAAGAACAACACTTCTGTGTACACAAATACTAATACCTAGAACCACTGAATGTCAAATCTGGAGGGAACCTTTAAGAGCAGCTGAATCGGCATCCTTATTTTGTGGATGGGGTGACTGAGGTCTAGCTGGGATGGGCAACCTGAAAAGCTGACTCCAGTCCTGTAGGAGGAGGTGTGGAAAAGGAGGCTATTTCCTTTCTGCGATTGAGCTGATGGAGCTAGAGGGAGAGCCCACAGGATCCCAAGAGACTGAGCCAGAGAAGTGTGTCCAAAGGGCATCCTCTGAGCAACGTATGGGAAGCAGAGGTGGGAGGCTCAGGGAATCAGAGGGCTGGGAATGCTGAGGTCAGCCAGAGATATGGACCCACATTCTGGACAAATAGCAGAGCATTTCAAGGGCTGTCCTGGTCTGTTCTGGCTGCCATAACAAGAATACCATGGACTGAATGCTTGAGCAACGAACTGTCTATTTCTCATAGTTCCAGAGACTGGGAAGTCCATGATCAGGCACCAGCAGATTTGATGTCTGGTGAGAACCCACGTCCTTTTTCCTGCTGTGTCCTCACATGGAAGAAGGGATGAGAGAGCTCTGCAAGGTCGCTTTTATCAAGCACTAGTTCCACACCTGTGGGCTCCATGGTCATGACCTAATTATCCCAAAATAATTATATCCCTAATTATACCAATACCATTGCATTGGGGAATTGGATTTCTACAGATGAATTTTGTGGGACACACATCACTGTTGTTGTTCAGTCACTAAGTTGTGTCTGATTCTGCGATGCCATGGGCTGCAAAATGTCAGACTCCTCTGTCCTTCACAAGCTCCCAGAGTTTGCTCAAACTCATGTCCATTAAGTCAGTGATGCCATCCAACCATCTCATCCTCTGTCTCGCCCTTCACCTTCTGTCCTCAATCTTTCCCAGCATTAGGATCCTATACTTTGGTCACCTGATATGAAGAGCCGACTCACCGGAAAAGACTGTGATGCTGGGAAAGATGAAGGCAGGAGGAGAAGGGAAAGACAGAGGGCGAGATGGTTGGATGGCATCACTGACTCAATGGACATGAGTTTGAGCAAGCTCTGGGAGATGGTGAAGGACAGGGGAGACTGGCGTGCTGCAGTCTGTGGGGTCGCAAAGAGTCAGGCACAACTGAGCTAATGAACAACAAATTTACAGGAAATAGGCTTAGGAAGACCAAGCAGCTGATTCCAGGATGCACAGCAAGTGGGGGTTCAGAGTTGAAATTTGAGCTCGGGTGTGTGTGACTTCATAGCCCATGCCCTTGTGCACCTTGTGAGTGTAGCAGGACAGGCTCACTAGCTCCATTTGACAGACTAGAAAATGGAAAGGTTGTGTGATGGTCTGGGGACACAGTGCTGGGGAGTGACATAGAGGTGGGAACCCAGGACTCCTCCATTTGAGTTCTGTGCTTCCTCCAGAGCCCTGTTTCTGCTTTCTCATATGTACTGGTCTGGAGTGTTTTTTGAACTGGGTGGCTTCACAATTTGTTTTATTTGGCAGGTGAGGAGGGGTGTGTCCTGCTGTGGTCTCCAGAGCTGGCTGGACAGTGAGTATTGATTTGGGGAGTCAGGAGTGTGGTCTCAATTTCTGAAAGCAAATGACTTCTTGAGCGGCGTCCTCGGCTAAATTATGATGCCTTGTCCTTTCGGCCAGCTGGCTGTGTGTGAAGGGAGGTGGGGCTCCCAGTAGACGGCAAGGAAAGGTTAGGAGCCCATGCAGCATCCTGGATGCTCAATGGGGCTTGCCCCACACAAACCAACGTCTCAGCAAAGAGCACTCCTGCCTGATTAATAGGTACACACTTCACACTTGGCCTTGATGGGGGCTGGGCCCAAGCGGCTGTTAATCATCTCACCTCACGCCTACACAGGAGCTTGAGTTCCGGAGGGGTGGCGGGATAGGGGGGAAGGGCTTCCATGGCTCAAACCCTTGGAGACGCCAAACCACCAGCCTCCAGTCCACGCTGTTGCTCCCCCGTGGCACTGTGAGGACTCGGAGGGCCTGACCCAATGGCGTGTCCCTGCCTCCCTCACTGTATGGTCACTAAGTACTTCCCCACTCCTCCTGAGAGAGAGCTCAGGGATGACCCTTGGGTGGTGTCCTCTGCCCTTGGGGTTGGGTGAGAAGTAGCAAGAAGCTAAACATGCCTGGGGTCAGGGGAGGTGGGCATTCCACTGAGGCCAGAAGACTTCACTCCCTTTTCCAAAGGAATAAAAAGTGATAACCTTGTCTTTTGTTTGTTTTCATGTTTTTTTGCTTTACTGTGGTAAGATACATACATAAAAAAATTTACTGGTTCAAGTGGGAGAGGACATATGTGTACCTATGGCTGATTCATGTTGATGTATGGCAGAAACCAGCACAATATTGTAATTATCCTTCAATTAAAAATAAATAAATTAAGAAAAAAGTTTATTGGTGCAAGGGGGAGAGGACATATGTATACCCATGACTGATTCATGTTGATGTATGGCAGAAAACAAAACAATATTGCAAAGCAATTATCCTCCAGTTAAAAATAAATTTAAAAAATTAAAAAAACAAGCAAAGAAAATTTACCATTAGTGACATATAGCAGCACATTCACAGTGTTGTGCAGTCATGACCAATAGTTTTAAGATATTTTCATCATCCCCAAAAGGAAATATCATACACATTAAGCTGTTGCTATCCATTCCCTCCTCCCCCAACCCCTGGCAACCACCAATCTGCTTTCTGTCTCTGGATTTGCCTATTCTAGACATTTCCTACGAACAGAATCACAATATATGTGAGCTTTTGCGTCTGGTTTCTTTGACTTAGCTTAATGTTTTCAAGGGGCTCCCCTGGTGGCTCAGCTGGTAAAGAATCTGCCTGCAATGTGGGAGACTTGAGTTGGGAAGATTCCCCGGAGAAGGGAAAGGCTACCCACTCCAGTATTCTAGCCTGGAGAATTCTGTGTACTGTATAGTCCATGGGGTTGCAAAGAGTCAGACATGGCTGAGTGACTTTCACTTTCACTTTCAATATTTTCAAGGTTTTTACAGGTAGCATGTGTCAGTACTTTATTTCTTTTTTATGACTGAATATTATTCCATCATGTAGATAAAGTAAATTTTATTTATCCATTCAGCTGTTGATGGACATTGGGTTATTTCTATCTATGGACATTATGAATAATGCTGATGTGAACAACTCACGTGAGTTTTTATTAGAACCTCAGTTTTCAAGAAAAGAGACAACATTGTTTTACATGTTTGAAACAAATGCATTCAGTCTTCTGCTATTCCAATACAGTGGCCACTAGCCACATATGGATATTTAAATTTAAATTAATTAAAATAAGGCTTCCCGGATGGCTCAGCAGGTAAAGAATCCACCTCCAATGCAAGAGACACAGGAGATGTGGGTTTGATCCCTGGGTGGAGAAGATCCCCTGGAGGAAGAAATGGCAACCCACATCAGTATTCTGATAATTAAAATAAAAACTTCAGGTCCCCAGTTGCAATGATTATATTCCAAGTGCTTAATAACCATATGTGGCTAGCAGCTACCGTATTGAATGGCAGTGCAGATACAGAACATTTCCATCATCCCAGAAAGTTTGATTGGTAAACTCTTGTCTAAAATGTACTGCTAATGGAAATCCTGCCAGTCCTTCAACAGGTGTTTCAACTCCAATAGTTTTTCAATAACTTGAACCTCCCTGATCTCTCCCTTTCCTTGGGTTACCGTCTGAGAGCAAGGCTATTTCCCTGCCATTGTCCTTTCCGGAGGAGGGAGGGGTATTTTTTCTACTTGCCTTTTTTTCTCTCTTCTTTCCAAGACAGTAGAAGCTGGAGATCTTGTTTTGTCCCCTAACTTGTATACACTGATGGACACATTTCATCACTCAGCATTGCAGCCACTTTGCACCCACAACCTGGCCCTTTAACAGCAAACCTCTCAACCCTGATAGGCCTTGGCACTGCCAATGTAACCCAATGTGGGCAGACATCCTAGTCTGGGAAAGTTAATGCTGTCACATCAGAATCAATTGTTATAAGGTCTTGTTTTTGCCCCTTCCTGCATTGGCCCATCTAAGTCAAACCATCTCCAATAGAGCATTCCATATGTATCTGCATGTTTACGTCAGCTGCAGTTACCAATCAGGGTCCCTGGTGTCCCTCTACTCTCCTGGCAGCCCTCGTGGATGCCTACCCATTGCTTTCTCAGATCCTCAGAGGAGCCCTCTGTCAACAGTGGCCTCTAGAAGAATGTCACTGTCCAGTGAGGACAAGGAAGGCTGGGGGTGGGCTCCCGGGTTTCAGCCTCTATACCTGATGCTGACCTTCATGCTGGGAAGGAGTGAAGGCAAAAGGAGAAGGGGGAAGCAGAGGATGAGATGGTTAGGTAGCATCACTGACTCAACAGACATAAGTTTGAGCAAACTCCGGTAGATAATGAAGGACAGGGGAACCTGACATCCTGCAGTCCATGGGGTTGCAAAGAGTTGGACACAACTTAGTGACTGAATAACAACAACCTGATACTCAGTGCCAGAATGGCTAGTGCTCAGTTTGTGCTGTGGACCATGAAACTCCTGAAACAACCAAGGGTCACACCTGAGAAGACAGTGTCTAAAAGTTAATTAAGGATGCTCATGTGTTGCGGACCAAGAGCTGAGAATGAGGAGCTAGCTGGTCCATGGGCTCTTTGGCCAATCCTGCCTGGGCAGAAGGCAGCCACTCTGATAAGCTCACTTGATTGAGCCAGTAAGGCATAAACTAGCAGGTCATCTAGTCCAGTTCCCCTATTTGATAGATGAAGAGACTGAGCCCCAGGGAGCCTTGAGCAGCTCCACTGCCGCTAGTGGTGCAATCACGTCACACCTTGGAGGTGCTGCTGTCACAAGTGGTCCCCATCAGTGTTACAAGCTGAGGTCCACAAGCCTACCCCCACTCACCCTGCCCTGAAAAGCCATGGGTATCAGGCTCAGCCAGCCTCCAGAAAGCAGTTGCAAGAGACTCATGTTACCAGCACAGCCAGCAGGGACCAAGAAGGTCATCATAAGGAAAGATACTAATAGAAGCCAGAACATGGCTCAAGACTCATTTATACACCTGGCTAACATGACAAGGACCCAAGGTGGGCTTTTGTCATGTGGCGAAGGACTAGGGGATAGGTCCAGAGGTTAGTTTTGGGGTACCAGCAGGTAAAATGGCCATTACTATGTTAAGAGGATTCTCTACTTCCCACTAACAGAACTACTGGAGGAATGAGAGCAAGCAGAGTAAGAGGGAATGGGGTTAGGTGTCAGACAGCCAGGCTCAGCGGCACCTTCCCACCTGGGCCCAAGCAGCAGTCTTGCCTCCCAAATGTGGATGCCCAGTGGGTACTGACCCCAGGATCCTGGTCCTCCCGAGGTGACCAGTTTGCAGCAGAACCAGGCAGATAATCAGGGGACACATGATGGGCATGTGTCCAGGCCATGGTCTACCATTCCACAGGCTCCCTCCCAAAGGCTGCCCAGCCAGGCGGGAGTGATTTGGATAAGGAGATACAAGTCCCCAGCAAGCAGTCTCCTCAACATCACTAACATAGTCATCCTGTACACGTCCCCAAACCCCATAAGAGGAAAAAAAGACAAAAGCTCCACTATCTGAGAATAAATACCCTCCAAAAACTGATTAGGGCAGGGCTGAGGCAATGCTAGCTATTCCAACCATCAGCCACTGTGGGCAGCCAGTAAGCAATAATAAACGTGAGACTCCAGCCATAGGATGTGAATAAAAGAGGTTGGCACTGAGTACAAAACTGCCTGTTGACAAAATAACTAGCAATATCCATGCAACACAGAGCTTTTATTTTGTTTTCATCCACAGACTTCTTTTTTCAGTAATGACAAACACGATGTTTTCAAAAGGCTTTGTTTCACATCTTGCCAAGTAGAGATTTTTAAGAGTTTTAAGTCAGAAAATCTTTCCAGACTAGGAAAGTCACATTTGGATCTGTGGACAGTGATGGAAGAAATCTATCTACCCTAGACTTCCATGCTATGAGGAAGCCCAGACCACGTGGGAAGTCTGTGTGCAGGCGCTCTGGTTGATAGTCTTGCTTGAACTCCCAGCAGATCACCAGCATCAGCTGCCAGCCTTCTGAATGGGCCAGCTTGAAGGCCCAGCACAGTCAAGCTTTCAGAGGACTGCAGCCCAGCCAGTCTCTGGCCTTTGCAACCCCACTTAAGTCTCCAAGTCTGAACTGCCCAGTGGAGCCCTTTCTGAAATCCTTACCCACAAAATAGCAAATGAAATGATTATGTTAAGTAACTTAAAAAACCCAACTAAATAAAAACAAACAAAACCTACTTTGATACAACTAGAGGTCTTTTCAAGTTCACAAACTGCATGCACTTGCTACTAAGGGTCTTAAATTTTACAATCAAGAAAGATACTGAAGGGACTTCACTGGTGGTCCAGTGGTTAAGAATCTGCTTTCTAATGCAGGGGACACGAGTTCAATCCCTGGTCAGGGAACTAAGATTCTGCATGCCACAGGGAAACTAAACTCTCACACCATAACTACTGAGTTTGCGTGCTCTAGAGCCCACGTGCCACAGTGAAAGATCTTGTGTGCCCCAACTAAGACCTGATGCAGCCAAATAAGAAAATAAAATTTGGAAAAAGAAGAAAGGTACTGAGGCTCCAAATTGGCGAGTGCCTTGCTCAAGGACACCCTACTCTGAACCCCAGGCTTCCTGTCCCTTGGGCTGTGAGGTCCTATTCCTGTCCCCCTTGGTCCCCATTTGCTGGCTGGCTCATCAAACAGAGGCATCTACCGCTGGACTGCAGAGCACCCTCTGCCTGTCTCATTTGTTTACAGAAGATTTTACTCTAACAACTCTTTTCCTCAATGGAAATATCAGTGAGCAGATCTGTCAAATGAACATGCCACCCCAGACTGGCGTCTGAGGCTGCCAGTTCCATAAGAGTATGGAGGCAGTGTAGCGGGAGAGACAGAGCAGATGACGTTTCCCTGTGGCCTGAAGGAGGGAGCTTGGCTGGGTCACCGGGCCAGCCTCCTGTCAGGAGCAGAAGTGGAGGAGGCATGCTGAACCAACACTGCTTAGTCAAGCAAACGCAAGTGGGAAACCAACCAAAAAGCAACTTGCCAGCTTCCTAGTGTGGGGGCAGTCTCAGGCACCCCATAGGAGGCCCCAAATGGGCTTTTAGGCATTTGGAGGGTAGCACTGCCTTCTAAAAAAGCAGATGCACTCAGGAGAGATCAACAGACCCCAGGAGGTTTGTCAAGCCATTGGCTCTCATCAGCGGACAGACAGGAAAAGTGGCCTTGTGGATACATGGGAGTGAGGGATTCATCAAGTCTGTGCCCAGGACAGAGACAGAGGCCCCATGGGCCCTTCTATGTGAAAGAAAGCACCCTAAGAAGGCTCCAGGCCTGGGGTCACAGACCACAGGAGAAAGCCAGGTCTGGGCTTCGTGAACCCAATCAATTCACTCCCTCCTCAGCATCACATTTTTCTCATTTATATAAGGGAGACCAAGCCAGAGACGACTGAGATGATTGGTTTTCAGCTTTTTTACTTCGGTCAAGGAATTCTTTATTCTAATGAAGTCTTATAAAGAATAAAGCAGAAAATTTTACAAATAATAAACCAAAAAAGAATAAAGCAAAGCTGTCTTGGTTAAAGATGATGGTGGTGGTGGTAGTAGCCAAGGACCCAATCACTGGGCTCCAGCTCCACCTTGACTTCTTACTTCTGATTTCTCATTTCTAAGTATCTATGATTTTAAAATCATATTCCCACTAGCTTTCTCTGGGAAATTTTGGACTTGTGCAAATCCCAGGTTTAAATTGCTGTGTTTTCTTTCATTCCGTTGTAATTTGCAGCGAGTAAAATACCTAATTTACACTCTGTTTCTTCATCTGTAAAGTGTATCCTATACTACTTACTCTACAGGGTTCTTAGGAGATTAAAGTGCCGTGGCAGAGAATCTGGCTTCCATAACATTTATCCTATCTTCCATTTGCACAGGCTGGTTTTGCATCCCATATCTCCTGCAGGCTCTGTCCTGGGTGGATTGAGGGCCAGGCACTGTGTTGGGTAGTCAGTAGTGGGTTTTTAAAAATAAATAAGGCAAGACCAATCACTTCATGGAATTCAGACAATAAACTGAAAATTCCCATACAATTTATTTAAGCAAATGAATATGTTTAAACCTAGATGCAGAACTTCTTATTTATCTTGACTGATGTTCACTTTATAGCTTTGGGTATGTCTTCTGGCTTGGTTTGAATTTTTTTCCATCTTGAGACTTAATAGTTATCTTATCTTTCTTTATCTACAAGTGTAATAAAGTTCAGTTCAGTCTCTCAGTTGTGTACAACTCTTTGTGACCCCATGGACTCCAGCACGCCAGGCTTCCCTGTCCATCACCAACTCCTGGAGCTTGCTCAAATTCACGTCCATTGAGTCAGTAATGCCATCCAACCATCTCACCCTCTGTCATCCCTTCTCCTCCCGCCTTCAATCTTTCCCAGCATCAGGGTCTTTTCCAATGAGTCAGTTCTTCGCATCAGGTGGCCAAAGTATTGGCGCTTCAGCTTCAGCATCAGTTCTTCCAATGAATATTCAGGACTGATTTTCTTTAGGATGGACTGGTTGGATCTCCTTGCAGTCCAAGGGACTCTCAAGAGTCTTCTCCAACACCACAGTTCAAAAGCATCAATTCTTTGGCACTCAGCTTTCTTTATGGTCCAACTCTCACATCTCTACATGACTACTGGAAAAACCATAGCTTTCACTAGATGGACTTTTGTGGGCAAAGTAATGTCTCTGCTTTTTAATATACTGTTTAGGTTGGTCATAGCTTTGCTTCCAAGGAGCAAGCGTATTTTAATTTCATGGCTGCAGTCACCATCTGCAGTGATTTTGGAGCCCCTGAAAATAGTCTCTCACGGTTTCCATTGTTTTCCCATCTATTTGCCATGAAGTGTAATCAAAATAGTTCCCATATCTTTCTGTTATCATGACTGAGATGGTGAAAAGCACTAGGCCATGAGCAATGGTGCAGATCTTCCTGCCAAACTGGTTCTAATATTTTCATCAACCCCGTGGCAGTTCAGCCAGTTCATAAACTATCTCTCTCTCCTATGCTCACTCTTATACCTATAAAATAAAACATTTTATAATGCTGTAAAATAAATTTTTGATATACACAATAATAATTTTACATGTGTGCATAAATATAACTGTTTCATACACATTTTCAGAAGAGTCCCATTTTGTTTGGCTTCTCTTCCCTCTCCAATCTTCTGTTCACAACACTTTCCACTACCAGCCCTAGGCCTTCTCTGGGTAACCTAGGTTAACAAACAGTGTGGGTTGTGTGTCCTTCTATATTTTTCCATATACATATATAGACACACACACCATACACACACATGCACACCATACAAACATTGTTGCTTTTTTTTTTTAACATTTACTTACTTATTTTTGGCTGCACTGGGTCTTCGTTGCTGTATGTGGGCTTTCTCTAGTTGTAGTGAACGAGGGCTCCTCTCTAGTTGCAGTGCACGGGCCGCTAACTGTGGTGGCCTCTCCCGTTGAAGAGCATAGGTTCTAGGGCACACAGGCTTAAGTAGTTGTGACACAAGGGCTTAGTTGCTCCATGGCATAAGGGATTTTCTTGGATGAGGTATTGAACTTGTGTCTCCCACATTAGCAAGTGGATTCCTAACCGTTAGGCCACCAGGGAAGTCCAAACATTGGGGTTATTTTTTCCATGTTTTACATTAATTGGGTACTATCTTACACACTTTTCTTTATCTTTATTTTCTTATCATCAATAACTTGTAAAAATTATTCCTAGTCAAGCATCAGAGCTCTAATACACTTTGTTAAAGGGTTATATAACAGACTATCCAATGAAAAATGGGTCATTATTCATTCAACTCTTCCTAATTGGATAGGCATTTACCCTTTTTCTATATAAGCAATAACTATTCTTGCATATACGTCCTCGTGAACTGGTGCTTTTATTTCTAGGGGATAAATTATAAGAAATGAGATGGCTCTTAATGTTAATATCTAATTTTAATAGATGTTGGCGGATCATTTCCCAAAATGGCCGTAATAATTCAGATTTCCATATCCAAGCCCAGAGTGGGTGTTCCCACTGATAGTTCCCCAGAGTAGGTCTTTGAATTTTTGCATACCTGCTATATTAACTTCTTGTATTTTAATCTCTCTTGTCTTTGTGTTTTTGTTTACTTTCATATTACTAATCTCTTTCATTTCTCCTAATCAAGTTTGTGAGGAGATATTTCACCTTGTTGTTCTTTCCAAATTACTGTTTTTAGATTTATTGTCCCCATCTCTTATTTGAAATCTCTTCCTAGCTCAATTTCAGCTTTTGTCTTTATGAGTTTACTATTCCTAGATTAAAAAAAATTTCTTTATCTTATTAATTTCTTGAATTCTGAAATGTTTTAACTTTAATTTTAAATAAAAAAGGCATTTTAAGCATGTTCATTTTTAATAGCATGGCTTTTCTGACTCATAGGTTATGTATAAAGTGTTCTTTTCACTGACTTGTATAGAATTTCTAATATCTCTTTTGATTTTTCTCTGTTCAATGATTTTTTAAGATTGTATATTTTAACTTCTGAGTGGTTAAGATTCTGGTCATTTTTTGTTACATATTTCTATCTTATTGGAATAGAATCAGAGAATGTGGCCTCTCTTTTAATCTATATAATGTCTACTTCTTAGAATATTCAAAACATTTCTTTTGGGGAAAGAACATGATCAATATTTTATATGGTTTGTTAACACAGAATAAGTATATTCTGATTCAAAGCAATTATAGATTTTATATATAGTCAAGATTATTGATTTTAAAAAATTTGTCTATGCCCATATTTAATTTATTGGATATGAAATATTCAGATGGAATTATATTGAAATCTTTCCGTATAATTAAAAAAATCAAGATCTTCTTACATTTCTAAAAGCTTTAGCTTTATAAGTTTAGCTGATACATTGCTTTGTGCATATCTTTATGAAATAACTTCTTCATCAATTGTACCACTTGTGTTATGCAACATCCCTTTTTTTGTCCTGATTCGTGTTTAACCTTGAATTCTACTTTGTCTATTATCTAAACATTGCCATTCTTGCTTTTTATTTGTTTGCATTTGCCTGGTATTCCTCTTCCCATTCCTTTAATTCGAACCTTTCATTAACTATTTCCTCTAGGTGTATTTATTTAAACAGTGTATAAATGTTTTTGGTTTTTAACTCTCTGTGACATTTAGTGAGACAATTCTGTTTGTGCACATATGGTTCAATAACTTACATTCCTACTTCTTCTTCCCTATCATATTGCTTTATAGTTATAATTTATCTTACATTACTTTTCTTTGTCTTTATTTTCACTGGTTTAATTAAATTGTTACTCATCTTATTTTTCCCTTTGTTGATTTACAGGTCTTAACACAACTGTTAGATTAATGTTTTCCTTCACTTTCCTTGTATTCAAAGTCAAACACTGTTTTCTCTATTATTATTTGAAGCAATAATTTTACCAACTATTTTACCAAGCAAGGCAGTCTATTTTCATGCTACTTCCCTATTCTTACTATGAGATAAAACCATTAGAGTTCCATCACTTTTTTCTCCCCCTTTTCCTTTCTCCCAGTCCTGGAAGAGGCATCTGGGATATCTCTCACTCCCTTCCCCAACCACTGCTCCTGTTAACCTAGTGTTGCTCAAATAGTTTAGTGCTGTTAGTTCTAGGTTATTCTTATAGTGCATATTTCCATAGAATTCATTATTCTCCATTCAGAAAGCTTTTCCTGTTATTTGCTTAATTATTATCTTTTTTGTCATGTTCTTACTTTTCTTCTAGAATCCTAATACTAGAACCCTAACATTAGGTTTCACTGTTCCATCCTCCAACTCTTTGGTTTTTTCCTTTGCAATTATCATCTCTTTATATTTTTGCTGCATGCATTAGTATCTATAATTTCCATTATGAGCTTCCCAAGTGGCACCAGTGGTAACGAATCTGCCTGCCAATGTGGGAGACACAAGAGACATAGGTTCGGGAAGATCCCCTGGAGTAGAAAATGGCAACCCACTCCAGTATTCTTGCCTGGAAAATTACATGGACAGAGGCCACTAATTCAGGCCTCAACCACTGTCATCTTTTCCTTTCCTTCCCCTGTCATATTGTTTAGCGGGAAATCTATATTTTAGCTTCAGAATGTCTTTGTGTGTGTGTTTGCTGCTCTTGATTATCAAGTGCTCTATTTTTCTGTTCCATCTCAGCGAGAAGGAACTTGGAGGCAGTTATAACCACGGATATAAAAGAAATTAAAATACTTAAAAGAAAATAATATATACAACATACTGGCCATAACTTTAAAATCTAGAAGAAATGGATGATTTCCCAGCCAGTAGATTTTCAAAAGTTACCCTAGAAGAAGTGGAGCACTTGAAAAGACTAACTATCATAGAAGAGAAAAGAAAGTCATTAAATATCTACCACCACCTGGGAGGTGGGGATTACAGCTGGGTTTTATCTAACATTTAGGGTCAAGAGAGGAGCTTTCTTTGCCTCGGTATGCATTTGGTCTAGTAGGTCATCCTTCTCTGGGCCCCAGAATGGTGTCACAGGTGAGGTTCCCTGGGAAGAAGACTGAGAGGGAGAAGGGCTCGTCCCTGCAGGGGAGGGAAGGAAGCAGGAGTGGGAAGAGAGAGAAGTTGGGTTATAATGGGCAGTCTCTACAGAGCCTGACTCTATGAAGAGTTCTAAAATTATGGCCTTTCAGGGCTGTCAGGACTGATGTGAAGGGGCTGGGCTTATACCCTTACACCACCAAGGTGTTTGATGTTGTCTGCCCTCAAAAGTGGGCATGACTTTGAATGTGCTAAAGTAATCCCCTGAGAGAGTTGACTGGCGGTGGTGTGCTATCTGTGCACAGGTCTCTCAGAAGCTCAGGGAGGAAGGGAGAGGAAGTCCTTCAGTTCTACAGGTGAGTCTGGGTGGCACATTACAGCATCCACTACAGATGGGTTGTTATTTTCCTCTGTGGCTCCCTGAGTTTCTGGCCTGTTATTGGACTATCACAACAAGTATCAGTCCCCAAATTGGTGGACGATGAAGCAGTCCCCTCACCGTGGACCATTACTGCTTTACTGTGTAGCAGATGAAGTGTTGATCCCTGTGAGATGTCTAGAGGACAACTCCCTGGCCCCTTCTATCCTCTCAGCCATCAGAACATGGAAGAAAATACTCAGATAATTTATCCAGCTCTCTCTTGACCAGGTACATGGGAACAGAGGGAAGGCAGGAGAGGGGAGGCATATCCCCTGAAGGTGCACAGATTTCTTTCCTCCCAGGACCTGCTGCTTTACCATGCTGGCTGCCCTCATCGTCACAGGAGAAAGTCTTATGTCAGTTTCCTTGACCATGACTCCCCTGGTGCCCAGGGCTTTACCCAGTCCCCAGCAGCTGTTTGACTTGGGAAAATCAAACAGATTAGAGTTGACAGGCTGCCTTCTCCTCACAATCCCCTCTTCCCCACCTTTCTCACCTTGTCCATGAGAATCATGTAAAATATTTTGCTAGTTGAGTAGCTGAAATCAACATGCTAATTCAGCAGCCAGTGCACCCAGTGAGAACTGGGCTGGAGGTGGAAAAGAGGCAAACACACTTCATTTGGAGGCAAGGGAGAAGTGTAACCAGTCACCAGACAGCTCCTTGAGGCACTAGTGGTAAAGAACCCACCTGCCAATGCAGGAAACATAAGAAACCCGGGTTCAATCCCTGGATCTGGAAGATCCCCTAGAGGAGGACCTGGCAACCACTCCTGGAGAATTGCCTGGAGAATCCCATGGAGAGAGGAACCTGGCAGGCTTCAGTCCATGCTGTCGCAAAGAGTCAGACATGACTGAAGTGACTTGGCACACACAGACAGCTCCTTAATTGTGAGCTGAATATTCATTGGAAGAACTGATGCTGAAGCTGAAGCTCCAATACTTTGGCCATCTGATGTGATGAGCTGACAAAGCCACAGTCATCAAGACATTGCACAAGGATAGAAATATAGATCAATGGAAAACAAAATAGAAAAGAGATAAACCCACGATGGGCACCCTGATGTATACAATGGAGAAAAGACAATCTCTTTAACAAGTGGTGCTGGGAAAACTGGTCAACCACTTGTAAAAGGAAACAACACTTCCTAACACCATACACACAAAAATAAACTCAAAATGGATTAAAGATCTAAAGTAAGACCAGAAACTATAAAACTCCTAGGGATAGGCAAAAACACTCTCCGACATAAATCACAGAGGATGACCCACCCCCCAGAAATTGGAAATTAAAAGCAAAAAATAAACAAATGGGACCTAATCAAAATTAAAAGCTTTTGCACAACAAAGGAAAGTGACAGCCTTCAGAATGGGAGAAAATAATAGCAAACGAAGCAACAGACAAACAATTAATCTCAAAAATATACAAAGCAACTCCTGCAGCTGAATTCCAGAAAAAATAAACGAACCCAAATCAAAAAATGGGCCAAAGAACAAACAGACATTTCTCCAAAGAAGACATACAGATGGCTAACAAAACACATGAAAAGATGCTCAATGAAGAAATGCACCAGGGAAGCCCTCCAAAAGTCTACAAGCAATAAATGCAGGGAAAACCCTCCACACTGTTGGTGGGGGTACAGCCACTATGGAGAACAGTGTGGAGATTCCTTAAAAAACACAACTGCTAGGCATATACACCGAGGAAACCAATTGAAAGAGAACCCCAATGTTCAACAGCACTGTTTACACAATAGCCAGGACAAAGCCCTAGATGTCATCGGCAGACTGAGCTGTGGTGGAATAACTCAGCCATTAAAAAGAATACAGAATCCGTTTCTATTGAGATGGATGAAACTGGAGCCCATTATACAGCGAATTCCAGAAAGGAGTATACTAATGCATGGAATCTATGTAATGTAACCCTATATGTGAGACAGAATAAGAGACACAGATGCATAGAACAGTCCTGTCTGAGGGAGAAGGTGAGGGTTGGACGTTCTGGGACAATTTGAAACATGTATATTGTCATATGTGGAAGCAGAACAGTATGCAGCCTGAGGGATGGGAGGGGGAGGGAGGTGGGAGGGGGGTTTGGGAGGGGGAGCACATGTGAAATCCATGGCTGATTCATGTCGATGTATGGCAAAAACTACTACTACAATATTGTAAAAGTAATTAGCCCCCAAATTGTAAAAATTAGCCCCCAAAAAAAAAAAAAAAAAAAAGATAAAAAGATGAACTCTCTTAGCATGCTCTTTATAAACTTTAAAAAAAAAAGCACTTCATAGATCTGGCTATAATTTGCATGTTGAAATGATAATTTGAAGTTTTAAAATTAAAAATTCCTTTCAAAAAAAAAAAAAAAATTGAGGGCAAGAGGAGAAGGGGGATGGCAGAGGATGAAATGTTTACTCATGGACATGAGTTTGAGCAAACTCCCAATGGAAGGCCAGGGAAGCCTGCAGCTGCTCCTCACTCTGTGAGCCCTAGCTCCTGAGTTGAAAAGAAAATTAGTGAAACATATTCATGTACTTCCATCCAGAGCAATGTTTATGTAATTTAAGTAAAGCCTTAGGAAGCAGGTGGAAATCTTTATTGAAGGCAGAAGAGGCTCTCTGAAATTCAAACATATTAAAAAAAAAAGGCAGAAGAGGCTCTCAACTCTCCATATATACGCTTGGAAATAGATGTTTTAATGGAAGCGTCCCTGTCGTGGAGGAGCAAGGAGCTGATGAGTCCTGGGAGGGCTGCCCCAGCTCACACAGCGGGTGAGGGTTAAACCCCGCTAGCAATTCTGACTTCGCAATCCCAACCCAGCTGGAGAGGAAGGAAGAAAGGCAGGCGAGGAGAGGAACGCGTGGAAGGGAGAGCTCTGGGTGCACAGGGAGCTCCCTCTGAGCATGGGTGTGGGAAGGAGACACACAAAAAGCAGACTCACAGCCAAGGACAAATGCTAAAGTACGCTCTGAGGAGTTAAGAGTGGTGGCCAAGAAGCCTCAGTATTTGAATGAACTGAGGTTTGGAAGAAAAAAATCAAGGACAAGAAAAATTCTTTCTTTCTTTCATTTTGTTTGGAGCCAGGAAAGGATGGATTTGGCTGCTCCTTGGAGGTACTAGAGTTCTCTGCCGCAGGTGACCAGGTGTTCCCCTGGCCGCAGGGGAGGCAGGTGTGTAGCAGACTGCACTGTGAATGGGGCACAGAGGGAAAGCATAAGAACCCAAACCTATCTCATTGTTTTCCTTGTGAGGGGTTTTCACGTGACTGGGGGGGATGGAGAGGGTTTGATGTGGGAGGTGAAGCCCAGCAAAGGTCAAGAGATGAAGAGGGCATAGCAGCTGAGGGTGGCCAGGGGTGGAGGAGGGCAACCACTGAGCTTGCTGCAGGCTAGCGCCACAAAGCCCTGCATGTGTGGGCTCCCACAAACTCTGTTTCAAACAGGACAACAGCTTAATGATGTGACCTCAAGGAATCCACTGTCTGGACTCTCAAGACTCAGAAATGACAACGGAGGGAGGCAAGAACGCTCATACAACAAATGCAATGTTGACGTTCAAAACTGAAAACCAGAACAAGTCCATTTCCAAACAGGAAACTAAAGGACATTGACGTTAGTGTTAATTCCTGGAAAAACCTCTAAATCCAGCCTGTTTGTAAGCGCTTCAGGAAGAAAGCAGGCCAGTCAGTGAGGGCTCATGAAAAAAGATATGCAAATAGAGGTAACTCTGTTTTAATAGGGTGAATCTGGTTGATCAGGGTGTCTGAACTTCAGCAAACCATTCTGTATCTCTCTGGGTAGTCTGGTCTGCAAGGGAAGAGCACGTGGGCTACATGACAGTAAGAGGGTTTGTGGGGGGTTGAAGACACATCCCAAAGAGTGTTGGTGAGGGGCAGGGTTTCCTGTGGTCTATACAAGGATCTGCTTTCAGCCAGATTCTGCTTTGTTTAATAGGGAGACAGGTAAGCACAGTAGCTGAAAGCAGTATTTGAGTTGAATGAGCCATGCACACTTAAAGTTTGGCTCAGTCACTTACCAGATGGGTGATCAAAAAAACTTACTTTATTTTTCTTGGCCTCAGTTTCCCCATTTGTAAAATGGAAGATAATTCTACCCCTACTTACCAAATTAAATACATATACACGTACATATGGGCTTTCCTGGTGGCTCAGTAGTGAAAAATCCTCTTGCTAATGTGGGAGACGCAGGTTCCATACCCGGGTTGAGAAGATCACCTGGAGGAAGAAATGGAAACCCACTCCAGTATTCTTGCCTGGAGAATCCCATGGATAAAAGAGCCTGGCGGGCTACAGTCCATGAGGTCACAAAAAGAGTTGGACATGACTTAGCGACTAAATAACAGCACACACATACATACACAGACACACACACATATATATATATATGTTTGTCTACATATACATGAAAGTGTGAAAGTGTTTGTCACTAAGTTGTGTCTGACTTTTTGTGACCCCATGGACTGTAGCTGACCAAGCCGTTTTGTCCATGGACATATACACACACATACATATCTATATTATGTATGTGCATATATATATATATATAATATCATATATGCTCAGCACAAGTGTAAAATATTGTGTACGCTGAACAGTGATCTTTGGGTAATGGGTATTTATCTATGTGCATTATCATCTCTTCTTCCAGAATGAGGAGCAGGAGCTCATGTTCTTGAAGGGCAGGTCTTGATGGCCCCCAGGGTATGAATGCAAGAGAACATCAAGGATTTAATGAAAGGGAAAAATTTACAGTTGGAGTAAGTCTAAAAGAAAATAGTAAATCCTGAACAGATTTGCTAAATGAGAATGGATTGCGGCACTCTGGCCAGGGGGAAATTTAGGAATTAGTGTGGCAATTACAGCCCTCCCAGAGTTATAGGGCACACTAGAGAGTCTTTAACCAATGCCCTATAGCTGGAAGAGTAATTCACCAAGCTGGGCTGTACGTCTAAAGAGAAGCCTTGCTGGAGACCAAGCGGTTTTTCCCTTCCAAATTAAAAAGCAATTTACATTCTTAAATCACAAGCTGCTGAGTTCTCCCCCACACCACTATGCAAATCTTTTTCTATAGGCAGATAGATTGAGACAGCAGTAAAAAAAAAAAATAAGTAAAGCTCCATACATTTAAACCTCTTCTGCTCTCTACTTAGGACAAAGTAGAGCAAATGTCACCATCCTTGCCCACATCGCTTAAAGAGGCCAGCTGGGTCTCCCATGTTCCCTCAGTCCAGTCACTTGCTGAACATTTGCTGCTGCTGCTGTGCTGTGCCCAGTTGTGTCTGACTCTTTTGTGACCCTATGGACTATAGCCTGCCAGGTTCCTCTGTCCATGGGATTATCCAGGCAAGAATACTGGAGTGGGTAGCCATTCCCATCTCCAGGGGATATTCCTGACCCAGGGATTGAACCTGAATCTCCTGTGTTTCCTGCATTGCAGGTGGATTCTTTACCACTGAGCCATCAGGGAAGCCTGAACATCTGTTAGGTGTGAGACAAAGTCTGGGCCTCCATCTGAACTGCCAGCTCAACATGGGAAGCAGAGAGCTAATCCAGTCCTAGGTGTCCAGCTGGATCCCCAGGAAGAGTTGTGTGTCGTGCTCAGTCGCTTCAGTCATGTCCGACTCTTCGCAATCCCATGTGGACTGCATCCCCCCAGGCCCCTTTGTCCGTAGGAGTCTCCAGGCAGGAATACTGAAGTTGGTTGCCATGCCCTTCTCCAGGGGATCTTCCCGACTCATGGATAAAGCCCATGTTTCCTGTGTCTCCTGCACTGGCAGGCAGATTCTTTACCACTGGGAAGCCAAGAAAGAGCTAGGTGATGTTAAAATAAACTGGAAGGAATTAATAGCTGTTGAGTATCTACTATGCTATATGAGCTCTTTAGTGGTGATCCTCCTAGAAGAAAGCCCTGTCAATATCATTATTCTCAGTTTACCAAGGAGAAAGAACAATGATCATCAATGAGGTGAGAATTCTTCCAGGTTCCAGTGAGAGAAATCCAACTCAAAGCAGATTCAGGGGCTTCCCTGGTGGCTCAGTGGTAGAGAATCTGCCTCCTTATGCAGGAGACAGAGGTTAGATCCCTGATCTGGGAAGATCCCAAGTGCTGTGGGGCTACTAAGCCCATGCACCACAACTACTGACCCTGTGGTCTAGAGCCCAGGAACCATAACTACTGGGCCTAGGTGCCGCAACCAATGAAGTCCAGGTGCCCTAGAGCCACGCTCCACAACAAGAGAAGCCGTCACAGTGGGAAGCCTGAGCACCGCAACAAAGAGTAGCCCCTGCTCACTACAATTAGAGAAAAGCCAGTGCAGTAATAAAGACCTATCACAGCCAAAAATAAATAAACAAATAAAATTACTTTAAAAAAAAAAGCAGATTCAGCAGGAATGGGGGTTCAGGGGAAGGATGCTGGGGTGATAAGGAGGCACCCATCACAAGTTTTACTTCGGCGCTCTGGGCTATATTATCAACAAAACACACTACCTGTTGAACAGGACATTTCATCCCCTTCCCCTCATTCACTGGAAGCCTATAGCTCATCACAAGGTAGCAGAGAGAGGGCTTATAAAGCCAAAGCATTTCATTACCCTCACTGTCCAAGGCAGGGATGCAAAGGAGCAAGCTGGGGAGGAGCAGAGAGGGCAGTTGTTTTTTCCAGAGCAGGGTGTAGGCTCCTAGAGGGTGGGACACAGTGTCTTCTCTTTTAGCTCTACACCCCATGTGCCAGCTCCAGAAATGCAAGATCAGTGATGTGGCTGGTGGTATTGATGGCTGACCCCTGAACAGGCAGCCAACCTGCTCAGCCACTCCAGTCCTTGCAGCCTGGAGACAGATACCCCTGTCCCAACCATGGGTGTCCTACTTCCCCCTCTGTCCTCCTGTCACCCAGGCCCTTGTCAAGCTGCAGGAATCCACTGGGTCCTGAGTGAGAAGGTTGAAGAGCCCCAGGCTGTGGCTTCTCTCTTGGGTGGAACATTCTTCTAGAGTACCCAGCTTCCTACTGCTTCTGAGCCTTTGGATTTGTAACCCAGTCTCCCAAGCTCTCCCCATTGATGGCGGATTCTCACAAATACCCAGTACCTGGTGCCCCGCTCGAGCCAGTCACCTCCCACAGAAGGAGGCAGTCTCTCAAGCACCCTGGAAGATGCTGTCCAGCTCCAGTTGCATTGGGATCTTGCCTATTCTTTCTGAAGCCTGATGTGCTGTCCATACATGTCATCAGCCAGGTGTTTCCTGTCTACCTGGGCTCCATCCATCCTTTGTCAGGGGCTACAGAGTCTCCAGAGAATGAGAAGATGGAGGTTGCCCCTCGAGGAATCTCTGGGAGACAAAGTGTAGGCACAACCACACCCTCGGAGAACTGCGTAGAGCAGTTTGGGTTGCAGGGGGGCTGGACATCCAGGAAGCTGGGAGCTGGAGCAGCTGGTCAGGAAGAACCTCGTGGGTGGCTGGGTGAGAGATGGTGTGAGAAGATATTCCATGGGGAGGTGAGAGGGTGTAGGAGCTTGGAGGAGGGGAATTTGCAGGGGTGGAGTAGGCGGGTGGCATGTCACCCTCCACCTATGTCTTATGCTCAGATCACGTGTACGGCCCCTGGGACTGCAGGCGCTGCTTCCTGCTCCAAAGTATTTGCCCCTCCTGTCCAAATCCTTCTTTCTTCCAGCAACTCCTTCAGAACCCTGCAAAGGGGGCCTTCTCCCCAAAGCCCACAGACCAGGAGTGTGAACCACTTGGTCTATATCTCCTCCTCCATTTGCAGCCTGGACTTCACACGGCCTCTCTCTCCCCTGGCTGTGCCCTCCCCCAGGACAGACCACATCTTACCTTACTTGTCCTTGATTCCCAGTGCCCAACATGAGGCTCAGCACACAGCAGGTTTGCCAGAAACACCGACCGGGTTAATCTGAGCTGCTGGCCAAGCCCAGCCAGAGGGCCTCTTTCCTCTCTGAGTGTGCCCATTCTGTTCAGATGCTGGTCCTCTCCCCTTGCTGCCCTGCATCTTGCCTCCTCCCCTTCAGCCCTGCCAGTTACCCCCAGTGATATTTGGGCCACTTACTTTAAGTCTTGGGCCTCAGGCTCCTTCATGTCAGTCAGTTATAAAGGGGTCTCCACATGGAGAGGTTATGACACTTACAGGGACCAGAGACTGTCACCTTGGAGGCCCTTTAAAAACAGCCATTCCCTTCCCCCATGCCTGGCTCCCCTCACTGTCCTGCTCCTGCCCCTCCCCCACCCATCTCCTCTGTGGCCCAGGTGAGCCTTTGGGGCTGGCCCAGTCTCTGGAAGCTTTCCTAACAAGAGGTTTGCATGTTTGGTTAATAGGAGAAAACACAATCCCGGCAGAGGAAAGACCAGAGTGTGCAAAGGTAGGATGAAGGTCCAGGGAGTTGGACCCAGTGAGAAAAACACCAGTTTAGCAAGCCCTTCACCTTGTTCCTATTCTTCAGTGCATCTGTCATGGTTGATGGAGGAGGGTTTGCTCAGTTGCAGAAGCCCCAACCCCGGTGAAACAAACGTGATAGTGGCCACACAGGCACAGGGGACCAGTTCTGCTTTGGCCACCTAGTAGGCTGTGTGACCTCTGGCAAGTTAATCTACCTCTCTTAGCCTTAGACTCCCCAGGTAGAAAATGAAAATGGAGCTAGAACCATCTTCAAAGAGGGAGACCCGAAGATGAAATGCAATAATGTGAAAGCCGTGATTAGCATGGTGCTGGGGACGTGGGAAGCATGAAATAAATTGTATAAATTAGTGAATATGTGCTTTTTTACAGCTTGACCAAGCCTAAAGAACAGGGTTAACCTTAGGGTGTATGAGGCCCGAGGAAAGTATTTGATTAAAAATATGTTATAAAATCCATGTGGAGTGTAATGATTTATTGATGAAGATTTAGGATAATGGGCAGAGAAGAGAAACTTAATTGTTTGTTTATTGTCCAATCAGAGCCCATGAAGACTCTTCAATGTCCCCAGGCTCTGTCCCTCCCTGTTCAGTCCCAGAACCATCTCTTTGTATTCATTATTGTCACATGCACATTCCTGGCTAATTTCTTATTTCCCACTGCAAGGAAAAAGTGGTAACACTATTTCAATTCTCAGTGCCATGGCTTTCTGGAACCAGTACATAAACTTTTTGCCTCTGCAGGTCCCTAACGCTGTATAATTCATGCTGGTTTGCATTGTCACTCCCAAAGCTCCATGTGCCACTGTGCTGCCTGTGACTACTGACTTCACTGACTTTAAGTTAACTTTGTGCTTTATTTACTGATGACCACATGGGCAAGCCTTGCCCAAAGATGGCAAGAAAATGGGAGCAATAATTCATTTTCCGGTCATGTTAAATTTGCCTCTTGGAATTTTGTAGCATAAACGTAAAACAACATATATCTTCCACCCGTGTCTTCTCAGGAATCATTAGGCTGTGATCACTGTGTCCCCAGAATGTGATCGTTCTCACTGTGGCCCAAGTGCCAGCCTTTCACTCACCACCCCCAGCATGGAGGACAGGCAAGGGGGCGTGGTTGGAGCCAGCAGACTGGTGCATGCGCATAGGGGTATTCGTGCCCTCTTTGGCATAGCTTAAGATGCGCTGGGGGACTGTGATGTCACCACACCCGTTGGTCATAAGAGAATGCATCAGTTGGAAAGATCCGTTGGCGTTTCTCCAAAGCCTTTGGAGGAGATAGGTGTGGCCACCCGCGTCCTCAGTGTGTGCGTCCTCAGTTTCTCTTCTGTCTGTGGGATTTTCCAGGCAGGAATACTGGAACGGGTTGCCATTTCCTCCTCCAGGGGATCTTCCCAACCCAGGGGTCGAACCTGGAAACCCATGTCTCTTATGTCGCCCTGCACTAGAGGGTAAATTACTTACCACTGCTCCATCTGGGAAGCCTCCTGGCCACCTGTAGAGGCTGCTTGACTTGGATCCTGGGGAAGAACTGTGGGTGCCAGCCTGTGTGCCAGTGGTGGGAGACACAAGGGATGAAGGAGGCCTGCCACCACTCCCACTGCCCTCGGGTACCATGGACTGAGGAAGCACTGCGGTGGAAACACACCCAGAAAGACTCAGCCTGTGGACCCACAGTGGCGGCTCAAGCCTGAAGCTCCACTGTGGACTGTGATAGGTCAGAGCCCCAAATTCACCCTCTGTCTTGCATGAATGCGAGTTACCCCAAAGCAGCATGTCAGCTCCACTTTAAGGGTGAAGGTCCATGCCAGCCAGTGAAAGAAATACACAACCACCCAGCAATCTGATCTACTCAGCTGTGATCCACTCCTGGAACCATAGCCTGCTCATGGGGCCTTAGGAAGATAAGGAGTCCTTGGGGGCTTCAGTTGTCTTGTAGATGCTCTGTATTGGGTAGAGGGTCTGAGAGCACCTGGAAAAACAGGGTTATGGTCCTCACCAGTCTAAATCAGGTGTAAGGCTGCCCTGCTCAGACACTCTTCCAGCCCTTCAGATCTCAGGTACTAGAAAGGATCTACGAAAATTTCAAGAAGGGTGTGGCTAGAACCTGGGAACACACGAGATATGGGGATCTGGTCTGGACCTTGGGTACCCCGCTTGGACTCCTAGCCAAGATTGGTCCCAGGTACCCAAGGGGGCCCAGAGAATTTCAAGGAAGGTAGCCCGTTTAGGTGCCCAGGGCCAGGGCAGGGGTCAGCTTGCCTAAGCCTAAGGGAGGTACTTCCAAAAAAAACATTGAATGAGATTTTAAGTCTAAGGTTCATGAAAGGCTGAACTGCATAAGAATTTCTCTGCCCTGTCCAGCATTCAACCATTTCTCTGGGCCTGGTGGGCTTCAGTGGGGCAGATAGACTTGGTCTGGGAAGTGATGGTCAGGTCCTCCAGGGAGGCCACTGTTTGAAGAGAGTAACTCACTGGACCAGTGCCTCTCTTCTGGCCCTGCCTTTCTGTGCCAGGGCAGAGGTGCTCAACCAGAATGGGCACTGCAGTTATCTGGTGATGTCCCAGTCCCATGCCAGACCAGTTACATTGAATCTTTGGGGGCTTCTGTGTGCAGAGAATGAATGAAGAGGGGAAAATGTAGAGCACTGGCTTTGGGGTCAGCAGAAAGAGAAAGTGTTGGTTTCTCAGTTGTGTCCAACTCTTTGTGACCCCATGGACCATAGCCCCACCAGGCTTCTCTGTCCATGTAATTCTCCAGGCACAAAAACTGGAGTGGGTTGCCATTCCCTTCTCCAGAGGATCTTCAAGACCCAGGGATCAAACCCATGCCTCCTGCACTGCAAGCAGATTCTTTACCATCTCAATCACTAGAGAAGCCCCTTGAAGATCAGCAGGCCTGAGTTTAAATCTTAGTTCCTCTACCTATAAGCTGTTTGACCTTGAACAAGTTAATTAACCTCTCTGAGATTCAGTTTCCACCTCTGTAGATGGGATAGGACTCTGCCTCTCAGGACTGTCACAAATGCAGTAATTGAGACCTCGGACTTGGAGGTCAGGCACGTTCTCTGTTCTTTATTAGCTGTGTGACCTTGGGTGATTATCTAACCTCCTTTGAACCTTCATTTCTCCAGTTTTTAAAGGGCATCATAATGTTACCTCCTAGGGCTGTGGAGATGGAGTAGGATAAAGTATGTTAAATACCTAACATAGTACTTGGTGCACTATTAGGAATTTTTAAAAAGGATGATTCTCCTGGCTGTAGAATGACTATAAGGAGTGGGTGACCCAGATCCCTCAGCAGTTTTTGGTTGTTTCCACTTTTGCTTTCCTGTCTGCCTCTCCCACCCCTAGGCCTGACAACACACACCTCATCAATCCTTCTCTTCCCTAACTGCTCCAGTCATATTAATCTCCCTTGTTCTTTCTTATCCCCCAGCCTTTGCTCCTGTCAGGTGCAATGGAGTGATCTCCCCTCTTCTCTCTGCCAAACTAGGCTGAGCACCTCATTCATGCTTTTGTCAAATTAAAATCTTCTCCATGGCAAAAAAAAAAAATACCATGAACAAAGTAAAAGGACAAACCACGGGAATCTATTTACATATTTATATCCACACAATGCAAAGCGCTCTTCCAAATTAGTGAAAAAGAATGATCACTCAATTAAAAACTAGGGAATGGACACACGAGGCAGTTTTTAAAAAGGGAAACAAATGGTCAGTAAACATAAGAAAAGCAGCTTAGACTCATTCACGTTTAACAAAAATGCACATCGGAGCAATGAGATGCCATTTTCACAATTATGTTGGCAAAATAATGATGACTGTGTATGATCACACAAGAGGATGGGGAGAAAGCCAGTCAGGTACTATTAATGGGGATGTGAGCTGGTGCAGCCTCTTGGGACAATGATTTGACAGATTTCCCAGTATTTTAAAAGCTTATCCCCTTTGAGAGGGCAATGCCTCTGCTAGGAGCTATTTTACAGTTGTAATTACATGTGCACCTCTGTTCATTCAACAAATCTGCTGTTAACCCCTACTGTAGATGCTATTCTTGGCAGTGAGGGGAGGGCAAAACACAGCTACATCCAGATTAGTTTCTTATGGCTGCCCGAACAGATTACCATAAACCGAGTGACTTACAACAACATGGATTTATCACCTCACCGATCTGGAGATCAGGTGTCCTACCATCAAGGTTTCAGCAGGGCTGAGCTCTTATGGAGGCTCTAGGGGATGATCCTTTTCCCGGATTTCCCAGATTCTAGAGGCTTCCTTCATTCCTTGGCTCATGGCCCCTCATCCTCTCTCTGACTCTGACCTTCCTGCCTTCTTCTTAGGAGGATATGCTGTGAGACATTTAGGGCCCACAGGAATAATCCAGGATGATCTTCCCAACCTCAGATCTTTATTTTTATATTTTTATGTATTTATTTTGGACTGGGCTGGGTCTTCATTGCTGTACAGCTTTATGTCTAGTTGTGGTGAGTGGAGGCTACTCTCTAGTTGTGGTACGTGGGCTTCTCATTGCAGTGGCTTCTCCTATTGTGGAGCACAGGCTCTAGGTGAGTGGGCTTCAGTAGTTATGGCTCATGGGCTCTAGATCACAGGCTCAATAGCTGTGGCACATGTGCTTAGTTGCTCCAAGGCATGTGGGATCTTCCCGGACCAGGGATCAAACCTGTATTCCCTGCATTGGCAGACAGATTCTTATCCACTGTACCACCAGGCAAGTGTCATATCTTTAATCACAACTGCAAGGTCCCTTTTGCTCCAGAAAGGAACATGGCCAAAGGTCCTAAGGATTAGGATGCGGGTATCTTCCCACATGGTACTAGTGGTAAAGAATCTGTCTGCCAATGCAAGAGACAAAAGAGACGCTGGTTCCATCCATGGGTCAGAAAGATCCCCTGGAGGAATGAGTGGCAACCCACTCCAGTATTCTTGCCTGGATAATTCCATGGACAGAGGAGACTGGCGGGCTACAGTCCATAGGACTGTAAAGAGTTGTATATGATTGAAATGTGTTCTGCCTGCGACACAGCCTTATAGGGTTAATATTCTAGTGATATTTATACACAAAGATATTCATAACAGTATTACTTGTAACAGCGAAGAACTTAGCTAACCATCAGTAGTAGTGAACTAGTTAAACTGGTTATGATACACCCATTTAGTGGAATCCCAGGCTGCCTAGGACCTGAACGGTAGAGCTATACGTAGTCCCAGGGCTCCATCTCCCAGACACTTTGCCGGATGAAGAAGTGACTCCAGAGCAGGATGAAGAGTAAGCTGACAACTGGGTAGAAAGAAAAGCACTTGTACTTCTACAGGTATAAACTATATATGAAACTGTATGCAGGAAATTGCTAACAAAGACTGAGATGGGGAACTAGAGTTTGAGTCAGAGGGAAACTTACTCTTCATAATACATCCAGTCATATTTATTTCCTTTTATTTTTACCATTTGTGAAAATAACTTTTCAATTAAAAGGAAATCTAGCTAAAGAAAAGATAGAAATGATACCTTCAGTGTCTTACCTACCACCTCCATCACTTCCCCAAAGCTCTACCTCATCATCTTCCTCCATGACTTACCCCCAGATGTCCCAAAGCAAGAAGGAGTTGCCTTCAAACTTGAAGCAACAGATACCTCCATCCTTGGATGACTGGCTAGAGGGCCAAGGGTGCTCAGAAACTTCAGGCTGAGAGTGGAGGTGGGATCTAAAGGAGAAGGGAAGTAAAGGCAGGAAAGAGAACCCAGCTAGTCTTCATTCATTCATTCAACACAGAGATGTAGGAAAGTCCTGTGTGTAGGGTCTGAGTCAGGGCCTGGGAGGGGGAGCTTGGAGACATCCCAGGGGGATGAGCTTGAGCCCCATCTCATAAGGTCCCCCATCTCATTTCAGACTCAAAAACCATGTGTTAGATGCCTGCCCTCTGCCTGGTCCTGGGCTGGAATTCTGCCCCATGGAATAATGAAGTCAGACTCGAACATTAGAGACCCCTTTGGGCTGCACGGGGCCCAGAGGTTGGACGGGCGGAGGATTAAGGCAGGAGATAAGCTGGAGGCTGGTTCAGGGGAGAGGAGACAAAGATCCAGATTAAGACAGTGGCTGCCAGGAAAGAGGGAGAAGATCTGAAGGTGACTTGTGATAGAAATGAAAGGACTGGGAGAACTGGAGCGCTCGTGCCAGAAACTATTGGCTCTCTGAGAGACTGCTTAGATGACAGCATCTTCAAGCGGGAGAAGCGATCTGGTGAGAAGGCAATTTGAGTCTGTGCAATGGAGGCACCCATGGGGCACTCAGAAGGTGGTGAGGCTGAAGTGGTGGAAAGCCAAGGTGGCCCAGGCAGCAGGGGAGACACCTAGGAGGGACAGAGCAGCAGCGCTGCTGGAGGGGAGAGGCTGTGTGCACATGCGCAACGCTCTGGCTTAGGTTACACCTATAGAAATAGCAAGGTCTTCTAAGGTGTGTTCAGTCCAGCTCTGCTGGAGAATGAGAAAACACGCGCTTCATGTGAAGCACTTCACTCACTTTTTCTTCTCTCCTTTTTCTTCTTCCTCTGATTTGGAGGGTGCTTTGGGAGGAGGCAGGTGGAGTTGCAGGATAATCACCCCCAGCCACCCCTTGGCATAATCCCCACTAGGGAGCATGTGGACAATGAAGAGAGAGTGAATGCCCATTTTTGAGTGACAGGCAAAGGGAAAGAAGCCGTGGAGGAAGGCTGAGGGAGAGTCAGGGAGACAAGTGGAGTGAGACTCAAAAAAAGATTGAGAAAATCAGGGGGAGAGAATGTTTCAAAAAGCTCTATGCGCTTTTTGAATTTAAAAAATGTTTTTTTGAAAGGAAGTAATGATTAACACAAATATCTCCAATATCTATGTATCCATCTACCTATCCATCCATCTACCTAGTCAGTAAATATTTAAGACATGCCTGCCAAGAACAAGACATATATTAGAATCTGTAGGTAATGCTATTAAGGCACAGTATATTCTAGTCAGTTGAAAACTGAAACTAGCTATGAAACATTTAAATAACATTTTAACTCTGGAGCCACAATGGAAAATACTGACAAATTTGACTGCACAAAAATTAAAAGCTTTAGTACAAGTGAAAAAAATCTTCAGGACAAACTGTAAAGGTATTTGTAATGCATGTGACAGACAAAAGGCTAATTTCCTTCATTTACATTGTAAGAATCATTCTGAGACAGACCCCAAATGAGCAGATGTGAACAGGAAGTTCTCAAAAATGAAAGTTGATATGAAAGTAGTCTCAACCTAACGCATAATTAAAGAAATGTAATTCAAAACTTCATTAACCACATCTCAGGCTGTCAAATATGAAAATGCTCATTACTATCCAGTGCTATGCAGAGTGTGGGGAAACAGACAGCCTCTTACTACTGGTACCAGTTAACTGCTGCAGAGCTTTTATGGTAGGTAATTTTGGGCCAGGTCAACATTTAAAATACATATCTCATTTGACCTAGAAATTCCATCCCTAGGAATGAGCTTTATAGGTGTCTTGCATAGACACCAAGGTGGACCAGGAAGGGTGCTCCTGGTGGCAAAGACTGTGCACAACCTAACATCCATCAACTGGTGAGTGGAGAGGTAAGTTATGCTGTGCCTGACTGTGGAATATCATGTAGCCATCAGGAAGCCATCAGCTCAGCAGAGAACAATGTATCATCTCTCATTATGACATGACACTGATAAAAATTATATACACTATATATGGATTATATTTACATTTTGTTTTGGAAGAAGATTCGTGATGCTAATAACCATTTCTGTCTTGAGACACTATGTGAATGATTGTTCCATCAAGCGGGATAACAGATGCAGGTGCAGGTCTTTGGGTGAAAATCATGTCTGTCGACTCTTGAGTTTGAAGTACACTTGGGAGGAGGACTGAGCTCAGTTTAATGTAGAAAGGAAGGCTGCTAGTATCTAGTTTATGTTTCCAAGTTCTATATGAACTTTTTAAACTATGTGCATGTACTATGTTTTATAATATATAAAATATTTTATAATAGATTTTAAATAAATTGCATATTAAGGCAATACTTGAACTGTTGGCCCAGGGCCACATGTGAGAAACATCATTCAACTTTTCCCCCAACAAGGGCCAGGATGGGAATTCTTTGTGATCACCCCACTGTACCACAAGTTGTTTCTCTACTTTGTGAAATCCTTTCATCACTTTTTGTTCATAGAGGTCCTTGGGAAAAACCCCTGAAAGATTCCTGAGATGCCCCCCCGCCAACCTCCACAACCAACCCCACCATCTTGCCTCAAGATAACCATAAGAGGATTTTGTTCTGAATCATTTCCATTTCCTTGCAATCCCCAAAGATCAAAGTATGGTCTTAGCCAAAGATCTAAAGAATCATCCAAGTGGAGCTAGTGGTAAAGAATCCATCTTCCAATGCAGGAGATGCAAGAGACACAGGTTCCATCCTTGGGTCAGGAAGATCCCCCGAGGTAGGAAATGGCAACCCACTCCAGTACTCTTGCCTGGAAAATTGCATGGACAGAGCAGCCTGGTGGGTCATAGTCCACGGGGTTGTAAAGAGTCGAACATGACTGAGAACACATGTTGACACTGACATTTAACAAATCACTAATTTGGACAACTGTGTGTGCCTGTGTGTGTGTGTGTGTGTGTGTGTGTGTGTGTGTACATCCCAAGGTGAGCAGCACAGTATGATCAGTGGACAGAGCCCTGAATCAGGGACCAGAGGGCTTGAGTTCTAATCCAGCTCAGCTGCTGACCAGCTGTGTCCTGCGGCCATCACAATGCCTCTTGACCTTCATCACTTGTCTCTTAAAAGAAGAAATCCAACTTAGTCATGATCTCTAATGATCCTCGCAGGTCAGACATTCTGGTTTTTCTACATTTCTTTCTTGGCCCCAACTCAAAGCTTGGTTATATATTCTTCCATTTCTCTACTTTACCTAGAACCTCCTGAAGGGCTGAGTCTGCAGAGGTCTGGTGTGCATGGCTTCCTGGGGTGGAGAGTTTGGGCCTTAGAGGCAGATAACCTTGGCTTTGAACTTCATTTCCGCTCCTCAAAAACCATGGAATCAGCCAGTTATCTTCTCTGAGCCTTGATTTCTCCATCCATAAAGTACACTCAAGGTGGTGGTACAGATTAGAGAGTGCCACCTCGATCTCAGGGGCCTGGCACATAATGAAAGTCAGTCACTGCAGTCGTGTCTGACTCTTTGCGACCCATGGACTGTCGCCTCCCAGGCTCCTCTGTCCATGGAATTCTCCAGGCAAGAAGACTGGAGTGGGTTGCCATGCCCTTCTTCAAGGGATCTTCCCAACTCGGTGATCGAACCCAGACCTCCCATATTGCAGGCAGATTCTTTACGGTCTGAGCCTAATAGGTGCTCAATAAAAAGGGAAATTCTTATAATGGCATCAGAAAGCAATGGCAGAAGGGCACAGGATGCCTACTTCATTACCTCCTTCAAGTCTTATCAAACACCCTTCCTCTGGGCGTTCGGGTCCTCACTCTTCTGCCAGTGTGTGTTGTGTTCTATTGAAATTGTCTGTTGATGTCTCTATCTCACCCTCTAGACTGAAATCCTTGGGATCCTGAATCATAATCCCTAGTACCTGGTACAGTGCATGCACTGTGATATATAGAGGTCTATGTGTCTACCTTCTATGGGCTTCCCTGGTGGCTCAGACGGTAAAGAATCCGCCTGCAGTGTGGGAGACCTGAGTTTGACCCCTGGGTCAGGAAGATCCCCTGGAGAAGGAAGGGCTACTCACTCCAGCATTCTTGCCTGTAGAATTCCCATGGACAGAGAAGCCTGGTAGGCGACAGTCCATGGGGTCGCAAAGAGTCAGACATGACTGAGCGACTTTAGATATATGATCTTAGCCAAAGATAGAATGAATTACTAACTTGGACAACTGTGAGTGTCTGTGTGTGTGTCAAGTGAGAGTACCCACCTGGTTACCTGCCACAGGTAGGTTTGGGAGGCCTGCAGGCTTTGGGGGTGGTTTTGCCTCAGGCTCAAGCTGTCCTCGGCCTACATGTTTCAGCTCTGATTGAGCTAACCTAGGAGGGTTCCTGTATGCAGTGAGGGGTGGGGGGCTCTCTGGGGAAACTGATATAAGCAGTGACCCCTCAGCCCAGTGCCTGGTGGAGATTCAGCTGTCAGCCAGCCAGGAGTCTCAGGGAGAAGCAAGTCCATTCATCCAGGAGATAAAGAACCTTCAGGTGCTCTGGGGAGCATCTTCAAGTGCCACTCACCAGAGAAGGAGGCTCATTTTTAATTAATTGCAGCCTCTTTCATCAATGACAGCAGGGGCCACAGTCAGCATCACAGAATCACTTTAATTGCCTCTGAGAACTCTCCACACTTCGGATGTCCTGGGAGGGTCTCCTCGGCAGGCCCAGGCAGGCCCACGGGCTGTCCTGTTCACACCAATTGCACAACTCCTTGAGGGTTCCCACAGGTCAAGCCTAAGCTTTTCTCTCCCTCAAAATGCCCTCTGCTTCAGTGACTAGCAAAACTACACTCCCGGGCACCCTAGCCAGGAGCCCAGGAATAAGGCTGGAGTCCACCCTCCTCTCCAGGCATCTGGTTGCAGAGGGCCCATCCTGTGCCTCTTTCCCCTGTTCAAGGCCTTGACATCTCTTAGCTGGGCTGCTATGCCATTCTCCTCACCACTCTTGACCCCTAAAATTCCAGTCTCCCCCCCCCGCCCCAAACCTCACCCAGCTCCCTCTTCCTAGAGCGTCTTCCCTCTGCCCACACTCCCCTAGCTGACTTTATCCACTCCCTGCCCTGGGGGGAACTCTTGCTAGAAGCTGCCCCGATCTCCATCACCCCCCCCAGTGGTTCCGTCCTCCTCTGGATCCCAGGGCCCTGTATTTAATGGCCTAGCTGTCTGTTGATGGTTTTGTTTCCCAGTTGGATAGAGAGTTTTGGAGGGTCAGGCTGCAGGTTGCATCCATCCCCATACCCCCACACCTGACACATACAGTGTGTCTGGGCAGAGTATGTTGGAACAGAGTTAAATCCAGCATGTTTATAGTGGAAATAGCCAGAGGAGACAGACAGCTTCTGCCAAGAAAAAGATGAGCTGTCGAGTGCTGGGGGTACCGCCTGATGACAGAGGGCTTGAAGAGTAACCAGCAGCTGTCTGGTTATTGAGGGGCTCACTGAGACCCTGGGTGTGCACCTTTGGTGTGGGTCTCTGCTGCCCTGCTCCCCTACCTTCCCAGACTACTGGCCATCCTCAGGCAGGCCTGGGATGACTTTTCAGAGGCTCTGGCCCTCTGGTACCCAGACCTTAATACACAGATGGCATAGTCCTGAGACTATATGCATGAAGGCCCCCTCTTGGCTCTTTTCTGACCTCTTTGGCCAGTCCTTGGAGGAAGCCCCTAGTTAGGGAGTTCTCCATGCACAAACTGTTGGTGATGTTGGGGGTGGGGGCGCTTGGGAAATGACGTAGTCTCATCCCACCTTATCCAAATAAGGAAATGGGTGCCAAAGGGGAAGGACCTGGCTGGAGAGCACTAGCTAATATTTGACAGAGTAGAGGATGGGACTCAGGTCCCTGACTAGTTTGGTGCCTTTTCATTGTAGAATTCTACCTCGGTCTCCTGCAAGCTTTTCAGAAGTTCTTCCATCAGACCTGCTGTGGCTGCCCCCTCCTCCTGCCCAGCTTCTTTTCCCTGGGCTGTGGGCACTGGACAGCGGTGGCAAGAATGGGGAAGGACATGAGTTTTGGGTCAACCTTGGGATTTGGATTTCTAGCCCTGATGCATATTAGCTCGCTGGTCCCCCTGGGTAAAAAATCTAACCTCTCTGAGCTTCTTAGTAAAATGGGAGCTATAGAATCTCATGAGATTGTTCTGAAGAACTAATGTATATAAAGAACCTCACACAGTACCAGTTCACCGTGAGTACTTAATGAATGGGAGTTCCACCACATCCTAAAATAAAGGTGCTGACCCCTTAAATGGTCCCTTTTGAATGGCTTCTGTCCAGGGCCAGCAGTAGCTTGGTTACTACTGGGCATCAGGAGGAGAAACGGAGGAGAGAATTTCGTGGAGGCCCGGACCGGGCACAGATGAAGCGTGTGTATTTCTTCTGAGCGGTGGGCTGCGTCCAGCCCTGGAGCCTTTGCGGGGATCCGCAGCCTCTCTAGTTCCGTCCCTGGCGGAGCCGGGCAGAGACTGAGGTCGGAGCCTGTTGGGCTGAGCACGGCCTGCAGCGCCGCCTAGTGCCCACAGCGGGAAGGCGGCCTCCCCAGCGACAGGTCTGCGGGCCTTGTGCTCTGAGCGGAAAACAGGGTCCGGCTAATCATGCGGAGTGGGAGGCAGCCGGGTTGTGTTTGTGGGGCAGGAGACTTCCCCAGACTGTCCCCCGGTCGCAACCCTGCCACAGTCTGCAAAGGTCAGTCATGGCCCAGTGTTTACCGAGTTCTTGGAGTCCCTCAAGCCTGTGGTACCAAGCACCTCCTGTGTTCCACGCAGTATTCTTCCCAGCCCCCACCAAAGGGGCAGAGGGCCAGAGCAGAGCTCCCATCTGCTTATCGCAGGACTCCAATCAGAAAATCCAGAAAAATGTCGTTCTAACATGCATTTTAACAAGCATGCAAATTTCATTGGATGGTTTGCATGATTTTGCATAGGGCTTCCCAGGTAGATCAGTGGTAAAGAATCTGCCTGCCAATACAGGAGACGCAATAGACACAGATTTGATCCTTGGATGGGGGAGATCCCTTGGAGAAGAATTGGCAACCCACTTCAGTTCTGTTGCCTGAGAAATCCACAGACAGAGGGGGCTGGAAGGCTACAACTCATAGGATCGCAAAGAATTAGGCACGACTTAGCAATTAAACAACAACAATGATTTGAGCGCATTTAGTGAGGAGTTACCATACGGCTGTTTGGTTCTTTAAGATTTTATCACACAGATTTGGGCAAGTGGTAGGGAAGGAATCCCAACTGATCCTGGGCCTGGAAGAGGGGAGTTCAGAGCAGAGACCCCTCTGGCCCCCGCATTCGTGGGCCAGACCAGCCCATCACTCTGTGCTGACATGTTCACTTGTGGTTTCCCCCCTGAACCCTGACCTCAGAGGTCACGAACTGGGTTTTTAATCTTTGTGTCAGTGGCTCCCTGCATAGCACCTCACATGGTGAAGGCACAGGTATATGCCAGATTAGAAGGACAAAGGCAAGTGTGAGAAGGTGAGTTTGGGAACACGGTTGTGACAAGTGGAAGGGAAAGAGAGGTACAGTACAGAATTAAGCAGAGAGAGACCCCCATTAAAAACATCCCAAATTCCCCTGGTAGGACATTAAACTGCATTCATTCATGTTCCAGAGCCCCCAAATTTGCCAATCCTGCAGGAAACAGGACTCGACCAGGTGAATACTGGGTTGAGGTGGTGCCCAGCAGGGTGGATGGAGTCAGACTATGCAGTCTTATCAAGGGCATGTCCAACAGGCATGTATGAGGAAGGCCACTCGTCTCTGTCATCAGAAACACCAGGTTCAAATCTGTCCTCTGCCTCTTGCTAACTGTGTGACCTGAAACCCATAGCTCCTCATCAGTGATCCTAGGAATTCCTACCTTGCAGATTGTTCTGAAGTTTGAGTATATGTGCCTGGCAGAGGGAACCCTCAAGATAGTTGCCCAAATACTCCTAATGTTTCCAGCAAAGGTGGCCATGCAGCCCTCCCCACCCCAGCTTCAGATCTTTCTCCATGCGCCCAGCACCCATTCCTCCCCAGACCCCACTCAGCTGCTGACATTGGCTTCTGCCCTCTGAGAAGACAGAAACAATCAGATGAGAACTCCCTCATCCCTCATCTTGCCACTACCAAATCTACTGGCTTCCGCATCTTTATTCAGATTTCCACCTTCCTTCCTGCTATCCTAGAACTCTTCCTATCCCTGCCAATTGCTCAAAACCCTCTAGTCCTCCTAAGGACCTGGATCCTGAAATCGTGCCCTTCCTCCTGAATTATTAATTTAGCCTGTCTCCTAGGTCATTCCCATCAGCATATAAACAGGACTTTATCTTGTTACAAAGAATAAAGTCCTCTCCGGCATCCCACCTGTCTCCCTCCAGCTGCAGCCCCATTTCTCTCCACAGCCACCCAGCCCAAGCGTCTGCTGGGCCCTGTCCTCCGGTCCTCCCACTGCCTGTGCACCAGTGACACACAATGACACACAGGGAGGCTGGGATGAAAAGTCTGAGCTCGGGAGGGGGATGGAATCGGATGGACTCTGTGGAGTCTATTTATTGTTTACATTAAATAATTTCTTTTTTAAAAAATTTATTTCTACATTTTTAAATTGGGGGATAATTGCTTTACAATGTTGTGTTATTTCCTGCTGTTAAACGAAGTGAATCAGCTATAAGTATGCAAATACCCCCTCCTTCTTGAACCTCCCTCCCACTCACCCCCAAATTCCTCTGTTCTAGGTCATCACAGAACACATATCTGAGCTCCCTGTGTTACACAGCATCTTCCCACTAGCTATCTATTTTACACATGGTACTGTATATATGTCAATACTACTCTCTGAGCTTCTGTGAAAGGTCTTGAATAATCATAATAACCCAGACTGAGCATTTACCACATGCCAGGCAACATTTAACATGCTTTCTTTTAACTTATCATTTCTTTTAGTTTTTCTGAACTTCATTTTTTATTTATTATTTTTATTGGAGTATAGTTGCTCAACAATGTTGTATCAGTTTCTGCTGTACAACAAAGTGAACCAGTTACATGTATATTTATATTCACTCTTTTTTAGATGTCCTTCCCATTTAGGTTACCACAGATCACTGAGTAGAGTTTCCTGTGCTATACAGTAGGTTCTCATTAGTTATCTGTTTTTTACATAATAGTGTATATATGTCAATCCCAATCTCCCAATTCTTTCCCCTCCCACTCTCCCCCCACCCGCCCTGCCTTGGTAACTGTAAATCTCTACTTCTGTGACTCTATTTCTGCTTTGCAGATAAGTTATCTGTACCATTTTTCTAGGTTCTACATATAAATGATATTGTACGAGATTTTTCTCTTTCTGAGTTACTTCACATCTATAGGTCCATCCATATCTTTGCAAATGGCATTGTTTCATTCCTTTTTATGGCAGACATAATATTTCATTGTCTATATGTACCACAGTTTCTTTATCCATTCCTCAGTTGATGGGATTTAGGTTGCTTCCATGATATTGTAAATACTGTTGCACTGTACACTGGGGTACATGCATCTTTTCAAATGATTTTTCTCCTGATATATGCATAGGAGTGGGTTTGCTGAATCATATGATATCTCTATTTTTAGTTTTTTATGAAATCTCTGTACTGTTCGGCATAGTGGCTGTATTAATTTACATTCTCACCAATAGTTTAAGAGAGTTCCCTTTTTCTCCACACCCTCCCCAGAATTTATTCTTGGTAGATTTTTTGATGATGGACATTCTAACTGGTGTGAGGTGATACCTCATTGTAGTTTTGATTTGCATTTCTCTAATAATTAGTAATGTTTATTATCTTTTCATGAGTTTGTTGGCCATGTGTATGTCTTCTTTGGAGAAAAGTCTATTTAGGTCTTCCACCTATTTTTTTGATAGGGTGTTTTTTTTTATATTGAGTGCATGAACATGGCAGAATGTTAAGAACTAAAGAGCTTCTTGATGAAATTGAAAGAGGAGAGTGAAAAAGTTGGCTTAAAGCTCAACATTCAGAAAACTAAGATCATGGCATCCAGTCCCATCATTTCATGGCAAATAGATGGGGAAACAGTGGCTGGCTTTATTTTTGGGGGCTCCAAAATCACTGCTGATGGTGATTGCAGCCATGAAATTAAAAGATGCTTACTCCTTGGAAGAAAAGTTATGATCAACCTAGACAGCATATTAAAAAGCAGAGACATTACTTTGTCAACAAAGTTCTGTCTAGTCAAGGCTATGGTTTTTCCAGTGGTCATGTATGGCTGTGAGAGTTGGACTATAAACAAAGCTGAGTGCTGAAGAATTGATGCTTTTGAACTGTAGTGTTGGAGAAGACTCTTGAGAGTCTCTTGGACTGCAAACAGATCCAACCAGTCAGTCCTAAAGGAGATCAGTCCTGAGTGTTCATTGGAAGGACTGATGTTGAAGCTGAAACTCCGATACTTTGACCACCTGATATGAAGAGCTGACTCATTTGAAAAGACCCTGATGCTGGGAAAAATTGAGGGCAGGAGGAGAAGGGGACGACAGAAGATGAGATGGTTGGATGGCATCACTGACTCAATGGACATGGGTTTAGGTGACTCCAGGAGTTGGTGATGGACAGGGAGGCCTGACGTGCTGTGGTTCATGGGGTCGCAGAGAGTCGGACACGACTGAGTGACTGAATTGAACTGAACTGAACATGAGCTGCTTATATATTTTGGAGATTAATTCCTTATCAGTAGTTTCATATGCAAATATTTTCTCCTATCTGAGAGTTTTCTTCTCATTTTGCTTATGGTTTCCTTTGCTGTGCAAAAGCTTTTAAATTTAGTTAGGTCCCGTTTTTTAAAATTTGTTTTTATTTCCATTGGATCAAAAAACATCTTATGGTAATTTATGTCAAAGATGTTCTGTCTGTGTTTTCCTCTAAGAGGTTTATAGTATCTGCCTTTACATTCAGGTCTTTAATCCATTTTGAGTTTATTTTTGTGTATGGCATTTGGGAGTGTGCTATTTTGATTCTTTTACATGTAGTTGTCCAGTTTTCCCAGCATCGTTTACTGAAGATACTTTTCTCCACTGTATATTCTTGCCTCCTTGGTCATATATTAGGTGGCCATAGGTGATTGGGTTTATTGCTAGATTTTCTATTCTATCCTGTCCTATTGATCCATATTTCTGGTTTTTGTTTTTGGCAGTACCATACTGTTTTGATTACTGTAGCTTTGTAGTATAGTCTGAAGCTAAGGTGCCTGATTCTTCTACCTCCATTCTTCTTTATTTAGGTTGCTTTAGCTGTTTGGGATATTTTATGTTTCCATACAAGGGATACATTTTTTTGTTCTAATTCTGTGAAAAATGCCTTGTAATTGGATAGGGATTGGATTCAAACTATAGATTGCTCTGGGTAGTATAGTCATTTTGACAATATTGATTCATCTAATCCAAGAACATGGTATAGCTCTCCATCTCTATCATCTTTGATTTCTTTCATCAGTATCTCATAGTTTTCTGAGTATATGTCTTTTACCACCTTAGGTAGGTTTATTCCTATGTATTTTATTCTTTTCAGTGTGATGGGAAATGGGATTGTTTCCTTAACCTCTCTTACTGATTTTTCATTGTTAGTGTATAAGGATTCAAGAGATTTCTGTGTATTAATTTCATATCTTGCAACTTTACCAAATTCATTGATGAGTTCCAGTAGTTTTTTGGTTGCAATTTTAGGATTTTCTATGGATAATATCATGACATCTGCAAACAGTGACAATTTTACTTATTTTCCAATTTGGATTCCATATATGTATGTTTTTCTCTGATATCCATGGCTAAGACTTCCAAAACTATGCTGAATGAAAGTGGTGAGAGCAGACAGCCATGTCTTGCTCCTGATCTTAGAGGAAATGCTTTCAGCTTTTTGCCATTGAGTATGATGTTAGCTGTAGGTTTGTTGCATATGGCTTTTATTATGTTGAGGTAGTTTCCCTCTAGGCCCACTTTCTGGAGAGTTTTTATCCTAAATGGGTGTTAACTTGTCAACAGATTTTCCTGCATCTATTGAGATGATCATATGTTTTTTACTTTCAATTTGTTGATGTAGTATATCACAGTGATTGATTTGCATATATTGAAGAATTTTTGTATCCCTGGGATAAATCCTACTTGATCAGTGTGTATGATCCCGTTAATGTGCTGTTAGGTTTGGCTTGCTAGTATTTTATTGAGGAGTTTTGCATCTATGTTCATCAGTGACATTTGTCTGTAATTTTCTTTTTTTGTGAGATCTTTGGTTTTGATATCAAGATGATGGTGGCCTTGTAGGATGAGGTTGGGAATGTTTTTTCTTCTGTGATATTTTGGAAGAGCTTCAGATGGGTAGGTGTTAACTCTTAGAATTTGCCTGTGAAGCCATCTGACCTGGGTGTTTATTTGTTGGAAGATTTTTAATCAGTTTCAATTTCAGTACTTCAATTAGTCTGTTTATGTTTTCTATATCTTCCTGGTTCAGTCTTGTGAGATTATACCTTTCTAAGAATTTATTCATTTCTTCTAGATCGTCCATTTTATTTGCATATAGTTGCTTGTAGTAATGTCTTATGATCCTTTGTATTTCTGTGTTGTCTGTTGTAACTTCTTTCTCATTTCTAATTTTATTGATTTGAATCCTCTCCTTTTTTTCCCCTGATGAGTCTGGCTAAACGTTTATCAACTTTGTATATCTTTTCAGAGAACGATCTTTTAGTTTCATTGATCTTTGCTATTGTTTTGTCTTTATTTCATTTATTTCTACTCTGACCTTTATGATTTCTTTCCTCCTATTAACTTTGGGTTTTGTTTGTCCTTCTTTCTCTAGTTGTTTTAGGTTGTTTATTTGAGATTTTTCTTGTTTCTTGAGGTAAGATTGTATTATAAATTTCCTTCTTGGAACAGTTTTTGGTGTATCCCATAGGTTCTGGATTGTTGTATTTTCATTGCCATTTGTCTCATTTGCCATTTTGTATTTCCTCTCTGATTCCTTCAGTGATCCACTGATTACTTATTAACATATTGTTTAGCCTCCATTTTTTTTAACTGTTTTTTTTCCCCCTACAATTGATTTCTAATATCATAGTGTTATGGTCAGAAAAGATGCTTGATATGATTTCAATTTTCTTAAATTTACCAAGGATTGATTTGTGGCCCAAAATGTGATCTATTCTGGGGGATGTTTCATTTTAATTTGAGAAGAAAGTGCATTCTGTTGCTTTTGGATGGAATGTCCTAGAAATATCAACTAAACCTAGTTGATCTAATTTACAGACTGTGTTTTCTTATTAATTTTCTGTCTGGATGATCTATACATTGGTTTAAGTGGGGTGTTAAAATCCTCTACTGTTATTATGTTACCATTGCTTTCCCCTTTTATGCCTGTTAGCATTTGCCTTATATATTGAGGTGCATATATATTACATACTGTGTGCATATATATTTCTAATTGCTATGTCTTCTTGGGTTGATCCCTTGATCATTATATAGTGTCCTTCTTTATTTCTTATAATGGCCTTTATTTTAAACTCTGTTTAAAGCTACTCCAGCTTTCTTTTGATTTCAATTTGAATGGAATATCTTTTTCCATCCCCTCACTTTCAGTCTATATGTGTCCTTAGGTCTGAAGTGGGTCTCTTGTAAACAGTTTATATGTGGGTTTGTTTCTGCATCCATTCAGCAACATCTATGCCCCCCCCCTTTTTTTGAGCATTTAATCCATTTACATTTAAGGTGATTATTGTTATTTTTTAATATTTTTATTTATTTATTTTGCTGTGCCAGGTCTTAGCTGAGGCATGTGGGATTTAGTTCCCTGACCAGACTCGAACACAGGCCCCCTGAATTGGGAGCATGAAGTCTCAGCCAATGGACCGCCAGAGAATTTCCCCAAAGGTGATTATTGATATATATGTTTCTATTGCCATTTTCTTAATTGTTTTGGGCTTGTTTTTGCATGTCTTTTTCTTCTCTTGTGTTTCTCACCTAGAGAAGTTTCTTTATCATTTGTTCTAAAGCTGGTTGGGTGGTGTTGAATTCTCTTGGTTTTTCTTTGTCTGTAAAGCTTTTGCTTTCTCTGTTGAATCTGAAAGAGATCCTTGCTGAGTGGAGTAATCTTGGTTGTAGGTTTTTCTCTTTCAATATTTTAACTATATCTTGTCACTCCCTTCTGGCCTGCAGAGTTTCTGCTGAAAAATCAACTGATAACCTTATGGGGATTCCCTTGTATGTTATTTGCTGCTTTTCCTTGTTGCTTTTAATATTTTTCTTTGTATTTAATTCCTGTTAATTTGATTAATATGTGTCTTGGCATGTTTCTCCTTTGGTTTATCCTGTATGGGACTCTCTGTGCTTCCTGGACTTGGGTGACTATTTCCTTCCCCATGTTAGGGAAGTTTTTGAGCATATTCTCTTCAAATATTTTCTCAGATCCTTCTCTTCCTCTTCTTCTGAGACTCATAATTCAAATGTTGGTGCATTTAATGTTGTCCCAGAGGTCTCTGAGACTCTCATGACTTTTTTTCATTTTTTTCCCCCTTTGCTCTGTGGCAATTATTTCCACCATTCTATCTTCCAGCTCACTTATTTGTTCTCCTACCTCAGTTATTCTGCTACTGATTCCTTCTGGTATATTTTTCATTTCAGTTATTGTATCGTTCATCACTGTTCATTTATTCTTTAGTTCTTCTAGTTTCTTTTTAAACATTTCTTGCATCTTCCTAATCCATGTCTCCATTCTTTTTCTGAGATCTTGGCTCATCTTTACTATCATTACTCTGAATTATTTTTCAGGTATATATATATATATATATTTTTTTCTATATCTTCTTCAGTTATTTGGTCTTGTAGGTTTTTACCTTACTCCTGTGTCTGCAACATACTTCCTCTGCTGTCTCATTTTATCTAACGTACTGTTTGTGGTCTCCTTTCCATGGGCTGTGGGATTGTATTTCCTCTTGCTTCTGGTGTCTGCTCCCTGGTGGGTCAGCTTGATTCAGGGGCTTCTGTTGGTTCCTGGGGGGAAGGACTTGTGTCTATGCTCTGGTGGGTGAAGCTGTGTCTTGTTCCTCTGATGGGTGGGGCTGCATTGGAGAGTGTGTTTTGGGGTGTCTGTGAGTTTAGTATGACTTTACTGCTGGGGCTGTGTTTCTGTTGTCTGGAAAGATTCCCTGAGGCCTCTGCTATCAGTGTCATTGTCCCCATGGTGACCCACAGACAACCCCTTTCTTCCCAGGAGGCCCTCCAAGACCTCAAGGTAGGTCTCTGTACCTGCTGCGGGCACTTTGCAGACAGCTCAAACTCTGACCTGGCCCAACACCCACATGTACTTGTCCTCAAAGTCCACGGCTGCTAATGCTAGACCAGTCTCAGTTATGAGGGCACTTATGTCCATTCATATAGTCTGAAGATGCTGGGTTTACCAAGCTGATTGCTGGAGATTAATCCATGACCTGTGCAGTTTCTTGGAGAGATTTCAGTTCTTTTTCCTTAGCTGCACAGCCCCTGGGCTCAGTTTTGGTTTGGGGTCCAACTCTGCATGTGGGCGACCCTCAGGTGTCTGTTCCTTGCCCAGGCGAGAGGAGGAAAGGCAGTAGCTGACTAGGGTGCCCTTGCTTGCTTAGGTGGGAGGGGCAAGAGGCTGCTACAGACTGGGGTGCAGGCTCACTCAGACGAGAGAGTGATAAGGCAGCCATGTATGGGGTGCATGGGTTCACTTTGATGGGATTCCCCGCTAGTGCCTGTGGAGGTAGGGGCTGGTGTGGTGGGGAGAGAGTCTCCCTGTCGAGGACTCTTGATGGCAACCCCTCCACTTGTGCACCACTCAACAATGGCACCTCGCTTCCGAGGCAGACCACGTTTCTTCCAGGAGCTTTCAGGAACGTGGAGCTCCTCACTCTTGTCTCGTCAAGCTGTCTCCGTGCAGCCAACAGCAGTCTTCTCCCCAGACATGCTCTCCTAACCCCACACTTCAGCACCCAGCCATCTCAAGCTGGGGCTCCCAGGCTATGACCAGTCTCCCTCTATTTCAGTGTACTTTGCTGCCGGAAAGGGCACCTCCCCAGGTGCAATAACCTCTCCTCTCCTTCAGCTGCCCCCCTCCCCAAGGGGTGTGGGTCCCATCTTGTTCCCTCTTTCCTTTATCTTTCCTTTTTCTCCTTCCTACCTGGTCATGCTGGGATCTTTTCTTGTCCTTTTAGGTGTCTGAGGTCCTTTGCTAGAGCTCAGCAGGTGCTCTGTGTGAACTTTCCAGCTTGTAGATGTACTCCTGATATACTTGTGGGGAGAGGTGAACCCCAGGTCCTCCTATTCCATCATCTTGACCTTAACTTATCATTTCAGTGAATCCTCACAAGAACTCTAAGAGGGGGGAACTGTTACTAGATTTTATTTTACAGATGAGGAAACTGGGACCCAGAGAGTTCCAATAATTTAATTGTGCAGGTGAAGGCCTGTTAAATGGCAGGGTGGCCCCCAGGCCCCTAGCCTGCTCTCCAATGGTTGAGGATGCTGTCCTGCTAATTTTACCCAGTTCCTCTTCAGCTCCACAACTAGCCGCCAGTCAGCCACAGCACCAGCATGCCACATGCTGCAGCCAAGTTCTGTGGTCACTGTGGTTCCAAACGGGTTTCCTCAGCTTAGCTCGGCCAGAGAGCTTATCAGAGAAGCCACTTGGCAGACGTGCAGGCAGCAACTCTCCTCCTGTGTGAATCCCCCTCTACTTATTAGCTGCATGTAGTTTTCTTAGGCCATTATTGCTATATAAGAAACCACCCCTAAACCGAGTGGCTTTCAACCACAACCATCTGTGATTACTCACGAATTTATGGGTTGGTCTTCTGACGTGGGCCAGGCTTGACCAGTCTTGGCTGGGCTCACTGACGTGACTGTGGCCAGCTGTATGCTGACTCACGGAGGATGACCTCAGCTGGGGCAAATGGGTCACGTTTCACACACTTCACACTCCTTCACATGCCTCCTCCATTAGGTTTAGCCTGGGCTTAGTTTCATATCATGTTGAAAATTCCAAGAGAGATAGTGAAAGACTAACAGCCCTGCTTCCTGTTGAGAAGAGCAGCAGTCACGTTGCAAAGGCCGTGAATAGAAAGATGGTGAACTGGAGCCAACATATCACAGTGCTGAGTCTCTCAGAGACTCGGTTTGCATGCTTGTTAGATGGGAATGGTATCCCTTGTATCATGGGCTGCTCTGGTGTGCTGTGTTCTTCGATGGGATGGTTGGTCAGGTTTGGCCTCGAGAGGGGACCCAAAAGAGGTGTGGGGATTACAAGTCACCAAGACAGAGTCCCTACAGGTTTAGAGGGGCCCCAGGGAGTGGGTCAGCCACTTAGATGGGGAGCCAGGAGAGGGTGAAGACTCATGGATGAGGGTCTTCACTGGGGGAGTCAGGATGGGGTACACAAGCAAACAGTGAGAGGGGATTTCATTGGTGCATTTGAATGTCACCAGGTCACAGTCACTGTGGCGGGGGAGAGGAAAGGGAATCTGTGCAGGGGTCCACACTGGTGCACCTGATCACCTGGGCTGGTGCTCACAGCCTGTTTGTGGCGATGCTGAGACAGTGGGAAGATAGAATCTTTTAGAATTTACAATTCACCTTGCAAAACTTGGACCCCATGATTTTGTTTCAAAAGCTAATCTTCTAAAGTGTGAAAGGCCTAGGATTAGATTTGGAGAAAATCTTCTTTGTATTGAGGAACCACTGCACAAAAAGGATATGGTCTCTCTTCAGAGGAAAGACTGTGAAGCAATCCCAATATTGAAAAGCCAAGTGCTCTGTTTAGCATTGCTTCAGAAAGCCAGTCAGAAAATATTTATCACCAGTTTATTGTGTAAGAGACATTATGTAAGAGAAACTGAATGAACAAAGGGCTGGATATAAAAGAGGGGAAATGAAACATTAAGGTTGCAGGAGGACTTTGTGAGATTGTCAGGGGCACAACCTTCTAAGTCATGATGGTAAGTTTGACCCACTGCCTAAGGGAATGGGGAGCCCTTGAAAGATATAAGCATAGCGTGGCATAGTGAGCTGTATGATTTCTAAAGATCTGTCAGGCTGCTGCCTGCAGAATGAATAGGTGGTTGGTGGAGCATGGTGGAACAAAGAGACTGATTAGAAGCTCCAAGCATCCAGGCCACGCAACAGCAGAATGAATAGGTGGTTGGTGGAGCATGGTGGAACAAAGAGACTGATTAGAAGCTCCAAGCATCCAGGCCACGCAACAGTGGCCTGGACCATGATGGTAACAGAGATGGAGAGACCTGAGTGGACTGGAGAAATGTTTGGGAGGTAGAATTAGTGATACTTGGTGCCTGGTGGAGGCATGGCATCTGACACTCAGTTTATGTCTTGGGCACTGGATGGAGGGAGCAGGTTTTAGCTTCCTGAACTTTGAGGTGCTTGCGTGGAGGCAGCTGGTGGACATAGGGTAGCCAGAGCTCAGGAGAGAGGTCTTCACTGAAAGTATAGATTGGGGGATCAACAGTTAAGAGATGAAAACCAAAGCCATGGAAGGGAAATTTTGAGTGTGTTGAACCATGTCTTTCAGCTTCCTTGCTGGAGGAGGGGAGGGGTAGGTGGAGGTTGGTCCATTCTCTGCAAGGATTTTGTCTATTCTATCGATAAATTATTATTTGTTCCTGTGGAAAGATGTGTATGTGTGTGAGAGAGAAAGAGAAGAGTGCATGCATGTTCACACATCCCTAAGGATGATGCAAGGGGTCCCCAAGGTAGGAGCCAGTTCCACAGTCTATCATTCTTGGAGGAAGCAGATCCTGGGAAAGGAGATGAAGATGGGAGAGTTGGGCCTGATACTCCAGGGAGAACAATCCTGTATTTCTGTCTCCTCATCTCCTTTCCCACCTTCCCCAGGCAAGGGCAGGGGGCTTTCACAGTGACCTCCCTTCCTGCTTGCTCTGCTCAGACCTCCTGCAGACTTCTTTGAAACACTGTGACCAAGTCAGCCAGGCTTGGATTTTGATAAGCTAAATGGAAAAAACTAGAAAACTGTTTCTGTTTTCAACTCTGCTTTCACGGTTCTCCTGTTTCTAAAGAGGTTCAGGAAGTCACTTTGAGATTCAGATGGGAGAGATGACCCCCCCCCCCGTTTCAGGTTGGACCTGCTCTTGACTTTCCTTGTGGGTGGGTGGGTGGGGGACTTGTTAGGATAGAAGGAATGGGCAATAAGATTTGAGGGATAAGGATGCTGATAAGACACATGAGTTACATTTGTAAAATATTACATCTTAGAACCCCTGATAGGATTTTCTTTCTCCCTGACCTTCTATTCTTCCATCCTGAAGTGCCAAGAAAACCTGCATCATTATAGAGGTTTCTGCCAAATTAAAACAACCAGCTTTCAAATCCTGGTCCCATTCCTCTCTCTGTGCCCCGTCCAGAGAGCCCTCCCATCCTCCTGCATCTCTGACCCTGGTGCTGATTTCTGAGCAGTTGCAGCCTCTGAAAATGCAGACTGAGTCCTGGGTGGCTGGTTGAGCTCTGGAGGGAGGAAGCCCTAGGATGTCCGCTCCATCTCCCAGCTTTTCCACTGCTCCTCCTGGGATCTACCATTTACAAGCGCATGCATGTGTGCTAAGTCGCATCAGACTCTTTGTCACTCCATGGAATGTAGCCCACCAGGCTCCTCTGTTTATGGAATTCTTCAGGCAAGAATACTGGAGTGGGTTACCATGCCCTCCTCCAGGGGATCTTCCCAACCCAGGGATCAAACCCACGTCTCCCACAGGTGAATAAAATGGATGAAAGTTCCTGCATTTATGGAGCTCACATCCTAATGAGAACAAATTTTCATGCTTAAAGGTACAATTCCTATTTTCCATGCAACCTGGTGCCAACTACATAAGGTCTCTTCATTTGATGGCGAGCAGCTCCAGTGCTGGGGGGACCATCCGCCGCTGCACAAAGAGGCTACATCTGATTGACCGAAGGGCTGGTCATGAGTAATTCTGACAACAGGTGAGCCCCACTTCACTGTCGAATTTCAGCCCCAAGTACCTCAGTTCTGAGCTAAGATTCCACTGTCCCTGTGCATCATGTGGGGGTGCAAGGAGCATGAGGACTCAAAGAAATGCTGTGTGCAATGAGTGGACGCATCCCTAAGGGACCAGAGGGATGAGCTAGTAATTTCAGCCACAGCCCAGGGCGGTGCCAGGTAGCGCTTTGAGCTTTATTAGCTTTATTAGCTTTATTGAACCCGCTTCAGAGGCTGTCAGCCACCCCTGGGAGCCCCTCAGAGAGCACCGCCTCCGTTCGTGGGCTGAGTGTCTTGGCTGTGGACACCGTGGGGGCAGAGTGGTGAGTGGGCTGTGGGGTCAGCTGCAGTTCACGCCAGCATCCTCACTGTGGTTGCAGTTGTGAGAGCCCCAGCTGCTCTTGGTGCAGTCCCATAGGGTCCATTCTGACCCTCGACACGCAACATCATCCAGCCAGATGTTCCCAGAGCCTGGACACGGAGAAAGCAAGGAGCGAGAGGAGTGTGGGATTAGAGTCCAAGCTGTGTGGCCCATCTGTCCTTGGGGTCTTCCACAGGGAGCTAGACTGATCATTTCTCCTGCAACCACCCAGGCCCACAGCGCTGACGACTGATCTGCTCTCTTATGATGACTCTGCCTCTGTTCTGCTTTCTTCCCTTTGATAAAAGTCTCATCCAAGTATTTAATATGTAATCCAAGCATGATTTGAAATCTCCTAGGGATCTCTCAGGGTTTGTCTCTTCCTTAAATGCCTTTGTAACCAGGTTATTCCCAGTTCCAAAGCATTAATACCTCCTTCAAACCCCCTTCCTTCTGATATAATCGATTTCAGATAAAGAGCTCAGAGGAATTACTGGCTTATTTGATTCCAGTAATTTACACTACAGTGTGACAATTTATATAGGCTTAATCTGTAGGAGGAAATGTGTATCTTTGTTCTCCTAGCTTCTACCCCTCAGCTGTCCTTCAGAGAGCATCCCTCACAAACACTGTTGGACATGTGGCATTCTGGCTTTAGGGCTGAATGGACAGCAAGTTCTGTCCCTGTGGGGGAAAAGAGCCTTCTTTCTCCTGGGGCTGCCAGCCAGAAGGATGTAAAATGGGGCCCTGAGTTGCGAAACTTTTCAGTTGCTTGAAGCAATCCCTTTCTTTTAAGCCAACCATGATGAGTCACTTGCAACTGATGGGTGCCAACACCCTACCCAGGAGAGAAAGCTCACATCAATACCTCAACAACAAAAAAAGACTCCTGGTTGAGGAATGATTCACTCACCAGCTCCCACATTGTAGATAGCAGTTCCAGAAGAGAAACCCAGCATGCGGCAGAAGACAGTGGCATCTGAATTGTCCCAGCCGTCATCGCAGATTGTCCCCCATGCACCATTATAGAAGACTTCAGCTCGGCCTCGGGTCCTAGAGCCCACAATCCGGACGGTTAACGAGGAGTCACCTGGGTGAAAAAACACACGTTGGAGAGGTGAGGGAAGCAGCACAGGGCTTTGGGTAGATGCAGGTTCTGCCTTTTAATTTTTGGAAGTCCTGTTGTTGTTGTTCAGTCACTAAGTTGTGTATGACTCTTTGCGACCCATGGACTGCAGTATGCCAGGCTTCCCTGTCCTTCACTATCTCCCAGACTTTGCTCAAACTCATGTCCATTGATGCTATTTAACCGTCTAACCTCCCCCTTCTCTCTTTGCCTTGGAAGTCCTACAGTTGGGGAAAAGAAATCTTCTGCTTGGCTGTCATCACAGCAGTAAGATACCATGTTATGGCAGCAGCACTACCAGCGGCCTCTGTGCACTGAGGCTCGCAGGCGTGAGGCCATAGGGGGAGGTGTCTCTGCAGCTGGCCTTGCAAATCCAGCCCACCATGTTTTGCTTGTGTTGTGGAGAAAAAAAAGGGAGGAGGAAGAAGGCAGGAAGAGAGGGAGGGAATTGGGGTGGGGGAGAAGCGAGGAAAGAAGGGAGAGAGAGAAACTGTTACCTGTGGCTCTGTGACACGGGCAGGCTTATTCAAAGGACAAGCCTTTTAGCTTTCTCCCAAAATGAAGAATCTCTCTGAGAGCCAAGGCCTCTCCCCCAGGACACATACAACTTTCAAGTACAGAGTAGCCCCTAAAGCATACGTTAAACAGAACAGAAATAGCAAATACCTTTTTGACCTTTTTCTCCCTTGGTTCCTTGTGGCCCAGTATTTCCTGTCATGAGGAGAAAAATCGCACAGTTTGAAGGAAACCAAGTCAGGAACCCCCGGCTCTACCTTGCCACCAGTGGGGAGGAGTGGTGGGGGTCGGACTCTCTCCTCCATCTTTACCGGCCCCCTGGCATCATGGGGACTGGATATGCCATGGATCTCCATGGTTGAGCAAGAAGAAATGGGCCTGAGCTACAGCAGGAAGGACTTAAGCTAAATTAGAGAAGGACATTCAAGAGGCATGGAGTGGGAGGTCTCTCCTGAGGTCAGTCATGGAGACTGTATGGTCCAGGGGCTGGCTGGGCATGGTGCCAGCACATTGTCATCTGCTTCTCCGAGTGCCCAGCTGTGACTTATTCACCTCTGTAAGCTCTGGGCCGAGGGCAATCCCATCATAAGACTTCTCCACAGAACCATTAAACCTCTAGCCTTCTGGTTCTGAAAACCACTCCCAACCCATTATGACAGGCCTCTCCTTTGAAATCTTATGTCAGAAGCCGAGACCTTACCTCTCGATCCGGGCTCTCCCTTTTGCCCACTTGGTCCAGGTGCCCCCTTGAGGCCTCCCAGGCCTGGGCTTCCCTTCTCTCCCTTCATGCCTGCAAGGCCTGGGGAAGAGAGATCACCGCCATCAGATGCTCTGCTCTGCTTTTCAAGGCAAACTAACAGCCTTGATGTTTAATGAATGAATTGTCCTGAAGGTCCGCCCCACCCCTCTCAATGGGCTATTTGGATGTTCAGCCTGGGGGCAGGGGCACAGTGCTGCCCCTTGCCCCAACCCCCCCACCTCCCAGGTAAACTCTGGTTGGGTGAAAGAGGGTGAAATTAGCCAATAGGATTCCGAAGTTGTTGGTCCTCATTGGGCCATTATGTGGAAGCCATTCTGGGAGAATTTGCTAGAACATCCCAGGCCTCAATTTCCCCTTTAGTAAGTTAGAATAGGAAAAGAAAATCCACCTTAGGAGTAACAAAGACTGCTCAAAGACTGCTCAGGAAATGTGAGGAGTTTTGTTTTGGCTCCTTAGGGTGGGGCCTGCAAGAAGACTAGAAATGCTGTGTGCAAGATGCAGTAGCCTACCACAAGTAAGGGTGGGGACCAACGAGGACTGCAATGATAGTCCTGTGAGAAGTAACAGGAGGAGGGGGTGCCTTGAGGGCCAAAGTGAACAGGGAGATGGACCAAAGAGATACAGGCCAGGCAACTATCTTGGGAACTGGAAAGAAAGGTTGCTTAGCTCCGCGGCGGCTGCGCAGCCTGAATTCACCGCCATGCAGCAGCTCCCGGGGCTTCTTTACCATTTTCGCCCTCAACTCCACCCCCATCTCTATACCCTTGCCCCTGGTTTGTCACTGGAAGAGCCTGAGGCTTGAAAGACAGAACGCTGGAGGTCTCGGCACCCTGGCGGAAAGTTACTGCGGTTACAGCCCTGCTTTCAGGGTCAACAAAACCCGCCTCAGAGAGTCCTTCCAGTCATTATTGTGGAAAATTAAAATGAAGCCAGTGCTTTACCTGGAACTCCTGATTCTCCTTTTGTTCCTTTCTGTCCTTGAAGTCCTAAGATCAAAATACAGAAAAGGGAAGAAGATAATAAAACTTAGATATTAAACACTTTTAATCTTAGACAACCTCTACCTTTGGTCTGATTAATGCAGATGGAAAGGTACATTGGTTCTCCTCTATTGTTTAAAGCCTCTTTAGCAGAGCATAAAAGTAGACAGACTGCAGATAAATGGGGACGTGTATTGGGGTGAAATAGAAACGTGGTGGATGAAGGTCTGGGTTAGGTGAACAGACCCCACACTCAGTAACTGGCCTTGTTTGTCCAGTAATAACTTGGCTTGATTATCTATTCCTTCTTGTTGCAAAAGAAGGAAAAGATTGGAAAAAAGATTTTCTATTGGAAAAGAATTGAGAGATATTTTTAAAATAAAGTTATTTTTATTTCTAAAAGACTGTGGAGGGGACTCAGTGGCCACTAGAAGCTCTGGGAGTCTCTCAGCCTCAGTAGATATTCAATAAGTCTGTTGGTTTATTTCACTGTGGCCCCCAGTGTAGCTAAACAGTTATGCAGCTAAAGGGTCTTATGTCCAGAAAATGGAAAAATAACCACTGTGATTATTTGGGATGATCCTATTTGTAGTTCTGATGTGAAAGTCCCTCCCTCCCTCCCTTCCTTCCTTTCTCCATTCATCTCTTTATTCACTAACTTATGTGGAAGGCCCACTATTCCCAGCACCATGATGAATCATTACTTATTGTGGGATAATAACCTATTGGTTTAGCAACTCCATGATCTCTCAGTTTCAGGGAAACATGACCCTCCAAGACAGTCATGCAAACTTGGGGAAAGTAAAGCTCATTACTGATCATGAAGTAACAGTTTCTTGAGGGTAACAATGGGATTGTACTTCCACCACAATCTTGACTTCCAACAGGCCAGCTCAGCTTGAACCAAAAACCCACTCATTGGATGGCCACTAGGAACCAAGAGGAACTCAGTTACTCTCACTGCCAATTGCCTGGGGGTGTTCCTGCCTCCCACTTCAAATTCCTGGCTCTCCTGAGCACCCACTGTGTGCTGGTCAGTGGAGGGCAGAGGCAGGGCCTGGCAGGCCTCTTCTGGATCCCTTCTTGGAATGATGAACAAGGAGTCCTGGCTCCTGGCAGCCTTTCAGATGGCTAGCCTGAGGAGGAGGATCAGAGGGCTGAGGAGCTAGAAGCCGCTGCTGCAGGCCTGGACACCAAGGGAGACTGGAAGGGCTGGAAAGATCTGAGAGAACAACTAGTTTTGCCCCTCATTCTTGAGATAAGGACCAGTTTGAGTCTCAGAGAGCTTCTTCTAAAAGCTGGAGGAACCTTTGAGGTCAGACTCTGGCAGGCAGGCCCCCGCTCACCCCAGACCAGCTGTGCCTCTTCAGGTCCTTCTGTTTGGAAAGTCTCACCCCTTTGGTCTCCTGGAGAACTGGATCAAGCCTGTGAAAGCTGCTATGATACTAGATGTTGCCAACTGTAAAACCTTCTCTGGCCTTGCCCATGGATGATGCATTTCCTCCCAAGGCAGCACAGGGCCCAGAGTCAGATAGCCTGGGTTTGCATCTGCCTCTGTGACATTTAGTCCAGTTCCCTCTCCCTCAGCCTAACCTTTCTCCTCTGAGCTTCTGGTTGCCTCGGGGATGGTTATGAGACTGAAATGAAGTCACCTGTGTCAAGCCCTAAGCCTCATGTCTGGCAAGTGGTGCCATGCGGACCCTGGGGACCCTTTTGGTACTTGTATGTACTCCTCCAGTGGGGAGCACTTGGGACAGTGGGGCTAAAGCCCCCACAGGAACTCCAGCATTGCTGCCCAGGAAGCCCCCAAAAATGTTTGCTGTTGACTGTCAGTGGCCCATCAGGGGCGGTAGATGTGTCCTCTCTACTTAGGTGTGTGCTCAGTTGCTCAGTTGTACCTGACTCTTTGTGACCCCATGGATTGTAGCCCATCAGGCTCCTCTGTCCCTCGGATTTCCCAGGCAAGAATACTGGAGTAGGTTTCCATTTCCTCCTCCAGGGAGGAGGAGCTGACTGGGTTAGGATCCCTAACCCAGAGATCAAACCTGCCTCTCCTACACTGGAGGGCAGATTCTTTAGTACTGAGCCACGTGGGAAGCTTACCACTATGCCATCTGGGATGTCATCCTCTGTGTTTACCTGCATCTGAATTGCAGGTGTCAAGATTAGGGAGTAAACCACATTCAGAAACCTGTCTTTGGTTGTTAAACAGAAAAATGGTTCATATCTAGACTCTTGATCCCCCCATCTCATCCTAAAGGGTGCCATATTGCACAAATCTTTACCTTAAGAGCCTGTCCCTAGATGCAAGGTTGAAGCCACCTCACACTGTGATCTCTCCTGATTGCCTCCCCACTACTTAAGGAGCCTCCAAAGCACCAAACAACAAATGTCTTGTACAAACAAGGAGCCCCAGGTAAGCCCTGGTTCACTAGGTCCGTGGTCCCCGAGGGCTGACTCTCCCACCTCATTTCTCACACCCTCCCCCAGCCCCTCACCTCTTAGAGCCTGAGCATTTGCTCCTGCATGCGCTATGCTGGACACCCTGTCAGGGGCTTCACATACATTTCTCAGCTGCCCTGCTAGGTTGTGCCATTTCCCTCTTTATAGAGGAGGAAGTCTACACTCAGAGATGCTAGGTGATTTATCCCAGGTCACACAGAGAGGGAGTGGAGAAGTTGGGTTTGGGAACTAGGGTTAGCCTCCCACTGGGCACTGTGGCTGCCCGTTCCACCAGTGTGCCAGCTCACTCCCTCCTTGAGTTTCACATGGGCTCTCCACTTGGTTCTAAAGACTTTCAGTAGCCTTGGGCCATCCCTTACTCCTAAATGAATAGTCAAACTACAGTGAATATCAGAGTCACCAGTACAAGGTTTGTTAGAATCTTTCTGGGACTTTCCTGGTTGTCCAGTGACTAAGACTCTGAGCTCCCAATGCAGGGGCCCTGAGTTCAATCCCTGATCAGGGAACTAGATCCCACATGCCATACTGAGAGTTTGCATGCTACAACTAAGACCAAACACAGCCAAATAAATAAATAAAAATAAAAATATTTTAAAATCCTGCTCCTTTAAATTTCTAATAACAAACAAAAAACAATTTGCTAAGCTCCACCTCAGAGTTTCCAATTCAGTGCATCTGGTTTGGGAATCTGAGACACTGTGTTTTTAACAAGTTTCCAGGTATTGCTGATCCTGCTAGTCCAGGAATCAAGGTTTGAGTAACCACTTCCCTAAATATATCCTACTCAGTCTTCAGGGACTAGCTCACAGCTCAGCTCCTCCAAGGAAACTTCCTGTCTCTAAAGAACTAATGACCTCTCCCCTGGCTGAGCTCTCATGGCCCTTGATAAAATGCCCTCTGAGAATTGTACAATAGGTATAAATAGATATATAATAGGTGTAGGTTTTATCTTTAAAACTCCCCTCTTCAAGGGGAGAACATTGGAATTGAGTTCTGTGTGATTTCTCTCCAGGCCTCCCTCGACTCTGAGAGGGTGTTCACTGAGTGACTGTGCATGGATCCAAGGACTAGTAATTATTACACTATAAATCAAGGTGGTATCCTGACTGGATCAGGGAGAAGGAGAAATGGCTGAAAAACAGAAGTGCATGTTTAGAAGTGCATGTTGTAAGCCTACACTGGAAGGGAAGGAATGCGGAGTTTGTCCTCCAAACCACAAGCAAACTGGGATTCCCTGGGTGTCACAGGCTCAAGCTGAAAGGGCCCCAATTGTTTATTTGCAAGGTGCTTATTTCGAGACATAATTTTCTCCCAAGAAAATAGTTTAGTAGAAAAGCACAAGCCTTCCTATTGTTTCATGTTCAGCTGGTGCTCTGGCTAAAATCTTTCCCTTCAATCAGGGGAAATTGCCTGTTTCAAATCCAGAATGTTGGCGAATTGTCAGGGACCTGGGTATCATTCTAGACCTTTCCCCATACTCCACAGAGGAGCAAACCAAGGCCTTGCAGGTCCTATATCAACCTATCATCACCTAGCTAGTTGAAAAGTCCAACATAATACACCGGCCTACTGACTCTGATTTAATGTAAAAATTTCCAGTACATTGGGAAACTTCCTTAAATACCATCTCAACTTACAGGCTAAGTGCAGCCTGGCAAATTTATGGTTAATTTAATAACTAACAACTTAGAGTTGTATGATAAGAAGTCAGACGGTAGATAGGGGACCCCAAACTGGGACACATGTAGACTTCTACAGATGCCTCTAAGAAACTTACAGGAAAATGAGGAAAAATCTGTGGCAATTTAGTAATATGAGTTGGGAGAATTTAATAAATTCTTAGACTAACTCAATACTTAGACACGGGGAATGAAATTAGCTGAGAAATTGTATTCATGATAAAGGGTTTAATTGCTATTATGTATTATTCTTTGTTACTTTAAAAGTAAAACACGTCTTAAAATACAGATGAGGAACTGAATTTCAAGTTATTGGCACATTGGCTTAGTCTCAAAAGAAACATAAAAGGGCATAGAAAATTCAGATTCTTGTTATATTTTAGACATGAGTACTATTGAGATGCAGAAATTTGATCAGATTGGTATTTTGGAGCTTAAATGTTTTGGCTGCTTCTAACATCGTTTCATGAGATGGGGAGGTAGAAAGAGAAATGCCATGATCACATGCTGAAGTGAGCCCTTCCTTATTTTCCAACAAAGTTTACTTTTCAAAATGGCTAAAGGATTTAGAGCTAAAATTAGTTTTATTGTGGAATTTTTTTTTTACTTTTTTCCCCAAAGTCAAGTGATTTTGCAATCATTTGAAAGATCAAAGGTTAGAAAACACTAAGTTTTGGGGGTTTGTGAATGATGAAAGAAACTACCATTAGAAAAATTTCTTCTCGGTGATAATGTCCTACCTTAAATATTAGCTATGAATCTATCTTCCCAACAGAATGGAAGGAGTCTCCTCTTTGCCATCTTTAATCTGAGATGGCTCTTTCTCAAGGGGTGTGAACATGGGGAAATATTCCACCAGAATGGGTTGGAGTGTGGTTATTGAGTGTTTAAAACAGTAGGAAGATTTGGTGACTAAACTAGGATTGACCCATCTACTGTGAGGTGGAAAATATGGGCAATTCTGATTTCTCTGTGTCCTATACTCTGTTATTCTATACAACAAAATTTAGAAAAGCACAATTTTGGAATCAGACTTTGGGATTAAATCTTGAACTCAGTGTATATTAACTATGAGACCCCAAGGAAAGGTTTTACTTTCTGGGAGCCTTTGCTTCCTCAGCTGTAAGGTAGGGATGGTGAAACTCAGCTGTGTGGGTGGATGCACTAAGATCATGGGAGTAAAGGCCCAAACAGAATACCTGGCTTAGAGGTGTTGTTAATAATAAACAGACCTATTTCTTTTGGTAATTAATGCACAATAATGGGGCTTCCCGGGTGGCTCAGTGGTAAAGAATTCACCTGCCAATTCAGGAGACATAGGGTTGATTCCTGGGTTGGGAAGATCCCCTGGAGTAGGAAATGCCAACCCACTCCAGTATTCTTGCCTGGGAAATCCCATGGACAGAGGGTCCTGGTCACTGAAGTCCATGGGGTGGCAAAGAGTCAGACACAACTGAGTAACTGAGCATACATGCACAAAAATGAGATCTAGCTGTTACCTAGGTTAAGTCAAGGGACCATAATTTCTCTTTTTTCAATCCCATGCAGCTGGATATTCTCCTGTGAGACTGATGATTTTATGTACAAAATGGGGAATACACCAGTTTGAAAAAATGTCTTGATATAATCAAAACTGAACAAATACTGTGGTACCTCTAGTTTGGGGAACACCAACATCCTGACATTGACAAATAAAAATTGCCTTCCATGATGAGAAGATCTGGCTCCCACCCTCCCTTCCTTCTCCCACTTCAGAAATCTGACCTCTCCAAAAGTCCATTAACCCATGACTTCAGAATGATACACAGCCCTGGCTACAACCTGCCAGGTTATGGTCCCACGGGAATCCGAGATGTCTATGTGGACCATCCGCTACTTGATCAAGGCAAACGTTTGGATTTGAGTGGGAAACCTATGCAATTTGGAATAAGTTATGATCATCATACACCCCAAATTGAAAATGCAATTCATCGTGTTTACTTGAGCAACTGGAGTTAAGGAATAACCCTTAGAATTTTCCAGGTTTGGTATTCACCACTAGGCTTGGCTGATGGAAGTTCCCATAAAGGTGCCCACCTAATATGCATGTGTGCATGCTTAGTTGCTTCAGTCATGTTTGACTCTTTGTGACCCTATGGACTGTTGCCCGCCAGGCTCCTCTGTTCATGGGATTCTCCAGACAAGAATACTGGAGTGGGTTGTCATGCCCTTCTCCAGGGGCTCCTCCCAGCCCAGGGATAGAACCTGCATCTCTTATGTGTCCTGCATTGGCGGGCAGGTTCTTTACCACTAGCATCCCCAAGGGACTTGATAATGGAGTTAAAATGATTCCCAGTCAACCAAAAGTGTCTGTGGGATCTTGGGTAAATAACCAAGAACTATAACAGGGCCTGACAGCTCTATGTTTCCTTCTAAGAGTGGAAGAAGCTGTTGAAGCTTCTGTTCTGATCCTTCCAGGACTTGGGTAGAGAGAGAAGGTGCTCCTCATCGGAATGCCCTGACGGGGTGGGAGTGCTCTCAGGTTGTTTGAGGGAAAAGGCAGCATGATAAAGTATAATGGATGTGGCCCCAAGTTTTGAGTCAGCTAGGCCTGGATTCCAACCCTAGCTGCATCTCTTACTGTGAAGCAGCTCTAACAAGTGTGGATCCTGTTGAGCTATCGTGAAAATGCTCTTTGAGTTTTAGTACTCAAACCCTCCCAGAATGCAGAGTGCAGGCACGATTCCCCACCTTCAGACAGTGGGAGACACAGGCTGGGGACCTGGGAGGTGGGTATAGAGCTGCCTGTGTGTAAAATCTTGTTTTATCACCCATATTCTTGCTAGGTCAAGAATCGCTAATCTGGCAAAGGTGGGATGGGGTGCAGGGGCTCCCCCCAAAATTTATAACTGAGGGAGAAAAGCCAACATCTCCATGAAGCCAAGCAGAAAACTCGAGGGTAAGACAGCTTTAGGCCTCAGAGTCAGAAATCCTAAGATCTGGGGGTCAGAGAAGAGAGAAGTATAAGATCAGAAAGAAGCAGCCAATAAATTGGGGTCACTTGGCCACTACACCCAGATGGAGCCTAGAAGGTGAGACTTTGCTGACAGCCTTCAGGTGGCATCCACATGGCATTGGGTATCAGAGCCCCTGCCTGTCCTGACCCACCATCTGTGAAAAGGAAAGCAGCTTCGAAGATGGATGGGTTAGAAGGACAATGTGTATAGGAGTCACCTGTACCAGGGCTCCTGACAACCTTCAGGGGAAACCCAAAGGTCAAAGGCCCAGAGTCCTAGGCTCAGAAAGTGGCCTGCCCAGATTCTCTGGCCAGAGCTTCCTGAACCTCCACCACATCCCAGACCTGAACTCAAGGGATGCCAACCTACAGAGCCCTCCCTCACCTTTTAAGACTTTACCTGCTCTGTTCCCTTTCTCTAGACTTGCCTTCCTCTCTCCACCTGGCCAAGTCCTGTTCATCCTCTATGACTCAAATCCAGCTCTTCCATCACTCCTGCAAGATGCTACATTTTGCTACCCACACCAGGGGCCACTGTGAACTTGAAGATTTTGACAGAGTCAAGTCACATGTGTTTAAAAAAAACAATCAATCCATTGATCACTTGATCAATGAAAAATGAGAGGTCCTTCTCCTGGTGTGGGTTTCTAACATGGCTCTGGGGTTGAAGGCATCCAAGTTGTCTAACTCAAGTATGACCTTCTGCACTGGCAGTGACTGTCCACAGACATCCTTGGAAGATGCTCAGCCCTTTCTCAACCTGCGCTGGCCACAACACCTCCTGGCCTGCACCTGGTTTCCTAAATGGCACGTGGCACTCCTCCATGCAAAACCCACAGCAGAGTGTGCCTGACACCATCTGACAACAGTCTGTCGTCTCCTGCACCAGTCTGCATGTCTGAGGGCAGGAACCAGGTCTTATGTGTCTTGGAGACCCAACACTTTCTAGACTATCCAGTGGACCAGACTTTCTAGATCATCATGGGTGCTCGGACTTACTTAGTGACTAGCAAAAGTTAGCAGTTGTTTATAAAGCAGACCACATTGGTAGGATGGTTTATAACTTTGACTAAATTGGCCTACCAGTTTATGACCTTGACTAAGTTGGCGTGATGGTTCATGAACTAGTCTCTGTGAGTTGGGTAGCTGTGGGTCACTCCTTTCAGCCTGGGCCCCCCTGGGGCCAGGGTTCTTTGACAAAGTGAAATTGCTCAGCCGTATCCGACTCTTTGTGACCCCATGGACTGTAGCCTACCAGGCTTCTCCATCCATGGGATTTTCCAGGCGTGAATACCGGAGTGGGTTGCCATTTCCTTCTCCAGGGGATCTTCCCAACCCAGGGATCAAACCCGGGTCTCCCTCATTGCAAGCAAACACTTTACCTTCTTGAGCCACCAGGGTTTTTTTGACAACTGCTGCCCAAATCCAGAGCCCTGACCCTTGGGGCCCCACCTCAGGTCAGTGGGAGATAGCAGGCTCTACATGCACAGCTGGAAGGCAGGCCAGGAGACAGTGCGAGCAAGGTGCCTGCCCCCTCTCCTGTTTGACAGTGATTCGATTGTGGCATTCAAGGTCTCTCATGGACTCTGGGAAGAGAAAAACAGCCACAGGGCCTTGGACTCAAAGGGCTCTGGCAGAGAAAAGTGCCCTTCTTAATCCAGATGCTTCAGGGGTCAGAGCACAGGAGACCCTCTGCCTCCTTCTGATGGCCCTACTGGGAAGTAGTCCTCCTCCATGTCCATCATTGACACCCAGCAACTCCACTTGCCCACTTACCCACAGCCTGTGTTACCTGTGTCTCCCTTGCTTCCTTTCACACCTTCGACTCCTGGTGTCCCGGGCATCCCTGGTGGTCCTGGACAACAGATACCACAGAGAGTGTAAGGGCTGGGCTGGGTGGGTCCTCAGACATCACTCCCCACACCCACCACAGGACCCAAGACCTCACCTATTGGCCCAGTGGGGCCGGTGCTGCCAGTCTCACCCTTGGCACCTGGGGATCCCACAACTCCTGGAAAGCCTTGAATACCCTTTACTCCAGGTGGTCCTGAAAGTAAAGTCATGAATAGAAGGCTGAGGGTGGTTGGTAGAGGGCCTGCCTGTCTATGCTTTCAACACACCTCTGTTCTCTGCAGTGGCACATGCATCTCTTAACACCTTAAATGTTCCCTGGGCAGCTTAAAAGATCTCTCTTTAGAAGCCTTAAACTAGCCCTATTAGTGAGAGGGAAATTACAGTCTCAGCAATTTATTAATTTATTTCCATTCACTGCTGCAGGGTTTGAAGCTTATGGACTTACTCAGAACTCTGGGTGTGAGTGTCTGGCTTCACAAGCCTGAGCAGCAGAGTGAAGAGAAGCTCTCAAAAAGCATATCAATTAGGCCTGCCCTCTGAATACTGCTCTGCTCCTCTTAGGATAGGCCAGGTTTTACAAAATCTCAGAGGCTCTGGGTTAATATTACAGTCAAATACGAGACAGGGACAGTGGTACCTGGAATGATGCCCACTCCTACAATTCTTACCTTGATCACCTTTGATTCCAGGAATTCCAGCCACTCCTAAAATACAGAAGGATTTTTAGGGATTATATTTTTATCCTCTAGCTTCATCCTGCTAGACAAAAGGGGAGTACTCACAGGGCAACAGACCTGACAGTGCAAACTCTTACCTGGGGAACCAGGCTTCCCTGAGTCACCTTTATCCCCCCGAGCTCCGGGGGGTCCCATGACCCCCATGTCTCCTTTCATGCCCGTGTCTCCTTTTCTTCCTGAAAAAACAAGAAATTGTGGTCAGACATGGGAGGAGGGCTGGGCTTCCCAAGTGGCTCCATAGTTAAAGAATCTGCCTGCAGTGCAGGAGACCCAGGTTCAATCCCTGGGTCAGGAAGAGCCCTGGAGAAGGAAATGGCAACCCACTCCAGTATTCATACCTAGAGAATCCCATGGACGAGGAGTCTGTCAGTTTATAATCCATGGGGTCGCGAAGAGTCAGACACAATTTAGCAACTAAACCACCACCACCATGGGAGGAGGGCAAGCCCGGCCACCACATCCAAGTCTGATACTTCCTGTCTCACTCAAATTCCAAACTCAGACTCCTTGAACTCCTTGGTGCCCAGAAGTAGAAGATACAATGACTGACCTCAAGGAGCATACCACCTTGCCCAGAGACCAGACATAAACTCACAAAAAATGGATGAGAGGGCCTGGCCTGGCTGATGGGAAGTGGAAGTTCCCAGAAGCTGAGCTCTTAGGGTCCTGGTTAGTGACCTGGTCCCCTGAGGAGGGACCACAGTCCAGGCTCAACCAGCATTGCCTGGCTTATTTCAGTGTCTGAATTTGGAGAACTATTTTTTTAAACTTCCCAAACAGAATTCTGAATATTCCAGAGAGCATATTTCAAGTGCTGAGAGCAGAAGCTTTGAGGTCCTCATGGAGAGAAAAACATTGCAACAGCTCTTATCCCCCTAGTGGTTCAGACACTTGGTGGCCAAGGTTTCAAATTTTCCACTTGGCATCAGTATTCCGGGCTTGCCCCAGTCCATCTTCTCCTCTGTTCTCTATCACTCCCTCCTCCTTCCTGCCACTATTCAGAGTGTATCAATCAAGGGAGGCTCCTCACTGGGCAGGGCTTCGCAACCTCTTCCCAAATTTGCCAGCCACCCATAAAGGGCCTGCTCATTGGTACCCACTGGCTTAGGAAGGCTGGTGAGCTCCCACCATCAGCAGAGTCTCGCTCCTAGCAACTCCCTCAGGGGGCAGGACTGGCTTGTTAAGATGGAATTTGGTTAAAGGACTCTATTGCATTGTTTTCATGATTTCAGAGCTGGAGACAACACAGAAAGGCCCTGGCCTCCTCTCTAATGAATTAGGAGAGCAGGCAAAACGGTCTTGAGTGGAGGCAGAGAAACGACTGCCGTACAGAAGTCTCTGGGTCTAAGATTTGAGAGATGTTAGGTGTAGGTCTTGAGGATGAGATTCTTTGAGGTGTTTAGGATACTTAGAGAATGATTATTCCTTGATGGAAGACAAAACAGCCATAGAGACCTTGATTACAATTTAAGTCCCTTACAACTGCCTCAGATGCAAAGAACAAACAAGTTTCTGGTCCTTCAAAGCATCCACTTGAGCAGAAGGGCCAAAAGGCTAGGACAATGCAAGAAATTATTTCCCTGAAGCATTTGTTGGTGCTCTGCTGCTCTGGGCCAGTCAGGGTCATCACATTAAGGCAATTGTGTGACTGTATGAGGTTTCTTTACTCTTTTTTTTTTTTTGCTCTCCCACGCAGTTTTCAAGATCTTAGTTCCCCAACCAGGGATTGAACCCCAAGAGAATGGAGTCCTCACCACTGGACTGCCAGGGAAGTTCCTGTATGAGGTTTCTGGAAACTGGTGTGGGCCTGAGTGAGTGTTGCTATGACTTCGGTGTCTCCACAAAGAGGACCACCTTGGGAAGTGAAGTAGTACTGGTGAAAGTACAAGAATCTGGCACCAGTTGAGGAATCACAGCTACATCTGACTTCAGAACCTCCCCATCATCACAGCTAAAGTTGGAGTGAAGGAGGTTGACATGTTCCCCTGGAACCTCATCACAGTGGCATTACCCACCTGCTGGGACAAAGAGGGGAAAACCTCAATACTCAATACCACAGGGGCAGGTCACACTTGGTCTGCTAGCCCTGTCTGCGGGCAGTGGATCAGGCAAACAGTGGTTAATTTGGGAAGAGGAGTCCTGATTTCTGAAGACATGAAACCAGTGCATTTCCCCTCACCAGCTGCAGTGTTCCCAGCCCCGAGCCTGGGTGCAGCAGTGGGTGAGTGTGAGGTGGGAAGCAGTGTGGTTCAGACTCCACAGGCAAAGGCTTGACTCTCATCCATCCCCTCTCTGGGGCTGCCGGGGCCACCTTGAGAAAGTCTGGGCCACAGAGAATTGTGGAGGGCCACCTTTGGAATCATCCTCACAGGTCAACTGTCTGACCACCTACCTGGTGCAAGGATCCCCCTTCTGTTCCACCAAGGAGCATTCTGCAGCCCCTCCTTCCCACCCCTACATTTGCCTGTTTCATTTTGGGGCAGCCCCAAGTCTTAACTCTTTGTTCCTCCCTTACCTCAGCACAACGGGTTCTCCAGAAACCTTTGCCCCTTGGTCTCCATTCTTCTGCTGGGTACCACTGAGAGCAAGTCTATTTTCTCTTCCACAAGAACCTTTCTAGTATTTGAGGATGGCCGACACATCCCTATAAGGGCTCACTTTGTGAAGGCAAGCACCCTCGGTTTCTTCTGATGTCGATAATTCCCACATGCCATCTACAGTATCACACATCTTCTGTCTTACATTCCTGCTGTAATCAATCCTCACTGAAGGTTGCTATTACTATCCCCCTTTTAAAGGTGAGTTAATTGAGGTTCAGAGAGGTTACACAGCTGGTGAGTCATGTTTGAACCCAGATCTGTCTGACCTAGGAACTGAAATCCCTTTCTGCCTTATGGGATCACTCACATTACCTACAATGTAGCAGAGTTTGAAAACAATGATCTCCAACCCTTATAGATGTCCTGCAAAGCACATATAATTTAATTAGTATTATTTTAATGTAATTGCCATTCTTTGCTGAAATGAAGTTAAATCTCAGCAAGCCAAGTGATGTGTCCAGTTACCTAGGTGAGTAGGCACAGAGCAGGGGTGGCAATCAAGTTTGCTGGCTCCACAACTCCATCCCTCTACTGCACCCAGAGCCACCCCAAGGATGGTCTCTTGGGAAGCCAGGAGACCAGGAGCATGAGCTGCTCAGTCATGGCCAGAGCAGTGGGCTCTGCTTCTCAAAGCCCGTCCCCCACACCTCCAGGGTCTGAATCCTCCATGGCATCTAAAACATCTCAAATCGTTCTTATTCATGGCCATTAGCTTGAGAAGCACTGCTCTAGACCAAGTGCTGGCTATCAAGGGGAGATTCTAGATGCCTTATCAGCCCCTTTGTCTTCACTACCAGCGGTCTCCCCTTCTGACCTAGGCCCACCTTAGGCCCCACTTGGGTCCCCCACCTTTTTCTCCTCTGAGTTCCCAGCAGTGCCTGTGTCTGCTCTTGCCACCAGTTGTACATGGAAGTACATCCTCCCCCCTCTCACTCTGTTCTCAGCTTTGCCATCCTGTCCTTTGCTCACCTGGACAGAAGAGACCACAGCTGTGCCCCTGGGATGCCTGGCGACCCACCACCCTCTGGATGACCTTGCCCCTCCCTGGCCCTGAAGGCTGAGTGAATGAGTGTGTATGAGTTTGTGGTAGGGGTGGTGAGTGCATGTGAGTGCGTGTGTGGGCGTGTATGCATGTGAGTGTATGTGCACGTGTGGGCAGATGCCCTAGTGTGACCGTGCATGTATGATTGTGTGCCTGGGTGGGTCCCTGAACTCTCCTCCTACTGTTTGCCCATCCTCCATTCTGAAAACCTTCCTCAGAAAAACCCTGCTGGGAACTTAGAACACTAGGCCCTCTGGGATTTCCCCTTCTATTAAAAGCCTTCCAAAAATTAGTTCCTGAAAAAAAAGAGTTTTCCCTCCTAACAAGTTTCCATTCTGCAACTGGTGGTGTTTTTCTTTCTGTCTCAGTGTCCTGGAGACTTAGCGGCTCTCAGTCTATTTCCGCTTTTCTTGCAAATCCTCTCATTCTGCTCTTTCTTTAGTAACAGCTTTCTTGGCATTTTTACAACTCAGCACCCTCCACCCCTCTAGGGATTGGAGGTTTGAGAGTCTAAGTGAAGGGCAGAGTGGATTGTAACAGTGATGAAGCCCCTCTCCCCCCAGGGGCCAGCCGAGCCCCCACATTCTCTGACCCAGCCTTGCCGTGGCCACTGGTAAGGCACCTGGGCATCTTAAGGCCACAGCCTAAAAGAGGGAGCCAATTACGGGCTTTGAATTGTAATTTTAACTTCCCAGTAATCCTCTGAAGCATTCTTATCCCCATTTTACAGACACAGAAACTGAGACTCAGAGAGGTAAAGGAATGCTCCCCAGGTCATGCAACCAGTCTGTGGTGAAGGCAGTTGTGTCAGACTCTGGAGTCTGGACCAATGAGCTTGACTCTCTCCAGGGATGCTCATAGGCTTGCACTCTGAGCACCAAGTCTTGGAGTGTCCTCACCCTTCCATTCACAGCTAGGTGTCTCCTCCGTGAAGCAGGTACTTCCCAGCATCCCAGGACACGTAGGATCTGTGCCCAGGTAACCTCCCTCACACACACATCCCACTCGGAGTTCAGACTCTCGGGGTGGGGTGTGTGTTTGCAGCTGCTCTGAGACAGGCTGCTGCCTGGCTGGCACACACACCCAGCCCCTGCTTACCTGCCTCTCCCTTGATTCCTGGTGGGCCTTGGGGTCCTGGGGGTCCTGGAAAGGAAAAGGAATTCAGAATGTAGCCTGGACAAGGAGGAGAAAAAGGATTATGGGGCCAGTAGACAGAGGCGATTTCTATGACTTCTCTGAAAGCGGTCCTGGCAGGTGGGGGAGGCGAGATACACCCTGGGCCCCTTTGGACCTGAAAGACCTAGGGAAAAGGAGCAGAGACACCAATGCCCCAATGAACAAGGTGAGGATGACAGTGCCACTCACACCATCATTCACTCAACAAGTGTCATTGGGCACCACGGATCAGCCAAACAGTGTGGAAGGAAGAAAAGATGGATTGCCTTCCCCCAGGAAGCTCATGGTCCAGCAGGCAAAACTCAGTTGTTTAGATGATGACTCCAGAGGGAGGTTGAGCTGGACAGACCTGGGTTTGAACAGCAGCACTGCCCCTTTAGCTGAGTGACCCTGGGCCTGACCTTTCATCGTTTGGAGCATCAGCTTTCTCATCAGTGAACTAAGGTTCATATATCAGTTAAGCAGGGCTGTTCTGAGGCTGCCACATGGAAACTCACATGGGAAGCGCACCCAGGCTCTGATAAATGGCACCCATCGCTGCTGCCACCCATATCAGATCTCTCCCTTTCCAGGACTGCTTTGGGGATGACAGCCTCCCAAAGACTTGGGTGGACACGACGGGACTCCTCGTCCTGTCTTAGTCCATTCTGGCCACTATAACAACACATTATGGACTGGGGAGGCGAGGCTTAACCAAAGAAATTCACTTCTTACAGTTTGGAGGCTGGAAGCCCAAGACAAGGGGCCTATAGTGTCGAGTGCAGGGGAAAGCCTTCTGTGTGGCAGTCTGCCACCTCTCTCTGCGTCCCCACGTGTGGCAGGAGCCAGGATGCAGGGCAGGTCCAATGTCCTCTCCCCTCCATGGTTCCTGCTGTGGCCAGACTGGCTTCGTGCCCACCGTTCCTCACTCCAGCCACAGACCAGTATTAGTTTGCCACTTGGAAGTGGTCCTGGGAATTGCCCTGGGCTCTGCATTTTACCTGCCCTCCTGAGCTTTCTGGGCTGGTCTGACGGCTTTGTGACTCAGACCTGACCTTTGGCCGGTTACTGAAGACCTTGGCTCTTGGAAGTCATAATCATTTGGACAGGGTCCTTGGCTCCTAGCTTCCTGACCCCACTCTCTCCAGATCTGTCTGCAGCCACCCAGGGTGCTTATAATTTCATGCCTTCCTCATTCAGCCTTTACCCCCTCTCTTGGCCTCCAGGGTCTCACGCCAGGCCAGGGTCTGGGAAGCCTCTCTGCCAAAGAAAGGAATTCAGGTCTAAAGACCCTCTTGTCCACACACAAGCAGCTCCCCCATTCCCATTTTCTCTGGAGAGTCCCAGCTCAGCAGGGAGGGACCAACCTGGGATCTGAATAAAGTTGTCCATCCGTTGTTGTAGGCTCTCCTGCTTGGTGAGGACTTGGGTTATCTGGGCCTGCGTTTCATTGTTGTAGAACTTCTCCAGGATCTGGAGCTGCTTCTGCAGGTTTAGAACTGGACACCCCACACCCCAACCCTTCAGCATTCTTTTAGGGACTTCATTAAAGCCCAAGGGATTTGAACATAATCCTGACATTCTGTGCCATATGTGCATAACTCTGTAAGTTCTGTCTATGTAAACACACGTTTTGTGTACTATGAGGACCTAGAGTGAGCACAGAGCTTTGTCTGTATCTTGCACATGGGCACTTCACACTCACAGATGTTACATGTCCATAGAACACTGGCACAGTCTGTGCACCCACTGCATCCATGATCAACCTGCATGCAGTTAAGAACTTTGTGCATGCTTGGGCATGAATGCATGGCCACTAATATGCTGACCTGGCCTAATCATGTGTGGCATTAATATGTGTGTGACGTGTGTTTATGACAACTGGGCACATGACACACTTGAGAAACTTTACTGTCTGTATGATGGAATTGCTTCCTGACCTAGCCATTTGGACTGGGAATGCTTTTAAAGTCAAATCATGTTGAAACAAAACACTGATCAACAAAGCTCCTTCCTAAACCAGAATTGAAAGAGGCACGTGTACCCCAATGTTCATCGCAGCACTGTTTACAATAGCCAGGACATGGAAGCAACCTTGATGTCCATCAGCAGACAAATGGATAAGAAAGCTGTGGTACATATACATAATGGAATATTACTCAGCCATTAAAAAGAATACATTTGAATCAGTTCTAATGAGGTGGATGAAACTGGAGCCTATTATACAGAGTGAAGTAAGCCAGAAAGAAAAACACCAATATAGTATACGAATGCATATATATGGAATTTAGAAAGATGGTAATGATAACCCTATATGTGAGACAGCAAAAGAGACACAGATGTATAGAACAGTCTTTTGGACTTTGCAGGAGAAGGCGAGGGTGGGATGGTTTGAGAGAATAGCATTGAAACATGTATATTATCATATGTGAAACAGATCGCCAGTCCAAGTTCGATGTATGAGACAGGGTGCTCAAGGCTGGGTGCACTGGGATGACCCAGAAGGATGGGATGGGGAGGGAGGTGGGAGGGGGTTCAGGATGGGGAACACATGTACACCCATGGCTGATTCATGTCAATGTATGGCAAAACCACTACAATATTGTGAAGTAATTGGCCTCCAATTAAAATAAATAAATTAAAAAAAAAAACCAACAAAGCTCTTTCCCACCCAGAGACAGGGAATTCTTGATGTGAGGTACACAAGGCACACCTGTGTGAAATCACTGCCTCTTTCACTGCTTCAGACATACGCATGTGTGGTCTATTTCTCCTTGCCTCCTTATTCCCCGCCCCCTCACACACACACATACACACACACGTGTAACACGTAACACAAACTCCCCTTTCTGCTTTCCCATCCCCTCCCCCCACCACCCTGGCCACCCAGGTCTTGAGAACTCTCTCCCAGCAGATGGGCAGCAGTGGCCCAAGGGCTCTCCCCCGAACCTGAGTTCTGTGTCAGGTGGGTCCACATTGTTACCCAAGGAAGGACCAGACAGGACTCAGATGCTTTACCTTGTAACACCAATAGCCCAGTGCCCGCAGTGAGCAGAACCAGGTACATGACCACTAGGACCATGATGCAGTTCTTTCCATTTCTCCTCTTTGGCTTTGGATCTGAAGTAGAACACAGGCAGAAAGCAGCTGCTAGAGAGGGTGGAGAGCAGAGGTCCCTAGCCTGGGCTCAAATCACCTCTGGGTGAGCAAGGGGCTCTCCATTAGGTACTATGAGGGGAAAGACACAAAGACCAATGACACCCAAACCCTCCCCTTGATCCTCCTTCCACAAGGCAAGAAGCCACTCGTTTGTGTGGCTGGATGAAAAACACCTCTATGTATATTCTTTGCTGAAAGAGCACGGTCCTTAAACCAGATATTACATCAGCCTTGCTCACTGTAGAAGCCCCAGTGTACCACCTGCTACAGGGGGGTGCTCAATAGTTGTACATAAGATTAACTGATGAATTAGCATATTTCAATTTCAAAATTTTTGGAGGAAAATGCTTGTTCCTATTTTATAAACAGTGAGTGAGGTTTGTAAGAGTTGAAAAACCTATTAGGTTATAAGACACGATCTGCAAATTTTGTCCAGGCTTTCGCTTTCTTTTTCTTTAGATTTTTAAATTATGAAAGTAAAACATGCATAATATAATTTATTAAACAATATGGAGAGCATTTCAAGGATTAATAACCTCACAATTAATCCCTTGAGGTCCTAGCCTGCTGAGGTTAGCTTCATTAACTTTCTGGGATATGGCCTTCCTCCCATTACCCCTTCCTAACAAACCCATATCCTCCTAGATGGACTGTTTCTCCTTCTAGTTTTACACTAATGATACCATATTACAAATACATACTACTGTGGCACATGTGCTTATCATGTTATGCTTATCACATGTGCTTTAGTAGGATGTAATCTGCAATGAAGAATTTTTCCATGGATTTCCTTCTAGTTTTATCAGTAGACAGAGATTTAACTGTTCTCTTTATTAGTTGCTTCATATCCCTTAAAGACATATGGCTATTCTCTGTCTACCACAGGGTGTTCTCTCTACCTGCAGGCACCCCTGGAGTCCAGGCCCACATTACAACCTGAGTGAGCTCTCCAACACACATCCTGCCGCAGTCTCTCCCTTGTTTTCAGCCCTTGGGCTCACTGCTCTCAGGACAAACAACTCCCCTGTGGGTACATGTAGCCGGGTCTCCGGCCAGATCTCCTGTGGCCATGCCTCTATACTTCATCTCCAACCCTGACACTGACCAATGGTCAGGCCAGACCACTGGGGTTACACCCTTCTGACTTCAGACAGAGTATCTCCTCTGAATACCCAAAGAAGGAATATTCCTTCCTTCTTTATGCATAACTAATTCTTACTCATACTTTGGGAGAAGAGTAGAGACTTCCCTGCTCCAAGATAGATCCTCAGGCTCCCCTGGGCTGGGTGGAACCTTGCTCTGCTTCCCCGCATCATTGTGTTTTTATCTGTTGTGGCGCTGAGCACTTTGAAATATTTCTATGTCTCAGTCTCCTCTATATGGCCTGGAAGTTCCTAAGGCTGCATTCCAGCATCAATATGATATGCTGGAAAAATGGCAACTGGCTGGTTGAATGGATGAATGAGTAGTCTGGGTGTCAAATGTGTGCATAGTTGAACACTGCCAGTTTAAAAGTGTTGGGAAAGCATCAGGAATGCAACTTAAAACCTCAGGTACCATATAGTCATGATAGTGAGGATGAATAAGTGTGAGGGGAAGCCTCACGCTTAATAGAAGATGGTGGATGGCAAAAACAGTCTCATACACAGCACAAAACGTGATGAAACTTAACATGTGATGGGAATAGAAAGATAAACTATGTTTCAGAGACACACATATCATAGATGCTAGAGGTAGGGGTGAGGGCCAGCATGGAAGATACAGATAGTTTCAACTACATGGTAGGAACATGGTGTAAGGCATTTGAAAAAGGATAACAAGAGGAAAAACAGACATGACAGGGAGGTAGGAGTAGTTCAGGTCCAGAATGCTTTTTAATTTAGAGCTATAACTGGCATAAAGGCAAAGTATTTTAGAGCTGGAAACTTTAAATCTGTAGGTTTTGTCTAACTTGCTCTGTACAATGCAAAGGATATGATAAATTCTTTACCCCTATGTTGATCATTAAGAGAAGCAGAAGATATTAAGAACAGGTGGCAAGAATACATAGAACTATACAAAAAAGATCTTAACGACCCAGATAACCATGATGGTATGACCACTCACATAGAGCCAAGTCAAGTGGGCCTTAGGAAGCTCGTTACGAGCAAAGCTAGTGGAGGTGATGGAATTCCAGTTCAGCTATTATAAATATTAAAAGATGATGCTTTTAAAGTGCTACACTCAATATGCCAGCAAATTTGGTGATCACAGGACTGGAAAAGGTCCGTTTTCAATCCCAAAGAAAGGCAATGCCAAAGAGTGTTCAAACTACCACACAATTGCACTCATCTCATATACTAGCAAAGTAATGCTCAAAATTCTTCAAGCTAGGCTTCAACAGTATGTGAACTGAGAACTTCCAGATGTTCAAGCTGGGTTTAGAAAGCAGAGGAACCAGAAATCAAATTACCAACATCTGTTGGATAATCAAAAAAGCAAGAGAGTTCCAGAAAATCACCTATTTCTGCTTCATTGACCATGCTAAAGCTTTTAATTGTGTGGATCACAACAAACTGCGGACAATTCTGAGAGGTGGGAATACAAGAACACTTTACTTGCCTCCTGAGAAATCTGTATTCAGGTCAAGAAACAACAGTTAGAACCAGATATGGCACAATGAACTGGTTCCAAACTGGGAAAGGAGTACATCAAGGCTGTATATTGTCACCCTGTTTATTTAACTTATATGCAGAATACATCGTGCAAAATGCCAGACTGGATGAAGCACAAGCTGGAAACAAGAATGGTGGGAGAAATATCAATAACCTCAGATATGCAGATGACACCACCCTTATGGCAGAAAGCGAGGAAAAACTAAAGAGCCTCTTGATGAAAGTGAAAGAGAAGAGTGAAAAAGTTGCCTTAACACTCAACATTCAAAAAACGAAGATCATAGCATCCAGTCCCATCATTTCATGGCAAATAGATGGGGAAACAATGGAAACAGTGATAGGCTTTATTTTTGGGGGCTCCAAAATCACTGCAGATGGTGACTGCAGCCATGAAATTAAAAGATGCTTGCTCCTTGGCAAGAAAAGCTATGACCAACCTAGACAGCATATTAAAAAGCAGACACATACTCTGCCAAAAAAGGTACATCTAGTCAAAGCTATGGTTTTTCCAGTAGTCATGTATGGATGTGAGAGTTGGACTATAAAGAAAGCTGAGTGTCGAAGAATTGATGCTTTTGAACTGTGGTGTTGGAGAAGACTCTTGAGAGTCCCTTGGACTGGAAAGGAGATCCAACCAGTCAGTCCTAAAGGAAATCAGTCCTGAATATTCATCAGAAGAACTGATGCTGAAGCTGAAACTCCAATACTTTGGCCACCTGATGCAAAGAGCTGACTCACTGGAAAAGACCCTGATGCTGGGAAAGATTGAAGGCAGGAGGAGAAGGGGACGACAGAGGATGAGATGGTTGGATGGCATCACCGACTCAACGGACACGAGTTTGAGCAAGCTCTGGGAGTGTGGTGTGCTTCGGTCCATTGGGGTTGCAAAAAGTCAGACACGACTGAGTGACTGAACTGACTGATGTCGATCATTTCACCTCTTAGTGGTTAGAAGAAACTGTCAAGAATGATAGCCCACAAAATGGGCCAGAATCTATCTAATAAACCTAAACAGTTTATGCAAGAAACTTAAACCTAAAATCATTGAGATGACATAAATGTTGGAATTATTCAATAAGATTTTAAAGCAGCCACCACAAAAATGCTTTAATGAGTACTTATAAACAAAACTTTAAAAAAAAACTCACAAAATAGAAGATATATAAAAGACTCATATGGAAACTATATGATTGCAAAATGCCAAAAATCCTTTTTAAACCTCACCACATTGGCTCAATAGTGTAATAAATATGATGAAAGAATCATTCAACTAGAAGATTGAACAATAGAAATTGCCAATCTGAAAAACAGAAAATCAACAACAATAAAACAACAAATAAACAGAGCCTCAGAGATGTGTGAGTCAATAAAAAAAGACACACAGAAAAAAGCACATAATATTCATTATTGGATTGGAAGATAGAGGTTCTCAGATGAAGGAAAACTAATAGAAATTATTGCTCGTGAACTTAGCTTTGAAGAATGGCTAAAGGAAATCTTCAAATAGAATGGCAATGATGTGGGAAAAGGTTTGACACCTCCAAAGGGAAGAACAGGAAAAGGGAAAGAAGAATGGGTAAAATACAAGGATATATATTAGATCATCCTTCTCCTCACAGCTTTTAAAGATCACAATTGATGGTTGAAACAAATATATGATACCATCTCATGTGGTTCTCAGTGTATGTACAGGAAATACCTCAGACAATTCATTTTAAAAAGTGAAGACAATAAGAAGACATAGATGTAAACAAGATTTTTACACTTGACTCAAAGTGGTAAAATGTTGATACCAGAGACGGTGCTAAGTTATGTATGTATATCGTAATGCACAGAGAAACCACTAAATAAACTATTAAAAGAGATGTGCCACAAACAAACTATAAATAAATCAAAATGGAACTCTAAAAAGTGCTCAGGTAACCTATAGGAAGATAAGAAAAGATAAACAGATGAATGGGAAACAGAAGAAACAAAGGGAGAATACAAACTAGGATGGCAGATTTAAACCTAACATACCTATGGTTACTTTCATAAATAGTCCAACTCTACCAAGTAGAGGGCAGAAATTGGCAAAGTGAATGAAAAACCATGACCCTTTATAAGATGTCCATAAGAAACCAAACAGTAGAACTTCTATTCACATGAAACAGAACTGATATAACTGAAAAGAGAAATGGACAAATCCCAGTTATAACTGGGGATATTAACACCCCATTCTCAGCAATTGATAGGAAATCAGCAAAAGTATAGAAGAACTGAACACCAAAAGGATCTAATAACATTTATAAAATGCTCCATGCAACAGCAGCAGAATATACATTCTCTCCACGCATACATGGAATATTTACTAAGACCATATCCTGAGTCATAAAACAAACCTCAACAAACTGTAAAAGAAATTAAAATTTGCAGATATTCTCTGATAATAATGGAATCAAAATAGAAGATAATAACAGAAAAATCTTCAAACAATTGGAATCATTTTTTAACTTCTAAATAATGCATGGGTCATAGGAAAAGTCTCAAAGAAAAAAATCTTAAAAAGAATTGAATGCAAGTGGAAATAAAAGATATCAAATTATGGAGTGCATCTAAAGCAGCACTGGAAAGGAAATTCACAGCACAAAAAGGTTACAATACAAATGAGGAAAGTTCTCAAATAAATAAACTAAGTTCTTACCTCAAGAAAACATAAAAGAAAAGTAAATCATAAACAATCAGGAAAAAAAATGAAATAATAAAGACCAGAGCAGAAATCAATGAGATTTAAAATAAGAATACAAGGGAGAAAATGAAAAACCCAAAATCTGGCTGTTTGAATAAAATCAATAAAAGTTGATAAAGCGCTATCAAGACTGACAAAGATAAAAAGAAAGAAGACACAAATCACCAATATTAAGAATAAAATAGGATGTATCACCACAGATGCTGCAGCCATTAAAAAGAAAACAAGAAAATACTACTAACGTTATGCTAACAACTTAGAAGAAATGAACCAATTCCTGAAAAATCACAAACTACAAAAACTCAACCAAAGTGAAAGAAATAATATAAATATCTATGCCTATTAAACAAGTTTAATTTGTAATTTAAAATCTCTTATAAAAGAAATAACCAGGTCCAATATCCTAACAAACCTTTAAGAAAAGAATTAACACCAAGTTCAGACAATATCTTACGGTTTACAGAAGAGTAAAGAGCACTTCTTAACTCGTTTTGTAAGTATTATCATAATATAAAGACCAAAGACAGTACAAAAAGAAAACTAAAGGTCAACATATCATATGAATGTTGACACAAAAATCCTCAACAAAATAGCAGTAAACCATATCCAACAATGCATTAAAAAGATTTATATACTAAATGGGATTTCCAGGTACGCATGACTGGTTCAATATTAGAAAATCAATGTAATCTCCATACCAACAGACTAAAGAAGAAAAATCATGTAACTGTATAGTTAATGCAGAAAAAAGTACTTAACAAAATCCAGTTCATGATAAACTGTCATAATTATCACTCTCATAATAAATAACACATTTATAATAAAACTCTCAGCAAATTAGAAGAGAACATTCTCAAATTTTCTTTTTTAAAAGAGAGTATCAACAGCTATCTAAAGCTTATATCACTTTTTTTCTTTTTTTGAAGTGGACCATTTTTTAAAAGTCTTTATTGAATTTGTTACAATATTGCTTCTGTTTTATGTTTTGGTTTTTCACCGGAGAAGCATGTAGGGTCTCCATTCCCCAACTAGGGATTGAACCCACACCCCCTGCATTGCAAGGCTAAGTCTATACACTGGATTGCCAGGGAGGCCCCCTGCTTATATCACTATTAATGGTGAGACAGAAAACTTTCCTCCTTAGACTGGGAACAAGGCAAGGATGTATGTTCTCACTCCCTTTTTCTATATACAACTGACAAACAAATGGAAATCAAAATTTAAAACACACATTTATAATTGCTGTAAAGAAAATGAAATACTTTGATATAAATTAAACAAAATGTACACAAGATCGGTATGCCCAAAAGTTACAAATTTTTCATTAAAAAAAGGCAACAAAGACCCAAAGAAGTGTAGGAACATACCAAATTCATGGATTGTAAAACAGCATAAAGATGTAAAGATGTCAGTTTTTGGACTATCTAGAGGTATAATATAATTCTTACAAAATCCAGCAAGGTTTTTGATGGTATAAATTTACCCCAAAATTTATATGGAAAGGCACAAGCCCCAGAATAGTTAAAATCATCTTGAAAAAGAAGAATAAAATGTGAGAAATAACATTACCTTATGTTTAGAGTTACAATAAATCTACAGTGTCAAGACAGTGTGGTATTGGTGCAGGGATAGACATGTAGATTAATGGACAGAATAAAGAACACAGAAATAGACTCATACAAGTAAGGAAGTGTAAGTGTTAGTTGCCCAGATGTGCCTGACTCTTTGCGACCCCATGGACTGCAGCCCACCAGGCTCCTCTGTCCATGAGATTTTCCAGGCAAGGGTATTGGAGTGGGTTGCCATTTCCTTCAAGTGTGCTCAACTGATTTTTGACAAAGGTGCAAAAGTAATTTACTTGAGGAAGGATAGTACTGATTGCTTCAATACCAGTAGACGGTATTGAAGAAGTTGGACATCCATAGGCAAAATAAACAAACTTTGACCTAAACTTCACATCAACTCAAAATGAACCATGATATTATAATATAAAACTACAAAAGCTTTGAAATTACACATAGGAGAAATCTTTAGGACCCAGTACTAGGTAAAAAGTTCTCAGACTTGACACCAAAAGCACAATCCATAAAAGGAAATGTCAATAAATTGGACCCCAACATATTTAAATACTTTCACTTTGCAAAAGACTTTGTTAAGCGGAAGAAATGAAAAATTACATACTGAGAAAGAATATTTGCAAATTGCATATCCAGCAAAGACATATATTTGAGTATATGAAGAATTCTCAAAAAGTTTAGCTTTAGTTTAGCTTAGTAAAAAAGAAAAATCCTATTAAAATATTGTCAAAAGACACAAAGAGACATTTCACTGAGGAGGGTATATAAGTGACAAATGAACACATGAAAAGATATTCGATATCATTAGCTACTAGAAAACACAAATTAAAATTACAGTGAAGTATTACTATCATTACTATCACATGCTTATCAAAATGGCTAAAGTAAAAATAGTGATAATGCCAATTGCTGGCAAGGATGCAGAGACAGTGAATCAGTTGTACACTGCTGATAGGAATGTAAAATGGAGCATCCACACTTGAAAAACAGATCGACTGCTTTTTATAATACTAAACACACTTAGAATCCAGCAATTAATGGCACTTTTTGGCATATTTCCCAGAGAAAAGAAAATTTGTGCGTGCACAAAAACTTTTACATAAATAATCATAGCAGCTTTATTTGTAATAGCCCAAAACTGGAAAAAACGCAAAAGTCTTTCAGTGGGCGAACGGTTAAACCAACTGTGGTCCATTCATATCACAGAACAATACTCAGTAAAACTCATTGATAATAGAACCAACTATTGATACATACAACAACTTAGATGGATCTCAAGCGGGGGGAAAAAGCCAGTCTTTAAAAAGTTACATACTTGTAATTCTATTTATGTAACTTTATTTAAATAGCAAAATTATAAAGTGGAAGAGCTGATTAGTAGTAGCTGGAGATAGTGATTGTTGGATGGGAGAGAGGGCATGTGTGTCTATAAAAAATACCATGAGGGAGATTTTGTGGTGATGGAACTGTTCTATATCTTGATTTTGGTGGTGGTTACACAAGTATACACATCTGATAAAATTGTAGATAACTGTATTCACACACACAAATGAGTGTGTGTAAAACTAAAGAAACCTACATAAGCTCTGTGGATTATGTGAATATCAGTTTCCTGGTTGTCATACGGTACTAGAGTTATGTAAGATGTTATCACTGGAAGAAAATGGGAGAAGGTCACAAAGACTTCCTTGTACATTATTTGCAGCTTTCTGTGAAATTATAAATATTTCACAATAAAAAGTGGAAAAACACCTCTGGGTAGTCAGATTTTTAAAAAATGTTGAGAAATAGGGACATGACAAAACACAAAAGTCAGAACAACAATGTGAAATGAAAGTAGTCCTTTCAGCAAGACTGACCCTGCATAGACTCCAAAGTCAAAGTCTGTTAGCAGGATATTTAAAATTAACTTCAGGGCAGGAAGGAGGGACAGCTAGGTCCAATTCTGGGGCCAATGCTCTGTGTTAATTAAAACAAACAACACCCCCCATAACTTCTCTATTTGTATTTCTTGGGGTCTTCTCTGTCAAGAAGGATGTTCTTCAGATAGAAATTGGTGAGAAGAAATATCATGATGAAAGATATAAGACCTAAAGTAATTGAGGGCTTTGCATGAGGGGGCCAGATTACATTCCACAGAAACCAGCAAGAGCATGCTGATCTGGTAACAGAAGTTCGGATACCAGACACATCCCATAAGGAGAGTGACAGGAAGATGTGAGCCAGAGAAAGGCTCATATTTTCAAGAAGCTGAAAGAAGTACATTCCAGAAAGATATGGACCACGGGGAAAAATGTGTGTTCTGTCATTTGGGCTCAAATGCTCCATTGTTGAAGGGAAGAGGAACTGATACTGGTTCACGAAGGAAGACCTGGAGTTTTGTTGGGTCTTAAGGGCAGCAAGAGCCTGCAGTCTGTGGAGCCTCTTCAGATAACTTAAGCAGTCTTCAGCTGACGGAGAGATAGGTAGATAGATAGATGATGGATAGATAGATAGATGGATAGATAGATGATGGATAGATAGATGGATAGACAGATAAATGAGGATAGACAGATAGATGAGGCTGGAGCCATTTAGTGCTGAAGCAAATAGCTTTTTTAGTCTCAAAAAGAATCCCTGAGGGGGTACCGGTGTTACATAATCTCACAGTGAGCACTGTCCATAATGATATTCATCTAGAAAGTTCCATGAGTTCCATGTTGTTTGTATGAGGAGATAGGAACTTGTGGATGTGTTTAGGAAAATGTTCTCTCCAAACAGGAGTGATCGTGATTAGATTTTTACTTCATGGTATCTGTAACCCCAGTCAGAAATCTAGAATTCAGCTTTGACTTATGCATCATCCTCACTTGCTGTGACTCTGTGACTCCTCTACTACAGTCTTACTGATTTGATTTCTGTTTCTCCATAGCATCCTCTCTTTTCCTTCCACACACCCACTGTCTCTCATCATCTCTGGCTGCCAAGCTCCTCTCTATCCCTAGGGTTACTCTTTCCAACTCGTCCCTCATCTGTGAGGATAAGTAACTGAAGTGCAAATCACTGCCTCTCAGCCAACTTCAGTCTCTGCAAAGCTCCCTACTGCCCTTGCCACCTACAAATTGGCACCTGCCATCTACCTCTACAAGGATTAAATCATGAGCCGCTGAAGCTGTTTTCAACACCCTCTGAAAGGAGTTCAGTGTGGAGGCCAAGAATGAGGCATTCTTGTACTCTGGGAAAAATGGTAGAATAGGTCTTCAGATAGATATTTTTAGGATTAGATTTTATGAACCCAATTCTTTCCTCTCCTCACATCTGAAAAAGCACTAAAATCATAAGCAGTGACATCTGCTCTTTGTGATCTGCAGCAACCCTCTGCCAAAATGTGTACTTGACTGCAAGTACCCCCTTCACTAAAATCATATATAGCTCTGACCTTCCCCTTTGCCTCTTTGGAGCATTTTCTCAGAGCTATTTGAAATGCTATCTCCCGGGCTATTGTCCTTATTTTGTCCCAAACAGCATTGAAATATATACATTTGTCATTGTTGTGTTAGTAGCTCAGTTGTGTCCAACTCTTTGAGACCCCGTAGGCTATATACCCACTAGAATCCTCTGCCCATGGAACTCTCCAGGCAAGAATACTGGAGTGGGTAACCATTCCCTTCTCCAGGGGATCTTCCTGACCCAGGGACTGAACCCTGGTCTCCTGCATTGCAGGTAGATTATTTACTGTTTGAGCCACCAGGGAAGCCCCAAATATACATTACCATGTGTAAAATAGATAGCTGGTGGAAAGTTTCTGTATAACACAGGGAACTCAACCTAGGCTCTGTGGCAACCTAGAGGGGTGGGATGAACGTGGGAGAGAGGCTCTGGAAGGAGGGGATATACTTATGAACTAAGATGGCTCAGCAGGAAAGAACCCACCTGCAATGAAGGAGATGTGGCTGGAGTTGTGGATTCAATTCCTGGTCGGGAAAATCCCTGGAGAAGGAACTGTCAACCCACTCCAGTATTCTTACCTGGAAAATCCCATGGGCAGCTCATGGGGTTACGAAAGAGTGGGACACAACATAATGACTAAACAACAACAATGGCTGATCACATTGTTGTACAGCAGAAACCAACACATTATAAATCAATTAGCCTCCAATTAAAAATTAAAAAAAAATTAACTCACCACTCTCACATTGTGCATTTTTTTTCAGTAGACGCTTTCAGGACAAGGTCTGGTTTAATTGGTCCTAATCTCAATCCCCACTGAGTTTCTCCACCCAATTTTGAATCAAACAATACGGAGCTGTTTGTTTTTTTCTGAATATTCCTTGTGAAAGTATCACAAACATGTGCTGCCCTACACCTGTCCCAGCTTCCATTTCCTTTCTCTAATGAATCCTCTTTATCCATTAAACTTTAGAAGAGATCTTAGCTTTGCCCTCCAGGGCCCCACGCCAGATTAGATCTGTCCATAAAATCCTGTGCAAATCTCAGTGACAGCCGGTGACAAATTGTATAGAAATGAGTTATGAATAGGCTCACTCTGCCATCCTCCATCCTCCATGACTGTGGGATCCCTGAGGCCAGAGACTGGGTTGATTCTTGTCTATCTTTTTGGTGCTGAGTACAGAGCTCAGCAGGTAGTAGGTACTGAATCTGTTTGAGCACCTGACTTTGCTTGAACATTTTCAGTATCTTAAAAAGTCACATGTCCATAATGCTGCCTTCTCCAAAGTTCTGAATAGCCAACAATGATTAAAATCATCTGTAATTCTGCCTTTATTTTTACCCCCTTTGAATGCCTAAAGGCAGAGCACCAGACCCTTCATCTTTGCCACCCTATCTTTCCAGCCACTGACTTGCACAAACAGACCCTGGACAAGAGGGACAGTTAAGCCAGGGGACAGAACTGCAGTTGTTCCTACACATACAACTTCCAGAAAAGACTGAGAGTGGGAATGACTGATTGACCTGGAAGACAATTCCAAGAGGACATTCTGAAATAGGCAATCAGAGATCCCCCGTGGGAAGCACTCATTGATGACTTTCAATGTTAAGAGCTCTAGATTTTAAAAAATACATCACCTGTGTAACATTGAGGGCGAAAATAAAGCAACCGAGTTGACTGAATTTTAAAATCTGAGTTTAGACAGACTAGTTATGCCACTATAACATATTCTTTGTTGTTTAGTTGCTAAATCATGTCTGACTCTTTTGTGACCCCATGTAGCCCACTAGGGCTATAGCTCTAGGCTACATCCCTCTGTGACTGTAGCCCACTAGGTTCCTCTGTCCATGGAATTTCCCAGGCAAGAATGCTGGAGTGGGTTTCTATTTCCTTCTCCAGGGTATCTTCCTGACCCAGGGATCAAACCCAAGTCTCCTGCGTTATAGGCGGATTCTTTACCACTGAGCCACTGAGGAAGCCCACAGGTAGAGAATGCATTCCCTGAGCAACACATGAGTATTCACAGAAGCTATCTTAAAGAATTTTAACAGAATTGCATTAAATAAACATGACAGTTGGCCTCAGTTTTGTTGAACTTTTTCATCCCTCTTGTTTTGCATTTTCCTTTAATTACAAACATCACAGACATAATAATCTGTGTGTCAATGAGACAGTAGTAAAAAGGAGGGACATATAAAAAGCACTAGTATTAATGAAAGGGAAAAATATTTAAATACAATTTAAATGAGTTGTGAAGCTAAAAAAAAGAAAACCCAACTGTATGCTAAAGACATAGTTTCTGTTACTAGCGTTATACAAATTTCCAATGGAAGCATTCCAGAAATGCATCTTTGAATCTCTAAGGCGCAAACCTAGACTTTCAATGGACTTGTCTATTGCTATGTTGCCAAGAGAAAGCCATCACAGGTAATGTCATTATTGGGGAGTAGTACTTTACCATTAACTTCGAATGTCTCCATCCTAGACAGCATGGTTTGGTCGAGAGCCGTTCCGTCTTCAGTGCTCGCCAGGAGCTCTTTCTCCTGGAGAATTTCCTCATTTTTCATTGCTAAGGTTTATAGATGGCCAAAGTTCTGGAGCCAGCAGAAATGATCTCTCCGAGAGGAACCACTCGGGGACAGATTGTTCCCTTTTGACTACTGCTTCTACTTGTAGAGCACACAGGACTTCCTTTGACTCTGATTTCTGAATTTGCAAAAGGTTTTCTGATATGGTCAGGATTACACATTTCTCAAAAATGGGTTATTCACATGTGGAGCTCCTGCTTAGTGCCACTGCTTGTTAAGGGGTATGGGGAGCTGGTGCACAAATCACAGGTCCCTGAAATCACCGCTTGTTCTCAGGCCCCCAAGAGCAGAACAAATGACCCCCATCTCCTCTGCCTGTCCAGACCCTGCCTTCATCCCAGACCCAGTTTATTGTCATGGGACCTCTCTAACCCACAGTGAAACTTTCCTCCTGTGACCTATTTCAATCCTTTGAGTTCATCCTTGCTACTCAAAGTGTGGGCCATGGATCAGTAGCATCGGCATCACTTGGGGACTGTTATAAAGTCAGAGTCTCAGGTCCCACCCCATAGAGACTGAATCCAAATCTATAGTTTAACAAGGTCCCCAGGTGATGTATGTACACATTCAAGTTGAAGAAACACTGCTCTACCCCATACATTTTAGCATTTAATTATGTTTCCTCTCATTGCTTTTCCACGTTCTCTCTGTGTGTGAAAGCATGTGCTTGCTCTGGTCCCAATAAGATCTGAGCTCCTTAAGAGAAACCCCTGTGCTCTGTTCCCTACACCAGGTACTCCCTACCGGGGAAGTTATATAGCACAGTAGTCAACACATGGACCCTGAAAGCCTAAATGCCTGAGTTCCAATTTCACTTTATGCGAGTGGTTGTGTGACCATGGGAAAGTCATGCCAGCTTTGAACATCTCACTTTTCTTGTTCGTAAAACAAGGAAGGTGGTAATAATTTGTGTGTGCATTAAGTGACTTAAATGGTGTAAGGTGGCCAGGGTGGCATCTGATGGGCAATGAACACTAACATTGTGCTGCTGCTATTATCATTAGAGACACTGTGAACCCACTGGGTTCAGGGAGATGAAGGTAATAATAGCCTTTTCCTTAAGGGATATCAGTCCAGTATGCAGAATGGTTGTGGATACAAGTGAATTCTAGAAAATTGACGTTGGTTATTGGAGCCCCTAGGAGGACAGGGGTGATGTGGAGGCAGAGAAGGCAGGGCTGGGAATGTCACAAAGAGATTTTCCATTGGATCTGAGTTTGAAGCGGTGACTTGGGGTTACCTATAGAGCAGAATAAGGTGATGGCCATGCAGGTGGGAAAAAATGGCAAGCGTAGCATCCCAGCAGCAGGATACATGGAGGCAGAGGAATCATGGGCCACTGGACTACTGGGGGCATGAGCTGTGAGATGGCAGGACATAAAGCTCAGCTAGACTAAGTCTCTTTATTCAACCAGTTGCATGGCAAAAAGCAAACTCAGGAAAGGGAGTTACTGACAGTGCCCTTCAAGGTAGAGGTCCCCACCTTGCCCACAATTTCAACATTCAGGAGGTCACTGGTTTGGGCTGAGAGTTAGGAGCAGAATCCAGGACAGGAAAGGTTAAAAGAGAGAATTGGCAGTGAGGAAATGAAGGCAGCTGGCAGCTCCAGTCACAAGTTTGGTAGCGGACCGTCCAAGAGGCCAGGGGCTGTAAGGGCTTCCTCCATGGGCAGGAAATCTCCTGGCGAAAGGAACCCATTACTTGGGCTGCAGTGCCTCCCCTCTCTGCTTGGTTATCTCAGCTCTGGCCAAGGGCAGTCCTCACTCATGGAGCTGCAGAAGGGATTCTTTGGAAAATGCGTGTGTTAATTACAGAGTAGTCCTCTTTAGCGGGAACATTTAGTGGATATCAAGTATAGTCAGTTAGCCCTGACTCTGGGGTCAGACAGACCTGGGACACAAAGGCAACTCTTTCACATACTTGCTGTGTGACCTCAGGTGATTTGCTTAGCTTCTCTGAACCTCATCACAATGTAATAACTCATAGAAGCGTTAACTGTTATCCAAGATGTATCAGGTATCAGGTACTGTGCTGGACACATATACATGACTCAACACTCACAATAACTTGTAACTTGCCTCAGATCTTGTGGTTAGAAAGTGATAACACCTGAATTCAAATCCAGGACATCTTGCCTTTACAGTTTGGTATAAATCTAGCTTAATCCAAGGGTTCTAATCCAGAAGCTCATACCAGATGAGCTTTTGAAAATACTCCCTGCTATTCTCCTACTCCAGCCTGAGCTCTTGGTTTTAATCAGAAGCCTCATGGTTGGTTCTAATGCACAGTCAGGCTGAGGACTGCTGAGCAGAATAATAAAGCAGTCACAGGCAGCACAGAGACCCATGGGAGCCCTCAGGACTCCATCCTAGGAGGACCCATGAGGTTGAACCATAGGAAATTGCTGATATTAATCCCATTTGATAGTTGATAAATGGATACTTCATAAGATTCAAGCTAGTCCATCCACTTAGCAGGGCCAGATGAAGCAAACAAGGCACTAGCTTGGAGTGAAAAAGATTCAGTAATCAAGGTAAGTAATATTTTAACACAATCCTTAAAAATCAAAATTAATGCAAAATGCCCATCATGAAAACAAAGTCAACATTTTAAATAGACCGCAGGATCCCATGCTGCTTTGTGCAATGACTCTGGTCACCCACTCACCCAGGTCCCAGCGCAGCTCCTTACTCTACTTCAGTATCTTCATTTGCAGAATGGGATACCAACAGTTTCCCTGTTTTTCCATAGTGTGGGTTTGAGGATCAAACTAAATAATAGAAGTCTAAGTGTTTGTAAACAAAAGGGCGTTCAGTGGGATAGCATCTTATCCAAGCTGGTACATAGTGCAAAACTTCTGGATTGTGGATGTTATCCTTAAAAATCCCTTAAGTCTTCCATAAAGTGCAAAAGACACAATTTGGAGAATCTTGTACAGTTTCTTCCTAAGTCCCATTCAGACACTTTTATCTCCGGAATGCAGATCTGGCTGTTACTTTCCTTGAGCACCAGATGAAGTGCTGACTGGCATCTGGGGACCAAGCTGTTTAAGAAATGCATTGTTTGGCTTTCCTTTTCATGAAGAGTGCATATAATTGCATTGGAGAATTTAAACATGTTTTCAGAGGGGTTCTGACATAGTTTTATCAAGGTTTTATGTTCTCTAAATTGCCTTTCTTACACAGGGGTTGTGGTGTTGGAGTCCCAGGAAAGCATGACCCCAACTCATGGTACCCTCTGCAGAGCTTGACCCTCTGAACTAGTGGCTCCCAGACTACTACAGTCATTGGGCCACCTGGCAGATCATCAAGAACTCCTGAGTAGCCCCATTCCAGCTTAAAACTGGGACAACCATAGTAACACATGATGTAAAATTCACCTGCACAAACCAACTGTTCAAAACGTACAAACAAAACTTCTCAGCAAACAGACAAGCCAGGTCTCCAGGATGCTCTTTGAATCCCTGTCACACCTCACTGACCGTTTGGCCCATTGTTCTGGCATCTCCTGAAGCTCACCAGTGGAGAAGATAGAAAGAGGGACCTGGTCTAAAGAAAATAGAAAGGAGAAAAATATCAAATATTTCTATCTATTGACCTTATTTTTCTTGCTAGTCATGCATGACAGCTGTGGTCAGTGTCCCCCATGCCTAGTTCAGCACTTACTTAATAATTTCATTAATGGTACTTAAGGAAGCACAATTATTATGAATTCATTTTAAAAGTTAAAAAAGCTCAACAACACAAATGAGCATCATTAGATTAACAGGTAAATAAATTGCAGTATATCCATTCAATGGGCTATAGCAATAAAGAGAAAGAGGCAGCAACACAGATGAATCTTAAACGCCATTATGTTGAGTGAAATAAGCTAGACCCCAACAGGACATTGCATGACTTCATTCATATAAGTGTCCAGAACAAGTCACACTCATCTATAGTGACAGATAACAGAAACATTGGGCTTCCCTGGTGGCTCATTGGTGAAGAATCCATCTGCCAATACAGGGAACATAGGTTTTATCCCTAGTTTGGGAAGATTCCATATACCACGGAGCAACGAAGCCCATGCACTGCAACTACTGAAGCCTGTACGCCCTAGAGTCCATTTTCCACTGCAGGAGAAGCTACTGCAATGAGAAGCCTGAACACTGCAACTAGAGAGTAGCCCCTGCTTGCTGCAACTAGAGAAAGCCCACACATCAATGAAGACCCAGCACAGCCCAAATTTAATGAATAAAATTACTGTTGACTAAAAAGATGCACAACATTTGAGAGTGATGAGTTAAGTTTGGCAGAGTGAGGACTGCAGCTTGGGAGACAGCACACAGATAACTCTGAGACACTGCTCCAAAGAGGCAGTGGGGAAAGGTCAATATATAAAATTCTGGTGAAGGGAGAGTTCAATGCAATCAAGCACTTACTTTACAAAAGGTTTTCTCTTAGTTCGAGGAGATGACGTGACCATGAGGGAATTTAGAGCTTTCCTAGATATGAAGAGATGCAAGGGTTGGGATTATGGAAACAGTTCCTGAAAATATCTAACTATCTAAATACCTGTTCCACCAGTTTCCCTGGAGCACAGACTGCCTCGCTCTCCACCCTGAATTCCCTTCAGGGAGTGTTGAAGGTCAGCAGCTTCAGCAGAGCAGGCAGATGGCAAATGCCCTTGTTGTGGTTGTTCAGTTGCTCACAAATGCTCTTGGTAAGTGCCAATTTGTAGTTGACAGGCAAGTGCCAATTTGTAGTTGACAGGCAAGTGCCAATTTGTAGTTGACAATTTAAAACCAACACTAAAAAAAAAAGAAAGAAAAAAACCAGAACCATGGTTTCCTGGAGGTAGAGGTAGGGGAGAATTGACTGATCAGGAGCACCAGGGAACTTTCTGCATTGATGGCAGTGTCCTGTGTCTTGACTGGGTGTTCGTTACAAAATTCATCAAATTTTACATTTGAAATACATATATAGTATGTAAATTATACTTCAATAAAGTTAATTAAGACAGAAGTTAAAGAAAAAAAGGTGACAAAATTATTATTATTGGACACTGGCCCAACTTATAGAAGTTTGTCCTTTGAGAACCATTGGAGGGTATAGATGAGGTGAAGTGTGTGTGAGACCTTGCTGAGCCACCCACATCTTCTCTTCCATGTGAAGGGATGCTCACACACATTTTGGGACTGCTGCATCAGGACTGCAGCCTGTGTTCTAGAACAGAGGGAAGAAAAGGGAAGCAGATTGGTCTGTGGTGCAACTTTCCCACTGAACCAGCACTCCCACTCAGGGCACACCCAGGGCAAAAGCAAGAGAGGCAGCTGTGTTTCTGGTCTTTTTTTTTTTCTAAGTTCTCCTGACCACAGACATTACCCTCTGCCTTTCTGACACATACAATGTTTTCACAGGAGCCAAAACTTTTTCTGTTGTTGTTTAATCACTAAGTCGTGACTGACTTTTTGTGAACACCATGAGCTGTAGCTGCCAGGTTCCTCTGTCCATGGGATTTCCCAGGCAAGAATACTGGAGCGGGTTGCCATTCCTTCCTCCAGGAGATCTTTCCAACCCAGGGATGGAACCAATGTCTCCTGCATTGGCAGGCAGATTCTTCACCACTGAGCCATCAGGGAAACCTAAACCTTTTATTACCCTAATTTAAATGTATTCATTTTTTTGGAGATTACTCATACTGAAGAATAAATAAACAATATTATTCCTTTCCCAGAGAGACTTTTGATAGCTGGCGGATATGCACGGGCAGGTGAGAGTAGAACAACTCTAGATCCTGGAAGCCTCTGCACAAGAAAGTGTTAAGCGTGCACTTTAAAAAAAGAGAGAGAGAGCCACTATTAGAAACTGTGCAGGCTTTGTGCCAAGTGTCACCTGTGCTAATTCTCATTGAGCTAAAACAATTTTGCCTGAGCAATTCTGAACTGAGAACAATGGGGATGGAACAGAAAAGATAGAAAATCAATCAGAATTGCCTAGAGTTGGTTGTCAGTCATTCCCCATTCATTAAACAGATGTTCATTGAGTGCTAACTCCAACCCAAGCCCTGCACTGGTAAGAAAAGAAAGCAGAGTCTCTGATGGCCTGGTTCTTCACCCCCCACTCGTCACATGCTATCAGGTCATACCCTACCTTGTCATTTTTACTGATAGTAAATCCTTCATAATCAGTCTTCCATTCTACTCTCTGGCACACCTCCAATCTTTTCAGTTCTTCCTTCAGTATGTTAGTCCCAACAATCCTTTGCCTCTAGGACTTCTGATCTGTTATTCTGCCACTCCTCCACTGTCCATTCCCCACTTCTTGCCCTTTCTCGTGTTTGAACTTATGGTCAGTCATTTTAATCACCCCCTGGCACACATCTTCAACTGCTGCTCCTGTTTTGCTTCATTGTACTCACTTGCCAAAAAACAGCACAGGTTGCATCCAACCTTCTGGGCAACTGAATGTAACTGGAGTAAATGATGTGATTATGCTGGTGGTCTCATGGGGACCACCCACCTGGCAATAGGGTATAGGTCTTTATTCGAGTCTCTCTGCCAAACAACCCATTCGTTGTCACTTGACCTCCCGTCTTCACTCTGAGCTGATGATCTTGCCTTCTTCCTTATTACGAAAACTCAAGCAACCAGAAGGGAAACTCTGATTCCCACCATTACTACCATCTCTACCAAGATGCCATCCACCTGCTTTCTTATGACCTAGATGAAATGTTCAAGCTCCTGTCAAGAACCACTCTTTCAACCTGTGCACTGAATTCCATCACCTCTTTCCTACTTCTGGGTATTTCCCCAGCAGCAGTCCTTCCTTCTCTCTCCTTCACAGCATCAATAATACAATTTCCATTGGATTATTACCAACTGCTGAACACACATACTGTTAGCTCTCCATTTTGAAACACTTAATCTTGGTACACTTCCTTCAACCTACTACCCAATTTTTTACACTCCTTTGTGTAAAACTTCCTTAAAATTGTTGTTGATACCCACTGTTGGTAATTCCTCTCCTTCTGTGCTCTTTAAATCCACTCCAGTGGAACTTTCATCCCCATGATTCAACCAAAACTACTCTCATGTTATCACCAATGGATTGCTCACCTTCTCCTCCTTAAAATAATCTCTTCTGTTGTCTTTTAAACATAGCACTTTCTTGATAGTTTTCCTATTTCACTGGTCACTCTTGGTTTATTTTGCTGATTCGTTCTCTCTTTCCTCATCTCTTTTTATGTTATTGTGTCCCAGGATCTGATACTTCATTGTCTTTCCCATTTATACTCACTTCTTTGGTGATGTTATCTGGTCTCACAGGTTTAAGTTCCACCTATGTGTCATTATTCACAAATTTGCATTTCTAGATCAGACTTCACTCTTGAACTACAGATGCCTATTTCTTCTACACACAGACATCTCAAGTTCTAAGTGTTCCTGAATTTACTCCATCTTAGTTGATGACAACTTGTTCACACCAATTGTTTTGATAAAAAAAAAAAAAAACAAAAAAACAAAAAAACTGATACCAACCTGACTCCTTTCTCTCTCAGTCTTTCTCTCACCACACTCAATGCATTAAGAAATCTTTGCCTTTACCTTCAAAATATATCCAGAATTTGAAACTTCTCACCATTTCCTCACTACCACTCTGGTATAAGTCACCACAGTCTCTCACCTAAATACTTCATTAACTTTACTTTTGTAAATAAATAGGATTTTAATATAATATTCAACCCTGTCATTTACTGTTCTTTTCCTTTCAGTTTTAGTGAGATATATAGCCTAAGATATACAGCATAATGATTTGACTTACACACATCATGAACTGATTATTGCAATAAGTTTTGGGAACATCCATCATCTCATAAAGATATAATATTAAAGGAATAAAAAATAATTTTTTCCTTGGGATGAGAATGCTTAGGATTTACTCTCTTAATAGCTTTCATATATAACAGTCTGCAGTGTTAATTATATGTATCATGCTTTACATTGTATCCCTACTTCAGTAACTTTCTAACTGGTGTCCATACTACAATATGGTCCACATTCAATATAGCAGCCAGAGTGTTCCTTTCAAAACATAAGTCAGGCATGGTGTCAGAGAAGATGATGGAGTAGAGAACTAGCAGGTATCTATTTCTCCAGCCAAATAGCAATTACACCGGCAGAAACAGTGTGAAGTGACCAAGTTGTAGTTCTGAAGTTTATTTGAACACTTGTGGCTTTTAGGAAACAACTTGGCTGATAAATTGCAGTTAATTTCTATCTCTAATATTTCAGCCTTCAGCATGATGGCAGCTACCCATCTCCTAACTGCCCTCACTGGCAGACATTTGTAGGGATAGAAACCCAATTTCTGTCATGACTTTTTAGAACCAGAGTGTGCAGTAAGGACCTTGTCCTCCAAATGTTGGGGTTCTGTGTTCTGACTAGATTCCTCCTTCATGTTACTAAGGAGAAGACATGGAGAATTTATGCTATCATTTCAACCCTCCCCAGCTGAATTAACTCCCAAGAGATTTACAGGAGCAGTACCTGCTGTTTTGGATGTTAAAAAACAACCCTACATATTTCAGAATTTGGATAGCATTCTTTGACAAAGAGGCAGATTAAAAAAGAGCTGAGAAAAACCTTAGGTTTTCACTTTAGGAGACACACTCCAACAATTTTTTAAAAAGTAGGAACAACAATAGCAACATTTTTTTTGTTGTTAAATTTTAAAAGCCAGAAAACCAGAGAAAGATGCTGATTTACAGATTTAACACATTATAAAATTCAAATGTCACAGCTTTCAACAAAAAATCACAAGGCATACAAAGAAATATGTAAGTGTGGCCCATTCAAAGGAACAAGATAAATAGACAGAAAATATACTTCAGGAAGCCCAGATGTCAGACTTAACCACACAAAGACTTTAAAACAATTGTCTTAAAGATGCTCAAAGAGCTAAGAGAATGCATGGACAAAGACAGAAAACCATGTATGGACAAAATGAGACTATCAACAAAGAGATAGAAAATATAAAGATTAACCAAAAAGAAATTCTAGAGCTGAAGGGTATGAAAAGTGAAATGAAAAATATGCTGGAGGGGTTCAAAAACATATTTGAGCAAGCTGAAGAATCAGAAAACTTGAAGATACCATCATTGAAATTACTAAGTCTGAACAAAAAGAAAAAAGAATGAAGAAAAGTAAACAGAGTTTAAGGAATCTGTGGGGCACTGCTGACCAACACATACATTGTGGGAAGAAAGAAACGAGAAATGGCAGGAAGAATATATGCGGAAATAATGGCTGACAGCTTCCCAAATGTGATGAAGTACATTAATCTGCAAATTCAAACAATTCAATAAACAAGTAGGATCAATTCAAAGAGACCCACAGTGATACACATTATCGTCACACTGTCAAAAGACAAAGAGAATCTTGAAAGCAGCAAGACAGCAGTGACTTCAAAGAATCTTCAGTGAGGATCTCTGTGAGAGGCAACAGAACACTACAGCGGCAGAGTTTTTGTTTGCTGTTGAAGTTGGTATAAATTCTAACTAGACTGTTATAACTTTACGATTTGAATTTAATGGTTACCTAAAAGAAAATATCTATAGATTTCACATGTAAGAAAATGACAATAGAAATCAAAATGTTACACTAAAAAAATTCAACTGAACACAAATAAGGCATTAATGGAAGATATGAGGGGGAAAGCTATAATTCATGTGGAAGACAAATAGCAAAATGGCAGCAGTAAGTTCCTCTTTTCCAGTAATTATTTTAAATGTAAATAAATTAAACTCTACAACCCAAACAGAGAGTTTGGAAGAATGTGGGATTTAAAAAACATAATTCAACTATATGTTGTCTACACGAGATTCATTTTATTATTTATTTATTCTCCTTGTGGTGCTTTATTTCATGAATTTTTATACCTTATGCTCAAATAATTTTCTTTTACTGGAGTTGCTTTAAAATATTGTGTTAGTTTCTGTTGTACAGCAAAGTGAATTGGTTATATTAATACATATATCCACTCTTTTTAGATGTCCTTCTCATTTAGGTCACCACAGATTATTGAGTAGAGTTTCCTGTGCTATACAGTTGGCTTTCATCAGTTATCTGTGGTTCATATTGTAGTTATATATGTAAGTCCCAACCTTCCAATTCATTCCACCCACCATTTCCCCTCCTGGTAACCATGTTTGTTTTCTGCATCTGTGATTCTAATTCCTCTTTGCAAGTAAGTTTATTTCTACCATTTTTCTAGACTTCACATGAAAGTGATATTATACGAGATTTGTTTTTCTCTTTCTGACTTACTTCACTCTTTATGACAATCTCTAGGTTCATCCATGTCCCTGCAAATGGCACTATTTCATTCCTTTTTATGTCTGAGTAATATTCCATTGCATGTATGTACAACATCTTTATCCATTCCTCTGTTGGTGGACATTTAGGTTGCTTCCACATGTCCTGGATACTACAAATAGAGATGCAATGAACACCAGGGTGCATGCATCTTTTCAAATTATGATTTTATCCAGATACATGTCTAGGAGTGGAGATGTTGGGTCATATGTTAACTGTGGTGTGCTGCAGTCCATAGGGTTACAAAGAGTCAGGCACAACTGGGAGACTGAACAACAACAACAACAATGGTAGCTCTGTTTTCAGTTTTTTAAGGAATATCCATAATGGCTGTAGCAATTTATATTCCCATCCACAGTGTAGTAGTGTTCTCATTTCTCCACACCCTCTCCAGCATTTATTCTTTTTAGATTTTTTAATGACCATTCTGAACAGTGTAAAATGATGCTTCATTGTAGTTTTGATTTGCATTTCTCTAATTATTCGTGATGTTGAACATCTTTTCATGTGCTTGTTTGCCATGTGTATGTCTTCAGTGGTCAAATCTATTTGACCAGTGGTCTAGGTCTTTTGCCCACTTTTTGATTGGGCTGCTTGTTTTTTTGATATTGAGCTACATGAGCTGCTTTTATATTTTGGAGATTAATTCCTTGTCAGATACTTCATTGCAAATATTTTCTCCCATTCTGAGGGTTGTCTTTTTGTTTTATGGTACCTTTTGCTGTGCAAATACTTTTAAGTTTAAATAGGTCCCATTTGTTTGTTTTTGTTTTTATTGTCATTACTCTAGGTGGTGGATTGAAAAAGATTTTGCTGTGATTTTTGCCCAAGTATGCTCTCCCTATATTTTCCTTTAAGAGTTTTGTAGTGTCTGGCCTAACATTTAGGTCTTTAGTCCATTTTGAATTTATTCTTCTGTATGGTGTTAGGGAGTATTCTAATTTCATTCTTTTATATGTAGCTGTCCAGTTTTCCCAGCACTGCTGATTGAAGAAACTGTCCTTTCTCCATTGTATATTCTTGCCTCATTTGTCATAGATTAGGTGGCCATAGGTGCATGGGTTTATATTTGGATGTTCTGTCCTATTCCACTGGTCTATACATACTGTTTTGATTATTGTAGCTTTGTAATATAGTCTGAAGCCAGGGAGCCTGATTCCTCCAGCTCCATTCTGCCTCAAGATTGCGTTCTCTATTTGGGTTTTTTGTGTGTTTCCATACAACATGTAAAATATTTGTTCTAACTCTGTGAAAAAATGGCTTTGGTAATTTATAGGGATTACACTGGATCTGTAGTTTGCTTTGGGCATTATAGTCATTTTCACAATATTGATTCTTCCAATCCAAGAACATGGTATATCTCTCTGTTTGTGTCATCTTTGATTTTTTTCATCAGTATCTTACAGTTTTCTGAGTATAAGTCTTTTGCCTCTTTAGGTAGGTTTATTCTTAGGTATTTTATTCTTTTTTTCTGCAGTGGCAAATGGGATTATTTCCTTAATCTCTCTTTCTGATTTTTCACTGTTAGTGTATAGGAATGCAAGGTTTTTGGTTATTAATTTTGTATCCTGCTGCTGCTGCTGCTAAGTCGCTTCAGTCATGTCTGACTCTATGTGACCCTGTAGATGGCAGCCCACCAGGCTCCTCTGTCCCTGGGATTCTCCAGGCAAGAATACTGGAGTGGGTTGCCATTTCCTTCTTCAATGCATGAAAGTGAAAAGTGAAAATGAAGTCCCTCAGTCATGTCCGACTCTTCGAGACCCCATGGACTGTAGCCTACAACTTTACCAAAGTCATTGATGAGCTCCAGTAGTTTTCTGGTAGCATCTTAAGGATTTTCTATGCATAGTATCATGAAGTGAAGTGAAAGTCTCTCAGTTGTGTCTGACTCTTTGCGACCCCATGCACGATACAGTCCATGGAATTCTCCAGGCCAGAATACAGGAGTGGGTAGCCTTTCCTTTCTCCAGGGGATCTTCCCAATGCACGGATCGAACCCAGGTCTCCTGCATTGCAGGAAGATTCTTTACCAGCTGAGCCACAAGGGAAGTCCAATATAGTATCATGTCAAACAGTGAGAGTTTTACTTTTTTCCAATTTGGATTCATTTTATTTCTTTTTCTTCTCTGATAGCTGTGACCAAGACTTCCAAAACTATGTTGAATAAAAGTGACGAGAATGGACATCCTTGTCTTTGAGGAATGCTTTTAGATTTTCACCATTGAGTATGATGTTAGCTGTAGGTTTGTTGTATATGGCTTTTATAATCAAGGTAGGTACCCTCCAGGCCCACTTTTTGGAGAGTTTTTATTCTAAATGGGTGTTCAACTTTGTCAAAAGGTTTTTCTGCAACTATTGAGATGATCATATGCATTTTATTCTTGGTTATTAATGTGGTGTATCACATTTGTGTGTGTTGAAGAATTCTTGCATCCCTGGGATAAATCCCGTTTGATCAGCATGTGTGATCCTTTTACTGTGTTGCTGGATATGGTTTGCTAGTATTTTGTTGAGGAGTTTTGCATCTATGTTCATCACTGATACTGCCCTGTATTTCTCTTTTTTGTGATATCTTTGTCTTGTTTTGGTATTAGGGTGATGGTGAATGAGGTTGAGAGTATTTTTAGCTCTGTGTTTTTTTGGAAGAGTTTCAGAAGGGTAGGTGTTAACTTTTCTCTAAGTGTTTGTTAGAATTTTCCCCTTGAAACCATCTGGCCCTGAACTTTTATTTGTTGGAAGATTCTTAATCACAGTTTGAATTTCAGTACTTATGATTGGTCCAGTTATATTTAATGTATCTTCCTGATTCTGTCTTGTGAGATTGTACCTTTCTAGGAATTTGTCCATTTCTTCCATGTTGTCCATTTTATTGGCATATAGTTGCTTGTAGTAATCTCTTATGATTGTGTTTCTGCGGTATCCATTGTAACTTCTCCTTTTTCATTTCTAATTTTATTGATTTGAATCTTCTCCCTTTTTTTCTTAATGAGTCTGGCTAAAAGTTTATCAGTGTTGTTTCTCTTCTCAATGAATCAGCTTTTAATTTCATTGATTTTTGCTATTGTCTAATTTGTCTCTAAACTGTGGAAAATTCTGAAAGAGAGGGGAATACCAGACCATCTGATCTGTCTCTTGAGAAACCTGTATGCAGGTCAGGAAGCAACAGTTAGAACTGGACGTGGAACAACAGACTGGTTCCAAATAGGAAAAGGAGTACGTCAAGGCTGTATATATTGTCACCCTGCTTATTTAACTTATATGCAGAGTACATCATGAGAAACTCTGGGCTGGAAGAAGCACAAGCTGGAATCAAGATTGCCGGGAGAAATATCAATAACCTCAGATATGCAGATGACATCACCCTTATGGCAGAAAGTGAAGAAGAGCTAAAGAGCCTCTTGATGAAAGTGAAAGAGGAGTGTGAAAAAGTTGACTTAAAGCTCAACGTTCAGAAAACTAAAATCATGGCATCTGGTCCCATCACTTCATGGGAAATAGATGGGGAAACAGTGGAAACAGTGTCAGACTTTATTTTTTTGGACTCCAAAATCACTGCTGATGGTGATTACAGTCATGAAATTAAAAGATGCTTACTCCTTGAAAGGAAGGTTATGACCAACCTAGATAGCATATTTAAAAGCAGAGACATTACTTTGCCAACAAAGGTCTGTCTAGTCAAGGCTATGGTTTTTCCAGTGGTCATGTATGGATGTGAGAGTTGGACGATGAAGAAAGCTGAGCACTGAAGAATTGATGCTTTTGAACTGTGGTGTTGGAGAAGACTCTTGAGAGTCCCTTGGACTGCAAGGAGATGCAACCAGTCCATCCTAAAGGAGATCAGTCCTGGGTGTTCATTGGAAGGACTGATGTTGAAGCTGAAACTCCAATACTCCGGCCACCTCATGCAAAGAGTTGACTCATTGGAAAAGAACCTAATGCTGGGTAGGATTGGAGGTAGGAGGAGAAGGGGACGACAGAGGATGAGATGGTTGGATGGCATCACTGACTCGATGGACATGGGTTTGGGGAAGCTCCAAGAGTTGGTGATGGACAGGGAGGCCTGGCGTGCTGCGATTCATGGGGTCGCAAAGAGTTGGACACGACTGAGCGCCTGAACTGAATTTGTCTCTATTTCACTTATTTCTGCTCTGATTTTACGATTTCTTTTCTTCTACTAACTTTGGATTTTGTTTGTTTGTCTCTCTCTAGTTGTTTCAGATGTAAGTATAAGTTGTTTGAGATTTTTCTTTTTTCTTGAGGTAAGATTTTATTGCTATAAATTTCCCTCTTAGAACAGTTTTTGCTGCATCCCACAGTTTTGGATTATTGTGTTTTCATTGTCATTTGTCTCAAGGTATTTTTTTATTTCCTCTTTGATTCCTTCAGTAATCCATTGATTATTTAGTAACATAGTGTTTACCCTCCATGTGTTTGTGAGTTTTTTATCATTTATTTTCCTGTGATTGATTTCTAATCTCATAGCTTAAAAAAAAGGAAAGATTTTTGATATGATTTCAATTTTCTTAATTTTACTGAGGTTTGTTTGGGATCCAAGATGTGTTCTACCTTGGAGAATGATCCTGAACACTTGAGAAGAAAATCTGCTGCTTCTGGTGGGATATGCTATAAATATGAATTAAATCTATCTTGTCTAATGTGTCATTTAAGGTTTGTGTTTCCATATTAGTTTTCTGTCTGAATGATCTATCCATGAATGTAAGTGGAGTGTTAAAGTCCCCCACTATTATTGTGTTATTATTAATTTCCCCTTTTATGGCTGTTAACATTTGCCTTACATACTGAGGTGCACCTATATTGTGTGCATATATTTTTCAATTCTCTTGTATTTTTCTTGGATCAATCCCATCACTGTTGTGTAGTGTCCCTTCTTGTCTCTTATAATGGTCTTTATTTTAAAGTTATTTTGTCTGTTCTGAGTATTACTACTCCAGCCTCTTTTCAATTTCCATTTGTGTGGAGCATTTTTCTCCATCCTGTCACTTTGAGTCTGTGTGTGTCCCTAGTCTGAGGTGGGTCTCTTGTAGACATCATATACATGGATCTTGTGTTTGTCTACATTCAGCCAGTCTACGTCTTTTTGATTGGAGTATTTAATACATTTACATTTATGGTAATTATTGATATATATGTTCCTATTGGCATTTTCTTAACTGTTTTGAGTTGTTTTCATAGGTTTTTTTCCTTCTTTTGTGTTTACTACCTAGAGAAGTTCCTTTAACATTTGTCATAAAGTTGGCTTGATGGTGCTGAATTCTCTGCTTTTGCTTTTGATTCCTCTGTTAAATCTGTATGAGCTCCCTGCTGGGTAGAGTAATCTTGGTTGTAAGTTTTTCCCTTTCATCATTTTAAATATATCCTGCCACTCCCTTTTGACCTGCAGAGTTTCTGCTGAAAAATCAGCTGATAATCTTATGGGGATTCCCTTGTATGTTACTTGTTGCTTTAACCTTACTGTTTTTAATATTTTTATTGTATTTAATTTTTGTTAGATTGATTAATACATGTTTCAGCATGTTTCTCTTTGGGTATATCCTGTACAGGGCTCTCTGTGCTTCCTGGACTTGGATGACTATTTCCTTCCTCATATCAGGGAGGTTTTTGACTATAATCTTCTCAAACATTTTCTCAGACCCTTTCTCTTTCTCTTCTTTCTCTGGAACCCCTATAAATCAAATGTTAATGCATTTAATGTTGTCCCAAGCGTCTCTGAGATTGTCTTCATTTTTTTTCATTCTTTTTTCTTTATTCTGTTCTGTGAAAGTTATTTCCACCAGTCTATCTTCCAGTTCACTTATCCATTTTTCTGCCTCAGTTATTGTGCTATTGATTCCTTCTAGTGTATTTTTCAACTAGTTAGTCTATGGTTCATCACTGTTTGCTTGCTCTTTAGTTCTTCAAGTTGCTTTTTAAACATTTTTGTATCTTCTCAGTCTGTGCCTTTGTTCTACTTCTGAGATCTTGGATCATCTTTACTCTCACAATTCTGAATTATTTTTCAGGTAGATTTCCCATTTCTTATTCGTTTATTTTGTCTTGTTGGCTTTTACCTTGCTCCTTTGTCTGCAACATATTTCTCTGCCGTTTCATTTTGTCTAACTTACTGTGTTTGTGGTCTCCTTTTCACCAGCTCAGGGTCGGGTGTCTGCCCCCTAGTAGGTGAAGTTGTCCAGGGGCTTGTCTAGGCTTCCTGGTGGTAGAGCCTGGTGCATGCACTCTGGTGGTTGGAGCTGAATCTTATTCCTCTGATTGGCAGGGCCATGTCAGGAGGTGTGTTTGGGGGTATCTATGAGCTTAGTACAACTTTAAGCAGCCTGTTTGCTGATGGGTGGTGTTGTGTTCCTGTCTTGCTGGTTGTTTGGCCTGAAGCATCCATCACTGGATCTTGCAAACAGTTGGTGGAGCTGGCTCTTGGTGCTGAGATGGGGACCTCTGGCATTCTAGGTTCAATGACAAAATCAGATTAAATGTGAAAGGATGGCAAAAGATATTCCCTATCCCTATAAATGATAATCAGAAAAGAAGTTAATATACTAATATCACACAGAATAGACTTTAACTCCAAAAAAAAAAAAAGATTACAAGAGACAAAGAAGGATATATTAACAAAAGGTCAACATGTTCAATATAGCAAGAAGATATATAATAGTTAAAAGACCTAATAACATTTTTGTAATAGACTCTACAATTTTGGTGCAAAAGTTGACAGGATTGAAGGGAGAAATAGTTTTACAATAATAGTTGGAAACTTCAATATCCAATAGTTGGACACTTCAATACCCAATTGAAAGACTTCAATACTTTCAACAGATAGAAGGAAGATAAGAAAGGAAATAGAGAGCTTGGACAAATGGTTAACAAATCAGACAAAAAGACATATTTAGAAACTATCAGTAGCAGTAGAAAGCACTTTCTTCCCAAGTGAACATGGACAGGTTCTAGGATGAATGAATGTTCAGCCACAAAACAAGTCTCAATAGATTTTAAAAGATAAACATCATACAAAATATCTTTTCTAACCCCAATGAAATGAAGTTAGAAATCAATAACAGAACGAATATTAGAAAATTCACAAATAGGTGGAAACTAAACGACATGTTCTTAAGCGGCCAATGGGGCAAAAAGAAATCATAAAAGAAATCATAAAATACATAAAGGTGAACAAAAGCAAAAGCATAACATACCAAAACTTATACACACTTATAAATGATTAAAATAAATATTTTGTTATATGTATATTACCATAATAAAACAGTAACTTGGATTGACTGGGATGGCCTAATATTCTCTCTTACTGGGTAACAGGCCCTACACACACTACATTGAGAGGTTGGGAGTTTATCTTCACCTTTTTTCATCTTCAAGTTCTGTCCTGCCCTTCTCTCCCCAGAAAGTCTAGGTTCAGAGAGACATTGCCTTTGGGGTGAAGCAGGGTTCATTTACTAGCTTGTCAGTGGCATGTGACTTCATGGGAAACTCAGGAACGAATGAAGTGATCTGAAACTAAAAAGCCATGGGGAAGTGGGAGTTTGTGAAAGAAGACCCAGGGTTAGATTATTTGCTTGGGTGTCTCTTCTTCTGATTCAAATTTATAGATACCACAAGCAGTGAGCTCTGGCACTGGGAGTGCTGAATGGCAATGTGGACTGTAAACGCAGGGTGAAAAAGCATTCATTTGCAATCTCGTTGTAGTTTGAGGTAACTAACAAATGAGTACACAGATGATACGTGACTGCTGCTTCATGGTGAATAACTACCTGCACATGTCTAAATAGAATTCTGTGTCATTTTTTACCCCATGTTGACTGACGCAGGAACAGGGTAATGTAATCAGGCTGAAGTCAGGGAGGGTAAAATCAGTATTCATTCGACTCTTCCCCTGGAGCTAAGTCCGGATGCAGCTGGAGAGGAGGAGGCCTCTCAGGTCCCTCCAGTCATTCAGAACTACTGAAGCTGTGCCAGGTACTTACTCAGGATTGCTAGAGTAGACACGAATGGGTGTGAGGGCTGTGCAGCACCCATTTTCCCTTCCTAGAGCTCCCAATTCCTTTTATCAGTACTACCTTTTCTCTCTTGTCATTCAGGCCAACGTGGACAGGGGACCTGTTGTAACTCAGCCAAGGAGTAGGCAAGTAAACAAAGAGAGGCCAATAGCATGATCCCTTTCTGGTATTAAAATCATAGGCAGAGGGACAGTAGCTTAAAAATAGTTGGGGTTTTGCTCCTTTCTGTAAGTGTTGTCCTGAGCTGGTCATTCCTTCTACCTGACATTAACCCCGCTCTGCTACCTACCATCTCAAACCGCCTCAGTTTCTCTCTTTTTTAAGTTCAATTCTTTCTGTCAAACCTGGAAGTCCAACAGTCTTCCAATAAACTTCTTCTTGCTAATTTGTCTAGATTTTGTTCCTACTGCATATAGCTAAAAAATACCCAGGTTCCCCCAGATTTTCACAAAGGGTGCCTAGTTCTTCTTCTTACCGTCTTTCTGCTCACTTCTCAGATCTGCATGCCCCTTGATTCTGGATTTCCAGTGCTTTGGGTCTGGTATCCCCTTCAAAGTAAAGTTCAATTCAGTTGCTCAGTCATGTCTGACTGTTTTGCGATCCCATGAACTGCAGCACACCAGGCCTCACTCTCCATCACCGACTCCCGAAGCTTGCTCAAACTCATGTCCATCAAGTCAGTGATGCCATCCAACCATCCCCTGTCGTCTCCTTCTCCTGCCTTCAGTCTTTACCAGCATCAGGGTCTTTTCCAATGAGTCAGTTCTTTGCACCAGGTGGCCAAAGGATTGGAGCTTCAGCTTCAGCATCAGTCCTTCCAATGAATATTCAGGACTGATTTCCTTTAGGATGCACTGATTCGATCTTCTTGCAGTCCAACACCACAGTTCAAAAGCATCAATTCTTCGGCACTCAGCTTTCTTTATAGTCCAACTGTCACATCCATACAAGACTACTGGAAAAACCATAGCTTTGACTAGATGGACTTTGTTGGCAAAGTAATGTCTCTCCTTTTTTAATATGCTGTCTAGGTTGGTCATAGCTTTGCTTCCAAGGAGAAAGTGTCTTTTAATTTCATGACTGCAGTCACCATCTGTAGTGATTTTGGAGTCCAAGAAAATAAAGCCTGTCACTGTTTCCATTGTTTCCCATCTATTTGCCATGAAGTGATGGGACCAGATGCCATGATCTTAGTTTTCTGAATGTTGAGTTTTAAGCCAACTTTTTCACTCTCCTCTTTCACTTTTCATCAAGAGGCTCTTTAATTCTTTTTTGTTTTCTGCCATAAGGGTGGTGTCATCTGCATATCTGAGGTTATTGATATTTCTCCTGGCAATCTTGATTCCAGCTTGTGCTTTATCCAGTCCAGCATTTCTCATGATATATGCTTCCAATAAGTTAAATAAAGCAGGGTGACAATACACAGCCTTGACGTACTCCTTTCCCTATTTGGAGCGTGTCTGTTGTTCCATGTCCAGTTCTAACTGTTGCTTCTTGACCAGCATACAGATTTCTCAGGAGGCAGGTCAGGTGGTCTGGTATTCCCATCTCTTTAGAATTTTTCACAATTTGTTGTGATCTACACAGTCAAAGGCTTTGGCATAGTCAATAAAGCAGAAGTAGATGTTTTTCTGGAACTCTCTTGCTTTTTCGATGATCCAACAGATGTTGGCAATTTTATCTCTGGTTCCTCTGCCCTTTCTAAATTCATCTTGAACATATGGAAGTTCTCAGTTCATGTACTGTTGAAGCCTGGCTTGGAGAATTTTGAGCATTACTTTGCTAGCGTGTAAGATGAGTACAATTGTGCAGTAGTTTGAACATTCTTTGGCATTGCCTTTCTTTGGAATTGGAATGAAAACTGACCTTTTCCAGTCCTGTGGCCACTGCTAAGTTTTCCAAATTTGCTGGCATATTGAGTGTAGCACTTTCATGACATCATCTTTTAGGATTTGAAATAGCTGAACTTGAATTCCATAACTTCCACTAACTTTGTTCATAGTGATGCTTCCTAAGGCCCACTTGACTTCCCACTTCAAGGTGTCTGTCTCTAGGTGAGTGGTCACACCATCTTTTTTTGTATAGCAATGGCAAACCACTTCAGTATTATTGCCTTGAGAATCCCCTTCAAAGGCCTTAGCCTAATAGGGAAAGGGAGCAGTCTCAAAGTTTAGAACTGATATGGTTGATTTACTCCTCAGTAACCCAATTCACATCCCAATTCAAATCCAATAATTTTTTGATACCTTTTGGCAGTTCTCAATTTTACATATTTCTGAAAGAAATAACTTTTTAATAGTAAAATAGCAACAAAACACTTTTAAACCAAAACAACAATGCAGAAAAAAGCATCAACTGGTGGTGAGTAGGGTATCCCTTTCAAACAGCCCCTAGGAAATGACTCAGAAATGGCTCCCTCTCTTGTAACTCATGATTTGGTATCAAGTCAGGAATGCACCAAAGACTGTGGATGAGGCATTTTTCTGTTTGGTTCGTTATAACCTTTTGGTGGTTGACATCTTTTCCTCCTTTGGAGAGTCAAGACAAAGCAGAAACCGTGTTCTAACAAAAGAGACTGATGAGTCTAGTTACTTGAATTCCCAGCCTGCTGGCAGCCAGGCATGGGTATGTGACCAACCAGGCACACCTTCCATATTAGGATATGGATAACTAGAATGCTAGGATAACTGCACACAGAGAAGGGGCAATAGCTACAGCAATGCCAAGGGTTTTATCTCAGCCCTCCGTGGTAGCATAGGCAGGAGGAGAGTGCTAACAGGAAATTGGTCCTCACTGGATGGGTTCTGTAGCATGATTTTGGCTTACAACCTAGACCCTGACATTTCTCCCACATCTGGTTCTGCCATCTTATCAGCAATTCTGTGGGTTCCCAGTAGTTTTCTAGTAATTTCCTTCTCAGCTTAAATCAGTCAGCTTTCCATTTCTGTTCTTTGTAATGGACAGTGTGGACTGTTGCAGAGAGCAAGAGATGCAGTCACCAATCCAGACTTTAGGAGGCCCTAGTGTTTAGATTTTTGGAGAATAATAGGGTCTAAGTTCCTTATTTGCCTCTATAATTGTGCCAGTGCCTCCCTCCTAGACTCTTGTTGCCCTCTCTTGCATTCATATATGTTTCTCTGGTCATCCTCAATTACTACAGTTTTGTTTTTTTTTTAACCAAGGCTGGTGGTTTAGCCTGAAGAGACTTCCCCACTCCTAAATCTCATCTGACAAAAGCGTGCATGTGTGCTCAGTCACTTCAGCTGTGTCTGACTCTTTGCAACCCTCTAGACTGTAGCCCACTCAGCTCCTCTGTCCATGGCAAGAATACTGGAGTGGGTTGTCATTCCCTCCTCCAGAGGATCTTCCCAGCCCAGGGATCAAACCCACGTCTCTTACATCTCCTATATTGGCAGGCAGGTTCTTTACCACCACGTCACCTGTAAATTCCCTGAGAAATGACCATTATTCAACAAAGGGCACCCGGTCTATGAAGTCCAATGAGTAGAATTGACCCTCTACACTCCCTACCAACCTTTTCTTTTTTTTTTTTTTTTATTTATTTATTTTTTTATTTATTTATTTTTTTTTATTTTAGTTGGGGGCTAATTACTTTACAATATTGTAGTAGTTTTTGCCATACATCGACATGAATCAGCCATGGATTCACATGTGCTCCCCCTCCCAAACCCTCCTCCCACCTCCCTCCCCCTCCCATCCCTCAGTGTCATCCCAACGCTCCATCCCTGAGCATCCGTCCCATGCATAGAACATGGAATGGTGTTCTGCTTCACATATGACAATATACATGTTTCAATGTTATTGTCCCAGAACGTCCAACCCTCACCTTCTCCCTCAGAGTCCACAGGACTGTTCTATGCATCTGTGTCTCTTATCCTGTCTCACATATAGGGTTACCATTACCATCTTTCAAATTCCATATACATGCATTAGTATACTGTATTGGTGCTTTTCTTTCTGGCTCACTTCACTCTGTATAATGGGCTCCAGTTTCATCCATCTCAATAGAACGGATTCAAATGTATTCTTTTTAATGGCTGAGTAATATTCCATTGTGTATATGTACCACAGCTTCCTTATCCATTCGTCTGCCGATGGACATCTAGGTTGCTTCCATGTCCTGGCTATTGTAAACAGTGCTGCGATGAACATTGGGGTACACGCGTCTCTTTCAATTCTGGTTTCCTCGGTGTATATGCCTAGCAGTGGGATTGCTGGGTCATATGGCAGTTCTATTCCCAGTTTTTTAAGGAATCTCCACACTGTTCTCCATAGTGGCTGTACTAGTTTGCATTCCCACCAACAGTGTAAGAGGGTTCCCTTTTCTCCACACCCTCTCCAGCATTTATTGCTTGTAGACTTTTGGATAGCGGCCATTCTGACTGGTGTGTAATGGTACCTCATTGTGGTTTTGATTTGCATTTCTCTAATAATGAGTGATGTTGAGCATCTTTTCATGTGTTTGTTAGCCATCTGTATGTCTTCTTTGGAGAAATGTCTGTTTAGTTCTTTGGCCCATTTTTTGATTGGGTCGTTTATTTTTCTGGAATTCAGCTGCAGGAGTTGCTTGTATATTTTTGAGATTAATTGTTTGTCTGTTGCTTCGTTTGCTCTTATTTTCTCCCATTCTGAAGGCTGTCTTTTCACCTTGCTTATAGTTTCCTTTGTTCCTACCCACCTTTTCAAGGTACATTCTGCAGAGACTTGTGAAGAGTATAAATAATTGCGGTATTTGTGCTTATTGGTTTCCTCCCTATGCTGTGAGCTCCCCAAGAGCAGGCACCACACATTCCTGTTGCTTTAACCCCAGTTCACCCCGAGTGAAGAAATGAAGGATTGATTGGGAAACACAGATGATGAGAAGGAGTTACCACACAGAGTGTCAGCAGCACCAGAATTGTGTACTTTCTCCCATGATATGGGGAAGGAGGCAGGAGGAAAGGACAGGTCCAAGGTCCTTTTATTTTCTTATTAACTCATTCAATTCAGTAGCTCAGTCGTGTCCGACTCTTTGTGACCCCATGAACTGCAGCACACCAGGCCTCCCTGTCCATCACCAACTCCCGGAGTTCACCCAAACCCATGTCCACTGAGTCGGTGATGCCATCCAACCATCTCATCCTCTGTCATACCCTTCTCCTCCTGCCCTCAATCTTTCCCAGCATCAGGGTCTTTTCAAATAAGTCAGCTCTTAGCATGAGGTGGCCAAAGTATTGGAGTTTCAGCTTCAACATCAGTGCTTCCAATGAATATTCAGGACTGATCTCCTTTAGGATGGACTGGTTGGATCTCCTTGCAGTCCAAGGGACTCTCAAGAGTTAGATTGGGTCAAAAGAATGATGATCCAAAAAAGCTTTGTGGGGATCTGTAGTTTGTTTGTATACAGCACAAAATGTTATCCTGCAAAAACTAAAGAATTTTATGGTCAATTCCATCTGAGATTCATTCTTCAGAGTCCTCAACCTCAATTCCAGGATATTAACAGCTGGATAATCACCTTCCTAAGAACTGGACACCTTAATAAGGACCTTACACTGTTAACTGACTACATTTCTGCAGAAGTGAGAGACTGGGTGCTGAAGGTCTTTGCTGAGGCTGTACTTTCTCACTTTCCTGCTCTTGTGGGTGAATTGAGTAAACACATGAGGACATTTCTAGTGATTTGAAGCCAAACCCTGCCTCTATCTCCATTTAAACTATTTTTTGGGTGAAATAAACAGTACAACTTTGCCTCCATAATTTGGTCTGACTCTGCTTTTCACTAGATGAGGCCGAAATCTTGGGGCTCATGATTCTAAAATCTGTCCTGAGTATGGTGAAACCATGTAAAACATACATGTAAGAACTTATTAGTCACAAAATTTCCAGACTATTACTGTCTCCCTTATGTCATTTCTGATCACAGAGAGGAGTTAACTAAAAATGATTGTGCAAAATATATACAAATAAGAAGAGAAGTGAAGTGCTGATGCAGAGTTTTTTAAGACTGGGTGGAGGGATCTAAAGTAATTGCATTTCCCTAGACTCACTTTCAAAGTGGTCAATTTTATAGAATCACTTCCCCAGCAAAAGGAAGTGAGTGTTTACATTTTAGGACCTGCTCTGAGCCTGGCATAGTTAGACATTTGCACAGGTTCTTTCACAACAATCCTCTTTAAATGTTAATGTCACTGTTTCTTTTTCACAGATGAAGAAACTAAGGTCCCGGGCAATTAAAAATATGTGCCAAAGGTCACACAACAAGGTTCATCTGATTTCAGAGCCCAGATGTGGTCTACTACATGCCCACAGAATGTCACTGGCCTAAAGGGGGCCAGTTATTTGAATGGTGCAGTTATAAGGGAATTTTTATCCCAAGCAATAAAGCTATCCATCATAAGAAATACAAAAAACTAGAAGCTAATGCGCTCATAGGAAAATAATGATCTATGTAACATATGTCTGATTCTCTTTGCCCTGATGGACATCCTCTTTTGAAACAGGTTGTGTACTCAGCATTTCCACCGCCAGAGTTAATTCTAAGGAGATAGTCACAGAAGGCTCTGTCACCCAAAGACACCACAGCACTTATTTTGGTCACAGCAAAAACCTGGAAGTAGTTGAATGGCTCAGCTGGAATTCCATCACCTCCACTAACTTTGTTGGTAGTACTGCTTCTTAAGGCCTGATTGACTTCACACTCCAGGAACTTATGTGGAATACTGCACAGCTCTTACTAAGAGCAAGATAGATCTGATCATGTTAATTAAGAAATTATTGCAAAAGTTATTATTAAGGAGGGAAAAGGGGACAGAACAAATGAATAGTACTATCTCAGCAATACAAATTTAAAAGCATATGCATATAACCCACTATATGATATCATATAACCCACTATATGATAGGTTATTTTTAAAATTCCTTGGAAGTAGAATTGCATGCAAAGACATTTTAACGGTAGCTGTCTTTGAGATAAGAGACTGGGGATGGGAGTGATATAACTTTAAAGTCATTTTTAATCACATCACATAATAAGAATTGTTAAGCTTCATGTCATGTTTATATTATCCTTGCACGATTACAAGTGTTTTGTGTATTTGAATGTATTTAATCCACATGATATCCCTAGGAGATTGACATCACTTTTAGCTCTGTTGTGCAGATGAGGAAATCTGGTTCAAGGAATTTATGTAACTTGCTCAAAACCTCATAGATATTAACTGACAGAGCAGAGATTTGAGCTCAGACACTCAGGCTCCAGAATTTAGGCTCATAACCACTGCCATACACTACCTCCTAGAATAGTGTAATATATACACATAAATTAAAAAGTAAAAATTGATGAAAGGCTGGTAGCTAAAAAGGTGTAGATTGCTGCCCCACATTTGTTCCCCAGGGGCAAAAACTTTCAAACTCTTCTAGGTGTTTCTTCTGGTTATTACCTTCATGTTTTTATGATACTGTATTTATGCTGTTATATTTGATTTACCAACTCTAGAACATAATCTGTTGGCTTCTTGTTATGGAAACTCAGGTTTTAGCTCTCTTATATTGTTCTTTACTTCTCCCAACTATGCTCTGCCAAAATTTAACTAAATCAATAGTCCAAGGTGAAATCTCCATGACCGTATACATATGTTCACGGGTGAGCTACACTGTCAACTATAATTGCCTTCCCTTTATTTTACTTGTTTTTCTTGAGTTAGTACTTGGCTGGGTTTTTTTCCCCATTGGCTTAGTTTGCTATGTATCCATCCTTAAGTTTTTCAAATGTTTCATCAAATTTGTTTAAAAACAATAAATATGTTTTCAAATAATCAAATATATCCCTGTGAATTCTGTTTTTCTGAAAACTCTCCTGAACTTCTTAATCAAATAATTTTCGATACTACTTGACTTTTTTAATCATGTGGCTATATTACATTAAAATACTAAACAGGGGTTTAGGGTAGTTTTATTGAGGTTTAATTGACATATAATAAACTGAAAATGCACAAAGTGTACAATTAGACATGCTTGGCATACGTATACATCTACAAAACCATCACCACCATTGGAATACCCATCACCCCAAAAATGTTTTCTTGGGTCCCTTGTAATGCTTCCATCTTGTATCTTTCCACATCTCTCATCCCCAAGCAATCAAGGATTTACTTTCTATCATATTAGATTAGCTTGTATTTTCTAGAGTTTATATAAATGGAATGAATCATGCGGTATGTAGCCCATTTGTCTGACTTTTTCCATTTAAAAGATAATTATTTTGAAATTCATCCATGTTTATCAATGGATGGGTTATTCTTTTTATTACTTAGTGGTTTTCCATTGTATGTGTACATCAAAATTTGTTTATTCACCTGTTGATGAACATTTAGGTTGTTTTCAGTTTTGCACTATTACAAATAAAGTTGTTATAAACATTTGCATGCAAGTCTTTTTATGAACGTATATTTTCTTTTCTCTGGGGTAAATACCTAGAGGTGGGATGGCTGGATAATATGGTTAGATGTATGTTTAACTTTTAAAAAACCTGCCAAACTGTTTTCCAAAGTAGCTGTACCATTTTACATTCCCTTGGGTATGAGGTCAGATCTGTGATTATATACCTGGAAAACTCAAAATAATCAGATAAAATAATGAAAACATTAAGAAAATCCATTGAAGTGGACCAGTAACAAAATTAACATGCAACCATAGCTCTCTTTGTATAAACAACCATCCATTAGAAAACATAATAAATATAAGAAAATATTTTATTCATAAGAGTGTTAAGGCTCTGTGTGAAGAACACTTTGAAATTCTACTGAAATACATTTTTTAAAGATTTGAATAAACGTCTAAAATAAGAAAATTCGATGTTATCACAATGCCAATTGTCCCTAAATGAATGTACAAATATAATGAAAGCTCAATAAAAATAGTAACAGGGTTTTCTGAGAGCAGGGAGTTAGACAAGCTTTTTTCTAAAGTTTATGTGGAAAATAAGCATGCAAGAATATCCAGAAGATGAAAATTAAGAGTTCTGAAGGAAGACTAATTTTACCAAATAGCACAAAATATTATGAAGTTGCAGTAATTGAGTTTGTCCTTGTCTACCTATGACAAGGCAACAGTAACAGAATAGAAGAGACAGTCTACAAATATTGAAAACATACATTTGAAATTCAAGGTACCAAAAGGCTATATTTTATATCAGAAAAGAAAAGAGGGACAATTTGATAAATTATGTTGAGACAATTGGTTAGTGACTCCTTACAGAAAAATTAAAAACTGTTAAATCAGAGATACAAATGTACAAAGTTTAAAGCTGTTAGTGGCAGAGGAAATGCAATCTATTTTAGTTTATTTTTACATTCTTAAGTAAGTAAGAACTTTCTAAGCAAAGCCAAAACACAGGGGCTGTTTTGAACATATGAAAGTTACAGTTAGCAGTAGGGGAAGAAAATCCTGTAAAGAATTTTTTTGTTTTCGTTTTAATAGGATAGGTCAAAAAATATTTTAAACACATTTTACAAAGGGCTAACTTCCTTAAAATGTAAAGAATCAATAAACGACCCAATCAAAAAATGGGCCAAAGAACTAAACAGACATTTCTCCAAAGAAGACATACAGATGGCTAACAAACACATGAAAAGATGCTCAACGTCACTCATTATTAGAGAAATGCAAATCAAAACCACAATGAGGTACCATTACACACCAGTCAGAATGGCTGCTATCCAAAAGTCTACAAGCAATAAATGCTGGAGAGGGTGTGGAGAAAAGGAAACCCTCTTACGCTGTTGGTGGGAACGCAAACTAGTACAGCCACTATGGAGAACAGTGTGGAGATTCCTTAAAAAACTGGGAATAGAATTGCCATATGACCCAGCAATCCCACTGCTGGGCATACACAGAGGAAACCAGAATTGAAAGAGACGCGTATACCCCAATGTTCATCGCAGCACTGTTTACAAGAGCCAGGACATGGAAGCAACCTAGATGTCCATCGGCAGACGAATGGATAAGGAAGCTGTGGTACATATACACAATGGAATATTACTCAGCCATTAAAAAGAATACATTTGAATCCGTTCTATTGAGATGGATGAAACTGGAGCCCATTATACAGAGTGAAGTGAGCCAGAAAGAAAAGCACCAATACAGTATACTAATGCATGTATATGGAATTTGAAAGATGGTAATGGTAACCCTATATGTGAGACAGAATAAGAGACACAGATGCATAGAACAGTCCTGTGGACTCTGAGGGAGAAGGTGAGGGTGGGACATTCTGGGACAATAACATTGAAACATGTATATTGTCATATGTGAAGCGGAACACCATTCCATGTTCTATGCCTGGGACGGATGCTCAGGAATGGAGCGTTGGGATGACCCAGAGGGATGGGATGGGGAGGGAGGTGGGAGGAGGGTTCGGAAGGGGGAGCACATGTGAACCCATGGCTGATTCATGTCAATGTATGGCAAAAACTACTACAACATTGTAAAGTAATTAGCCCCCAACTAAAATAAATAAATTTATTAAAAAAAATGTAAAGAATCTGTATATAAGTTAAAAATACTAATAGAAGAACAGGCTTCCCAGGCGGTGCGAGTGGTAAAGAACACACCTGCCAATGCAGGTATACAGAGATATAAGAGATATAGAGATATAAGATCTTATCTTATAAGATATAAGAGATGCTTGTTTGATCCCTGGGTCAGGAAGATCCCCTGGAGGAGGGCATGACAACCCACTCCAGTATTCTTGCCTGGAGAATCCCATAGACAGAGGAACCCGGCAGGCTACAGTCCATAGGGTCACACAGAGTCAGACATGACTGAAGCAACTTAGCACGCATGCACAAAGGAACAAAGCACGTGAACCCGCAGTTTGCAGGGCAGGAAATGAGTCACAAACGAATAGTAATACAAATCATATTTCCAGTTTTTAAAATATCAGATTGGAAAATATTAGTAAGTTTGACAAAACATTATTGTCAAAAGTATAAGGAGGGTAGGCACGTCAGTGTAAAACTGATGGGGGAACAAATTGCTGTATCTTTTTTGAGGAGCAATTTCACACCCTCTAGTAAAATAGCTATTTTGGGGGAAACTAATTGACATGGCTACACTGCTATATTTATTTATTTATTTTTGGCTGCACTGGGTCTTTGTTGCTGCTCATGGGCTTTCTCTAGTTGCGACGAGTGGGGGTTACTCTAGCTGTGGTCTACGGGCTTCACATTGTGGGAACTTCTCTTATTGCAGAGCACAGGCTCTAGGCTCAGTAGTAGTGGTGCATTGCTGCCCCAACTACTGCCCAGCAGCGGTTGCCCCACAGCATGTGGGATCTTCCCAGACCAGGGGTTGAAACTGTGTCCCTTGCATTGCTAGCCAGATTCTTAACCACCAGACCACCAAGTAAGCCCCTAAAGTAGGCAGCTTTTGACATGATAATTCCACTCCTGAGCATTTATTTACAGGCATTCTCGTACACATGTACAGGATAATCACGAAAGCTGTGTTTGTAAGGAAAAGACTGGAAACAACCTGAAGCCCTCTCAATGGGGAGCCAGTTGAACAAATTATGATCCATTCATACAGTGACATCCTGCTGTGTCACAATAGCGATTTTGAAATATCACCCAATGTGTCACTCTTCTTGCTATTTCTTTTCCTTTCCTTTTTTCTCCTCTGGTCTTGGGCCTTCAAGGTGAGGCCCAGAGGCTCAGACTTGTGAGAGGTTCTTGCACTGCCTCCAGGGAGAGAAGTTTGATACAGCCCAGAGCATAGAAATCATTTCTCAGCTTTGATTTCTGGACTTCATAAGATTCACAGTGAGGCTATAATCTTGAATGTTCTACATTTCTTGAAACAGAACTCTCAGACTTCTCAGAACTCCCAGAGCTAAATTTTTCACATTTCAAGAACCAAAGTTTAAAGTGAAAGTGAAAGTCGCACAGTTGTGTCTGACTCTTTGCGACCCCATGGACTATATAGTCCATGGAATTCTCCAGGCCAGAATACTGGAGTGGGTAGCCTTTCCCTTCTCCAGGGGATCCTCCCAACCCAGGGATCGAACCCAGGTCTCCTGCATTGCAGGTGGATTCTTTACCAGCTGAGCCACAAGAGAAGCCCAAGAATACTGGAATGGGTAGCCTATCCTTTCTCCAGCTGATCTTTGCGACCCAGGAATAGAACTGGGGTCTCCTGCACTGCAGGCAGATTCTTTACCAACTGAGCTATCAGGGAAGCTAATAAAAGACGATGAAATGGCATCAAAAGAATGACTGGGATGACATCCTCCTACTGTTGGAGATGTCAGCCAGCAAGGAGGTGCTAGGTGGAGAGAGATGAGGTGAGGTGAGGAGGGTGACTGTTTAGAGGGGCAAGTCTGGCTCCCTTTTCAAGGTCACCCAGAACACCTCAGGGCTCTTGTGTTGATTTCCAGGACACTTCTAAGGAGATGACAAGCCTTTAGTGTAATGTCATGTCCCACCTGGCTTAGTGAAACCGAGAAGGACCCTGTGGGGCTTTTCTGGGTACAAAAGCCCCTCCGTGCCCCCCATTTCTTGTTTGTAGTGTTGACAAAAAATGAATCAGTCAATCTAAGAAAGAAATGGAAAATTTTATGTGAGCAAAATTGAGGATTATCACCTGGGCACAAGATCTCAGAAAGCTCTGAGAACTGTTCTGCCTATTAGAAGTCTAGGCACAGTTATAAACATTTTGAGACAGAGGACTATATATCAAGTGATGTATTATTGACAGTTTGCACAATCCAGATCTAAGTGTTGTCATAGCAGGTCATATGATCGCTTACAAGATCAAGAAGGAATGCTGTCTTTTAAGGAGTTGTCTCATTGCTCTTTATAGTTAAGCAAGTGTTTCTACTGATGGGAGAGGTTAGGTCAATGCATAATATATATACACAGTGCACAATGGAGGAGAGAGAGGAAGCCAAAGGGAAGAGATTTTTTTATGTTTAATTTTTTCTTATTTTGCCATAACGTATGCATAATTTCACAATAGTAGAAAAAGGACTTTAGTCTCCAAGGCCTTCCCCAAGTTCCAAAGAGCAGTTTCAATCAGTTAAGGATCAGGACAATACAGTCAACAATCTCTGTGACTCATTTCTTCCTACTAGAATGTAGGTAACAATCTGATGCATATCTTTGAGTTGTTTTGTAGAAACTAAGACCTCCACCCAGGTGGAAGATGGTCACTACATGCTGACTACAAGCACGTAGACCTGCTTGGAACCAGAAGGCTGAAATTCCTAAAACATCACCTGTTACCTCACCTCTAACCAATCAGAAGGTCCAGGAGCTGATCATGTGGGTATCTTGTGAACCTCCCCCAACATTGTCTGAAAGCCATCACGGAATTTGAGTCATGAGTACAAGCCGCTCGTTCTCCTTGCTTGGCCTGTGCAATAAATCTTTCTCTGTTCCAAACTCCGATATTTCAATTCAGTCTCACTAGGTCAGGTACATGGAATGAACTTGAGTTCCATAATATTGGGAGTGACAGGGGCACCACACCTGAAGGCACTCTGCAAAGCCCACAGATCCCAGTGTGACACAGGGAAAGTACCTAGGACCACATAAGGAGCTATGAAAACACCAGTGGACCAGAACTGAACACTTGGAAATGCTTGGACTTAAGGCAAAATACTTGATTCAGAAGGCATTGGCAATCTTTGAGCACAGTGACAGAGGTGCCAGCATTCTGTGGGGCCAGCCTATCTCAGTGGATACCAACAGGGGTGCTCAGGGCCACCATTAATCACTCTGCAGGGGATGCCACCAAAAATGTGTAAAATTCAGTATCCTTCTATGTGGAATGCCTGCTTACAGAAAGAGGCATAATAAACTGATTCCAGTGATTATACCTGGGGAAGGGGCCTGTGGGATTGAGGGTCTGGCAGGGTCCAGGCAGGCTCAGAGCAGATGTGAGCTCCTCAAGGCCAGGGTCAGACTAGTCACTCACTAAGCTGAAGGTCACTGTCTCCCCTATTAGAAGGGGGCTCTGAAAAGGCACACAGTGAGTCTCTCCCATCAGGAAGCTTCCAAAAGTCTCTTATGCTTATCCATCAGAGGGCAGACAGAATGAAAACCAAAATCGCAGAAAACTAATCAAACTGATCACATGGACCACAGCCTTGTCTTACTCAATGAAACTCTGAGCCATGCCATGTAGGGCCACCCAAGATGGACACGTCATGGTGGAGAGTTCTGACAAAACATGGTTCACTGGAGAAGGGAATGGCAAACCACTTCAATATTCTTGCCTTGAGAACCCCATGACCAGTATGAAAAGGCTAAAAGATACAACACTGGAAGATGAACTCCCCAGGTCAGTAGATGCCCAATATACTACTGGAGAAAAGTGGAGAAACATCTCCAGAAAGAACGAGGAGATGGAACCAAAGTGAAAACAATGCCCAGTTGTGTATGTGACTGGGGATGGAAGTAAACTTCGATGCTGTAAAGAACAATATTGCATAGGACCCTGGAATGTTCGGTCCATGAATCAAGGTAAATTGGAAGTGGTCAAACAGGAGATGGCAAGAGTGAACATCGTCATTTTAGGAATCAGTGAACTAAAATGGACTGGAATGGGTGAATCTAACTCAGATGACCATTGTCTCTACTACTGTGGGCAAGAATCCCTTAGAAGAAATGGAGTAGCCATCATAGTCAACAAAAGAGTCCAAAATGCAGTACTTGGATGCAATCTCAAAAACAACAGAATGATCTCTGTTTGTTTCCAAGGCAAACCATTCACTATCATGGTAATCCAAGTCTATGCCCTGACCAGTAATGCTGAAGAAGCTGAAGTTGAAGGGTTATATGAAGACCTACAAGACCTTCTAGAACTAACACCCCAAAAAGATGTCCTTTTCATCTGGAATGCAAAAGTAGGGAGTCAAGAGATACCTGGAGTAACAGGAAAATTTGGCCTTGGAGTACAGAATGAAGGAGGGCAAAGGCTAACAGAGTTTTGCCAAGAGAATGCTCTGGTCACAGCAACCACCCTCCTCCAAAAACACAAGAGAAGACTCTACATATGGACATCACCCAATGGTCAATGCCGAAATCAGATTGATTATATTCTTTGCAACTGAAGATGGAGAAGCTCTATAAAGTCAGCAAGAAGAAGACTGGGAGCTGACTGCAGCTCAGATCATGAACTCCTTATTGCCAAATTCAGACTTAAATTGGAGAAAGTACGGAAAATCACTAGACCGTTCAGGTATGACCTAAATCAAATCCCTTACTATTATACAGTGGAAGTGACAAATAGATTCAAGGGATTAGATCTGATAGACAGAGTGCCTGAAGAACTATGGACAGAGGTTCCTGACATTGTACAGGAGGCAGTGATCAAGACCATCCCCCCAAAAATAAAATGACAAAAGGCAAAATGGCTGTCTGAGGAGCCTTACAAATAGCTGTGAAAAGAAGAGAAGCAAAAGGCAAAGGAGAAAAGGAAAGATATACCCATTTGATTGCAGAGTTCCAAAGAATAGCAAGGAGAGATAAGAAAGCCTCCCTCAGTGATCAGTGCAAAGAAATACAGGAAAACAGTAGAATGGGAAAGACTATAGATGTCTTCAAGAAAATTAGAGATATCAAGGGAACATTTCTTGCAATGATGGGCACAATAAAGGACAGAAACGGTATGGACCTAAGAGATGCAGAAGATATTAAGAAGAGGTGGCAAGAATACACAGAAGAACTATGCAAAAAAGATCTTCATGACCCAGATAACCATGATGGTGTGATCAGTCATTCTGGAATGTGAACTCAAGTGGGCCTTAGGAAGCATCACTATAAACAAAGCTAGCGGAGGTGATGGAACTCCAGTTCAGCTATTTCAAATCTTAAAAGATGATGATATGAAAGTCCTGCACTCAATCTGCCAGCAAATTTATAAAACTCAGTAATGGCCACAGGACTGGAAAAGGTCAGTTTTCATTCCAATTCCAAAGAAAGGCAATGCCAAAGAATGTTCAAACTACTGCACAATTGCACTCATCACACACACTAGCAAAGTAATGCTCAAAATTCTCCAAACCAGGCTTCAAAAGTTCGTGAACTGAGAACTTCCAGATGTTCAAGCTGGATTTAGAAAAGGCAGAGGAACCAGAGATCAAATTACCAACATCTGTTGGATCATCGAAAAAGCAAGAGAGTTCCAGGAAAATCATCTACTTCTGCTTTTTTGACTATGGCAAAGCCTTTGACTGTGTGGATCACAACAAACTGTGGAAAATTCTTCAAGTGATGGGAATACCAGACCACCTTACCTGCCTCCTAAGAAATCTGTATGCAGATCAATAAGCAACAGTTAGAACTGGAAATGGAACAACGGACTAGTTAAAATAGGGAAAGAAGTACGACAAGGCTGTATATTGTCACCCTGCTTATTTAACATATATGCAGAGTATATCATGTGAAATGCCAGGCTGGATGAAGCACAAGCTGGAATCAAGATTGCTAGGAGAAATATCAGTAACCTCAGATATGCAGATGTCACCACCCTTATGGCAGAATGCAAAGAATTAAAGAGCCTTTTGATGAAAGTGAGAGAGGAGAGTGAAAAAGTTGACTTAAAACTAAAATCTTGGCATCTGGTCCCATTACGCCATGGCAAATAGATGGGGAAACAGTGGAAACAGTGAGAGACTTTATTTTGGGGGGCTCCAAAATCACTGCAGATGGTGACCGCAGCCATGAAATTAAAAGACGCTTGCTCCTTGGAAGCAAAGCTATGACCAACCTAGACAGCACATTAACAAGCAAAGACATTACTTTGATGATAAAGGTTCATGACTAGACGAAAGCTGTGGTTTTTCCAGTAGTCTTGTATGGATGTGACAGTTGGACTATAAAGAAAGCTGAGTGCCAAAAAATTGATGCTTTTGAACTGTGGTGTTGGACTGCAAGATCCAACCAGTTCATTCTAAAGGAAATCAGTCCTGAATATTCATTGGAAGGACTGATGCTAAAGCTGAAGTTCCAACACTTTGGCCACCTGATGCAAAGAACTGACTCATTGGAAAAGACCCCGATGCTGAGAAAGATTAAATGCAGGATGAGAAGGGGACAACAGAGGATGAGATGGTTAGGGTTGCCAGGATGCGGACACAACTGATCGACTGAACTGAACTGCAAAGACATGGAACATGTCTTCACCAGCAGGTGCTGAGTCTGGGAGTTTCCTGATTGTTTCTGTGAAGATGTCCCTGAGTCCTGCACCTTCCAGACTCAGCAAAGTCCTGCTGAAGATGATGGTAAGTATTCAGTGAATACTAATAATGTCCCCCTTTGCTCTTAAAAATGCCCCAGTTTGTTGATAAATAGTATAGCTAATATTTCCTGCTAAATAATCTGCAAACAGAATATCTCCTGAAACTCATGGAAGGGAGAGTTAAGACTCTTCCTCTACCTGTGGTTCCCAGATACTTCAGCCTGTCTTCTATTCACCATCTCCTGTGAGAGAGGTGGACTGTGTCAGACACAGTCCCTGGCCTTAGGGAACTTCTAGTCCACTGAAGGAGGCAGGAAGACACACAGATAAGGAACAAACACTACCAGGTGGGGCTTGCTGAGGCATCACACATGTCATAAGAGCTCTAGAGTTCCTATTTTGCTTCCTCCTGGAAGCAACAATGATAATAATACTAGCTATGATAATAACAATGAATGCATGCATGCTGAGTCCTTTCAGTCGTTTCTGACTCTTGTGACACCATGGACTGTAGCCTGACAGGCTCCTCTGTCCATGGGATTCTCCAGGCAAGAATTCTGGAATGGGTTGCCATGCCTTCCTCCAGGGGATCTTCCTGACCCAGGGACTGAACCAGCGTCACTTATGTCTCTTGCATTGGCAGGCAGATTCTTTACCACTAGCGCCACCTGGGAAGCCTGATAATAACCATAACTACCCATTATGTGGGGCTCCCTTGCTTGGGGAGCTCCCAGACCAATGTGGGGAAGTGCCTGACTCTGACCTGGGAGAGACCACTCTTCCAGGAATGCACAGTTATAATCTGGGAAGCCCTGTGTATCTCTATGAAAACTCAAATATTATTTGGAACAAGTTGAGAGAGAAAATGACCAAAAGAAATTGGTAACAGTGGTTGGGGAAGGGTCATAGACTCTCATGGGTCTGCCTATTTACATAAGCCCCTCCTCACATCTCAGCATCCTTGACTAGCAGCCATGATGTGTGGTCCTGTAGGTCAATATCCCTGTAGTGCTCTGAGCATGAGTGTGCATGCATCAGCACACAGCACCATCCTCAAGTGTTTGCTCAGCCCAGGTGTTAGGTACATAAAAACTAACACCGATTCCCACTACCCAAGGAACTTTCATCATGCCAGAAAGAGAAGAATCTAGGTTTCAAAACAATCAAGACTACTTATGAGGGACAACAAGAGATGACACAAGGGAGAAGATAAAATCCATTTCTCTTTTGAGAAGAACTTTCTTTCCTCCAGAACACAGGGAAGTGGGCTTTGGCAATGATCAAGGCAGAAACCTCAGACCACAGCTCACTGGGAGAGCTGTTTTGGCTTCCTGGGGACACGAAGCCCACATTGATCTAATAACTCAGAGAAGTGGCTTGGAGACTTGAAGATACCCTCAGATGTTGAGTATTGACTGGACAGAATGTGCTGGTGTCTGGCTGAACTCTTCCTTACTCCAGCTGATGTTCTAGAGTCAGACAGTGGATGGGGGTACTTTGAATACTCAAAAGGTCCTCAGTCTTTACAGGAGCTGGATCCTTTCTGGGTCAGGACTCACAAGTATCTGGTCTTCTCTTTTTTCAAGACCTGTGGGGCATTTACTACTTAGTCCTGTTGATTTAGATGGAGCCATAAGACTGCTGCTGCCGCTGCTAAGTCGCCTCAGTCGTGTCCGACTCTGTGCGACCCCATAGACGGCAGCCCATCAGGCTCCCACGTCCCTGGGATTCTCCAGGAAAGAACACTGGAGTGGGTTGCCAGTTGCTTCTCTAATGCATAAAAGTGAAAAGTGAAAGTGAAATCGCTCAGTCGTGTCCGACTCTTCGCGACCCCATGCACTACAGCCTACCAGGCTCCTCCGTCCATGGGATTTTCCAGGCAAGAGTACTGGAGTGGGGTGCCATTGCCTTCTCCAGCCACGAGACTAGTTCTGGCTAATGGCCCATGAGTACAAATTACATGTAATTAAAAGCTGATGTGAAGGTATAAGATGGTGGAAGAGTAGGTGGACATGGAGTACATCTCTCTCCATGGATATATCAGAAATATACCTTCAGACACAGAAGCACATGCAGAACAGCAGCTGAGAGCGGACGGGAGGACCTGACCAGTGGAAAAGAATATATAGAATCATGCAAAACTCGGTAGGAAGAAGGAACTAGGGGGAAAAATAGGAGTATTAGTAGGACTGGACCTACCCTCAGCGGGAAGGTAGCAGGGATCTGATCCCCACAGTGAGGGCAATCGTATGAGTCAGAGGAGAAACATTTAAGGCTGAGAGTGAAACAGCTGATCTGTGGCAACCTTAGTGGAATGAGAATCAGACAGTCCTTGCCGCAGCCATACATATGCCAGGCAGGAACGCGGGTCTTCTGGAAGGGGCAGCAGCTGGGAGCTAGAGTTTAGGGATTGTGGAGCAATACCAGTGAGAGAGCTGCTGTTGACTGCAGAGAGATGGATCCAGGGGATGTGAGGGAGGAGATCACTGTGGGAAATGCCTGTGGTGGAAAGCCAGGCAGCCATGGAAGCAAGGTGATACTGCTGAGTCATACGTAGCGGGTGGAGCCATCACCATAGCCTCTCTCTCTCTACACACCACCATTGGCAGCTGAACAATAAAGAGGCTGACCCATCAAATGCCTGACACACTGAACTACAGAGTAGGACCGCAGTCAGGGGGGCCCCTCTATGTGCCTGACGCACTGAACAACAGAGAAGAACCCCAGGCAAGGGATCCCTTTAAGTGCCTGAACGGGCGGAGCTGCGGAGAAAGAGTGGCCAAAGAGGCCTTCTGATTGCCAGGTACAAGAGGCTTGAAAATAGACTCTGATAGGGCCATAACTCCTGCTGTGGAGGCAGTTTGTGTCCCTGAACACTTGGGGCCGCCAGGGTCCCTGTAAGCCAAGCAGCTGCACCACCTTCACGCTCAACTCTCACTGGGGCAGAGCTGCCACAGGCAAAAAAAAGTCGTGTTTATGAGCACAGGGTCGCTTCGGTCCTGTCTGACTCTTTGCGACCCTGTAGACTCTGGCCTGCCAGGCTTCTCTGTCAGAGAGGGGGTTCTCCAGGCAAGAATACTGGAGAATATTGGCCAATACTGGTTGCCATACCCTTCTAGAGCACTATATTTCCTGCTGTCTGAGCCGCCAACCCCGCTGAGTACCTGGTGCTGCCAGAACCCCTGCGACTCAAGCAGCTGCACCACCTCCACAGAAGACCCAAAACCTTCCCACCAGCTGTACCAAACTGCTCCACAATGATCAACTAAAGCAGACTACGACAAGAACACACAGGAGCAGGACCCGATCAGAACCTGAGCAGCCCCCACAGCAGGTCCAGAGATCAGTACTGTGTTGGAGGGCATCCCAGGAAGGTAAGGTGGACTGTGATTCCCAGAGCAGGAAAGGACTCTTACAGCAGTGACTTAAGAAAAACATTTATTATTCTTATTTTTTGACTTGTTCTGTAGATTCTTTTGGATTTTTTTTTTCTCTCCCCCCCCCCATTGTAGATGTTGATTTTATTGGCACTAAGAAATCCAGTTAAGCTTTTGAGCTTTTTTTTTTTCCTTTTTCCTCAGTCACATTTTGTATTGTTGTCATAAACCTCTGCCTCTATGATGGGCTTTTTTATTTTTATTTTTTGCAGTTCTGTGGAGTTTTCCTTTTTTTTTTTTCTCTTTTCTCTTTTTTTAAATTTTAATTTTTTAAACCTATTATTACTTTTTCTACATTTATTTTTTCTTTGCTTTTCCTACTGTTCTTTTCCCCTTTTCAGTCAATCTTTAACATATATAAATCTTCTTTATCTACCTCTTTTTAACTTTGCATATCTATTCTTTCTTTCTTTTCTTTCTCTCCTTTCTTCTCAACATACTTGTTAGTTTTATTTTCATCGCTTTATCCCCCAGTTGGCACCTTGCTTTAGTTTCATTTTCCAGTTTGTGCTTTAATTAGTTTTGTTCTGGTAGATATAATTTTTGGTTTCCTTTGTTCGCCAGGTCAATCTATTATGCTTCATTTTTGTTGGACTGTTTTGATTTTGCTTAGGGGTGTATATGTATATGTGTATATTCAGTCACACTTTCTATTGTTGTTATAGACCTCTGCCTCTACGTTGGGCTTTTGCAGTTCTGTGGGCTTTTCCTTTTTTTCTCCTTTTTTCTTTCTTCTTCCATTTTTTTCTATTTTCTCTTTTTTATAATTTTATTTTTTTTTAAGCCTATTATTTTTTCTACAGTTATTCCTTCATTTGCCTTTCCTGCTGTTCTTTTCTCCTCGCATTTAATCTTTAATGTGTTTAAATCTTCTTCATCTCCCTCTATTTAACTTTGCATATCAATTCTTTCTCTTCTTTCCTTCCTTTCCTCTCAACATATTTGTTAGTTTTGCTTTCACTGCTTTATCCCCCACTTGGCAGCTTGCTTCAGTTTTGTTTTCCAGTCTGTGCTGTAGTTAGTTTTGTTCTTAACTGCTAAACATAATTTTTGATTTCCTTTGTTCACCAGATTAGTCAACTGTACTTTATTTTCGTTGGACTGTTTTCACTTTGCTCATGAGTGCATATGTATATGAATATGCATATGTACATATTCCATTATTTTAACTATTATTTGTCTGATTTTGTAACTGCCATTTGTCTGGGGTTCGCCTTTGGTCTCTCATTTTTGGATATTTTTTTTACTCTCCCTTGATGCCATAACAAACCACTGTGGAATCTTCCTTCCTGACCAGAGATCAAACCCTGAGCCTTTGGAGTGGGAGCCCTGACTCCAAGACCCTAGACAACCAGAGAACTAACCCTAGGGAGTATCAAATAGTGAGAACTCACACAAAGGAAACCACCTGAATACAAGACCCGGCATCACCCAACCACCAGTAGCACCCTGTGCAGGATGCCTCATCTAAACAACAAACAAAACAAAAATACAGACCCAATCATCAGCAGACAGGATCACCACCTCACTCAGCCCTGCCCATCAGAGGAAAACAAACAAGCAAAAACGCAGCACAAATCTCACCCTATACGAAGCTCACACAAACCACTGGACCAATATTAGGAGGGCAGAAACCAAAAGCAAGAAAGAATTCAACCTTCTTCAAGAAAAGAATTCAACTTTCCTTTAAGCCTGAGAAAAGGAGACCTCAAACACAATAATTTGAAAAAAAAAAAAAAAGAAAAGGCAGAGAAATACTGCACAAAGGAAGGAACAAACTAGGAACAGAGAAGTCCAAATAAATGAAGAGGAAATAGGAAAATTACCTGAAAAAGAATTCAGAATATTGATAGTAAAGATGATCAAAAACCTTGAAAACAAAATGGAGAAAATGCAAGAACCAATTAACAAAGACCTAAAAGAATTAAAGAATAAACATACAGAGACAAACAACACAATTACTGAAACTAAAAATACTCTAGAAGGAATTAATAGCAGAATATCTGAAGCAAAAGAATGAATGAGTGAGCTGGAAGATAAAATGGTGGAAATAACTTCTAGAGCGCAGAATAAAGTAAAAGAATGAAAAGAGCTGATGACAGTCTCAGAGACCTCTGGGACCATGTGAAACACACCAACATTCAAATTGTAGGGGTTCCAGAAGGAGAAGAGAAAAAGAAAGGGTATGAGAAAATTTTTGAAGAGATTATAGTTGAAAATTTCCCCCACACGGAAAAGGAAATAGCCAATCAAGTCCAAGAGGCACAAAGAATCCCATACAGGATAAACCCAAGGAGAAACATGCCAAGACACATACTAATTAAACTAACAAAGAATAAACACAAAGAAAGAATATTAAAAGCAGCAAGGGAGAAGAAACAAGTAACATACAAGGGAAACCCCATGTGCTTAACAGTTGATCTTTCAGCAGAAACTCTTCAGGCCAGAAGGGAAAGGTAGGATATATTTAAAGTACTGAAAGGGAAACATCTACAATCAAGAGTACTGTACTCAGCAAGGATCTCATCCAGAATTGATGGAGAAATAAAAAGCTTTTCAGACAGGCAAAAGTTAAGAGAATTCAGTACCACCAAACCTGCTTTACGACAAATGTTAAACGGACTTGAATAGTCAAGAAATACAACAGAAGAAAAAAGATCTACAAAATCAACCCCAAACAATTAGAAAATGGCAATAGGAACATATATATCAATAATTACTTTAAATGTAAATGGATTTAAAAGCTCCAACCAAAAGACACAGACAGGCTGAATGGATACAAAAATAAGACCCATATATATGCTGTCTACAAGAAACCCATTTCAGACCTCAAGACATATATAGACATATACAGACTGAAAGTGAGAGGATGGAAAAATATATTCCATGCAAATGAGAAGCAAAAGAAAGCTGGAGTAGGGGGCACGTTGGGCCTCGGCCAGGCCTGGGGTTTTCCGCCCAGTGGGCTGCTCCTCCGGCTCCGCCCTGACGGCTGAGGAGCCTGCGGGTCGCGAGTTCCCCAAGTGCTCCAACTGTGGGAGTGGGACAAAACTGGAGGCCGGTCGGAAGTGCCGCGCCTGGGACGCCGGGAGAGAGACCTGCTGCTGCCCGTGTCTCTCTTCTCCCCTCGCGGCTCCCCACTGCCCCGTGGCCAGATCTAGCCATGAGCTACCCAGGCTACCCCCCGCCCGCAGGTGGCTACCCACCAGCTGCACCAGGGGGCGGTGCCTGGGGGTGGTGGTGCTGGCTACCCGCCACCCACCATGCCTCCCACTGGGCTGGATAACGTGGCCAACTATGCAGGGCAGTTCAACCAGGACTGCCTCTCAGGAGTGGCAGCCAACATGTCCGGGACATTTGGAGAAGCCAACGTGCCAAACGTGTACCCAGGGGCCCCTGGAGGTGGTTACTCTCCAGTTCCCCCGGGGAGTTTCGGGCAGTCCCCTCTCGCTCAGCAGCCTGTTCCGTCGTATGGAATGTACCCGCCCCCTGGAGGAAACCCACCCTCTGGGATGCCTTTATATCCGCCATACCCAGGGGCCCCTGTGCCAGGCCAGCCCATGTTGCCCCCCTAGGCAGCAGCCCCCAGGGGCCTACCCTGGACAGTCACCAATGCCACCTCCTGGGCAGCAGCCAGTGCCAAGCTATCCAGGGTACTCAGGTTCTGGGACTGTCGCCCTTGCCATGTCCCCAGCCCAGTTTGGAAACCGAGGCACCATCACAGATGCATCTGGCTTTGACCCTCTGCGAGACGCTGAGGTCCTGCGGAAGGCGATGAAGGGCTTTGGGATTGACGAGCAGGCCATTACTGACTGCCTGGGTAGTCGCTCCAACAAGCAACGGCAGCAGATCCTCCTGTCCTTCAAGACAGCCTATGCGAAGGATTTGATCAAAGATCTGAAATCTGAACTGTCAGGAAACTTTGAGAAGACAATCTTGGCCCTGATGAAGACCCCTGTCCTCTTTGATGCTTATGAGATAAAGGAAGCTATCAAGGGGGCGGGCACTGATGAAGCCTGCCTGGTCGAAATCCTCACCTCCCGCAGCAACGAGCACATCCTGGAACTGAACAAAGCCTACAAGACAGAATTCAAAAAGACCCTGGAGGAGGTCATTCAGAGCGACACATCAGAGCACTTCCAGCGGCTCCTCATCTCTCTGTCTCAGGGAAACCAGGATGAAAGCACGAACGTGGACATGACCCTCGTCCAGAGAGGTGCAGGAGCTCTATGCAGCCGGGGAGAACCGCCTGGGAACAGATGAGTCCAAGTTCAATGCAATTCTGTGCTCCCCGAGCCAGGCCCTCCTGGTGGCAGTTTTTAACGAGTATCAGAGAATGACAGGACGTGACATTGAGAAGAGCATCTGCCGGGAGATGTCCGGGGACCTGGAACAGGGCATTCTGGCTGTGATGGAATGTCTTAAGAATACCCCAGGGACTTCCCTGGTGGTCCAGTGGTTAAGACTCTGGGCTTCCAATGCAGGGAGCCAAGGTTCAATCCCTGGTCAGGGAACTAGATCCCACATGCCACAACTAAAGACTGAACATCCCAAGTGCCACATAAGATCCGGAGCAGCCAAATAAATAAATACAAATAGATATTAAAAAAAAAAAAAAAAGAATACCCTAGCCTTCTTTGCTGAAAGACTCAACAAGGCCATGAGGGGAGCAGGAAACAAAGACCGGACCCTGATCTGCATCATGGTGTCTCTCAGCGAGATCGACCTCCTGGACATCAGAGCGGAGTATAAGCGGCTGTATGGCAAGCCGCTGTACCACAATATCATGCGAGACACTTCAGGGGATTACCGGAAGATTCTGCTGAAGATCTGTGGTGGCAACGACTGAGCAGTGGCTAATGGGTCACTTCTGTCCACTCGCTGGCAACAATGCCAGGAAAAGGCCAAAAATGTTTGTCTGTTTCTAACAAATCTACAAAATAGCCCCCAGGTGTCACAGTTCAGACCAAGTGTAGAGCCTTGGCCCCGTCTCCTCCCCCTACCCTCTTGATCCGTGCATTGTGCTTGTGCCGAAGAGCCTAGTCAGTCTCAAACTCTCTCAGGACGCCTCCTCCCCATCCCCACCCCTCACAGCCTCTTGCAGCCAAAGTAGACGTTTTGTTTCCTGACTCATGCAATCATTCCCCTTTGCTTATGGCTGAAACTCTTGGCTTCCTTTTAGGCATGTAATTTTGTATGTTTAGAGGTTTGTTTGTTTGTTTTTAATATATAGTTGCAGACAGTTGCATACACATCTTTGTTGCATACAAAGTTCGGGTGAGAGAGGTTGGGGGCTGGAGTGCCATGTCTTCACTGAAGAGTAAAAGGGAAAACCTTTAAGGGTATACTCTCTGCATCTGGTGAAAATGTGTCATGAGCTTTGTTACTGCCAAACTCACTCCTTTTTAGAAAAGAAAAGGCCAGAAAGTCATCTGTTCTTTCTTCCACACAAACCACAAGAACAAAGCCAGCTCCCTAGCAGTGACAGGGCTTCTTGTAATTGAGAATGTGCCTTAAACCTGAATGTAGATGTCCTAATGCTGTTTCCAAATTAAAGTCAGCCAGCTCTGGAAAAAAAAAAAAAGAAAGCTGGAGTAGCAATCCTCATATCAGACAAAATAGACCTCAAAATATATAATATTATAAGAGATAAGGAAGGACACTACATAATCATTAAAGGATAAATCCAATAGGAAGACATAACAATTGTAAATATCTATGCACTGAACATAGAAGCCCCTCAATACATAAGACAAACACTAACAGACATACAAGGAAAACTTGACAGTAACTCAATAATAGTAGGAGACTTTAACACCCCACTCACACCAATGGACAGATCATCAAAACAGAAAATTAATAAGGAAACACAAGTCTTAAATGATACATTAGATAAAATGGATCTCACTGATATCTTCAGGACATTCCATCCAAATGCAGAAGAAGACACATTTTCTCAAGTGCACATGGAACATTCTCTAGGATAGACCACATCTTGGGTCACAAATCAAACCTCAGTAAGTTTAAGAAAATTGAAATTGTATCAAGCATCTTCTCCAACCACAATGTTATGAGACTAGATATCAATTGCAAGAAAAAAATTGTAAGAAACACAAACACATGGAGATTAAGCAACACGTTTTTAAATAACCAACAAGTTACTGAAGAAATCAAAAGGGAAATAAAAAAATTTCTAGAAACAAATGACAACGAAAACATAACAACTCAATACCTATGCGATGCTCCAAAAGCAGTCCTAAGAGGAAAGTTTATAGCAATACAATCCTACCTCAAGAAACAAGAAAAACATCAAATAGACAACCTAACTTTACACATAAAGCAACTGGAAAAAGTTGAAGGAAAAACTCCTAAAATTCATAGAAGGAAAGAAATCATAAAGATCTGAGCAGAAATAAATGAAAAAGAAATGAAAGAAACAATAGTAAAAGATTAATAAAACTAAAAGCTGGTTCTTTGAGAAGATAAAAATTGACAAACCCTTAGCCAGACTCATCAAGAAAAAAAGAGAGAAGAATCAAATCAACAAAATTAGAAATGAAAAGGGAGAGGTTACAACAGACAATGAAGAAATACAAAGGATTATGAGACTATTATGAACAACTATATGGCAATGAAATAGATAACCTGGAAGAAAGGGACAGATTCTTAGAAAAGTTCAATCTTCCAAGACTGAACCAGGAAGAAATAGAAATTATGAACAACCTAATTACAAGCACTGAAATTGAAGCTGTGATCAAAAATCTCCCAAAAAACAAAAGCCCAGGACCAGATGGCTTCACAGGAGAATTCTATTGAACATTTAGGGAAGAGCTAATGCCTATACTTCTAAAACTCTTTCAAAAAATTGCAGATGAAGGAACACTTCCCAACTCATTCTATGAGACCACCATCACCCTGATATCAAAACCAAACAAAGATAACACACAAAAACAAAACTACAGGTCAATATCCCTGACGAACATGGATGCAAAAATCATCAACAAAATTTTAGCAAATAGAATTCAGCAGCACATCAAAAAGCTCATACACCATGGCCAAGTTGGTTTTATTCCAGGGATGCAAGGATTCTTCAATATATGCAAATCAATCCATGTGATACATCATATTAACAAATTGAAAGATAAAAACCGTATGATCATCTCAATAGATGCAGAAAAAGCCTTTGACAAAATTCAGCACATATTTATGATTAAAACTCTTCAAAAAATGTGCATAGAAGGAGCCTACCTCAACATAGTAAAGGCCATATATGATAAGCCTACAGCAAACATTATTCTCAATGGTGAAAAACAGAAAGCATTCCCCCTAAGATCAGGGATAAGACAAGGTTGTCCACTTTTGCAACTATTATTCAACATAGTTCTAGAAGTTCTAGTTACAGCAATCAGAGAAGAGAAAGAAATAAAAGGAATCCAGATCAGAAAAGAAGAAATAAAGCTCTCACTGTTTGCAGATGACATGATACTGTACATAGAAAATCCTAAAGACAGTATCAGAAAATTACTAGAGCTAATCAGTGAATTTAGCGAAGTTGCAGGACACAAAGTCAATACACAGAAATCGCTTGCATTTCTGTATATTAACAATGAAAAATCAGAAAGAACAATTAAGGAATCAATCCCATTCATCATTGCAACAAAAAGAATTAAATGTCTAGGAATAAACTTACCTAAGGAGACAAAAGAACTGTACACAGAAAATTATAAAACACTAATGAAAGAAATCAAACATGACATAAACAGATGGAGAGATATTTCATGTTCCTGGGTAGGAAGAATCAATACTGTGAAAATGACTATACTACCAAATGCAATCTACAGATTTAATGCAATCCCTATCAGATTGCCAATGGCATTTTTCACAGAACTAGAACAAAAAATTTCACAATTCATATGGAAACACAAAAAAACCCTGAATAGCCAAAGCAGTCTTGAGAAAGAAGAATGGAGCTGGAGGAATCAAGCTACCTGAATTCAGGTTATACTACAAAGCTACTGTCATCAAGACAGTATGGCACTGGCACAAAAACAGAAATATAGACCAATGGAACAAGATAGAAAGCCCAGAAAAAAAACCCGTGCACCTATGGGTACCTTATTTTTGACCAAAGAGGCAAGAATACACAATGGGGTAAAGACAGCCTCTTAAATAAATGGTGCTGGGAAAACTGAACAGCTACATATAAAAGAATGAAATAAGAACACTTCCTAACACCACACACAAAGATAAACTCAAAATTTATTTTAATCTAAATGTAAGACCAGAATCTATAAAACTCTTAGAGGACAACATAGGCAGAACACTCCATGACATAAATCAAAGCAAGGTCCTCTATGACCCACCTCCTAGAGTAATGGAAATAAAAACAAAAGTAAACAAGTGGGACCTGATTAAACTTAAAAGCTTTTGCACAGCAAAGCAAACTATTAGCAAAGTGAAAAGACAACCCCCAGAATGGGAGAAAATAATAGCAAATGAAACAACTGACAAAGGATTAATTTCCAAAATATCCAAGCAGCTCATACCGCTCAATACCAGGAAAACAAACGACCCAATCAAAAAGTGGGAAAAAGACCTAAACAGACATTTCTCCAAAGAAGACATACAGATGGCTAACAGACACATGAAAAGATGCTCAACATCACCCATTATTAGAGAAATGGAAACCAAAACTACAATGAGATATCACCTCACATCATTCAGAATGGCCCTCATCAAAAAGTCAACAAACTAAATGCTGGAGAGGGTGTGAAGAAAAGGGAATGCTCTTGCCGTGCTGGTGGGAATGTAAATTGATACAGCCACTATGGAAAGTGGTATAGAGATTCCTTAAAAAACTAGGAATAAAACCACCATATGTATGACCCAGCAATCTCACTCCTAGGCATATACCCTGAGGAAACCGAAATTTAAAGAGACACATGTATCCCATTGTTCATTGCAGCACTATTTACAATAGCTAGAAAATGGAAGCAACCTAGATGTCCATCGACAGATGAATGGATAAAGAAGTTGTGGTATATATACACAATGGAATATCAGCCATAAAGAGGAACTCATTTAAGTCAGTTCTAATGAGGTGGATAAACCTAGAACCTATTATACAGAGTGAAGTGAGTCAGAAAGGGAAAGATAAATACCGTCTTCTAACGTATATATATGGAATCTAGAAAAACGGTACTGAAGAATTTATTTACAGGGCAACAAGGGAGCAACAGACATAGAGAATAGACTTACGGACATGCGGAGAAGGAAGGGGAGGGTAAGATGTATGGAAAGAGTAACAGGGAAACTTACATTACCATATGTAAAATAGATAGCCAATGGGAATTTGCTGTATGGCTCAGGAAACTCAAACAGGGGCTCTGTATCAACCTAGAGGGGTGGGATGGGGAGGGAGAGGGGAGGGAGTTTCAAAAGGGAGAGGATATATGTATACCTGTATCATGGCTGATTCATGTTGAAGTTTGACAGAAAATAGAAAAATTCTGTAAAGCAATTATCCTTCAAAAAAAAATAAATTAATTTAAAAAAATAGTTGGTGTGAATGTTCCATACACTCTTTGGCTCCACCACAGTGACTCAGGATACTCCATAAAGCTATAACAGCTCTACCCATAGCCCTAGAGATATAGAACAGAACAAGTGTGAACTGCTCAGTCATCACAGGGAGGACAGCTGCCCACCAGAATTCCATGAGCAAAAAATAAACTTTGGTTGGGTTAAGGCATGGAGATTTCTTTCTTTTTTTTTTTTTTATTTTAGTTGGGGGCTAATTACTTTACAATATTGTAGTAGTTTTTGCCATACATCGACATGAATCAGCCATGGATTCACATGTGCTCCCCCTCCCAAACCCTCCTCCCACCTCCCTCCCCATCCCATCCCTCAGTGTCATCCCAACGCTCCATCCCTGAGCATCCGTCCCATGCATAGAACATGGAATGGTGTTCTGCTTCACATATGACAATATACATGTTTCAATGTTATTGTCCCAGAACGTCCAACCCTCACCTTCTCCCTCAGAGTCCACAGGACTGTTCTATGCATCTGTGTCTCTTATTCTGTCTCACATATAGGGTTACCATTACCATCTTTCAAATTCCATATACATGCATTAGTATACTGTATTGGTGCTTTTCTTTCTGGCTCACTTCACTCTGTATAATGGGCTCCAGTTTCATCCATCTCAATAGAACCAATTCAAATGTATTCTTTTTAATGGCTGAGTAATATTCCATTGTGTATATGTACCACAGCTTCCTTATCCATTCGTCTGCCGATGGACATCTAGGTTGCTTCCATGTCCTGGCTATTGTAAACAGTGCTGCGATGAACATTGGGGTACACGCGTCTCTTTCAATTCTGGTTTCCTCGGTGTATAAGGGCATGGAGATTTCACTATCAGTTTATTACTGCATGACCTGGCCTCTCCTGACACTTTGACACCCCAGAGTACTGATGGGGAGCAGAGGCTGGGAGAAGGTGAGAGCCTAGAAGGAAATCCTGTAAATTGTCTCTTTGCTCTGTCTTTCCCTTCAGGGTTCTTGTGCACCCTCTCCTCACATCCCTTCACCCACTCACTACTGCTCTTCAGTTATCCAAGGATCTACTACGGTGCTTCCTCACAACAGACAAGGGGACTTCCCTGATTGCTTCATAATATGTTGTGATTCAGAAAATCAGGACTGAAGGGGTCCCTGGAGTCCATGCAGTTCAACATCTCATTTAACAGAGACAGAAGTCATGGCTTGGAGGTGATATGACTTGTCCAAGGTCATACAACTACTGGTGATAAGACTGATACCCAGATCTGACATGTAGGCCCAAACTTTCTCCTCCATCTCTTTCCATTCAGTTGAGTCCTAGTTTCAACAGAGGGTGATAGGCTAGGCATGTTATTATGTATCTCTTGTGTTAAGTAAGTTTTATCAACATCTTGAAAATCAAAAGGAAGCAAAGCACATCCTTTAATATTGTACCAGGGCCTTGTTTAACAAGCCCACTAAAGGGTTATTAATTCTCTGGGAAATTATACTTGTGCTTCATGCTGTTTGATTAGAGTGTGGATATTCCATGGGGTTGCAAAAGAGTTGGACATGACTTAGCCACTAAACAACAACAACAATGAAATTACAAGTTTAGCTGTAGATTTCTGTCTGGCAAAGGAATATAACTCCAATCGTTATGCTTTTATTGCCATATTTATTGTCATATTGGTATGACATTAACCAGTTTTTATCTAACTTGACAGTCTTTTCCTTTTCTTCTCTTCTCCCCTTCCTTCCTTCCTCCCTCCCTCCTTTCTTTCTAAAAATACCTCTCTTGATGGACTATATTCATCTAAGTTCTTAAAGTCCTCTTGGAACTAGTTTCATCATCTTACCAGTTTTCTCATTTATTGATACATTGAATAATATCTGTGACACATGTACATTCTATATTTGGATTGAAAGCCATGTTTTTAACTTCTAAAAACTATATTGTGACACTTGAGAGAAATATTCACTATCTTACAGCACTTAGCTAATCTCCATCCTAAAGGAGATCAGTCCTGGGTGTTCATTGGAAGGACTGATGTTGAAGCTGAAACTCCAATACTTTGGCCACCTCATGCGAAGAGCTGACTCATTTGAAAAGACCCTGTTGCTGGGAAAGATTGAGGGCAGAAGGAGACGGGGATGACAGAGGATGAGATGGTTGGATGGCATCACCAACTCGATGGACATGGGTTTGGGTGAACTGCGGGAGTTGGTGATGGACAGAGAGGCCTGGCGTGCTGCAGTTCATGGGTCGCAAAGAGTCGGACAGGACTGAGTGACTGAACTGAACTGAACTGACAGCACTTAGCATAGGGTCTGACTTAGAACCAAAAGTTGTAAATGCCCACGGAATGAGTAGCTGAATTAAGGTCTATCCATCAAGATCATAGACCATAGATCTGCTTTTATAAGGATCTTTCAAGGTAAAGCTCTAATGTAGGAACCTCAGGCACCAGGAGAATCTGGTAGGGAAATGCTTGGGATTTTATGAGCCTTGCCTGATCTTCCTTCATAAGCTAACTCCATTTTCACAAAGAAACAAAGTCCTTCTGTCCTGGTGCTCTTGGGGACACACCATCTACCTCAGTGGGAGAAGCTGGGATAGGAATAATCCTCTAAGATATTTCATACAGACCCTACTGTGACCTGTACATTGCCCCAGAAGTTAAGAGGGAGAGTCAGTCTGTAATTCCACCCTCTCATCCTTCTCCTGTATTCCATTGGGCTTAGCTGGTCATCTCTGATATCCAGTAAAACTCCAGTAAGCAGGCAGAAGCCAGGGGAAGTCACCCTGTCCCTCTCCTACCTGCTCTAACGATAGCCTTTGTATCAAGAACCGCTTCCTTCATAAGGATGTGGCTTTTAATGGTGTTTTTCCCCAGAGACTTCCACAGGAGCTTCTTAATAATTTTCCCTTCCACTTAAAGGCACTGTCAGGTCCTCAAAAACATAGGGCAAGTCAGCCTTCCACGATCCCCTAAGCAGACCCTGACACTCAGACAGAGGAAGGTCTTCTGCGTGTGGCTGAACAGTGTCCCCTTGTTCAGGAACTTCACTTGAGCTGAAGGAAACAGTTCACTTTGCCTGTCATGATTTATCCTTACTGACAGTGTTTATCATTCAACACAAGGCTTGGATGGGACTGGGTGGATAGGAACTAAAGCAGCTGATTTATATTCAGAGCGGAGTTTAAATTAACTGCGCCGAAGTCAAATCTCGCATTGCTCGTGTTTGCTTTTTCTGAGTAGTGCTGAGGACTTATGCTTTGGTCCATCCAAATTCCTAATGGGCCAAGTGCCCCAATTACAGATGATTTTGTGAACATCTATACCTACTGAGAGCTGATGCAGGAATGACTCAGGAGTAGCTTTGGTGTCCTTCATCTGGTTTAGGCAAATGACACCGTGAAAAGCATGACTGCTCTGAGCCCGGAAGAGCCTTGGCTGGAGTGACTGTCTTGGGTCTCTATGGCTCTCTCATGGCTAGATCTCAGGACACATTCAAAGGGGCTTGTGTGCTGGTTGTGTTTTTAATGGAATGGATACTGGGTGGGGGATTGACTGGTGCTATAAATGACATAGGACTGAATTGCTGGGAGATAAGTACCTGGGAGTCACCATCCCATTCTCCCTATTTGGAATACACTTGAAATTTCCAGAGTTAAAAGAGTTTCATTTTTCTTTTAAAGGAAGAAACTTTTTTTTTTGGTGGACCAGAGACCTGAGAGAAAAGTCCAGAAAGAGGGACCTTGAAAATTCATCTTTAGAAAACCCCCCGTGAAGCCCTGACAGACTCCACTGCTTGCTGCTGTGGGTTAATAACCTGTTGGAGGAGCCAGGTGACTAGGACAGACTCTGCCACTGATATCAAGGGCTAACTGCTGAATGGGAAGTCTCTGTGTGGCTGGCACTCTTGTTTCCTACCCAACAGTCACCCCGGCTTCGTCCTTGCTGGTAGAACTCCGTTGTGTTCAGCAACACCTTGCAGGAGGTAGGCTCAGACCCTGGGAATGAGTCATGCCAGTGATTGGTTTAGGAGTGGCCATGTCACCCAGTTCTGCACAGTGAAATGCAAGGGAAAGTCTTTGGGGTAGGGCTAGACTGCTGGGAAATATTTTCCTTTCTGATACACAAAACAGTTGCACTAGGAGAAGCTTTTCTTTCCTTGGTGTTGACACAGGCCGCTGTGTTCTCTCAAAGACCTGAGGCCTCTTTTTTTCTCTCTGGCCCCATCTGCTGCACTGATCCCCCTTTATCACACTCCTCCAACCACTGACCTCCTGCTTCTTAGAACAAACTAATCACACTTCTGCCTCAGGAACTTTACACTCTCTGTTTCCTTCTAGAGTTCTCTTCCTCCAGATCTTCACGGGCTCCTTGTTCACATCCTTTGGGGTTTTGCTCAGATGTCGGTTTCTCAGATCTTCCCTTGCCATCATTAAAAAAATATCCCTATCCTTCTTCTCTTTATCCTTATTCTCCCTTTTTCTATTCTTCATAGAATATACCACTAACACACTATGTAACTTTAAAATTTATTTTGCTCAGTGTCTTCCTTTTCCCCATTAGAATGGAATCTAGAGCAGGGAATTCTGTCAGTTTTATTCACTGTTGTGTCCCCAGTACAAAGAAAAACACCCAATACGTAGTAGCACTATTAAATACTTGCTGAATAAATGAACACACTGATGCTGTACAAGCTTCAGCAGCTATCTTGTGATCATGAGGGGACTGAAGAAACTCACAGAGAAACAGACCTACTGCCTCAACATCGTGGAGCCACTCACTCAACAACTCTGCCTGTGAAGTATTGTTATTGAGGTAATAATATCCTAATAATTTAAGTCGCTGCTAATTGGGAAATATTTCGCTTGTGGCTGATATCCTAAATGTTACACCTTTCAAGCTGCTGGGATGAGAGTCTAAGAAGACTTTGTTGTCCCATCCCGAGAGGATTTGGGCAGAAAAGGGATGGGGAATCAGGCCCTAGATTGTCAGGAGTGCTATCAGTTAAGGAGGCATGCAGCCTGATCTCTCTCTGCCTTCTGGTGCACCCGGGGTCTCTGTGTTTCCACCAACGCAATGGGCATTCTAATACTCATTTTCACTATAGGTCCCAGATCTAGAAACCTCAAAGGAGTTTCAGGCCTTGGTATTCAAGAAATAACCTGTCAGCATGTTCTTTTTGTAAATGAAGTAACAGAAGTTGGTGGCATTGTAGTGGGTCCCTTTTAGCCACACAGCTCTTGAAACAGGGCTGAAACAAAGGCTGAAAACTCTTGCCTTCTCCATTGATCTTCTTTCTCCCTGTTTACACTAGTTCGGAATTCATCACCATCATTCCTGAGAGACTGAGAATTCTCATACTACCTCCATCTTCAATATGGGGAAATGGGATGCTGACATTTACCTGGTCATCTGAACTTGTCTAGACAGGTAAACCAGCCACTGGCAGGGACGCTGGGACAACCACAAAAGAGGTTACAAAGATAGGGCTCAACCTGGTTTACATGGAGAATCGGGGCTCCCTTACAATGGTAAATCACATCATGTCACTCTCCTGCTCAAGAACCTTGCATAGACTTTCCTTGCTCTGAAACTGAAATCCAAACTTCTAGCAGATCCTACAAATCCTTGTTGAATCTGCCCCCACTTCCCCAGTCCCATCCCACCAAACTCCAGGCACAAGCCTTTCCCTATTCCTGCCCCTGAGTCTTTGCAATCATTGTTTTCTCCCCTGAGGTGGACTTCCAACACTTTGCATGGCTGACTTATTCTCAACCTCAAGGTCTATATTTTCCTCTTTAGAGAAATATTCTCTGACCTCCCTCCCTACTTGATGTGGGAGCATCCCAGTTCCTCTGCAGCATCACTGTTTATTTCATTCACAGCTGCTGCTGCTGTTGCTGCTAAGTCACTTCAGTCGTGTCCTACTCTGTATGACCCCATAGATGGCAGCCCACCAGGCTCCCCCGTCCATGGGATTTTCCAGGCAAGGGTACTGGAGTGGGTTGCCATTGCCTTCTCCTTCATTCATAGCACTTATCATCATCTGTAACTGTCTTAGCTGAATGTCTTCCCAACTGGGCTGTCCAGAGGGCAAGGACTATCCTCTCTTCTTAACTGCATCTACAGGGCCTCCTTGCTCAATGCCCAGCACATGACAATGCTCAGTAACTACGCTGAGTGAATAAACGAAAGGACAGATGAACGCTCTGCTCATTTCCACCACGGCACCAGATGGTCAGGCCCCAACAGGACACTGGTCGAAAGATCCCTGATGGCCCTGGACAAATCAGAAGTGTTGCAACCACCACAAGATAGTGATGCCTCAACTCAATCAAAAGAGGGCTGCACAAGGCTCTAGGCCTCCAAAGTGTGGAACTGCTTCAACCCATCAGCCCAGGTCCTGCCCTGAACAATCCTCAACTTCTGAGCACAGACGGGCTGTCTTGCCAAGTTTCCCCCAGTCTTCCCTGCCACTGTTTGGGAAGGCTTGGCTTTCCTGCAGCCAACCGGGCAGTCCAGCAATGACTGAGGGTTAACCAGTGGGATACTGGGGCTACAGGGAGCATCAGTCCTTCCAGGAGCCTCTCTGGGTCTTTCCTATGCTGATGTGATTCATGGGAACATAGTCAGAGAAGGATCCCACAGATCAAGTATGTTTGGGGAATTCCAAGGATGAGGGAATGGAAGCCCTCCTTTTATATAAGGGGTGAGGTTTGCAGTGTTAGAAAGATAACTAGTAAGGCCACATGTACCCTTTCTCCTCATATCCACTCCCAGTAAAGAAATGGATTCACACATACATATATACACACACACAATATACACACGTACATACATACACTCTCCCAACACACACAAATGTACAACTACTTCTGCAAAAAGATTTATTTCTCTTTCTTCAAAAATATTTAATGTTTCAGCAAAAGTTATTCTGAGATAGAAACTCCCTGGCCGGTTCCCTGGCCATTAAGGAAGTCAGGATATCACATGGGGTTGACCCCTTCACTTACATAGGCCACCATAATCTCTCAGCTGGAGATTCTGCAGAAATGGTTAATGGAATGAGGGGGATGTTTTTCCGTATATCAAATTCTGAGTGTTTCTGATGTCCCCAGACATCCAGTTTCCCTTAATACTTTCCAATCTGGGTCTGTCATCCTTGTCTTAAATCTAGTTATAATTTCAGCTGTCAGTTTATTTCCCAAAGTGAGAGTAGTAAACAGGACTTTAATGAATCTATCAGCAAGTGCTGTTGTGCAAACAGGAGCGGTGAAGAAATGGATATTGCACTAGGAAGCAAAAGACCTGGATGTCGGGCCTCTTGCACCACATCTGGCTGAGAACCCAGGAAGTCATCACCTTGGGAGGTCTTAGTGTCCATATCGCACATGCAAGAAATATTAGCACCTCCCTGTCTGAAGATGGACACAAGGTTTTCTCTGGTGCTGAATTGTCTGACTAGCACTCTGTCTGACTCTGAGGAGCATGAACAACGCACATCTCCTTCCCTCGGGGAATTTGCTGGTGTGTAGGAGAAAGTTCTGAATCTTTCTGTGCTTATTTATAAAGCATCAGGGTTGAGCACAGTCTGTTCTGCTCTCCAACTCTTAAAATGATCGGTACATGAGATTCAGGTTCCTGCGTGATCAGTCACTCAGTCGTGTCTGACTCTTTGTGACACCATGGACTATAGTCTGCCAGGCTCTTCTGTCCATGGGATTTTCCCAGCAAGAATACTGGAGTGAGTTGCCATTTTCTCCTTTAGGGGATCTTCCCAACCCAAGGATCAAACTGCATCTCCTGCATTGCAGGTGGATTCTTTATGGCTGAGCCACCGGGGAAGCACAGGTTCCTGAATCCCTTTATAATAAACACAGTTGGGTGATCTCACAACCATATATTCCTCTTTTCCTGTGAACAAAATTGGGTGGTCTTGTGCTTCAGGGGAGAATGGGCCCGTTATCTACCCCTGGGGAAGAAGCTAGTCCAGCAAATCAACATTGATTTCTTTCCCCCTTGAGTGTTTGGTGGACATCTGAGACAGTTCTGGCCAAGGTGGCTTGAAGGAGACTCCAAATTCCACTGGAGGAAGGAGGAGGGTTTCTGGAGAGGTTATTTGTTATTCAGTTGCTCAGTCATGTCCGACTCTTTGCAACCCCGTGGACTGCAGCACGCCAGGCTTCCCTGTCCCTCACTATCTCCCAGAGTTTGCTCAAACTCATGTCCATCAAGTCAGTGATGCCATCCAACCATTTCGTCCTCTGTCATCCCATTCTCCTTCTACTTTCAATCTTCCCCAGCATCAGGGTCTTTTCCAATGAGTCAGTTCTTCGCATCAGGTGGCCAAAGTATTGGCGCTTCAGCTTCAGCATCAGTCCTTCCAAAGAATATTCAGGATTGATCTCCTTTAGGATGGACTGATTGGATCTCCTTGCAGTCCAAGGGACTCTCAAGAGTCTTCTCCAACACCACAGTTCCTAAAAAGAATAGGCACCATTCCTAAAAGAATACAGTTCCTAAAAAGAATAGGCAATAATCTATCAGCACGTCTCTCTGACTCTGTATATTTTTGTGTGAGAGTCTGATATCTAGAGCTGCTGACACTATATTGCCCCACTGAGGGGAGAAGTTACAGTGCTGAGGATGGCAGGTGGATAAATACCTGGGTTCTTGAGGATATCATTGAATCTCAGAATTGCCTAAACTTGCACTACTCTATTTGCATACTTTGTGTTTCAGGAGATAATAAATGTACTTGTGACGAGCCATTTTCCAATGGATTTTCTTTTTCCTGCAGCTGAAAGCATCTTAACTCTATAAGGATAAGTTAAATTATGCATAACAAACAACACTCACATCACAACTTCATACAAGTTAACTTCTCACTCAGGCCATCTGGCCCTTGGGGATGGCAGAGAAATCTGCTCATCATAGTCTCTTAGGGTCATGGCTGTTGGAGGTTGGGAAACTAAGTTTCTGCCCTGAAGTGACGTCTATCACTTCCCCTCACATTAAAAGCAGGTTATGTGAATATGATTTCCTTCAAAAACTGTTGGGAAGTACAATCCTGCCCTCTGCCCAGAGGGTGGAAGTGTGAAACTATTTGGGGACAGCACTAATGTTGTTCAGTCGCAAAGCTGTGTTCAGCTATTTGCGACCCTGTGGACTGCAGCACGCCAGGCTCCTCTGTCCTCCACTATCTCCTGGAGTTTGCTCAAATTCATGTTCATTGAGTGAATGATGCTACCTAAACTGTCTCATCCTCTGCTTCCCCCTTCTTTTGCCCTCCATCTTTTCCAGCATCACAGTCTTTTCCAATGAGTTGGCTCTTTGCATCTGGTGGCCAAAGTAGTGGAGCTTCAACTTCAGCATCAGCCCTTCCAATGAATATTCAGAGTTAATTTCCTTTAGGATTGACTGGTTTGATCTTCTTGTAGTCCAAGGGACTCTCAAGAGTCTTCTCCAGCACCTCAGTTCCATCACATTCACTGATACAAACTCTAGGAACAGCAAGGGGTATGACCTTGGATCAACAATGTAACTTCTTTAAACTTTGGTTTCCTCACTTGTAAATTTAATTTTTGAATGTTTTCTCCCTTTCCTTCTATTGAAAGGATACAATGAGTAATAAAGATGAAGGTATTTTTAAAAGCATAACAAAGCCTATTTGTGTGGGTCATTGAGGAGTATTTATGCTTTCTCAGCAAAGATCACAAGCTAGTTCCTGCAACTGCTTTATGTATGTAACTTTCTCATCTCTTCCATGTGTCTGCAACCAGAACACCTGGTAGTGAAGACATTGACTGTTTACTGTTTTCAGAATAAAACAGAGAAACAATGTTTTAGAAGGAGCTGTGGAGGATGGTGGAGGAAAAGGGATGAGTATGGGAGTAATTTTCCTTATGGCACTTCTAGGAGGCTGTCTTATTAATAAGAAGTTCAGGTGCCATAACAAAGGTTTCCCAGGTGGTGCTAGTGGTAAAGAACCTGCCTGCCAATGCAGGAGACGTAATAGATCCCTGGGTTGGGAAGATCCCCTGGAGGAGGGCATGGCAACCCACTTCAGTATTCTTGCCTGGAGAACCCCATGGACAGAGGAGATTGGTGGGCTATGGTCCATAGGGTCGCAAAGAGTCGGACACAACTGAGTCGGCTTAACACACATGCCATGACAAAAATGCCACAGACTGACTGGCATAAACAGCAGAAACTTATTTCCTCACAGTTCTGGAGGTTGAAAGTCGAAGGTCAAGGTGTCAGCAGGGCTGGTTTCTCTCGGGGCCTCTCTCCTTGGCTTATAGATGCGTCTCCCCCGTGTCTTCATATGGTTGTCTCTCTGTATGTGTCACTGTTTCCTTTTCTTTTAAGGATGATGATTTAGGGCCCACCCAACCAGTCTCGTTTTAACTTAATTACCTCTTTAAAGACTCTTTCTTCAAATGCAGTCACACAGTTAGAGCTTCCACATGTGAATTTTGAGGGGACAAAATTCGGCCCATAACAGAGGCCTTTCTTTTCTTCCCAGTGAGAAGGAAAAACCACAGGAGAATCACATACTAATTTCCTCCGCACATAAGAGGGAAAGGAGAAGACAAAGGCATAAGACAGAGAAAGAAAAGGAAAAAGAAGAGGAACTGAGAACTTGAAAACCCCTCAAGCAAAGGCTGAGAAAGCTCTGGGAAGAGAGGGCTGCAGGTGCAGAGATGTTTGCAGAGGGTCAGTGTGCAGACATCACTCAGCTCTGAGCGTCTACCCCCTGAGCAAGTCTGCATATGACAATCAATGCAAGGAGCAAGGAGAGCCAGCTCAAGCCACTTTTAGCCAGTGAACTGTTGCCAACTTGCTGTGTGCAGAGGGATTGGTGGTCTAAACGAAGCTCAGTGCTGCGGAGTTTACTTACAGATATAGTTGTATAAGATATTCATAATTAATTGTGTAGGTTTAGATGCTTATGAAAGTTTATTTATCATCTTAACCGGAGTCTCTGCATTAAGTTCATTTTAAACAGAACCCTGATTTAGGGAACTCAGCAAGACATGAGTCACGGCTAACATACTGAAATCTGGGTGAATTCTGCTCTTCACCTGGACTCTTAACAGCCAGGACCTATTGGGCAAAGGAAAGAGGATATAGGGAAGGAACCATGCAAATATAAAACATGGACATATTGAGAGCATTTGCTCTGTAGTCTCTGTTACGGGCTCAATTTCAAGGCCTAAAAGAGAAGACAGTGGGCAGCCAAAGAAAAGGAACAGTGCAGTGGGAGTGGCCATCATTTCACACGGCTCTCAGGCCACTCCTGAAGGACCCCATAAGCAGACAAAGCACAGGCTTAGGCAAAAACAAAGTAAATAAAAAAAATTCTTTCGAAAGCATTTTATTTTCAATCTTTTTCCCCCAACAAGTAATTCAAGTAGTCATCAAGGAGAAAGGAGGTTCACTGAATCTTCTTGTAGTTATTAAGTTTGGGGGCAGTGGTAGCTGAATCATCAGTAAGGCTTCCAAGAAGAGCTCTCCTCCTAAATGAGACAGGTGAGTCGATACATAACTCGTGACGTGAAGAATCGGATGGGATGATTCAGTCAAAGTCAGGCCTCAGATATTCAATTGTGCAAATCATCCAAATGATATAGGTATAAATATTTCCTGCATGGCCCCAGCATTTCACTCTCTCTGAGTCACAAAGGACAGCTTCAACCTGGCATTGACTCAAAAGTACTTTGTCCAACTGCAGACACAAAGTGAGGATGAAGCGATTTTTATTGTTATTGTCATCATTAATCCTTTAATTAAGGTCTCCTTTATTCATGTCAATATCCTGCCCCTTTCTCCCCTCCCTCTCTTCTAAACCTCATTCGTTGGGCTGGTTTCTCCAAGCTCTCCCAGCTCAAATTTTAATTAAAGTGAGTTACAAGCCTTGAATCTCTAATGAGCCCCTCTTCCAGATTCCACTAGAAATCAAAGTTGCTGCACTCTCTGTGGTCTTGCTCATTAGCACGATATTATTTTTTGAATATAGAGAGCCCCTATGCTGAGACTTCTTGCTTTATGTTGATATTCAGAAATATTTCTCACATTTTGCATTGGCATCAGCAGCATATATCACTGAAGGTAAAATGAAATAAGCAAATGATGCATGAGTGGAGACTACTTCATTCTCCATTTATCCTGCATCATTGGAGACTAGGGGTGTGGGAGGTTCCATACTGGGGGGCTTTTCAGATGACTGGGACCTCTTCTGGATATCAAAACTTTTTGTTTTAGCCTATTAATGTAAGCTTTCTAAAATGCAATCTCTGTGGCTCAGTAGGTGAAGAATCCACCAGCAACATGGGAGACCTGGGTTCTATCCCTGGGTTGGGAAGACACCCTGGAGAAGGGAAAGGCTACCCACTCCAGTCTTCTGGCCTGGAGAATTCCATGGACTGTATAGTCCACCGGGTCGCAAAGAGTCGGACACGACTGAGCAACTTTCACTTTCACTTTCACTCTTAAACAGAAGTCATGCTTTCTTGATGCTTCAACCCATCATTATGATGAGTGGTCAGCCAAGCTTTGGTATAGAGCATGCTGCAATCACACACCAGGCTACAGTCCTGCTCTGGAAAGTTGAAGTTTCCACAGGCTGGGCTTCTAAGAAAGTCTGAAAAGTGAAAGGATTAGTTGCTCAGTCATGTCTGACTCTTTGTGACCCCACTGACTCTAGCCAGCCAGGCTCCTCTGCCCATGGGATTCTCCAGGCAAGAATACTGGAGTGGATTTCTGTGCCCTCTTCCAGGAAATCTTCCCCACTCAGGGATTGAACCTGGGTCTCCTGTATTGCAGGCAGATTCTTTACCATCTGGGCCACTGGGGAAGCCCAGGAAAGTCTGAAGGGGGAAGTATTAGCCAGAAGAGGGTGGGTTGCTGCATTTGCTAATTTGTCCTTTTTGGAATGTGAGATGTCCTTTTTGGAATGTGAGAGCTAGAGAGGAATTCAGCAGTCATCTAGTCCAATGCCATAAGCTTACAGGTTAGGAAAGGCAAGAGGATGTTTGCCCAAGGTCACGACGCAGTGGTCAAGGTGAACACTGACCTGGTTATGATCCAGAGCTTAGGCTTTTTTCACCCATAACAGGTAGGACACTGCACACACATCTGTCCACTGTGTGCAATCTCCTTGCCAGTCCTTTTTTTTTGTTTGAAAAGGTGCAAGGAAATGGGTGATCATCTGGGGTCCACAACAAAGAGACAGGTGACTGGACCAGATAATCACTGTCCCTACAGGAGAGTCATATTCTTGTGACTTGTCTAAATTAGTTCTCCTGTCTAAATATGTTTCCTCATCTCCAACTCCTCTCTACACACTCATCTCTAAGATTATTAGTTAATGTTTACATATTTGTTGTTCACAGAGCCCTTTAATCCAAGTTCACTTAAATTATTTTTCAGTTCAGTTCAGTTCAGTTGCTCAGTCATGTCCAACTCTTTGCGACCCCATGAATCGCAGCACACCAGGCCTCCTTGTCCATCACCAACTTCCAGAGTTTACCCAAACTCATGTCCATCGAGTCGGTGATGCCATTCAGCCATCTCATCCTCTATCATCCCCTTCTCCTCCTGCCCCCAATCCTTACCAGCATCAGGATCTTTTCCAATGAGTCAACTCTTTGCATGAGGTGGCTGAAGTATTGGAGTTTCAGCTTCAGCATCAGTCCTTCCAATGAACACCCAGGACTGATCTCCTTTAGGATGGACTGGTTGCATCTCCTTGCAGTCCAAGGGACTCTCAAGAGTCTTCTCCAACACGACAGTTCAAAAGCATCAATTCTTCGGCACTCAGCTTTCTTCACAGTCCAACTCTCACATCCATACATGACTACTGGAAAAACCATAGCCTTGACTAGATGGACCTTTGTTGGCAAAGTAATGTATCTGCTTTTTAATATGCTATCTAGGTTGGTCATAACTTTCCTTCCAAGGAGTAAGTGTCTTTTAATTTCATGGCTGCAATCACCATCTGCAGTGATTTTGGAGCCCCAAAAAATAAAGTCTGACACTGTTTCCACTGCTTCCCCATCTATTTCCCATGAAGTGATGGGACCAGATGCCTTTTATAATATAAATTATCAAGCTTGGAAATGAACAAAATGGTATAATGAATTCCCTTGCACCAGCACTCATGTTTTTTTTATGGCCAACCTTCTTCTATGTACTTCCTGACCCATTTCCTGGCCCAGACATCCCATCACTTCATCTGAAAATATTTCAGTAAGTATCTCTAAAATTCTCCTGTTGCTACTTTTGTTTAATTGCTGACAAAAATTTCTTTTTTAAGATAAATACAGTAATCTTTTCATCTGCTTTCCTTTGGTTTAGTTTTTTCACTTTTCTAGTTTTGTGAGTTTGTCTTCAATTTATTTTCATGGTTTCCTTTTTTCAGTGGAGATATGTAATGGTGTAAATTTCCTTCTGATAACTGCTTTACCTGGTTCTATACCATCTGATATGTATATGGCATTTTCATTATCATTATTTAAAAAAAATTCTATAATTTTACACTTCTTCTTTGACTCAACAATTATTTAAGGGCAAGATATTTTTCTTTTCAGATTTCCAAGTGTAAAGGCCTTCATGTGCTATCAGTTTCTAGTTTTATTGAATTATGATCAAAAAATATTGGTTGTATATAGTTTTTATTTCCTGGAATATATTGAGGTTTTCTTTGATTCCCAATACATGGTCAATTACTGTGAAGGTTAGATGTGTAGTTTCTATTATCAGGTGTCAGAGTTTGATATTGATCTTTAGATTCATCTTATTGGTTATGTTGTGTAATTCTTCTACATCCTTACCAATCTTTTGTACACTTGATCTTTCTCATACTGAAAGTGATATATTAAAGTCCTTATCGTATTACATAATATGCATATATACTTTTCCTTTTATGTCCAGGGGCTTCTGCTTTGTAAACACAGATGAGGTATAATTGGGTATCAGCATTATGAACTTTGCCTTCCCTGGTGGTTTGGTGGTGAAGAATCTGCCTGCAATGCTGGAGTCTCAGGTTCAATTCCCGGGTTGGGAAAATCCCCTGGAGAAGGAAACTGCAACACACTCGGGTATTCTTGCCTGGGAAACCCTATGGACAGAGAAGCCTGGCGGGCTATAGTCCATGGTCACAAGGGTCACAAGAGTCGTACAGGACTTAGCAACTGAGTAACAAAAACAAAAATTATGAACTTTAACATAATAAAGAGTCCTCTGTTTCTTTTTTAAAATTTATTTATTTTTTAATTGATTTTGGATTTAATTGATTGATTTACTGGATTTTTTTTCTAATAAAGTTCAGCCATTTTATTAGACTGTGTCTCAGTGTGCCGTTTTGGGTCAGTTTTCCTAGGTATGTGCTGTGTCCTTTCAACATGTTTCAAACTTTTGGTTTCCCTTTAAATTCAAGAATGTTCTTTATTTTATATAATAGATTACAATATTTGTTCCGTTCCACTGCTTTGGTCTTCTTTGTGAATGCCTCTTATACATAGGTTGGATCTTCCTTCCATATCTTCTATAGCTATAATTTTTTCTCTGCATACTCTTTAAGAAATATTTCTCTGTTTCTCCTTTATATTTGAAACGTCTAAGCTCCATCTTCTGTCTGTCCCATGGCACTGTCCACTGTCATTGCTCGCGTCTGTGTTCATTGTGGTTCAGTTTTCATTTACAAAGTTTCTCATTTTAGTTCTAACTCTTTTCTGGATGTTAACCTCTCTTTTCCAAACTTCCTTTTCTTTAGTGACCTAATTTCTGAGCTTTCTCAATTCATTTTTATGTGTTCCTTCATCATTTTAAAAATGACTTTAGCTCACTTGGAACATTAGGGTACAATTTCACACAGTTTATGAGCATGCCTTTTTAGCCGGCTTTTATCACTTGTGTAGGGGCATTGTTCTGTCCTTTTTCCCTCTCCTTATATTGACTTTGTTTATTTTCTTTGGCAATCCAATTTTCTGTTGTTCATTTTTAGGGGAGGTAATATTTCTTGTATTTTTAGGGGTGTGAGTGGGCCAGCTTTTCACAATGCTAGCTTCCTTAAGAATGTAAGATGTTTTTGTGAAGTAATCACAAACATAGTTTCTACCATGTGGTATCTGCCTCTTGTACTTCCTTCCCCTTGGATCTTTTCTTTCCCATGCCTCCAGTGTCCCCGTCTTGCTCAGTTTCAACTCCACCCTCAGCAGCTTCTTCTCAGGGTAGCGGCCTCTCCTGGAAGCCATTTTGTATTTACTTTTCATAAGGTCATAGGACCCGTACTACTCCAGTACTTTCAGGCTTCATGAGGTCTCTATGCTTTTCCATGTATTGGATTCTGCAGAACCCCTTCCAATTGAAGCTGCTGTTCTTAGACTGGTCCACTGTGTTTTCCAGTGAGCACCTGTGGCGATTCTGGAGTTCTGTCCTTAGGGCCATCAGAGGTCACTTGTCTTCATTTTGCATAGATGCTGATATCAGACAGATCTTACAGCTGTCAGTGACTTATCTCCCTCCCACTCATATTTCCAAGCTTATAAATGTATCTTTTCACTCGGTTTTGTTATAGATATATCCACAGGTTTTTAATTTTGCTATCCTGATGGCCATATATATCATAATGAGGGACTTACATAAATTTTAAAACTATGCTTTTACAATTATCTTGCCAGAATCTATCCCAAGTCATTTTGATCATGGTTATGTGGCTGTTTTTTTAATTTATTTTTTAATTAGAGTATAGTGGCTTTACAATGCTGTGTTAGTTTCTGCTGTACAACAACGTGAATCAGTTATAAGTATACATATATCCAGGCTTTCCTGATGGTTCATTAGTAAAGAATCCACCTGCCAATGCAGGAGACATGGGTTTGATCCCTAGATCAGGAAGATCCCCTTGGAGGAGGAAATGGCAATCCACTTCAAGATTCTTGCCTGAGAAATCCCATGAACAGAGGAGCCTGGTGGGTTACAGTCCATGTGGTCACAAAAGACTAGGACACAACTTAGCTACTAAACGACAACAACAACAATACATATAAACCCTCCCTCTTGAGTCTCCCTCCCACCTCCTCCATCCAACCAACCCTCTAGGTCATCACAGAGCACCTAGCTGAGCTCCCTGTGCTATATATAGCAGTTCCCATTGACTATCTATTTTACACATGAAGGTGAAAGTGAAAGTCGCTCAGTTGTGTCCGACTCTTTGCGACCCCATGGACTATATAGTCCATGGAATTCTCCAGGCCAGAATACTGGAGTGGGTAGCCTTTACCTTCTCCAGTGGATCTTCCCAACCCAGGGATCGAAACCAGGTCTCCCACATTGCAGGCAGATTCTTTACCAGCTGAGCCACGGTAGTGTATATATATCAATGCTGTGGCTGGTTTTTGATCGTCGATTCCTTGAAGACAAAGAGACTGATAATCTGTATCCTAGAGCAAGGACACAGAGTTCCATACGTAGATAGGTTTACAGTTTTGTTAACAGATTATAACAGTAATACACACATTCCCCAAATTTGGAAACTACATAATAGCATATAAGAAGAAATTAATATTGCCAGTTATACTACCACCATAGAAATACCCACCGTTAACAGCCTGGTGTTTTATCTTCTAGTATTTTACCCAACTGAATTTTAAAAATATGTGTTTCAATTGAAGAGGCTTCCCCCTGGTGGCTCAGTGGTAAAGAATTCACCTGCCAATGCAGGAAGCACAGGTTTGATCCTTGGTCCAGGAAGATCCCACATGCCATGGAGCTACTATGCCTGTGTGCCACAACTATTGAGCCTGTGCTCTCGAGCCCACGAGCCACAACTACTGAGCGCATGTGCTGTAACTACTGAAGCCTGCATGCCCTACAGCCTGTGCTCCACAACAAGAGAAGCCACCTCAATGAGAAGCTCATGCACTGCAACTGGAGAGTAGCCCCTACTTGCCACAACTAGAGAAAAGCCCACACAGCAATGAAGACTCAGCACAGCCAAATAAACACATTTTTAAAATATATGTCTTAATTGAGATCATAGTATACATGAAATCTCTGTGTTACAGTTATCAGAGACTCACTCAATTTACCCTAGGGAAGAGGGATATTATTGCTAAGTTATTTACAAAGTGAAAATAGAAACTTGATGGGGTGCTACCAGCAACTGTGGCTGCTGAGGAACTGGCGATTCCCATAGTTTCCCTCCTGGGTCACATGCTCTTCTTGATATCTCACATTTTTGTTCTATTATAGTTCAGATTGTCTGTGGTAGATCTTGAATTCTTTCTACATTACAGTCTTTCAGCCTTAGCTCCCACTGATAATGAACTCATGTAAATTGATACAGCCACTGTTGAGAACAGTATGGAGATTTCTTTAAAAACTAGGAAGAAAACTACTATACGACCCAGCAATCCCACTATTGGGATTATACCCTGAGAAAATCACAATTCTAAAAGACATATGTACCCCCAAAGTTCATTGCAGCAGTACTTATAATAGCGAGGACATGGAAGCAACCTAGATGTACATTCATAGTTGAATGGATAAAGAGGTTGTGGTACATATATACAATGGACTATTACTCAGCCATAAAAAGGAATGAATTTGAGTCAGTTCTAATGAGGTGGATGAACCTAGAGCATGTTATACAGAGTGAAGTAAATCAGAAAAAGAAAAACAAATATCATATATTAACACATGTATATGGAATCTAGATAAATGCACTGAGAGAGTGGCATTGAAATACATACATTACCATATGTAAAATAGATAGCCAGTGGGAATTTGATATATGATGTAGGGAGCTCAAGCTGATGCTCTGACAACCTAGAGGGGAGAGATGGGGTGGGGGGTGGGAAGAAGGTTCAAGAGGGAAGAGACAAGTGTATACCTATGAGCTTATTCAGCTCAACATTGTAAAGCAATTTTCCTCCAATTAAAAATAAACACATTTTAAAAAGAAAAGAGAAAATCACAAATTTGCATTTGACAAAGGAAAAAACATAAAATAGTAATGGTTCCCCTATTAAAAAAGCAATAAACAAAAACCAGTGAAACCGAGTTTGTTCTTTGAAAAGATTAACAAAATTGAGAAAATTTTAGCTAGATTGGCTAAGAAAAAGAGAGAGAAAATTCATCTCAATTGACATAGAAAAAACATTTCACAATATTCAACACCCTTCCATGATAAGAAAAAAAGTTCAACAAACCAAGAATAGAAGAAAGTATCTCAATATAATAATGACCATATACAAAAAGTCCACAACTCACATCAGACTCAGCAGCAAAAGATTGAAAACTTTTCCTCTAAACATCATCATTAAGACAAGAATGCCTGCTTCTGTCACTTCTATTTAACACAGGATGAAAGTTCTAGCCAGAGCAATTAGACAAGGGGGGGGGGGAGAAATAAAATGCATCCAAATAGGAGAAGAAAAACGATCTCTGGTGGCAGATGATATGACTTTATATGTAGAAAATACTTAAAATTCCACACACAAAAAATCTGTTAGAACTAATAAATGAACTCAGCAAAGTTATAGAATACAAAGTTAACATGCAGAAATCAGTTGCATTTCTGTACACTAACAATGAGCAATCTGAAAAGGAAATAAAATAACTTCATTTACAATAGCACCAAGAAAGAGTAAAATACTTAGGAGTGAACTCAGCCATGGAGGTGAAAGATACATACACTGAACACTAAAAGACACTCATCAAAGAAACTGAAGAAGACACAAATAAACAGAAAGACATTCTGTGTTCATGGATTTGAAGACTTAATATTATTAAAATTCCCTAATTTCAAAACTCTTTATAAAGCTACAATAATCAAAACAGTATTTTACCAGCAGAAGGGTATATAGACAACAGAATAGATGAGAGAGTCCAGAAATAAATCCTCACATATATGGTCAAATGATTTTCAACAAGGTGCCATGACTATTCAATAGGGAAAGGAGAGTCTTTTTAATAATTGGAGCTGGGAATACTGTATTCACATGCAGAAGAATGAAGCTGAACTTTTAGCTTATACTACATATTAATACAATAATTAACTCAAAATGGATCAAAGACCTAAGTAAGAGCTAAAGCTACAACAGTCTGAGAAAAAAAAAAAAACAGTGGAAAGACTTCATGACATCGAATTTAACAATGATTTCTTGGATATGACACCAAAAGTACCGGCAAATAGATGAGGATAAAATAGAAACAGTGACAGACTTTTATTTTCTTGGGCTCCAAAATCACTTTGGATGGTGACTGCAGCCATGAAATTAAAAGATGTTTGTTTCTTGGAAGAAAAGCTATGACAAACCTAGACAGTATATTAAAAAGCAGAGACATCACTTTGCCAACAAAGATCTGCCTAGTCAAAGCTATGGTTTTTCCAGTAGTCATGTATGGATATGAGAACTGGACCATAAAGAATGTTGAGCACCGAAGAACTGATGCTTTCAAACTAGTGCTGGAGAAGACTCTTGAGAGTCTTAGCAAGGAGATCAAACCAGTCAGTTCTAAAGGAAATCAACCCTGAATATTCATTGGAAGGACTGATGCTGAAGCTGAAGCTCCAATCCTTTGGCCACCTGATGCGAAGAGTTGACTCATGGGAAAAGACCTTGGTGCTGGGAAAGACTGAAGGCAGGAAGAGAAGGGGATGACAGAGGATGAGATGGTTGGATGGCATCACCAACTCAATGGACATGAGTTTGAGCAAACCCTGCGAGATGGTGAAGGACAGGGAAGCCTGGTGTGCTGCAGTCCATGGGACTGCAAGGAGTTGGACATGACTGAGCGACTGAACAACAACAACATGACAATATAAAACTGTGCATTAAAGGACACAATTAACCAAGTGAAAAGGCAACGTATAAGCTGGAAGAAAATATCTGCAAATCATGTATCTGGTAAGGATTTAATATCCAGAATACATAAAGAATAAAGCCAAAAATAAACTAACAGCCTGATTTAAAAATGGGCAAAAGGACTTGAACAGACATTTCTCCAGAGAAGCTATACAAATGGCCAACAGTATCTGAAAAAATGTTCGCCATCACTAATCATTAGGAGAATGTAAGTGAAAACCACAATGGGATACTATCTCACACACATTAGGTTGGCTACTATCAGCACTGTGAATCAATGTTGTTAAGAAACATGTCTGGGTAGACCCAGATTTCTCAGCCTTGGCACTATTAACATTTTGGATCAGGTAATTCTTTGTTATGGGGGCTGTCCTATGCATTTGGGGATATTTAGAAGCATCCTTTTCCTCTACCCACTACATTCCAGTACTTACCCCCATCCCTAGTTGTGACAATAGAAAATGTCTCCAGACACTGTTACATGTCCTTTGGGAAGCCAAGGTGCCCTTGGATGAAAATCACTAGATTCAATCACACAAATAAATGAAGAGCCTGCTTACTCCATGAAGTTGATGAGAGATCTGACCTTAATAAAAGCATCTTTAAAATATGTTGGTTTAAGGAACTGTTTTACAGTTTACCAACAGCTAGAGGCAAAGTTTGACTTCAGAATTCCCTTACCCTCCCCTTCAGTATCCCCTTGTATTTTTCTCCTATAAATCACTGCCACCCCTCACTTCTAATCACAAGAATACAGTAGCTTGTCTTCCTATTGCCATCCAAACATAATCTCAAGAAAAGAACTAGTAAGGAATTTAAAAGATGATACAGGAGCAGACTATATTAGATAGATGAAATTAGTTGGACTAATTTATAGGGAATGGGCTTCCCAGGTGGCTCAGTGGTAAAGAATCCTCCTGCCAATGAAGCAGACACAGGAGATGTAGGTTTGATCCCTCTGTCAGGAAGATCCCTTGGAGAAGGAAATGGCAACCCAATCCAGTATTCTTGCCTGGGAAATCCCATGGACAGAGGAGCCTGGTGGGCTTTAGTCCGTGGGGTCGCAAAAGAGTCGGACATGACTTAGCGACTAAACAACAACAGGAGCAATATGATGCAAGGAACTGAGCTAGAATCCAAGCAACCCGGGAGCTGGTCCTGGCTTTGTTAAAACCAATTGTGTAGCCCTAAGAAAGTCAATTAATCATCTGGACCTATATCATCTTCTCTGCAAAGCTGAGGATTGGGTCCGACGATTTTTCTGCACTCATTCTCATTAATGGGTAAATAGCTAACAAAGAAAGTTTTGTTGGTTGCACATTTGTTGCAATAATGTGCAACATGGCAACAGTGTACAACAAAGTGGTCACATCTTTATTGGAAGTGTGCTTTCACTAGGCAAAGAAACATCTAGCCTTGAATGCCAGATTCTACATCAAGGTAAGATAAGAAAGCATAGAAGATTCTGTAGCATGCATTCAGTTGTGGAGTGTAAGACCCGCACAGCTGCACGGTATGGAGAACACCTTGTCCTACACTCTCAAGGAAATCCTGAAGCCTAGAGAGGGGGAGGGCAATTTGTCCACCTCTTATTGGAAAGTGGCATAATCAACATGGTGTTTTAAATACAGAGGACTTGAAAGCATAGGAAGAATTGCTTTTTGGAGATGCTACACCTTATTCAGTTCTATACACTGTCAGGGTCACTTATCTGAAACCACTCGGCACACTCACTCATGGCTCCTGTCCTTGGTGGAGTGAAATAATTTATTTCCTGTATTTTTACAAATAAGTCCACTGATAATCAGGACAAAGACACAAAAAATATCACGAGCAGATAGATGTTGAAAGACAAAAATCCTCCACTGGCATAGACAGGAGACCCAAACTACACAGGATAGTAAACAGGGAATATGTTAAGTAAAGAATTATTGACTTGTAACAGGGGGATGTAGTAACAGGGCATTGACTACTAGGGGTGAGGAGAGCTCTGAAGAATCGGAGAATGGCTGATATAGACAGGGAACAGGCACTGCCCTAGGGCTGAGGCAGAGCAGAAAAACTAACTAACCCCTAACACGCTAGTTTGAGATTCAGATATTGTTGGGGAGGGTGGGGGCTTGGCGCGGTGGATGGTGAAGTTTGCCAAGGTGACAGTCAAGCAGGAAACTGTCCCCTGGAGTGACAATAAAGCTTTCCAGAAGGGGTCTGAAAGAAAAGCGGTTCAACATTTTGGAAAACCGACTGTGGCACTAGAGGGACTTGCCAGGAAGCTTCCAGGAAGCCACCCCACCACCCTACGAAGTGCTCTTGAACTCACTGGAAGTCGGATGAGTTGCCTGTAGAACTCACCAGAAAGTCATGCACAGGGGTGAAGGAGGCTGCATGGGCATCCGGCACACCAACACCGCAGGAGCAAGAAACAAAGCACCGCGCGGGCAGCCAGGAAGCCCTTCGTCCGGCAGCGCTCCTCCAGCGCCCTCTACTGGCGAAGCTCAGCATCGTGCCTGCTGGCGAAGGAGGGATATTTGATAAGCAACACTTGCACAATCAGCAACACGATCATGGCTGTTATACACATACACACCACACACACGTATCAAAATAACACAATATATACATGGCTGTTCAGGTAAGAACTATCAAAACAGGAACTCCTTTCCTTTAGCTCAGTCTCTCCTGGATGCCCAGAGTTTCTACCTGCCTGCACTCACTGAGGAAGGCAACCTGTCCCACCTTGGCCGCAGGCAGAACTCCAAGGCCTGGGTTTTCTGACCCATTTTCTTCCCTCAGCCCTCCCACTGGGGCTGCACTGTGCGCTGAATGATCGCACAAATGTCATGAAAGCTTTTTAAAAGAGTACTGCTTGGACTCAGAAGCTCGGGACATTAGAGAGGAAAGTAATTTAGCTACAGTGACCTCATGTCAGGTTAGCATCTGTGGTCCCGGCTACTGTCCACCTGCTGTCCGTTTTTACTCTCTAGAGTGTCCTGCTTTAGGCAGTGAATTACATGGTCCCCCAAATGTAGTGTGAAGGTTGTTAATCACTCAGTCATGTCCGATTCTTTGTGACCAGCAGTCAATCCGCTTCCCTAGGTTACAAGTGAGGAACTCTCTCATGTTGATCGTAAACAAGAGCCTTCTTGGGTGGTGGGGAGGATGGGACTCAGGTCTGCGGGGTGACATTGGCTGGTTACTGAGTCTCTCTCTAAAGGCCCCCAGCTTGGGAAGCTGAGATGATAAAAGGAGATAATGTGTGCAGGGTATCAGGCATGAGTTCTGGCAGCCCCATCAAGTAGCTCCTCCATCTGCCCACCTCCCCATTTTCCATCACATGTTCTCAGTCTTTAAGGATGCATTTTTTCTGATGGTGGAGCACAATAACCCTTCAGGATAATCACTGCTAACAGAGAGGCTTAATCTCAGTTTGTTTGAGAAGGACCAGGGCTGTAAGTGTCCCATACTTTCTAAGCAAGCAGTAGATATTGAAACCTTTCTCCAATTTTTGCCTCCCTCCTCTAAATTCCTGCTTCCTGAAGGCTATAGGCACTTAGGGCAGTGGAACAAAGGCCACCCTCTGGGAATACTGGTCCACCCAGGTACAAGTTCTTCTTGGGAAATTCAGTTCAGTTCAGTCACTCAGTTCTGTCTGGCTCTTTGTGACCCCATGGACTGCAGCACACCAGGATTCCCTGTCCATCACCAGCTCCTGGAGCTTACTCAAACTGCTGTTCACTGAGTCAGTGATGCCATCCAGCCATCTCATCCTCTGTCATCCCCTTCTCCTCCTGCCTTCAATCTTTCCCAGCATCAGTGTCTTTTCAAATGAGTCAGCTCTTTGCATCAGGTGGCCAAAGTATTGGAGTTTCAGTTTCAGCCTCAGTCCTTCTAATGAATATTCAGGACTGATTTCCTTTAGGATGGACTGATTGGATCTCCTTGCTTGAGAGTCCAAGGGACTCTCAAGAGTCTTCTCCAACACCACAGTTAAAAGCCATGAATTCTTTCGTGCTCAGCTTTCTTTATAGTCCAACTCTCACATCTATATATGACTACTGGAAAAACCATAGCTTTGACTAGATGGACCTTTGTTGGCAAAGTAATGTCTCTGCTTTTTGATATGCTTTCTGGGTTGGTCATAACTTTTCTTCCAATGAGTAAACGTCTTTTAATTTCATGGCTGCAGTCACCATCTGCAGTGATTTTGGAGCCACCCAAAATAAAGTCTCTTATTGTTTCCATTGTTTCCCCATCTGTTTGTTAAGAAGTGATGGGACCAGATGCCATGATCTTAGATTTCTGAATGTTGAGTTTTAAGCCAACATTTTCACTCTCTTCTTTCATTTTCATCAAGAGGCTCTTTAGTACTTCTTTGCTTTCTGCCATAAGGGTGGTGTCATCTGCATATCTGAGGTTATTGATATTTCGCCCAGTAATCTTGATTCCAGCTTATGCTCCATCTTGCCCAGCATTTCTCATGATACACTCTGTATATAAGTTAAATAAGCAGGATGACAATATACAGCCTTGAAGCACTCCTTTCCCAATTTGGAACCAGTTTGTTGTTTCATGTCCAGTTCTAACTGTTGCTTAATGACCTGCATACACATTTCTCAGGAGGCAGGTCAGGTGGTCTGCTATTCCCATCTCTTGAAGAATTTTCCAGTTTGTTGTGATCCACACAGTCAAAGGCTTTGGCATAGTCAATAAAGCAGAAGTAGATGTTTTCTTGGAACTCGCTTGCTTTTTCGATGATCCATTGGATGTTGGCTATTTGATCTCTGGTTCCTCTGCCTTTTCTAAATCCAGCTTGAACATGCAGAAGTTCTCAGTTCATGTACTGTTCATGTACAGTTCATGTACTGTTGAAGCCTAGCTTGGAGAATTTTGAGCGTGACTTTGCTAGCATGTGAGATGAGTGCAGTTGTGCAGTAGTTTGAGCATTCTTTGGCATTGCCTTTCTTTGGGATTGGAATGAAAACTGACCTTTTGCAGTCCTGTGGCCATTACTGAGTTTTCTAAATTTGCTGGCAGATTGAGTGCAACACTTTCACAGCATCATCTTTAAGGATTTGAAATAGCTGAACTGGAATTCCATCACCTCCACGAGCTTTGTTCATAGTGATGTTTCCTAAGGCCCACTTGACTTCACATTCCAGAATGACTGATCACACCATCGTAGTTATCTGGGTCATGAAGATCTTTTTTGTATAGTTCTTCTGTGTATTTTTGCCACCACTTCTTAATATCTTCTGCTTCTGTTAGGTCCATACCATTTCTGTCCTTTATTGTGTTCATCTTTGCATGAAATGTCCCCTTCGTATCTCTTATTTTCTTGAAGGGATCTCTAGTCTTTCCCATTCTATTATTTTCCTCTATTTCTTTGCACTGATCACTGAGAAAGGCTTTCTTATCTCTCCTTGCTATTCTTTGGAACTCTGCATTCAAATGGGTATATTTTTCCTTTTCTCCTTTGCCTTTCACTTCTCTTCTTTTCACAGCTATTTGTAAGGCCTCCTTGGACAACTATTTTGCCTTTTTGCATTTCTTTTTCTTGGGGATGGTCTTGATCACTACTTCCTGTACAATGTCACGAATCTCTGTCCATAGTTCTTCAGGCACTCTATCAGATCTAATCCTTTGAATCCATTTGTCACTTCCACTGTGTAATTGTAAGGAATTTCATTTAGGTCATACCTGAATGGTCTAGTGGTTTTCCCTACTTTCTTCAATTTAAGTCTGAATTTAGCAGTAAGGAGTTCATGATCTGAGTGCAGTCCAGTCCTGGTCTTGTTTGTGCTGACTGCATAGAGCTTCTCCATCTTTGGCTGCAGAGAATATAATCAATCTGACTTCAGTATTGACCATCTGGTGATATCCATATGTAGAGTTTTCTCTTGTGTTGTTAGAAGAGGGTGTTTTCTATGACCAGTGCATTCTCTTGGCAAAACTCTGTTAGCCTTTGCCCTCCTTCATTCTGTACTCCAAGGCCAAATTTGCCTGTTACTCCAGGTATCTCTTGACTCCCTACTTTTGCATTCCAGTCCCCTATGATGAAAAGGACATCTTTTTTGGGTGTTAGTTCTCAAAGGTCTTGTAGCTCTTCATAGAACCCTTCAACTTCAGCTTCTTCAGCATTACTGGTAGGGGCATAGACTTGGATTGCTGTGACATTGAATGGTTTGCCTTGGAAATGAACAGAGATCATTCTGTTGTTTTTGAGATTGCATCCAAGTACTACATTTCAGACTCTTTTGTTGACTATGATGGCTACTCATCTAAGGAATGAGGGGTTCTAAGAGATTCTTGCCCACAGTAGTAGAGATAATGGTCATCTGAGTTAAATTCACCCATTCCAGTCCATTTTAGTTCACGGATTCCTAAAATATCGATGTTCACTCTTGCCATCTCCTGTTTGACCACTTCCAATTTGCCTTGATTCATGGATGTAACATTCCAGGTTCCTATGCAATAGTGCTCTTTACAGCATCGGAGTTTTCTTACATCATAAGTCACATCCACAGCTGGGTGTGGTTTTCGCTTTGGCTCCATCTCTTCATTCTTTCTGGAGTTATTTCTCCACTGATCTCCAGTAGCATATCAGGCACCTACTGATCTGGGGAGTTCATCTTCCAGTGTCCTATCTTTTTGCCTTTTCATACTGTTCATGGGGTTCTCCAGGCAAGAATACTGAAGTGGTTTGCCATTCCATTCTCCAGTGAACCACGTTTTGTCAGAACTCTCCACCATAACCTGTCCATCTTGGGTGGCCCTACAAGGCATGGCTCAGAGTTTCACTGAGTTTTAGACAATGCTGTGGCCCATGTGATCAGTTTGGTTATTTTTCTGTGATTGTGGTTTTCATTCTGTCTGCCTTCTGATGGATAAGCATAAAAGGCTTATGAAAGCTTCCTGATGGGAGAGACTGACTGAGGGGGAAACTTGGTCTTGTTCTGATGGGTGGGGCCATGGTCAGTAAATCTTTAATCCAATTTTCTGTTGATGGGTGGGGCTGTGTTCCCTCCCTGTTGATTGACCTGAGGCCAAACTATGGTGGAGGTAATGAAGATAATGTGTGCCACATTATCCTATGTGCCACAAATAAGACCCAGCAAAGTCAAATAAACGAATAATTAAACAAACAAACAAAAAACAGTCATTGTGTCCTTCTGGTCTTTGGGGACCCAACTCATGGTTCCATGGTTGCACAGTGCTGGAACATCTTTGAGGAGATACCCCATGTCCAAGGGCAAAGCAAAAGCCCCAGCAAGATGGTAGGAGGAGTGAAATCGCGTTTAGAATCAAACCCCATACCTGCCAGAGACACCCAGAGGGCTCAAACAAACCTTGTACTCACCAGGACCCAGAGATCCCACAGAGACTGAGACAGAACTGTGTTTGAGTGTCTCCTGCAGAGGTACGGGTCAGCAGTGGACTGCTGCAGGGCCAGGGGTTCTGGGTGCAGTAGACCTGGGTATGGCATAAGCCCTCTTGGAGGAGGTCACCATTAATCCCACCATAGAGCTGTCAGAACTTACACAGGACTCGGGAAGCAGACTCTTGGAGGGCATAAACAAAACCTTATGCATACCAGGACTCAGGAGAAAGGAGCAGAGACCGCACAAGAGACTGGCCCAGACTTTCCTGTGAGTGTCCTGGAGTCTCTGGCAGAGGCTTGGGTCAGTGGTGACCTGCTGCAGGGTTGGGGGCACTGAGTACAGCAGTGAGTGCATGGCACCTTTTGAAGGAGGTCTCCATTATCTTCATTATCTCCTTGGGAAGGATCATCTCAAGATCTCCATCTGGTGGCCACACTGTAGAACACACTCCTTGGACAATTTGATGACAACCAGGTGGGCAGTTACTCTGAGGCTGTTTGTGAGACAAAAACCTCAGGCTGGGACCCCCTCATGCAGGACTCCTAGTGATGTTGCTGAGAGAGGCTACTTGGGGGCACTTGTCTGGGGGTGCATTTCTCAGGCCACACTTAGACACGTATTCAGAGACTGCTCTGCCAGGCTTGCTGCCCTGTATCCAGGTCAAGTTACTCCAGAGTTTTTCAGCCTCAGCATTCTTGATGTTTGGAGCCAGATAATTTTATCATGAGAGACTGTCCTGCTCATTGTAGTCAGTTTAGCAGCATCCTTGGCCTCTACACACTAGATGTCAGTAGGAACTCCTCCCAGTTTCCAGTTATAACAACCATGAACATCTTGAAGAAGTTGCCAAATGTCCTCTGGGGGGTGCTGTGGAGGAGCTGCCCCTGGGTGAAAACTACTGGTTGAAAACCTGGTTCAACAAATGAGCTGTTCAGTTAAACATTTCAATTCTTAGCCAAGTGGCGAGGAGAGCAGGACTCCAGTTGGGTCAGCAGCAGGTCCTGGGACCCACAGTGTGTGGGGTCCAGGAAGCAGGGATTAAACCAGCCCTGGGCCCTAGTCCTCCACAAGCTTCACCCATGGGTCTCTCATTGCCCGTATACATGTAGGAGTTTTTGAGACTGATCTCTTTTACATTTCAGTGGAAAACAAAGCCTGTTTCAGACAGGTCTCGATGATTTCATCTCAGAATCCTCAGATTCAGGAGGGCCTGGAATTATAAGAACAGCTACAGTTGGTTTTCTTCCTTTTTTCATCAAGAAATAAGAACCAAGCCCCATGCTACTGTTTTTTTCCTGCCTTTGTTCCTCCTCACTCAGCTCTGTAAGGTGGGTGTCATTTTACAAATGAGAAATGGAGTTGCAGTGGTCAAGTAACTTGTCCAAGGCCTTGGAGCTGGTACTTGGTAGAACTAAATTTTGAACTTGGGTTTCACACAATCTTCCACCAGTCCCCACTGTCCCCAGTGAGCAGACTTCTCAGATGCCCCTTTACAATTTGTCATTCGTGTAGGTGCTGATGAAGTTCTCCTTTTCCTCTGCCCTGGGTATGCTAATTTTGTTCTCCTTGAATAAGCTGGAGACACCTCAAGGAAAAGCATCATGCCTCCTGCTTCTCTTGTGCTGCTTTCAGAGCCAGTACAGAATTGGCACAGAGGTCTGAAAAGCACCAAGATTCACCAAGGCAGCCCCCTTTCATTAGGGTAGAGTCTCTCAAAATTATGTTTGCCCTGCCTGGAAGCCTCCAGAATCCCACAGACCTCACTGGCCCCTCTTTCCTTAGAACCATACCTAATGAAGAGATCCATTTCATCTCCACCTACATCTCCCTCCGGTGGCAATCTAATTAGGTTCTTTCTACAATTAACTATTAGTAATTAAAGTGGAACAAAGCCCATGTGTCATTCTTAAACTTCATCCATTAAACAACAATGTCCAATTTTGAAATCCCTCTTCAGACAAGGAGGCATGGTACATGTGTGGGATAAGAATTCTCCTGATATGCTAACCTAAATTTAATTATGCAAGGAGAACAGAGGTTTAACTTCATTCTTCTTGAAACTGCTGTAATTAAAACTCAATTAGGGGCCGTGCTGAGTAGATATCATCCTTATTTAAAAATGAGGGAATCAAGGTTCAGAGAATCATATTACACTGGTGTTTTGAAATAGCTTCCCATATGTCTGATATTTGAATTAGAAACATTCTTACTCTGTTTTTGATTGTAGAACAAACAAAAACAGGATTCTGGACTCTTCCTATAAGCCTCCCAGGTGGCTCAGTGGTAAAAAATTTGTCTGCCGATGCCAGAGATGCAGGAGACACAGGTTCAACCCCTGGGTTGGGAAGATCCCCTGGAGGAGGAAATGGCAACCCACTCCAGTATTCTTGCTTGAAGGATCTTATGGACAGAGGAGCCTGGCAGGCTACAGTACATATGGTTGCAAAGAGTTGGACATGACTGAGCATGCACACATGCATATGCATGAACTCTTCCTGCATGCATTGTGTTAGAAGTAGGACAATGCACTAGGAGATTCCATGCTGGCCTCGTGCTGGGTTTGGAGAGCAACTGGCTCATTGAGTCATTCATTCATTCATTCATTCATGTGAGCAGCAAGAGGCTCACCTGACTGGAGAAGGTACTGTTTCTGGCAAACGCACTCTTTCCAAATCTGGGCCACAGTGCTATGAAGTCACAAGGCCAGAGTCACTACAGTTATCAGAATTTCTAGGAACTCAGGGTTCACAAAGGGTTTTGGCAAATGTAAATTTATTGGACTTCCCTGGTGGTAAAATGGATAAGAATCTTCCTGCCAATGTAGAGGACATGGACTGATCCCTGGTCCAGGAAGATCCAACATGCCTCGAAGCAACTAAACCTGTGCACCATAACTCCTGGGCCTGCACTCTAGAGCTCAAGAGCTGCAACAACTGAGCCCATACTGGCCACATTGGGGTAGTTCATGTACCGCTGTCAGAGAAACACATTCCCGACCTAGTCTATGTCTTTGGTGGGGCTGTCTGCACAGACCACCCACGTCAGTGGACAATCCTTGTGACTTTGTCTTGGGAGTGCTACCAAAAGTGCATGTGTCAATCAGGCCAAGTACTGCCCAGGGCCACCACTTCCAATGGGAAAGTTGTGCCCTTCCCCAGGAGGAACCCCTGCAGGGGATGAGTTGCCCCAAGACCCATCTTGCACTCTGGTGGTGGTTTAGTTACTCAGCCATGTCTGACTCTTGCGATCCCATGGACTATAGCCCACCAGTCTCCTCTGTCCATGGGACTCTCCAGGTAAGAATACTGGAGTGGGTTTCCATTTCCTTCTCTGGGGGATCTTCACGACACAGAGATTGAACCTGGGTCTACTGTACTGCAGGCAGTCTCCTGCATTGCAGGTGGATTTTACTCCAACCAAATAAAGGATACCTTTCTAATTTGCCCAAAGGCACTGATGGGATAGCGGTGGTGTAGTCCTGCTGGTTTCAGTGTCCAGGCCCACAGTGCACTGGATATGCTACCCCTGGTTCTTCCCATACAGAAAATAGAGTGAATTCAAAATCTCTGGAGGCAAGCCTCTGGATCCACTCCAAAACAGGAGGCAGAAGTCATGAGGACCTGGAGGAAAGACCTCTCCTTTGTCTGGTGATCGAGGCCCTCTCCACTCATACCTTCTCTGTCTAATTATTTTGTTCTACCACACTTCTACCCACTTCTCCATAGACAATGAGATTATTTAAAACAGAGTTCTCAAGGAGTGGAGGTTTCAGGATGAGGACAGGAGGAGCTTGGTGTTGAGATAATCGCTTCTTCCAATAACAGAGAATCATGGTAAAGAGCTTCAAAAGGCTCCAGATACAGGAGAGGGAACCCTCCTGCATTGTTGCTGGGAATGGAAATTGGTGCAGCCACCACAGTACGGAGACTCCTTTAAAAACTAAAACTAGAGCTACCACGTGGTCTAGTAATCCCATTCCTGGGCATATATCCAGAAAAGATGAAAACTCTAATTTGAAAAGAAACGTGTGTACCCCAGTGGTTATAGCAGCACTATTTACAGTAGTCAAGACACAGAAGCAACCTAAATGTCCATCAACGGCTATAGAAGATGTGGTACATATACATTAGGTGGGTGCAAACATAACTGCAGTTTCAGATGATGAATTTTTAAATCATTATAACTAGGCTCAAACACACCTTTATTAATCAAGATAGGAACCATTACAATCGACACATTTTTGCCAGGAGAAATAAGTTTGTTTATTCATGTAGCATAAAAATCTGTGCTTAGGGATTCAATGAACTTTTGGAAAGTACTTTCTGCATCCTGCTGGTTGTGGAAGTATTTTCCCTGTAAAAAGTTGTCTAGATGCTTGAAAAAGTGGTAACTTCTTGATGACAGGTCAGGTGAATATGGCAGATGAAGCAAATCTTTGTAGCCCAATTTGCTCAACTTTTGAAGTGCTGGTTGTGCAATTTGCAGTTGGGCATTGTTGTGGAGAAGAATTGGGCTCTTTCTGTTGACCAATATGGGCTGCAGGCAGTTTGGGGTACATCTTATCAGTTTGCTGAGCATAATTCTCAGATGTAATGCTTTTGCTGGGATTCAGAAAGCTGTAGTGGATCAGATTGGCAGCAGACCACCAAACAGTGACCATGACCTATTTTTTGGTGTAAATTTGGCTTTGGGAAGTGCTTTGGAGCTTCTTCTTGGTCCAACCACTGAGCTGGTCACTGCCAGTTGTCACATAAAACCGCTTTTTGTCACATATCACAATCTCATCGAGAAATGGTTTGTTGCTCTTGTGTAGAATAAGAGAAGATGACACTTCAGAAAGATGATTTTTTCGTCAGCTCATGCAGCATCCACTTACTGAGGTTTTTCGCCTTTCCAATTTGCTTCAAATGCTGAATGATCATAGAATGGTTGATGTTGAGTTTCTTGGCAACTTCTCACGTAGTTTTAAGAGGATCAGCTTTGATGATGACTCTCAGTTGGTTGTTGTCAGCTTCTGATGGTAAGACACTGCGCTCCTCATCTTCAAGATTCTGGTTTCCTTTGCAAAATTTTTTGAACTACCACTGCACTGTACATTCTTTAGCAGTTCCTGGGCCAGATGTGTTGTTGATATTGTGAACCGTCTCCACTGCTTTACAACCCATTTTGAACTCAAATAAGATCGCTCAAATTTTCTCTAAGCCTCTCCCCAGTCCTTGCCTCCTGGCTCCTTGCCCTCAGAGAAAGCTGTTGGAGTCTCTCCTCCAGGCCCTGGCAGTTGTTTCTATACAGAAAAGAGAGAATGACAGTAGAGTGTGGCCCAGCCCCACTGTGAGGGGAGGGCAGGTGGATTGCCATTGAGCAGCAGCACAGGACAGAAATGACTCAGACTTTGGAGCCAAGCTGGCTGGAGAGAACTTGAGAAAGGCTCTTGACTTCCATGTGCCTGAAGTTATCATCTATAAATAGGGATACAAATCGCTCCTTTTTGTGGTGTCATAAAGTCTGGACTAGACAGGGTCAGATACTTCGCAGGGCTTTTCACACAGTTAAGTACTGCATTAAAGCTCCCACAGCTACAACTGACCTGTGGGGAGCTCCTGACCTCTGTCTATACTGTCATCTGATGAGTTCAGTGAGTGCCACTTGGTTTAATTCATTCAGCTAGTAAGCCTGCACTGCCCTTGAAGGCCAGGTGCTATGCTCAGACACAGTGAGGATCAAAGGGACTTGGTTTCATCCTTCTGGGGCCCACAGGTACCTCTGGAGCCCCTGTGGTCTGTTGGGGTAAGTAGCCTCTGCTTCCTTCCTGGGACCCTTAGGAGAGACCATGACCCTCCCCATTCCCTTCTCAGCCTGCTTGATGTGCTACGGAGCAGGGCGGCTCATGAGGGTCTGTAGGTACCTGCGAGTTCTGGCTGAGGGCACCTCCGATGAAAGTACCAGAGATAATCATGGTGATTCTGACAGCGGGGTGTTCACAGCTGCCCTGGCATTCTCCGGGGCTCTGCCTGGGGCTTAGAGCCACAGTACACGCTATAAGCCTGTGGGCTGGGAAAACAGGCGCTGTGCTAGGGGCTCCTGCATGGGGAGCTCATCTGCTGGCAAGGATCTGCCCTGAGATGGAGCCGATGCAGCTGGTCACAGGCCATCAGAAGCTGCTGGGGATGGTGTCTGAAGACCAGCTGTTCCAGGAGAGCAATGTGGGGAGGGGGCTGGTAGCGGGATAGGGGAAGGTACAGGCTTCCAGTCCCAACACACCTCCATCCCTTCTGAATCTCCGCAACAATATCAACTATGATTCTTTTTTTTCATATTTATATATTTATATAATACTGATTTATTTATTTAGTTGCAGCTCATAGGATCTTTAGTTGTGGCATGTGGAATCTAGTTCCCTGACAGGGATTGAACCTGGGCCCCTCAGCATTGGGAGCATGGAGCCTTAGCCACTGGGCCACCAGGGAAGTCCCTCAACTATGATTCTTATAATAAGGTCCACAAACCATTATCCAGGTGCATTAAGAGATTCAGAATTTGAGGTATTTTAAGAAAGTAACACGGTGTAAAGACTGTATGGTATCTGACAGCCCTGCGGAGTCTTGGGCAGCACCCCATAATCAAGCACATAAAATAGAGAAGCATTCAAACCTAGCCAGAGACAGAAAGACTATAAAATGCTTCACATTCATTTAGGAAGGAGTTGACCACCAAACAAGTTGTGCAAAATTATGGTTTACTGAACCCTTTGGATTTATGATCAAGAAGGGCTCGTCAAAATGTGCTAGTTACAAAAATAGCTAAAACAATAATAACATCCTCTCATATTTGCTGTATGACTCAAGGGGCTCAAACCAGGGCTCTGTAACAACCTAGAGGGTTGGGACGGGGTGGGAGGTGGAAGGGAGGTTCAAGAGGGAGGGGACATATGAGTACCTATGGCTGATTCATGTTGATGTATGGCAGAAACAAATACAATATTGTAAAGCAACTATCCTTCAAATAAAAATAATTTTTTCTAAAAAAAAAGAAAAAAATAATATCCTCTCGTATCCACAATTGCTTTCTCGATCTTACTCAAATGGGAAGAAAATACTTCTAGGAAACTGCATTTATATAATGCGCAGCTTAGGTGAAAAACAGTTGAGGTGCCAGGTCAAGGCCCAGCCCCCCCCCCAGTTACATTCCCCCCAGGTATAGACATTCTGGAGCTGCCCCGGCAGGAGTGACTGCCCAGAAGAAGGCCTGTGTGAGGAGGCACCTGAAAGGCCTTTTTTTTTTTTTAACTTTATTTATTTATTTTTATTGGCTGTTCTGGGTCTTTGTTACCGTGTGCAGGCTTTCTCTAGTTGCTGCGAGCAGGGACCACTCTAGGTGTGATGCTTGAACTTCTTACTGAGGTAGCTTCTCTTGTTTTGGAGCATGGGCTCTAGGGAGCTTGGGCTCAGTAGTTGCGGCTCATGGGCTCTAGAGTGCTGGCTCAGTAGTTGTGGTGCATGGGTTTAGTTGCTCTGCGACATGTGGAATCTTCCCTAACCAGGGATTGAACCTGTATCCTCTGCACTGGTGGACGGATTCTTATCCACTGCACCACCAGGGAAGTCTCTGGAAGGACTTCTTAGAGTTCCTGCCCCTCAGGTGGGCAAGGACCTTCCCCAGCCTGTAGAGGCTGAGGGCCAGCCTAGGATTTCTGCTTAAAATAGAGAAAGAAGAAGTCTCTCCCTTCCTCCCCCAGGGCTGTGAGGGCTGTTCCTCCTTGGCTTAAGGTGTTACCAGGTGTGTGTGCATGAGACGGGTGGGGACATGGCCTCGGCCTTGAGGAGGAGCCTAGTGGGGGCCTCTTGGCTCCAGGGGTAGGACCCACAGAGCAGCCGTCTGAATGGGCAAACTGCATGTTGCTCTGTCTGCATTAAGTCCTTTCCTTTATTCCTGATCTTGAAAGAGGGAATCCAGGGGAGGGGCAAAGTCCAAGCTCCGGCCAGCAGACAGTGCCCTGCAGGCCTCAGCACTGGCCACCTGCCAAGGGAGACACTAGGGCAGGTGAGAGTGTTACAAGTGTGTTTTCATTTCCTGGGAACGAGTCCCAGAGAATGAATTTTTCATTGCGTTACCAGAGAGCATTTGCACATTAAAGTTTAGGAACTCGTGACAAAAGAGAAGGGGCATGTCTGAGACACAGGCAGCTGAGAATGGCAGGTTCAGCCTCCTCTGCTCAGCATGGAGCTGGAAGACTGCGGCTTCCTTAGTGAGAACTGAGACTTAATGAACATATATACTTTGCTCACACGATTACTATATTGTGTCATTCAAACAACTTTTTGCATAAGATGCTATTGCTCCTATTACATATTTGCACTCAGGGTGGAGTGAGCCAGGGGTGGAGCTGGTGTCTGAGTCTGCAGGCCAGCTGTCCCTGTGGCCATCTGTAATATAGTAACCACAGGAGCGCTCCACAATGCTTGCACAGAGTCTCCACAGTGCTTGCTCTGTAACAGAGAGAAGAGAGTTTATAATACAATATCCCTAGGAACCTGATCCTCCATTAGCTCTTATCTCCTGTTTTTAAAAGTCAATCCAAGGACTATTAACCCAAGAAACACTGCCAAGCATTTGTAGATGGCTTTCAATGAACAAAACCCTTCACCACATTGCATCTCATCTTGATACTCTCAATGAGAAGGTAATGCTTGCAGAGGAGGACTTTATGTCTCTATTTGTTGAGTTTGGGGATGGAGGCTCACTGAGAAGTGTGCCTCCCACAGTCAGCAGGCAGATGGCAAGGACTTGAACACCAGCTTCTTTTATGATAGGTGTGCTACCCCATCAACTCCCCTCCTTCTACTCCAAACTTTATTTCCAGTCTTCCTGACCCAGTTTAGGCTGGCTTTACTACTTTGGGTTCCTAGAACCTAAAGGTTTATAGTCATAAATAATTGCACTCTAAGAGTTAATGTCAAGAAATTGACTTGAAACGGATCATCTAGCACAACAGTAATGTTTCCTGACTCCAGGGACAAGAAAACACTCGCTGAGGAATCGTGCCTTCATCGAATCAAACTCACCTTCATTATCTTAAAATTTAAAAAGAATCTTACTAGGGAAACATTAGGTTATGAGAAATCCAGAATTCAGGTGCTTTTCCATATGTTTTTATCTGCTTACTAGCTGATGAGTTCATTTGAGGACTCAATTGTTAACCACTTTTTTCAGTTAAACTTCCCCGCTCCGAACTATCAAGATGCATAAATATTGATTTAAATACATGCATTGAGATAGCTTCTCACTCATCAAATGGAGGCAAGCTACAGTGGAGGACAGGGTACATTTACACACTATCAGTTCAGTTCAGTTGCTCAGTCATGTCCGACTCTTGAGACCCCATGAATTGCAGCAGGCCAGGCCTCCCTGTCCATCACCAACTCCCGGAGTTTACTCAAACTCATGTCACACACTATGGCAGTCTTTTATTCATATATGATCTAAAACAGAAGTTTCATGAAACAACTCCTACCCTTATTTATAAATGGACTCTTAAGTGTTGAATTTTATCTTTTCTTTGTTTTTAATGCTGGACATGTCCCACTATATTGATTTCATAGTTCACTAATGGGGATTAAGATGTGCAGTTTCAAAAATACTGGTCTATGAGTTCTTACCCACTCTCTTGTGTCCAGTCGTCACTTATATGTGAGTTGAGTTTTCAGTTTTAATCTCTCTCTTGAGCTACAGACTCTAATCCCCAAAAGTCTATGGAGCTTCTCCACTAAGAGGAACTCAAAGTGAATGTAACCCAAGCAGAACACAACACCTCTCCCCTCTTTCCTCCCAGTTTCCCTCCCTAGAGTTCCCATCTTCTGAGGGGATCACTCTTGATCCAGGTGGCCACGCCAGACACTTGGTTGGTGTCCTCTTCTTCCCCTCCTCACTCCCCATACCTAATCAATCATCGAGTCCTGTCCAATAGCCCTTCTAAATATCTCCTGGATTCATCTACTTCTTTCCAACAGACCATTATTATCTCTGAACTACTTCAAAGTCTCTAAGTGGTCTACTTACTTTCCAACATGATGCCTTTCAATCCACCCCACGCAATGGAGAGAAGTCCTTCAAGGGTGTGAAGGCTGATCACTTTACTCTTTAGCAGAAAAGCTTTTGGTAATCTCCTGGTACTTGCAGTAACATGGCTTCCTTGGCTTTGAACCCTCTTCAATCTGCTCACCAACCCCACAGCTATCTCTGCTCAGCCCTACTCATTCTTCATGTCTCTGCTAAGATGTCGCTCACTATGGGAGCTCTGACCCGACCTAGACAGCGAATGCAGGTCAAATCTGGCCTAAGCATCCTTGTGTGTGGTCCTTTAGCGCCTTGCCATCACCCGTCGCAGCACTTACTGCCCTGTACTGTCTGAATAGTTCTCCATCATAGCCCAGTGTCTGCAAGAGATACTTGCTGAGTGAAAAAATGAATTCTGGTATGTAACCTAGCCTTTTCCTTCAATACATCATAAAACATTTTTCTACTGCCTCATTTTAAAGGAGGGCATCTTGTATAGTATTGCATGAGTGTACAGTAATTTATTTAACTATTTGTCAGGCATTTAGGTAGTTATAAGTTTCTTCTGACTATATATATTATTACAGTGAGCACCTTTGCATACAGTTCTCAACACGCAATTTTAATTATTTTCTTGGGCTAAAATTCCTAAAAATTGAATTGTGAGGCCAGAATATATGCATGTTTTAACAGGTTTTGATTTATATTGCCAGGTTGCCCTGCAGGAAGTCTGGGCTAATTTGCACTATTACAAACAGTATAGAAGAGTGCTCATTTTCCCTCATTCTTAGCAACACTGGGTTTCATTTTTAAAAAAATCTTATCCAATTTGAAAGGTAGAAAATAATAATTCCTTGTTGCTTCATAAGGGATATTACCATTAACAGCTGCATAAAATATTTTCATATATTATTCATCACATGAGGGTTTACAGATATACAAAAGATAGTAATAATAGCTGTTATTTAGACAGTGTCTACTTGTAGGCACTGTCATATGGAGAAGGTTGTTTGTGAGAACTTATTGCATGCAGAAACTGCCAAAAGTTCTGTTTACATTATTTCTCACCAAATCCTCACAAAAAACCTTACAAAATATGTAGTATTACATCTATTTTACAGAAAATCTAACTGAAATAATGATAAATTAGAAATGATTATAAATTTGAAAATAATTATTGCCCAATTAATATGTGCTAGTTATTAATGCTTAGTGCTTTCAAAGTCTTAATTAATCTCACAACAACCCTATTGTATAGATGTGAATTTTTGACAAAGGTGCTAATGTACTGCAATGAAGAAAAGACAGACTTTTCAACAAAGGTGCTGGACCAACTGGAATTTCACATGCAAAGGATGAATTTCCTTATCTGATACTATACACCAGATATAACTCGTAATCAATCATAGACCTAAATGTTATAGCTAAAACTATAAAATTGTAGAAGAAAATATAGGGATAAACTTGGTCTTGGATAATGTAAGAATTTCTTAGGAAAACCCCCAAATACATAAACTATAAAAGAAAAAGATAAGTGAAATGGATTTGACCAAAATAAAAAATCTGCACTCTTCAAAAGACATTGTTAAGAAAATGAAAAGACAAGTAGCAGTCTGGGAGAAAGCATTCCAAAAATCTGATAAAAGACATATATCTTGAATATATAAAGAATTCTTACAACTCAATAAGACTGCAACTCAATTTTTAAAAGAGTAAAAGATTTGAACAGCCCTTAATCAAAGAATATATTCAAGTGGCCAATAAGTACAAAGCAAGGTAAATAAAACCAAAAGAGACACAATTACACATTTTTACAATTGACTAAATTTAAAATACTGGCAATACTCAGAAACAGGATATGATATCACTTATATGTAGAATCTTAAAAAAATGATACAAATGAACTTATTTATGAAACAGACTCACAGAACTTAAGGTTACCAGGAAGGGTGGAGGGGAAGAGTTAGCGAGTTTGGGATAGACATATGCACACTACTGTATTTAAAATGGATAACCAACATGGATCTACTGTATAGCACAGGGAACTCTGCTCAAAATTTTGCAGCAACCTAACTGAGAAAGGAATTTGAAAAAGAATAGATACATGTATATGTATAAGAAGAATACAAGAATGTACAAGCATAGATTCGTGTATATGAGTCACTTTGTGGTATACCCAAAACTAACACAACATTGTTAATAAACTATACTCCAGTATAAAATAAAAATTTTAAAAGAAAGACCATTAATATCAAGTATAGGTGAAGATATGAGGAACTTAAACTCTCATACACTGCTGGTGGGAAAACAAAATGGTACAACCATTTTGGAAAACAGTTTGCCAATTCCTTTAAGGAATTATCTATTTTGATGTTTTTTAAAATTTTTGATCGGAGGATAATTGCTTTACAATGTTGGTTCCTGCCACACAACAATGTCAACCAGCCATCAGTACATATATGTCTCCTCCCTCTTGAACTTCCCTCCCACTTTCCACTCCATCCCACCCCTCTAGGTTGCCACAGAGCACCAGGTTGAGCTGCCTGTGTTATATAGCAACTTCCCACTAGCTATCTATTTTGTAAAGTTAAATATATACTTACTATGTAACTGAATAATCTTGATTCTTGGTATTTATCCAAAAGAAATGAAAACACACTTCTATGCAAAGAACTGTAGCAAACAATGATAACAGCTTTATTAATAAGATCCTCCAAATTAAAATAAAAAAATCCCAGAAGTCCATTAATAAATAAATGGGAAAATAAAATGCAGTATATCATAATGAAATATATATATCACTCTGCAATAAAAAGGATTGAACTGTGACATATGCAGTAACACAGATAAAACTTAAAATAATTATGCTGAGTGAAAGAGATGAAGTACAAAGGACTATAGAAACTACAGCTTAATTTATATGAAATTCTAGAAAAGGTAAAACTATAATGACAGAAAGCAAGTGAGTGGTTGCCAGGGGCTGGGGATGGGGAAAAGTGATCGCAGAGATACAGAAGACAGTTGGGTAACAGGACTGTTTCCTGTCTTGATGACTGTGGTAGTTATACAACCATACACACTTGTCATTATACTGTACAATTAAAATTGGTGGATTTGATTAAATGTAAATTATACACTGTAAATTTTATTGTAAACATGATTTTGGAAAGAAAGAAGGAAGGAAGCGAAAGAGGTAGGAAGGAGATAAGAGAAAAAGAAAAATACTGTCAGGCCAGATAAAAGCTGGTTAATGTCATACCAATATGACAATAAATATGGCAATAAAAGCATAACCATTGGGGCTATATTCTTTTGCCAGACAGAAGTCTACAGCTGTAAAAGAAGGAAAGAAGAAAGAAAGAAAGAAAATTCAATACCTATCATAATTCAGAAACTGGAATATTGAACTCCTGGGTTTATACCCACTTACAGGTGCACACATGTGTACTAAAAGGCAAGTTCAATGATGTTCACAGCAGTTTTATTTGCAATAGCTCCAAACTGAAAACAACCAAAATGTCCACCAATAGTAAAATGACTTGCAACAAATCAGACAATGGGTTTTTAACAGTAGCTGAAAAAAGCAAATGACAGTGAAATGTGATATCCTGATGAATTTCCTAGAGGTAATGTTGAGCTCAAGAAGTCATATGCAAAAAATACATGTGATAGAATTCCATCCATAGGGATTTTAGAAACAGGGAAAACTAATCTGTGGTGATTGAAGTCAGAGTAGCAGCCTCCTGGGGGAAGACATGACTGAGGGGGGGAGTGTACAGGGAACCTCTGGGGTCAGGAAATGTTGAATAGCCAGATCTGGGTAGTGGCTGCACAGTGTATACTTGAGCAAAAATTTAGTAAGCTGGACACGAGATTTGCAAACTTACTGAATTTAAGTTATGCCTCAGTGGAGAGACAATTATTTTAAAGACATACCAGAAGATCAAACCAGTCAATCCCAAAAGAAATCAACCCTGAATATTCATTTCAATGAGGACTGTGCTGAAGTTGAAGCTCCAATACTTTGGCTACCTGAGGCAAAGAGCCGACTCATTGGAAAAGACTCTGATGATGAGAAAGACTGAGGGTAGGTGGAAAAGGGGGTGACAGAGGATGAGATGGTTGGATGGCATCACTGACTCAATGGACATGAGTTTGAGCAAGCTCCAGAAGATAGAGAAAGACAGGGAAGGCTGGTGTGCTGCAGTCCATGAGGTTGCAAAGAGTCGGACTCGACTTAGTGACTGAACAATAACAGCAACAAAAAAATACTCGGTGCCTATTCATTTCAGTTCGTTGATTTTAGACTTGGCAGATGTACAGACCAGCTAGATTGGGTTTTTATCTGTTCTTTATGAAAACCAGGAACTTGGTAATATGAAGCATGGGCATTCTGAGCCGCCCTGTGAGTGAAGATTGTCTGAGAACTGTCTTGATGGTTTGGAAAACTACTATATAGGCAATCACATGTGTTCACATAGACTATGTTAATTATAACTTTCTTATCTGTTCATCGGGTCAGATTTCTCAACCACTCTCTCTGGGGTACCTGGAGCCTTGAGAAGACCTAATTGCCATCTGCCTGTCTGAGGACCTGTTGAAAAGCGCTTTAAGCAAACAGCTTGAACTGCAGGAGGAGTGGCAGCTGTTCATTTTACAACTGTCAGAGGGTCAGGGCCCCTTTCTTCTTCTATCAGGTAACTCTGGGTTCCCAGGTAGGTGAGCTCCCCTTCACCTGGGCAGAGTGGAAACTCAGAGCTCACAGGCTAACCTCAGCCTCACTGTACAGCCCCAGGGCCTGGTCACTCAATGTCTTTAAACCTCATCCCAAAGATGTTAGGAGACATATTGTATGTTCAGAGATAGGAAGACGCAGCATTTTGAACATGTCAGTTTTCCCCACACAAGTCTATGGATTCAATGCAATCTCAGTAAGCTCCCAGAACTAATACTGTTAGTTTGTTCATTTTGTTTTGTTTTTCATAAAACTGGGGTTGCAAAGAGTCAGACACGACTGAGCGCGTGCACACACACACACACAGAAAACTTGACAAGATAATTTTAAAGAATATATGACAGTCTAAAGGGCTAAAAATTGTCAAGACAGTCCTGAAAAAGACTAGGTTGGGGGTAATTTGATATCGGGAATTGTCATGAAATTATATGACAAATGACTCAAACTAGACACTAGCACTAGGTGTACTATGTGGACATGATGTGACACGGTGACGTTGCAGACAGCAGGGGAGGAAGTGCTGGACTGGGGCCACTGGCTATCCAAACAGAAAAAAATAAAATTGAATTCTCTCCTCCTCCATATATTCTGGACTTTGTGTAAATTCCAGAGGTACTGAGGACTTACAGGTGAAAGGCAAGAGGATTTCTTCAACTAGAGAGAAGAGAAGTGCTAACTATAAAAAGGAGAGGTTAATAAACCTGACTACATTAAAATTCAGAACTCTGTTCATCAAAAGATATTGATGAAAGGTGAAAAGACAAGCCATATCTTGGGAGGAGATATTTGGAACATTAATAACAAATAAAAAACTAGTATCTGAAGTATATGTTAGCTGCTCAGTCATGTCTGACTCTTTGGGACCCCATGGACTGTAGCCCACCAGGCTCCTCTGTCCATGGGAATTTCCAGGCAAGAATACTGGAGTGGGAAGCCGTTCCCTTCCCAACCCAGGAATCAAACCTGGGTCTCCCGAATTGCAGGCAGATTCTTTACCATCTAAGCCACCAGAGAAGCCCAGAATATATAAAGAGCTCCTGCTAATGCATAAAAGAAAGACAACACAGCAGAGACTGAGCAAAAACCACAAATAGACATGTCTCAGAAAAGGGCGAAATTATAAGCCCATTATAATCAGGGAAACGTGAAAAAAATTTCACGCAATTTTTTTCTGCCAGCAAAAAATCATTTTAGAAAAAAATGCTAAGTTCTGGGCAAGACATGAATCAAAAGAAGGAACTTCTATGTTAATACTTTCCTTTCTTTTCCTTTTTTTTCAACTTGATGCAGTCTCATGGGAAAACCATTTGATGGTTTCCAAAATTGAGCGTTTGGATATTTGTGGCCCAGCAATTCCACTTCTAAGTACACATGCTAGAGCAGGATCGGCAAACCATGGCTCACAGGCCACTTTTTGTTTATTTGTTTTGTTTTTGCTAAATAAAATTTTATTGGAAATCAGCCATCTCATCTGTATGGCCTGTGCCTGCTTTTACCCTAAGACAGCTGAGCTGAGTGGATGTAATAGGGACCATAAAGCCCAAAACCTAAAATATTTACTAATTAGCCTTTTACAAAGTTTGCCAACCCTTACCTAGAGACATTTTTACAGCCTCATCTTGCTCTCACCTATCACATTTTTTTTCTGCACTGGATCTTTGTTGCTGCACATGAGTTTTCTCTAGTTGTGGTGCATGAGCTTCTCATTGCAACGGCTTCTCTTGTTGGGGAGCATGGGCTCTAGGGTGCAGGCTCAGTAGTTGTGGCACATGGACTTAGTTGCTCCAAGGCATGTGGGATCTTCCCGGACCAGGGATCGAACTGATATCTCTTGCATGCAAGACAGATTCTTAACTGCTGGGCCACCAGGGAAGCCTCAACATTTTTTATGGACTTTATTTTTCAAAACAGTTTAAAACTTACAGAGAAGTTGAGAAAATAGTACAGAGAGCTCTCACATGCTCCTGAACCTTGTTTCCCCTATTATTAGCATCTTACATTAGTGTACTACACGCTACATGTTCATACATTGGTATGAACTAAAAGCGAAAGTTGCTCAGTTGTGTCTGACTCTTTCAACCTCATGGACTATACGGTCCATGGAATTCTCCAGGCCAGAGTACTGGAGTGGGTAGGCTTTCCCTTCTCCAGGGGATCTTCCCAACCCAGGGATTGAACCCAGGTCTCCCACATTGCAGGAGGATTCTTTACCAGTTGAGCCACAAGGAAAGCCCCAAAATGAACTAAGGTGTGTACTTTATTCACAGTTACTTAGCTTTTATTCATTATCTTTTTCTCTTCCAGAGTCCCTCTCATGATGCCTCATTACATTAACTTGTCATGTCTCCTGAGGCTCCTCTTGGTTGTGATAGTTTCTCAGACTTTTCTTGTTGTTTTTTTTCCTTTTTCTTTTTTAAGCTTTTTATTTTGTATTGGAGTGTAGCCAATTAACAATGTTATGACACTTTCAGGTGGACACCAAGGGGACTCAGTCATACATACATATGTATCCATTTTTCTGCAAACTCCTCTCCCATCCAGGCTGCCACATAACATTTAGCAGAGTTCCCTGAGCTAGACAGTAGGTCCTTGTTGGTTACTGATTTCAAATATAGCAGTGTGTACCTGTCCATTCCAAACTCCCTAACTATCCCTTCTCCCCATCTTCTCCTCCACTCCTGCAACCATAAATTCATTCTCTAAGTCTGTGAGTCTCTCAGACTCTCCTTGGTTTTGATCACTGTGACTGTTCTGAGGAATACTGCTCAAATATTTTGGAGGATGTCCCTGGGAATTTATTTGATGTATTTCTTATGACTCGATAGGGATTATGGGCTTTGGGGAGGAAGATCAGAGAGGTAAAGGATCGTTTTACCAAGGGTACCAACTAACAAGAATTATTTCTTCTGATAATGACTTTGATCACCTGCCTAAGGAAATGTTTGTCAGGGTTTGCCTGTCAAGGATTCTTCCCCACACCTTCTGCCTTTGCATACTGGACTCTCTGGAAGGCAGTCACTATGGGCTTCCCAAATGGCTCAGAATCTGCCTGCCAAGGCAGGAGATGCAGGAGACATGGGTTTGATTCCCTGGTTGGGAAGATCCCATGGAGAAGGAAATGGCAACCCATTCCAGGAAAACACTATGGACCTGGAAAATCCCATGGACGGAGGAGCCTGGTAGGCTGCAGTCCATGGGGTCGCTAAGAGTCAGACATGACTGAGTGACTTCACTTTCACTTTTCATTTTCATGCACTGGAGAAGGAAATGGCAACCCACTCCAGTATTCTTGCCTGGAGAATCCCAGGGACGGGGGAGCCTGGTGGGCTGCTGTCTATGGGGTCGCACAGAGTCGGACACAACTGAAGCGACTTAGCAGCAGCAGCACAAAATGCTCCAGGTTCACCATGTATATTTCCTTTTCTGGTTCTAGAACTGGCCATTTCTCCAAGGACTCTTGGTTCCTTATTGGAGAATGATATTAGAAACCAAGGTCTGGGTGCTAAGATGCTTATTGTTATTGGAGTGTCATTGCTTCTAGGCCCTCTTAGCCTATAGGACAGGAACTACGTATGTGTATATTAACCTGTATATATATATGTATATATATGCATATACAAATACTTCTATATGTAATCATCTGTATAAGCTACACATGGGTTTATACTAATGTCTCTCACTCTAATCCATTACCACATGGATCATTCCAGCTTCCTCTCCTTGACTATTTGTAAATTCCCACTCCAACTCTAAGAAATTGGTTTCCTATCATCTGTCAATCATTTACTTGATTGTCCAATTCCTGTGTACATGCTTAATAATATCAGAATAATTACTGCATGCCCCCACGGGAAACAATTTTATTAACCAGAGCACAGTGCTTATATGCACTTTTCCATGCCTCTAGTCTTACTTATTTCCAAAGTTGCTTAGATCAGATGCAAATGTTTCATTCATTTGCAATATGGTTAGATTCTCTTGGGACAGTCTGCATTCTTCTACAGGGTCCCCTGATCTCCTAGATGAATTTTTAAATTTGTGTATATTAAAATTCTGTTTGCTATTTGTTGCCCGATTCAGTCATGTCCAACTCTTTGTGACCCTATGGACTGTAGCCCACCAGGCTTCTCTGTCCATGGGATTCTCCAAGCAAGAATACTGGACTGGGTTGCCATGCCCTTCTCCAGAGGATCTTCCCAACCCAGGGATTGAACTCAGGTCTCCCTCATTGTGGGCAGATTCCTGACCTTTTTGTATTCATACCTAATTTATGGGATGCTTGTGAGCATTAAATGAGATAGCATATGTAAAGTACTTAGTCTTCACCGATGACTATTGTGTTTGTATTATTGCCCCCTCGGAAATCATGGTCAGTTACCTCTGCTCTGTGTTAAGTCATCTCCCTGAACTTCACATTAAGCCCTTTCTTATAGGTGACCACCTGTGAGGGGTCGAGTCCACTCCACCAAAGAGGATTTGGGGAGCCAGAGGTGAGGTTACAGGTCATCTGCTATATGACCTTTTTGGCATATGAGGAAAAAGGGGCACAGAGAAGTAGAAAGACTTCCCTAAGACCACTCAACTTTTTGCAAGGTTTCCAGGCTGCAATATCTGTCTTCTAGAGAGAGGTTTCTAGAGTTGCTCTCTTGATTAAAGAAAACCTCGCAGTGGTCGATCCAATACTGCAGATGTAGCAGAGCTGAAAGGAGACTGAGAGGAGAACCGGACACATTCAGGGGGGAAAACATTCTCCTGCAAGTGTAGGATTTCTGATCTATTAGCCCAGCCAGTGTGGTTAACTACAGCGAGCAGTGGGTAACACCAGGACTGGGAAATGGGGACTGCTCACAGCCTGTGGTTGGTGTAGTACTAAGAAATGACCACACGATGTCACCAGAAGCCATTATTTGGAAACAAGTCAACCTGGGCTCCCGGGATACTTCTGCTCCTTCAGTGCCTATCTAGCAGAAAGGAAATTTCCCTGGAGCTCTGAGTGGCCTCCATGCATGTGGCTAATGAAAGAAGGAAATTAATAAGCAAGTCCTCAAAAATAGCTTCAAAAGGGAAGGATTTACTTAGACCAGCACTGTCCAATAGAAATACAATGTGACTCCTGAATACAAGCTGAATATGTAAATTTAAATGCTCTAATAGCCACATCAAAAGAAAGAAAAAAGAAACAGAAGAAAATAACTCTAACAATTTATTTTATTAACCCAACAAATTAAAAACTTATCATGTCAATATATAATCAGTATAATAATATTAAAGTGATACTTTATTTTTGCCATCTGTTTTTGAAATCTGCTGTGTGTGTATGTGTTTAATTTTTATTGAAATATAGTTGATTTACAATGCTGCATTAATTTAAGATGTACAACAAAGTGATTCAGTTATACCTATACATATATATCTATTCAAGATTTTTTTCCATTAGAGGTTATTACAAGATATTGAGTAGAGTTCCCTGTGCTATACAGTAAGTCTTGTTGGTTATGCTGCACTTTAATTTACACTGACAGCCCATCTCCATTCAGATCAACCACACTTCAAGTGCTCAGTGGGGCCAGGGGCTGTCATGCTGGACAGAACTGAAACAAGGTCACGTGCATCAGCTCTGGGAAGCAGCTTGCATACATTGGAGAGATACGGGGGCCCAGAAGCATTCCAAGTGCAAGGCTAATTTAGCAAATAGTACCAAGTCAGCTTGCATTCCCCCAAATTCCTTGCCACCTGCTGGATAGTGCTGAAATTCTACTATCTGCTCCTTTGGGGCTTCATATCTTTTAAACCCTAAATGTGACACACTCTTCTCTTTTTCTACTCACAGGCCAGAGACCTGGGATCTGAGTTCATGGAAGCACGCGGGCCAGGAGGTCTTCTCTCCATAGAAAAAGGTAACAGAGGAACAGCTTCTCTGGCCCACCAGAGACTTGTCATAGCGAAGAGTTCAAGGCCCTGTAACCCCCTGCCACTCTGCCATCCCGTTAGCTTTCCCGAGCCCACAAAGGAAATGCTCAAGATGGTCAAGTTTGCCAGCCCTCCCATCAAACTAGATTCCAAACCAGAAGTGCTAGAGGAAAGTCAGCCCGCTTGGCTCTCTGAGCCCAGTTCCTATATCCCTTCTATCACCCTGGACCAACACAGCCCATCCACGCTGAACTGGGTTGTCTCATCCACACATGCTAGGCAGTTTTCATTGGACAGAAAAGGGAATGATGTCCTCACACTTCCTCCCCATCCCCACCCCCACCTTGTGGAAAAATTTCAGTCTGGTGTTTCCTTAGGCTTTTGGCCCAGTCTACTGTAAGGACTCCTGTGGAGAGGGGGAAGGGGGACTCGATTTCCCAGACTATTGTGGGCCCTGGTAACATACTATTATCTGGAGGAAATGCTGAACATTTTGGCTCCCAGGGCCAAACAGCCGACAGTGTGGAAATATCTGAATTTATGGAGAGATTGTTTTTCATTGCCTGGCATTGTGCTGACAGCACATGGAGGAGAAGAAGGGCTTGCCTGCCACATTGGAATAGAAGCCCCATTTCCTGAACAGACTGCTCAGATCAGAGTGCTTTCAAAAGAATTAACCAACGTTATTGAACAAAATGCTTGGGTGTCCACAGCCCACAGCAAACACAGCAGCCAGTATAGGAATACAGATGCTGAAAAAAGATTGGGAGTTCTGGGTGATGAAAAGGATGGTGGCAGTGAGTGAAAAGGATCAAGTGAAGCTGGTGTGCTAGCGTGGTAGCTTGGGGCAGCCACACAGAGCTGAGGCCCGTGTCCCACAGACATTGCTGCTCTGCCCAGCCCCCAGACCCCACCCTGTTTCTCTCCCTGTGTTCTAGAACCTAGCCCCATCACATCACCTCGACTGTGCCCCACACTCCCCTCCTACCAACCAAAGGGAACCAAAAAGTCAGAAATTTTAAAATAGGTGTTTTTTTTTTTTTTTTTTTTTTGCCATTAAATTCCTGGAGAAGGGAACGCTTTCTGGCGAGTAACATTCTCCAGGAAGACAAAAAAAGCTGACTCAGCAGCAACCGCTAGAAACTTATCTGAAATATCAAGTGTGTCTTACTTATTGGTAACTACTTGCTAACTTATCTAATTTGGAAACAGATTCTTCATGATGCAGCTCTCTTGGGTGGGAAGGAGTAAAACAACAACAACAAGACAAAATTGCTGAAAAGCTACACATAGGCGTATTCATTCCCATTTGCCCCTAAAGGTTCCAAGACCACAACTCTCATTCACTGGAGGTGATTACTGGCGTACAGCTTGAACTCAAAAAATAAGCCAGGGGTGAAGAAGTGGGCCTTACGGTTCACTGTCCCACAGTCCTGCATGTATAACTGTACAATTTAGCCTGGAAACTGCCTGCACCCCTTCAAGTTTGCCTGTGGGGTTGGCAGGTCAGTATGAGAATTGTATTTTTGAAGTGTAGGATTTGGTGACTCCTAGGGTCACATTTGGGGCTTCCCAGGTGGCGTGGGGTAAAGGGCCAATGCAGGAGATGCAGGAGATTCAGGTTTGATCCCCGGGTCAGGAAGATCCCCTGGGGAAGGAAATGGCAACCCACTCCAGTATTCTTGCCTGGGAAATCCCATGGACAGAGGATCCTGGTGGGCTACAGTCCATGGTATTGCAAAATGATGGACACGACTGAGCACACACACACACACAGTGTCACATTTGGGGACTGTGTGGGATTTTGCATGTGGATTTGCCTTCTTATCCAAAGAAGCAGCAGGTAGGATGGTGTGGCAGAAAGGGCACTGACTGGCCTGGAAGGTAGTCTCTGCCTGCCATCAATGGGTGGTATGAGCTAACATTTGTCACCTACTTCTCTGGGCTTCCCTATGGTTCAGCTGGTAAAGATTCCCCCTGCAATGCGGGAGACCTGGGTTCAATCCCTGAGTTGGGAAAATCCCCTGGAGAAGGGAAAGACTACCCACTCCAGTATTCTCGCCTGGAGAACTCCATGGACTGTATAGTCCATGGGGTCACACACCCAGCTTCTCATTATAAGGAAGAAATAAAAAGCAAAGCCTATATTTTGCTAAGAAAGAGTGAAATGGCAAAGTCCAGAATTCCTTTTAACTGTGCATTTGTGTTGCATGTGTGTGTGTGTTGTCTGTGTCTGATGTAATTCTCCTCAAATTTGACCACGAAATATCACATAGCCTAAATGCCAAAGCCTAACACTGTCCCTGTTAATAGCATTCCTATTCGGAAGCCTTAAAAAGATACCCAGGAAACCACCTGTTTCTGTTTAATCTGTAAAAAGTTTTAGTTTTAAAGGTAAGGTGTTTTTGAGTTGCTGAAGCCTAGTTTAAACAATACAAAGCACTTTGTTTTTAAAGCTTAACTAGACAAGAATTTGTTTCCTTTGGATAACCACAACAACAAAAGAGTCAGCTATTTTCTTCTCCAACAAGGAGGGGTATGTCATCACATGGCGATAAAACTGAAGATCCAGCCAAATTAGGACCGACAAAAAATGGCAGCTGGAAAAGCCTGAAATTGTAACCTATTCTCCAAGTCATGGAGAAATAAAATTAGGGCAAGTTCAAGGAAGAGAAGTATCAGTCAAGTATCTAGGTTTTGACTCTTCAAAACCCCTGAGAGGCCCAGCAATTTCTGGTGGAAATTCCCAAAACCCTCAATCATGAGTCACTGTAGTCTGCTACCCTCTGAGCCTCCACTGGTTTTGGCAGACATCAGCACCCCATATCTCCAGCCCAGCACTGGTGGGGAAGCTCTGATTGGGAGAGGATGGGGCTGAGGGACGGGTGGTAGTGAAGTGACCTTATAAGGCAATTTTAAGTCCTGGGGAAGGCCTGGTGTTTCATCAAACTAGAAAAATATTAAGACCTGAGACCTCCTGCCCCTCCCATTGAGAGTTCAGAGAAAGAGGGAGATGTGTTTACCCTAACAGGACATCCTTCTATTTAAACATGAAGGGTAACCAGGGTAATCCCCCTAGTGGTTCTATCTTAAACATGCTCTGGAGGATGGAAGATGCCCAGCTCACAAAGGTCAGACCTTGATGTGAGTGCACTGTGGAGCCGATCAGAGCTTGGAGGAAGCAGAATCCAACACGGGGGTAGCCATACCTTGGGAATCACCAACTTCCCATTTTACAGGAGATGGTCTTCAGGGTCAGAGAGTGAAGTAATTTAAGGACTCCCAGCCAGGATTAAGCCCAGTCTGCTTCCCAAGTGATGGGGGCAGGACCTGGAGTGGGAAGGAGTTCCCACCTTCTACCTGGCCGCTCAAAGCTGGAGCTCTGTGGCAGAAAGAATGGGTGTTCCCTGGGACTCTCATAGTCATGTACACTGGGGCTCAGCACTGGGCTGTCTGGGATGTGCTTCCTGGCACATAATTACCATCGTCAAGATTATTATTAACACTAGGCGTTTACATGACACTTAATATTTCCAAAGCATTGTACTGCTGTTTAATTAGTTTTTCCTTGCAACATTCCTGTCAAGTCTGCACTTGATAGCTGGGAGACTGACAGTGGGCAGGCAGGAGAGGTGAGGGAATAAATGCTAAAGGTTGATGGAGAAAAGGGGATGGTAGCACTGTCCCTTGGCTTTCCTTCTCTGATGACCTAGGGAAGATAAATAACCTCCCATACTCCCTGAAAATTCTGCACTCCCAACCCCTAGGTCCCCACAGTCAAGGTACCTGCAACTTCCAAGAGGTAGAGGATGTGAGGAGAATCTCTTCTTTGGTGTATTTTGGCTCAAGGTTCAGATACCTTCCCCCCCCCAAAAAAAGACCCATGTCAAGTTCAAGTTCACATTCATTCAGAATTGTTGACACCTTCAGTTTTTTGCCAAATCTCAACTACACTGCAAATTTACACAGTTGTGATTTCCAGACCTAAGACAGCCTCCAATAGGAAGACTTTTAGCATTTGACAAGTCCTAGATTTGTCAAAATTGAAAAGTGGTGCAGGCCAGCGGGCACTGTCTCTTACTGGCCAGTGGGCCTCAGAATTGGGCTGTGAAAGGGGCAGCTTCTCTGCTTACTCCTCATCTGAGAGTCCTGCTGGGGTCTGGAGAAACCATAGGTGCCACCTCAGAGATGAGACCTTGCAGCAAAGCCTCTAGTTCTGCTCCTTCGGTTCAAGGACAAAGCTGTGGGAAAGGGAAATAGGAGGGAGCCAAGGCTGAAAGACTAAAACTCCTGGCAGTTAGCTGAGGGAGACAGAACTCTGGAGTCCAGCCCCCTCCTCTCAGCCCACATGCACTTTTCTGAAGCAAGCTGAGAGGCCATCTCCTTTTCCTCTGCCTGGAAAGTTCTTTCACCAGGGCATGGGTGAGTTGGAGCCAACCATCAGCACAACCCCTTCTGGGTAGCACCAGCTGAAGGTTCTCAAGGACAGCAAAGTTTCTCACTGGCCTGCAGGTGACCTGGAGCCAAGGTAGAAGGGAGTGGACCCATATCTCCTATCAATTCAGATCCTAGGTCCCCTCCTTCCCTCTCCATCCTCACCCTCATCCTGGTCAGGGGCACTCCAAGTCAGTAAGAAGGGCTGCTGGAGCCTGGGAGGGAGCGATCCCGAGGGATGAGGGATGATGGCTAGGAAAGGCTGCGTAAATGGGGTTTTGCCACAGTCCTCAACCGGCCCTGGGACATCCGAAAGTGGCGGTGGGACACTTGAGGCTCAGGTCTGGGGAAGCCTGGGAACTCGTCCTCTCAGCAAGACTCAAGCTCTCTGCGCGCCCCAGCCAGGGTTCCCGCCTGCTGCCGGAAAGCAAATCTGGAAAAGACTGGGCTTTGGCGATCACTCTTGCAGCCGCAGACACTAAAAATGGAGGTGCGGGTTGGGCTGGTGGAGGGGAGAGGTGGTTCCCAGCAGCTTCGACCTGCCAGGGCCAGCGTTTTTGCCCCCGCCGCCCTCTGCAGCCAACCAAGAATGAGTCCACGCGGGGCCCCTTCCAAGGTCACTGAGCTCAGAAGCGCGAAGAGCACTAACACCCGCAATGAGTGGCTGCCCGACTGCGCTGCACCCGGAGGGGCTGTCTGAGTGACAGAAACGGAAGGTCATCTTCCTGGAGAGGATTCCAGTCCCTACCAAGGAAGAGAGATCTGCCTCCCCTCAGAGAGGACTCGGAAGGCCGGGCCAACTTTCACCCGAAGAAGCTCCGCAGCCGACACTAGCCCCGCCTGGCTGGAGCGTCTGGGAGCACCGAGGCCGCCTCGGTGCGGAGAAAATAATAACACCCCCCGTCCTCCCTGGGTGCCCTGAACGGACTGTCCCCAGCCTCTCCAAGAGCTGGGGATCGATTCTGCTCTTCGTTTCCCGCTTGCTCTGAGCATGCCCTAGGGCTACGTTATGACTCTCCGAGCCTCAGTTTCCTCCTTTGTAAGTTGGAGAGGCGGTGGCACACTTGTCAATAGGTTATCGTAAGCATTAAATGAACCAACCCCGATGAAGAGCTGTCTCTCCCAAGCTAGCTCCATCAAAGCAAAATGAATCCACACCGCTGTATCCTGGTATAGCCCTTCCTCAGCATCCTTACCTCCTCTTAAGGGGACCTTCCATCTGTTTGTCTCTCTGTCTCTCTCCCTTTGCCCCGCTCCTTCCCTCTCTCCCCGAAGACGCTGAAATTCACCACTTGCACTTCCGAGGAGCCGGCGGCCCAGAACGATTCTTGGACACGCAGACTAGAAGACGAGAAACGTCCCCTGCGTCCGGAATGAAAAGGGTCCCAGGTTCCAAGTGGCAGCCCCTCTGCGTGCCCCATGGGGAGTTTCTGTTCCCAGGGGAGGGGAAGCGCGGCCTCCGCCCAACCATCGTAGGAGGCAGCCGATCCAGCCTCGCTCTGCCCCTGGCCATGGGGAAGCTGAAGAGAGGGTTAGCGGGCCCTGCCTGCTGCTCCGTCAGGTGCAGACCTTTCCCGGACGCCCCAATAGGCACGTCTAATTTGGGCGCAGGCAGGCTGCCCCAGGCCTGAGCTCCGGGCCTTTCAAAAAGCACCCACAGCGGGGAACTCGCGCTTCTCTCCAGCTTCACGAACCCGAAATTCCAAGCAGAAGTCACACTTTCTCAGGATAACCAGAGGAAAATACTGCTCCCCACCCCCTTCTTTCCGTTCTTTACTAATTTCATGGTGAGTTTTAGGGGAAGTGGCTTAAGGTCTGAGCGATCCTACTTTGGTCTCAATGCCTGTCTTTTTTGCTCCATCTGTCTAGAAGCCTCCAGTCAGGAGCTACTCTGACCCCACCCCAGGAGTCTCAGAGTGTCCGTGGCTTCGCCCATTTCTCTAGCCCGGTCTAGCTTCTGTTCTTCTTCCTTGACCTCTCTGACAATGACTGCAATCCAGGGTCCTGGGTCTTCTCTCCTAAGGCTCCCACATGAACATCCATTACGTTCTCCCTGGCTCCGTGACACTTGTCCTCCCCAGCCATGTCCACACTGTAAACTGACTGAAGATTTCCTGTTTGTTTCTTTTTAAAAAAAGGTTTAAGTAAATGGGCATTTGGGATTCCTTGGTGGCTCACATGGTAAAGAGTCTGCCTGCAATGCAGGAGACTCGAGTTCGATCCCTGAGTCAGGAAGATCCCCCAGAGAAGGAAATGGCAACCCATTCCAGTATTCTTGCCAGGAAAATTCCATGGAAGGAGGAGCCTGGCAGGCTGTGTCTATAGGGTCGCAAAAAGTCAGATATGACTGAGCGACTTCATTTCAAACGGGCATTTATCAGGGTTATTCGGGCCACCAAGAAGCATCCTGACCTCACTCAAATGAAATCCCCAGACAACTGAGAAAACAGTAATATTAATTGAAGCAGCTACACATTAAATACATATAAGAGATTAGGATATAAATGGCATATAAAAGTCCAGAATCTATTAAGAGCTGGAAATAGAAACACAGGACACAGATGTCTACATATACTTCCTAGATTCAATGTTAGATTCAAAGTCAGAGTCGAGAAGGGATCAATCTAATCCAATTTCCTCAGTTTACGAATAAGGAAACAGGCCCAGAGAAAGCCAGGGACCCTCTCAAGGTCGTATAGCAGAGGAGTCGAAAGAATCCAATTCTGACTCCCAACGCATTGCCCATCCTACTCCGACTCAGGTGCTTGCTGTTTTAGGAATCGCAGAGCAAACAGCTTTAGCTCTCACGAGGCGAGGGGATTCCGTGAAGGATCCCGTTCCTGCAATCTTGTTGTCTCTGCCCGTCAGGTGTGGACTGTCCGGAAAGGGTCTAGATTTCCCGGCCCTGGGAGTTCAGATCAAACCTCCCTCCTACAGTCTCCTCTACCTGGGAGCAATACAGGTGCAGTTCTCGAGAACACCGATAGGTGGCGCGTTCCTCACAGGAAAACCAGCCGGGAATACTCCCGCGCTCCTAGGACCCTGCTCCCTGCCCTAACCACCCGCCTAGAGTCCCTCTCGAAAGGAAGCGGATAGAAAGGGGTGCAGCAGAGGGGCTCAGGCTCGTGACGGAGGTTTGAAAAGACCCTAGAAACCTTGATTCTAGCCCTTCGGCTCAGAGTGACCTCACTCTTTTAAGAGGCCAAAGGGCTTCGAGCGCAGAAGGCAGGCTCTGCTCACTGGCCCAGAGACAACATCGGGTCTTACCAGGGTCACCCCTAGAGGGCGTTATCTCCCCTCAACAAGCGCGTCCACGAACCCGCTCATTCACGCAAGCTGGGCTGCTGCCTTTCTCTACCACCATCCCCAGGCCCCATTCTTCCGCCTACATTTTTTCCTTTTTTTTCCCCCCCAAATATTGGGAAGGGGGGTGCTGGGAGTAAGGCAAGCCGGGAGCTTTTTTCAATTGCGACGATAATTGTCCTCGAGATGGGTTTCTTAGTCTGCTCACCCATTATTGACTTCTCTTCTAATATTTGGTTTTGCCGCTTTGATCGCCAGAAGATCACAGACTTGACTCCTTTGCGTAACAATTTTGGGGCGGGCGTACTCGGTGCGGGAGGGGAGGGACGTGCCTGGAATGGCTTTGGGGTCGGTATTCCATCCCTCCCCCCGTACTTCATTCCTGGCATTGAGGCCAGCCTGCCTCTCACAGACTTCCCATCCCTAACAGCATCATTCATGCCTGGAAAGTTCTGAAGGCGAGTGGGGGTGGAGAGGAAGCAGCGAACCCCCACCCTTCGTCCCTCCCCGGAAGGCAGCAGGAACCTTAAGGCCCTCCAGTGGGACAGAAGAGAGGAGGGACTGTGTCTCCGGCTGGCTTCCCATTGCTTTCCCAACCCCAAGAGATGCTGCCTCTTCCATCGCACAGACAGACTGGGGAGAGAATATGCCTTACTTGAAGGTGAATTGAATGGAGTTGGCAGACCCAGGGCAGGAGACCACTGTCCCCTGTGCTCTCATTTGGCCCTTAGGCCTCAGGACAAAACTCAGATGTCCAAGGTTCCCAATACCAGCGGCAGCCTCTGGGGGACCCTGATCTAGTCCCTTCCTGCTCTGAGTCTCAGTTGCCTCATCTGTGGAGTGGACTTATAGACTATTCTCTCCCTGAGGCCCTGTGATGTTGACCTTGCCACATGTTGCCACTCTTTCCCCCAGTGAGGACTTAGGGTTTGGGGATTGCATAGGTGGGTTTTGGTGGGGAACAGAAAACCAGTGACTATTTTAATCAGGATTTATCAACTGCTTCCTCTGCCTTTGCCTAGTTCAGTGAAGGGGGTGGGGGAGTGGTGATGGGGTGGGAGGTGAGCAGTGGGTTTGGGGTTAGAGCCCTCTGGCCCTTGCTCTATAACACACCTCACTTGGAGCCTCGGTGGGAGGGAGTTGCTCTCAGGTTCCCAGCTGGCAGGCAAACGCACCCCCGGACACCTACACATGGACAGGCACAAGCACAGCCAGGGCACAGAGCCCATGCAAACACTTACACTTGCATACCCGGACACAGCGCAACCACGCGAGGGTTACAGGGGCACAGAAAATGCACACAATCCTTTCCTGCACTTGGCACACATGTACACACGCACTCACCTGGAATCTCCCACACACAGAGTCACGTACGAACACGCAGCCGCCCGGCCACACCGTCACCCCCCAACTCTGGTTTCTGCAGGAGCAGGGGGAGAGGGAAGGTGGCCGCTGAAGGCCGAGACCTGGCAGTGACCCTTCCCCCGCCCCTCACCGGCACGCGATCCAGTCTGAACCAGGAGGTGGGGTCTGGGGGCCGGTGGCGGGGGAGGCACCCGGGTTCTCTCCCCTCTTTCCCTCTCTTCTCCCAGGCTCCGTGGATTTCCTTTCCCCACCTACCCCCCTTGCAGACCAAACTTTTCCCCCTCTCACCTCCCCGCCAGCTTCCAGCAGCGCGGATTTCGGTTGGAACCCGGAGTTTCCCCGCACCCTCCCGGGGAAGAGGGTCGGGGAGGTTGCACCCCAGTGGACGAAAGGGGGGCGCGGCCTGGCTCGTGCCGGGGGGCCAGTGGGGAGGGTAGCGAGAAGGCGCTGGCCGGGAGCCGGAGCGCCGAGAGCCTGGTGCGCCGACTTCTGCTTGCTTTTCCCGGGCCAGCGGCAGAAGAGCCGTGGGACCAGTGCTTAGCCCTGTAGGAGTGAATGGAAGAAGGATGACTGCTGGGGCGAGCCAGAGACCGCGGTTTTGGAGCCGTAGGAGCACTTCTATGCAAAGGACTCGAATGTCGTATGTGTATTTTTTTTTTCTTGAGTTATTCTTTTTTTGTTCCCAACTTTGGAGTTGGGTCTGACCTCCCGGGGAGCATGGACTGAGCCGAGGTGGGGGGGCGGCAGAACCCGGAAGCCGCCCTGGCCCCCCCTCGTGCGCACTCTCACATCCGTACCCACTGGTGTGCACACGCTCGAGGCCAGTCAGTGTGGACCCCGACCCGCGCCGAGCCGGATGGAGGCGGGAGCCGCCACTCGGACAGGTGGGGACCTGGGTGGGCAGGAGGCCCCCTCGGCCTGGAGTTGCCAGGCTCTGGGAACCTTCTGGGCATGAGGAGGGAGTGAGAGAGGGCGAAAAGCAAAATAAAGGAGTGAAGAAAATTCGAGCGTAGCCGCTGAATTTACTCCGGGCTTTCTTTTTAGGCGGGGGTGGTGGTGTAGGGGGCTGTGAGGATGAACATTAGGGTTTCGGTTCTGGGGTTTGGGTGGAATTCTTTGTAAGGAGAAAGGCGGGATGTCTGATTAAAGTAAAGAAAAATATAGAGAGAAGGATATATAATCGCCTTGCTTTCGGAAGCCGTGAGCTCTAAAATCCTCGGCTCCAGGGTGGTGTTCGGGGGGCGTGTGGTACAGCTTTAGGGCGGTTTGGGGATACAGAGGAGAAGGTAAAGGCTCCTTTCCGTAATCTGTGCCAAGGGGCCTTGCATCTCTCTCCCCAAGTCCTTGATCCAGCCCTAATTCGACAAGTCAACCCGCCCGCAGCGACGGTCTGGTGTCTGCACCCGGGTGTCCGGGAATCAGGCGCCAACAGCGTCCGCAATTTTCTGGAATCGCTAGGGATGTTTCCCCCATTTCCCATAGTCAAGCACAGAAAGGGCTTCATTTTCTCTGCTTGCCCAGTTTTAAAGGGGGTAAAAGCACCCCGAAACCAAAACTGTTTCTAGAACAAAAAAGTCCGTGCTGTGAACTGCCTCTCCCTCTGATAAAAGGGAGGAAAGCCTGAAGGCAGGCAGGATGATGGGTGCATAAATTCAAATATTGAAATCTTCAAAGGTGACCACCTCCAACAGCGGGCTTTTGGGGGGCTTTTTAGGAACCTGGACATTTGTGGGTATACTTCTTGCACACAGAAATAAAGAAATATCCCCGGCCCACCTCCAGTCTTCTAGGGTCTCTATAAACAAAGCAGTGCCCCAATTTTTAGAATCAACAGAGCATTTTACTTCTATGGTTTGCTTCCCACATACCCCCACCTCAGCTTTATCCCTTCCCCTGCCTCCCCTAGTCCCACTTCAAACTTCAGGTACAATTACTTAGGATCCCTAACCAATACCCATTGAATCCCCCTGCACCCACTCACCCCCCACATTATTATTGCTTCCAAATGAAGACCAAAACCCAGAGCGCTAATTGAATTAGTCCATTGAAAGGACTGTCAGGTACAATGACGTGGCTCGGGGCCCCACATTTCCCAAGGTCTATAGGCTTTGGGGACCTGCGATGTATAGTCTGACCTTCCGGCTCATAATAATACCGAGGCACTTGTAGCAGAAATCTCCTCGCATTCACTCCCAACAAAACCGCTGGTCACCCAGTCCCCGTAGGAAGGCTGTGCGCTATTGTGTTGCGACAACTCATTCATGTCCCGCGCCACGAGGCCCCACCGCCATCTGATCTACACTCGAAATGCGATTACCACCGTGTGCATGCAACACGCTCATACTCTCGGCCCAACACATGCACGCCTGGCCAGGCTGCAAGGTTTTCTTTCACGATTCTCCTCCTCACACCCATCCACGAAAGACAGGTGGAAGCAGGCAGGACCATGACATTTGTCTCTGCCTAAACGAAATCTAAAGTTCTGTGGAAATGCGGGATGGTGGGAGACTTCTCTTTTCTGAACAGCATACACCAAAACCCTCACCAAATACATTTCACTGTACCCAGCTGGTGGGGCAGACTCAGGTGTACACACTGATTTGTACACACGCTAGCCTCCAGCCACAGACACAAATACACAGACATACAAACAAAGCTTTTATGGACTCATTTCTGTCTCTGGTTCTCAGATACACAAGCAATAGACACAAATATAGGCTCATTCCCCCATAGCCATGGGCCACTCTCCAAATCCATAAGTGGTTTTTGCAAGATTGGAAAACAAAGGTACAGTATCCGAGCCTCTACTACTCATCAGTTCCTACTTATGGTCCCTAAACTTCTCTAGCTTCCCCCAAACACACAAACACTCTCCCCCTGGCCAGGTGCCTTTTGCTCAGTGGCAGGCCCTGGTTAGTTAGCTTCAGTGAAGGAAGTCTGGGAGCGCAGGAGAGGGGCAGGAGGGTTGAGAGGGGTCCCTGTCTTGCTTATCCCACCCTCCACCATTGAAAGCCTCTTTTGGTTCCCTTTGCCCTTCAATGAAGTGAGGAAAGAAATGCTCCTTTTGGCATTTAAAATCCTTTTCTTTCTCACCATTCTCCACTTCTATGTGGGCTGGCAGAACTCGGGGACAGTCAATTTACTGCAGAGATATAGCTATGTCAGTGGCCTTCTGTGAGCCCTCTGGCCCCAGCAGAGCGGCACAGCTCAGAACTAAACTTCCATATCTTTGGCCCTAGAGCAGAGGGCATTTGAAGAAAAGGACTCCATTGGATTTGCGAAAATTCTCTCAACCTGCTTCCTGACAGCCCACCCCTTCCTGGACATCCATCAAGTTGGTAGAAATTCTCAAAGGCACAAACCAGTACCCCTTAAAAGACTGCCACAAAAGTGCACTCACACCTGCATGCACATTGCTCCACACACACCTAACCCCTCTACCTACAGGCATTTACACACAACTCACCCTGCCCGTATTTCCTCACCCACATGTCCAGTCTTGGGCGCCCTCCGAGTCCTCTGGACCCTCACACACCCTTCTGGATCAACATTTGCTCACTGTGACACCCTACTATTAGGCTTGCCAGGACACCAACCCGCTAACACCAAGTTCCCAATAATACGTTCATTTTCAGGAAGGAGAGAGGAGGGCGCGGGCCTTGGTAGGGGTCTCGGAGAGCAAGAGGCTCTGGATGCGGAGCGTCGGCGGATGCCTGGCCTGGGGGAGGATGCTGTTGGGGGGTGGGGGCGAACCAGCGCGAGGAGCACCGCCTAATCCAGCCGGAGCTCGTGGGCCGCGGGTGCATTTATCATCCCATTACTGTAACAAATCCGGGCTCCACTACATGAAAGGTAAAATGAATTACCGACGTTAAGCCGTCAATAAAGTCATTTCTGTAAATGGTGTCTCCAAAGGGCCGCCGCATTATTCAGCTGGCTTTATCAGCTGGCTGAAAATTACGTGGAGGAGCCGGGCCGCGCGGCGCGCGGGGCCGCTCACTTTGATTAAGCGTCTTGCCAGCGCGATGTGACAGAGCTTTTGACCAGGGTTTTATTCACAGGCCTGTGATGAACGCCAAGCTGATCAGGCGGAATGAAGAGTAATTAAAACCTATAAATTATCTTCCGCAGCCCTTCTCGAGGCGTCTCCTGCAGGCGAGATAAGGCGTCGAGACCCTATTTACGGCGCTGAAAGGGACCGCGGCGCACAAAAGCTACGCGGCTAAATAGGATATTGATAGTGTCCTAATTAGAATTTAATTAAGTACCCACGCTCGCTTGCGGGATAAAGATTTCAATTTTGCGAACTTAAATATAAATAAAACCCCACCCCCATTTCGGGGAGAATGGGTGGGGGCACCGGGAGATTTCGGGGAGTCCTTGGGTGCAGAACTGAGGAAGACCCGGGAGACCCTCAGGTGGGTTTGGGGGGCGACTTGGGAGGTTTGAGGAGATCACGTCGGGCCTGCTTTAGCGCAGCGCTTCGGGAAAGTGGTTCTCGCCGCCCCGGAAACGCCGGGAAACTCTAGCTAGGAATTCAGAAAGCCCCGAGCATCGGAAGACCATCGGCTGACCTGGAGATGCAGCTAGCAATACCAACCCCTGCTCTCCACTAGCCCCTTGTGAGAAACTTCGCTTAGTGCGGGGGTTCCTGTTATTGTGATTTTCGTTTTATTCTCTTCCTAACCCTCTGTGACTTTTCTGGGCACAGGGGGATTATTTTGCATGTTTCCGTTAGACAACATCCTCAAAAAGATCCTTTCTCCGTCGGCCCAGTTAAGGATGGCGGTCCCGGCTAGATGCTCACTGAAGCTCCGTGATAACACCCTCTTGGAGGCCTCAGTTGCCTGAGCTTTTCTACGCTTCACCACATAGTCGGATGCCGGCCCTCTAAAAAGGCTCGGTAGACAAACCAAACCCCGCCAATGTTCAGCGCCTCACCTTCCCTACCCTATCCCTGGCAGTGGGAAAACTTCGGGGTGCCTCGACAAGGAAACAGCGAAAAAGAGCCCAGCGACTGGAGACAGATCTCCGTGAGCATGGGAGTGGCGGGAGCCCCTGCAGTTTCCCCTCTCCCCCAAAAACCTTGATAAGAAAATGCAGGGCTACAGTGAGAGGCCTTCAAGGACTGGGGAACAATCCCAGGAAAATCTGGGCCACCGGGGGAAATTCGCTGTCCAGCTGGCTAGGGCAAATACCGAGAGTGCAGTACTTTTATCCGCTAGATTTCACTTCGCATGGAAATCTAAAACGGAGGTTGCCCTGAGCCCAAAAGCCAGGGCCTCGCGGGTATCCGCACCCTGACTTACTTGGCTCAGGACAACTATAAGATGCCCCTGGACCTGGCCGCTCGACTCCTAGGGATTGTCAAAGGTCCCGCCAGGGGGGTACGTACGGAAACCCCGGGAAGGGCACGCAGTGCAGCCGGCCAACATGCACTACAAACCTAGAAACCTAGCTAGGCGCAGCTGGCCTCTGGCGCTTACTACTTGTGAAAAATAAACCGCTCCACTGAAAGTAGCCAAATCTAGGTCTGTTTCACATCTCCGACCATCCTCGGTTCACCTCTCCGCACCCCAGTCCCCCCCCCCCCAAACACACACCATATACACACAGACTCCGACAGTGATAGCACTCTTTCACTCTTAATAACAAGCAAGAAAAAGCCAGAGCGAGAAAATAAACCGCATTCCACCCCTTCTTGGTCTCCTTTGCCCCTTCCTCGGTCCTGGCTTGAAAGAGGGGGAGGGGCTCGGGTGCGGGTAGGGGAGGGCGGCCCGCGCTGCGGCTCCCCCTCTCCGCCCGCGGCCGCCGCCCCCGGATTATTTATCCGCAAAGTCCCGCGCGCGCCTATTGGGCCGAGGCCCGGGTGTCAGCGCGAGTCCTGGCTCGCCATTGGCCCCGCACACGTGCGGCCCTGACTCACGTGCTTCCGGTTTGAAGGCAAAAAGTGTGCCTGGGTGATTTTTTTTTAAGCGAGAGAGTTTGAGCAAAGATCCGAGCTGTCAGAGATTTAAAAAAAAAAAAAAAAAAAGCAGCCCCAGCGCTGGCGGAGACGCGCTCTCCCTGCAAAAAAAGCAAAGGCGATTAAAGGCGCTGCCAGCCTCGCGCTCTGGGCACAGCTGAGCGTGACACTCGGGGAAGTCAAACCCCTCACTACTGCCTAGGAAGATGGCTAGACTTTAAAGACTATTTTTTTTTTTTTTATCTTTAAGAAAAAAAAATTCTTGGAGATTTTTTTCTTGCTTTCTTTTTCCTTTTTTTTTTTTTTTTTTTCCTTTCTTTTTAGCCGTGGCTTACTCCCCATTTAAAACAAATCATTGATTCTGGTTGCAGAAAGAAAAAAGAAATAGCCAAGTGTCTCCATATCTGGATGTCTACAAATTAGAGAGAGGGAGAGACAGCGAGATCTGCTCGATAAGAGCGAGCGATCCAGGCCAGGCGCCTGGGCTTTTTTTTTTCCTGCACCCGCCCCGTGCCTTCGCTGGGGCTTTGCCGGCCTCCTTCCTCCGCGCACCCCCACGGGCCGCTGGCAAAGTGGGGTGGGGAGCGAGGCGGGGGGGGCGGGGGCCGGCGCGGCGGCCGAGGCGGCGGGGCGGCCGAGCATGGAAGAACAGCAGCCGGAACCTAAAAGTCAACGCGACTCGGGCCTCGGCGCGGCGGCGGCGGCGGTGGCGGCGGCCCCCGGCAGCCTCACCCTGAGTCTCAGCCCCGGCGCAAGCGGCAGCAGCGGCAGCGATGGAGACAGCGTGCCGGTGTCCCCGCAGCCCGCGCCCCCCTCGCCGCCCGCGGCGCCCTGCCTGCCGCCCCTGGCCCACCACCCGCATCTCCCCCCGCACCCCCCGCCCCCGCCGCCGCCGCCGCTGCCGCAGCAGCAGCATCTCGCGGCGCCTGCTCACCAGCCGCAGCCCGCGGCCAGCAGCTGCACCGCACCACCAACTTTTTCATCGACAACATCCTGAGGCCGGACTTCGGCTGCAAAAAGGAGCAGCCACCACCGCAGCTCCTGGTGGCGGCGGCAGCGGCCGGAGGAGGCGCAGGCGGAGGCCGGGTCGAGCGTGACAGAGGCCAGACCGGCTCAGGTAGAGACCCCGTCCACCCGCTGGGTACTAGGGCGCCGGGCGCCGCCTCACTCCTGTGCACACCGGATGGGAACTGTGGCCCACCCGACGGCTCCCCGCCAGCCACCGCCGGCGGCGCGGGCGCGTCCAAAGCTGGGAACCCGGCGGCGGCGGCGGCTGCGGCTGCGGCGGCGGCAGCGGCTGTGGCGGCGGCGGCGGCGGCGGCGGCAGCAGCGGCCAAGCCTTCGGACAGCGGCGGTGGCAGTGGAGGCGGCGTGGGGAGTCCAGGTGCGCAGGGTGCTAAGTACCCGGAGCACAGCAACCCGGCCATACTGCTAATGGGCTCAGCCAACGGCGGGCCCGTAGTCAAAACTGACTCGCAGCAACCCCTCGTGTGGCCCGCCTGGGTCTACTGCACGCGCTACTCCGATCGCCCGTCTTCCGGTGAGTACCCAGCCCCAGGCTGCGCGGTGAACCCAGCAGACGCCGGTAGAACTCTCAGTCGCCGGGCTGGGGAGAGCGTGCGTGCCGGATCCCGAGGGTTCTCTTTTCTCACGCCTGCTTTCTCCTTTTCACTTTCGATTCCAGTCACTACCGAGTGTTATACCCAGTTTTGCGCTCCTGGGTTCTGCGACTACCACCTGGGAGGTTACGGCTCAGGGTACAGGGAGTGGGATCTTTATTTTGAACTCGGAGCCCTTCTGGCCGTCTTTGTGTTTTATCTTTAATATTCTTAGTAAAGACCTAACCAATCATTGCTTTTTCTTCCAGGGAAAGGGGTTTTTAGAATCAGCGGGAAGGTGGGCCTAGCAATCTGGGTCTGAAATCCCATCAGCTTAGTCCTGCGGAGGCCGAAACTGAGCAAGGCTTTGATTAGAGAAATTATCTTCGCTTTGTGTCCTTGCAGACATAAACACCATATCGATATTTTCTGCGGAGAGATCGTTTGCAAAGAGATAGATGTAAGGAGGCACAGGAAGAAAGAGAAACGTGTCTGATCGCTGTCCTTCTTCCCCAAGCCGGGTAGCCAAAAGGGCCTGACCCGCCTGGGTAGAATCCAGGGAAAGGAGGTTTCGGAGACAGTGGGTGCCAAGAGCCCCTGGCTCCCTATTCTCTAGAACGGGGGAGAGGACGGAAGATACTTTAGGCTCAGGCCAGCGACCTGGGCCGAGGGCATGAGAGCCAGCCCCCACCTCAGCTTCTCCGTGGCCGGCCTGGCACATCCTCCCGGCCCTGCCCCTTCCTTTTTTCACTCCTTCCTTCCTTACATCTGCCAGTTAGCAAATTTCTGCCAGCCATAGGCCCATTTTTCTCAATTTTCCTTTGGCCCTTTCCCCACATACCTTTTTGAGCTTGGAGAACCCCAGGCCGAGAGGTGCTCGGGGGCAGCCACTAGGCCCCTGGAGAGGAGGCAGTGGCCTGCCTGCCTCCGGGGACCGCAGCTCCCGGGAGGCTGATGGGCGCCCCGAGGATGGCGGCAGGGGCTCTGGCCTACGATTGGGGTTTCGCACCCGGGTCTGGCAGGAGGCTGGGCTGGCGTCGCGGTGCGGCGCTCCACTCCGACTGGTCTGACTTCCCAACGCTGTTGGCCGGGCGCGGATCGATGAGCGCTATCAGCCCCCGCCATCTCGAGCCCCGTTATTGACACATCGGGCTCCCTGAACCTCCGAAAAGCTGCTTTGATTGACTCGCCTGATGGATACAGTGATTGAGCTGTCAGGCTGTGCGGCTCAGGCTGACCAGGAGGCTACGATTTTATTACAAGTGTTCGTGCCTCTGCGAGGGCACCCACACACACAATAACAACAACAACAACAACAACGAAACAACTGCGACAACGCTCTAACAACGTAAGGGATGCCCATGTCGCAATGGGGCCTTTCTGAGGATGCATACATTTCCTGGGCCACTTCTGCTCCACCAGCTAATTACTAACCTAAACCAAGGCCTTCCTGGCCCCTCACCCCGCCTCCCAGTGCTTTCTGCATCGGCCTCAGGAGTGGGCCTTGTCTTTGTTCTTGGCTGCTTTCCTTCTTACAAGCCTGGGGAGGCAGGGTGCTGGTTTCTAATCCTGCAGGGGCAGTTCAGGGAGAGGAAACTCAACCCAGTCTTGAGTTGCGGTGGTCGGCCAGGCTTGGATTCTTTTGTCACAGGACAGCTGGTGACCCCTGGCACTTGTCTGCCCCAGAGGCCAGCTGCCTGGTTTACCCCTCTGTCACTAGGTTTGGAGATGCCAGTGCAGACCCTTCTTTCCAGACAATTTTAGATGTTAACAGGCCCGACAGGGACTTCACTCAGCTCAGGAAGCTCCCATAACCATGACAGGGCCCAGCAAGTAAATGCTAGAGAAGACTTGTGTGTGGAGGCCTCTCTTTTTCCTGCTCTCTTCAGGGCTGGGCTTCATAGCCAGTCCTCTTCCCAGACTAGTTTTTGAGGGACACTTCACTTTCCTAGGAAGGTTTCCTGTGGCATCTTCCTATAACCATCTTAGGGCATAGCACAGATTTTTGTCAGGATTGTCCCACCCTTTCTGTCCCTCTGCCCCTGTTTTGCTCCTGGATGTGGGGAGGGGGAAGCAGTTTTCTTGCAAATCACCATAGGTGGGCAGGAAAGACAGCTCTGTCTTGCTTTTGTTGTTCAGTTTTCAATCCTGAGATTGCAGCTTCTGTATCCGAAGGACTAGGGAGAGAGACCTGCTTGTGCCACTGGGTGTAGGATGGGAAGGGTCCTCTCTTTCTTACTGGTAACCATCCAAGGGACAAAGCAGAGAACCCAGGGGCCTGGGCATGTGGGTAAGGCATACAACTGGGGGAAGGCCTCTTTTCCCCTTTCTGGCAAGCAGGTGGACAGTGTCTTCCTGGGACTCTATAAGGGGCTTCGTTTTAGGCCAGAGGGAAAGAAGAGCGTGGAGAGAGAACAGATGCTGAATGTTTTGGAGCTAGGCAAGCTTCTCACATCGCCCTCCTTATCCCCTTGTTTTCTGGAGTCAGTAGCTACAAGCAGATGTGGTCTTATTGTAAGCTGTGTGGGTGTAGATGTGCTTCTTGAGGAGGGGGAGAAAAATAGTTTCCAGGCTTGCAATTCCCTCAGGGCAGTCCTATCTAAGTCTTCATGACTCCAGTGTTGAGCCTCTCTTTATGCCAAGACTGAAGACAGCAGACCCCTGACCTCCAACTCTGGGTTGGGCCCAATAGGGCTCCAAATATCTTTCCATCTTGGACCCTATGATTTAAGCCTATCACCGCTGGGTCTGTTTTGAATTGGGGTGTGAGGTATATACACAACTTCGGCTGGCCAGTTTTCCTCTGTGACCCTTCTGGCATCCCAGAGGATTCCCAGAGGGGAATCCAGCGACCCCAGTAGCCAGCAGACTGATCTAGGGATCGTGGGCGGGAGGGGCTGCACGGCCTCCGCTATCGTCCCCGAAGCGCTGGGCGAGATTCCCCAGCTCCGCTCCGCAATTCTCACGGCTTCCTCTGCCCTCTCTCCCCTCCCCTCTACCCCTTGTCCCCACCTCCGACGCTGCAGGTCCCCGCACCAGGAAGCTGAAGAAGAAGAAGAACGAGAAGGAGGACAAGCGGCCAAGGACGGCGTTCACGGCCGAGCAGCTGCAGAGACTCAAGGCGGAGTTCCAGGCGAACCGCTACATCACCGAGCAGCGGCGGCAGACGCTGGCCCAGGAGCTCAGCCTCAACGAGTCCCAGATCAAGATCTGGTTCCAGAACAAGCGCGCCAAAATCAAGAAAGCCACGGGCATCAAGAACGGCCTGGCGCTGCACCTCATGGCGCAGGGACTGTACAACCATTCAACCACCACGGTCCAGGACAAAGACGAGAGCGAGTAGCCGCCGCCGGCAGAGGCCGCGCGGTTTGGCCGCCGCGCCCGCGCCCCCTCCTGGCACCGCGGCCGCCGCCGTGTGGGCCCCATGCCCCGGGGAGAAAGAATCAGCGTAAAGGAGGAAGGCAGCAACAGGGAAAAGAGAGAGAAAGAGGTCCCCAGAATGGAGAGTCACATTGGAACGAGACATTTTTTTTCAAAAGGGAGAAAGACTCAGACAGGTGCTATCGAAAAATAAGATCAGTTCTCTCTTCACAGTGTAAGGGACGAAAACTACAAACTCCTTAAAGCTCTATCTAGCCAAACCGCTTACGACCTTGTATATATTTAATTTCAGGTAAGGAAAAGAATTATGTGTAGCGATCTCTATTTGCTGGACTTTTTATTAATCTCCTTTATTATTATTGTTATAATTATTATAATTATTATAATTATTTTATCCCCCGCCTCCGCCTCGCTGCCCCCGGCCCAGTTTCGTTTTATTTTGAATGTTATTGCTTCTCCGGTGCCTCCTGTCCCGCATCGCTGGCCCTCCGTTTCTCCGGGACTTTTCTTTGTGTGCGTGAGAGTGCGTGTCCTCGCGTGTCTGCCCTTCGCCTCTGCCCCTCCCTCCATCTCCCCAGCCCCTTCTGTCTGTCTGTCTGTCCTGCCCCCGACCGTTTCGTTTTCCGGAGACTTGTTGAGAAATACGACCCCACAGACTGCGAGACTGAACCGCCGCTACAAGCCAAAGATTTTATTATGTTCAGAAACCTGTAGTCTGAAATAAAGTGTACACTGTGCTCACGAGCGCCTGACGGCCCTCCTCTTTGCGGGCTGGGGAAGGGCGAAGACGCAGGGCGGCCCTGCGCAAGGCGGCTACACACCGGGCGCGGAGCCCCGAGGCTCCGCCAGGCCTTAAGATTCATCACTGCACAACGAATACAGGGCACAAGGAGGGCGCGGTGATAGGGATGGCTGGGACCCGGGGATGGCCCGGGTTTGGAGGGTCTGGCGGGACACGCCTGGTCTCCTACCGCTTTCAAAGGAGACCAAAGGCCGGAAACCCCAGTTCTGACTTCGGAAACACTGCGGAGCTGTTGGTCTGCTTCCCGCGGAGCCAGGGCCAACCGGGCTGCAGCATATTCTGGTTCAACCTGCTCCTCGCTCCAGCTTGCTTTTCTTTTTCTGTCTTTTTTTCTGATGCGAGTCTTGTTGGAGGTTTTCTCCTTTAGAAGCAGAAGGACTTCCCTGGGTATGGCAGAGGTGGAGGGGCTTCCTGGAATCCTAAGCGAGGGCCACCTCGGCCTGCCTGGACTTCACTGCTCTTCCAATGGAGAAGTGGTTTGGTTGTCTAGACAGCTGGTCGAGGGCGGCACACGAGCCTGGCAGGACTCATGGTGGGCAAAGTCCGGAGAGGAGACCCGGATGCGGAGAAGCTATGTGGAGCCGCAGCCCCTCAGTCAGCTACGGGGATTGCTCTGGGGCCAAGATCTCGGACATGCACACAGGCCTGCCTTGACCCTGCCCAAAGCCTAATGAGCAAGATTCCTTTCACAATCCCAACAAAGCCTGGCTTGCTTTCTGACGGGGGGGGGGCACAAACACCAGCCCCGTGGACCCCTAGAACCCCCAGATTTCCACGAGGGAAATGTCTGGACACTTGCTCCAGACCCTGGGGCTTTTCATTCCTGGGTAGCCACTGGGCCCCACCATTCAGGGACTAGGAAGAGAAACGGGAGGTACCTTCTAATCTCCCTTTGGTCCAGGATTTTTTTTTAATGGTAAATTCTGTTCTCCCCATTTTTCCTTCTCTTCTGTAGTATGTATGTATGCAGCTATACTCATATGACCAAATATGTAGGTGTCCCAAAAAACTTGGGTGCATGTATGATCATGTGTAGATTGATACTGGTACATCTGGGTGCCCACAGGGTGTTGTGTATTTCTGCATTATGTGAACATCATGCGATTGGATATTCATATCTCTGTAATTAGATGTATACTTGGATGTTTGTGAGTTCACAGTGTGTGCACATGTGCTTATTTGTGTTTGCAGGTGTGTTTGTGCATGTAGGGGAACCCTGCATCTGTGCTCTTTCCTTGGGTTTCTTTCCTGTTGTTTTTGCAGGATTGATTATTGTGAGAGTGGGAATGACCGATCAGTCTGCCTTTCTTGAAAAATTCGCCTTGGTTTGGGCCTATGCTGGGTGTGAAATGACAGTGCCAGGTGTCAGGTCTTGGAAGCCAAGGGGGTGTTGAAGTCCCTGTTGAAGGGCTTGAGGGGTTGGGGTTCAGGGCCCTGGAGTTGCAGAGCACATTTGACATTGCCATGGGTTCCCAACTTTATTGTATTCCTTTCACACCTTTTTGGGGTGTGTGGAGTAACCTCTACACATAATAGATGCTCACCCAATCCTTGAGTGAAGAGTTGAAAGCAGTGAGGTGGGCCCTTCCCTGGGGCCAGTTGTTTTCTGGTGACTGGAAGTATATCCTTTGCTTTTCTTGGGGTGGAAATTCAGGGGAGGAGCCTGGAATCTTCAAGCTCTCCAGGGCTTTGGGTCAGGGGGCTGACACCTGAGGCTGAGGGTACCCTTCCGGAATCTGGCCACAAGCAGGTAGGATGTTGGGGTGCCCAGTTCTACAGAGAATCTTTCTGTTTCAGATGCATGGAAACTGGGCTACTCCTCCTCCTCCCTTCCTCAGTGTGGCCCTTTAGGGTACCAGTGCCCCTCAAGATCACAGATGTAGAGTCAGGGGTCAACTTGAGTAGTAACTCCAAGAAGCATCCTGTTCCTTAAGGCTCCTCTTTATCTGTACCAGGAGATCAAAGCCAAGAGTTTTCCCTCTAGGGGAGAGAGAGGTGGTTACCTCTCCCCAGGATTATATTGGTAAGTTGCATGGCTGTGTCATTATTATGTAATTTGATTTCTGGCCCATTATCTCCTTTTATCTTCCAATCACTATGGGTAAATAGAATTTTCTTCTTTACTCAGAGGAGGAAACTAAAGCTTGGAGAACTTAAACATTTGGTCTATGGCTCCTCTGTCCCCCTGTGTCTTCCTCTTTGTCACATCTACTCATTACAGCTGCCTTTATCTCTGAAATATGGCTGAGGTCCTCAAGTAATGGTACAGTATGACTTTCCTACCTTCTCTCTCTCTTCCCCATCCCCATTTTCCTTCCTCCTGATGGGGGCAGAGACTAGGGAAGGAGGACTCCAGTCAGACTTCTTGCATGCACCCCCTCTAAAAAAAGAAAGTAATAATAATCATAAACAGGCATTGATTTCTTTGATTTATGTGTCTGGCTTAGCCAGCTGTCTGTGCATTAAAGTCTGGGGCTGCATCGAAATAAATACTAGAGTGTGCTATCCCAACTTCCTTATATTCTACCTATTTTTTTATAAGATTGGATTGAACCATAAACTTAAATCTTCCTCAGCCTAGGAGGAAATACACACTAGCCAAGTCTAAACAGTATTGATCCTTGGCTCTTTCTGAGGGCAAAGGTCTCTGTTTTCTTGCCAGAAACTCCCGTTCCTTCAGCAGGGTCAAGAGGAGGAGGTGTGGATGGGGGTGGACTACAGAAGGGGTATATGGGTATATGGCGGTGCATTGTAGGTCTGTGTTAGCTTGTATGTTTGTGGGTTGTATTGCGTGTGGGCATTTGTATAGAGGTGCTATCGATCGATAAATAAATATATTTATTTAGGCTTGGGAGGTGTAAGTGTGTGTTTTGGGTGTACGGGCACCAATAGCGATTGGTGTTTGTGGGTGTGTGTATGTGTGTTCAGTTCTCTGGCCCTCTAGGGCAGGCTGCCCAGAGCACAGAGAAGGAATCTCTACTAACCTGCCCCCTACCTGGCCCCCACAGCCCTGTCACAGGTGACAGGGCTTCCAGATGCCCCAATGCCCTCAGTAAAAAAGCCTAACTGCAGGGGTAGGGGTGACTTTGGCTGACACCAAGAAGCCGAGGCCAAGGCCAGGGTCAGGGAGACTGGCCTCCCCAAACTCCTTGCCCCGTGAAGGTGTCTGCTGTGGCTTTTCTGGGGGTGGCCATCTGTTTCTCCAAAGGTCAGCCTTGCTTTTCCTCTTCATGAAAGCCATTCCTCTGGCAATACAGGCAACCTTCATTCCCCATCTTCCAACAGGCACAGGCTGGGAAGGGGCGGGGGGAGCCTGAAGACCCCTCTCCTGCCTTGCCTCACAGCCTGGGGCCCATTTAATCTCCATGTCACCATGGCTTAAATTGGAAATCATGTTCACTCCGTCTGGAGGGAGGTGGCCAAGTACTGCTCCATCCCTCATCACCTCCACCAGAGACCTCTTCTTTCTTTCACTCTGAACCCAGGTGAAAGGCTTGTGGCAACTTGTGGAAAGGGGTAAGACTGGGGACTCCACCAGCCCCCACTCCTCCCCCAAATGATTTAGGCCAGTCATTTAATCGCTGGAGATGTTCCACAGGGATTCTCCAATAAAAAGTTTCATTTAACTGGGTGTGGGAGATGGGAGGAAAAGTGCCTGGCAGGGTGTGAGAGCATACTGGAAGTGAGAGGCAAAATCTTCACATTTCCTTTAAGTCCAGTAAGGGCCTCAAGAGTGTCACTGAGTGGGTGGTACCAATGTACAGACAGACATACAGCACATGTGCACACACTTTTGCACATCCAAATGCACAAAAAATGTACTCACATGTATCATACATGTAAACCTGTGTAAAATATGTGCACATATACAAACAAGTATCTAGATATCTAGAACTGACATGCAGAGATGGGTTCCTAGCAAGCACATGGCCATGGTCCGTGTAGAAATTTCTGGCACATTTTTTTACATGGCCCAGGAGTACACCTGCTGGTATCCAATATACACCTGCATGCCCCAGCTAGTGGGCTTTGCTCCTATCTAGTGTAGGGACAGGGCATTGTTTCCAGGGCTGGGGACACACTAGACTATCCACTTCTTTTCATGGAGGCCACCAGGGAGAACTGGGACTGAGGTGAGTGGATTGATGTGTGGGGATGGAAAGACTGGAGTCAAGGCAGCCCCTTCTCTCTCCCCAGAGACTCTGGGCTCAGACACAAATATGCTGCTGCTACACCTGTCTCCATCCCTCCCTCGAATCTACTGCACCTTCCCAGGTGTACCTCCTGGGGGTGAAGCAGATCCAGGGAAGGAGAGGGCAGACTTCTGAAACTGATTTCTCAGAGAGTTGGGTAAGTCTTGGGCCATAATAATTTGCTCTTTGAGTTTGCTTCTAAATGCAGCCTTTCCCGGAGATGCCATTCTGGAGATGGAGCAGGCCCCTCCACTCTGGAATTCTTCCTAAAGATATGGAGTAGGTTGCTGTGAGCACATTTGGGAAGATTTCAGGTTGCAATAATGGACTGCAAAAAAGCAGAGATTGGAGCACTGTGCATGCTCAAACACACCCAGCTTATCCTGAGGAGAGGATTGGATCCATGGTCCAGACTCGCCTTTCGGATGTGGGAATGGGGTGAGGGGTGGTGGTGGGAGGATGCAGGAAGAGCTCTGTGCTGGGAGAAGCTGTGAGCACTCTCCTCAACTCTGCCGGGGGATGGGGTATACATGCAAACAACCTCTCAGGGACTAGCAGCTACCAGAAGATTCCTCCCAGATCCAGCTGCCACACAAGCGCAAGTGCAGGGGTAGTGAGAAGCGCCATCCTGGGTGCACTCAGTACCCTGACTCCGTTCCCCCCTCCCCCTCCCACCCGGGGTGAAAGACCTGGACTCCTGGCACCGCAGGAACAGCAATTACATGGCAGAGGGGAGGGAGACCCCTGTAGGTGAGATGAAAGAAATCCAAGGAAGAGAGGGACCTACTAAAATTTAACATTCCACAAGGACAGACCACTGCAAGAGTGGGCTAAGGCCCTGACTGAGAGGCCAGCAGATTCAGGAAGGAAGGCCCACAGTGGTGCCAAGTGATGAAGTAAATGCAGTGGGAAACCACCGACAAAGCCTTGCTGCTGCCCCACACCCCGATCCAGCTGCATGTGAGGCGGCCATTAAAAGTCTTTCATCCAAGATGAAATTCATCTTTACAAGAAGACACATCCAGAAATTTAAAAATAATAACAGATTCACTATTTACTGAGAGCCAGTGTCCCACATTGCTAGCCATTTGACACAATTTACTTTATTCAACCTCACATACTTCTTTGAGTTGGATATTATCATCCCCATTTTACAGATAAGAAAAGTGAGGTCCAGGGACGTTCTTGCCAAGGTCACACCAAACCACGTTAAAGCTTACACCGTAATTATGTCATAAAATACCAGGACGATTCTCCCGGCGTGCTGTGTTGTTTCCGCAGTAAGAGAACTTCTGCATAAGGTCGGGATAGGGGTGGATTTGGGTTAAAGGCTATTCTTTCTCTTCTGGACTCTTAAGTAGGAGTTAAGAGTTCTCCAGTCACCTCCAACCTCCCACTCTTCCCTCAAGTTAGTAACTCACACTCGAATTCTTGCTCTCAAATCCCACTCCACCCAAGTTGGTCTTAGATTAGGTTCCCCGGAGGTCTTCAAGATGACCCCTTCCCACCACAATCAGCAGTGTCTACCCTCACAATCTCCTCTCCCTCCTGAGCCCAGTCTCGCTCGGCTGACACAGCCCGCCCCTGGCGTCTCGGACTTTGGTTTCTCCCGCCAGGCTGAAGCTGCCTGCGCGCCCAGCGCTGTCTGCGGAGGGCGCTTCGCAGATGCACTTCCGGTCAGCGCAGCGAAGGCCGTAGGCCTGGACCGCGCTGACCTGTCGAGTCAGGCTGGAGATCGGAGAGCATCTGGGGCTCGTCCTCTCTCGGGGAACCTCGAAACCCCAATTCTGCTGGCCCAGCGCGGGGTCCTGCCCACCGGCTCGATGGAGAAACCAAAGGGAGGGCTGCCCTGGCGGCTTACTCGCGCCGGGCTCCGGGCGATGGACAGGGACTCGCCGCGCTCCACTCGCAGGCTCCAATGCTCCCGCATCTCCCACCCAGGTTCCCACAAGCGACTATCTCTGTAGTTTCGATTTGTGTCTAGGCTGGGTTCGCTCTCCTTTCAGTCATTTTCTATGGGCTCCCCGGCCTCTGGGTTCCTTCTTGGTCCTCTGCTCCAAGGTTTCCGTTTTCGTTCAGAAGACTGCCCTCCTGCGGTCAAACTCTCCGACCGCTCGGACTCGGCCTTTGCGGAGGGTGTGCCTGGGCGTCTCTTTGGCTTCCTGCCCTCCGTCTCCTCTGGTCCGCGGCCCGGCTCCCAAGTTTGCTCCCGGGATTAGGAGGCTATGAGGGAGGCCAGGGAGTTCCGACCTCTCGCTTCCCTCCCTTGGCCGGTGCGCGGGGACTAGGGCTGACCTTGGAGGCGGCCACGCTCTCCCCTCCCACCATGTTCCCCAGTCACCTCTGGCCCCCTTGACTCCCGGGCTACCAAGTCGTGGCCACTGGGGAAGCGCCCTTCCCTTGGCTGTGTGCCCTTGCCCCGGCGGTATCGCGCAGCGGCTGACAATCTGAGCTGCGCAAACCGTGTTTCGGAGCTGCCGGGCCTGGGGTCAAACTAGGAAGGAGGAGGGGTGGACCTCAACGCTGTGGAGACCCGACTTTATTTGTTTCAACTTGTCCTGAAGGGTTAGACGAGGCGCGCTCTCGCGCACATTTGCCACCGGGAGCCGAAACCCTCGCTGGCTCGGCTGCCCGGCTCGGCCCGCCCGCTCGGCGCCCTGCGCGGCCCTGGCTGGCCCGGAGGCCCTGGCGTCCGAGGGCTTGGGCGCTTGCCTGCTCGGTGCCTGGCTGGGGCGAACATGGCCTGCGAAGGGCCGCCACCTGCATTTTCCTGGACTAGGTGAGCGCCTTCCGAAATCCCCGATGCGGGATCCTTTTTTGAGGGTGAGAGAAAAAGTTGCAGCAGCAGCCCTGCCCCCTGCCGCCTCTTTCCACAATAAAGCGCCCACCTTCGGGTGGCAGACTTTTTTCCACTTTCCCTTTCCTTCTTTTCTGGAGATATTTGGCCAATTCGCTTTCCTAGGCACAGCTGTGGTTTCCCGCTCGGGTTAACTGTTTGCATGGACTTTCTTTAAAACTAGCGCAGTCCACTTGCCCTTGGTCAGCATCTTTTCCGAGCGGCGCCCACCCAGGCCCTATAGAGCTTCCAGGAAGGCGCGGCCGGCTAGGCGGACATGAGAAGGATGGAGGCCGGGCGAGGATCTTCGGTCCTTTGCTGCAACTTCCCCGCCTCCTCCCCTTGCGGACTGAGCTCTGGCCTTCAACGCTAGCCTCCCGACTTCAGGGTCGGTTCAAGTGCGCTATTCTCAGCGGGCAGAAACAGAGAGCTCCACCTGGAATCGCTAGGTACCTACCCCGGGGAGGACGGCCAAACCCTAGTTCCATGTTCGTCGGGCCTCAGTTTCTTGTCTGTTCTCCAAAATGCCCTAACAGGGTCGAGCTGTTTGGAGGTGCAGAGTGAGAAGTCTAGGGTTGTGGGTTTGCGAACTGGCAAGGGAGTGAGGGGACCCGGGGTGTTGGGGGAGGAGAGAATTGGAAGGACAAAGCCTCCCCACGCCACTTTCATTCAGCTGAAGTGAACAAAGTTCCCTTTTGGGATAGAACTGTTGGGGCTCTCGGACTAGGCAGGATCAGGGGATTCCAGGTGGGCGAGATTCTGTGTTCTATGCACCCCACGTGCAAACTGGCCCCAAACCGAAGCTGACAAGGGTGAAGGTAACCAGAGATGCCGGGGGTTTTGAGGCGGCGCCCCCACAGCGCCCCGCACAACTCAAGTGCGGATTGCTGACTTGTGTAGAAGAAGCCTCTGCCCCCAGTCCTGGCCGGGCCTCGGTGGAGAGGGCTTGCTCTTCTTTCTCTCGGACAACCTGATCGGATGTTTCTCCCTCTCGGGGTTTCTCTCCTTCCTCGGTTACTCCAGGAGAGCTGCTCGCGTTTGGATTTGGCCCACCAATCTAAGCAAAAAGACCCGCCTGGTGAGGCGCGGGAGCCGCGGCCCTCCCTCCAGCTTCCTGGGGGTAGGGTGGGGACCCCTCCCCTGGAGATTCTCTAGAGCCAGAGTGTTGATGATCATTACTTTAAATTAAAAGTCCTCCTTTTTTTCTTTCTGTCTAAGCCCCAACTTAGTTTCAGAGAATGAAGCGTGAAAGCTCTTTTATGGAGATTACCGATGCTTCATTTATTCCTGCAAATGGCAAACACTGCCCGGCAAAGACCCAGCGAGCGAGTTCCTTGTCTGGATCCTCAGCCGTCTCCGGGCTCACAAGCTCACTTGGCTGTGAGACAGCGTCGTCGGGAAAAGCCCCTACAGTGGGCTTACCTGGGGAAGGGAAGAGCTCTGTTGGCTGGGGCTGCAGCCAGCAAGCTCCCGCTGGTTGAGGCAAAGACCTAGCTACATACCCCTGACTTGAGAGTTGAGGGGTTAGAGATTGGAGAAGAGCGGTGTCCAGAGGGTTACTCTTGAGGATCCCTGCAATGTCGAGTGTATGTGCCTGGAGAAATCCCATGGACAGAGGAGCCTGATGGGCTGTAGTCTATGGGTTGCAAAAGCAGTGCAAATCACTGCTAACCTTAATGATGCATATCCCTTTTCTATTAACAGTGGAGTTCCTTGGAATTTGCAGCGTGTACCAGGAGAGCCAGGAAACCCATGTACCCTGTCCTGACCTCACTCACTTTTTCATTCCAACCCTCTAGCCCTCCCTGATCTTCTCCATGCTCAGTCGGTCAAGAGCTTGTGTCCATAGTGACAACTCTCTATCCACAGTTTTATTTTGATGCATGTATGCAGCCTCAATGGGTCCTTTTGGAAGTGGATCCAGAGCCTTTCTACATTTGATGTACAAAACACACCTAGTGACTTGGTGGTTGTTGTTGTTTAGTTGCTTAGTCTTGTCCAGCTCTTTGCTACCCCATGGACTGTAACCCTCCAGGCTCCTCTGTCTGTGGAATTCTCCAGGCAAGAATACTGGAGTGGGTTGTCATGCCCTCCTCCAGGGATCTTCCCAACCCAGGGATCAAACCCAGGTCTCGCACATTGCAGGCGATTTGCCTTCTCCATAATCAGGGATTCTTTGGTCATTTCACAAAGAGACAGTTGGAAAGAAGTGAAATGACCTCTGGGGGGAAAAACGATAAAGATTTCTTATTCTTTTGAGACGGAACAGCGAAGTTTGAAGAGGAAGAAGTATAAACTCCTAGAAGGAGAATTTCCCAAGTTCAGGCTTAAATTCCTTTGTGACACTGTATTATTAACTCCAACACAGTGGCAGGCCCACATTCCAGTTATCCAACGCTGGGAGCCCCTCCAACACAAAGGCTGTTGTTTGTTGGGGGGGGGGGGTGGCAGATAACCAGGAGGGACTGTCAGTCCTTCTTTCTCTCACCTTATCCAGCTCGCAGATTGCAGGGAAAGTGCAAGTTAATTCTGCTTTTGTTTTAGAGGAGCTTGTTTTTCTTAAGGAGCCACCTTATGGAAGTGTGCGTGTGAGACTTGCCCTGGGGTATCAACACGGACCATCCTGGAAATGATGCATTTCCCTTATTAGGTGGCTGGTGACTTGTCTATAGCTTGCGATGGCGTCAAGCCCCTGTAGTTGTCCTTTCTGCCTTTAGTAGATGATGACTTTTTTAACAGAAAGGTCCTCAGTGGTCAAGAGGGGCAGTCTTAATGGTTCTTTGAGGGCTAAGTCACCTCACAGAGCCTGAGGAGTTTCCACTGATGCAGTAAGGGATGACAGAGCTAGCTGGATGGGGAGGGGATGTGACAGTGAGTAGATACGATGACGCATCACTAAGTCGGGGAAGGAAGGGAGAGGGCTTGTTGCTCGCACAGTGGTCAACTTTCATTAATTGCTCAGTTATTTTAATGTGAAGGCAAATACCAGAATGCTCTAGTTCCCGTTTTGGATTAATGGCCTGCAATATTAGATGAGGAGGGGGCCAAAGAGAGAATAGAGGTGTTCAGGAGTCTTCAGTCTTTCTTTCAAATTTAGAGGGCTTTTTTGGGGGCGGGGGAGGGGGTTGTGGTTTCCACTCCTTTACCCCACCAAATGCATAAAGTGGGAGTCAGTGAATTGAAAACTTAAAAGGTATTCTTTGGCGAACAGAGATTGGCTTCTAAGGATAACAAACATCAGAGGGAAACCTCTGTTGTGTCCTGACAAATTATTCAATCAACTCAACTTGACCTAAGTCAAGTGCCTGTGATACCCTGAGGTGGACATCGGTGGGCTGCACTCTTAGTGTCCCAGGCACCATGTTGGTATGGTATAGTCCAGATTTCCAGGTTAGCCACTTGAATTCCTGAAGGCTGGTTATTTGGAATATTGTAAACACCATCGGAACCCATCCCTTAACTTTAATAATGTCAGAGGCAATACCTCTGGGACTGATTTCGGTTGGTTAACTTAGCTGAATTTATGATCTGTGAAAGAGAAAACAAAGGCAGGTTTAGGTGCACCTACCTTAGTTTTTTATGTCAATAGCTTCAGGAAAAATTATTTCCCTACTTTAAACACATAGATCTGTTCAGGTTAGTGGAATCAAGCACAGATGTACAGAATTTAGGGATTATATTCTATTTCTCATGATACTTTCCCTCCTTGTCTTTGTATTTGTTTTCAGGGGCTATCCACACGCATGTCTGAATTTTTGGTGGATATTTTTTCTGGGAAATGTGGTTGTATGGAGTAGTCTCAAGTAGCTTTTGAAAGTGTAACCTTGAATTGGGAACAGGGCTGGATGCAGGGTGAGTCCTGATATTCTGGGCATCACATAAAATGTATGAAGCTAGAGGAGCATCTCTGAAATGACTCTGGGTCTATTTCGGGGCAATATTCTTTGAGGTTATTATTAAGGGAAATACCTTCTTCAACATAAGCATCACATTTCTGTACGGGCAAAACTTGGACAGAAATTTGAAACATCCTACTGGAGCCATTTTGTGTTAAATTGCTTGTGGTAAGTTCACCATTGCAGGCTTAGCCCTTGAAGTTTACATTCTTGGAATTCTAGGACTCTTTCTGGGATTCTTTTAGGCACAGTCTATACATGTAAACCAGTTTAAGTAAAAATGACACCGTGAATGAAACAGGGGTGGGTTGAAGTCAAACAGACAGCCATGTGGTTGTTTAAACTGCTTCCCTCCCTCACCTTGTACAGACCAGACTATGGGTGGATAGCAAGCCTGTGACCAGTTCTCCTGCAAAGTGTACCATTTGTTCCCAACTGCCTAGGGTTCAATAGGATGTAGGTAAGGGACAGACTGGGAGGACAACACCCCAGAATTCTCCTTTAAAATTAAGTGAGTTTACCTCTAATGAGTACCTTTCATAAAATCCCAGGATGATGAATCCTGGGCAGGAATTCGGAGCTGGCCTTGAAGTGGAAAGGTGACTAATTTCTTGTTGGTGTTCATAAATGTGTGTGCATTTCCTTCAAGAGGTTACAGTGCTTACGTGGAGTCTGCCTATGAACTACCTCAACCTAAAGGGAAAGTCCCTTTTTTCTTATTAATTTCTGCAGTGAAGGACTTTACAGAAGAAATGGTTCCGTGCACTTTTCCTTGGAAACCCTAGACAGTGAGCTGTCAGCCTCCCTGTGAGGTGGAGAACTTAATACCCTCAGAGGTGGGAAGCCAACAATCAAACTGAGTAAGTCCCAGAACCACCCAGGATAAAGACAAAAAAAACCCTCTTGGATGTTCTGACTCAATATCCTTGGCGTCAGGACAAGCAAGTCATCGTAATCCTGTGCACAATTTTTCTAAACTTATCTGGAGTCTCATCTCTGACATTCAGACGGGCAGATGCCAGAGTGAAAGTGGAAGTTTATGCCGCTGCTTGACCATCCAGGCTGTTACTTATTTAGTTTCTTATGTGGTATGAGTGAGGAGATACAAGAGGAGAGAATTTCTGGGAATCTTTCATGATTGATACAAGGCTGATCTTTTTATAGAAATGGAATTTGCTGTTTAATAAATAAAACTCTACATGTCAGTCTGGGAAATGTGACGCTTATCTGAGTGAATAAAAGATTGATGAGGAGTTGAACTGTGGGCTGTGGTGGGTGCAGCTTCGTCATGTTTCTAGATTCACGTTTGTCGGGAAGAAGCAAGTCTCCTCCCCCAGGTAACTCAGGGTTCTGATCAGGCCTTGCCTATGGGCAGACCTCAGCCTCAGAGGCCATTGTGGGCCCAACGAGATGTAAAAACTTCAGACTCTGGGTCATTTTCTTTTTCTGGTCTTCAAAGTAACTGTCCATCCTCTCCAGTTGAGGTGGCAGAAAATGGAGACAAATGACTTTAGGGGGAAGGGGTGGAGGGTGCACATGAGCTTATGGTGCCCAGTTTAGACTGTTTTCTTTCCATCACTTCATGTGTCTGAATGGTGGGAACTTTCTATCTGGAAGAGAATTATTTCTGTGCACAATTGTCAGTCCTGCCAGGAAAGTTATAGCAGCCCTATAAAAGGGGACTGACTGCCTGTCTCCCTTTGTCCTAGGTTGGGAAGGCCTTCTGGTCAATAAATACATATTAATCATGTAAAAGGATTGACATGCAAATGAAGGGCACCATTGACAAGCCCTGGATGGCAGAAGAGAAACCCTCTGCAGCCGTGGTCTTGGCTGGAGGAAGCCAGGGCTGCACTAGGCTCTTCACAGGGTGTTTTCTAGAGGGTTAAACATTCTTTTCCAATAATGATGTGAAAGAGTTAATTGAACTGGAGGTGGCTTTGGGATATTTTGCTTACAATCCTTCTTAGCTCTGCCCCATCTCCAGATTTTTTCTTTTAAGTCTGGTAATAGGCAGGCCACCCTTTGGATCGCCGTGTCTCTCAGTCCAACTGTAAGTCTCCAATGGTACTTTGTTCTTCTGATCAAAGAAAAGTTGAACCAAACAGGGAAAATGGTTAAAAGCTTAGCTGAATTGTTTGAGGAATGCGTGATGTTGTAGGAATAATTATTAGTTGCCATTATGAATTACTGCTTATAAAATAGCATGTTGCATATCGTTATGGCTTTCTTTACAGAGCAAAGACACTATAAAAAGACCTGGTGTGGGTATAACTATGTTTGACTCATATTTTTCTATGTGCGTGACACCTGTGGGTATGTACAGCCTACACAATGATTTTCAGGTTACATATGACCACTGGAGAATATGATCAGTTGTCAAAGCATATATTGAAAATCTTTTGGTGTAAAGACAAAACAAAAATGCATTGTTATATGCTCCCAACAGATCTCTGAGGTGAATATAGTTTATTTATCCTTTATGAATCATTAGAATATAAGAAAATATTTTATATCCTCTGGTAAACTAAGTTATTCAGAAATAGAAGTGAAGGGAATTACTTGAGTCAGTGGATGGTCTAACTTTGGTCTTCTTTAGGGGTATGTGATGTTTTAAAAGGTGGAAAATTGGCATTTATACAATTTAGGCTTAGAGTTATGCCTGTAGATACTTGCTAGCTGAGATGCATGCATTCAGTAATTTTGGAATTGGACCACAAGCTGATTTTGGTGGTATTCCTGCTCAGGCTATAGGTGTCAAACTGGGCCCTAGTTTAGTAAAGACGATGGACGTCTGGGGTTCTGGCAGGTCAGGCTCTGGAAAGAGTTAGCGGGGTAGTGTGTGTGTATCTGATGACTTTCTTTTGTGGTCTGTGTCTAATATTATCTAATTCTCTGCAACTGAATAACAGATCTAGTCACACCAACTGGGGGTGGGAGGGAAGCGTGAATATAAATGGCTTTCCTCTCCTGGTCTGAAGCACTAACCACGATGCCTTGTGAGTTAAACGTATCTGAGGATGACTGTGGGACCCTGATCTTTCAGTGTTTGGGGCTATATTAGTGATTTGCCAAAATCACTAATATCAGCAAGATAGTGATTTGTCAAAACAGTTGCATTTTACTTTTAAATAAATTCATGAGGATGCTTTTGGAGGGAGGCTTGTTGACTCTGAAAATCAATACCCAGTTCGAAATCAAGCACTGTCTCCTAAATTCTCACTATGGATGTCTTATGCTTAATGCGCTTTGCTAATGTTTATCTTAGATTCTAAATGAATCAAATATTACCTAGAATTCAAACCTAGTAAACATGTTGTCTATTGAATTACTCTGTGTGTGTGTGTTTGTATGTGTGTGTGTAAAGGAGAAAGTAGCTACTGCCAGAGATAAATTATTTAACATGATTTTCCTGTATTGTGAAGAAGCAGACTGAGCCTCATTTTTTGGATTATGATTTGTATTATGAAATGCTTATCAAATGTTTTCCAAAGATTAGTTTAATTTTAATTAAATAAACCTTTCTCAAGAGAAGGCTCCCAACTATTTCTTGTACCCAGAGGCTAACGTACTTGTTGTTTTTAATTATTTTCTGCTGTTACCCAAAGTGCTTTGGATTCTCCCGCCCAATTAAATCAAAGGCGCAGGTTCCTTATACACAATATGTTTAATATTTAATTTTAATTAAATTAATTAAATTGTTTATTTAATTTTATGTGCATTATTGTGCATAGAATAATGCAAAATTCATGATCTTAAGAATTAGGGTGGAGAGGTGAATCAGAGAGCTTTCAAACAAGCTAATTATGGAGCTTAAAGGAAACCTCCCCCTTATTTCCAGGGGAAACATCCTGACATAACCTGAACTTTCCCTTGCAGTGCTCCCTGGCCAGAGCACTGTGGATGTGGGGTCGTTGGCCTCTTTAGTCCTCTTGATCTTGCCCTGCAGTTTGCAGCTGCAGCAGCTGCTTGGCAGAGGAAAGCGTACGTGCGGGCCTGTACATGCTGTTGTCATGGCTCACGCGCAAGTGACATTTTCTACTTTGCTGAGGAGCCACCAGAACAGTGCTCCTGGGGTAGGGCCATTTTCTACCAGAAACACAGGCAAAACTTCAGTAACGTCTTTTCCATTCAGGAAAGGCCCATTCTAATGGCTTGGAGCTGCCTTAATCTAGGCCAGTGCTTAAAAATGTGGAGGCATGCAGAGGGGCTCACCTTTTGATTGGAAGCAGTTCCTTAAGGGTAGGGGGAGGCGCCCGCTGCCCTGGCTCAGTTTCCATTACAGTTTGCATCTTCAGGGCATGGTTTTTCAAGGGTGTTTTTTATCTGCACAGTGCTAGGCATTACTGTCTCTCACTAGAATGCTTAGTTCTTAAGAAATCTGTCTGAACAGACATAGGATATAGAGACCCATAAAAACCCATAGAATGCTTAGTTTGCTTTGCCATCTCTCCCATCTGACTTGTCTCTAAAACAATGAACTCTGGAGTAAACAGTTTGAAGCGCCTGAGATGAAAAAACTCCCTGAATTTTGAGGCAATTTTATTGTCTCCCTTCCCTACTTTCCTGACTCCTAAATAATGACACTCTCACCATTGTGGCCCTCTACTTGGGACATCTGAGCCAAATTTCCCAAACTTGACCTCATGAAGTGGTGTAGTCACTAAACTTCTTTTCGTTTTGGGGTTTTGCACATCTGGACCATGGTTGACTATTTACACTTATCACCACTCTATAAATTTTTTTCTGTGGGTGGGTGGGGAGTATTTCTCTCTAAACGCCTTCTTCTTACAGAGACTTGTTAATCGCACTTTGTGAAGTCTAACCTTTAATGTGATTAACTCAGCTACTGAGAAAAAAAGAGAGAAAAAACTGATGGAAAGAAGGAAGGAAGAGAGAAAGAAAAATAGAGGAAAGACACTACTGTTCCTAGGTGAGACTGTTTGCCTTTTCGGTAGCCACCTTAAGTGAGAATGAAGCCGCTAAAAATAAACTGTCACTTTGTTGTTGGTGTTTGTTTTTTTCCCCTCTAAGGCTGGTTTTGTTTCAGTAGATTAAATATTATCATAAAAGTAGCTGATGATGCAGTAAATTAAAAATCAGGTTGTGGAATATTTTTTGAAAACCTTTTTTTGCTTCTGTGGTATCAACCCAATTGGGGCAAACATTAGTTTTAAACCAAAAACATTTGTCAGGAGGAATTTTTGCTTTAAATAAGGGTTCGGGAAATACTGAGAAGCACAGTTAGCCAGAATGGGGAGGAAAAAGAGTAAAAGAGTAAAAAACTAAAAACGGAACCCAGAATTTGGAGAGAGCTCAATATTGGCTTGCTAGGCATAGAAAAAATAACTCACCCTCCATTTATGTTGCTCTTCAGTGTGCTTAAAAACATTTTTAGTGCAAAACATAAGCCTGTGTAGCTGCAAGAAATGTATCTGAGAACAGATGCAGTTGAGTTTGTGAGGCACTGCTGTTTTACCACGTTTAGCATCAAATTATGAATTAAACAAAAAGAATGAATAACAAATTAGGACTCGCCTAAGCTTAGCTTTGTGCAGTGGGACAATGAAAATTTATTTGAATTCTATTCCTTATGAGGTTACAGATTTTCTTCCAAGAGAAGATATGCATTAATACGGTGGAGACAATTATTGGAAGTTCATTTTCTGTGCACATCTTAGAAACCTTTTCATGGAAACAGAAAATTCCTGCGCAGATTTGGATTTTAGAAAAACCCTTAGTCTGTGTTATGCACCCTGTGGAAGGGCCAGTGTAGGAATGATTTGTTGAAAGTATTCTGAAGGATGGCATTAGAAATATGGAAGCTGAGTTGTGTGTATGTGTATGTGTGTGTGGGGAAGTGGTTGTTGTTTTTTGATGTGTGGGAAGACAACTGCTAGAGTGTGGTTTTTGGAGTTCTACAACAGGCTGAGAAATGGCAGGCTTCTTACAGCTGGGCTGTTTGTAAAAAAAAACAACAAAAACCCCCCAAAAAGAAATAAACCCTCATGCTTTCCAAAGCTGACTGCACTTTTAAAAGTACAGTCAACTGTTTCTCCTCACCTAACTGGAACGGGGAGATAATATGCTGCGACCCTCGCTAATGCCTTCACCACATGCTGAAAGTGGGGTGAAGAAAGGAAAGGTTGCTGGAAAGTTAACAAGAGAGCAGACGCGCAGACAAGTTAGATATACTGGGAGGAATTTCTTGCGTGGCTGGATGTGAGAAAATTTTTCAAGCCCTTAATGGAACCCATGTGCATCATCGTTCCAAGCTTATTAAAGAGACTAAATAGACAGGCATGTAGGGAGACATAAAAATATCACCTAGGCTCACACTTAGGGTATTTTGGAAAATTAAACAAAACCTAACCCTAGGTCTCTGCTGCATAGTCACCGGTTACGCCTAAATGATGCCACTTTGCTATTTTATAAGCAAAGTGTTTACCTTCAAAAAGTTTCTGATTTATGGAAAAATTTGTGAAGATGGTTGCCTTCACTTTATTATTACAATTGCCAGGTGGGGGTGGGGTGTACAGGTTTACCTCTTCCCGAGTTCATTCTCAAGAGGCAGAAGGCTTCCTGGAGAATGTAGTTTGTGTAGCTTTAGCAGAGCTCCTGACTACCTTGAAGAAGATGCAGGGGCTTCATACACAAACCCGGTTTTGAAAAGAAAATAACAGTTGAGTGTATTCAAATAGCAGGGTGTTTTTTGTTTGTTTTAAAGCTAGGTTTAGTGGAAGGACCAGATTTTCATGGATTGTTTTCATGGAGGTGCCTTGTGCCTTTCCTGCCTTCTAAACCTCCTAGTCTATTTGCTTCTACAGATACAGTTCATGTTAGCTTGCTGTGTTTTTTTTGGTGTCACCTTTGAGATTCTGACAAAAACTGGGGCACAACTTGAAGCCAGCCTCCTTTATCCCCCACCTTACCCTCCAAGCACAAAGAAGATCTATGCACCCGCAAGGTCTGTCTGGTGCCCTGGCCTTACTGATTCTGTTTGGGGGGCCTTGAGCCACAAAAAGCCAATTTACTATGTTTTTTTTCCTCAAAATGAACTTCATTTTAAAAGTTGGGGGGCTAGGGAGGTAGTGTCCCAGGGGGAACCTCTTTCTGAAATTAGTCACCAAAATCACTTCTCAGAGGGTTTTAAAAAAATCTCCAACTGATTCCCTCCTCCCACTGCCCTCTCACCCCCTCTCTGCCTTCACCCCAACGTGCTAATCACATTCAGGCCAAAGGCAGGAATGGGCTACCTGGCTGCAGCCCAGAGGACATTTTATTTTATTTACAGATGAGCTGTTAACCCCTGAAATATGGATTCATCTGGAAGCTGTGACACCAGGAAGGCTAGCCCCGTTTCGGCAGCTCCAGCCCAGAGCTGCAATAGTACTTACCTTAATTAGCTGTGTCATTCAGAACAGAGCCAGCCAGCCAGCAGGCCTGGGAGGAGGGCCCAGCCCCCTTCCAGCCTTCCCAGTGCAATGGTCTCCATTAATGTGCGTGCAGCCCAGGGCCTGGCCACGGAGTGGATTCTGCTCCAGCCATGGATAGAACCTCGCTGCTTTCTTTGACCAATTGGGGCTCCAAAGTAACGGCCTCAGACCTGGGTTTGTACCCTCCCATTTCTATTTCCCAATAACTGTTGACCTCTTTGAAGCAATGACTTTGAAAGGATATGCCCTTGCTCCAGGAATACTGCAATTGCTTGCAACTTTTAAGTTTCTCTTTCAGAAGCTAATTTACAAATCATATATTCACACACACGCCCCATCACAGACACATAAAAGGAGTCTTGTTATTTTATATCTGAACCTCACTCATGCTTAAAATAGCATTTCCAGTCTGATCACTTGTCTTATTCATCAGACTTGGCTCAGAATGATTTTCAACTCTTACTCAAACTCAGATCCTCCCTGAAGGACGAAACTTCTCCACCACTGAGGATTTTCAAAAGGGTGTGCCATGGGCTCTGATGCACTTCTAGAAGAAGAGTTTGTGGGGCTTTTAAGCATAGCAGTGTAGCTGGAATAAAATATGAGTTTTCTGCATGTCTCTTTGGAAAGGGACAAGATATATTTGGATGTGAAAATTCTGGGTTGGTGAAAATTCTGATCTTGAAACATGGACAGCGGACCTGCCATACCCCACCCCACCTCATCCTACTGATGCAGCCCAAGCCTTGCTTCAGTGGGTGCTGTGGAATTAGTGAACATTTCAAGTGAATATTTGTTTGCGTTTCAAACATGGTGGGTCAGGCCCCTCTGATGCCAATTAAATGGTTTGGTTTTAAGGCATGAGCACATGTCTGGAATGAGAGAATCTAGCAATGGGGTGTCTTTTATCAGACTCTTTCTCTAACTTGCTTCTTTATGTCTTTTCTCCCATAATATAGATCTGTAGACAATAGTGATGTATAAAAATTCATTGGCCATGAGACATTCTGAGAATATATTTCTGTTGATAGGAGATCTAATCTGTAGCAAGCATATTTCCTCTTTCCATTCATTTATTATATGTAATATATGTATATATATTTTAAAGAGCCCTCGGATGCCCCACCTTTTCTTTTAGAAACAAGGACATTGGAAGAGGGTGATTAGGAGGCAGAGTAGAATACACCCTGATAGCCCTGATCACATGTGTGGCATCAGGAAAGCAGTGGCTTCCAAAACAATCTAAAGGTAGAGAATTTGATACCTGACATCTGATGGAATAGTATCAACACAGTCATTAGGGGAAACATCAAAGCTCTCTAAAGTCTCCTTGCCAGATTTCTGGTTAGCCTTGTTTTATTTTGAATTACATTTGTGGGCACTCTAACTGAGCCAGTGCTTGATGGTGCCCTACTAGAAATGGGTTCTCTTAATGGAAAGAGAGTTCTCTGCATGCCCTGAGCCCAAAGGTGGCCATGGGGTGGGGTGGGGTGGGGTGGGGAGTGTGTGGGGACAACCCCTCTGGAAGCTCTGAATAGTGCCCCGAGGGGTCCAGGCTGCTTTTTTCACTTGGATCAGGAAACCTGTTCTGCTACCAGGTGTATGATGGGGGAGTGGGATTCTTGTTATTTCCGGTATGGGTCTATCATTTGCAAGATGAGGGGACTGGGCTTGTTCAGTTGCCCCCCTCTGTCCCTTACTTGAGGTCCTTGACAGGAGTAACAGGGGAGGAGGCGCCTGTGGCAATCACCATGTTTCAGGTGTTCGCCGGAAGTAGTCTGTACACCACCTGCTGAGGCTGCCCTGGCCCGGCAGACCTGATGTTTCCTTGCTTGGGCCTGGAGGTCTTCCAGAGTATTGTGCTCACAGATGCTGTTTCCTGTGGACCATGTGGACCAGTACTCTGACTGGCAGGTACATGCCCCTTTGACGAATAAAAATGGGAAAATAAACACTTTATTGTTTAATGTATTTAAAAATGATTAACAGTTATAAGATACATGGCATATTGTTGTCTCTTAGTAAATGGTGGTTGTTATTTTTATTAGTACGATTATATTATTGTAGCTTATTTGGTTGGCAAAAGCTTTCAAAATATAAGTGTAGCAGGAACATTGCATTCTTCATGGGGAGATGGTTGGGAGCCCTGTGGGACTTTTTTCCAAGCCCTTCCAGGAACTCTTACGGTCTTAGTTTCTGCTGGTTGCAGGCCTCTTGTGCAGGTGGGCAAGGTGGCTGCGGTGGTTTCTGGCGACTGCCAGGTATTGAATCTGAGGGAGTAGAATTTCTAGCTCCTGTTCCACCTGGAATCTACCCCTCTCTCAGCTCTTTCTTAGCCCTGAGCTGGACCAGCCATCCTGCCCTAGTGGGCAGCGTCTTGGAAGTGTGCGTGAAAAGCCTAGGGTTCTGATGACTTGCCTGTTCCCTGACTGTGGGTTGCATGATCTGACGGGAACAGGGATGGGGTTAGGAAGAGATGTAAGACTTGAGAAGGTCAGTTTCCTTCTCTGTGATTTCACATTTAGTTTATGTAGAGGTAAATGCAATGAAGAAATCAGCTATGAAAAAGAAAAAAAAAGAAATCAACTACGTGATTATTTTCTTAGAATTTCATGCCACATGTCATAATAATAAATAAATCATACATTTATTGATTGCTTCTTATTTGCCCAGTACTCTCCCGAGTTATTTACATATATCACATCTCACTGACTCCTTATAACAGCCCTTTAGGATGTATCGGTATTTCCATTTTATAATTTCAGACACTGACACTCAAGAGTGGTTAAGTAACTTGCCCAGGGTTACACAGTTAGAGATTAGCAGAGCTGGAATTTAAAGCCTATGGTCTTTCCAAATATTAATGATTTGTTTCCATATGATGAAATATCTTGAGGTATAAAGAAGGCAAACATTCCCAAGCTGGAGATTCATAGAGTGAAAGGTTATCCAGAAATGCTTCCATAGAGAAGAGTTTTGAGTTGGCTCTTGAAGGAGAAAGGGGTACAGGGATGGGGCATGAACCAAGCTCAAAGTGGTGTGTGTAAAGGAGAAGGGAGAGATGGGGTGCTGGGTTCAGGGTGATGGAGGAAGGCTGAGGTCCTGGGGAGGGTCAGGCTGGAAGTGATGCCCTTGTGGTTGCGGCTTTGGGGACAGGTATTAGGGCACCTGTCTCTTTCCCATACCCTTGCCTCTGCCTCTCTCTTTGGCCTACTGGTGGCAGGGCTCTGCAGGAAGCAGTCAGATTCCAGGAAAAACTGGCAAAGGACTTACTTTCCTCTCTTCCTCCCTCCCTTCTTCCCTCCTTCTCTCTCTTGCCTTCTTAATATTTCCTTTTTTAAAACCAGTATTTAAACAATACAGTTAATTTGGAGGTGGAGCAGGGCCTGTGGGCTGGGACACAGGTTATCATTCCTGGTTCAGAGAGTGACTAGGGTGCTTTGAGCAGGACTAGGGTGCCCTTGTCTGACTTATGGTTTGAACATTTACACATTTTAGAATAGCTAGAGGAAGTACTAAATATGAGCAGCAGACCTTGTTGTGGTAGGTGTACTTGGAAGGTAGGCATACTTTGGAGTGTTACATGTGCTGAGTCTTACTGGAAGAAATGGGAGATGTTGAATGGACAGAAGGAGCCCACCATGCTGTTTCCAATGAGAGACTTGGAGGTACGATTCAGAAGAGAGACATCACAACTGTGATGTTTTTCTGACCATGGGAGAAGGGAGACATGGGGAGAAACACTGGACACCTCCCTTTTTCCTCCCGTGTGTGCCCCCACCCCACCATGAATCAAGTATCTGTGGACCCACCAGGCCTTGGGATGGCACCTTTCTCAAGAGACTTTCATGGGCTTGGTTGGATACCTGGGACTTCTCTCAAGGGTCCTTCCCTTGCTGCTGCCAGAAGGGATGTGGGTGCTGCTGAGAAAGGGCAGGCAAGTGGGGTCAAGTCCACAGGAATACTGAGAGGTGCTGCTTGGGATTCCATTGTGATTCTCTCAGAGCCCGCTGGTGCACACCCACTGACTCACACTTACACACAAGACACCTCCGGTCAAACAACTTGAGATGCCTCTTTCCCCCGTATACAGACCTCTTACATGTGTCAGCACACTCAAAGGCCTGATCCACCAGACCCTGGCAACCACACACATTTGTTGACTGCCATGGGGAACTCACCTCATCTGTGGGATTCACATCCAAACTGCCAACACAAAGGACCACACAAGCAGAAGAGCCCTGGTTTTCTGGACCCTCCCTCTGCAGACCAGGTCTGGTTACAGTCCATCATCTGCCAGGCTCAAAATGCAAATTCCATAATTAAATTTCATTACAATGGACAGGTGACTTTGAAATGGTGGCTCATGACCCATTGTTGTTGTTCAGCTGCTAAGTTGTGTCAGACTCTTTACAACCCCATAGGCTGTAGCCCTTTCGTCTCCTCTGTCTACGTGATTTCCCAGGCAAGAATCCTGGAGTGGGTTGTCATTTCCTCCTTCAGGGGATCTTCCTGACCCAGGGATTGAACTCACATCTCTTGCTTGGCAGGTGAATTCTTTACCACTGAGCCACCTGGGAAACTCCATGACATATTAGTGGGTCACAAAATTGATTCACTGGGTTGCAAGCAACTTTCAAAAAAACAGTACAATGTGATTTAGCGTGTGTGCTAAATCACTTCAGTCATGTCCAACTCTTATGGGCTGTAGCCCAACAGGCTCCTCTGTCAAGGGGATTCTCCAGGCAAGAATACTGGAGTGGGTTGCCATGCCCTTCTCCAGAGAATCTTCCCGACCTGGGGATTTAACCTGCATCTCTTTTGTCTCCTGCATTGGCAGGAGGGTTCTTTACCACTAGCGCCATAGGATAGGAAATATGAGTCTGTCCTGTGTAGTAAGAGTGATGTAATTTTATAATTTAAAAATTTATGTGTGCATGTGTACTGTATGTCAGTATAATTTTATTTTTAACTATGATTTTGTGGCCAAAAAAACAGTTTGAAAAGCACCACAAAACCTTATTTCTTAGTCTAGTGCTGTGACGGGCAGTACAAGAAGACTGTTCCCTTTCTTCGCCCTCTGGAAGCAGGCAGGGAACCTGGGCCCAAGCAGAGCAAGGTAATGTGGACTGGCAGTGCCCTGACCCATGATGTGGGGAGCAGGGAAGCTGGTAGCAGAGGCCTTGTTTGGTGGGCGAGAGGTGGCTGAGGGAGGAGTCAATAGATGCTTATAAATCAGAATCCTTGGGACTGGAGGAGGGGTGGTGGTGGCAGAGGCTGAGGCTCTTTCTAAGTTTGGAGTTTGGGCAATGGAGGCTGGGAATATAGGAAGAAGGGCATATCTGTCTTTTGTGAGAGTTGATGGTGAGATTCATCACAAACATATGGAGTTTGGGGGTGTTTGTGAGACTTTTGGGCCTCCCTGTTGGCTCAGTGTAAAAGAATCCACCTTCAATGCAGCAGACGCAGGAGACTTGGGTTTGATCCCTGGGTCAGGAAGATCCCCTGGAGGTACTCACTCTAGTATCCTTGCCTGGAAAATCCCATGGACAGAGGAGCTTGGTGGGCTACAGTCCATGGGGTCGCAAAGAGTCTGACATGACTGAGCATGAGCAAGACTTGAGACTTTCAGTTTGATGTGACCATGGCAGTCCATGAAGTCTGACAGAGAGAGAGATGGGCCAGAGGTGCAGATTTGGGGTCTTTTGAGTGGGTGGGAGCAAGATGGGTTCAGGGAGGGAGAAGGGAGGGGAACGAGAAGAGGACCTAGGAAAGAGCCCCAAGAATGACTGATGTGTGAGGGAGGGCCAGAGGCGGGAAGCTATGATGGAGAGTGTGAGATGCCTGGCCTCAGGGAGAGAGCTGTGCTGGAAGCCAGGGCACAAGCTCCAGGGAAAAAGCCACCTGCTGTCGCATGCAGCACAGTGCTGAGGCCCTAACTGGGGAGAAGACTTGAAACAACTAGAAGGCTGCAGGCACTGAACTTTAGTCTGCTGACTCTGTGGGCCCATGAACCTCAGAGACCTTCGAGAACTTTCCTCCACATCAGGAGCTGGAAAAAAAGAGAATGAAGCTGGTGCAGGGTGAGACAGGGGGTCTGTTTGGAGGTGGAACTGTCAAGCTGGCAGCTGAACCCCCTTCCTCCACACTGGCCTCCCTTTCCCCAGCCACGCAGGGTCAGCCCCTTAAGTCAGCTGAGGGACCATGGACGTCTGGAAACCTGAGTTCTCATTTTGGCCATAAGGAGCTCCTTACTCTCTGTGGGCCACATTCCTGATCTAAAAATAAATGAGGTATCCCTATGGTTAGAATAATCTCTTGTTGCTCTTGAGCTTTTCAATCACTCAGTAGTGTCCGACTCTTTGCGACTCCATGGACTGCAACTCACCAGGCTTCCCTGTCCTTCACTATCTCCTGGAGTTTACTCAAACTCATGTCCATTGGGTTGGTGATGCCATCCAACCATCTCGTACTCTGTCAGTCCCTTCTCCTCCTGCCCTCAATCTTTCCCAGCATCATGGTCTTTTCCAGTGAATCAGCTCTTCACATCAGGTGGCCAAAGGATTGGGGCTTCAACTTCAACATCAGTCCTTTCAATGAATATTCAGGGTTGATTTCCTTTAACATTGACTGATTTGATCTCCTTGCAGTCCAAGGGACTCTCAAGAGTCTCCTAAAAATAATCTAAGAATAATGTCTTAGATCTCTGCCTTATCTGAAATTCCTTGAGGCCATTTTGAAATGGGGACAATCATTTTTGCCCTGTTTGCTCACAGGAGGATCCCTTTTGAGAACTATAAAGAACCACCAAAGCAAGGGTATTAAGGTTATATTTGTTAACAATTATATTCAAAAGGACTTTCAAGAGCCCAAGTTAGCCAAGGAATTACTGAATTCCTCATTTTCTTTCTGGAAATGAAATTTCCTTCTCCTTTCCCTCAATCTCTTAACACCTTCCCCACTGTATTCTCAAAATTGTGCATAGAGTTGGTGAAAACCTGGGGTCAGAGGAAAAGAGATGTGAAACTCATTAATCCGGTGAATAATTATTGGGAACTAATTGGATGCAGATCTCTATTGGATGCTAGGGTTACTATGGAGCCCAGGATGCAGGACTGGCCCTGATGGCTGCCCACCACTGGTACACAGAAGAACCACCTCTGAAGCTTTTCAAATTCAGATTCCATGGGTCCAGTTCTAGACCTCCTTACCTTGAAGCTCCCTGGTGTGTGTCTGTTTAAAAAACTCTATAGGGGATTGATGCTTTCGAATTGTGGTGCTGGAGAAGACTCTTGAGAGTCCCTTGGACTGCAAGGAGACCAAACCTGTCAATCCTAAAGGAAATCAACCCTGAATTTTCATTGGGAGGACTGATGAAGAAGCTGAAGCTCCAATCCTTTGGCCACCTGATGTGAAGAGCCAACTCATTGGAAAAGATCCTGATGCTGGGAAGATTGAGGGCAGGAAGAGAAGGGGTTGACAGAGGATGAGATGGTTGGATGGCATCACTGACTCAATGAACATGAGTTTAAGCAAACTCTGGGAGATAGTGAAGGACAGGGAAGCCTGGTGCACTGCAGTCCATGGGGTCACAAAGAGTTGGACATGATTTAGCAACTGAAGAACAACAATAGGGGATTTTTTTGCACTTGAAAAGGTGAGGACCTCTGAATGGGAAGATGAGAAGCAGACCCCTGAGATGAGGTGATTTAAGTACTAGAAGAAAGTAGGATAGTAATTTCTGAGACAGAGTGCTAAGGAAACCTCAGGGAGACCTGAGGCCCTGGGCGTGGATTGGCATGGGTGCAATCAGGGAAGACTTCCTGGAGGAGATGCTGCCCACAGTGAGTTTTGAAGGATGCAGGAAGAGGGGAAAACATGTGCAAAGGCAAAGGGCTTTCCATGAATGGTCATGTTTCCTTAAAGGTGTCTATACATAAAGTTCACAGTCCAGGTTAAAGGTGAATTGGCAAATCTATCCATAACCCTGAGAGAGTCCCACTGCAGACCCCTCTCTTTTCACAAGAACTTGGACTGGTGTTGGTTATAAGGCTGGATGTGTTAGCTGGGAACCAGTTCTGGTTAATATTAGATTAACGCACATTAAGCTATTTTAGGATGAGAGTGGAATCTTCTCAGATTTTACAAGGTTCAGGCAAGAATGAATGGGTTGACTTATCAAGCCCTCATTATGGGCAGCCCTATACCTTCATTGTTGCTGTGTGTGCTAAGTCGCTTCAGTCGTGTACGACTTTGTGACATCATGGACTGTAGCCCGCCAGGCTCCTCTGTCCATGGGGTTCTCTAGGCAAGAATACTGGAATGGGTTGCCATGCCCTCCTCCAGGGGATCTTTCTGAGTCTAGGATTGAACCTATGTCTCTTACATCTCCTCCATTGGCAGGCAGATTCTTTACCACTAGCGCCACCCAGGAAGCCCTCATTGTTGCTAGCTATACATCAAAGTAGACATTATTTCAGCAACTCAGAGAGATGGAGTGATTTGCCCAAGGTCACACAGCAAATGAGCAGCAGAGCTAGGACTTGGGTCTAAGCCTCCCCAGGCACACAGTGCAGTGATGAGTCCTGCACTTGCATCTTGGGCTTGAATCTCGGATCCCATACTTCCGAGGGATTTGGGCCAAGCTCCTTAGGCTCTCTGAACCTGTTTCCTCCTCTTTAAAGAGGCAAGGCTGATAGAATCTTCTTGGCAGGGATGTTGTGAGCACCGACTGAGCAGTGTCTGTACACAGTGGGTACCCAGTAGGTGCTGTGGAAACGCTGCTGTGACTGATGGCGGTTATGTCATCTCCCAAGCCTGGGCTCCCTGCATATTACACACAGGGACTCAGACTGGACAGGCTGAGGCTGACCACTCAGCTCTGAAATTCTGGAATGGATTTTGAATCTCAGTTTCTGGCAGTATGGCTGATATCCTGGGATAACTTGCCTGGAGGCAGTGGATTATCCCTGTGACCTTCCTGAGTACCAAGTTTGCTCACTTTGGCCACTGCAGGCACAGGGATGGTGGCCTTCCTGTCTCCCCTTCAGGAGGATGGGCTGCCTTGTGGGGCTCTGGGAAAAACTCTGGGTGGAAAAACAACAAGCTGTTATGAAGAGGATGCTGGTCTCTCTGCCCCGGCGGCAGACAGAAAAGACAGATAAAACTCTGTAAGTGGCACATTTTCCACAAGTACTCAGCTATAAAGCCCCTTTGAAGAGACTTCTAAAAGGTTTGTGCTCAGGGGCCGGTACCACTGTGGCAGGGTGCAGGGGCCTTTGAAGGCTGCTGGGGCATGGACAGGGTAGGGGGGAGTGCACTGCAGGCAGAGGTCTTCCAGGGGTAGGAGGGTCTATGAAAATGAGCCTGACAGAGGCAGGTGTGTGTGTGTTTGTGTGTGTGTACAATATATGATGGCAACCCGTTATTGGAAGAGTCCATTCTGGAAGCTGCACGAAATGGTGGGAAGGAAAGCCAGGAGACAAAGGCTGGAAGGAACAATGCCAGCGTGGATGGGCAAGATTCCAAGCCCAAGACAGATGCCAGCCCCCTGGGAGACCCCACACCTCTGGGCCTGACTGAGGTGGGAGCACTGTGGGTCCAGAGCAGGCCTGGATGGCCATCTGGGTTGGAAGGCCCTGGATAGAGCTTTCTCTATGCGGTGGGAGAGGCAGAGGCAGACAGCCTCCTGCTTCTTTCTTGCCGGTGGACCCAGGTGCAGAGTCAGGGTAGTAATCCAGACAATGCCATTTTAACCCTCTGTGAAAGTCAAAGGCCTTCTAAATTTGTCTCAGATTATCCTGGTTGTGTGGCCACAATCATTATTATCATTCAGTCAATTCAGAGTAGTAGTGGTTTGGTGCTGGACCCTCTGGGGACTGGAGATACATAGGTCCTCAGCGAGAGAACATTGAAAAGATGAAAGAGGGTGAAGTCGCAGAGCAGCCTCTGAGGGCCGAAGAGAATTTTAGGTACCATGAGGGCACCAAGCAACACAGAAGATGGGGGTCTCTCCAGCCAGAGAACAAGAACCACACAAACGCACAAAGACCCAGCCATAGTGGCGTAACGTGACCAACAAGGAGAAGAACAAGCATTAATATTTGCATGTATGTATATGTATGTCTGTAGGACTTAGTATGTGCAAGACACTGTTTTAGGTGCTTTGTGCTTTGTGCTTTGTCAAGTCATGTGTGAAATCATTGAATCCCTGGGAGATTGTGAGGCAGGTGGAATTACTAACCTCCTTTTGCTAACAAGGAAACAGAGGCACAAGGAAATCAAATAATAGACGTGTGTGCCTGCTAAGTCGCTTCAGTCATGTCCAACTCTGTGCAGCCCTATGGACTGTAGCCCACCAGCCTCCTCTGTCCATGGGATTCTCCATGCAGGAATACTAGAGTGAGTTGCTATGCCCTCCTCCAAGGGATCCTCCCAACCCAGGGATTGAACCCGCATCTCTTATATCTCCTGCATTGGCAGGCAGGTTCTTTACTGCTGGCATCACCTGGGAAGCCCCAAATAACAGACGTTCAGTCCCAAAGTGAGTGCACATACTGTGGGAAAGATCTGATGAGCCTGATTTTGCAGCTGAAGAAAATGAAGCTCAGAGAAGCCAAGGGAACCAGGCTTACTCAGACATGCATTGAAGTCCTTGCTTCACTAACCAGAGCATGGATTATGAACAGGCTTGGTGTGTAACATGTAGACCCCTGACTGCATTCAGGTTGTCTGCAGGCTGTTGCCCAAACCCACGCCTTTTGACCTAAGCACAGTTGTTTTTTTGCTGGTTCTCAGTGCCTGGGGGCTTTCAGATTCCCTGGCCCCCTGGATGCCCTGGGGTGGCACCCTAGGGGCAAGTTCATCCTGCCAGGAGCAGGTTTCCCTGGGTATTAATGCTTTCTCACAAGTGCTCTCAGGCCAAGGATGGAGCTGGACCTCAGAGAGACCTGGGGTCTGCACTCAGCCCAGCACAGGTCCTGACGTGCCTCGACCCTCTGACATCCTTTGTTTAAATGGTGTCTTCTTGAAAAGCTTACTAGGACTACAAAGATGCTGACCTGGCTGAGAATAGAGACACTGGGCAGCCTGGTGGCCAGACTTGTCCAGATGCTGTGGGTTCCTTGGAGCACATTTGAACCCTTGCAAGACAAGATGCTTTTTGAGACTCCATCTAGCCTAACGCATGTGATCTGTTGCCCATCAGATGGATTCCTTGCTCTGTAGAGAAACTTTCACACATACCAGGTCCATCTCTTTGGGGTCAAGGCTCATAGTGACCTCTGATCTGTTTCAGGTAACAGTGAAAGGAAAAAGGTTTCTGTGTCCCTCTGGCCTTTGTCCCATGTAGCAAGTACAGTTGGTTTAAACATGTCGGTTTCAGGTGCACAGACCTGTGTTTTAATCTCATCTCTTCTGTTCCTAGCTGGATGACCTTGGATGAATCATTCTACTCATCCAAGCCTGTTTCTTCTCCCTCTTAGGGGTGCCAGTTTAAGTAAAATAATGCCTGCAGAGCTCTTAGCGCAGTTTCTGGTACCCTGTGTGCACACAGCATTGTGCTGGCTTATAGCACAGCTCTGAGAGGGGTGTTTGGGACTGGCTCTGGCAGGCATGCTCTGTCAAGGCTGGACCCAGACTTTACTTCTGGAGAAATTGGGAGGTAAGCCAAGGTGTTCTGGTCACCTCCTTCCTTTCAGCTGTCCCTCTTCTCTCTGCTCCCCTTTGATGCACAAACAGCTGTTAACAGCATGAAACTCCCCTGCCCCACAGCTCATCTTCTCAAGGTCAGACATGCTTTGGACTTTCCAAGGTGAACATCAGCAAGTCAGTTACCCTGAGCTCTTCTCCCAGGCATGAGCCTGATCCACTAGAGCCTCATCCACTGGAACTTTGGTGTACTCTCCTGCCTGGAGGCAAACCACCTCTCTGTCCCCAGCACCCAGCCCTGGCCCAGGGCATTTAAAATAGTCAATCCTAGTGGATATAGTATAGCATTTGGATATAGTAATCTTACTTATTCCTCATTCGAAGGAATGATTCTGAAGGTAAAAATGTCTGGCCTGCTAAGCTCGAGGGGTATAGAGAATATTCCTTTTTGCAAAGACCCCAACGCCCCTTAAATTATGTGCTTAAGTGACAGGCCTTTGTCATGAGACCAGAGGAGGGGTTTTGCTGTTTTGCTTCAAAGAGGAGTTTTTGATCTCAGAAAATGTCATTTGAGGCTGTGAGTTATGGCAGGAGGGAGAAAAGGGGCTTCTTATATTCCAGACCAGGGCCTTCTGTGAGAGGCTGGAGAGGAATTCTAAAACAAGCCATTCTCAAGGCCAGGGAAGGAGTTCTTTGTCTCTGTGGTAGCCAGAGAAGATGTAGGATGGATGCCAGGAAGAAATATAAATTTCCCAGGGGAGAACACAGACCAGCTGAAGGAAATCAGCGTTTGTCCAGAAAAGCATGATGGCAGTACCAAAGGCCAGCACAGTTGCCACCGTTCAGGTTCTTTGGAGCCCATTACCTGACCCCAAGGTATATTGCTATATTGCTTATATTATCTAAGTATTGAAAACGAACAGTGGGTATCTTCCTAGATGATTGCAAGTGCTGAATATAAATCTACAAAATGACTCCAAAGGCAGAGTCAGGGGGCTTTAATGACTATCCACATGCCAGAGGGTGTTTTGGGGGTTTTGGTGGGGAAGGCTGAAGTTAAATGCTATACTGGGTGACCCAGGTTCCTGTCTACTTTGTGCTCTGCAGGCCAGAGAGTGTTAGGTGTCCAGTTGAGGTGACGTCAAAGGCTTACCCAAAAGTAGGGGGACAAGAATCTATGGCTCAGGAGAGGCAAGGCCCTTGTGCCAAGGAAGCCTCCCACATCTGTATCCATCAGCAGTGCCCAGTAGCAGAGTGGCCAGCAAGACCCTTGACCCAGGGAGAGCCAGGAGCTGTAGGAATGATTTAGGGAAGAACAGGATATCAGAGGCGACTGGAAGTTGCATTATGCAGCATCTAGTTTCACCCCCTCATCCCACAGGCCAAGGTACTGAGATCTGAACTGCTGGCAGTTTGAATCTCAGCAGTGTTATTAAACATCTCTGATTCCTTAAAATAGTATCAGCATCTCTAAATGCCATCATGTTTATCAAGTAACTCACAGTTTGGGAATGTGAAACTAGAATCCAGGCTGTAACAAAGGCCACTTGGGTGAAACAAACAAAACTAACACCATAAACAAAATGAAATTAAAAGTTGGGCAAAGTGTTTGCAACTTGTCGTAACCAGGAAAGAGTGAATTTCCTTATGTATGAAGAACTATTATAAATTAATAAGGAAAGAATCACCAACCCAACAGAAAATTTAACAAAGGATGTACATCATCCATAGATGAGGAAATTCAAATGGTTCTTAAGCATTTGCAGAGTTGCTCAACTTCACTCACAATAATAGAAATAAATATGCACAAAATATGAGATAATACTTTTTACCTGATTGGCGAAGAGCAAAAAGTTCTATATCACTTCCCCAGACTGTGGGGAAACAGGCACTTTTTTTTTTTTTTTAGTATTTTTTGATGTGCACGATTTTTAAAGTTTTTATTAAATTTACTGCAATATCTCTTCTGTTTTTTTTTTTTTTTGGCCCCAAAGCATGTGGAATCTTAGCTCCCTGACAGGGTTAGAGCCTGCACCCACTGCACTGGAAGGCTACTGGGGAAGTCTCCAGGCACTTTTATATAATGTTGATGGAAGTATAAATTGATAAAATCTCTACAGATAATAATTTGGTAACAACTATCAAAATGAAAAAATACACATTCCCTTTTAGGTCCAGTAATTTTCCCTATAAATATGTTAGCACACTTGCAAGGTAACTATATACAAAGATTTTCATTAAAGCATTGGGAACAACTAGTGAGTCAAGTAATTAAGAAATTGGTTAGAGGACTTATTAGATAAATTATGGTATATCCAGGGCTTCCCTGGTGGTTCAGATGGTAAAGAACCCACTTGCAATGCAGGAGACATGGACTGAATCCCTGGGTTGGGAAGATCCCCTGGAAAAGGAAATGACAACCCACTCCAGTATTCTTGCCTAGAAAATCCCATGGACAGAGGAGCTTGGTGGGCTACAGTCCATGAAGTCACAGAGTCAGACCCAACTGAATGACTAGGCATGTACACACACATGGTATATCCATATAATAAGGCATTACAGAACCTTTAAAAAGAATTGGACAGCTTTATGTATGGATATGGATTTGTATTTCATATGTATTAAGTGAAAAGAATTATTACACTACAAATGCTACCATTTCTATAAACAACAATAAATATATATACATGTATATATGTTTATGTACCTTCATAGGCATATATATATATATGAAATTACTTATACATGCACAGATGATCTTTGGAAGGATATACTCACAAAATGGTAACAGAGGTTGCCTCTGGGAAGGAGAACTGAGTGATGCACATCTGAGATATAGAAGTGGAGGGGAGTTTTTTACTCTATGCTCTCTTTTGTGTCATTTGCATGTATTCCTGGTTTAAAGAATGACAGGCTTTTAATCCTGCTGAGACCCAGAGAGGAGGGTCTCTGGGCCACTCTCACCCCCTACTGACAGTCTCACTCTGGGTGACAGTGGTCTTGATGAGCACAGGCCTGGCAGTGAGGCCGAGTCTGGGACAGGCTCAGCTGCTGGCCAGAGAAGAAGACTGGGGGTTGGGTACTGGACTGGCTCAAAGATCTGGGAACCCCCAAATCCACAGGAATCAAGACAGAGCATTTGAACTGCCTGTGATCTTGGAAACATTTGGCTGGCTGGGTCAGATCACAGGCCCATTTCCAAATGTCTGGCTTCTTCTGTTCCTCACCCCCAGAGGGGGAGTCTATGAGGACAGGGCTGGTCACATAGCCTTTTGTAGAGTCTGTGTGACTTGCCTGAGCAGTGCTGTGTACACACCTGTGGGCACTTACAAGAGTGATAATGGAGACAGCTGGCTGTTGGGGTCAGTGGGTATTACTGACATGGCTTTTTATGCAGGTGTTTTCTACACTGGGAGCAGGTAATAGCGTGGGAAGATGGTGGCATTTGAATTCATGCTGACCTGGGTTTGAGTGTGGGCTCTATGCATATGAGGAACAGAGTGTTAAACGTAGACAAGGAAGCTGTTACACTGATGAGCCTCATCAGGTCACTGATGAGGCATAGTGGTGACCTAAGGAAGTCGACCCACATCTAAGCTTATAAATGCCTTAAAGTTACAAAATCAAAACACTAAGGATGACCAGTCATAACAGCTAACTGGTGTGCTGCATTCCATGAGGTCACAAAGAGTTAGACACAGCTGAGCGACTGAACTGAACTGAACTGAGGCTTTAAGCTTTAGCCAATCAAATAATTTCCTTTCTTTGCCTCTGTACTTTCTCTATATAAAATCTTTCCTGGCACTGAGGCAGGTGGTAGATGGGCCTCCACCCAGGGTAAAGCAATTGGAGATTCATTCCCTGTGGACTGAAACTCCAAGATGAGAATAACAGGACAGTTAAGGGAGGAGGCTGAGCCCTGCCCAGTCCACATATTTCTTAGTTTCGAAGTCAGGAAACCTCGTTGACAACACATGCGCAGAAAGTCTCCTTGGAGGTTAAAGGGAATTGATGCCAAGGGATGTTCTACCCACATGCCTTTTTGGTAGAATCCACCTTGGCTAAGACATGCGTGAGCACACTTGGGAGGTTCCTGAGATACACCAAATATGAACTGTGAACCAGGCAAATCATAATGATTGGCTAAAGGAAACACAGAAGAAATGCCCATAAAAGTAATTCAAACTACCATAAGGGTTCAACTCAGTGACTCTCTTGAGTCCACCCATGTGTCTATCCACACCTGCTGTACTCTTTTTCTCCTAAAAAATACTTTACTTGTTTCATTACTTTCTGTCTTCATAGGAATTCTTTTCTGCAAAGCTGAGGGGCTGGGGCCCCTGCCACTCACCACTGGTTTAGCGGCTAGGATTTGGTGCTCTCATTGCTATGATCTGGCCTCAATCTACGGTTGGGGAACCCAAGCCCTGCTTCAAGCTACTGCAGGCCAAAGCTCCCCGAGATCAGCACCTGTGCAGGGGGGCTCCTAGTTATTTCTGGCTTGGCATTGCCCAATTTCGATCAATTTTTGCTCAAATAAACTCTTATACATTCTAATATGCCTCAGTTTATCTTTTAACAATAGATAGGAGAAAGATCCTTAACTTTTCTAAGCCTTAGTTTCTGATCAGCGAAAGGGAGAACCGCCTTACAGGCTGTCACTAGGCCTGATGTGAGTGGGGGTGTGGTGTGTCACGTCAGCCCCTTCCAGATGCCCGTGTTGCCTGGTGTCACCGAGGTAACATTTTGGACTATGGCAGATGGTTATGTTAATTAATGGGCTCTAGGCAGGTGGCCTAGGTTTGAACCCTGGCTGTGTATCCTGTAGGCTGTGGGACTTAGGGTAAGTTATATGACCTCTCTGTGTTATATAATCTGTAAAACTGGGATTAAAAGTAGTACATAGCTCATCTAGGATTGTCCTAAGGATACAAATGAAATACATGTTCTGCTGTAAAGCACTTAGCATTGAGCCTGACCTGCAGTAAACAACCAAGAATATTTGCTTCCATTCTTATCATTCTTATTATTTTGAAATAACTTGATAACATCAAGTCAGTCAATGACTGATCTTAAAAAATTTGTTACCAAGTTGAACTTTTCTTTTTCTGGACACACAGTGGAGCGTGCTGAATTGGCATCTCCAGTGTGGACAGCTTATATTTTCCAGAGACACAAATCAGGCAAATGGGCAAAATGTACCTAATTAGAAGCACCATTGTTTCCCAGAAAACTGCATCCCATCTGGCAGTGCCCACATGGGACCAGGTCAGGGAGGAGTCATGAAGGGCTTGTTTCAAAGAAATAAAAAAAATCCTGTGCAATTCGGTGAGGAACACGGAGCCTTTGGAGTGGTCTTTGAAGAAAGTGAAAATGAAATTCAGAAGACCTCAATGCACGGGAGAAGCAGTATCTATATCACGGGGGTGGGGGATGGGGGAACTATGGATTTTTTTGGAGATTCTGAGTACAAAGGAAAGGGGAGGCTGTGTTTGAAAAGCTGCCACTGCACTCTGGGCTCTTTCCAGGAAAGAAACATGGAAATTAAAAAAAGGAAAAAGATGGAGTTAAAAAACCTCTAGACAGATCAACTCCAAGAGTGTAGACGATTACAGGGCTTCAAGAAGCTGGCTCTGAGGACGCTTAGAGAAGACAGATGATTCCAAAGAGGTGCCAAGGACGCTGAGGAACCATTTATTGAAGTAATGTCAGAATGGAGATTTATAAGATGAATCTAGTAACAACATTAACTCGCTGGGCCCCTCTTCCCAAATTAAATGACACACCTCTGTAGCAGCAATAAGGAGAAGAAATGTTTTGGGAGGTGAGGGGATGGAGGGGCAGGCAGTGCAGAGTACCCATGTTAATTAAATAAATAAACAACACACCTGACAAAAAGGATGCACAGGCCTAGGTGGGATTTCTTGCCTCTTGGCATTCTATTAGAATTTTATGTAATTGATTACTTTTTGACTCAGGGGTTCCCTAGAATATGCTGGCTGGGCCAGGTTGAACTTCAAGAGAGAAGCCTGCACCTCCCCACCACTGCAGAATGGTTTTAAGACAGCAGGGAGGCCCTTTCCCACCGGGTTCCTCCCAGACCTGTGTGATCACTCCCATCCTGAGGTGCTTGCTAGGACTTTGGCAAGTGGCTTCACCCATGCTCCCTGGAGACACTCCAGTGAATCAGAATTTAACCCAAGGTTACTTGTCACAGAGCTGAGAGTCACTGGGCCAGACTTCTGCGTCCACAGGAAAACTGAAGAAAGCCAGGGACACCCAGCCAGGGCCCTTCCTGGCAACCCTGGCTCCTTCCAGAAGCACAGGGGCATCTTGGCACCCGAGGTGCCGTGAGAGAAGAAATCGAGACAGGATCTAGGTCCACGTTGGTCCTTCATTCTAATGACGTTTTTTTTTTTTTAATTTCACCACCACAAAATTTCAGGCATAGGATGGTCTAGAGCAGCAGGCTGCACCCGGAGGAGGGCTGAAACCTATTTTGTAAGCACTTCCTCACAGCCTCCCAAAGTTTAAATATTAATTTGCCTGTAATTGGCGGAGAAAACAAACAGGCAATTAAAAACGTTACAAAGCTGACTTTCTCCTTCCTCTGCTGTCCCCTCCCTTTTCATTTTGCCGCCGCCTAGAACTGGTTGTAAGACAATGGGACCCCGAGCTGTGCGGAATTCTAAGCCCGGGCTTGCCTTAAAGCTACAATATGGATTTAATTTATATGCAAATGAAAGCAATAAAAAGGCAGACACTGTAGAAATTATAGGGTTCCCCCCTTCTTTCTTAGGAGATGCTCAAACCTTTTCTCTCCTCTTCCAGCTAAGACCTAATTATTGTTGGTTCCTCCTACCTCCCTCTTCTCTTCCTGCCCATTCCGGGTGTAAACTGGGCCTCTTAGGAAAGCCCACAGAATATTGGGAACAAGAGAAGGAGCATCAAGATAATTTCACAGTCTGATTCCCCCTCCCTCCACTTTTTTTGGGCATTCCAGGGGCCCTCCTGTTGGTGAGGAGAACGCAAAAGTGATCAAAGTCAGCCGGAAGCCTTAAGTAGGCCAAAATGGGGCTAAAGTATGCTAATAGAGGAGCTAAATATACTTTAATCCTGTTATAATACGAGGTAACTTGGAAGCAGAGTTGGGGCCTGGTGACTTTGGCAGGGGGTGGAGGGGGGCTGGGACCCCTGTGAACCCTGAATAGAAGTTGCTTCCTATTCTTTCTCCGGCTGGGGGTGGGGTGGGCGCCTCCTTCCTCAGAGGCCGGCACCAGCCCCGCCTGCCCCGTTTACTGAGTGTCAACAGTTGGGTGAGCAAGACTGCACAGTCCTTAGATCAGCACCGTGTGATCCTCCACATTGAAGCCGCACCATTCAGCGGAGCCTTCCAGCTGTTGCCTGAAGGATGAAGGTTCTTTTTTTTTTCTTTTCCAAAGTAGGCTATGGCTTAGGAGAACACTAGGCAACAGTTTAAACTATGTCCCCATCACCACCCAGCCTGGTCTGCACACTCTGGGGTGGGGGCACCTGTGCAAAGCCCTCCTGGTCTGGCCCAGTGAGGAGCTGTGTGGACCAACACATCTGTTGTAGGCAGAACAGAGCAGGCCTCGGCAGGGAAACTAGCCTCTGTGGCCACTTTCAGAGCTGACGTCTGCCAAGCTAGCCTCTAACTTTAGAGGGGGGAGGGTGCCACCTCTGATGAGCTAACTCTCACTGGAGGAATGACTTGGGGTCCTCTGCTACGCATCTCTCTCTGGGCTCTGGGCCTTGGAGGGTTATTCCAGAATGTCAGTGAAGCAGGACCCAGGAGGGTCAACTCTCTTGCCAGAGAACCAGTGTCCAGGCCTAAGGGCCTTAAAGGAGACGGATGTAATTTTACAGCCGTCCAACTGCTGATGGTATCAGAAGATTACAAACAAAGGTTGCATTGAGGCCTACCTCCCACCGTGCCTCTGGGAGCCCGAAGGGTGGGAGTGGGGAGGAGGTAAAAAGGTCCCAAATATCTCTCCGCTAAGTACAAATTACATACTGGATATATTAAGTCGTAATGGTGTATTTTGAGTCTGACTTAGTTTCATGAGAATGTCATTGGTGTGCCCTCTGAAATACTGAGTCGGTGACACATGCAAACAAAAAGGAATTCAATCCCACCAGAATATGTGCTGCTTAAATTCAGGCACAACTTCCTCTTTCTTGCTTTCTTGTTTTTGCTCTCTTAGTTCCTCTTGGTTCTCTTTCTTCCTCCATGTATCCTTAAGTCCCTACTGGATACTCTATAGGGCAGAGCCCTTCTGACACATTTTATTTTGAGGGAAGTGGTTTTAAGAAGTTGACCAGAAAGCAGATGAACAATTAGGTCCTGAAAAGTAGGCACTGAGCTGAGAGATTTTTTTTCTGTCTCCACTCTTGTACCCCCTCCCACCCAACCCCCACCAGGCCTCTCCATTTCCTGGTCTGTAAAGAAAGGAGTGTGTCCAAGGTGGTCCCTAAACTCAGCTATGAGGCCTCTGACAGCCCAGGCGGCCATCTGTCTCCAACCTCTGCAGCAAGTACATATGGGTCTGGCTGGGCTAGGAACACAGTATGTGCTGGATTGTGCTCTGTGTTGATGCAGTGGCTGTGTCACTCCCGACAGTGCAGAGGAAGGGCTTGGAGGGCTGTGCCACCTCTTGCAAAGAGAACCCACAGGCTCCAACTTAAGAGAGACTCGATTTGATCCTGGCTCTTCCACTTATTGCCATTGTGATTTGAAGTGAATTCTTAATTTCTCCTCCCTTGAGTTATTTAATCTGCAAGATGGGTGGAGATGTACCTATGTCTTGGGGTTCTGAAGATCAGATGAACTGATACCTGTGATGTGCTTAATATAGGCCTTAGACTGAAAGTTATCTCTTCCTGTGTGTTATGGGATGAAAATTTCCTTTCTGTGATTTAAGTACTTTGGCAAGAGTCAAAGGTAAAATCTGCCTAGAGCCAGTTCCGAGTGATCACCTCCTGCCATTCTTTTCCCACCACATTTGAGAGCATTTGTGTTGTTCAAATCTCGCTTCAGAATTGATGCCGAGGTGGTTGGTCCTGAGGCAGATAAAGGCTCTCATACGTCCTACTTATTTCTAGTTCTGCCTCTTCCTGGAGTCATGCAGTAAGGCCCCGCTAAGCGTAAGGGAAAAACTAAAACTATTTGCAAATGTCCCATCTGGCCAATACTTTCTATTTCTTGCTTGGGTAGAATCCACACACCCCCAGTCCCCCCACAACCCCCGCCCCAACAACAAATCTTGAGTCCTGAGTCATCATTTCTCCTCTTGCAACAACTCATAAAATGGTTTTAATTATATGGTGTTTTTCCAAGTAAACAACATCACACAACAGAGAAAACACCTTCTAATTTTTGCTGAGTTAAGTTGGGAACCATCCCAGCACCATGATTGCTGATGACGTCAGTGACCTGAGGCTTCTGATACTGTGATTCTGTCCTCATTCTTGTACAAGTGCTCTCTGGACCATAGCAACAAGGAAGTAGGAACCAGCCCAGAGATGGTGAGAAAAATAGGAAGTAGAACTTTAGGACAGGGCTGCAAATCTCAGGGAAATCTAGGAGTTATTTTGGTAACAGTTTTGCCAGGGGAAAAATATGCAAAGATCTTTGTTTCCACCGTAAACAAATACAATATTATCCTGACAGCAGGATGACCATGAGGCATCCTTCTAGGATGCTGTAGCAAATATATGAATAGTAACAGCCGATGTACCAAACAATCTTGCTTCCTCCTTTATTTAAACTCTTTATGTTCCACACATTCATTAACATTTCCCTGCATGTCTCATTATTATCTCATCAAACATTTATTATTACTTCAAGATAGATAATTAAAATTTTATACAGTGATTTCTCTGTATGACAATCCAAGAGAGCTCAAATCCCACCCCTGCCCAGTGCTTGTCTGCACTCTCACAATAGGGTCATAAAACTCATGAACTTTCAGTTCAATGTGCAGAAAGCATAAGAACAAAATCTAAAATTCATTTTGAATGGGAGTTTAGTTTCTTGCATAATGATTCGGTTATTGTAATTGCTAAAGAATTGAAGAAAGGGTTCTCAGAGGACAATCCTTGCTCTTCATCAAATAAATAACTGGACTCCATTGATAACATCACAAGATAGACAAACGATGTCATGAGTGACTTTTAAGGCCAGGAGTGGATTTGTTAGAATTGAGTGCTCCCAGACAGCAAATGCAATAAATTCAAAAAGATTAGCAAAGAATTACTCTCTTTCCAGGATGCATATTACATTTAGGATTAGAAATCCTGATATGGATTATATATCACTCATATTGCACAGAGAACAAAAGTATCAAATTCATTGCAACCAGGGTGAGATATTTTTTTCACTGGAATTTAAGAGCATAGTTTGAGCCTGGCTCAGAAGGCACTTATAGCTCAGAAGGCAATTTCTGGGTGGGAGGACTGTCCAGCCTTAAGAAATCAGTGACCTCTTGTTTTCTGTTTTCTGTTTCCTCACCTAGACTTGAGCAGGAGCAGAAAAATTATCTGAGACCAAACCTGGCCTTGAGGGGCTTGACATGAAATTTCTTAAATAGCTTAAATTTGGTTTTGGAGCTACAAATCTTATCACTTCACTGGAAAATAATGAGTGTCAAGCTCCAGAAAATTTAAATAGTTTCACATTTCTTTTTTAAATATGCAAACCAGGAAGATGTCGATGTGGTCTGCCTAATTAATTAAACAGTTAATACCACTGAATTTTGGGGAAATATTAATGTTATCCTTCAATAACTATCACCCTGATCCAAAGAAGGGAAAGGCTATGGTTGTGACCCATTTCTTCCAAACTTTTCAAAAGCATGGTTTGAAAATCATGACTTGGCAAACAATCATTTTCCCTCTTTGGGGCTCTTCATCCCTAGCAGGTTCAGATTTCAGCGTTGTTCACCAAGAAACTGTTTACTCTGCACTCACTGGGCAGGGCAGTGGCTGTGACTGCAGGCAGGCACAGCCCAAGGTTCTGAGCTGCGGAAGGAGCTAGAGGGCTGGTCTTTTAAACTGGTACTTTGGCTGTTGAGCCATTGTGTGTGACCATGTGGATCCTCCCTGGGACAGATGGCCAGTGCCACTTCTGGCCTCGATGCCCACTTACTGACATTGTCTTCGCCGTCTCCCAGGCTGCTTATGTTCTCCATTGGTGGCAACTGCACAACTCAGCTACAAGAATTTATTAACATACCAAATAGGTCTGGAATGTAGGTAAAGACATGGTCCTTGCCCTCAAGGAATTTTAATTCATCAATTTTCATTGTGTTCCTACTATGTGTTGGCAAATGAAATAGTTTAGTGCACTGTATAGGCAGAATCAATTTTGGTCTCAAAGTGTTTGATACAAAGTGTGATCCTCAAAGGTCTGAGGGGCTTCCCAGGTGGTGCTAGTGGTAAAGAAGCCCCCTGCCAATGCAGGAGACATAAGAGATGCAGGCTTAATCCCTGGGTCGGGAAGATCCCCTGGAGGAGGGCATGGCAACCCACTCTAGTATTCTTTCCTGGAGTATCCCATGGACAGAGGAGCCTGGCAGGCTATAGTCCATAGGGTCATAAAGAGTAAGACATGACTGAAGCGATTTAGCATACAAGAGTGCTGAGGGGTTTGGAGGGTCCAGGGATGGCTTCAGGTAGGGGGATGTGAGTGATAATGGAGCAGGGATGGAGTGGTGGGTTGGCTTTGAAGAACACAGACTAGGCTCTGTGTTAGGGCACCAGAAGTCTAGTTACACCTTTATCAAATCCTTACTGGGCATCTGCATGAAAAGCAAGGGACAGAGTTGATCGACAACAGCTGGTGCCCAGACAGCTCACTAATCTAGAATTGCTCGGAGAGGGGGCAGAATATGATTTGTCTTTGTGACTTCTACCCTGACAGCTGAGGAGGCATACACTCAAAAGCCAGATGTACAACTGAATTAAAATCTACACCTGCCCTTTGGGATAGTCTTTGCAAAAGACCACTGAACCCCCTCACCTCTTTTTTCCCCTTTAGCTATTTTTAAGGCCTTCTTCTTTTGTTTTCTTGAAGGTAGACTTTACCTTCAAGATGCTGAGATCTTGGATCACAGCATCCTTCCTTAGATTCCAACACCTGAAGATTTTTTGAGCACCCCGGGGTGGGGGGGGGCTGTCTAACAAGGTATCAGGCTTCATTGAGGTGAGGTGAGAGGACAGGGGAAGTACATGCCCCACAATTTCCCTTTTGACTGGGAAGAGAAGAATTAAAATTTGTTGGTACCCCATGAGGTCATTCTCACAGTGAACTTGTGAAGTAGATATTACATTGTTACTCTTTTAAAGAGAGGATAAGTGAGTCCCAGAGAGGTTTTCAGACTGCCAGAGTCACGAAACTCATGGCTGAGTGACCAATTCCTCATTCAGAGTTTTAGAGGGGAAATCCAGAACACTCTGCCTGCACGTCTGTCTGTCCCCAGTGGCCTGGGAGTCTATCTTAGGGCAAGGGTCATGTCTGAGTTGTCTGCTGCACACATCTTGCACAAAATGACCCTCAATGAGGATGGGCTGAATCAAAAAATAGATTTCCCATTGTGATTGGGGCTGGCAGAGCAGATTCTAGAGGATCATCTATCACAAAAACAAACCAGCAAACAGCAGGATAATCTAACACCAGCAACATGTGCAATTTTCATTTTGCATTTTTCTTTAATTCTCTTCTTGCTGTGGTGGTATTGACCAGTCAGTGAGAAATGCACGACTTTGCACGCCCAGACACAGCCTAACGTTGAGCAAATCTGAGCTCACCCTCATCCCTAGCCCCGTTAAATTGGTTTGATCAGCCTGGTGGCCTGGAATGTCTGAAGTCTTGCAAAAGACACAGGCGTGCTTGTTGATGGGTCTCGCAAACACTCTCAAATTTGACATGGCTTAACAGTTGCCAGGCTAGCTCCGTCTGCCTCTAGCCTTGCCTACCCCTGCCATCCTCACCAGCAACACAGGAGAGTAAATATATCTGGTAGACTCCTTAAAACATCATTTTGTTTAGAACAAAATCCTGATTTTAAAAATGGAGCCAGAGTTCACATTTTGGAAAAATCAACAGGACTAGACAAATGCAAGGTGAGGGGAAGTCTGGCTTAAGACAGAGTAGGGCTGGTCTGGGCTCAGTATCAAAAGTATGACCTTGAACAAGTCACTTAACCTCTCTTGAATTTCTGTGTCCTTGTCCTTTTTTGGGGAAATAAGGTTTCCGACAGGTTGCCATGAGGACAAAATGAAATGACCAGTGAGGACACTTTGCACATGCTTGTGATGGAGTGGGCACTCCAATAAGCTATTATTAGTTTCATTTCTGGCTCCTACATAAATCTAATGTTCACTATAGCTCACTTGACCAAGAACATTTCAGTGTCCCATTACTCATTGGGTCCTGACATCCTCTAGCACTGTGACAAAGTTCTGGAACAGAGGAGAGGAGTCAGGAACTAGGCTAGAGAAGTATTCTCAATGAGTGAATGGGGCTGACCCGGAGGCAATAGAGAGCAGTGGGGTCTGTGGCAAACTGGTGTGTCCATGCTTTGTCTTATAGGGCTGTTGTGGCCCAGCTCCAGTCAATGCCAGGTATAAACATGGGCTAAAGTCTCAGATTTTTTTTTAAAGACTTTTTTATTTAGTGTGAAATTAGTTGGTTACCGTTTAGTATCCTTTTAAAATATGGTACAGATCACCTGCACATTGAAGTCAAACCAAACATGTCTGTGGGCCAGATGCAGGGCTCTACTGTGAGATCTCTGGCCTATAAACCCTGCTTTCTTCTGGATAGGAAGGAGGCAGGGGAGAGCCAGAAAAGCCAGGAGCTGGCAGAAGCTACTAGGTCTAAGTCAGCTCTTGTAGGACTGTGGGGACAAATAAAAGTCTAGCACAGTGCCTGGCAGATGGCAGGAATTCAAAGTTGTGGTGTTATATGTCCTATAAGTGGATAGTTCCCCAAGATCACTTAGGTCAATGATGACTTTGGGGGCTACATCAGTTCCAACTTCTGTCTCCATTTCAGGATTAATGTCTTTATAGGGTCTTAGGACCTGGTGAAGGGCATGGCAACCAATTCCAGTATTCCTGCCTGGAGAATCCCCTGGACAGAGGAGCCTGGCAGGCTACAGTCCATAGGGTTGCAAAGAGTTGGACACGACTGAAGTGACTTAATGCACACACGTACACAGGGTCTTAGGGGCATCATTACGATTTGAACTATAATCTACTTCTCTCAATATGTTTTGCATTTGTGACATCCCAGAGAAGCAGAGTGACTTATCCAGGTTCTAAGGCAGGCTGCTGGGGCTTTTCTTTAGGATTTGAGGTTCCAGCTCTGTCTTGGCTTAGTTCAGGGCAAGGCTAATCACTTGTCTGACAGGAACCAGATGGGGAACATCATAATGTTGGTCTGGGGACTGGTGGATGGTTCATGCTATTAGTTGTTGTGAGCTGAGTAATGGGGTCTGACTTATGAGGGGAATTAGAAATTAGGAGAGAGGACAGAGGGAGAAGGAAGGGAGCTGATACCAAGGGTGTGGAGGGGAATTGCAGTCTGGGGATGAATGGGTCTCTGATTCTTGTCAAGTCCCTATCCTCCTGACCCTGCTTATTTTGCTCCACCTCCTAAAATCCCCCACTGTTTGATGATGTATAACAGTATCTTCATTGTCTGACTCCTCCTAGTAGAACGTAAGTTCCATGAGGGCAGAGCTCTTTGTATTGGTTGCCACTGGGTCCTCCATGCTCAGCACAGGCCCTGGAGCAGAGCAATACTGATTGTCAGAATAAGAGTGGCAATGTGTGCACGTGCTAGAATAGTCATACATCTCCATCGTTCATGCCAGGAATGGGACCAGTCATGGCTCCATTTATGCCTGAGGTGCTCCAGGTGACTTGCCCACTGTGATACTGCTGAAAAGTTGCTGGTAATTTGGACCCAGAAACCAGTCCCCTTATTCTAAGCATGGGGCTCAGTCCCCATGCTACTTTACACCTAAAGTCCAGTCTTGGCAATATCACCTTGACTGTTGCTTCAGTGTTTGTGCGTGGAAAGGGAGGTCTGAGTTAAAAGCTTGAAATTTAAGAAAGTCATCAGAGATTCCTGGATAGAGTACTGTATTACTCTGAATTGTAGTGGTTGAGACCAAGACAGAGTGTGATCCCACTTTTGTTCCCAAAACTTTGTCTGAAGTTGTGATCCAGATGGAAAGATGGAAATGTTTCCTTAGTTTCAGAAATAAGGTGGGAGCCTCAATCCTGACCTGGTGCCCAGGCTTGGAGAGCCCTCAGCGAGTCAGGGGATCACCCCATTCATAGAATTACAGACTCACAAGGCTCAGAGCTGAATGGACCTTAGAAATAACCATCTGGCTCCAAGTTTTCCAAAGAATTGTGCATAGACTCTGGTTAACAAGAATATGAACATTTTTTATTTTAATAGTCACATACTTATTTTAATGTGTAGTAGACAAAAATAACTATTTCATTAATCCCACCATGTCAGGCTACTGTTATTGAGGGGAAGACTTGTAAAAAAAAGTGTTTTTAAAAAGAGAAGTATTAGGTTAATTAAAAAATAGGGATATGAGAAAATGGCAAAAATCCTTTTGGCACATAAATGTCTGAAGTTTGAGAAACATAATTTTGTAGCTGAGGAAAAAAAAATCAAAGTCACTAAGTAAGTTGTGGCAAAGCTGTGACTTAAGCACAGGTCTTTGCTTCCACTCCCGGGTGAGTGGAGTGCCAAGGAGGGAATGTCATCGTCCCAGCCTTGTCAACAACTGTGTTCATCCTTTCCTGACTGCACTGCTCTGTCATCCCTCCATTCAACAAATGCTTCCTGAGCAGCAGTGGCCAGGTATTGGGTGGGATAGAGAAGTTGTGGATGAATTATGTCACTCTCCCTGCCACCAAGGAGACTTCAGTCTATTGGCGAAGCAAAGCACTGACAGGAGGCAAGAGTGATCACCATACACTTTTTTAAAAAAGGTTTATTGATTCAATTTTATTTTTGGCAGTGTTGGGTCTTCACTGCTGCACACAAGCTTTCTCTAGTTGTGCTGAGTGGGGCTGTGCTTTTTAAACCTTTTTTTTAATTGAAAGATAATTGCTTTGCAATGTTGTGTTGGTTTCTGCTGTACAGCAGCAGAGCACAGGCTCTAGGCACACGGGTTTCAGTAGTTGCTGCGTGTATGGGCTCAGTAGTCGTGGCCCACGTGCTTAGTTTCCACGTGGCATGTGGGATCCCTCTAGGGCAGAGATGGAACCCATGTCCCCTGCATTGGCAGGCAGATTCTCCAGCACTGTACCACCAGGAAGCCCCCACTATATACTTTTAATCATGAGCCCCATCAATCCCATGTTATGATTACTTATTTATAAACCACATGTATCTCTTTCTGCACTAGTGTTCTATTCAGGATAAAACATACACAGAATTAGAGACTAATTGATAGTGAGCTAAAAACAAAATAAGTAGTACTTTTAAACTGTTTAATAGTTGTATTTATCAATAGGATGAAAGAAACTAGATATAAAAAGAAATAAATACAAAGGAACCTAAGTACTTATAGAAACAAAGTGCATGAAGTAAAGGTGCATTCATTAACATTTTTTAGTATTTAAAAAGTTAACTTTATTTGTTAATGTCAAAAGACATTTGTTCTCATTCAGAATTATTATTAGTTTTAGAAAAATGTATTTGAATATGTTTTAATGTTGGTTTAGCCCTTTGCGATAGACCATTGGATTCAAAGCTCTGGTTCTAAGTTTGGTTTTCTAAAAATACTTAGTTTTAATGGTGTCAGAGCTGAAACAAGAATCTTTATAAAGACATTGAAATCCAAATGGAAGAAATGCAATGTTGGCTATGCTTACTAAATCAAGATGCTCATTAAAAAAAAAAATCCCATCTAGCAATTGCGCAAAGGTTTTTATTGAAATTCATCTAGTCAGCTAGTCAGTTTCCATCTTCCTTAATGTCAATTCTTGTAAACTAATCAAAAGTTATATTTTTAACAAATGGGTTCAAGATCCACTGAAGCTCTCCTTGGAAAAATTTTAAATAGGTTAGAAAATTGTTTCCAAGTTTTTTTTTTCAGTGTGCAAATACTAGAGTTTTCTAAAGAAAGAGTATTACATATATTATCTTGGAGAATAAAATCACACAATGATGGAAACATTTACAAACATCTGTTCTCAAAGTACTTTTACTGTAGCACATGTTGCTTGGGCAAAACGGTTATTTATCACTCCTTGTGAAAATACTACCTTTACCGGGAAAAGATAGATTTTTTTTTTTGCTTTTTGTTTTAAATTAAGAATATTCCAGCTGTTAAACTACAAGAGCCAGTTCCATAACAGAAAAGTCCAGCAAATCTAGAACATTTTTTCTTTTTGCAAAAGAGAACTATACAACTCACCTTTACTTAAAAAAAATCACTTTGCCAAGAGGTAACCTACAGTGCTCTTATGATACAAAAGATTTTCAAGGTCACCCCATATCTTATTTTAAAATATTGTAAACATTCTACTATTTAAGGTGATGTAATCCATAATTTCCACATATACTGTATATATCACAAGATGCTGAAACCATCAGAAAAGTGAGGGAGGCACCATCATTCCCACTGTATTATCAGCCAGCCACTGTCCCCTCTGAATTCCCCACATACCATGTGACACATGAGGGTCTGACTTAATGAACCGGTGAGGGCAGCAATGCTTAATCCTGAATTGGATATTTGTAAAGTTTGTGTTACTCTCTAGCCAGGTAATAACACAAGTAGAATTTCCTATTCTTTCTTCATACATCCTAGTCTGGAGGTGACTGAATTGGAGACAAATCCAGAATGATATACATTGCAGAGTTATGGGGTGTAGACTTTAAGGAAAGTGGGCTTGGATGTCAGAAGGTGGGCATGGGCTGGGGCGTTGGGTGAGTGAGGTGATCTGGAGGTGAGAGAGGAGCCGATCAGTGTCCATCTGGCAGGACCCTGGGCAGCCTCTGGAAAGGTGTAGGTTCCCTTGTGGCCTCTCCTTCCCACAGAGACTGACAGCCTACTTCCTCAGATAGAGAGTAAACCAGAGCAGCATGATGGGCCTACTGTTAGTGTTTCTGCCCAACTCAGTGCAATGATGTCATTTGGTATCTTGAAATCAGCTAAAGGGACATATTTGTGTGTGTGCTCAGTCGCTCAGTCATGTCCGACTCTGCAACCCCATGGACTGCCGCATGCCAGGCTTCCCTGTTCTTCGCCATCTCCCGGAGTTTTCTCAAACTCATGTCCATTGAGTCAGTGATGCTATCCAACCACCTCATCTTCTGTCAGCTGCTTCTCCTCTTGCCTTCAATCTTTCCCAGCATCAGAGTCTTTTCCAGTGGTTCGGCTCTTCACATCAGGCAGCCAAAGGATTGGAGCTTTAGCTTCAGCTTCAGTCCTTCCAATGAATATTCAGGGTTGATTTTCTTTAGGATTGATTGGTTTGATCTCCTTGCTATCCAAGGGACTCTCAAGAGTCTTCTCTAGCATCACAATTAGAAAACATCTTCTTCGATGCTCAGCCTTCTTTCTGGTCCAGGAGATCTTCCTGACCCAGGGATCGAACCCATATCTCTTGCATCTCCTGTGTTGGGAGGCAGATTCTCTACTGCTCCACCTGGGAAGCCTCAAGGGGAAATATTTACATCACAGAAATTAGCAAAGTCTACAAATGAGGGTTCTCTGTTTTCAGCAAGAATCCTGTTAAGTTGGTTTAACAGAAGCCCCTTGCCCTTGATGTCTCCTCTTAGGAATTTCCCATCCACCGATGCCCTCACTCTGCTGTGAGGCCACAAGGGAACCTATGCCTTCCCAGAGGCTGTGTTGTCCTTGTAGTTGAGCCCACTTCCTCTCCCCTGTTGTGATGGTTCACCAATTGCAGTAGTTCATAATAAGCCCTTCCCTATCACTTCAGGAAATTTCAGAATAAGATTTTTTTCTTTAACAACAGCAGGTGTGAGGAGCGTCTGTACCTCTAGAAGCTTCCCTACACTTGTGTAGACAGAGGGCTCACATCTCCAGCTCTCCTCTTGGCTCCCCATCCAGGTTTCTTTTCAGAACAGCTGGGAGGAGTGTCTGCAGTCCTTTGCCTGCACCACTGAATGCTGCTCTCCCTCAGTTCCTCCTCTCACGCAGTTCTCTGTCTGTTCCTCCTCTGTCCTCACTGTTTTTCCTGGCAAGCTCTCTCTGGGCTCCTGCCCCACACGGAAGTGCTCTGACCCTACCCAGCCCTGATGCCCGCTTCCTTCCCTGTTGCTCATATTCCTTGAGGTCCTAATCTCAGGCCCTTTGTCTCCATTTTGCTGTGGTTATTCCCAGTTATTCTCTCTTTCTGGTCCTTTCAGACTGGTAACAGGTTGGAATGATTCATCCAGCTTCTGATGCTCCAACCAAGTTGAGTTTTCAGAAATCTTAAACTTCGACATCAACTGATGCCAGTGGTTACATCTGTTTGATTGGAAGAGGTAGAGACTCAAGGATTCCTCACAGGAGCCCACCACCTCTGTTCACATTCCTTGGCTGGGCTGGGAATGCCAGAAAAGATGAGAGTTCTTCTTGAGGTGTCCTTGAAGGGAAGCATGACATTAGTGGCCCCATGATCAGACCCTGACCCCACATGTCTGCCCAAAGCATTCACTGGAAAGTACTTGGTGGGGTACTGGCCCAGCCTTGTGAAGCCACCATAGTTTGGCCTGGGCTGTGCAGGTTGGTCCATGTGGCCCTGGCACAGGCGGCTTCTTGGTCTTTTTGTTGGCATCACTGTTGTTATGCCTAGTTCCTGTTGGATAGGATTCCCCTGGCCTAGTTTTCCCCAGTATTAATACTCTGACCCCAGAAACCCTTGAAGATCTAGCTTCTACTCAAGACTCATCTGCCACACCGCAACCAATTCCTAGCCCCACTACCCTTCCATGCTGAATGGAGGGGCAGGTCCTTATACCATGTGCTTTTATCTGTTCCAGCTGCCTGAATTATTCCTCCTCTTTGCCTGGTTATATCTTCTTGCCCTTCAACCTTCAACCAAGGGACCATCTCTGTTAGGCTTCTCTCTTGATTTCATTGTCTTTCTGCCCACCCAAGCTGGTACCCCCTTACATCTTCCCAGCTCCTGGGTACACATTTTGCTATACCTGACCTCACCTTTACATGGACCCTTTCTCAGAAGACACAGAGAAGCCTGTGCAAGGGCACAACATGGATTTTTTGAATGAATGAAAATGCTCAGCCCTTTAAACCTGACCCAAAGATTCCTCCCTTTTTTCCTTCTCTGCTTGCATTTCTGAGTCCCAGACATCTGCCTTTCTGTTATGTTTGTGGGGGCCTGAGTTTACCCAAGAAAGTGTCAGGTTGATTGGCCTTGAACTCAGTGAGGAAGATGAAGGCAGAGGCAGGGCACCAAGTCTAACTTTGTGACTTCGTGTTGGCTATTGTCAAGCTACTCAGGCCCATGGTCCTCTCATCTCATCTTAAATAAGGATGAAGGCATCTCATTCCCTCCTGTTCAGTTTTCACCCTTGACATAAACCCAAGCTACTCTTGTTCTCACTCAATGTGCCTGGTGGTTCTTTTGGCTGTAATTTCAAATTGTTTAGCATGACTCTCAGGACTTTCCAACTTGGCTTCTATATTGTTTTAGTCCTCTCATCCACCATGTGGTCCACTCAGTTCACTGTTTCCTAAACATGTTGTGGCTTTTTCATACCTTCTGGGTCTTTGCACATACTCATCCTCTCACAAAGAATGCCTTTCCCTCTCCTTCCTGACATACCATCATCTCCATGACCTGGCTTGTTTGAACCTCCTTTAGTTCCCATGGAATTAGCTACTCTCTCCTCAGGATCCCCCATAGCACTTTGAATCGAAGATCTATGACTCCTATTTAGTGAATTTCACTTTAGTTCTTTATCCATACTTTATCCATACTTTCACTGTAGATTATGCTGATGTCCAACTTTCACATGTTCCCTCTTGGACTCCCCAACCTCAGGCCTTTGGACATGGGTCTAATTCGTGGAAGGTCCTTAAGAAACACTTAATGTAAGTGGAATCTTCTTTCCTAGCTCCATTTTAACACCCTAATGCCTTTCTCTATAACACATGGCCTGTGGACCAGCAGCTATGGCATCGTCTACCCATTGCAGTCTGTGTTTAATAAGATCCATTCTGGATTCATTAAACACACATTAAAGTTTGAGAAGATCAGACTTATACTCAAAGAATTCCTTTACGTATGCCCAAAATCCTTTCTGCTTTTAGCTGGCTATTGGGACAAAGCACCATTGCTCAGGCCCTTTATCTTCCCAGTGACTTGAGAATGTTTCATTGCACCTTTGCATGTCCTCAACCAGAATAAATGAGAACAGTCTTCTTAATGTGCCAACCAGCAGGTTCTTTTCTTCTAATCAAGTCCATATGCTGTTTGTGACTCCCTTTCTGGAATGTAAAAATAACCCCATTACCAACTCCTCCTCCTAGTAGCCTTTTCTCTGTAGCCAAGTTAATTCCAAATAGAACATCTGGAAATTCTATTTTGTTGCCTAATTTAAACCAGACTAAAACCAATCTGCATAAAAGTTTATGAACTTTCTAGGGCCTCACACCTTATATTTTCCCATCTGCAGAAGCCTGCAATTTGGAAGCTAGAAGAGGAGGGATTTGGCCATCTCTTTCTCTAGGACTGGGGGGGGAGTGTTTGTGGCTTTGTGCATTGGGGCAGGGAATTGGGTTGGCAGTATGGTGGGTGGGTGGAAGGAGAGGGGAATGAGGACAATGGATAGAGCTGTACTTCCTTGAGCAAAAATAAATCTGCATAGGTTAAAGGTCTTTTAACTCTAAGCTAAGGTGATAGGTGATAGGCAGAAGGGGCTTGGGAGAAGGAGGATGCTGGGTGAGGGAAGAAAAATGGAGTGTCAGCCTATGGGAGAGGGGGATGGGGAAGGAGACATGCATCACCAAGGATAACTGGAGAGGTGTGTTTCAACAGCTACCCATGAAGCCAGGGGCTCAGGACTTGGGAAGAGTGCTTGTCTTTGTCATTAGCTTGAATAGGGATCCCAGGTGAACTGAATGGAGGGGGAAGCCCAGAAGTAAGGGCCAGGGGAGAGTCTTTGTTAGCCTGGATAGAGAACAGGAAATAAAATCACTCTAGATATTTTAAGCAAGAGTCCATATAATCCCATTCAAAATGGCAGCAGGCTTTATTTATTTATTTATTTTTGGAGAAATTGACTAGCTGATTCTAAAATTTATGTGTGGAACAGCAAAGCACATATGCTAGCCAAACAGCTTTAGGAAAGAAGAGTGAAATTAGAGCACTTGATTTCAAGTTTTCCTATAAAGCTATGGTAATCAAGACAGTATGGTATTAAGCAAGAATAGACATATCATGTTTTGAGCAGAAGGAAATCTCATAGAGAGAACTGTTGTTATTTCATTGCTCAGTCATGTCTGACTCTTTGTGACCCCATGGACTCTAGCCTTTCAGGCCCGTCTGTTCATGGGATTCTCCTGGCAAGAGTACTGGAGTGGGTTGGCATTCTTTTCTCCAGGGGATCTTACTGACTGAATTGCTCTTTCTTTCTGGATTGAACTCTGGTCTCTTGCTTTGCAGGCAGCTTCTTTACCATCTGAGCCATCAGGAAAGCCCTGTGTTCCCCAAAAGATACGACCAAATCCCAACTCCTGGTTTGTGAATGTAACTGTGTTTGGAAATAGAGCGTTTGCAGATGTAATTAAGGTATAATCTTGAGATGAGACCACCTTGGATTGGAGTGAGCCCTAAATCCAATGAGCAACCTCCTTCTAAAAGAACATGAGGAGACCCAGAGAAACATCAGAAGAAGGCCACGCGAAGACAGAAGCAGAGATCGGATCATAGTGATGCTGCTACAAGTCAAGATGTGTCAGAATGTCAGGGTGGGGGGATAAGGTTATATAATGTTTGGAGCCTTTACCAGAAGCTGGAAGAAGCAAGGAAGTATTATCCCCTAAAGCCTTTGGGGAGAGCATGGCCCTGCCAACACCTTGATTTCAGACTCTGGTCCCTGGAACTATGAGAAAATAAATTTCTGTCTGGTCATAACCACTCAGATGTGGTATTTTGTTATGACAGCCTGAGGAAATTAATGCAACAGGTAAAGTAGAGCTCTCCTTGATGGAATAAATTTTCTTTGAGCTTTTGTTGGGTTGTCTTTTTAGAATTTATAATTGGTTTGCAGGCACCCTGATCTTCATCTTTTGAGATTAAGCATTCAACTATTTTTCATTTTTTTTTATTTAAAAAAAAGCATTTTTTCTCTCCATGAACTTCTCCCTAAATTTCTCTTGCTAATCCAAGTTCTATGCCATGGAAGAACCCTGGAGAAGGAAATGGCAACCCACTGCAGTATTCTTCCCTGGAAAATCCTGTGGACAGAGGGGCCTAGTGGGCTACAGTCCAGGAGGTCGCAAAAGAGGCAGACATGACTTAGCAACAAAATGACAATGAGAAAGAGTAGGAAGATGTGGCTTTAGGGTCAGATAGCTGTGGGTTTAGGCACTGACTCTGCTGTGGGAACTTGGGCAAGTTGCTTAAATTCTCTGGGCTTTGTTTTCCTCATCTGTGAAAATAGAGATGATCTCAACATGTCTTTCATAGTGTGGGTGGATAATGTAACATACATACCTAACATGATGTAGTAGTTCTCATTCTTTATCCCTTTCCTTCAAGACCAAAGTCAGGACCCTCTTCCAGGAAATTTTCTATCTGAGGAACATTAGCTTCAAAGTCTTTTCCTTGCAGTAAAACACAGCTCCCCTTGAGCGTACACTGTGCGTGCTATTCCCCAACATATATAGACCTCACCCGCCACCTCCTGTCCTGGGAGGGCCAAGCAACGGTCTCCACTTCTGCCTCCTGTCTTTCTTTTGTGGCTTTCATCAGCATCTAGCACAGGGCTAGTGTGCACATGCACACACACACAACCATACGGAAGGAGCCACAAAGAGGTGTAACCCTGAGTGAATAGTAAAGCCTCTGCCTTGCCACTGAGGATGTGTGTCTTTACCTCCTGAGCCCCATTTCCTGAGAGTGACTGTGCAAAACTCAACCTGAAAATACTCAAGTAGAAACAGGGTATCCCTAGGAGACACATTGTAGAGACGACAGCCGTAGCCTTTCAGTGGAGTAGAAGTTTGTTAGTACTTACCTCTCTATGCAAACACAATAATTCTTTAAAAAAAAAAGAAAAAGAAAAAGAAAAAAAAAGCCTGTCACTTTTGCCCCATTTCTCAGAGACTTCTGCACAGCCTCACTGAAGTCGAGCCTCATTACGAGGACTTTATTAAGCTTGCAAAACAGACGGGGAAGAGCAGCTGAAGCATACAGAGCTCAACTTGCCAAAATAAATGAACAAAGCACCTCCTGATGCTTGGACCCCTCGGGGACGTCAGCCCAGGAGACCTTGAAGGCTATTAGGATGCAACTTTATTAACTTCACTCAGGCACGCGGCAGTTAGCCCGGGGCGGCTCCAGCAGCTCCTGGCTGGAGCGCGAAATCCAAGTTCAGGACTCCTCCTCAGTCCTGGCCTGCCGCTCACTGCCCTGCCCTAAACACGGTTGCTATTGTAGCCCACTTGTTCCTCTCACTTCAAGGCCCCGGGATCAGAGGGTTTGTTGGGGGCATCTTTTACTTAGACGTGCCTCTCACTTACCTGTACATCTACAGCCAAGCCATACTGAAATGGAGAGGGGTAGGAGAGGGAGAGAGAGAAGCCTGCAAGGATAGATCACTTTTGCTCAGTAGTCTTGTCATACCAGCCTGCTTGACCATTACTCACTCCCATCCCGAATGGTCCCCATGCTTGAAAAGAGGTGAAGAGGGAGTTACCCTAGGATGCCTTTGTCTTCTAGGAGAGTTATTGGGAAAGTCATGTCATCTCTGAGCCTCTCTGTCATCATCTGTGAAATGGGACACACATGAACTCCAGCCCAGCACCTGGCATGTAGCAGGCCCCTGCCTGTCAATCCTCCTCACCTCTTCCTCTCCCATCAGGAGCCGCTCTGGGCAGGTGAACCTAGGTGCATGGGGAGCTGTAGGCTGGATGGGGCACTGCCAGCCTTGACCTCTCCCTACAGCCATGTGTGCTCTGAGTTGCTCTAAACACTTTACAAAACATCTGCTAGTTCCAGTCTATACTTCCCTGGGGGACTGTATGGTCCCTGTTGCCTTGAAACAAAGGATTTACCCTTTGAGATAGCAGTGTTGAAGGGGACTTTGGGCTGCCCAAAGGTGCAGCCCCTTAAAGCATCTCCTCTTGTATCTCTCTGAAGCTTTTGAGTTTGGACTGTGATGGGACAATGATGGGGTGGAGAAGGACCTGGATCAGTCCCACAGGGATGTACTGGACAGGGAAGGAGTCTGGCCTAGATGGGGGAGGGTTACATGTGTTCCCACAACTGTCTGTTAGGGTGGGCACAGTCAGGGGCAGAGATGGCATGGCTGATATCATGGTGAATAGGAGACCCAGCTTGCATTCTTCCCCCCCCTTAAGGTTCTCGCTCCACCTTAATAGGCACAGTTGATTTCACTGATGGTTTTCCAGGCTTCTTTAAGTCCAGTGTTGGTGAATTCACATTCGCCCTCATGATTTTCTGCTATCAAGCCTGGGGGACCAAGCAGACTGGAGTGTTCTTAGCAAAGGTGACTGGAAAAGAGGAAGTGCATTTTCTAGTACTATTTCCACAGACTGGAAATCTAAAACTAGAAATGGCTCTGAGGGTTTTTTCATAACCAATCTTAATAATAAAAAAGAATCATAGGACCTTTAACACAGTCACACATCTTCATGAGGAAGTGATTTTTTTTTTGACTTACTGGAAATTTGGGTCATTAATGCTTCTCTTTATGTTACATCTGTCCTGGTTCCATCTAGAAATAATTTTCTCTGAAGAGTGATCAGTTGAACAGGGTAAGATCCTTAAATTGTCCTTTTGTCTGGAGCATGTGAGCTTGAGAAACTGAAAGAGGGTGCTGTGACTCCCAGCTCCCTGAAAATTGACTGATCCCCCAGGGAGCTAATTGCATTTGGAAAGCTAAGGATTCAGCCTGGTGCTTCCTTCAGTCAAATCTAAGCATAGCTTTCAGGACCCACCAGCTAAGTCCAGATCAGCCCCAATCAAAAGCACCTTGTTTAGCAGAGGGTTCCTTTGAGCACACTCACTTTGGTAATAATAGTTCCATATAGTGCCTTGGAGATCAAACCAGTCAGTCCTAAATGACTATGAATTAGTTGCTCGGTCATGTCTGACTCTTTGCAATCTTATAGACTGTAGCCCTCCAGGCTCCTCTGTCCATGGGATTCTCCAGACAAGAATATTGGAGTGGGTTACCATTCCCTTCTCCAGGTGATCTTCCCAACACAGGGATTGAACCTGGGTCCCCTGTATTGCAAGCAGATTCTTTATCATCTGAGCCATGTGGCTCAGCTAATCCTAAAGGAAATCAATCCTAACACTTACTGGAAGTACTGCTGCTGAAGCTGAAGCTCCAATACTTTGGCTATCTGATGTGAAGAGCCTGGAAAAGACCCTGATGCTGGGAAAGATTAAGGGCAAGAGGTGAAGGGGATGACAGAGGATGAGATGGTTGGATGACATCACTGATTCAATGAACACGAACTTGGGCAAACTCTGGAAGATGGTGAGGGACAAGGAGGCCTGGCATGCTACAGTCCATGGGGTCATAGCAATTCGGACACGACTTGGTGATTGAACAACAACAACAACATAGCGCCTTGGAGCTCTGGTTTTCTGATTTTCTGTAGTGGTTTTCTGGTTTTCTGTAGTGGTATCTGATCCAGCAGTCCTTGTTGGCAATCCGTTTAACAAATGGGACCACGGACTGTATCAGGGAAGCTATAAGGTCTGTCTGGTGCCACACAGCAGATTGGGGTTGGACACAGAACAAGGATCTGAGGCCCCTGTCTGTGACCAAGTGCACCCCTCCCACCCCTATAACCAAAGAGTGTCTGTGTCACCAAACAGGCAAACTCAGCCCAGGTTGGACAGCTTTAGCTTGTTCCTGCTCAATTCATCTACTCAGTTTAACAGAAGAGGACAATTTTGGGGGATGGCTATAGAACATGTTGAGCTTGACTGATCTGGAGTGTGTTTCTAAAGATGCTTCACTTGGTAATGGTGGTAATTGGTGATGCAGGACCTATTTTCATCCTTGAGCAACATTGCAAAGAGAAGCGTGCACTGGGACAGAATGTGAAGCAGTTATTGACTGCTTCCCACCACAGAGATGCCTATAAAATAACATATATATATATATGTGGGCCTGAGGCTTCAAAGCCATCTGCTCTTTCCTTCTTCTTGGAGGCAGTCTTCACTTAAGTTGTTCAAGACAGAAGTGTCATTTTCATTCATTCTGCCTTTTTAAAGAGCGTCAACGAAGGAGAGTCCTTAACATCTGTGGGTCAACAGCTTTAGCATTTAACAACGCTCATGGTCAGGAAATTAATCCTGACATTTAACCTAAATTCTTCATGTTGACTATTTCCTCCGTTCCGGGACTCAGTGGAGTAAGGAACAGCTGCTCACCATTCTTCCTTTGCTCTCCCTGCTCACCAATGAAAACTGCCACAACCTCTCTCTTTATCCTTTTCTCCAGGCTCAAGAGTAACAGTTCACTTGAGGGTTTTCCCTTTCTTTCTAGGACCTGTTTGCAAACTTATTCTAAATCTTTTCCATATTTCCCACATCATTCTTGAACTGTGATAGTTCAAAGCAATCCTGATTAAGTGCTTCTGTTTTATCCCAGACCATGGCCTCTGCACCTTTCTCTCCACTCTCAGGCAATCCCCTCCATTAAAAACAGCCTGACCCAAATGACTTGTGTATACCTGTATACGCTTGTGGTCCGCTATGGTTTTCTGCTTTTCTTATATGTGCCCATGGTGTATAGTTTCCCTACCTATTATTTCTTTATCCGGAGTCTGGATTGGTTTTGTTTTTTTTTTTAAAGAATCTTGCTTAACATATTTCCTTGTTGAATCGAATTTTGAAGATTACAGCCATACCTGCAATATGGCCCACTGATGTTAGATGTTACAGAGGATTCTCATATTTTCTTTTTGTACTTACAGATTGCTTGCATGCATATACCCTTGTGCTTTCAAAGTTGAAAACAAAAATAATAGTATTAAGCACTCGGTGAATACCAGGGGAGTACAGATCTAAGTTCTTTCTCTCCAAGGTTAAGATTTTTTGATTATGTAGGATGTTTACATACGACATTTTGAGAGCCTCACTTAAGATGGAATATATCCAGGGCTGGCCTGTGTGGTAACGGTGATGGTGATGATAGTGAACATTTGCTGGGCCAACTATATAGTAAACATGTGCTAAGCACATTATATAACTCAATTGAAATAGATAATTAACAAAATAAAAATTCCAAGAAAAGATAGATTGGTGAGGGATACCCAATCTATCTATCTTATTCAGTGCTATATCCCCAACATTTGGGAGATGCTTAGCATACAGTAGGTACTCAATTAATATCAGTTAGACAAACTTATTAATTAAACTTTCCCCTCTGTAACACCTACAGCACTGCCTATCTCATCACCTCTCATTCGTTCTCTCCTCTGTCAACAAATATGGTGAGCCTATTGTGCAAGGCACTGTGGAAAATGTTAATATGACTGGGGAGACAGGAAGAGGTATGACTTGAGTTGCACCTAGACTTGGCTCAGATGTCTTTGTCCCAAGTTCATTGCCTTGCTGGTGCTTGCTGGGTTTACGAAGGCTAACATTTTTAGAGACAGGAAAATTGATGGATATTTTTAAGCTGAGAAGTCTTGTCCATGTTATAATGATATGTTATCTAACAGATGACTTCTGTCTTCATGGAGGATCATTAGTGCAGGTGAATTTGGGGCAAGGGGTGGCTTCCCAGGATATGGCCAGATTTTGCAAAATGATTTGCCATTGACAAGAAAGTAATGGGCAAGGGGCTGTAGATAACTTGTTTTCTTAAGACTCCACATATCTGGGTCCATTTTCGTCCATGCCCAATACCTGTATTCAAAAACAGCATAAATTCACACTTTTCTGTGCCAGAAGTAGGAAGGAGGGTGAGCCCTCAAAGTAGGGTGAGGGTCCTGGAAGACGAGGGGGTGACTGTGCCTCCAGTGAGTTGTGGGCCTTTGGAGGAATAAGACATGAAAATAAGTAACAAGATGTGTGGTGGGAGATATGCTAAAATCAGAGCCTTCTGTCTTATCCCATTGCTCCAGCAGAAGGCAGCTTTCCTCTTCTCTGAACAACCCCTGTGCAATAGTATTACACCTACCTAGTATTCTTCTTCTTATATGTACATATATATGTATTTGTATATATGTGTGTACTAGTCTATATTTTCTCCTTGGCTGTGAGCTCCTAGAGGGCAGGCTTGTCTGCTAAGATCAGTCTGTCTCCCCAATCATTTTAGCATTTTCCACAATGCCTTGCGCAATAGGCTCACCATATTTGTTGACAGAGGAGAGGACGAATGAAAGGTGATGGGATGAGTAGTGCTGTAGGTGTTACAGAGGGGAATGTTTAATTAATGTTTGTTTAACTGATATTAACTGAGCACCTACTGTATACTAAGCATCTCCCAAGTGTTGGGGATATAGCGCTGAATAAGATAGACAGAAACCCTGCCCCCAGGATGCTTATACTCAGGTTGAGGACTTTGATTCTTACTTGAGGGCTGAGTGGGCTTTACTGAAGAACTGGTTGTGACCTTGGCCTTGGAATTTGGAAGGAATTCTGGTGGGTGACAAAGAGTGAGGAGGTCATTTTACGTGCAGGGTGTGAGCGCAGCCTGAAATAAACTCGGTACATTTCTATCACATGAACATGTGAGACATGACAGCAGATGACCTCACTACAGATTTTGCTGTCTCCCCGTGAGTATGCTTTGCTATAAGAAGACAACGTGGGGTCCATGCACTGATTCTAAAACTGAGGGAGAGGTAGAAAAGGAAGATAACTATTTATTGGGCTGGACTTTTTTCATTTACTCTGCACAGTGGTCCTGCAAGTTGGTTATTGCCATCTTCCTTTTGCAGAAGAGGAAACTGTTGCCCAGAGAGGATGTATAATTTTCTGAAGGTCACAGTGAAAAGCAAAAGTGTTAGTCTTTCAGTTATATCCAACTCTTTGTGACTCCACGTACTGTAGCCTGCCAAGCTTCTCTGCAATGAGATTCTTCAGGCAAAAATACTGGAATGGGTTGCCATTTCCTTCTCCAGGGGATCTTCCTGACCCAAGGATCAAACCCAGTCTCTCACATAGCAGGCAGATTCTTTACCATCTGAGCCACCAGTGAAGACCCTGAAGGTCACAGAGGAGGATCTAAATCCAGCTCTGACTCCCAAATGTGCACTTTTGACACTTTACCACTAAAGCAAAGGTTTGAACCAACAAACAAGCAAATAACAAGCAGAATCTTTTCTGGTGAACCTCTTGTTCCCTGGTGCCTACTTTACAAGAGTCTTCCTAGGAGTTCAGTTCTCACCATGCCATGGTGACTTTATTCTCTTTCAAGTTCTTGGTAGCTGGAAGCTGGATGACTCTGCTCGGGGTTCATGCCTATTCTCAAATGTTAGCTAGAGACAGTGAGGTCCATGGGAACTCCTCCAGGTTATAAATGATGACTACAGGGTAATTCACATGGGAGATTAGAAGGGACAGGAAAGGAATAAGTCACCAGACCCAACACAAAGTCATGGGGAGAGTGGGGAAGAGTTCCTCTCATGTTTTCTTAGACTGTGTGGATGAAATCATGGGGCAAGCATTCCCATGAGTTTTGTAATGGTTGCACCCAATGGGACACTTCCTTGATTTTCTCTAGTTTCCTATTCTTTTCCTAGAAGCATCAATCTGATCCATCTCTTGAATTTCATTAGCCTCAGGATTGAAGACTTGGACACTGTTTCTCTAGCCCTTCAGTTTTAGCTTTCCTGGGAATAAGCATATGAACTATTTTTCAAATAGGAGTTCTGATCACTGAGGCTGGATCTCTGCATAATATTTCCTGTCCCTCCATTACAGCTGGGTTGAGCCACATGATTAAGTTTTCTCCAGTGGAATGTGAGCAGAAGTGATATGGCCATTTCTTCCTGACCCATCAAATCTCTCATGCTTTCTTTCTTGTTCTCATTGGCTGGAATGGTGAGGACCAGGGCTGCCTTGAAGACCTCTTGTCAAAGTTGACAAAGCCTCTGTTGGCTTGGATCACTGAATGACTGTGTGTAGTAGAGCTACCCTCCAATATGGAGCTTGTCTCTGGACCACCATGGTAAACTTCTGCTGTGTTCCAGCCATTAGACCTCTTGGATGTGTTGGTTACAGCTGTTTAGCCTACCAAACGGATTCATTCCTTATGGCTGTCATAACAAAATTTTTCTTGGAATGGAACTCAACCACTTTCTGTCTTCCCAAAGAGTTACCACAGTTTCTGTGATAGATTCTGGGGTTACCAGTCTCCTTCTCACTTCTGGGTTGGACTCAGGGAGGCAGCTGGCAGCTTAAGCCAGTTTAATATACAGTCCAGCACAATAGAAGCCTGTGTGTACATATTTATTACTTTAGTTCCTCCTCCATTCCATGGCTCCCAATAAATGAGGGAATTTTAGAAATATAGGTAGACTGTAAGATAAAATAAGAGGAAAAGTTGGTATGTAGAAATGCCTATAATAAATCTGGTGTCACTTTTAGAGATCACCTTGAGAATCCTTTAGCCAAAGAAAAAAGTAACCAAAGAACGTGACTGATTATGAAAATGAGCAGGTTGATCCTTAGGCAAAGCCCAGCTTTCTTGGTGAGGAGGTCTGAACCATTATGTCCTGTGATCCTCAGTGCTATTTGTACACTAAATACACAGTGACTGCATAGTATACATTTTCAGTTCAGTTCAGTTGCTCAGTTGTGTCTGACTCTTTGTGACCCCTGGACTGCAGCATGCCAGGCTCCCCTGTCCATCACTAACTCCCAGAGCAGGCAAATTACATTTTTACTTATTTCCTTTATTTCATTATTTAAAATAATGGATGTGATGCTCATTAACATATGTCATTAGGGAATTGCAAATTAAAATAAGATATCATGACTAACCTATTAAAATGATCAAAATCCAAAATGCTGGCAACATAAAATGCTGGTGAGGATATGGGATAATAGGAATTCTTACTCATTTTTGGGGTAAATATAAAATGGTAAAGTGACTTTGGAAGACAAGCTGGTAGTTTCTTATAAAACTAAACATATTCTTACCATTTGATCCAGCAATTATGCTCCTCGGTGTTTAACCAAATGAGTTGAAAACTTTTGTCCATAGAAAATCTAGCATATCATGTTTATAGTAGCTTTATTCATACTTGACAAGACTTGGAAGCAATTAAGATGTCCTTCAATAGATGAATGAATAAGCAAACTATAGTGCAGCATACAATGGAATATTAGTCAGTGATAAAAAGAAATGAGCTTTCAAGCCACAAAGAGACATGGAGGAAACTTAAATGAATATGGCTAAGTGAAAGAAGCCAATCTGAAAAGGTTACATACATACTATATGATTCCAACCATGTAATGTTCAAGAAAAGGCAAAATTATGAAGCTAGAGAAAGATCTGCTGCTGCTAAGTTGCTTCAGTCATGTCTGACTCTGTGCGACCCCATAGAGTCACTCAATCTTGTCTGACTCTGAGAGGCCCCATGGACTGCAGCCTACCAGGCTCCTCTGTCCATGGGATTTTCCAGGCAAGAGTACTGGAGTGGGCTGCCATTGCCTTCTCTGAGAGAAAGATCAATGGTTGCCAAATCTGGGGGTTGAGGAGGAAGGGTGGGATTAATAGGTTAGAGCACAGGGGATTTTCAGGGCAATGAAGCTATTTTTCTATACAATACTATAACATTCATCAAAACCCACAGGATGTATAATACAAGGCATGAACCTTAATGTAAACTATGGACTTCAGTTAGTAATAATGCATCAATATTGGCTCATCAATTGGAACAAATGTACCACACTAGTGCAAGATGTTAAAAACAGGGAAAATCAGGATGTGGGAAGTGGTATATGGGAATTTGTATTTTCACTCAATTTTTTTCTGTAAATCTAAAACTTCTCAAAAAATCCATTAATTAGAAAAAAAAAGATGCCTGTGTAGATACTCCTGGAACTGCAAGACACTGGGGAATGGATTTGGCACCCCCAGGGAGTGCCAAAGTCTTCCTTTTCTTGTACTCGTTTCATAGAGCCAAGGACCCTGAAGGCTTCCAGAAAAACCTTGCTGACTTACCTTCAGTGAGGGAGCCAGGTCCCACCCAAGGAGGACAAGCCAGGGGGTGGGGGAACTAACACAGAAGAAAGGCTAGTCCCTTCTCAGGACTGCATATTTTACTCTCAGGCAGGATCCTTTAACAGCTTTTCATCTATTACCTAACCAATGTTGTAAAAGTGTCACTTTTAGAGAAATATATTCAACTTGTCTAGGGCAGCAATCCCCAACCAACCTTTTTGGCACCAGGGACTGGTTTCATGGAAGACAAGTTTTCCACTGACCTGGTAGGGGGGATGGTTTGGGGATCTTTCAAGAGCATTACATTTATTGTGCACTTTATTTCTGTTATCATTATATCAGCTCCACCTTAGAACATCAGGCATTAGATCCTGAGGTTGGGGACCCCTGGTCTAGGGGTTTATTATGACTCCCATTTTGTAGATCAGTAAACTGAGGACTGGAGACCAAGTCCACAGCAGAAGTGGTGGGGAGGGTTCAACCTAGTGCTAATGGCATGCTGTCAACAACACACAGATCTGCTCAGCCGGGTTGAGAAGCAACCCCACCCCACCTCCACCCCATCCGTCCCACCTCTTGCTTCCCCTCCATCTACCTCCCGCTTCCCTGGAGCCCTGCCCGAAGGCCAGTTCAACCTTCACCTGGTCCCACCCCTGGCTCTGCCCCCAGCCAGTGTCAGCTCCCTGAACTTTCCCACCCTCCTGGGCAAAGCCAAAGGCTTGGGAGATGCAAGTTCACATTTACTTAGCACCAGAAAAGTGAAAAAAAAAATTCTCCCTAGCCATTCATCTTAAAAAATATGTGATCCAAAAGATACGAAAAGTGTACACACAACAATAACAGATGTTGTTTAACAGGCTTGTAGGACATTCCCATTAAGTTATAAACATATCTTTCAATGGTTACTTGAGATAAACAGATACAAGTCACATATTTTTTGGTACAAGAGACAACTTGCTGTTTGGAAGCCAAATAAAGATTCCTAAATGTGAGATGCACCTGAAAGAGATTAGGAGATCATATCAAGGATATTAAACTTGAGCCAAATCTAACATGCTTTGCTTGGAGTTGTATGTCTCAGCAAAACAAGGGTTTCCATCTCCATGCAGTGGACCTGGGGTTGATAAGGACTCAAGGGACATTTCTCCGCAACCCTACAGTGTCTCCCGTTTCTAGTGCAAAGCCACAGTCACTGGGGCAGCCTGTGCTGCCACCCTATTGGCTCAACTTAGCCAACTTTTGCCCAGCTCTTACTGTGGGAGCTGGGTGCTGACCAGGGAAGGGCCAGGCACAAAGAAGTGAAATGGAGAGCATGGTCTGATGAGAGAAGCAGATGTAAAAATAGGCACTTTAATCAAATGGGACCATTTATGGGAGAATCATGTGCTCAATCAATGGGCTCCGGAAGCCAGACTGCTGGGGTTCAAACCCTGGCTCTGACAATTACTTGCTCTGTATCCTGGGACAAGTCAATTTACATCTCTGTGCTTCAGTGTTATCATATATATAATGGAAGCATAAAAGTACCTACCTATATAATATATTGTCTTTTGTGTAAAAATTTACCCCAAACTTAGTGGCTTAAAGTAACAAATACTTCTAATGTCACAGTTTCTGTGGGTCAGAAATATGGGCATTGCTTTTGGGTGCCCCTCCTCCCAATCTCTCATGAGAATATGGTCAAGGTGCAGCTGGGGCAGCGGGCACCTCGGGGCTCCACTGAAGATGGTCTGCTTCCTAGTTCACTCAACAAGGCAGTAGGTGGCCTCAGGGCCTCTCTGGCTGTTGGCCAGGGACATCAAGTCTTTGCCACATGGGCCTGTTGAACTATGCACTCCTGACAGCTTGCTTCTCCCACAGAGAGAGGGGGAGAGAGCGAGAGAGTCAGAAATCAGAATTTTGTGATCTAATTATGGATGTGACATGTTAGCACTTTTGCCGTATTCCTATTTGTTAGAAGCCAGTCTCCAGTTGTGGTCCATACAAGGGAAAGGGGATCCCACAGGGGCAGGAACCCCAGTGCGGGTAGGGGGACTGGGGCTACCTTCTAGGCCTTCATACAGGGTTAGCACTCACCATGTGAAGGGGAGTTGTGCCTTTGTTCCTGGGGCCCCAAGCCCATTTGTTCTGACCTCTTCAGAGAGTAGCCAGGTGCTGAGTTTTTCGTTGGGTCATGGGAGAAGCTGAACCGCGTAAAGAAGAGATAGGGGACTGGCTTAAGAATGAGGACCGGACCTGTGGCCAAACCTGGCTTTGACTTGCAATTCCTCAACTTGACCCTGGCCCCTCAAACTTTATTGTTATACTGTCCACCTGGGAGATATTGGATTTAGTCATGTGGGGTAGGGCCTGATATTCTGCCCTTCTACCAAGCTCCCAGGAGATACCAAAGTGGCTGGGCTGTGGACCACACTTCAATTAGCAGCAGGGAATCAGGCAACAGGCCCTCCTTCAGTAGCTCTTCTTTACAAAGACCTGGAAAAGCCAGAGTCTCCACCCCTTTTGTGCTTTGTCCAGCCGAGCAGTTAGGCTATGTGAAAACAGAAAGAAAACCAATGATACAGAAGCAAATGTAACTAGGGTAGGGCCAAGGGGAGAGAAGGAAGACCCACTGGATGAGGTGTGATTAAAATAACCCTGCAGGGTAGGTTCACTCCATAAGGATGGAGAGCAGGGCTTTAAATTGGTTGGAAAGAGAACTTAGGGTCCAGAGAGCAAAGGACCAGGCTAAATGCCAGGCTAAATTTTTTGGATTTGGTTCTGAAGTCTGGCATTGCCAAGATCAAATGCCTGCAAGGGTACATGAGAGACAGTAAGGAGTGGTGGGGTCTGTGGTCAGCCAGAGAGAGCCCGTCTATCTAAAGGGGCTGTTCCTATTCAGGCCCAGCTGATTGTGACCACATGGGATTGTAGCAGACTATTTGGCTGTTAAAGCATGGTCACATCTGGAATTTTATGTAAAATCATTCAACTTTCAGATGTTGTGGGGCTAAATAAAATTAATTTCCAATCATATCTGGCTTGAGAGCCCCCCAAATCATGACTTCAGATGAAGGCAGGAGACAACAAAGGAAAGTTTGGGTCAGGAAGCTGTGTAGTAGGGGAAACCAGATTCTACTGGACGATGTCCACAGCGAACATTGGTCAGGAGAGAGCGTGCTGCCTGATGCCACTGCTCTGCACCCGTGAGCTCCAAGTCTATTTAAGCAGTAACTCACCTGCGTAAGAGGGCTCCTGAGCCCTCTTACCTGAGCTCCAAGGGAAGGTGTTCACTGCATGGAGACAGTTGCCTGCTTTAAACACAGAGCTAAACGTGCCTCCTTGTCTTCCATGGTGCCCCCGAGACTGGCCATCTCCAGCCTTGTTAGAAGCCGTTGTGCAATTTGAGGTCATGTAGCAAAGGAGAGTTGGGGATGTTTGTGAGCATCTCAACCCTGTCATCTCCTAGCTTGTTATCTGCCAGCAAGTTGGTAGGCTGTTTTTGCCTGTTTCCTGTATTTCTAAAATAGTCACAGATAATTGTACTTCTCTCACAGGTAGCTGGGAAACAAATGCGGTAATAGAGGGTAACTCCAGTTTCTTCCATGGACTAAGTGCTCAGTTAATAGTGTTTTTATTATTATCACTATCCAGTTTGGGGCAATAGAACACTAGCTTTGGAAGGGTCATTTGGAATCATCCAACCCCCTCTCTTTACAAAGTGGGAAACTGAGACACAGAGTGGGTGGGTGACTTGGTTCAGGGTGAGGTGGAGTCAGCCAAGATCCCCCAGCTCCTGCCCCTGTGCCATGGCTTCTCTCCAGTGATGAGCACAGGACCCCTTGCATGGCAGAGGTGGGAAAGAAATGAATGGACCAAACATCATGAGAACCAGAAAATGAGAACTCTCTTTCCTCCATTTCCTCCTCCTCTTTGTAACACTGCATTCTTGAGTCTGGTGGCTCAGCGGTAAAGAATCCAGCAGCCAATGCAGGAGACACAGGTTTGATCCCTGGGTAGGGAAGATCCCCTGAAGAAGGGAATGGCAACCCACTCCAGTATTCTTGCTTGGGTAATCCCATGCACAGACGAGCCTGGTGGGCTATAGTCCATGGAGTTGCAAAGAGTTGGATACAACTTAGTGACTGAAAAACAACAGAAATCCTCAAGTCATTTAAAAGTGTGTGAAGAGACGCATGGGATCCAGGGATTTGGGCATTTAGAAATGTTGAGGAATTCACCAAATGTTGGAGTTAGTTGTTACTGTTTCTAGCTACCTTCCCTCCCTGCTCCCCCCCTCTCTCCCTCCCCTTCTTCCTTCCTTCCTTTTTTCCTCCTGTGTGCCTGTCTGCCAGTTTTTCCTTCATTTAGTCCATTTTTATTGAGTACCTACTATATTCCCAGTTCTTTGGGCACCGTATTAGGCACTGGAAATACAGGACTGAGTGAAGTTGTCATTGTCCCTTCCTCACAGGACTTACAGTCAAGAAGGAAAACCCTTGATCATCAAATGATCTCACAAAAGGAGCGATGCTTTGAAGGGCACCATAGGGGCTGCTATAGGGAGTGTGTGTGTGTATGTGTGTGTGTGTGCACGTGTGTGTGAGCATGAGGGGGAGAGCAGAGCTCTGACCTGGTCAGGCCTCCCTGAGGACATGGCACTGGTGTTGTGAGCTGAAGGAACAGTGTTGGGAGGGGGACATATCCCAAGAAGAGGGAACAAGAAGTGCAAAGACCCTGAGCAAATGCAAGAAAGCCAGAGATAGTGGCTAGAAGTCTTGGTAAAGTTTTTTTTTTTAATTTCTTTAGTTATTTTAATTGGAGGATAATTACTTTACAATATTGTGATGGGTTTTGCCATACATCAATATCAATCATCCATAGGTATACATGTGTTCCCTCCATTCTGACGCCCCCCATCCCTCCAAGTTGTCACAGAGCAGCTTTGGGTGCCCTGTGTCATACACCAAACTCTATTTTACATATGATAAAGGTAAGATTTTTATCTTGATTCTAAATGCTGTGGGAAGCCACTGAAGTTGTTTGTTTGTGTTCTAGCAGATTTGCATTGTAAAGAGATCCTTCTGGCTGCTGCATGGAGAAGGACCTCCCTGGGGCTGGGGGTGGAAGGAGGGAGATCAGCTTAGGCAGGGGTCAGAGGTGCAGGTGGTGTGGAGGCTGAGAAGCGTGCATCAGGAGAAATTTGGGAGGTAAAACTGTCAGGATATAGGCAGTTGTTAAATGGTTGTAAATACTTAAAGGATTTCCTCCACAGAGTGAGAAATCCCCGGGCTCAGGGAGGCAGCTGCTCTGCTCCCCCCAAACAGAGCACATCAAGCACCAAGCACGGTCCCTGGGAAGCTGCTGTCTGCGTGCTAATACCGATTTTCCACCAGCACTGCATCACTGAGGATTTATTAAGAGTGCACCATGGGCCAGCACTGGGCTGGGCACCATGGCCCTCTGCCCTCCTCAAACTGATAGGGTATGGGAGGAGACCGAAGGCTGCGTGCACAGCTGGTCACTGCATCTACTACGCCAAAGATCTAGGGGAGAAGCAGACTGGACTGTATTCTTCTAGATGTTTCCAAAGATCCCCAGGTTGCTGTGGCCAGAAGGATATTTAGGTTTCTTGTGGATAAAGGAATCTTTGTCCTTCAGAAGTTTGTATCATGTCCAATAAATATCCATCTAGGCTTTCTTCTGAATGACATCAAACACCTATATGCAGGTGGTGAGAAATTCGGATATTTTCGAATAGAAGAAGAATGACTTGGAAGTACTAGGAAATCACGCATTTCACAGACTGAATTTTTCAGGTTTTAGCCAGATGGCAGGGTTTGGAGAGCTCTGCTTTAGCCCTGTCTGCACAGCCATTCTGGAAAACTGGAAGGACAGCTTCTCCTTAGGCAGCCAATTGAGATGGCTGAAATGATAAGAAATGAGTTTTTCCTATTGTGTGCATGCTCAGTCACTCAGTGTCACTCTTTGTGACCTGCCAGGCTCCGATGTCCATGGAATTTTCCAGGCAAGAACACTGGAGTGGGTTGCCATTTGCTTCTCCAGGGGATCTTCCTAACCCAGGGATCAAACCTGCATCTCTTGCATTCCCTGCATTGGCAGATGGGTTCTTTACCAACTGTGCCACCTTTGCCCTTCATTAGCTGCATCAAGCTGTCTGTCCTCACAGGTTCCTGGGAGCCCAGCCCTCTGGAGGACCTTGGACTGGGCCCTTCTTCCAGTTTTGGACTGAGCCCTGCCCAGCTATCTCCCTCCTGCTGCAGACTCATCCAATGGATGGAGGCAAGGAGGTGAAGAAAAGTCTCTAAGAGAGAAAAAACACAATCTCTCCAAGTGTTTCTGGTGCTAGACCCTGTGGGCACTCTATTTCTAACAAAGGCTGGTGGGTAAGAAGTGAAGCTGCTGCTGATTTGTTGGTCTGACTTTACTGATTTGAGAAATGCATTCAACGCTTTAAATGGCCCTCTTGAGCATTTCTTCTCCCCTCTACAGGTTCCAGAAAATTCACCAGCAAATATTATTGCTCCAGATCGCTAGGGAAGGGCTGTATCGGTGATAGAACAAATAGAGAAAGAAAACAAATTGTTTGCAAAAAAAATGTGTGGATGAGTAAGAAGATATTTAGGCTCAGATTTACAAATTCCTACAAATGCCACTTCTAGAATGCTCTTCTTATCCAGAGCTGTTTCCTTTTATGGAAAAATCATTCTTAATAAAGATCCCATCACCCTTAGTAAACCTTTCAACTCAATTTTTCTTTCATGTCTTAGAGGAAATTTCTCTCCGTTAGGACTGCTGGTGGATTGGTTTCCCAACAAGAGGAGACACATGTATTGCTTGCTTGTTTAGTATGGAGGACAAAATGAAAGAGGGAGTCTTTATCCTCTGGTTGTTTTCTTGAGCTTGTAATTTAAAACTATCTTCTTTCAGGGTCCCTTATCCGTTGACTCTCACAGAGCAGAAGTTAGGCAAAGGGGACCTTTCTGCCTGCCATGTCTGCCTCCCGCTGTGAAATCACAGCAATGCAGGCAGGAATAACTGGGTGAGAACCCCCAGCTCCAGTGCAGTTGTGTAATTTCCTATGATAAATAGCTTGGATGACTGCTAATCAAAATTACTTTCTGGTTCTACCTTATTCAGCAAGACGAATGCATGACATGGCCCCAGAGGCTGGGATTTGTTAATTTGCAGATGTCTTTGCTCATGTTTGTCTGACCATGCTGGCAGACCCCTCCTCTCTGCGCACACAGGAGTAGGGTGTAGGCCCCTCTGTCATGGCATCCTGGCCTTCTCACATGCTGACCCGCTTCTACAGTCCAGGTACCAGCCACTATGTTCTTTCAGGGAAGCAGCTCTGAGAAACCTACATTCCAGAAAGCAAGAGGGCTCCCAGTGGTTAGAGGAAAGATGCTGACAGTGTGTATTTTCATTCTCATCTCTAGAATTCCCCTCTTCCAGCAGGCTGGAGGACATATATGGTCAAATGAGCAGGAAGGGGTGAGAAAATCTTTTTTTTTTTAATTGGATACTGGGACCACAAGATGAAATGTGTCAAGAGACTGTAGCTTGAGAAACCATTATCCACATGGGTTGAAGGATTTTGGGAAGAGGCAAGAAGATCAACTGAGATATGTCACTGCCACTTTAGGACTCATCTAATGACACCAGGGAGAAGGAAAGGCTAATTTCAACCACATGAAGTGGCAAACATGTGAACAGTGATTTACAAGTTCAGCTTTGGGGTTTGCTGCCTTCTGTTTTGGTGGCTTTGTGAGAGGGACCAAGTAAAACCACAAGATGAAGAATATCAATCTGATGGGATCAAATTCCTTGGTGTGAGCTTGCACAGTCACACCTATGGACCATCTGAGTGGGAAGTGCTGCCTGGAGTGAGAGCGATTCCACAGCATGGATGCTATTTCCCTCCTAGGTCTTAACCTTTCATAGAGAGACAGGCAACCAAGAATGTAGGAAGTCAAAACAAGCCATATTTAGCCGAATTTTACCTTCCATAATCTCTTTACCATGCATGATCCAGCAAGGCAGGAATGCTCTGGTTGGTCCATTCTGCACAAATCCATTCCAGAGGGCTGTGATTTATAATTTAGCTCTGTTCTTGACTCTTCCTGAGAGTGAAGTTAAATGACCCAAGAATAACATTACTCTGCACCAGAACTAGAGAGATAGGTCTTCTAAAGGGTGGTCTCGGGAGCAGGTTTTTACCCAGGGAAACTTAAGCTCAGAGACCACTCTAAAGTCCCTGTAAAGGTCAGGTCTCCTTCCTATTTGCAGAGGTTGACAGCGTGGTGAGTTATGAGGTTGGAGGAATAAGTAGGGCTTTTTTTGGCCTTCTCTCCAATGAATCTTGTGTTGATCCAGGCCTGGATGGTTCCACCTTCCTCCCAATGTCAGGCCCTGTTGATAGCGATGGGCCCAATGGAAAGATGAGAAGGCCCTTCTGCCTCAAGCTTGATGTAGAAAGATATCCACAGTGTTGGAAGGCAGGTTGAACGGGTGGTCACAGGCAGAGAAAGAAGCAGGGCGAAGGTTTGAAGTGTCATTGGTTAAAATATCCTGATATAAAAGCAACCCTCTTAAAATACTCTGAGAGGGTAAAAAAAAAAAAAAAACAAGCCACCTGACAGTGCTTATAAATAGACGAGTGAGATGTTGAAATTATTTTAAGATGGATGCCTTTTTAAACTGCATTCAGAACACCTTTCGGGGCTCCTAGTTGCACAGTTCCTCAAGCAGGAGGTATTTCATCTTCACAACATCTGGAACTGTCAAAGAGGTAGCGCAACAGACCTCGGATGCAGGCGCTTCTACATAAAAGTGCTCCAACAAATCATGGCCCTAATCGCAGAGCACCGCGCGCCTAGCTGGGCACCGAGCACCTTGAGGGTTTTGGAGGCAGCCTTCAGAGAGAAGAGCGGCTCTGACCCGGGGCGGGGGAGGAAGACTTAACCGTAACTCCTACTCCCTCCACTTTAATGCTGAATCAACTGTTTAAAGCGGCTTCTCTGCCACCTCCACCAAGTGGCTAACAACTGCAAGCAAGTTTATTTTCTGAGCTTGTAGGAGGTGATTGACACAAAAAGTGTTCCCCCCTCCACCCCTTCGGGTAAAATTGCCTCTGTCCCGTAAATCTGCAGGCTTGACAGAGTTGGGTAAATCTGTGCTGTTGTTTAAAGGCGTTTTCATACTTACTTGGTTTGGGCTCTCCACCCTACTTGTTGGGAGGAGGGACGGCGACAGTGAGAGCTACATGAAGGTGGCCCTACACTGCCTTCTAAGCATGGGCAAAGCCAGACCTGGCCAGGGTATCCAGCTGGACGCTGAACTCTCAGTCAGTGAAGGGCCTTTCATGACAAACCACAAAAATACCAATGATGCTTGAATCCATCTTTTCAGAGGCAAAGGCTCAAATGAGCCTTAAAAACCTGTGGCTTGTTTCATCGCTTAAAATCTTTGTGTGTGTGTGTGTGTGGTTGTGTTTCCAGAGAGAAGTAAAAACAGGAGGACCCCACAAAGGACTGAGTTTGAACTTTGCAAAACTTTTCTGTAAATTCTAGTGATAAAACTAATACTGCTAATAACAAGGATGCTAACTGTAAATGCTTTAATCTGTTTTACTAAAGCATTTTGGAGCTTGTGGGGCAGATGGGAAAATGAAACTGGCTGTTGGAAGCTTTGGAATTTATAAGGACCTCTCTGGTCAACACATAAAAAGAACAGAAACTTCTGTGGGTGAAGGAAGAGCTGGTGTTATAATCTCCGTCATCATCACTATTTTAGCTTTGCTTCCATGACAAAACAGGCACTGCTCTGGTTTTCTAAAGCATCCTTTAAATTTATTTCCTGGCAAGTGGAGCAGTACTCCTGGAACTTGAGAATGCAGGCTGCCTGGGCCACGTTAGAGCCGAGGAAACCCAGCCGGACATGGCTGGGGGTGGCGATGGTTTCAGGGGTCAAATGTTTCAACATCTGGTGCCTCTGAGAAGCCAGCTTCAGTTCTGACACCTCTGTTGGGGCGGAGGTTGCGGGGAGGGACGGGCAGAGGGACAGGAAGACCTGCTGCCATTCTTTGCGTCGTCGGAGAGCTTGGTTTCTTTTCCCCTCTGCTTTTCAGAGAGGACGGCCAAGTGCATGACTTCTACCCCCCTGTGGTAACATCATGCCATGACATACACTCCCGAGACAGGGGCCTTTGTTGCCATGCTTGTGAGAAACATCACCCAAGGCACCTGGGTCCCCCTTTGCATCCTGCTGTCCACAGGGTATCTTTAGGGGAGTGTGGGAGGTCAACCCCAGCATGTATTTTCCAGGTTTGAGGTTTCTCAAAATCACCAGCCCTGGGACTTCATTCTGGCCACAAAGCAGAACCAGAACACATGGCAGCCAGAGCCACCAGAAAGGTCCCAAGTTCAACACTCACTGAGTGTCGGGGGTTCAGGAGGACTAGTGGTCTGTCCAGCAACGCTGACACAGTTTTTGCAGTGTTTGCATTTTCTCACAGCCTGTACAGCTCCCAAATGTTCCCTTTGCACGGCATGCCTCCCACCCCCAGTTTTATATGGAGCAGATGGTCTTCAAAGAAATCAAGGAGCAGAAGCTGCAAAAGGCTTAAAGGGAAAAAAAAAGACAGTGAAACTCATATATTTCTTCAAACGATAAGATGAACTACAGATGTTTGCTGAAGGGTGATGGTGCTGCCTACAACTTAAGACTCGACTTAAAAGAAGAGTCCACTTGTGTTTAGCGTTGGACAAGCCCGGTAGCTGTCAGGGTGTGATTTATGGAGGTTGTTTGTGAGATTTTATGTCACTGGGGACATGGCAATTAAAAGGCTCTGCTCTTCAGCTTGCAAAGAATCTTTCTCCAGGACCCAGGCGTCCCTGATGGAAGTGTGGTGTCGCCCTGCAGCCAGGCAAGGGTGGATGTGGCCATCCCAGGCCTGGCTTGCAGGTTCTTGAGCTTCCTGAGTTCTGACCAACGTGACTTCTGGCTCCTGGGCCTCCCTCCTAACCCTCCACATGGTTCTTGGTCTTTGCAAACAGAGTTCTGCTTTTACCTGACACCTGCAGTCAGATTAATCTCACAATAAGCTTGACAAAATTGCTAAAAGAGAAACAGTTGTCTGTTGCAGGGCCCAGCTGCATATAGAAAACAGCTGCTCCTTGGGCACTGTTTTCAAAAAAGGAAGAAAAGAATCACTGGAAAGCGTTAAAAAAGAACATAAAGCGTATATTGGAAGAGCCAGTAGAGGCCTGTAATTAACACAACAGTAAGTATCTGTGTTTCCATGAAAAGCTTCTTTTTCAGGGCTTGTTGTAACTTGGTCATAAATACTTATTACAAACTGAAACTGAGCAAACTCTGCTGAAATCTGTCTCCCCTCCCGTCTCTCTGCTCTCGGAGGCTGATTCTTCATGGGCAAAGAGAGTGACACATCTTGGATACACACACACACTCCCAAACACAAGCCTCGGTACACATCTATGCAGATGCAGACACCTAGCCCATCACAAGTATGCACGGGGCCCTTATTCAGGCTGCTGAGGGGTGAGTTCGAGGCAGAGGCTGCAGGGCCTTGGGCAGAGGCTGCAGGGCCTTGGGCAGAAGCAGCGGGAGGAGGCCCCAGAGAGCCTCTGGCCTCTTTAGCAGGAACGTGGGGAGCCTTTGAAGTTACCACAACTCAGGTGGAAACCCCTCAGAGCAGCCAAGGAGGAAGTCATTCGTTTTCAAACAAAGGGGAAAATTCCTCAGGACCCTGGTGTTTCCACTCAAACAAATCTCTGAAAAGTTATTCTCCAGAGGGTCAAGGCCCAGCTGTTCTCCATCTCCACAAGGTTGGGAATAGAGGAAATGGGCTGCTGGTCCTGCAGCAGGAGAGATGGAGGCTAGATAGGAGATGGGCAAGGGCCTTGGAACAGGGACCAGGAAGCCCCAGTGGCTGCATTTACGGACAGGGGGATGGAGAGTGCAGCTTTTCAAGGTTGTCCAGTGTTCCTGTTGAAAACAGAAAGCCATTGCCTCTTCATACCAAAACTGAGCTCACTCACTACAGAACTCTGAATGAAAGCTGGAGGGACTCTGGCCCACCTTTTCTCCTCTCCCCAATTCAGGCAGAATTACATCCAAAAGCTTCTATGGAGATGAGAATCTTGCTTATTTTTAAAAGACTTTAAATTATCCAGTAGTGGACATTTGTCATCTCACTTTGTTCTGTTTTGATCACCTGACTCTTAATCCCCTTTCTTGTGTAGGAGTTCTGCAAATGGTGGATCACAGCGGGTGGCAGAAGTCTCCTCTCATTCCTGAGGCTAAGAAATCAGGGCCCTTTTCAGGCCAGGACAGAGCTTATCTTGGCTTCATTCTGGCATCTCACCTGTGGAAGGTAAGTTTCAGGTGAAGGACGTGCATTGTGCAGTTGGGTTGATTTCAACACTATTCGGGGAGGTGATAATAGAACAAACAGCCACACTGAGTGCCTGTCAGTTTGGGTGCATCTAACGTTGGGTTCAGGTGTGAGGGCTGAGTGGCTTCCATCAAACAACCCTGTAGTAGATAAATAAAAGCCTGGATAAGGCCTGTGGGCAGCTGGCCAGGGTAGAGGGAGGCAGGCTGGGCAGTCTTTCATGAAAACCACAGAGTCTGGTGACATAATTGACGGTTTCACAGCCAGAGCTGGATACAGTTCTAGCTGAGTGACCCTGGGCAAGGCTCAGCTTCAACAAGCCTCAGTTTCCTCACTTGCAAACCAGGAGCCCTTTCAGGATTGTTGTGCAGGTCAAACGGGGCTCACTGCCTGGTTCACGGTAGGTGCTCAATAAGTGGCAAGCTCTCTGCCCCAGAGGGGAATCCAGAGGGAGAAGATGCGGCTGAATGTTTGTGGGAACATCGTGGGGTATGACACTATAGCCTTCACCACAGATCCTTAAATAGAAAATGTACGTCTCACAGATAGCAGATTCCTCTCCAGTTATCCTGTTTGCAGAACCTAATGGAGGAGCTGGATTAATAGGGGTACGCTTTAGTCTTCATTTCTGCCCCTGTCCCAGATCCCTTTGCTTCCCTGTCCTGCTCTCTGGGACCACAGCTGACATGCACGTACTGCATCTCCCAGGCTCCTTTGCCCTCTGGCTTCTGGGTTTGGCCAATTCCAGCCTGGCCTGAGCTCTTACCAGGCTCCAAGAACACCATTCCCTTCAGGCCAAGGGGTGGATACAACTTCCTGCTGCTGCTGCTCTCTGGGACTTTGATTTCCAATGGTGGTTCTTTAAGTCCTATTCATATTCCTATAAATGGTCCCCCTATAAAAATTCTCCTTGGTATCTCATCTGAGTGTGTTTTCTTTTTCCTGCTGGGAGACTAGAAAAGTATGAGATTGGATACAGAGTCTACCTAGGAAAACTTCCCGGAGGAGGGTGTTTCTTCTGCAGGTTTTTGCAGGAGAGGCACAATAGTTTGACAGCGACATAGAATAGAAGGCTGCTGTTCCTGTAAGGGAGACTGGAGCCAACACATGCTTAGCACTTAGACTCTGCATGGCCTCTTCATGAGGATGGTGAAGGTACTCAGCCACAGGACATCCCTTCAGAGTCAAGAAGGGAGAGAATAATGATACTAAAAATAGAAAATAGCTGTCCTTCAGTTATTGTCTACTGTATGACGAGCACACACAGCTCTGTAATAGGTATAGTATCACTGTTTTACAGATGAAGAGTGAAGGCTAAGAGAGGGTCAGTAATTTGCCCAAGGTCAGATTACATGGTGGAGTTGGGATTCATATGCACTGCTTGGTACCCAGTCAAGGCTGCCCAATGGTCCCAGGTTGCCTGGAGCTGAGGGCTTTACTGGGATATGGGGCCCTCAGAGCTCATTTTGAGTTAATGGCAGAATCTATTGGGTAGCAGTGGAGAGTCAGTGAAACTGGGCATGATCAATCATCCCTGTAATAAAGTTAATTTTCTTACCTCAAAAGATTCACTAAAATTGATTGGTAAGAGTAGAATCACATGGTGGAGAAAGAAAACTACTGATTCAAATCTTCAGGCAGTAGGGAGGTGGTGCTGCTAATCCAAATGGTAGACACTCCAACAACATTTCTGTTTGTCTTGAGAATGTGACATTGTTCTTCCCTCCAGCAGACTTACCTTTGCAATTCTTTTTTGACTTCAACTAATAATGGAGGGTGCATTCTTTAAAAGCACGAGGAGAGAAAAATGGTGGTATCTGGATTCCGTGGGCTTTGAAAGAGAGCTAAGCCCTGTTATTGGCAGAGTGTAACCTGCTGGTCTCTCGAGGTATGAACACTGTCAGCCCATAGACCTGCCGTTAACTCAGACTCAGCAGGCGAGTGTGGAATGGATGGCATTGTCTTTGGCTCCAGGATCATCCGAAGTCCAGTCAAGATGCCCCATAATAGCAACAGAAATGAAATGACCATGCATGGGGTTGTCACCTTTGTTCTAGGTGTGCCATAGGCATTATTTTAAATGTTCAGGAAAACTTTTCAGAGAAGGTGTAATTAATCCAATTTGCAAGATGAGGAAACTGAGTAACAGAGAACTTCAGGAAGTTTTCTGGAGATCTCTGGCATGACCTAGGCAGGTCTGGGCTCCACATGGACCTTTCTCTTGTGTCAAATCCTGATCCAGGCTCTAGCTGCACAGCATCTGAGTGTCCAGAGCTCTGGTGATGTCTGGTCGTGTTCAGTGAACATTCATGAGGTTCTGGAGTACTCTGCCAGTGGGAAGATGGGCTCCTGGAGTTGCTGAAGATCTTGGGCAGGTTTTTCAGTTCCTTCCCATTCCCATGATATTCTGCCTCATGTTCTTCTAGCTTCTGTGCATTTGCACATGCTGTGCCCCTGCTAGAACAGCCTTTCTTCATTTTACCATCTGGATAGCCTCTACCCATCACTCAAGACTCAGCTCAAGCACTACCCCATGGATAAGGCTCTCCTACCTCCCTGCCCTCCAATCTGGGTAAGGTCTGCCCTTCTGGCGTCTCTTCCTATCCCATTTGGACAGTGACTCCCAACACTGATTATTCTATAATCTTCTAATGACTTTTCTGCCATCCCCCTGCCCCCCACAACCCCAGACTGTGAGCTCCTTTATGTAGGTGCCAGTGGTTTCTTTGACTGATGCAAGGAGCATACTCAGTTTCGTTGAGTCAGTAAGTGACAGAAGCCAGAGTATCCAGGGAGCTCTGGCTAAATCTTGTTGATTTCCACTGCCTCTGCTAGCAGCTGGAAGAACCTCCACAGCACCTTAAGTTTGCCTTTTTTTTTTAAATTATTTATTTTAGACTGCACTGAGTCTTCATTGTGGTGCATGGGCTTAGTTTCTCTGTGGCATGTGGGATCTTCCCAGGACAGGGATAGAACCCATATCCCCTGCATTGGCAGGAGAATTCCCAACCTCTGGATCACCAGGGAAGTCCCTTAAGTTTACTTTATGTTAGATTCCTCCTCATAAGCTTCTAGGAATCACGCTTTGTTGACCTGCTGCTGCTGCTGCTGCTAAGTCACTTTAGTCACGTCCGATTCTGTGCGACCCCATAGATGGCAGCCCACCAGGCTCTGCTGTCCCTGGGATTTTCCAGGCAAGAACACTGGAGTGGGTTGCCATTTCCTTCTCCAATGCATGAAAGTGAAAAGTGAAAGTGATATCTCTCAGTCATGTCCGACTCTTCGAGATCCCATGGACTGCAGCCCACCAGGCTCCTCCGCCCATGGGATTTTCCAGGCAAGAGTACTGGAGTGGGGTGCCATTGCCTTCTCCCTGTTGACTTGCACTGGGATGCTTTTTCTAATTTGGTGTAGTTTTTCACCTGTCAGTGCTAAGACTAGGTGCTGTCCTCATGTGTTCTTAATTAAGGGTGGTGATTTGGGGAAGAGAGATGGAGCAGCCACCATAAAAATGTATACTGAGGTGGCTACCATCTCATTTTATCAATCTCCTGAGGTTTCATTAAAGATACCTCTAAGGGAAGGGAGAGCTTAGACACAAGCTTAACTACAGAAAGTATTTTTCACAAGACTCTTCTCTGAGGAAGGATCCAAGTTCTATAAATGTTACATGCCAGATCTGAAGGGAGGAGCTGATTTACAAATTTCCATTTAGCCCAAAGTGGATCATCTGCTTGTTTAGTGAGGGCTTTCCACTTGGGTCCCTCCGAAGCGGTTGGCATCTCTGTGGTGGGGGAGGAGGGGTCAGAAGATTGGGCTCCTGACAAGATCTACCACTTACCAGCTGAGTGGTGCTGGGCACGAGCAGAATCCTCTGGCTCTGGCATCTCTAAGATGGTGATGGTGATAACGATGAGGATGGTAAACTTGTGCCAGCCTTCCTTGTAGATCCGGATTGAGTATGGCACATAGATACTTCCAAATGCAAATGAACACATCCTTATTTTATGGTTAAAAATCAAAGCTAAAGAATGATTTGGACAAGCAAATCTGCTTCAGTTATTCTGTTTTGCAATGTAAGTGAGGCCTAGGGAAACACCATTCACAAATCTCTCTGGATACGGACACCCCTGGTGCTGAGTCCGTACCAGTGAGATATGACCCAGGGAAGGACCAAACCCCAGCTGGAACTGATGGAAACCACAGAATGCCTGGTGAACTGCACTTCCTACTTCAGTTACACCAGTTATGCTAGGTGTTTATAGGGTTTTGCCTCTCGATCAAGAATATTCCCTTGTGATAGAGCTACTTGAGTTCATCATGCTGGTGTCAGAAATGTAAATATGATTTAATTGATTAATAGGCATTAATGGCCTGTAATTAAGGCATAACCTACAGGGTGGTAAAAATCACACAAAACAAACCTATAGGATCTCCTTGCATCTGATTGTTCTCCCTTGACTGTGGACTGTAGCTGAGGGGTAGCTGCCTTCTGAAATATGGATAATAAATGAAATAAAATAAAATGCACATGTCAATATATGATTTAGAATCCATTTATTGTACTTTCACTGAAAAATATCTGAGCTTTGTCAACATGAAGTTGGTCCTTAATCTCTGATTTGAAGGTCATCTGTTGAGGAGAAAGCCCTCACCTGTGCTTGGTACAAGTGATCTACTTTTACTGGATTCACTGTCTAGAAAATCCTGGGCTTCTATTGCATTCAATCTTCTTTGATTATCGAAAACTTTCCTCTACTGCTAACATTTAGGAACAATGTAATAAGTAACTTCCAATTAAAGTTTTCCATACGGGGCAAAATCGTAATGAATGAATAAGTAAAGAACACATAATGGAAGCCTATTAGCCAAGTGAATATACTCTTTTAAGTCAAATTTCTATATCACTTTTGTATTATCTCCCATCAGAAGAGAACGTGCAATTACCAGTTTTATCTTATCTTGGGCTTATTATTAAAGAGTAGTAAAGGAAACTTCATTCTCGAAGCCATAATGTGATTTTTGATTAATAGAGGGATTCTTATGTGACAAGAATATTTCTCCTAGGCAGAGTCTGCCCATGGATTTCTGCCTGTAACTGGAAGCTACATCTCAAGTGGAACAACCTTTCAACAATAGAGGCTATGTTTCTACATGGGGATCAGATTCTTAAGGTGAGAAGGAGAGGGAAAAGCATGAGAAGGGCAGGGAAAAACTGACGTGGGTTTCTTAGATACTGTTGTTTATTTAATTGGTTCCAGTCACCAACTATCAGGGCTTTCCTGGTGGCTCAGTGCTAAAGAATCCACCTGCAACACAGGAGATGCAAAAGACATGGGTTCGATCCCTGGGTTGGGAAGATCACCTGGAGAAGAAAAAGGCAACTTGCTCCAGTATTCTTGCCTGGAGAATTCCATGGATAGAGGAGCCTGGTGGGCTACAGTCCATGGGGTTGAAAGAGTCGGACATAGCACAGCAGATGGCAATCATAATATCAAAACTGACACTGATTCTTGTCCAAGGGTGAGTGGAGCAGCCCACACAGCTCATGACCTTCAGTCATTCCTCCCAGCCACTGTTGGAAACGTGAGTGTGAAAACTCTTCTACATCTGCCATTGTTTCTAGTTGGTGACTGAGGCATGTTCCAGGCACTTGAAAGGGATCTATGAGTCTAAGGACCCAAATGTCTGCTCTCTTATCACCAACTGCACATGAAAATGGTTTGAATTTGAATTCCAGCCCTTCAAGCCAGCTTTTCCCAGAGAGCTGCTAAGAAAGTCACCTGGGAACTTGCCCTTGGCTCTGAGTGGCCTGTGTTTATGCCAATAACCAGGGAAGTGGTAGGTAGGGGATAAGGGGAGGGCTATGCTGCAGTCAGCACCCTCTTCTTTTCAGAATGTGGCAGGACCAGATGGCTTCCTGCGGAGCTGGCATTTCTCTTGCCAGCTTCATGACACTGAGCAGATATTCAAACTCATCTGAGCCTCAGTTTCCTCAACTGGAAAGAGGTTCTACCTCCTTGGGGACTTATGAGGATTGAAGCAGCGCTTTAGCACATAAGCATCACCATGGTGAAAATGAAGCTATTGGTCTAATGGGCTAGGTTCCTTATATGGCTTAATTCTTGCACTCCAGGGAGCTCAGTTCAGTGCTCTGTGATAACCTAGTGGGGTAGAATGGGAGGGTGGGAGGGAGGATCAAGAGGGAGGGCACATATATATACATATGGCTGATTCCCAGGCAATAAAGAACCCACTTGCCCATGCAGGAGACTTAAGAGACATGGGTTCAGTCCCTAGGTCAGGAAGATCCCCTGGAAGAGGGTATGGCAACCCACTCCAGTATTCTTGCCTGGAGAATCCCATGGACAGAGGAGCCTGGCAGGCAACAGTTCATAGGGCTGCAAAGAGTTGGGCAGGACTGAGTGACTTAACATGCACATGGCTCATTCACGATGTTGTGCAGCAGAAACTAACACAATGTTGTTAAACAATTATATTCCAATAAAACGTTTTTTTTTTTTTTAATTTTTGTGTTCCCTGTGGCTCTCTGTCCCTCCTTGAGGCTGCTCTGCTGGCCCTGGTCACCTCCCATCCCCATGGTAAGTGTGGTCAATCCAGGGGACCCATACCTTTGACAAGCGTCAGGGATGGGATTTAATTCTGTTCATAAACTTTATTTCTATCATTTGGTAGGAGAACTCAAATGCCTAAAAGAGCACAAGCCCTTCCTTCAGAAATTTTCCTTCCAGAAGTTGATCATAGAGGAAGTAACTGAGCAAACATAAAAGGTACATATATACAAATATTCACTGGAGCACTGATTTTAAGTGCAAAAAATTGGGATAAAATCATAATGTGGGGATGCTGGTCACACTGTGGTGCATCTAAACAGTGGGGTCCTGTGAAGCTAATTAAAGATAATGTTGTAGAAGAATATATACTATTGTAGAAAGATGGTTATGATTTGGTAAGTGGAAAATCATGTTATAAGGGAGAATACACCATATGATTCTATTTTTTGAAAAACAAAACAAAGCAACTTAGGGATTTATACCAAAAAAATAAATATCAAACTGACTGGTTCAAGACTGTAAAGGGAGTATGTCAGGGCTGTCTGCTGTCACCCTGTTTATTTAACCTATACACTGAGCACATCATGAGAAATGCCAGACTGGATGAGTTGCAAGTTGGAATCAAAATAGGCGGGAGAAACATCAGCAACTTCAGATATGTGAATGATACCACTCTAATGGCAGAAAGTGAAGAGGAACTAGAGAGCCTCTTGATGAGGGTGAAGGAAGAGAATGAAAGAGCCGGCTTAAAGCTAAATATTAAAAAATCTAAGATCATGGCATCCGGCCCCATTACCTTATGGCAAATAGAGGGGGGAAAGGTGGAAGCAGTGACAAATTTCCTCTTCTTGGCTCTAAAATCACTGCGGATAGTGGCTGCAGCCATGAAATCAGAAGATGCTTGCTTCTTGGCATGAAAGCTATGACAAATCTAGACAGTGTGTTGTAAAGCAGAGACATTCCTCTGCCAACAAAGGACCATATAGTCAAGGTTATGGTCTTCCCAGTGGTCATGTACGGTTGTGAGAGCTGGACCATAAAGAAGGCTGAGCGCTGAAGAATTGATGCCTTTGAATTGTGGTGGTGGAGAAGACTCTTGAGAGTCCCTTGGAGAGCAAGGAGATAAAACCAGTCAATCTTAAGGGAAATCAACCCTGAACACTTGTTGGAAGAATTGATGCTGAAGCTAAACTCTAGTGTTTTGGTCATCTGATGTGAACAGCTGACTCCTTGGAAAAGTCCCTGATGCTGGGAAAGATTGAAGGCAGAAGGAGCAAAGGGCATCAGAGGATGAGATGGCTAGATGGCATCACTGATGCAATGGACATGAACTTGGGCAAACTTCAGGAGATGGTGAGGGACAGGGAGGCCTGGCATGCTGTAGTTCATGGGGTTGCAAAAAGTTGGACACAACTGTGTGACTGAAAGACAACAATAAATATCAATGTCTTAGGATAATGGGTTCACAAGTTGTTTTATATTCCCTCTCTCTCTTTTGCTTACTTCTATATTCTGATTTAAAAAATAATCAATATGAACTATAAACTACATATGTAATTTTCTAAAAGTGAGAAAGTATTTTGTTAAGCCTTTCAGATTGAACTTGTAGAGCATCAAAATCCCCAGCTTCAGGCTGGACTTGCTCAGTGCTGAGCGGAAGTCAGTATGGGAGGTGGGCTTGCAGAGGTCCTGAGGCCTTTTCTGAATCCCCACTCCTTCCAGCTGCTGCCCCTTCTCAGCACATTCTCCCTGGACAGGGCGCCTCTTACGAGAGTTTTTAGTCCCTTGCCCCTTGGTGGGACAGCAGGGCAGACAGGGCATCTGGCTGTCCCAGTCTCCCTTGCGGTCAAGGGTAATTCATGTCTGGGACTAGATATGATGGGAAGAGTAGACAGAATCTGTGAGAAGAGAGGTCTGGGAAGGGAGGTGGAGGAGGGCAAGGAGAGCCTTGGGGCCCGAGGGTGAGGCTCTAGGACAGCTGGTTTCTTTCCAACTTTGCTACAAAATTTGGTGCCTTCCAGAAACAGAAGATGCTGTGGGTGGTAAACAGGAAGGGATGGGCTGGGGTGGCTCTGCCCTGGGAGACACCGTGCTCCACCAGCTGTAGACAGGGGCTTGGCAGGAGGAGGGTTAAATACAGCCAGCTTCAAGGGGCAGGGGTAATTGGCTTCTTCCTTTTGAAGGCAGAATGCTATAACTGGAAGGCTGCAAACGCGGTCTGTGAAGATGAAGCCACCAAAGAGGGGGCGTTTTTGGTCCCTGGGAGTTGGGCCTTTTCATTAGCTTCCGGGGCTGTGGTTTGGTCAGGCCTGATTTCCTTCATCCCTGCTGACATGGGGACACTGTGACATGGGACATTGACGACGTGGCGTCACCTGCTTTGTGGTGACCCGACCCAGCTGACCTCCCTAGTCATGCCTGCTCCTAGCACACATCCTCCTCCAGCTTCTTGGAATTTGGCTCGGCCCTCTCATAATGTTTTCTGCAAATGTGGAGGCTTTAGTCACGTGCTGTTCCCTTTGCCTGGAAACCCCACCTCCTTCTGTACACCCTCAGCACTTACTCATCTTTCAAGAGTCTGTTGGAAATTTCTGTCGGGAAGCCTTCCCTGGTTCACTTCATCCCACAGAAACCATCCTGTATTTCTTAAACACCTAGGTGGTTAGTGATGTGGAGAAAAAACCGAAGAAATAAATGTGTTGAGATCTTTTCCTTTGAGATTCCAGGCTGTGTATGAACTCCAAATATAAACCTTTACCACACAAGGTACTTAACATTACCTTATTTGGACAATAATGTTTTTACTTTAAAATAGGTAATATAGTCACATGATTCAAAGACATAATGTAAGTAGGAGCTAATCAAATACTACGATATTCAGTGAAAAGCTGACCTTTCACTTTATCCTCCAGACCTACCCCTTCAGCTCTCTCCCCTCACAGATAACCACTGTTACCAGTTTCTCCTGAATCCTTCCTAGCACATGAAAGCACACACACACACAAACACATGCACTCACATACACAGAGTTCCTCAGTTCTTTAAAAACTGGGCCATGCTGTATCATGCTATGTGCCCTGTGCTGAACTTTGTTTTTTCACTCAACAAAATATTTTGCAAGTTGGTCCATATCAGTTCATTAGGATATTTTTTTTCAGGTTTTCTTGTTTTTAAAATTCCTTTGAACCAGTCTATCATGCTTCCTTCAACTCATCCTCTGTTGATGGGCATTTAGGTGGTTTCCAGTCTTTTGCTCTTATGAACTGTACTCAGAACTTTCTATGTAGTCATTTCCCAGAACTATACGTGTGTGAATGAATTGTAGGGTAAATTCCTAGAAGTGGAATTGCTGGGTCAAAAGCGTGTACATTTTAATTTAGATAGTTACTGCTGCATTGCCCTTCATGAGAGCTGTGATAATTTATACTTCCCACAGAAATATTTAATGTGTTCATTTAATATCCATTGCTGACAACTCTGTGCGAGTGTGAGTCACACAGAACATGCCTACAGGCCAGAGTTCCCCCAAAGTGTGTCACTTTGTAAACTCAGCTTCAATTTCTGCCAAATCATGTAATGGACAAGGGCTGTTGGCTTCAGCATCCGCACTTTTATGCAACCACTCAGTCCACTTCCGGTGTTACTCCCCTGATTCCCACCTGGGGCAGGCACATGGCTGGTCTTGACCCCAGAGTTGATTGATTGATGGCTGACACATGAGTCAAACTGGACAAGTCAGAGAACTTCCCAGGATTCCTACTGAAACCCAGGTAGGTAAATCATCCTTTCTCTTCTGGGATCATAAGCAATAGGGATGAAGAAGGCTTGTTGGTCTCCAAAGGCAGTTAGGCACTACATGCAGAAAGTCTCTCTGCAAAGGACTGTAAGCCAAGGGCAGCAGAGAGAAAGGCTGAGTCCCAGTTATACCCTTAGAGCCTGTGGATCCAATGCTGCCTGAAACAAACAACTCTGGACTTCCAGGTTATGTGATTAATTAATAGGCTTTTTTTGGGAAGGGTTTAATTTATGTTATTTGCAACTGAAAGAATTCTAACTAATAGAGTGCTTTATATGTATGATTTCATTTGAATCTAATAACAATCTTTTAAGATAGGTTATTTTTCTTCCACTTTAGAGATGAAGGAATTGACCTTCAATGAGCCTAAGAAATTTTCCAAAGCTCACAAATAACATAACTGGATTCAAATTCAGGTTGTTTAGCTCCAACATGTGTGATTTAAAATTTTTTCTGCCCTGTTTCCAACAGCACCAACTTGTTTGGTTTAATACATTCTTTTTGCTCCCTTCACATTCTGACTTCTGTCCATGCCCATATATCTAAGCCATGCATTTGGAACTATATCAAGGTACAGGTTCAAGAAGCCTGCCCACCTGGAGTTCATACCTGTGTTTGGAAAGCCAGCCAGCAAGATGTGGCAGAAGAGGGTATCATCCAGATCACCCACTTTCCCTTCGAGGGAGCAGCAGTCGGAGACGTAACCAGAGAAGGTGGTGAGTGTGGGGCTACTGATGAGTCTGTTCTATTAGAGGTCAATGCTGGGCTCAAGCTAGCCCCCTGTTAGCAAAGAAGAGTCATTCTGAAATACGCAGCCTGCCAGGCCTAAGCACTTTCTGTCTGCAGGCTCTGCACTGGCCACAAAAGAAACAGAGGTGGACAGGCCTGTGCTTCATGGCCCTGCCCATGTGTTTTAAAATGTAGTGTATTAATAGAAGGACTTCCCAGGTGGCTCAGTGGTAAAGAACCCGCCTGCCAATGCAGGAGATGCAGGAGATGCAGGAGATCTGGGTTGGGAATATCCCCTGGAGGAGGGCATGGCAACCCACTCCAGTATTCTTGCCTAGAGAATCCCATGGACGGAGGAGCCTGGTGGGCTACAGTTCATAGGCTCACAGTCCATAGGCTCAGCTGACATGACTGAGCACACATGCACATATTAATAGAAAATTAAGGTCAACAGGGTCAGGAGATGATTGTCATTGAAAAGGCTAAATCATAGTCCCTGAGAGAAAGGGACAGGCTACATGGGGAAGAACAAGGGTCAGTCAGGAGGCAGGGCGACAAAGGGGCACATGTGAGTGTGACTGTAATCTGCTCTGGAAGGAACGGCTGAGGCCAGGTCAGAGGCTTAGATCAGCATTTGAATAAGCTCAGTGGGCTTGTCCCAGGTTGCCTGGTATCTGGCCTTCAGGTATTAGGATAGGTGGAAAAGGACTCCAAGTGAGAGAGCCCAATAAAAGAGGTGGTGGGGTGTGAGCTCTGGGTGGGTTGGTTCCTATTTAAAAATTGCCCTTGCACGTGAATCCTTTACTATCATTAAGAAGTGAATACTATCGTTAAGAAGTAGCTAATAGATGTGAGAGTTGGACTATAAAGAAAGCTGAGTGCCGAAGAATTGATGCTTTTGAATTGTGGTTTGTAGAAGACTCTTGGGAGTCTCTTGGACTGCAAGGAGATCCAACCAGTCCATCCTAAAGGAAATCAGTCCTGAATATTCATTGGAAGGACTGATGCTGAAGCTGAAACTCCAATACTTTGGTCATCTGATGTGAAGAACTGACTCACTGGAAAAGACCCTGATGCTGGGAAAGATTGAAGGTGAGAGGAGAAGGGGGCTACACAGGATGAGATGGTTGGATGGCATCACCAGCTTGATGGACATGAGTTTGAGTAAGCTCCGGGAGTTGGTGATGGACAGGGAAGCCTGGTGTTGCTGCAGTTCATGGGGTTGCAGAGTTGGACATGACTGAGTGACTGAACTGAACTGAACTGCACCCTGAAAGGGGAGGGCAGTCTTTCCAAAGTCAGCAAGACCCCAGATGTCATCAGATATAGAAAATAAAAGCATAGTGAGTATACAGTGTGACTAGAAATTGGGACTGTGCATGGGGGTTTGGTCAGCTAACCAACAGTGTCTACACTAGTGTATACTGCTTTGGATCAACAATTCCACTTTTATAAAGAAATAGTTGGGGGAATAAGCAGAGATATGTGTATAAGAACTTTTTATCAACATGATGTTTATAACAAAAAGGGGAAAAAAGTCTTAATGTACATCAATTAGCATATGGCTAAATAGTTTATTACTTCTACTGTAAAATGTATCATTGCACAGTAATTGAGAGTATTGATGTTAGAGGTATATTTGCTGATATAGACACATAGTCACAATATGGGGCTTTCCAGGTGGCACTAGTTGTAAAGAACCTGCCTGCCAATGCAGGAGACAAGAAATGCAGGTTTGATCTCTGGTTTAGGAAGATCCTCTGGAGGAGGGCATGACAACCCACACAAGTCACAATATAGTATTGACTGAAAAAAATTTATAATCAATAGGTATATTTGACTCTACTTTTGTTAAAAGTATGTTTACTTATATTAGCACTATATTTCTATTTATTTTTGAAAAAAGATTGGAAGGAAATGTATCCAATTATTTACAACAGCTCTCTCAAATATAGTTGCAGGTGGGAAAGAAATGACAGCACCAGGAATACACACATTTTCCCTGTTTGTCTCTGGGACAATGTGGATCCTCAGCACACCCGCTCATGCTCCACAGTGTGGCCTGTGTTTATCCTTCTATTATGTTCTGGTAATGACTGCAAAACCACCATCCGAACCAAGGCTGCAAGTTTGTTTGACATTCACAAAAGGAAAAGGACAGTGAATCCAGTGCAGACTTTGTGGTTCCTTAGATTTAAAGTGAGTGGTGAGGCTGCCAGTGCTGGTAAAAATGGATAAAAATGTATCCTGAAGCATCAGTATTAGTTTGAATCCATGGAATTGCCCCTATTCCACCATCTCTTACCTATAAAATGATGATTTCTATAAGCAAGGCAAGGCCTTTCTGAACTTGAGGATGAAGTAAATCAGAGAACATCTGTTTGGGGTTTTTGCAAAGTATTTTCTTTGAAGAAGTTTCTGAGGCTCAAAAACTACGTGAAAAATTCCAGAATAGGAGATCTCTATGGTCTTTTTTAAGTTGAAAATATCGTCTGTTCCTTCCCCACTCCTCTTGACTCACACTCCCTGGTGGCCCATCCACCATCATATCTGTCCAGAAGAGGATCTCCAGGCCCCACTGGCCTTTCTGAAAACGAGGGTTCTCCCACCTGCTCAGTGCCCAGAGCTCAACAACCAGTTCTGTGACTTTAGCTTTAATACTTGCCTCAGGTTACCCGCAATCCACATTCTTTGGATATCTGGACCAAACCATCTCTTTTTATAAACTATGTTCAGGCCACAACTTTGGCCTAAAGCATGTCAAGTGAAGCTGTCATAGACTGTTCAAATATGACCCCATGGAAAGCCAACCCCATTTTGGCTAGTGTTTACCTGACTACTTGCAGGGAGGGCAGATAAGGACAGATATGGACAGATTCATGGTGGTGGGGGCTCCCTAAGGATTGCTACACAGTCATGGACCAGCTGGGGCTCAATGTACCATGCCAGTGATAGCCTCAGAAGCTGGAGGTTGGAAGGAGTTCTATACAAGGGGGGAGGACCTAGAAATCATCGTCATCATCATTGTTGTTGTTGTTATGACCACAGTCAAAGCTTCTTGGAGAAGGGAAACTTGAGACTGTATATCTGTATCTTGAAGGAGGAAATAGAAAAGGCTTGGGTCTGAGCAAGATGTAAAGAGGGACCAGAGGAAAGGCCCGTAGGTGGAAATTATCCAAGGATGCATCATCAAGTGAGCAATGTGTTGGTGTTTAAAGGAGTTTCCATAGTAACCAAGTCCAAAGGCTGTGAAAGCAGCACCTGCCACCAGCCTCAACATGCAGAATCTACTGAAAGAGGGAGATAAGGCGGGAACACAGAGGTCAGGGTGACCTACTGACCAGGATAGGCCTAGATAGAGAAACAGTGAAGAAGACAGAGAGTCTCAAAGAGAATGAAGATTGTTAGGAAGAGGGAGGAGTTGGGTGATGCCAGGTAGGAGTGCAGATTGAGACTGGGGAAGAGGGAGCCCAATGCTGGGAGCTCCCAAGGTGCCTGCAGAGGAAGGTGACTCCCTCCCTCCGACGTTTTGCAGGACCCACCCTGGCAGAGCCTGCCTCCCCTTGGAAAGCTCTATGGGAAAAGCTGGACTGTGATTAAGATCTTTTAATTAAGGAAGCCGTTTGCACAGGATGCAACAAGTGGTGGATGGAGAGTTTGCTCAAATTGGATTTTTTTTTTCAGTTAACTAGAAAAATAATGAGAGGAACTCGTCTTTGTATAAGTCAGGGGGATATGTCATTTTGAAGGGAGCCACATAACTACCTGGAAGAATTCATATGTTCCTTCATTCATTCACCCCCAGTACGTATCTAGTATCACCACGACTATAAATATTGAAAAATAATGCTGACTCTGTGTCAGGTGCAATGCTAACTGCATTGCATCAACTGTGTCTTTTACTCCACTCAATCACCCCATGAAGCACATGCTGCTACTCTACCTTTTCTGCAGGTGAGAAAACTGTGGGCCTCTTGGATGGAAGAGGGGAAAACTAACATGAGAGGGGAGGCAGAACAGGGGTAATGTGAGCCCCAATTCCTTTTTTTTATTGCATCTCTCTCGTTCTCTTTCCTGTGTGAAGGCTCCCAGATATCCATCCTGACTGTACACATCTACCTAAAGCTCCCGCTCCTGCCACCTTGGATGTCCCCAGGGACACGGTGCAAAGTGTACTGAGGTTGCCTGGTGGCTGGCTTCCAGGGCCTGGACCCAGGCAGGTGAGATGGCGCTCATACCAGTCATCCCATCTGTTGCTTCCTTCAGTGCTGATGCAGCCTTGAATTTGAATAGTCCCTGGGCTCTGGGGCTGACCCTGCATCAAAGCTCTTGCCTCCCATTCAGGACTCCTGGTACTGATTTCATCCCCAGTTCTGAAATTTTTTCTTGGTTCTGGGTGGTACAGTCAGTGGCCTTGTTTCTTACTCTAAGTCACATAATAACATCCAAGACCGACAGAAAGGACAGCTCCTGAGTGCCACGATCTTTGGCTGGGTGCCTACCTGCCAGGTTCTACCCCACAGAGTCAGTTTCCTGACTTCAGTCCCTCTACAGTCTAGTGTGGAAGACAGGTCCAAGCATCAAGCCCCATTCCATGTGTCCTATGTGTCGCCCAACATCCATTTCTTTGGGGGTATCCTCCTTCTCCTCTTCTACAGTATTCCTGCTTGGTTGACGGTTTGGGTTGAGGAGACTATGGCCACTACTCTGCCCTAGTGGTGGAGAAGGCAATGGCACCCCACTCCAGTACTCTTGCCTGGAAACTCCCATGGATGGAGGAGCCTAGTAGGCTGCAGTCCATGGGGTCACTAAGAGTGGGACATGACTGAGCGTCCTTGCTTTCCCTTTTCACTTTCATGCATTGGAGAAGGAAATGGCAACCCATTCCAGTGTTCTTGCCTGGGGAATCCCAAGGACAGGGGAGCCTGGTGGGTTGCTGCCTATGGGGTCGCACAGAGTTGGACACGACTGAAGTGACTTAGCAGCAGCAGCAGCTGCCCTAGTGGTCCAGGCTGGCCAGAGGACTCCAGCTTCTTGGCCCCAGTGATTGACTCCCCAGGGGCATGTGACTCAGGCTGGGCCAATCACAATCACCAGAGCTTCCTGACAGTCTTCACAGGAATGAATTATATGGTCCTTCGCTTTAGGATTCTGAGATCCTGCAGCCATGCAGAGAGCCTTTTCTGGGAGTGAAGTAAGACCTGCCAAGCAGCTCTGAGAGAGGCTGTGGTTCAGAGACAGCCATTTGATCCCTAAATCCCACTTTGCCTGAAGGGAGAATGCCCCTCGGACTTTTCAGCTTTGTGACCCATACATTCTGTTTTGTTTTTTTAAATGAGTCTGACTTTAGATTTTGACACTTGCAACTGAAAGAGTCCTGGGTACCATAATGTTTTTCTATGAGATGGTCTTTATTTCTTACACCCAATCCCCAGTTTTGGCAGAAGACACAGCAAAACAGGAATGACACGAGTCTTGTGATTTGCCCTGGTATCTCCCCATGGCTTTTGTTTGCTTTTTGCTTAAAATGTTTTCATTTTGCTTTTACACCTGAATGGTCAGTTGGCTGTATATAAAAATAGAATAACATATCGGCTTCCTGGAAGCCAAGTCAGAAAGAGAAACTTGACGACTCTCTTAGTCTTATAGTCAGCAAGAGTAGGTGCTGGTAAGGAGTGTCAACATTTTTATTTTCTTGGCATTAAATTTTGTAAGGTCTTTCTCACACAGTATTTTATGGAATGGACACGGAATGATGAAATGGGCAATTTCCTCAGTAGCTGTTATTTTACAAATAAAATATAATTTAAAGCTGGAGCTCTCCATTCTGGATTCCAGCTTAGGACATATAAAAAAATAGAATAACATCATAGAGTCTTCTGTCCCTGGGCATTTTAAAGATTTCTATCAGTATTGTTGCTGTTGTTCAGTCACTATGTTGTGTGCAACTCTTTGCAACCCCATGAACTGCAGCATGCCAGGCTTCCCTGTCCTTCACTGTCTCCCTGAGTTTGCTCAAACTCATCTCCATTGATTCTATTAGCATAGCATTCTTAAACTCACTTGAGACGCATTTGTTGAGTTCTTGTTACATGACATGGGCGGTTCCAGGGCTGGAGATACAACAGTGACAAGACCCAGGGTTCCCTCTGTGGTGCTTGTTTTCTCGTGGGGAAGATGGATACAAGCAAGTTTACAAATGCACACACAGTCCATTTCAGAGAACAATTAATGGTGGGAAGAAGAGAAGTCAGGCCCTTAAGTGAATGGTGAAGGAAAGCTTCTCTGTGGAGAGGTCATCTGAACAGAGTCCTGAAGGATAAGAGGGGATCCTTGCATGTGATTATCTGCTAGAAGACTTCCCGGCAGTCTCATCAGTATGTGCACAATCCCTGATGTTCAAGAAGGCACATGAGTGAAGCAGAGGGTAAAGTGTTGGCCTAAGTAAAGGGTACACAAGGTGAAAATCAACCCAGAGAGGGGACTAAGATCCCAGGCCAGGGCTGCCTGTCTGGTGTCATAGGTTGTGCACTGCATAATTCTAGGGCAAGTCATTCACTCACACCAGGGTTTGGCAAACTTTCCATCAAAGGCCAGCTTGTCAGTGTTTCAGGTTTTGTGAGCCAGATGGTCCCTGTCACAAGTACTCACTTCTGCCCTTGTCACACCAAAGCAACCGCAGACCATATATAAATGAATGGGCATGGTGGTGTTCCAACAAAACTTTATGGACACTGAATCTGAATTTCAATATTAAAACTAAAACAATTGAGATGTATCTTCTTTTTTTTTTCAACCTTGAAAAATGTAAACCCATTCTTAGCTTTCAGGCTGTACAACAGGCAGCAGGTTGGACTTTGTCCACAGTCTGCTGTTGGCTGACCCTGACATAAACTGTGTAGTATCTTGGTCATCTGAATGTCCCTGTGTCTCTTCTTCACTGTCTTTGCTTACACATGACCCCTACCTTGAGGGTCTACTCTCTTCCATGCCTTCCACTGGGAAACAGGTGTAAACCAGGCATGGGAATTATAAAGATGACTAAGACATCTTCCTTGCTTGAAGGAAGCTCCCAAATGGTTCATCATTCCAGGGTCAGGCAAAGCCCCTTCTGACAGTGAAGCATCCCAGGTCCCCCTACCCAATGGCGCTTTCTCCCTCCCCCAAGCTCTTGGAATCCTTCTTGTCTGCTTGGTGTTTACTCCCACAATAGTTCCTGCTTAAGCTATTTTGCAGGTCGTGAGTGTATGCCTCACTTCCCACTTGAAGTCTGGTTCTTTTGAAGTTCTTCTCCATCTTTGGGTCCCTAGCTGAGGGTGCTGATGTTTTCTGCCTGTTGAATTGGTTTTGAAAGAGCCTGATCTTATCAGGAAGAGCTGACCTCAAACGGTGGGAGCTTTAGGGAGGAAGAGGAGAGGGGTGGGGAGTTGGGAGCAGGATGTTCCCAGGTATTCTGACTGGATTTAACTGGGATTAATTACTGCTAATACTTCTGTCTCATTTGTCTGCATTAGGCTGTCACATAAATGGTTTTTTATAATGTTTTAATGATGAAAGGATTGCTGTTTATAGAAATAAGTACCCAGCTACTCTGCTATAATTGCTGTCTCTTTCCTTGCTACACTCTGTAGTCACCTCTCAGTGATCTCTGTAGGCTTTAACGCCTTGGTGATTTCTCACTCTTGGCCTTGTCAGACTCTCATTAAGTAGTTATTGTTTGACCTGGGAAAAAAAATAAAAATTACCACCCTAACCTAAGCCTCCATCATCATCTCTTGCTTGGATTATTGCAGTAGCTTGTTGATTGGTCTCCTTGGTAGGAGATCATATATATTTGCCCCAAGTATACTCACAACTTTGGCAATTCAAATTGAATTGACAATTGAATTGATGCTTTTGAATTGCAGTATTGGAGAAGACTCTTGAGAGTCCTGTGGACTGCAAGATCAAACCAGTCAGTCCTAAAGGAAATCAACCCTGAATATTCATTGGAAGGACTGTTGCTGAATCTGAAGCTCTAATACTTTGGCTACCTGATGTGAAGAGCTGACTCATTGGAAATGACTCTGATGCTGAGAAGGATTGAAGGCAAAAAAAGTGGGTGACAGAGAATGAGATGATTAGATAGCATCACCGACTCAATGGACATGAATTTGAGCAAACTCCAGGATATAGTAAAGGACGGGTAAACCTGGTGTGCTGTAGTCCCTAGGGTCGCAAAGAGTTGGACATGACTTAGCAACTAAACAGCAACAAAATACTCTCAACTCAGAAATCACTCTGATCTTTAAACATATGTCACCTCAAGTAACATCTCCATTTACCCTACCAATGATTGCCTCTCCCAGTTGGAATAAAAGTCCATGTTCTTTTAATAACTCAAAAGATCTCATGGGAGGGATTCTTAAACTTTGTGATGCCCTGGAAACCTCTGGAAGCACAGTGAAGCCTATGGATCCATTCTTGGAGTGTTTTTAAATGCATAAAATAAAATAAACAGAATTTCAAACTAAACAAACTATCATTGTCTTATTGTGGAGCTATAACAACATACCATGGGCAGCTTAAATGACAGAAATGTATTTTTCACAGTTCTGGAGGGTGGAAGTCTGAGTTCAGGATGCCAGTATGGTCAGGGCGTCTTCCAGGGTTTTCGATAGCCACCTTCTCTCTTTGTCCTCGCGTGGCCTTTCCTTTGAACTCTCTCTCCCTTCCTCTTCTACCTACCATGAGGGCCCCATCCTCATGACCTAATTAGCTCTCAAGAGGCTCTGTTTCCAAATACTGTCATATTGGGTCTTAGGGCTTTAACATAGGAATTTTAGAAGAATATAACACCAATTGTAGCGGGAAAGAGTTATCAAATTATTAAATAACAAAACTAGGAGACAGTGATATGTACACTTCATTATGACTGTAGTACATGATGAAAATACTTTAAAGAATATCAAAAAGTTAATTTTTGAAAGGCACATTAGGATTAAGGTTTTATTGGCCTAACCTCAATAAAGAACCTACAACCACGGGTGGTCTCTGGCAGGATGACATGAATGTCCTGTGAGATGTGAAGATGCAGCTGTGATTCTTTCCCCAGTCCCATTCATGGACACACTGAGGGCTCTCTGTGGACCCTGCCCAATATGATCAACCCTCTGCTCTTAACCTCTCAGAACTTGTTCCTCATCTACTCGCCCTGTTCTCACTCTTCTCTGCCACACTGGCCTCATTACTGTTTCATCAACACTCCAGGCACATTTCTACCCCAGGACTTTTGAGCCTGCTGTTGTCTCTATCTGGACTGCTCTACTTGCCAATATGTTTATGGCTTACTCGTTTACTTCTTTCATATTTTTTCCTTAAATACCACCTTCTCATGGGTTCTTGTTTGAATATCCCCCACCAGTCCTGTGCTCGCCAACCCCCTTCCTTACCATACATTTTGTATTGTCAGCTAACCTATTCTATATTTTCCCTACCTATTGCCTATATTCTCTGTGTCCTTCAACCAGAATGTAAAATTCATGTAGATGGATATTTATTGTTTTTTTTCAGTGCTGCACCCTACCCCCCATGTGCCTAAAATAATGCTGAGCACAGAGTAGGCACTTCATAAATATTTACTGATAGATGTACAAGCTAACAGTATTGGCCTGAGCAAAATATAATCAAAGCGGTAAGTCTGTGGTTTAATTTCCTACCACATTTTGATATCCTGAAACTGTTTTCTGATTGCTCATCACTACTACAGTGGAAATGTGTTCCTAAGTGCAAATAAAACCTCCTTAAAGAAACCAGGGCATTTGGGTCAAGTATCCATTTAAAGGTAATGTCTGATTATTGAGATGATGTATGAGGGGAAGGAGTAGCAGAGAAGCAAATCCTGGGTCACTGTCCATCTGTGTGACTCTGGGTGGGAATATCATCCTCTCTGAAGCTCACATCCTCATCTGTCAGAAGAGACAGACTATCCCTATGGATTCCCAAGAGCTGCTCTGAGCTTTAAATGAGATAATTCGTGAAGAAGGCAAAAGCAGGCTCAAGAAATAAATGATAGCTCTTGGCCACACTTGTAATATGTCAGAGAAAAAGAAAGCAAAGGGTTCCAAGAAGTTTGCTTCTCTGCAGGAGACCTTTGCGGTCCTAGGGAAAAGCCACAGTCCTGCTAAAGGGAACGCACTGTGCTGGAGTCCCCCTCCCAGACTTCCCCAGGTGCTGCTACAGCTTGTCTGCAGGGCCTACCCCAGTTCTGGCCACCTGTGGATGCCTCTGGCTTTGAGAAAAGGCCTGTAAATCTGAGCTGAAGGGATGGGATCGAGAAACTCAGGCCAGGCCAGGATTCAAAAGGCAGCAGGAAATGAATACATTCATTGGAACTCATGGCAAAGGGGACTTGAATTGTCTGCAGGTTAGTCATCAGGTATGCTGAGATTGGAGTAGCCTCTGGCTCAAAGGCTGAAGGGGATGAATGGGAGACCAAGTTTTGAACAATATCACACACACACAGCCAACCAGACTCATCTTCAGATTAGCTTCGGGTTCAAATTATTTGGTCGCCCGCCTCCTATTTGTTTTTGCAGATGATTGGAAATTGACTGACTATAAGTACATTATGCCTTATTTTATTCATCCATTCACCAGATTTATTAATCACCATCTATATGCAAAGTACTAAGTTGGACACTGGGGGCGTACAAAGATGAACAATATTTGAAAACGATATAAAGTTCACAAAAATAATCTTACATTGTCTTCAGAACATGAAAGAGAGAGAAGCTAATTTACTATAGTGACTGCTTTGTTGACTGATTGTTGACTCATTAAATCATGCAATAAATACTTCTTGAGGACCTACTGTATGCCAAGTTCTGTGCTAGATGCTGGTAAAAACACAATAAAGACCTGCCATTGGACTTGAACTCCACCTGAGAGACAGAACATAAATAAATAAGCATGTAGTATAATATCAGGATTTGGCTCAGATGTAAAGAATCTGCCTGCAATGTGGGAGACCTGAGCTCAATCCCTGGGTTGGGAAGATCCCCTGGAGAAGGGAATGACTATCCATGCTAGTATTCTTGCCTGGAGAATTCCATGGATAAAGGAGCCTGGCGGGCTACAGTCCATGGGGTTGCAAAGAGTCGGACACAACTGAGCAACTAAGCACAGTACATGGTGTCAGGAAGTGATGGTGCCAGGAAGGATGCAGCCAGGCTGAGGTGGTTGGGATAAAAGTGTTGGTAGAAAGGAGGTGACTTTGAGCACAGAGACCTGAAGAGGGTGAGAGAAGTACGTGGGTACTTGTGTTGGGAGGAATCACAGTTCTGGACTCCTCTCTGGAAACTGACCGAAAAATGAATCGATTTTCCCAGGATCACACAACCTGACCGTAACTAAGCTGGGGCGCTGCTCTGGCCTCAAGATTATAACCTGAGCCACCTAGTTTTAAAACACTGCCCATGCATTCAAGGAAGCCTACAGTCCAGTAGTTGACTACAGCCTCAGTTCAGTTCAGTTCAGTGGCTCAGTTGTGTCCAACTCTTTGCAACCCCATGGACTGCAGCACGCCAGGCTTCCCTGTCCATCACCAGCTCCCAAAGCTTACTCAAACTCATGTCCATTGAGTCGGTGATGCCATCCCACCATCTCATCCTCTGTCGTCCCCTTCTCCTCCTGCCTTCAATCTTTCCCAGCAATAGGGTCTTTTCAAATGAGTCAGTTCTTCGCATCAGGTGGCCAAAGTATTGCAGTTTCAGCTTCAGCATCAGTCCTTCCAGTGAATATTCAGGACTGATTTCCTTTAGGATGGACTGGTTGGACCTTGCAGTCCAAGGGACTCTCAAGAGTCTTCAATACCACAGTTCAAAAACATTGATTCTTCGACACTCAGCCTTCTTTATAGTTCATCTCTCACAACCATACATGACCACTGGAAAAACCATAGCTTTGGCTAGACGGACCTTTGCTGGTAAAGTAATGTCTCTGCTTTTTAATATGCTGTTTGGGTTGGTCATAGTTTTTCTTCCAAGGAGCATACGTCTTTTAATTCCATGGCTGCAGTTACCATCTGCAGTGATTTTGGAGCCCAAAAATCTAGAGTCACCTAACTACTCAATAAAGAGCACATAACGAATCCTGTAGCACAGTACATATGTACACACTTCAGGTAAAGTGATAGATGCCCTGGCTGCTGTCCAAAGCAGGGGCTGGGGAGGTAGTGAAGTTGTGAATTAAGACCCTGTTCCTTTGAAGTTCTTTTCTTAAGATCAGTGCTTTATTTCTACTCTTTCATTCTGGAAATTAGCATATGAAAGTGTTTGCTGGGTTTCAAACCTTGAGGTGAGCTAATGCAAAACTCAGTCAAAGAAAATGTTTGTCATTCACAAGTTCTCTTTTATGTAAAGGCAGTAGCAGTTTTCAGTCATAGTTCTCTTCAGAAATAGAACTGTAAACTTCCATCTCTTGCAAGCATTCACTCCTCTTTCTGCCTTGGTAGCAGAGATGGAAATGTGTATTGAAGGCCTGGCTTCTGAGGGAGAGGGGCATTTAGTGCTCCTCTCCCCCGCAGTTCCCAGTGCCCAGAGAAGGGAATTCAGTTGCCAGTTGCAAAACAGAGGGCCAGGATCTTAAGGACAATAGCAAGGAACCAAAAACCATTTTTGCTTTTCTTTTTGCTTTTGAAAGGGCTTCCCAGATGGCGCTAGTGGTAAAGAACCCGCCTGCCAATGCCAGAGATGTAAGAGATGTGGGTTCAATCCCTGGGTTGGAAAGATCCCCTGGAATAAGAAATGGCAACCCACTCCAGTATACTTGCGTGGAGAATTCATGGACAGAGGAGCCTCGTGGGCTACACCCCATAGGGTTGCAAAGAATTGGACATGACTGAAGTGACTTTGCACGCATGCATGTGCTTTGGAAAGGTTTATTTGATACTTGAGAACTTGAGAGCCCAGATGTTTTTTCCCCTCTTAAATGTCATTTTTCTTCCTCTATGTTTAAAAGTAATGTACATTTATTATAGGGAGTTGGAAAACACAGAAAAGTAGAAAGAGTACAAATCTCACCCATAATCTCACTATCCAGAGAAAACAACAAAATCATGTGTTTTTTCCCCTGATTTTTTTGTACTGGATATATGCTAAGTCACTTCAGTCGTGTCCGAATCTGTGCGACCCCATTAGATGGCAGCCAACCAGGCTCCCCTGTCCCTGGGATTCTCCAGGCAAGAACACTGGAGTGGGTTGCCATTTCCTTTTCCAATGCATGAAAGTGAAAAGTGAAAGTGAAGTCGCTCAGTCGTGTCCGACCCTTAGCGACCCCATGGACTGCAGCCTACCAGGCTCCTCCGTCCACAGGATTTTCCAGGCAAGAGTACCGGAGTGGATTTCCATTTATATATATATATATATATATATATATATATATATATAGTTATATAGTTATATAATTATATAGTTAAACATAAAGAATGATATATATATATATACACACACACACACACACACACACATATATATATATATATATATATATAAAACTCTTTCTCTATCTCTACCTATATATATAAAACCTGGATTGCTGCAGTCCATGGGGTTACAAAGAGTCAGACATGACTGAGCAACTGAACAACAACAGCAATATATTTAAAAAATCATAATCAGATGTCAATAACTTATTGACATCTGATTATATTTATAACTGAGTTTCTTATGTTTTAATTAACAATAGGAATACCATATTACATATATCCTTGAGGAGGGCATGGCAACCCACTCCAGTATTCTTACCTGAAGAATCCCCGTGGAGGGAAGAGCCGATGAGCTGCAATCCATGGAGTCGCAAAGAGTTGGACATGACTAAAGTGATTTAGCACATTACATATGTATTTATTCATATCACTAAAAACTCTTTATAAACATCAGGTAGAATTTTTAAAGTTCTTCCCTCTACTTTGAATATATTACATGTTTATTGTGGAAACTTTAGAATATATGCAAAAACTGTATTTTGTGTGACAAAGGACACAATCAAAAAGTGAAAAGTCAACCCACAGAATTGGAGAAAATATTTGCAAACCTGTTAAATACTTGCAATTTGTTAAAGGAGTGATATCTAGAATACATTAAAGAACTCTTGCAATTCAACAATAATAATACAAAAAGCTCAGTTTAAAAATGGGCATAAACTTGATAGGTATTTTTCCTAAGAAGATATACAAATGGCCAATAAGTACATGAAAAAGATGCTTGGCATCACTAATCATTAGGGAAATGCAAATTAAAACACAATGAAATCCTACTTCACAGTCATTAGAGTGGCTACTATCCAAAAAAAAAAAAAAAAGAAAATAACAAGAGTTGGCAAGGATGTGGAGAAATTGAAATCTTCGTTTCTAGCAGGAATGTAAAATACTGCAGCTTCTATGGAAAAGAGTATGCTGGTTTCTCAAAAACATTAAATGTATAATAACCATATGATATAGCAGTTCCACTTCTGGGACTATACCTAAAAGAACTGAAAGCAGAGACTTGCATAGCTTGTCTCTTGTTCAAGACAGCATTATTTACAAGAGCCAAAGGAGAAGAGGATGCAAATATCCATCAATGAGTGAATGGATAAATGAAATGTGGTATGAACTGTTAAAAGACAAATCAAGGAATATGAAAAATTTTTAGTTTATTTGAGCAAAAATTAATTCAAATTGGGCAGCATCAAATTTTAAGTGGCTAGGAGTGATCCACCAACAGCAGCTGGGAAAGACTTTTATAGAGAAAAGGTGGAAGCAAAGCAAAAAACAATATTTGATTGGTGATAGCTTAAAGCCTAGTTAGCTGTTTGTGATTGGCTGGTCTTATGTTTCAATTTCAAAACCTTGAGGCATTTATAGGCTCAGATTTTGTTTATGTAGCCTACCATGGCATTAGGGCTGCGTCAGTCTAATGACTCTTTGTTTAGTTAATATAACGTGTGTGTATCCTTAGTAGTATCCAACTCTTTGGGACCCCATGGACTATAGCCTGCCAGGCTCCTCTTCCATGAAATTTTTCAGGCAAGAATACTGGAGTGGTTTGCCATTTCCTACTCCAGGGGATCTTCTCAACCCAGGGTTTGAACCCACGTCTCCTGCATTGTAGGTGGATTCTTTACCACTGCACCACCTGGGAAGCCCTAAGGTAACAATATATACAATGAAATACTATTCAGCTTTAAAAGGAATGAAATTTTGACTGCTAAAAATATTGATTCTGAAACTTGCTAAAATTGTAAAAAATATTTTTTCAAGATTACTGCAGTTGATGTCAAGACTATCACAATGGGAGAGAGAAAGGGCTCTACTCCAAATACAACAAAGTCAGCTAGAGATTTACAGCCAACAAGCAGAGTGAGGGGGTCAATGGATGGGAAATTCCTAAGAGGAGATGTTAAAGGTCAGGGCACTCTTGCTAAACTAACTGAACAGAATTCTTGCTGAAAATAGATCAGGAATATTAGATGTTAAGGGCAGGAGATTCTTGCCAATCTGACTCAGCAGGATTCTTGCAAAAACTGGATGAGGCCGAACTAGAAAGGATGGGGATCAAGGTAAAGGTCCTAGGTGAGAAGAGCCCTTGAAGACACAGTTGGTGAAAGGTGAAATAAGCCAGACATGAAGGAACAGATACTGTATGCATCAACTTATGATGATCTTAGAATAGTCACATTCATAGAGACAGAAATGGAATGGTGGTTACCAGGGGCTGGGGAGGGGAGTGGGAAAGAGGAGTTATTACTAAAATTTATTGAGTAGAGTTAGTTTCAGTTTGGTAAGATAAAAGATTTCTGGAGATGAATGGTAGAGATGGCTATACAACAATGCGAATTGTACTTCATGCCAAAGAACACTTAAAAATGATTGAAATGGTGAATTTTATGCTTTGCATATTTTACTATAATTAAAAAATAAATACCAAGAAAAATCACCTGTTTTTTTACTACTCTGAGATAATAATGCTAATCTCTATTAGCATTATGGTATAGTTCCTTCTCATCCTATTTATATCAATCTATATGCTAGCTATTTATACAGATAGATGTGTGTGTGTGTGTGTGTGTGTGTATGTATTTGAATATCTTCATGTGTGTGGCTTCCTCCCCTACATTTCAGATTAATTCCTTAGTTTTACTTTGGCTAAACTAAAGTCAGGAGGTGAGAATGTTTTTAAAATCCTTAAGTTAGATTAGTAGGGTGTTACCTCTTCTTCCTTCCTTCTTTCCTTTTGCTGTCTCTTCTGTTTTTTTCTACTTTTTTGAGGGGTGGGGGATTGTGGCAAGTAGAATTCTAAATGGGCTGCAAGATACCTGACCCATGGAATATACACAACTTCTCCTAGGTATTCAACTAAGCACTAATCTAGCTCCTGCTAGAAGGAGATTCTGCAAATGTAATTAAGATCCCAAACCAGTTGACCTTAAAATATGGAGATTATCTGGTTGGGCCTGACCTAATCAGATGACCTCTTAAATTTGAGTCTAGAGGTCAGACACAGGGAGACTTAGAGATTCAGAGCACAGGAGGTTTGACTCAGGTGAAACGGTCCATTGTTGGCCTGAAGACGGAGAGAATGTTGGGGGCAGGGGGTGGCTTCTGGAGCTAAGAACAGCTGACAGCCAGCAAGGAAACACAGACTCCAGGCTCACAACTACAGTGAACTGAGCTCTACCAATGACCTGCATGAGCCAGAAATTCTTCTAGAGTCTCAGATAAGAACTCACTCCACTGGCATCTTGATTTCAGCCTTGTGATAGACCCAGCAGATGGTCTAGCCAGGCTGGGCCAGATCTGACCCATGGGACTGTCCACTAATAAATGAGGGATATTTTAAGCCATCAAATTTGTGGTAATTTGTTATGGACAATAGAGAACTAATACAGAGGTGTACTTGTGTTTGTAAGGTGTGTGGCTGTGTGTGTGTGTGTGTGTGTGTGTGTGTGTGTGCGCGCGCGCGCATGTGCGCACGCGGCGGGGCAGCAAGGTACGCACAGCTAGTTTGTTGGAGCTTAGATTTCACATGGTCCACTGTGGTTTTATGGGTTGGTTATCTCTTGTCCAAGGCCTTTACAGGGACACTTTACTTATATTTGCTTGTCCAATACCGCTACTAAATATATGATCAGACTCATGATTAGACTAATTTCACAGATTAGGAAACTGAAGCACAGACGCATTGCCATGGTAGCACAGCTGGTGTCAGAGATGCTATTGAAACCCAGACCTGAGTATGCTAACTCCCTTCCCCTTCTATACCACACAGCTGTCAGCACTTTGGGGTAACTTCACTGTTAAATAACTTGGGTAATGAATTTCACTTATAAATCCAATGAGGCCAGAGAGGGAGGTGATAAATTAGGAAAGGAGGGAAAAATGAGGAGTCTAAATATCAGCTTCTTTCAAGGCCCAAGTTGTGTCCTGCCTTCTTTAGGGGATGTCAGCACTTCTGATCTCAGCTCCCCATGACCTCCCCCTTGTTTATTCCTTTGCTGTGGTTCCCACCCATTTGGCTCCAAAGGCTCTGCCCATGCTCTGTAGGTGCTCAGCTCCTGCATGTGCCTGAACACCCTGTCATCTCCTCCGGGGTGGGCACGTGTGTACGTGCTGAGTCACTTCAGTCATGTCCGACTCTTTGTGACCCTATGGTTCTGTAGCCCACAAGACTCCTATATCCATAGGATTCTCTAGGCAAGAATACTGGAGTCGATTGCCATGCACTCCTCCAGGGGATCTTCCCCACCTAGGTATTGAACCCGTGGCTCCTGCATTGCATCTGAGCCACCAGAGAAGCCCTCTCTGGGGTGGCGGCTGGGTTTTACTCTTTTTTGAACCCATAGCATTCCAGCATCTTACAAACAGGACCTGGCATGATCCTACAGTGACTGACAGCCAGGGAAATATTGCTGAAGAAGTAAATGGAGCAATGGCCTCTTCTATTATCCTTAAGAAATGTCCCCACCCTCCATGAGGAAGTACCTCCTTTAATAAAAACAAACCCTCATCACATTCAGTGCAGGTGCTCTAACTGTTAGTCAAAGCTCTCCCTTTGTCTGGGCTCTTGAAGTCCTTGGGGAACCCTGTTATTAGGTGCATGGTTATGTGTGTGATTATTCCCCCTTCACAGTCCCCATCATGTAGAGCAGACTTGTTTGAAAGTACCAGCTTATCTCATCCAGGCTGGGGGATGACACGTGGAGACTGACTTGCTCTTTCTTTGGTGCTCCTACTCTGAGTTCACCTGGACATACCACTCTTCTGCAAATTATGATCAACTCTAGAGATGAAGACTGAATGCCAAAGAATTGATGCCTTCGAACTTTGGTGCTGGAGAAGACTCTTGAAAGTCCTCGGTCTGCAAGGAGATCAAAGCAGTCAATACTAAAGAAAATCAACCTTGAATGTTCATTGGAAAGACTGACACTGAAGCGGAAGCTTCAATACTTTGGCCCTGATGTGAAGAGCCAACTCACTGGGAAAGACCCTGATGCTGGGAAAGATTAAGGGCAGGAGGAGAAGGGGATGACAGAGGATGAGATGGTTGGATGGCATCACCGACTCAATGGACATGAGTTTGAGCAAACTCTGGGAGATAGTGAAGGACAGGGGAGCATGGTGTGCTGCAGTCTATGGGGTTACAAAGAGTTGGACATGACTGAGCAACTGAACAACAAACAGCTAGAGATATCTGCCCACCATCCAGCAGTGTGCACAAGGTCCTGTGACACCTCAGCATCTTAGCCAAGAAAGAGAGGTTGATTCATTAAGTCCTGAGTCCCACTGACTTAGGGCCTGTTCCTATCATCTGGTTATCTGTCTGAGGACCACTGCCTTTTCCCATGACTCCAGACTGGCTTTCCCTGCCCCCTGGAAGGCTAGATTCTACCTTCATCCACTGATATGCAGTTGCCATTCCAGCCTGCATAGCAAAACTGTGTCCCTAAACAACCTATCCATCCCCTAGTAAATATGCTCATTCATTAGAAAGGAAGGGGTTGTATCCTTGGAGTCCGCCTGAAGTCCAGTGGCGAGTTTCATCTTACAGAGTGATGGAATTAGAGGAGAGAGCTCTGGTGACTTGGAAGACAGGTGACTGGGGAGGTTTCCATGGCTCCCTAGACTGGAGTGAGCTCTCTAGATGCAAGCAGCTAAAGCTGGAGACAAGGGATGGGCAGCGCCGGGAACCCCCACCTGAGCACCAGTGCCTGTATTGTCTTGGTACTGGAGCCCAGGCAGGAGGCTTTGGGAAGGGTGGGAGGAAACCATAGCCTCAGCACTTCTGAGCAAGGGTGGAGAAAGATGCAGAAGGAAGAAGATTTGGCAGGGCAGAGGCAGAAAGCAGAGTGGGTAAGCAGGGCTTGCCTAGTAGAACCGACTTGGAATCCTCCCTTTGTTTGTGAAGTGAGTGTTCTGGAGATACACAATCTGAGCTTGGGAACCCTAGTGTGTGGAGAGGTTTGCTTAACATCTTGATCTACTTTCCTAAACTTTTTGGATGGCGAAAACCCCCAAGCCCTTGTGCCAAGCCATTTCCCCCTCTATTTGTTAAACCCATCTGCAGTTCAAGGGAAATCAGATTCATGTGTTCTCAATTCATTTACACTTAACTTATTAAAATATTGCTTTGTAAGAGCTATTTGATGTCCAGGAAGCCATTTGTGTCTCTTAAATAAATCTTTAAAGTCCCTTTTTCTTAGAAACAGGAAATTGCATTTTGCCAAATGCAAATTAACTTGCACCTCATAAAGTTCAAGTTGAGCTCAAAACATATACTGCGTGAGGGTCGGGTGGGTTTCAAACTTGGCAAGCTATCTCAAGGTTTAATCGAAACCAAAAGACAGCAATTGGAGGCCCCAAGGACATTCCAAAGGATGGTATTATTGTAGTCTGCCAGCAGAAAGTTAAATTACATGCAACCTCATCTCAGTTACTCAGCAGTGGATTATCAGCTCTCCTTCTCCTGCCCCTCCTTCTTCAGCCCTCTTTGCTTCCAGCCAGATCCAGAAGATAAAATTAAGGGCATTTCCCTACCTCCTTGGTCAAGAGAAATGGGGGAAGTTAGGGTGGGGTCCATTGGGCTGAGTCTTTGGTTTCGGATTTTATTTGACTTTTTTTGTTCCTTCTGAACTCCAGAACCAAGGGACTTCCTCCTCACAGTGCCTAGACCTGGACTCAGACACACTCCATCCTCTCCATCTTCTGCCCATGTGGAGCAGGGAGTGTATGCTACCTATGCATAGACCCTCTGCCCTGAAGTTTTTTAGACCTATTTTCTTCTCTTCTGTCAGTGCTGTCAGAGTTGGGCAGAGAATATTAGCTTCATTTTACATATGAGAAAGAGAGGACCATGGAGAGGTGAGGTGATTCACCCAAGGTCACAAGCAGAGCCAGGTCATCTCTTTCTGAAACCAGAGAAACCATCCCTGGTTTCACCTGTGCCATGCAGAGGGAAGAACCTCCCAGAAGGGCCAGCCCAGACAAATAAAATGCTAGAGAAAGAAACAGTTGCACCAGAGGTCTGTGTGGTATTCTGCTGAGTTCCATCAATGTATCTTGAGTACTCAGCCTATACTTGGCCATGTTCCAGGTCAGGGAAATGCAGATGTGAATAGTACACAATCTCTGCCTCCAAGGCACCCTAGTCCAGTGGGGAGACAGGTACATAAGTAATAACTAGAACAAATTATGGTCAGTGTCATCACTATGGTGTGCAAAAGGCATTCTAGAGGAACTCAGGAGGGGTGCTCAGCCCAGTCTGGGGGTTCTGGAAGGCTCCTGGGGGTGTGGGGAAGGAGATAACTGTACCAAGGCACTAGGAACCAACAAGGTGCAGCCAGGGGAAGTAGAAGTGGGGCATTCTAGATGGAAAGAGCATCAAGGGTGAAAGTGTGGAGTTGTAGAAACAGCATGGTAGAGGTGGGAAATTCTAGGTAGCTTGGAATTATTAGAGCATAAAAGCACAAAAAGAAGTGGGTGGGCAGCAGCCAGACTGTACTGGTTCTTATCTGCCAGGCTAAGGAGCTTAGATTTAATCTTGAGTCCCAGCGGTTCTCAACCTTTTCTCTTGGGCCCTTTGGAAATCTGATGAAATCTATGGACCAGATTTTGCTGAGAAAATGTGTATCTTCATGTATACAAAATCATGACTGCAGTTTGGAGAGATTCACCTATTTTCTGAAGCCCAGGCTAGGAATCCTTTCTTCCTTGCTTAGGCAATAGAGAACTACTGACAAATATTATGCACAAGAGTGGGATGATTAGACTTGCATTTCAGAGTGACATTCTCCCTATAATATTGAAACAGATTTGAAGGAAAGTAAGACTAGAGATAGGGAGACTGGTGAGAAGGTCAATGCAACAACTGAAGAGAGAGATGGTGGAGACCTCAGAAGGTCAAGGAGCTTCACTGGAAAGAAGGTGGCAGACTAGTGGCCATGGTCTTGGTTGCAGAATTTATCCCTTTCAGATAAGAGAACTTGGTCCTGAGAACAAGTCTGGAAGGACATTTCAGGTTGCCAGTGGGACCAGTGAGAGCTGGAGGACCCCAAATAGGCAGGGAGATAAAGCAAAAGAGATGAAGAGAGAATAAAGTTAATAGAAGACTTGTGCCCTGTTTTCCCAATGAATGGTAATATGCTGGGGTTTACTCATGACTCCAAATTCTGGGCAAAATATTTGCTGTATACATTACTCTGTCAATTGGATATCACCCATAGATCCTTTGTATGTGAGACAGATATTTCATTATTGAAAAGTAATTTTTTACTTTGGATTTTAAAATAAACTCCAGTAATGTTGAAATAAACATTGAGACTTCTGGTAATATTAGGGAGAAGGAAGAGCTCTTCATGGTGGTGAGTGAAGGTTATAAAAACTGTGCAGGACCTCCTGATTTGGAGAAGCATAATTGACCATGGGCCCTGAATGCTGCCCTGTTAAGTCCTACTTAATGTTTGGGAAGTGAATTACTCAAGAAGAGAAGAGAAGAGAAAAGATGGAAAAGAGAGAGAGGAAGAGTGGATCACTTCACCTGTACCTGATCGATGACAACACCGAGGCTCCAAGAGATTTCACAATTACCTAAGACCTCATAGTTTGTGTTAGGGCCAAGATTCAAATTCAGATGACACGATTCCTAAGACAAGCGAATTTCTTTTTCCCTAACTGTGTCCCGGATTGTAGCTTTCAAAATTGCATTCCCCTCACCTGATACTTCAGACTACTGGGAGCTCAACTATGCTTATAGACCCTGCATTTTCCTAGAATGCTTATCAGGAGCTTAAGCATGGTGGTGTCCCACCATCTACAAGTTCAGATTTTATACTGTGTCAATTGAAAACCTCCTTTTCTCCATGGTTTCTGGAGAAAAAGAGAGAAAAATTCGAATTATTGACACTTTCTCTGCTGACCTTCTCCACAACTCAACAGGAGATGGAGGTGAGATCCATCACTATCTCAGTAATCAAACTATGATCTCGGTGGAGAAGAGAGGTTAGAGTGTGGAAATACTTGGTCCAGGTTAATAGGACTATTTCCTTGCTGATGTAGTACAAGCAAAATCTTCAGGGCCTCACATATGAGCCAAGTAAACAAAGTGCTGACTTCCCCATTGCCTGCCTGCGGTCAATGTGGATTCATACAACTGGCCACATAAAGGAAACTGATGTTATCAGAGCATGTCTGCCCTGTACCCTGAGGGTACTCCCCACACTGCCTTGGAATTCCGAGATGTTTTCAGAACTGGGGATATCTGTGGCTGGAATAAGACCGTCTGTCATTTGGTTTCACTAGGAGGAAATGAATGACCAAGTTAAGAATGGAGAAGGATGAGGTGGAAAACACTTCCCAGAAACGTCCAGGAAAGAAGCCTCTTCTCCTACAAACTCATCCATTTATTCAGTGAGGTTTATGAATGATTAATTCTGAGCTAGGCATCATGCATGGGCTTCCCAGGTGGTGCTAGTGGTAAAGAATCCGCCTGGCAATGCAGGAGACACAGAGATGGATCCTGGTTGGGTCCCTGGGTCAGGAAGATCCCCTGGAGTAGGAAATGGAAACCTTCTTCAGTATTCTTGCCTGGAAAATTCCATGCACAGAGGATCCTGGTGGGCTACAGTCCATGGGGCTGAAAAAAGACCGAGGACACATACACACACAGAGGCACTGTGCACAGCATCAAGGGTTAGACTTGGGCCCTGCCCTCCAGAAACTCACAGGGCTTGGTCCTGGGAAGCCTTGTGGGCTATTTGAATGTCTGGGTTAGTGCCTATTTTGAACAGAGTGCAGAATTTCTGGCACATGATTGATGCTTCATAAATGTTTGTTGAATGAAAGGCACAGTTCCTACCTGTAGAAACATAGATGGGGTCTGGAGAAATAGTCAAGTAAAGAGAAGTGAGCCAGAGAATGAGGACTTCCACTCAAGAGAATCTCAAGGGTAGTCCCAATTTTTTTTTAAACTCACATTTATCAATCTAAAAAAGTCTCATTCTCATGAAATAAAATCAAAGAAACTTGGAAAGCATAGACATATCTAAAGAAGAAAAGTTCACTTATAATCATAAGATCAAGAGAAGATCATGAATGGAGCCCCAAACATGAAGATACAATTTGTTATCTTGGAAAGGTAACTAATTTTATTAGATGTCCATTGAACACCTGTCCTGGTTTGGCCCAGCCACTGGAGGCTGTTTGGAGGCTTTTGTGTTGAAGCATGGGAACATGGAATTGATGGGGCAGCTGATCTCAGATGGGCTCGAGATGCCTGATTGTGTGTGAATGTGCCTGGAGGATGTGGGCTGCATCCAGATTCCAGCTCTGGGTTTTCTGCTCTCCCAGGGCTGGTATCTCTGAAGCAGCTGCTGGGCCACTGACTGTATGCCCGGATAAAGCCCTGTTTTCCCAACTGGTCCTGGCAGGCTTGATAAAGAGAAAGAGGTCAAGGTGGTCCTCCCTAGCCTGACCCCCAGTTCCTTAAGCCTAGTGAGCCCTCTATTCTGACCCTCCATCCTGAGTCTAGGATCTGTTCTAATAAAATCTGTTACAAATGCAGGACACTCTACTTTGGGGTTTTCCAAAATGGGCTTCTGATCAGGAGAAGAACCTGATGATCTGCTGAATACAGAGGACAGCCCTGGTGGACCGGTTTCTTGTTTACATCATGATAATGGTGGGGAAGACCAGGGAAACAAATGTCTACCGACTAAGCACTCTGCTAGGCAGTGACTGCAAACCAAGCGGCTGAACTCTAAAGGTCCCAAGAACCCCTCTACATCTGCTGTTTGGAAGAGAGGAGAGCAGGAAAGAAGAGATGTGAGGCCAAACTCCAGGTTCTCAATCCATGACCACCAGACCACCACATTCACTTTCACCTACTTTACACCCTGGGCTTCCATGACAGCTCCCCTTTGGACAAAGGACCCTGTGGATAAAACACATTTGAAAAGCTTTGCTCAGCAGTGATGGTCCCTAGAGAGCAATAAGACAGCCCAGTCCTTAAGGATTCAGCTGAGAAAGGACATCCTGTCCCAGGAAGAGACCTTGAGCTCAACACCTTGTCTGCCACCAGCACCTGAGGGGGTTGGGAGCAGGAGGCTGGGACCAGAGGAGACCTAGGTTGGCTGTGTTTGAGGATCCCTGCAGCGGTCTCCCTGGAAAATGCACTTCCTCATTTCCTGGTATTTTTCTCACTGCTGGCATTATTCTTACAATATCCCTTTAAGGCATTCAGACCACTGGTACGTCATAGGTCTGGTGGTCAACAGAGGCAAATACAGACATTCCCCTGCCCCATTCCTTCCATCTTGATGGATCTGCTTCTGTTTGATGCCAGTTATGCCCTGTTTCTGGACCTCTGACCTTGAACACTAAACTTATTTGCCTTCACTTGATTGTAGACACTTGACTCTTTATCATGCTCACACTCTGCAAACCTGGCTGCTTTAAGAAGAGACTTTGCTCTATCTCTGGTTGCATGCATGCATGCATGCTAAGTCACTTCAGTCGTTTCTGACTCTTTGTGACACCATGGACCATATCCCACCAGGCTACTCTGTCCTTGGGATTCTCCAGGCAAGAATACTGGAGTAGGTGATATTTCCTTCTCCGGGGACCCAGGATTGGGTCTCGACCCAGGAATTGAACCCACATCTCTTATGTCTCCTGCATTAGCAGGTGGGTTCTTTACCACTGGCACCACCTGGGAAGCCCTAAATCTGGTTATTTGGCCCTAAATCTCATACCCCCTACCTTGCACAGCATGACTAGAAACCCACTGCTTCTCAGCTCAGTCCTGACAAAAGTCTGGAATTGTCCAAAAGGAGCTTTACTAAGATTCTGTAGCAAAACAAAAAGGAAACAAAGAAATCACAACAGCACAAAATGATTGACTTCAGCAAACTCAAATTCCTTATTCTAATTCTTCCCACAAAGTGGCTTGGCTGGCGCCAATTCTGGGCTCACTGCCCTGGGCGCCTTTCCTCCTTCAATCCCAAGATGGCTGGGAGGCTTGGTGGCATTCTCTTTCCTGGAAGTGATTTCTTCATCTTCTTTCTGCTCTGGCTCCAGGTCATCACCTCCAGCTCCAGGTCGAGCTGCTACTGCCCTGGTCATGCATTCCTGCCTCTGGAAGGCAACTCCCTTCTGCAGCGCCAACTAGTCTTCTTGTGGCTGCTGCTGACCTGCAGTTGCCTCCTCCACCCTCCCAGTGGGCAGGTGACCTCCCTGGCTCCCTGAAGTCTTCCCCCACCTCCTAACCACTATTCCCTTTTGCCATGAAAGTTTGTTCGTATAAAGAACATTCACGTACTCATTCATTCAACTTGACGGGCTGTTTTAACCTTCTTGTTCTAGACTTTGTTTTTATACTTTTTATTTTATTATCCTCTCAAACATTTAAAAATGAGTACATTGTTTTGGAATTTGTTCATTTTTCTGTCACTAAGTTGTGTCTGACTCTTTGGGACCCCATGAACTGCAGCATGCTAGGCTTGCCTGTCCTTCACTATCTCCTGGACTTTTCTCATATTCATGTCCATTGAGTCAATGATGCTATCTAACCATCTCATCCTCTGTTGTTCCCTCCTTCTTTTGCCTTCAGTCTTTCCCAGCATCAGGGTCTTTTCCAGTGAGTCAGCTCTTTGCATCAGATGGCCAAAGTAGTGGAGCTTCAGCATCAGTTCTTCCAATGACTATTCAGGGTTGAGTTCCTTTAGAATTGACTGGTTGGATCTCCTTGAAGTCCAAGGGACTCTCAAGAGTCTTCTCCAACACCACAATTTGAAAGCATCAATTCCTCGGCACTCAGTCTTCTTTACGGTCTGACTCTCACATCCATACATTACTACTGGAAAAAACATAGCTTTGACTAGATGAACGTTTGTTGGCAAAGTGATGTATCTGCTTTCTAATACACTGTCTAGGTTTGTCACTGCCTTCCTTTTAATTTCATGATTGCCATCACCATCCACAGTGATTTTGGAGCCCAAGAAAATATAATCTGTCACTGTTTTGGAATTAGATCGTACAGAATAAAGGTGAATCATTTTTCAAAATCCGCAAATAAAAAACTAACAAAATTTGATTATGTTGAAGCAATTCATGCTACTGTTATATTCATATACACACAGATATGATTTTTTTTCCTCTAAAAATCTGTGACTGTACTCTGTATCACTCTGCAACTTGCTTCTTTCACTTAACTTTTCCTGTTGTGCCTAGGTGATATTTTGTTGAACCTTAGTTCCCTTACTCTTTCAGGTCAGAAGTTTCCAATCACACTTCTGCAGAACATTGGATTTCCTTAAGTTCAACCAAGATGCTAAACAGTCAAAATCCAGTAATAATCATTTTCAATTTGGTTTGTACTTATTCTACAAAATTTATAATTTATTTTTGTTATAAACAAAATTTATAAGTATAATTTTCACATTCAACCTTGACTTTTAACTAGAACATTAACTCTACTACCATTTGGGTATACTGTTGTTGTTTTAGTCACTAAGTCATGTAGTCTCACCCAAAATGATTGCTAAGTTAATAAAAAGTTGTATTTAGTTATTTTCAGTTAATCTGCTAATATTTCATAAGGTCCTGCCAAGAGCCCCATGACCTCCAGAAACCTTGCTATGTTCTCACATCTGGGATGTGCTGCATGAGTACTCAGTTTTGTCCAACTCATTGTAACCCCATGGACTGTAACCTGCCAGGCTCCTCTGTCCATGGGATTTTCCAGGCAAGAGTACTGGAGTGGGTTGCCTTTTCTTCCTTAAGGGAATCTTCCGACCCAGGGATCAAACCCACTGTGTAAATTCACTGTTTATTGTGTCTCCTACATTGCATCTCTTGCAGGCGGATTCTTTTACTGCTGAGCCACTGGAGGGATCTAGGAGGCAGCTTTGGCCTGAATGCACAGTTTTAGCTTGACCCAGCCATCAGACAGTGTGTGTGGAGCCTGAGGAGGAAGGGACAGATGATGTGCACAACTGTCATGCACAGAGATCTCATCCTACTCTGTTGAGGGACTGCTCCAAAGAAGTGGGACAGAGAGAAGGGGCAATATTTCTCCACCTTCAAGACAGAAGTGAGTCCAGGAGTCCAGGTGGACAGGGAGCCTAAGCGGATCAGCTGAGAGAGCCTCTGTGAGACAGGGAAGGATATGGGACCCAGGGGAGAGTTGAGGTTGGTATTCTGGAGGGGTTGATGGTGGAGTTCCAGATAGTAGACTAGATTAAAGTAGGAACACAAGAACATTGGTGATTTTCCTTGGGACCTCACAGAAAGGAGGGCATAGGAACTTTGGGAGGAAGCTGGGGTTCTGCAGGGATGTCATCTATCACGTGGTAACTCCTTTGTACCTATGTGCTGCAGGGGAGTTGAGATATTTGTGTGTGGGACAGAATGGTTTAAGTCAAAAGGGCAGAGCAGAAAATCCTTTTAAAAATATATTTTTATATTTATTTATTTTTGGCTACTCTGGGTCTTCGTTATTGTGCATGGGGTTTCTCTAGTTGTGGCCAGCATGGGCTACTTTCTAGCTGCAGTGCATGGGCTTCTCATTGTGGTGGCTTCTCTTGTTGAGGAGCATGGCTCTAGGGCTGGGCTTCAGTAGTTGTGGCACATGGACTTAGTTACCCTGCTGCATGAGGGATCTTTCTAGACCAGGGATAGAACCCATGTCCCCTGTATTGGCAAGTGGACTCCTATCCACTCATCCACCAGGGAAGTCCAGCTGCTGCTGCTACTGCTAAGTCGCTTCAGTCGTGTCCGACTCTATGCGACCCCATAGACGGCAGCCCACCATGCTCCCCCGTCCCTGGGATTCTCCAGGCAAGAACACTGGAGTGGGTTGCCATTGCCTTCTCCAATGCATGAAAGTGAAAAGTGAAAGGGAAGTCACTCAGTCGTGTCCAACTCCTAGCGACCCCATGGACTGCAGCCTACCAGGCTCCTCCATCCATGGGATTTTCCAGGCGAGAGTACTGGAGTGGGTTGCCATTGCCTTCCCCGAGGAAAGTCCTAGAGAATCTTATATTTGCTGTCTGTCTGAGCTCAGATAACTTCACCAAGATCTGGCCTTTTCACCCCCCATCTCTCAACATCTCTCTCCTCTCTGCTGGCTCCAAGTCTGGAGTTCCAGACTTCACATCTTGGTTGAAGCCCAGCAGGAAGGAGCTGCCTTTCTTCCAGCCAGCCCACCAGCCCTTTGACTAAATCTGTTCACCCTACCTTCTACCCCAACCCCAGGAATGGGAGACACTAAATGGCTCAGGTCAGGTTCTATGTTCCTCTCTGGAAACTGGGGTGAGTCAACCTGTCCCAAACTACAGGGCTGGGTGATTCCACAGGAAAAATTTAGAAATCCTAAAAAGTGTGTATTGGAAATTTGTATTGGGTGCTCCCTGGCAAAAAACAGTGCCCTACAGTATTAAGCAAATACTTAAGATGGATTATTGAATGTCTCTGAGAAACTCCTGGAGAGAACTGAGGGAGGTGAAAGTGACTATTCTTATGCAGATGGAGATCTTCGCAAGGAAGCCAACTATTTATTCTAGCAGCTCAGGAGGGCGAAGAGGTCCCAGCACATCCTAAGCCTCCATCTCTGATGATGGAGATTGATATTTCTTCTGTTAACGTTTCACATCCCATCTACAGTCACCAATTATGTAGAAAACTTTTGTCTAATGCATAGTCATGAATTTTTCACCAGAGACAGAAATTGGGTGAAAGTCTGGTAAGGTGTTAAACAACAGGAATGGTTTTCAGTTATGAAGATCTATGAGAAACAGAAAAAAAAGTGGCTTAGTCTTGTGTCAATGTATATGTGTGTGTGTGTGTGTGTGTGTTTATTTATGTTCATTGGTGCCTGACTATGCCCTGGGGGAAAGGTTAAGGGAGAGAGGCAGAATTCAAGTTGCCGTGGAGACCTGAATTTGCTCAGCCCCTGTCCTGATCATAAATTGGGGGCTTGAATGAATGATGAATTTGCCTTGAGCCTCTCACAGCAGAGGAGCATCATCAGGACCAATCAGGACACTGTATTTGTGGTAGAAACAGCTGGGGCAGTGAGGGGTTGGGAGGGGGCCCTTGCTTTCTGGGTCTGGCAATTCAACTGCCCTCCTCCTCTCCTTTTTCTTCAGGGCTTCTCCTCGAGGCTATGGAAGATGTCAAATACAGCTCCCCTCCTGAGCAGGAAAATGAGACCCAGTAACAGGTTTGATGTTCATCTTGTCTGCTATTAGGTAACCCTTCCCATCCTCTCAGGGGTCACACATTCTCACTCTCTGTCTCTCTCTTTCCTCCCTCTCTCAGTCTCTTCAAATCCCCTATATTAAATTACTGTTGAAATGTTTCGAACTCTCAGCACCAGGATCATATGACAGAACGCTTGGGGATTTGCCTTTTAATCTTGCCTGAGAGAGAAATGAAAATGACTTGAAGGATTTTGACACAACGATCAGACAAAAAGATTTTTATCCCCCACCCCTCAAATAAATAGGAACTTGTCAAATGCCATTATCAAATCATATAGATCAGAATTCGTCTCAGTTTTTGTATGTGTGTGTGTGTGTGTGTGTGTGTAGGGGTCTAAAAGCAATAAAGAGTTATAACTGCATTCCAAGTTATGTTTGACGACTCCATGACCAAAGACTTCTCTGTCCTGAAGGCTGATGGAGTTTGAGCTCATTTATCTCCTGGAACTGGAGGCTCCATCCCTCCCTGAGCCAAAAAACGCCATACTGAGCTCTGATTCTGATCATTCCATCTGAAATGTGCTAGAAATTTCTGAAGTGACCAGGTCTGAGGCTAAACCCTCAAGATTCAGAGAGGCAGGGAAGGTGATGGGGGAATGGACTCATTTCTATGCCTGGTTTTCATTTGCATGGGGAAAAAAAATCTATTCTAATAAAGACCTCTGTCTTGCTAAGTGATGTTCAAGAATTATTTCCTGCCGCTGTTCGTCCATTAGATAAATAAGTTGCTGCTGTCTTTGACTTTTCATCAAGGGACTTTGACAGATCTCAGATGGGTGACTTCACTTTGAAAGATTTATTTGTGTTAGTTTGTCTTTGGGTGACTTGGCCATGAAGATAATGTTAAGTAGAAAGTCTAGTTTCTTGACTCCAGGTGGAGAAAGCAAAGGGGTTCACCCAGAGCCCCATTCCCTGTCTACCATTTTATTGGATCTTTTTTAATGAAGACAGATGCCAGACAACTCTGGTTTATCCAGCTACTCAAAGGTGTAACTGACTTCCCAATTTATTAGCAATGGTGATTCATTACCATGACAATTGGGAAAAACTGATTACCTTTGAATTTCTGATGAGGTAATCCTGCCTCTTTCAAGACCTGGTAATGAATCACCATTTTCCCTCCCTCCTCTGACCTAATTTTCCAAATCATGTACCTGTATAAAATATTGTGCAGAGGCGTGCATATATTTATCTTACAGGAGTTCTCTCCTTCTGAATTCAAGGGAGAAGACACCCCCTCCAACTGGGAGGGAAGATTCATGAATGTTCTGGGTATAGAATTCACTGGAGTCCAATCTCTCGGATAATCAATCTGCACTGTGACGAGTCTGGGAGCAGCCGTTCCCATCCTGCTGGCCTGGACGCTGGCATTTGGACCTGATGGAAATGGAGAAACCTTTAGGGACAACATGATTCCACTTTCCACTGTCGAAAGACAATACTTGAAACTTAGTCTTAAAAGTCTGGGATTTCTTGTGATAATTTTTTAAGATTCATGAAGTCTCAAAGAAGAAGACTTCATGGTCTCATAGGTGTTGGCCTTGACTACCGTGGGTCTCAGGATCAATGTCCAGCTATGAGAAAGTTGATGTTTGTAAACTGGTGCCTACTATATTACTGAGGCTCCCAGACCCAGGAATCTTTCCCCATGGTGGCTAGGGTGCTTTTTGATTAGCCATACTGTTTGTCAGGAAAATGCAGCTGTGTTAGGGAATGTAAAGGGGATACACCACCACCCACTTTCTCCTAATTAATTGTTAACTAACTCTCTTGCCACCTTTATCCTAGCTATGAGAAAGAAAGAAAGTGAAATCGCTCAGTCGTGTCCGACTCTTTGTGGCCCTGTGGACTGTAGCCTACCAGGCTCCTCTGTCCATGGGATTCTCCAGGAAAGAATACTGGAGTGGGTTGGCATTTCCATCTCCAGGGGATCTTCCCGACCCAGGGATTAAACCTGGGTCTCCCGCATTGCAGGCAGATGCTTTACCATCTGAGCCACCAGGGAAGCCTAGCTATGAGACCATCCCTAACTCTCTGTTTTTAGAACCCTGGTTAAAAATATTCTATTATTTTTCTTGCTAATAGGACCACCTCCTTTTCAGTCAACTCCTAACTATACAGGCAAGAGGGCACATTTTCCTGGATACATACATTTTGCAGTTTGGTTCCCTTAAATACGTATTTGCTGAATGTCCACTTTGCTGGGCACCAAGGATAACCAAAGATAAATGGAACACACAGTTGATGCCTCAAGAGATTCTCTCTTTCACTTAGTTCTGGTCAGTGTCAGTGTGGTCCAGACCAGGATGCTCCTGCTGCATTTTCTTATTTGTCCAGGCTCTTAGCTTAACCAGATTTCTTGGTTTGAAATTCCCCCCAGGCAGACCCAGGGTTAAAGGGAGGAGTGAGAGAAGCAAGTAAGGAAGGCATAAAGTCCAGTGACACATGTGTGAGTGAGGGGAACTCAAGCCCATGAAGTAACCTCTGTGAAATCATGGAGAACATGCCTCAGAATTGACCTGGGGACACAGGGGGGCTGGTCACTCATCCACTGAATCCCGTCATCCTTGGTCCCTGATGGAGTGTATTCTCTTGCTCTTCAGGGTTGTGCCCGAGTCAGCTAAGCAAACTATGAGGTGCCAGAGAAAGCCCTTGAGCACCACAGCTACTATATTGCATGAATTTGCTTATGATACCTCCAATCCTGTATGGCATAAACAGGGGATGTAGATTTTAAATAAAGAAATATCTAGACCATGGTACATATATACATATATACAATGGAACATTCCTCAGCCATTAAAAAAGGAATGGATTTAAGTCAGTTCTAGTGAGGTGGATGAACCTAGAGCTTGTTATACAGAGTAAAGTAAGTCAGAAAAAAAATAAATATTGTATATTAATGCATGTATATATATGAAATCTAGAAAAATGATATTGATAAACCTAAGACACAGATGTAGAGAATGGACTCATGGACCCAGTGGGGGAAGGAGGGTGGAATGAATGGAGAAAGTAGCATCGACATATACACTCTATCATATGTTAAATAGATGGCTGGTGAGAAGTTTCTGTATAAAACTGGAAGCCCAGCCTGGTGCTCTGTGATGACCTAGAGAGGTGGGATCAGGGGAGGGAAGGGAGGCTCGAGAGGAAGGGGAATGTATGTATAATTATGGCTGGTTCATGTTGTTGTACAGCAGAAACCCACACACCATCATAAAGCAATTTTCCTCCAATTAAAAAATAAATTAAAAAAAAGAAGTAAATACAAAGCAATATCTCTAAGCCTGGAGACTGAGACTGGCCTGCCCTCCCTTGATGTTCTTCTTGATATGTCTTGGGAGCTGGGACATGAAAACGAATCTTCCTCGGTGGGAAGGGGTGAGAAGAGAATCCGTGGCAAGGCTATGGTGGAGGCCATGCTGAGTGAGGGGGTGTGCTCCTGAGAAATTCAGACAGTCTGGCTCTTCACAACCCCCAGCTTATCTCCTTTCAGTACTTAACGCATTTCCTATGTATTATGCTTATTGGCTTCTTATTGGTTTTTTCATCTTGTGTTTTAGAACATGAACTCTGTGAGGGTAGTGATGTTGATGTCTCTCTTATCCAGGGCCGTGTACTTTGCTTGGCACACTACTTGTGCTCAACAAAAATGTGTCCAATCAATGATCAGAATAAACACCGATTTGATTATCAATTGAGTCTCAAAACCTTAGCCTTGGGGATAACTGTTAGATGGTGTAATGCATAAGCACACCCAAAGTCATTAAAAAATGCAAGGTTGTGAATTATCCTTTTCCCAGTGGGAATCTCAGACTGAGAGTAGGACATGGGGGAAAGGCAGATGACAAAGAAATAAAAGAAATGAGAGACATCTGATTATAACACAATAAAATGAAACAGTTTATTTCTAGGATCTGCAATAAACCTAAAGTAAATCAATAACCCTGTCTTTTCTTCCTTTCTTGAATTATCTGGGGATTCCCAGCCCCCACTTGGGAAATTTTGGCAAGGAGTGAGTGAGGTTGTAATTGTTTAAGACAATGAAAAATATCAGAACGCATACATGCACATAACCTTGGCCTAAAGTCATACACGACTGCATACTTACCTGTGGATCCTTTTCTTTCCTCCCTCCCTCCCTCCCTCTATCATTTCCATCTTCCCTTCTTTCTTTCCCTTTTTCCTAACAGAAATGTCTTGAGCCCTCCAAATCTTGGACCTTTCCTACTGCTGGGTAACAAATTACCACAAACATGGTGACTTACAGGAACCCCTGTTGGCTTAGATGGTAAAGAGTCTGCCTGCAGTGCAGGAGATCCAGGTTCGATCCCTGGGTCAGGAAGATCCCTTGGAGAAAGAAATGGCAACCCACTCCAGTATTCTTGCCTGGAGAACCCCATGGACGGAGAAGCCTGGCAGGCTATAGTCCATGGGGTCACAAAGAGTCGGACACGACTGAGCGACTTCACTTTCACTTTCTTTTCATGGTGACTTAATACACATTTACTATCTCAGTTTCTGTAGGTCAGAAGTCCGTGCATAGCACAGCTGGATTCTTACTTAAGGTCTTGCCAGGCTGATATCAAGTTGTCAGCTGGAGCTGTGGTCCCATCTGAGGCTCAGGGTTTTCTTTGAGACTTACTTGTAGTTGGCAGAATTTAGTTTGTTGTGGTTGTAGGACTGAGATTCCCGCTTTCTCCCTGGCTGGCATCCAGGGGCTGTTCTGAGCTGCTAGGGGCTGCCTGCGCTCCCTTGCTATTTGGACTTCTCCACAATATTTGCTTCTTTAAGGCCAGCAGGAGAATTTCTCCTGTCTGGAATCACTCTGACCTTTTATTAAGGACTTAACTAGAACAGAACCAACCAGGATAACCTCTCTATTGATTAACTCAAAGTCCACTGATTATAAAACTTATTTACATCTGCAAAATCTCTTCTGCCATATAATATAACATCATCATAGGAGTGATATCTCCTTATACTCACAAGTCCCACTTAAGGGGAGGGGATTATATGTGTAAGGCATGCATACCAGTTCACCGGACTCTTGGGGCCCATCCTAGAATTCTGTCTATCACGTCTCGCTTCCCCAGACTTTTCCCTTAGGGTCAAAAATGAATCTCTCATAAAATAGTGTTGTCTGCTTCTTGGGAGAGTGTGTTCACGAGACAAGAAGAGGATTTGGTCTAAGGCAGAGTTTCTGAACTGGGCTGGTTTCGGTCCCAGGGAACTTATGGCAATATCTGGCTGTCATAACTGGAAGGTAGATGCTATTGGCAGCTACTGGGCAGAGGCAAGGAACTGTGCTAAATATACTACAGTGTACAACCCTCCACCCCCTACACCCACCCAGCAATGGATTCCCCACCCACAATGTTATTCGTGCTTTGGCTGAGAAACCCTGGCCCGGACACATGGGAATGGAACTGAGAAGCTGGAAAGGGAAGCGGGTTGGGGATAGCAAGTGCAGCCACAGGAAATGGAAATCATAAATTTTAGAGATGGTTCAGGTGAATAAACATGAACATCTCCACTGATGGGTTTCAATGAGGGATCTTTATTCCCTCAGACATGGAACAGGTACAGGACCAGGATGAATGCAGGGAAATCAGAAATTCTGAAACCTGGAGTCTCTTAGCATAGCTGGGTGTGAGACTGGAGGGCTTGCTGCAGGGAGAAGATAGAAAATTAGCAATCTCAGGGGGGCTACCATCAGGTGAGAAACAAATAAAAACAACTTATTGTGCTAACATGGAAACATTCTATCCAGCTCTCTTGCAATTTGCTGACAGTCAAATCAGAAACTGCATGTTAGATACAAATAAACATTCCGTGACCACATACATCTATCATTGAGCCAAAATGCAGATCCAGTAGGTGCTGATAGGTAGCCACAGTTCTCTCTTATGATGACCTGTAAGAAATACTTACTCCTTTATTATCTTTTATCTTCTCTTATTTTAAATTTAACACATTGAAAGCCTAGCGTATGCTAGGCAGTACATTAGGCAGTGAAAAAGACAGAAATAACCCTCACACTTACAGAGTTTTCAGACTAGTAAGGAAGATAAGCGCTGAACAAGTAACTTCCCAGAAAAAGAAGGGTAAGAGGGAGGTTAAGTGTTAGTGGGAAGGCCCATAGGTCTGCCAGAGCTTGGAACAAAGAACTCTGATTTGTGGGTGACTGGGTGTGGGGAGAATGTTTCTGGGGAGTGAGGCTTTAGCTGAAGTGTTAAGGATGAAGCTTCAAGACCTGGGACTGAGTCAGACCTGGAGGATAAGTGATACTGAGTGAAGATGAAGAGTAGGGATGGAGTGCCAATGGTACTTGTTTAATTGCTAAGTAATTTCTAATTCTTTGCAACCCCTTGGACTATAGCTATCAGGCCCCTCTGTCCATGGGATTTCCCAGGCAAGAATACTGAAGTGGGTTGCCATTTCCTTCTCCAGGGGATCTTTCTAACCCAGGGCCTGAACACATGTCTCCTGCATTGGCAGGCAGATTCTTTACCACTGAGCCACCTGGGAAGCCTCACCGATGGCACAGCATGTGCAAAAAGGCTGAGGGTCTGGAGCACGGAGCTGGAGAGAGAGGGCTGTGAGTGATGGAGCTGGGGCTGTAGGCAGGGGCAGGATCTGTGGGTCCTGCAGGCACTGTTGATGATTTTGTTCTTCATCTTAAGGTCATCCAACGGTCTTGATTAAATATGTGTTGTGAAGAAAAGTTTCTGTTTTTTAGAAAAGTCTGGAGCAGACACATTTTTTTAAGAAAAGCTCTCTCTGTGCTGTTGTGTTGGAAATATATTAGGAGGCATAAGCGTGGGCTCAGAGAGGCTGTCGGGAGGGCCCTCCCTCTCTCCAGGGGAGACAGGGATGGCTGGGCCTAGGTTGGAGGTTATGGACACAGCAAAACAGGATGGAGTGAGGGAACCTGAATGTGGGAGAAACAAAGGGACCTGAGGATTATTGGCTGGGAGAGAGGAGGGTGCTGAGAGAAGAGGGGGCCCAGCTGACTCCAAGGTTTCTGATGAGGCCTCCTCCTGGTGCAGTGGGTAGGTTGGCCGGGCTTGAGAGCAGGGCTACAGTGCCCGCCAGGCCAGGCTCCATGGAGATGGGTTTCTCTCAGTGTTTATCTTTCTCCATCTCTGTAGTCTGGCCTCTCCTTACTGTTTTGAAACACAGTTCCATGAGATCTGATGGGATGTGTGTTTCTGAATTGAAGGGGTTTGGTTTTAGTTGAGGTAGCAGCACTCCCACTCTTAACCACCCTCCTTCAAAGTCAAGTGGAACCAGATGTCTAACTAGTTCCTGGCACCAAAAAGCTTATTTAAAACTGGATCAAGGGCCAGAGTGATTTGGGTGTGGGATGGGAGGTTTGAAGTGTTGGCCACATGAGCTGATGTTTAGAAATCATCTTGTCAAATGGCGTTGAACTACTTAAGAGAAAGGCTCCCCTCTTATTCTTATCTTTGTTTTGACTGCAGTGGCAGCAGGGGGCGGCAGGGACGCAACAGGCTACATTGATGGAAACATGGAATCAGTGCTGATGTGGGCAGTCTGAGTGGGTCTGGATAGGGACAGGTCAGGGCGCCCTTTCTGAGAGTGGGTGGGGAGCAGTCCCTCATTGGAGGAGTGTGTGACTGCCTTTGAGGGATGTGGAGAAGGGCATTCCAGACCACAGCAGTGTAAGCTAGACCGGGGTCTTCAAACAGTGGCATGGGGTGCCCCAGTGCATACACTGATCTTGGCTTTTATTTTCTGTTTTGTAATGCTTTGACATCTTGGGACCTCACGGGCTTTGGAGAGACTGTCCCTCCTGGAGTTAACCAGTTTTCTGGAGATAATAAACAACTCACTTGGTCCCTGGGTATGTACTATTAAAATGCAAACCAACCAATCTAGAGCCCATACCCCAAACCACCTGCTTTATGAGGCTACTGCTGGAGAAGACTCTTGAGAGTCCCTTGGACAGCAAGGAGATCAAATCAGTCAATCCTAAAGGACATCAACCCTGAATATTCATTGAAAGGATTGATGCTGAAGATGAAGAAGCTCCAATAGTTTGGCCACCTGATGTGAAGAGCCAACCCATTGGAAAAGACCCTTATGCTGGAAAAGATTGAAGGCAGGAGGAGAAGGGAGTGACGGAGGATGAGATGGTTGGATAGCATCATCGACTCAATGGACATCGGTTTGAGCAAACTCTGGGAGATAGTGATGGACAGGGAAGACTGACATGCTGCAGTTCATAGGGTTCCAAAGAGTGGGACATGACTGAGCAACTGAACGACAACACTGAAGACCACAATCCACCAACATGAATCATCCCAGGGTCGGTACCAGACACCAGCCTTTCACATTCTTCTTACTAGAAAGTGGGGTCCATTTCCCCTTCTCTCAAATCTGGGCTGGTTTGGGGCAGATTTGACCAATAGTTTGGCCCATATCCCAGCTTACTGTCCACTTTCTCCTAAGTGACAATACAGGGCCTTCATTTTTAAGGCCAGAGTGGACAATTGTGTGGATACCCAAAGTGATAATAATAGCCACTATGTATTGTGTTTATGTGTATGATGTGCCAAATATGCTGTTCCCATGATAACCAAATTTCTTGTGATTACTTGCAAAGTAGTTTTCACCATCCCTATTTTACAGCTAAAGAAACAGATTCAGAGAGGTTAGGTCACTTGGTTTAGGTCACACAGCTAACAAGTGGTGGAGGTGGCATTCAGAGCTAAGTTTTCATGCCTTCATTCATCCAACCAATACTTATTGAGCCCTTAGGGTGTATGCTCCAGGCATCATTGTAGCACTGGGAATATCACAGTGAACAGGCAGATAAAGACTCTGCCCTTTGATTCTAGTGGAGGAGAGAGACAACAAACTAAGGAGATGTGTCAAAAAATTGGCAGAGTATTTTCTGATCTAGATAAGCCCTATGAAGGAGATGAATGAGAGTGAAGTGATCTTAGAGAGCTGGGAGGAGCGAGGTGGGCAAAAGATGGGTCCACCACTAAAATCCTTGATTCATCTTCTCTGAAAGCTGGAATATATCTGGGTTGTTGTTGTTGTTTTTCATTTGCTAAGTCATATCCAACTCTTTATGAACCCATGGACTGTAGCCCACCAGGCTGCTCTGTCCATGGGATTTCCCAAGCAAGAATACTGGAATGGGTTGCCATTTCCTCCTCCAGGGGATCTTCCCACCCAGGGATCAAACCTGAGTCTCCTGCATTGCAGGTGGATTCTTTGAGCCACCAGGGAAGCCACATCTGTGTTATGCATACAGACTTAAACTGGGGATGGGATTTGGTGTCATAGACACTGTAAGATCTACTAAAAATGGGCACCACTGCTAGGCAATAGAGAGGATCAGATCTGGGAGAATAGATGTTGGACTCAGAATCAGTAGACCTGGTTTCTGGTCATAACTTTGCTGTTGATTTGCTGTGCAACTTTTGGCAAGGCACTCAGCCTCTCTGAACCTCATCTCTGCAATGGTGCCTGTCATCTCCTGGTAAGGGAGGTCATATAAGAAAAGCTGCCCTACACCCCTAAGTTGCTCTGAGGTTCTGAGACCCCCCTCTTGCCCTCTACTGTCTTTTTGAATTGACCAGAGTCTAGTTTCATAGGAGACTGGGGGAAAGCAGGCCATGGAGAGTGAATTCCACTTGTTTTTCTCTTGGCTGTCCAGAGTCTCATTCCTCTCATTCTCCTGTCTTGGTGGCATAGGGGACGTGGGGGACGCACTCTCTGCTATGACTGATAGCAGTTGATATTAAACTGCCCCTTTGTCATGGCAGGATTTAATGCACTCTCTGTTCTTGGCACTCTTCGGCCTGGGGGTCCCCTGTTGCCTTTTTCTCTATCAGAAGCCTCCACACTCTCTTCTCTTTGTCCCTCCAATTCCTGCTCAAAAGCTTTGAGTTATCCCTTTCAAGCACATGTGCTCCTGTGAATCTATTTCCCCACTGGCACCTTTTGCTTTGTTGGGAGCAACCTGTTGGTGTTTCTGAGCTGGCAGTGCATTGTCTCCCAAGCCCCCCCTCCCCCACCTCCCTGGGTCCCTGCTTCTTTTGCAGGCTTGTGAGTGCTAAGAATTCCCCCAGGTGGGAATTTCATTTTGTGCATTTGGGGCTGGTCCCTGGCTAATGTGTTCTCCCACACCCTGTTCTCCTTGGCATTCACTTCCCTTACCCTGACTTCTTTGTTTTAAACTCCATACAGACAGAGGGGTTTCATACACTGTAATTTACAGACCTCTGCACTGTAAATTCACATGACTCAGAAGCTCTGGGCAGGAACTTTGTGATGTGTATGTATGTGTGTGTCCCTTTAAGAAAGGTAGATGTATAGATATGCATCGATGATAGGTAGGGTTTATGCACACGAGTGTGAATACATGTAAGCAATATCTCAGAGCTTTATAGAAAGGAGGGGTCTTTGTTGCCTGCCTCCCCTAACCTACCAGACAGAGAATTAATCACACCTCCTACTGTCTTTTTGAAACAGACACCCCTGCATTTATACAGCGGATGTGCCATGGAGTGGTCATTTAGATCTTTCACATATTCCATGAATTCTTTTCCAAAAAAATGTATTTATTTATTTTATTTTATTTTTTGCTGTGCTAGATCTTTGTTGATGTGCGCGGGCTGTCTCTAGTTGTGGTGAGTGGGGGGCTACTCCTTGTTGCAGTGCAGGGCTTCTCATTGAGGTGGATTCTCTTGTGGAGCACAAGCTGTAGGTGCTCAGGTTTCAGTAGCTGCAATATGCAGGCTTGGTAGTTGTGACTTCTGGGCTTAGTTGCTCCAAGGCATGGTGGGATCTTCCTGGTCCAGGGATCAAACCCATGTCCCCTGTATTGGCAGGCTATTTTCAACCACTGGACCACCAGGGGTTTCCCTCCATCAGTTATTTTTGAGCACACACTAGGACCCAGGAACTTACAAAGCCCTTACAACAGCCCTTTTGCTGATGTTGTAATGGCTGTTGTTGTTTCAGCATGTATGAATGTGGAGCTTTGTAGGAAGAAAGGCTTGGCCTCATGCTGACCTGTTCCTTACCACAGGCAGACTTGTTCACTCTCTCCGTCATTGAATCTTTCCATCCCTGAACGTGTCTAGTGATCACTCTGGCTCCTTTCCATGTCTACCTCCCCAGCTAAACCACCAACTCACTGACAAAAAGGATGTCTGCATTCTTGCACCTAGCTCTGTGCCTGGCATATGATGTTCGGTCGCTCAGTTGTGTCCGACTCTTTGTGACCCCCTGGACTGCAGCACACCAGGCTTCCCTGTCCTTCACTATCTCCCAGAGTTTGCTCAAACTCATGTTCATTGCATCAGTAATGCTATCCAACCATCTCATCCTCTGCCACCTCCTTCAGTCTTTCCCAGCATCAGGGACTTTTCCAGTGAGTCAGCTCTTCTCATCTAGTGGCCAAAGTATTGGAGCTTCAGCTTCAGCATCCGTCCTTCCAATGAGTATTGAGGATTGATTTCTTTTAGGATTGATTGGTTTGATTTCCTTGATTTCCTTCCTTTCCAAGATACTCTCAAGAGTCTTCCCCAGTACTACAATTCGAAAATATCAATTCTTCGGCTCTCAGCCTTCCCTATGGTCTGACTTTCACATCTGTACATGACTACTGGAAAAATCATAACTTTGACTATATGGACCTTTGTTGGCAAAGTGATATCTCTGCTTTTTAATACCCAGCATACAATGAGTGCTTAATAATTGTTTGGGCTTCCCTCGTGGCTCAGAAGGTAAAGAATCTGATTGCAGTGCTGGAGACCCAGGATCGATCCCTGGGTTGGGAAGATGCCCTGGAGAAGGAAATAGCAACCCACTCCAGTATTCTTGCCTGGGAAATCCCATGGACAGAGGAGCCTGGTGGGCTATAGTCCATAGGGTCACAAAGAGTCAGACATGACTGAATGGCTAACACACTAATAATTTTTTGACGATGCAATGTTTATAATAAAGAGACTAGAATTTTTCATCTCTGACAGAGGATTATTTTTGAATTCCATGGCAAGAAAAATATTTTATGTGGCTTCTTTGACATCTTTGGTATGAATAATGACCGGAACATAGGGATTTCAAAACTTAAGTACTTAGAAGTAGTAAACAAGGCAGATTGGAACGTACATTTAAATATTCATTTAAACAGTTTTGCTTTTTTTTTTTAAATTTAAATTAGTTTATTTATCTATTTGTTAACTTTACAATGTTGAATTGGTTTTGCCATACATTGACATGAATCCACGATGGGTATACATGTGTTCCCCTTCCAGAATCCCCCTCCCACTTGCCTCCCCATCCCATCCCTCCAGGTCATCCCGGTGCACCAGCCCCGAGCACCCTGTATCATGTATTGAACCTGGAGTGGCGATTCATTTCACATATGGTAATTTACATGCTTCAGTGGCATTCTCCCATATCATCCCATCCTCGCCCTCTCCCATAGAGTCCATAATATTGTTCTATATATCTGTGTCTCTTTTGCTGTCTCGCATACAGGGTTATCTTTACCGATTTACTAAATTCCATATATATGTGTTAGTATACCATATTGGTGTTTTTCTTTCTGGCTTGCTTCACTCTGTATAATAGGCTCCAGTTTCATCCACCTCATTAGAACTGATTTGAAAGTGTTCTTTTTAATGGCTGAGTAATATTCCATTATGTATATGTACCACAGCTTCCTTATCCATTCGTCTGCTGATGGGCATCTGGGCTGCTTCCATGTCCTGGCTATTAGAAACAGTGCTGCGATGAACATTGGGGTACATGTGTCTCTTTCAATTCTGGTTTCCTCAGTGTATATGCCCAGCAGTGGGATTGCTGGGTCATATGGCAGCTCTATTTCCAGTTTTTTGAGGAATCTCCACACTGTTCTCCATAGTGGCTGTACTAGTTTGCATTCCCACCAACAGTGCAAGAGGGTTCCCTTTTCTCCACACCCTCTCCAGCATTTATTGCTTGTAGACTTGGATAGCAGCCATTCCGACTGGCATGAAATGGTACCTCATTGTGGTTTTGATTTGCATTTCTCTGATAATGAGTGATGCTGAGCATCTTTTCATGTGTTTGTTAGCCATCTGTATGTCTTCTTTGGAGAAGTGTCTGTTTAGTTCTTTGGCCCACTTTTTGATTGGGTCGTTTATTTTTCTGGAATTGAGCTGCTGGAGTTGCTTGTATATTTTTGAGATTAATTCTTTGTCCGTTGCTTCGTTTGCTATTATTTTCTCCCATTCTGAAGGCTGTCTTTTCACCTTGCTTATAGTTTCCTTTGTTGTACAAAAGCTTTTAATTTTAACTACATCCCATTTGTTTATTTTTGCTTTTATTTCCGATATTCTGGGAGGTGGGTCATAGAGGATCCATCTGTGGTTTATGTCAGAGAGTGTTTTGCCTATGTTTTCCTCTAGGAGTTATATAGTTTCTGGTCTTACATTTAGATCTTTAATCCATTTTGAGTTTATTTTTGTGTATGGTGTTATAAAGTGTTCTAGTTTCATTCTTTTCCAAGTGGTTGACCAGTTTTCCCAGCACCACTTGTTAAAGAGATTGTCTTTTCTCCATTGTATATTCTTGCCTCCTTTGTCGAAGATAAGGTGTCCATAGGTGCGTGGATTTATCTCTGGGCTTTCTATTTTGTTCCGTTGATCTATATTTCTGTCCTTGTGCCAGTACCATACTGTCTTGATGACTGTGGCTTTGTAGTAGAGCCTGAAGTCAGGCAGGTTGATTCCTCCAGTTTCATTCTTCTTTCTCAAGAATGCTTTGGCTATTTGAGGTTTTTCTGTATTTCCATACAAATTGTGAAATTATTTGTTCTAGTTCTCTGAAAAATACTGTTGGTAGCTTGATTAAACAATTTTTCTTCCAAAACCTTAAACAAGTACAATAAGGAATTAAAAAGTAACAACTCCAAAGACAAAGAGAGAGCAGTTGAGAGATGTCAACACCATTTTTGAAGATGAAAAGTGACAGATCAATGGAACTGACTTAGCAGATGAGAGCTGAGGCCTTGCCTGCCAGGCTGGGTGGAAGCCAAGTTAAAGGGAGCTTATCCCATCACAAAATCCCAGAAATGGTAAGAAATTGGAGGCGCTGTGTACCTTGGAGGGTAAAGGTTAGGAGCTTCAGGCAGTAAGACAGTTCAAACGTTTTTATAAAGAGCAGGTATTGGGGATTTCTTCTCCCAATCCATGCAGTAGGCAAAGGGCCCTGCCTCTCTAAGTAGGTGGATGGAGGTCAGCTCTGGACAAAGAGAAAGAAACTCAAACCTTGAGGACACCAGCCTAGTGGGGACGGCAGCCGCATTAAGAACTGCAGCTTGAGGGCCCAACAATGAGCCTCCATGTCACTCTTCCCCTTCTGTCTCTTGTCCGAAACTGGCTTCCAGGACTTGTGCTGCCTGCAGGAGTTTGGGATCGCCACCTCAGGAACCGATCAGTTAAAGAAAGACTCTCAGAGAATGACTCTTGGGGGATCCTAAAACACAAGTTGGCTCACTGTACCTCTACTTCCTGTCAACATGCCCCATCCACACACACACAGTTTCCAACTACTTCCAGTGGCTGTCACACCCATCTGACCAGGCAGCCAAGGATCACCAGGCATTTAAGGAAAGCTTCTATTCTGAAGACTGGATGAAAGAAAATGCAGAAACACAGAAAAATGGTCACAAATTAATATAATCAGAGTAATAAAATAGCTTGCATCTATGGAACAGGAACAGGGGGCCAGGTGGGAGAGAGGTTCAAGAGGGAGGAGACATATGTATATTTCTGGCTGATTCCTGTTGTTGTATGGTAGAAACCACACAACATGGTAAAGCAATTATCCTTCAATTAAAAACAAATTAAAAAAAGAACAGGGGGTTACTGTAAAAAGGAACATTCGGAAGGAACAAATGAAGAGATGGAAAATAGGAAGAAGATGTAAGAAAAGGAGAGGAAAAGCCAGGGTGGCCAACATTTTATTAATAAGCTTCCAAAATTTAAAAAAATAAACAGGGAAATAGAGGGGAGGGAATTTTCAAAGAATCAATACTGGTAGTTTTCTTAGAACTGAAGGACATGATTTTCTGGACTGAGAGGATCCACAGAGTGTCCAGCACACACGAGCACTGTCATCCGAGGAACGCAGGGAACCCGGCAGAGCGGGAAGGCTGGGCAGAAATGTCTTTGGAAATATCACTTGACACCTATGCACAATTTTCGTGTACCTGAGTTCACCAGTTCCCACTCTCTGGGGCCATTCTGTCTCAGGGCTCACTTAGCCCCTCCCCACACAAGGTGCATGCACCCCAGGTGGGGGGCATCCAGATCTGGGCTTGAATCCCAGCATTGCCTCCTGCCTTGAGGCTGCTCATTCTGTAGCTTCCCCAAACCTCGGTTTGTCTCATAGCAAACTGACCTGAACAAGCCTTCTACGTCTTTTTCCAAATCCAAGCCTCTCTTAGCCTTGGGGATTTATGACGAATTAGACACAGGCTTTCTCCTCAAGGGACTCAGAGGCTTGCAGCCCAGTCAATGTGATCCATAGAAAATTACAAGTCTGCAGGCGTGTGGGCCCCCAGAAAGGGTGGTGATGGATGAGGGAACCCGGAGGTCCTTGCCAAAGGAGGGCGGCCCTGAGCTGAATCTCAAGGAAAAGAGAGGACTCTGCCGGACCCCTGTGTTTTCCTCATTGGTTTTGAGATTCACTTGCTGTGTCCTGAATGCCTTGCTCAGAGGTACAGTTTACCCTGCTGGTCAACAGACCTCCCTCAGCCGCATCAGAGAGATTTATTCTGTTGAGACAGTAAAACTTAACAGTTCTCTCTAGTTCTCTGGATCTTTGTGCCTCCAGTCCCTCTCTTCCTTCCCTCTCAGGAAGGACGAAATGCCCTTCCTGCGAAGCTCCCAGTTATCCTTTGCAATTTGGCTCCAGCAAAATTTTCTTTGGGAAGGTTCCTTTTGACCCCTCTCACCCACTTGGTGGACATACTTTGAATGAATGAAGGAATGAATCAGGGTGTGACACGTGGGCCTCTGGAACTTTGTACTTTTAGGCAATCAGGCACCTGCCACGGATGTGTTCAACGTCCTTTTTACACTATTGGTTAAAGTCCTTGGAAGTCATACTTTCCCCCGGCCTCTCCACCCAGGTCAGGCCTCCAAAAATGGAAAAGATTGGTTCCCCTGCTCCTTCCCCTCAGCTCTGCAACCCTGGGGCCCAGGAGGGCAGTACCAGCTGAACTGACTTGTTAGATCAGCAGCTATAAGGGACAGAAGCATCTGTTGGTGGGCCCGTGTCACTAATCATTGTCATGGTTTCCATCCTGGCGGCGACACCTGCAGCTGAGCCCTGAATTCTGTGATCTGAGACTGGTGATTGGTAAAATGCCACTTCAAGTGCACGCCTGTCAGAGCAGTCAATGTCAGCTGCCTGGCCTGGCCCCAGGGCAGGCAAAGAGGCAGGCAGCTGACACAGGTGACAGTGGTAGAAACTGGGTCTAGCACAATGAGCTGGGCACCTCACTTTCTGAGTTTTGAGTGATGCATGAGGCCATCTCCTGATACCACGTGTCCTTGTTGACACCTCACACTCTGACAGAATGTGTAAAGTGACAAGTTTTACATGTCACTGGAAGTGTAGTTACAAGTGTTTCATGGACAATCACAGAAAAAGGTTAAGAGATAAAGATGGGAAATTCTGTCAACCAAAGGCAAAGTTCAGTGAAATAAGTATGATAAAGGATCAATAACTTTCATATATAAAAAGCACTTACAAATCAATAAGAAACATTAATGCTACAATAGGAAAATGAAGTAAGGAGAGAACTATCTCATGGAAGGACTATAAAAGAGCAATGAACTTAGAAACATGTTCAGCTTTGCTAATAATAAGTATGCACATAGAAATGAGCTTTTAAAAAATATATCAGACTGGCAAAATGCTTTGAATAATTAATCTTCAATTTTGGTGAGAGAAAAATAAGAGTCACACATTCTCTTAGGAATGCAAACTGGCATTACCTTTCTGGAAAACAGTTTAGTGGTGTGTACCTAGAGACTTTAAAAATACTCCTAATGCTTGACCTGTAATTCCTCTTCTAGAAACGTCTGCCAAAGAAATAGAAACTGGCACAAAGATTTATATGCACAGAGATGTTTATTGCAGAATTATTTGGAAGCAGCTCAAATGTCTAACCATAGTGGAATGGTTAAGTAAACTGTAACATAACAACACAGTGAAATATCACACTATCATTAAAACAATGCTTCTGAAGAATTTTAAATGACATGGGAAAATACTCATGATAACACTTTAATTGAAAAAAGCTGTATAGAAAATTATACGTACATTGTAAATTCAATTATGTAAAAATACTGCTCCCCATTAAATACTATTTTCAGAAAAAAATCTTGGACAAAAAATACAAAAATACAGTGGTTATCTCTGGATCAAGAAATTATTGTTAATTTAGATTTTCTTCTACACATTTTCTGAATTTTCCAGAGTTTCTAATTTATCCACTTATTCATTCATAGGAGTACATCCTCTATCTCTGGCACTGGTCCAGGCACCAATTTGAAAACCTACCTATGCATGGGACGGATGCTCAGGGATGGAGCGTTGGGATGACAGAGAGGGATGGGAGGGGGAGGGAGGTGGGAGGAGGGTTTGGGAGGGGGAGCACATGTGAATCCATGGCTGGTTCGTGTCGATGTATGGCAGAAACTACTACAATATTGTGGGGTAATTAGCCCCCAACTAAAATTAAAAAAAAAAAAAAAAAAAAAAAGAAAACCTACCTACATTCTCTCTGTCTACAATTGTGGAGTTGGAAGCAGACTGCTGGAGTTTAATCCTGATTCTGTTGCTCAGTGTCTACTCTGTCTATGCCTCTTTGTCTTCAGGAACAAAATACAGGATGATACTAGTAGCTATGTCATCGTGTGCTTGCAAGGATTAAACAACACGATACATAAAAAGAGCTTTGCTTAGGGCCCAGAAGCTAAAGTATATCAAAAGATAAACTAAAGTATATCTACCAGTGGGAAAGCCACTCAGAGAGAGCTCCTCCATCTCGTTCCTGCCTACTCAAAGTCCAGTCTGCATGGAGGTGTAGAGTGAAAAGGGTGTTCCTCTTCTCCATCAGTCCCCTTCCTTGCTACAGAATCCTGTTCCTATCCTCAGAGTTGCCACATGAAACAGTTTTGTTAGTTTGCTTACCTTTCCTTGAAATGCTTTCTCTGCATCTAATGCTTCGAGACAGATCTGATTGTGCCCATTTGTTAAATAAGGAAGAAGAGGCTGGAAGATGGTCAGCGGGGTGACCATTTTCACACAGATGGGCAGAGCCAATCTGGGAAGGCAGATGGGAAGGCAGATCCTGGTCCATCTAATATCAGTGTCCAGGCCTTCTGGATTGTCCTTTCATCCCTGAGCCCAGCCCCAGACAAGTTCTTTACCTTATAAAGAACCTCATTTCAAGGTAAATCAGATGGTAATGAACCTGCCTGCAATGCAGGAGACCAGAGTTCTATCCTTGGATCAGGACGATCCCTTGGAGAATGGAACAGCCAGCCACTCCAGTATTCTTGCCTGAAGAATTTCATGGACAGAGGAGCCTGGTGGGCTGTAGTCCATGAGTCACAAAGAGTTGGACACAACTGAGCAGTTAACATTTCCACTTTCAAGGTAAAAGCAGGATATTAGAAACTCTGAACTCAAAGCCACTTTATTTTTGTTTCCTACTGCCACTTACATCTTACTCTGTAGGGGTAGCCCTCCCATTTGTCCTTGAAGAGAACTTAAGCAGACTCATAACCTTTGTCTTTGACTTCAGTTGACCAAGGTCTGCGTTGCTGTGACCCAATTGGTGTTGAGGCATCTAGTCTCCTCTTCCCAGCTGGACTGGTTCCAGCACAGCCTGGGTACGAGAGAAGGGTGGGGCTGCTCCCTTTCTCCCTTCTTCTCCACCCACTCATTGTTGTCTCCACTGACAGTCCTGGGCCTGCAGGCTTTCAGCCTTTGGCAGATGTTTACAGCTGTCTCCTGCTCTGGTCGGCACATTTGGGAGTTCTGAGAGACCCCCCCCCCGCCACCGCTTTTCTGGGCCCTTGCAAGCACTCCATCACAGTGGGTAGGGCTTTTTTGGGTGGCCAGTCTTGACAACCTCACACTCAACAACTTCCTACGGGTGGATTCCACTTACCATGTCAAGCGACACTCTTGGGAAGGAGGATCCATTTCAGTATGATCCCAACATTCTCGGGTAACCAAAAACTTGACTCCCAAGATTTAGGAACCATTTCTTTTTGTCAAAGCAGGGGAGGGTAGCACATTTCTTGGCCAGTTACTTACAAATGAGATGGAGCCACCATGACTATTTCAGGTGTGTGTGTGTGTGTGTGTGTGTGTGTGTGTGTGGTTGTATGCACTCATGTGCATGTGTACTGGGTCTCTGATTTATAGAAAAAAATTGAAACTTAGAAAGCTGAGTGTCTTGGGTAAGATCTTGTGACTGTTGGTTTTGAAGTCAGAACTCAAACCCAGGTCTTCTGATTCTGGCCAGAACTCTCTCTCTTAAACAGCTTTGTTGTCTGTGAAAAGAGGAAATGAGATTGATTATCTTTAAGGGACTGCTCAAGTATTCCAGGGCTCTGAGATTATGCCTCTTCTCTGGCTTTAGAACGGACAATATCTCCTTGTCACAATACATGGATGGGGCTTCAGATTGTCCTTTATAGGTGACCTTGTTCACCATGGTTCAGGCTCATGAATGGCCTCTGTTAAGAATCAACAACAACTCCTGTTGGTTGGGGGCCACCTGGGTACCAAGCCCAGAATTTGGCACTTTGTACACATTATCTCTGAAAAACAATGGAGAAACATTAAGAGCAGTGGATAAGAAACACTAGAGGATGTTTTAAGCCTTGCTGTTTTTGTTGGTCAGCTGCTAAGTCATGTCCTACTCTTTGTGACTCTGTTGACTACATACAGCATGTGAGGTTCCCCTGTTCTTCACAATCTCCCAGTGCTTGCTCAAACTCATGTTTATTGAGTCAGTGATGTTATCTAGCCATCTTGTCTTCTGCTGCCCACCTCTCCTTTTGCCTTTAATCTTTCCAGCATTGGGGTCTTTTCCAATGAGTCAGTTCTTTGCATCAGGTGGCCAAAGTATTGGAGTTTCAGCTTCATCGGTCCTTCCAGTGAATATTCAGGCTTGATTTCCTTTAGGATTGACTGCTTTGATCTTGCAGTCCAAGGGACTCTCAAGAGTCTTCTTCATGACCACAATTCAAAAGCATCAATTCTTCAGCTCTCAGCCTTCTTTCTGGTCCAACTCTCACATCTGTACATGACTACTAGAAAAACCATAACTTTGACAATATGGACCTTTGTCAGCAAAATGATGTCTCTGCTTTTTAATATGCTGTCTAGGTTTGTTATAGTTTTCCTTCCAAGGAGCAAGCATGATTTCATTTCATAGCTGCAGTCACTGTCTGCAGTGATTTTGGAGCACAAGAAAATAAAATCTGTCACTGCTTCCACTTTTCCCCATCTATTTGCCATGAAGTGATGGGACCAGATGACAAGATCTTAGTTTTTTGAATGTTGAGTTTCAAGCCAGGTTTTTCAGTCTCCTCTTTCACCCTCCAGAGGCTCATGGATTGCAAGGCTATGATCCGTGAAGGGGGTATTAAGCCTTACTCTTTTCCAAAGAGAGGTCAAAGAAAAAGACCTAAAAAAAAATAAAATAAAATAAAGCCTACACGTGAATAGCAGCTTTACTTGTACTCATTATAAAATGGAAATAAGCCAAATGTCCATCAACTGATGAGTAGATAAACAAAGTGTGGTACATGCATGGATGTTACCCAACCTTAAAAAGGAATGAAGTACTGATACATACTACAAAATGGATGAACCCCGAAAATGTTAAGCTAAGTGAAAGAAGCCAGACACAAAAAGATAGTGTCTGATTCCTGTTACACAAAATGACTGAATAGGCAGATATATATATATATATATATATGTATGTATATATATATATATACGCACATCTATATGTATATGTATAAAGTGAATGGGTGGTTGCACAAGGCTGAAAGGAGGGGAGAACAGAGCTGGACTGCTAACAGGTTTTCCTCTGGGGTGATGGAAATGTTTGAAAAGTAGACAGTGATGATAGTTGCACAACTCTGTGAGTATACTAAAAACCATTGAATTGTACACTTTAAACGGGGTGGATTTTATGGTTTGTGAATTACATCTCAATTTTATGGTACATGAATTAAAATCTGCCCCCTCCTCCCCCAAAAAACACACCAAAACCCAAACGGCCAAGCCATGAGGATTTTACCTGGCTTGTTTGCTGAGGGACCTAGGAATCCAACTGTAAGAATTAATCAGTGCATTCACTTTGAAAATGGAATTACAGTGTGTGGTTGTGCTTCCAGAAATCCATCCCTTCTCAGTCTCTGTATTAGGACTGAGGCCTATTAGCTCCTATTGGAAGTCTAATCTCCTGCTGAAGATGTGAGAATAAGTAATTTACTTTCAGTCAATCAAACGTGTTAAGGGGGAACTCTCAAGGTAGCCCAGGGGAGGGGGGATTGTTTTGTTTTTCTAATGTTATTGAAAGCCCTGAAGAGCCACTGGCAGCTTCTCCGCAGCTGGGTGAGTTCTCTCGGCAGGGGGCCCAGTAGACTGGAATCCTCAGCAAATCATCCAGACAGCCGGGACCATGAAATCCAGCCAGACCCCCAAAAGGTGACCCCCGCAGCCCCAGCGCCCTCTGAAGCCCTCCGGGTAGGCTGGCTTCCATTTCTGGTCCAGCGTGGCCACTGAGGAATGCCAGACATCTCCACGCCTGCGGCCACAAGGCCACCAGGTGTGCCCAGGCTGGAGGGAAGTTTCAGTCCTGGGTGGTGTTTCTGCTCTTTCTCCCTGCCCCTCCTGGAAGCCCGCCCCAAACCTCCCCGCCTCCATCCCTCTCCTGTTTCTGCTCTGTTGTTGGCTGAGAGCTTGGACAAAGCCACGACTCTCTCCGCGGGCTGGGGAGACTGCTGGAGGCCCATCTTCTTGGGGGTATCATTTCTTCGGGAAATGGTTGGGCTAATTGGAGACAGGTGTCCCTAGGTGCTAACACGCAGACTCCCACTGGAGAAGTGGGTGCAAAGTCAAACCACATGGGCTACTTACAATAAGTGAGGTGTGAGCCGCTGGCCCTTTACCTCATCCTCCTTCTCCTGCTCCCGCCCTCTCCCTGCAGTCTGAAGGGGACAATCCCGCTCCATACCCCGACCCTGCCCCGATCCTGACTCACACTTCGGAGGTGGAGGGGGGGTACGGTTGTGGTTTCCGCATAGCACTTTGCTGGTACGGAGAAGTGAAGGGCAAAGGCTTCTCGGAATGGGATTCTGAGAAGAGCTGGGGACAGTACGTGGAAGTGGGTCATATGAAAAGAGACCCAAAGAACCGGGGCTGTTTTCCTGAAGCCTGGAGACCCTCTGTTCATATGCATTAGGAATCCACTTAGCTAGCAGGTTTGGAACTTTGGGGAAGAATACATTCAAACATTTTCAAGTCCTCTCTGGGTATCCAATCCCACTGGCCATTTTCCAGAAAAGAAAACTGAGGCTCCGGTGTGATCCCCACACAGGCAGAGTCAGGATAGGAGCTGATACTGTGGCCCCTATGTTAGGGCTTGTATTTATTTTGACTGTGGGTTAAATCTAAATGAGTTCAGAGACAGGTTCGGAGGGAGCATGGGCATGGATGAATTGCCATTTTGGTAATTCCCCTGCCTTCCTTCTTTTCATCTGCTGGATCCTCACTTGCTGTGTGGGGCAAAGCTTGTTAAGAGGGTAAGGGGGCAGGCTGTGGGCAAGGAGACTTCAGAGCCCCTGAAATCACACCTTAAACATTTCCCAATCCGTCCTATTGTCTGAGCTCCACAATATTAATGATTTCATTGCAAGGTGGGCTAGGGAATCTGAGATATTTTGATTTTAGCGACAAGGCTATTGTGTTGATAAATTCAGAAGTTGGGGCTGTGAGATGCGGCAGTGGGATCCAGTGGAGAGGGCACTGGACTGGAGGAAGGGAGTCCTGGGTTCCAGCCCGATTCTGCTACCAACTATTGTCTGAACTTTGCTAAGGGACTTCACTTGACTAGTTTTTAGCTTCCTAATCAGTAAAATAAATGCCTTTTTTATTCTAAGTGTTGCCTTTGCTCTGCCAAAGCTTTTCATTTTCTTTAGTCCTACCCGTCTATTTTTGCTTTGGTTGCCTGTACTTTTGGTGTAACGGCAAAAAGATCATTGTCAAGATCAATGTTAAGAAACTTTTCCCCTATGTTGAGTGTCAAATCTTATGTTTATTTCTTTAACTCATTTCTGAGTTGACTTTTTGTGTATGGTGCAAGAGAGAGGCTCGATTTCATTCTTTTGGAAGTAGATACTCAATCTTCCCCAAGTCTTCCCTCTTCTTTTGTTGAAGAGACTATTCTTTCCCCATTGTGTATTCTTGACACCCTTGTTGAAAATCAGTTGGCTGTATACATGTGGGTTTATTTCTGGAGGTTTTATTCTGTTCCATTGGTCTCTGTGTCTATCTCACAATCTATGTAACATGAGAAAATATTTCCAAATCATTTATCTGATAAGGGGTTAATATCCAAAATATAGTTTTTAAAAAAGAAATTTCTACAACTCAATAACAAAATAACAAATAACCTGATTAAAAAATGGGAAAAGGCCATTTTTCCAGTGAAGAGAGCCATTCAACCAGGCATATTAAAAGGTTCTTGAGATTACTAATTATCAGGGAAATGAACATCAAAACCACCATAAGCTATCACCTCATACCTGATAGGGTATCTATCAGAATGGCTATTATATGAAAACAATAAGAACAACAACAAAAGATAACAAGTATTGGTGAGGATGTGGAGAAATTGGAACTCTTGTAAGGTGAGATTCCATTTCCAGTTGATAAGGATGTAAAATGGTGCATCCACTATGGAGGTTCTCAAAAAATTAAAAATAGAACTACTATACAATATAGAAATTGCACTTCACTTTATTATGCTTTAAAGATATTGAGGATTTTTTAAAATATAAATTGAAGGTTTGTGGCAACCTTCCATGGAGCAAGTCTATGGGTGCAATTTTCTGAGCAGCATTAGCTCACCTTCCTGTGTCATATTTTGGTAATTCTAGAAGTATTTCAAACTACTTCATTATTCATATATTTGTTGTGAGGTCTGTGATCAGTGATCTTTGATACTACTACTACAACTCAAATGATAGCTAGCATTTTAAGCAAAAATTATTTTTTAATTGAGGTGTGTACATTTTTAAGATATAATGTTACACACTTAATAGACTATAGTCTATTGTAAATATAACTTTTATATCCACTGGAGAACCAAAAAATTCATGTGATTCACTTTATTGCAGTGGTCTGGAGCCAAACCAGCAACATCTCTGAGGTATGCCTATATTGGGTTTCCCTGGTGGCTCAGATGGTAAAGAATGCCTGTATGTCCAAAAAAAATTGAAATCAAGATATTGAAGAGATCTCTGCACTCCCATGTTCATTGGTGTATTATTCACAACAGCCAAGACTTGGGAACAAAAACCCATGTTTCTGTTGACAGATGAATGGATAAAGATATTGTGGCCTACACATACAGTGGCATATTGTTATTGTTCAGTCATGTCTGACTCTTTGTGACCCCATGGACTGTAGCCCACCAGGCTCCCTGCTCATGGGGTTCTCCAGGCAAGAATACTGGAGAGGGTTGTCATTTCCTTCTCCAGGAGATCTTCCCAACCTAGGGATTGAACCCACATACCCTGCATTGGCAGGCAAATTCTTTGCCACTCAGTCACCAAGGAAGCCCACAGTGGAATATTATTTAGCCTTAAAAAGGAAGGAAATTCTACCATTTGCAAAAATAGATGAATCTGGAAGATATTATGCCAATTGAAATGTCAGTCACAGAAAGACAAATGCTGTATAATTCCACTTATATTTGGAATCTAAAATAGCCAAATTCATGTTATTGTTAGTCAGTCGCTCAGTCATGTCGGACTCTCTGTGCCCCACGAACACCAGGCTTCCCTGTCCTTCACTATCTCTCAGAGTTTGCTCAAACTCATGTCCATTGAGTTGATGATGCCATCCAACCATCTCATCCTCTATTGCACCCTTCTCCTCCTGCTCCCATTCTTTCCCAACGTCAGGGTCTTTTCCAAAGAGTCAAACTAGTAGAAGCAGCGAATAGAATGGTGGTTGTTTGGGGCTGGATGGAGGAGAAAATGTCAAGTTGCTATTCAATCAGTATAAAGGTTTAAATATACACAGTAAATAAGTCCTAGAGATCTGCTGTATAATATAGTGCCTATTGTTAACAATATGGTGTTGTACATTTAATTAAAAACTTAACAGGGCAGATCTCATAATAATTCTTAGCACAAAATTAAAAACATGACAAAAGAAAATGTTGGAGGTGATGGATATGTTTATTTCCACGATTATGGTGATAGTATCACAAGTGTATGCATATGTCTAACCTTATCAAATTGTATACACTGAATGTGTACTTGTTTTTGGTTTATGAATTCTACCTCAATAAAGCTGTTAAAAACAAGCAAAAAGACTGAAACTTTCTGCTGGACACTAGACATATTAGTTGCCTATCAAATTACCATCAGCTTTTTTCCTCTTTGCTTGCCTTCTGGATAGAGGCTAAAAAAATCAGATCCTCTCTTTCCCAGTCTTCCTTGTAGTGAGGGGTAGTCATGTGACTCAGTCCTGGCCAGTGAAAATAAGAGAGAAGTCTGGAACACCTGGAAAAAGCTGTTCCTTCTCACTAAAAGGACAGAAGTTCCAGATGAGAAGCCGCTTTTCCACACATTCCTTTCCTTGCTACTTGGGACATGACTGAGTGAGGATGTGACTCCTGGAGCTACAGCAACCATCTTGTGGTTATGAGGTGAGACCAAATGAAAGAAGTCAAGACACTGAGGTTGTATAACAGAGAGCTAGGTCCTTAACATGACTGAGCTGCTGATCCAACCTTAGCACCACAGTCTCAATATTTCTTGTCACAGAGATTGTTAAGTGCCTTTATTATTTAAGCTATTCTTAGGCAAATGCCACACATACAGTCAAACATATCATGATACACTAACATCTTACAATTCTGTAACATGTATGATCCATTTACAGAAGACAACTAAAGTCCCTGGGAATGATGAATGTTCGTTCTGTTAGTATCACTCTTTGTCTTGTGGCCTCTTCACCTGGCTTCCTCCTATCTATCCTTCAGGACAGACATTCCTTTCTTAGAGAAGCCTCTGCTCCCACCCTGTATACTGGGAAGGCTGTCCTTGCTCGAGCCATTTGCCTTTACCTGACTTGTGCATTGCAGTTACCTGGGCACCTGCTCATCTTCCTCACTGAACTATGAGCTCCTGCAGGGCAGAGGCCTTCTCTTCTTCATACACACACATCTCTAACATCTTGGAAAGCTAATTAGCTTTCCAAAGCTAAGGCTATGAGTGGCAAATCCACATATCAAACTAGCTTAGAGAAAGGGGAGACATTGAACAGGAGGAGGTATGGCACAAACTCAAATGGATATTTGAATAGTCAAATAAATGGCCCCCGGAGCACGTGGAATCAGGAGTTCAGCTGTCTCCAGTATTCACTCCTTGTGTATCTCTGTTTCTCCCTTTTTCTCTGTCATTTTTGCTTCTCTCTATGTGTTTACTTCATTAACTTTCGTTGCTTCCTCCACATGGTGGGAGACATTGGCACTCAGTTTTTGGACCTCTGGTCACAGAATGTTTGCCTCTGGAGAGGGACTGACTTTCTCAGCTCCTTCTTGAAAAATTCCCTGGGGAAGAATCTTATCCACCAGGGTGGGTGGGGTCATGCAGGCACAGGGCAGCTCCTGCTGTCCCGATGTCTGCAGTAAGGGGAAGGCAAGTTACCCCACAGGAGAGTGAATTCCCAGGTGGGATGGTGGAGGTACCAGCAGACACAGCAAAGGGCTTCCATTGCATCTAAGGTAGTCCCTCAGAGAAGGGACCAAGAAGCTAGTCCACGGAGGGTGGGATCAACAGAGTCTTCTGGATGGGGAGCAGCCTCTACCCATAGGGGAGGGGCTGGAGCAGGAAACCACAGGGTGAGCATCTTGTCCCCACTCTCCAGCTTCCCAGACACACTCCTACCATCCAGTGCTCAGCTGCCTCTGAGGAGAAGGAACAACTCCCAGGGAACCGGGACCTCAGAAGTGTTCCCTGTAGGGAAGAGCAGGGGTACCAGGGAGGAAGTCTGGACAAGAAGTGGAGAAGAAATGGGAGGGGAGAGGAAGTCAGAAAAGGTGGGGGAGAGGAAAGGAAGAGAGGAGTGACAGGAGATGAAAGTGCAAGGGCACAAAGGAGAGACAAGGAAACAGAGGAGAGGAGAGAAAAGGCAGGAAAGGACCACTATCTGTGCTCCCATGTGCCAGGCCCTTCCATGCCCCCTTCATCTGTCTGACAGCTTTTCAGGAAGACACAGGCACCCACCTCAAAGAGGAGAAAGTGAGGGTCTAGAAGCGTCACAGCTTTCCCTGTGTCCCCTTCTCGGCAGTTGACCTGTCACGAGGATCTTGAGAGCGGGGCTCTGTCTTTACTATTCATCTCTTCAATTTCAGCACTAAGCATAAGGCCTGACACATCATAGGCATCTGAGAACTCTCGTGGATGAATGAATGGTGAGCAACGCAGAAGCGTCTTAGTTTAATCATGGGTGTATAGCAGCCAGCTTTTGCTAGGCAGTTACTATGTGCCAAGTACTTTACTTCATTTTGCTCTTTCCACCTCAGCAGTGTGGGGAACGTTGGTATCCCCCCATTCTTCAGACAAGGACGTGGAGGCTCGGAGAGGTAACTCACCCAGGGTCATATGGCTAGGAAGTAGCAAAGGCAGAATTTGAACCCAGGTCTTCTCAGACTGTTCTGCTCTTTCCATGATGTACCCTGTAAGACTGAGGACAGAAAGAGGAGAAAGGAAGAAATGGAAGGTAAAAATCTGAGTTCAGGAGGAGGAAAGAGGGGAAGTAAAGGGGGAGGGAGAGAGAACCACAGAGGGAAGGGGGACAATGAGGGGCTTCCACAGGGCTGCCCAGTGCTCCTCTGGACACTAAGCACCTTGGCCATCTCTAGATGCCAACCCCTTGGGGGTGGGGAAACGACTCATGGCGCTCAGGCTGAGCTCTGTTGGTCTACCTCCCTGTGGCCGCTGTGGGGATACACCTGGGTTACTGTTTGCCGGACTGAGCAGGTGGGCTCTGAGACAGTTTCTAGAGGAGGTGTGGGGTAGTTGGGGGCTGCCAGCACTCTCTGAGCAACACCCCAAGAGGCTGGTGGGGGTGCATGATCCGTTGGAGGCTGGCTGACTTTTCCCCTTGGTCCTGGAACCTCTACCTGAGTGCCCACTGGTACCTGAGTGACCCTGGGAAAGGATTTTGGTTTTTCCTTTCCCCACTACTCTTGGAGAATGAAGCCCTCATCCTATTAACCCTACCATTCAATTAGTGAAAAACATGAATCAGATAGCAATCCTTCTGCACCCACTGACAACTCAAGCCTTCATTCAAGGACTCCTCCTACACATATGGTAGGCAGGATGTCACCTCAGTGGTAGGGAGAAGCTGGCTGTATATTGGAGTGGAAAGACCCTGGGAAACCCTCTTCAGTGGGTTTTTAGAGAAAGTCCCTCAGGTAATCCAGCCTAGCACCAGTTCATAGACCTGTGGACCCCTCTACTCACCCACCCACTGGAAGAGTGGGTCCTAAACAGGGTGCCATATGGGAATCACCCAACGTTCTTGAACTCTAGTACTTGTCTCCAAGAGGAGGCTCTTGTTCATCTATGGTTAGCCTCAATATGTATGGCTGATCTTTAAGTCAATTTCCTTTCCTGTTTCTTTCCCCTGGTCCTGGGGAGAAACAGTCCATAAATCTCACCATAAATGAGGTTTTTCACATAAGTGGGGTTATCTATTTGAACCTGGAGTTGGCATACAAACCATAAGTGCTCATTGCCTTGATGGAGGGGCCACCAGTGAATCATCTGGGAAGGTGAAAAGAGCAGGAATCTGTGGACAGGCTGAGTGGGAAGGGTAAGCTGGAGCACTGTGTAGAGTTGTCCCATTCAAAAAGGGCAGGAGTGTTTCTCTGCCACATTGCTTCTTCCCTTTATCCAAGTGTAGAAGTGGCTGCCACCTTTCTCAGCAAACCAGCTTGGGCCCCCTGCCCTGTATCAGGACTTGGTAGCATCTGCTGTGGGTGGCTTTCTTCATGCCTCTCTCTGGTGGTAGAATTCTGGGTGCGAGGAGGACTGTGGGATAGGCTGTATGTGTAAAGAAAAGGGTCAAGGCTGAGGGAGGGGAGACACAAGGAAAAGTCTTGTAGAAAACCCCACTGGAAGGTCTAAGAAGGATTTTAGGGTCCGACAGACTTAGACAACACAAGGACATTCTATGTGGGGGTCATCTACATGGGGGTTCATCCAACAGCTCTCACCAATCCCATTGTCCTAGACTTTGGAGGGAAGATAATCCACATATCGCTAGTCCTGTATCAATTCTCTGCTATGGGAAAAGCTTTCTCTATGTCAGGCTCTGATGGACAGGCAATGAATGAGACCTTGCCATTACCCATTCATCCATCCATTCAGGTTATACCACCGATTGATGTTGGTCTTACTAAACCAACTCAGATGCTGGAGTCTCCATGATGAACAGGGTTCTAGTCCTCAACTCTAGATGCAGAAACAGATGAGTCAAAAGTGCAGTGTGGGAGAGCAACAGTGGAGGGCATGATGGGTACCAGGATGAGAGAAAAGATGGAGGACGGGTTAGGTAAGAGGGAGGTGAGGAATCTGGGAGGAGACCGCTCCCTAAAAGAGATGCTGTTTGAGTTGAGTATTGAAGACAAAGGTAAGAGTAAGCAAGGAGTGTCTTAGGCAGGAGAAAAAGCATGAGCCTTGAGACACTACTGCTTGACCTGAATCCTGGCTCCAGGACATTTCTATTGGCGACTGGGCAAGTGACCCTTTTGTGCCTCATTTTTCCTTCTTGCAAATGGGCATTATATGGATACCCAGCTTTTAGGGTTATGGGCACTAGTGGTAAAAAAAAAAAGCCCACCTGCCAATGCGGAGACATAAGAGACACAGATTCAATTCCTGGGTCAGGAAGATCCCTTGGATAAGCAAATGGCAACCCACTCCAGTATTCTTGCCTAGAGAACCCCATGGATAGAGGAGTCTGGTGGGCTATAGTCCGAAGGGTCACAAATAATCAGACACGACTGAAGTGAATTAGCACAAATGCACAAGCATTAAACACGTCAGTAGAGTACTGTGTTGGACATATGGTTTACTATGATGCTTACTAGTATTGGTCATGGAACAGTGTGGCCCGTTTGGGGAATTGAAGTAGTTCCAGTAGACAATAGCATGGGTTGGGGCAGGATCGCAGGGGAAGATGGAACTGGAGAATAAGCAATCTATCTGCTGGAGTTGCCCTTTCTCCTATGGAGAGGATGGGGAACCAGCGGAGTTTTCTTTGAAGAGCTTGGTAGATTCATAAGCAAGAAAATTACATTTTCCTTAAGGAAATCATGAACACAGGAGGCAAAGACCACAACAACAATATGATAAGTGAAAAGTGATTCAGGTCTAAAGAGCTGTAACAGTTCAGAGTAGGTGAGATCAGAGGCCATGCAGAGAAGAAGGCTTCACAGCAAGGGCATTGGAGCTGGGAGTCCAGACCATGTTGAATTATTCAGTTTAAGAATACCCTTGTTGGGGCTGGCACATTCTGCTTTACAGATTGCTGTCACTTACCTGATCTCAATAACTGCAGAGGAAGGCTAACTAGGGGAGGGTTTATATCACTATGGTGCAGCTTCGAGAACATACATCCTGATCCCAGGTCATTGGCTGGGCACTGAGAGAACTAGCACTAAAGTCAGGTGTCACTCTGGCCTCTGATTCTGCACCTGTCACTGAAAAAGGGGACTGAGCTTGAGGGCAGACAAGCCCTGTCAAGGGGAGCAGACTGGCAGCCACTGGCCAGAGTGCAGGGTGACCCTGGAACTGAAGCCATTCCTGGGTCACAGGGAATTTAAACTTGAGAAGCCTGGATGAGAGTGTTTGTGCATAGGGAGTGGGCCCTGAGAGAGAAGCAGGAATCAACAGAGAGGAGCTGAATTACAGACATGGATTGGTCCAGTGATTGGGAGGAGAGATACTGAGAAGGAGAAATTGAGTAGCAGCTGTAAGAGAGACCCTAGGTCATCACAGCATTTTCTGTCCTGTTCCTGGGCTCTTCCTTTGTGGAAGAAATGAAAAGAGAGTGGAGGGGAAGCTCCAGAGGGATGTGTGGGCCAGGTGTGCTCACTGCGGCCTATAGCCTGGGGCCAGGCGCCAGAAGGTAATTACAGAAGTAGGGAGCAAATGCCTGGAAATGTAAAGCAACTGCACGTTGTCATTATCCATACTTGCAGTCAGAGGGCTCATCTTATTGAATGGAGTATTGGCCAGTTTGGATACTGTTGGATTCTATGCCAAGTCACTGTCTTAGTCTGTTAGGGCTGCTGTAAGAGAATATCATAGACTGTGGCTTACAAGCAACAGAAATTTACTTTTTATAGTTCTGGGGGCTGGGAAATCAAGATAAAGGCATCAGCAGATTTGGTGTCTGGTGAAGGCCCATTTTCTGGTTCATAGATAACCATCTTTTCACTGTTTCCTTACATTGTGGAAGGAACAGGGAACTCTCAGGTCTTTTTTTTTTTTTAAATAAGGGCACTAATCTTATTAATGAGGACTCCATCCTCATGACCTAATTACCTTCCAAAGGTCCCTTCTCCAAATACCATCACATTGGGCATTAGAATTTAACATACAAATTTGGAGATGGGGGGAATCACAAGTATTCAGTCTCTGGCAGTTACTGAGTCACACATGGTATGTGCTGCATGCTTGTCACACACAGCAGGGACACATGGCCTTTATCACAGGTAGTTGGGAGGGTTTAGGGTCTGCAGTATGAACAGGGGCTAGGTTAAGTCTGGTTGTTCTAATATGCTGTTGGGAGAACTAGAGTGAAGTGTGATGGGAAATCTACATCTGTGTGTTTGTTTGTTGTAACGAGGGATGATTGACTTTGAACTGGTAAGTCACAGATTGTAAACTGGTGACCTGTCAGCCAACTGTGGCCCTTGGACATTTTTGCTTGGCCTGCACATGCAGGTTCCCATACTATTTGGAAAAACTGAATCACATGTCAACTAATTTCATAAAATTTGGATATTGCTTTTATGAAAAATCAGCTTACCTGGCAAAACTGGGCCACACTTCTGCTTGTCCCTAGTTGGCTGATGCTAAGCAGTGGCTGCCCCTCTAGATGGGGCATGTGCCCCTCAATTCTCATCTCACCTTCTCTGCTCAGACCTGGCCAGTTTCACTAATTTATGTAGTCAGGTCTGGTCTCTGTAGACTTTTTGACATGCTTAAGTCAATTCAATTTGATTCATGAAAATTTAATCAGGTGTCTATTATGTGACTAGTACTGGATAATTTTTTTTTAATCAGATACTTATTATATTTTGTGGAGGATAAAAAAGTTTTTTAAAAAAGATGATTTCTCGTGCAAAGAGAATGCCACCTTGACAGAAGGTAGGTTGTAGATATGAGATGCAGCAAGAGTCCCAAGCAAAAAGGTATATTGTTGGTGAGCAACAGATACTTCCAGTAAAGGAACAATTACTAGTTTGAGTTGCTTATACTCATAGACAGAGTACATTTTCAAAACCTTTCATGCACAGCTCTTGCTTTGATGAACCCTGGTGAGATAGGTAGGACATGAATTAGTCCTTTTGCTTTACTAAGGAAGGTACTGAGGCCAAGCAATGTCTTGGCCAGGTCTACCATCAAGGCTTAGAGTCTAAGCCAGGCCTCTGCATTCCAATCCAGTGCTCTTTCAAACCAAGCCAGGTGTCTGGGGATGGATTCTACTGCCAGCAAGGAAGGCTCATGTGGTTTGGAGACTCTGACTGAATGATGATTTCAATATGGAAGAATCATCCCGCCAAGAATAATTCATCAAAGAGTGAATCAGTTCAGAAAAGGACACACCCAAACCATGTCATCACCTGGGGAATGAGTTCTCATCTTTAAGTGCAAGTCAAGCCTTACGAAGTTTGAAAGAAGCCATTTGGCCTGGCCCATTTCCTGCACTGTGAAGTCGTAGGTATATTTGATGATTTGGGCTGGAGTCTTTGCTGCAGACATCCCAGTTTCCTTAACCATAGAGAGATCTGTGGAGTGGAGGCAGTGCCGGCTGAGCATCTAGGGTAATGCACAAGGACTGGGTGAGCCAAGTCCCCAAGGCAGCTATCTTCTCTCTTTATCCCCAGTTTTCCTACCCAGCTTCTGAGTAGCTCATTTTGCCTCTGAGTCCAGCCTGGGTGGTATCCACCAGTTTGCTGCTTCCCTGTGGGGAGATAGAAGGGGATATAGAGAGGATGCTCCAGAGACATCTCTCCAGCTTAGAGGCAGAAAAATCTAATAGCTACGTGGTCAAGATGCCAGAATATGTAAGGAAAGGTGTAGAGGATAATCCATGTAGCAAAAGAGGTCATTTTGTCAGTGCCCACTACAAACGAGTACTGTCAGTTACTTTGTTTGTGTACGATCTTAATTCAGTTTTAAATAAATCCGAAGTTATCTGACTCCAAGACTCATATTTCCCACCCACTACCCTCCAAACCTCACTGTGTGTCCTCTGATTGACAATGGAGGTTCAAGGACATTTGTCCCTTTTTCTCTGCTCTCTTCCATCTAGGTGACAGTTTGTTGAATAGATAGCGTAAGTCATTGACCAATAAACAGATACACATTGCATGCAGCAAATTACAATAATTAGATTGTAACATCGATCATTTTCACATCTGTAGTCCTTATGTTTGTGTTTGAAATGGCCTGTAGGATTGAAGATGAGCATGGAAGGAAATAATTACATGTTCTCTGAATAAAATCTGCAACAAATTACCTATAAAACTATAACTATCCAAACAGGATGACATTTACTTTATAAATTCATGACTCCCTTTCTTTAAAGTTTGCTAAAAAGAGAGCAAAGTAATTACAGTTTCTCTGATTGATTAAGCATGACATATATTCTAATATGAAAGTAACGCTTGTCCTTTGTTACACCATCGTTTGGCTTACAGTAATTTGTAAGGTAGCAGATAGAATTATTTCAGAGCTGCTAGCCTGAACTTTGCTATACTAAAAATAGAATCTTGGGTCTCCTTTGGTTCAACCAAGAATTCATATTCAGTCTCCATGTTTCAACTTCCATATAGATCTGAAATGATGTTGCAGCTATTAGAGCCTCTTTGTTTTTCCCTCTTGTACATCAGAAAACACATGTTGCCACATTTGGTTTGGAAAAAAAAACACCTGCTAAGATTCCCTTTAAAGCAATTATGTAGTTAGTGGTCTGTCAGATGGAGTGTTTTTCACCTTCGGAATAAAATAATGTTAGACATGACTGAGAAAAAAGACACACATAATTTAGAACATCAATAAAATATGCTACTTGTCAAGCTATGAGGAGGAGGACTGTTCAATTCAAAGCAGCAATTATTTAAAAAATTGGTCAAGACCACATATTTTGAGAAGATTACCATTACTAATGCAGCAATTGATTATTTTAAAAATCCATACAAATGAAAGGAGAATTAGAAACAAAATATAATAATGGCAGCACACATATACTACGCCTATTATGTGGTAAGCATTATTCCAAATATGTGTTAACTCGATTAATTCTTGCAAGAACCCTATGAACTAGATCATATTATGAGCTCCTTTTCCCAGATGTGGACAGAGAAGCCCTAAGAGGTTAAGAACTTCTCCAACGTCAAACAGTTTTGAAATTCTAGATATCCAGTTATCTTCAGGTCATGCTGCTGGAATATTCTATGGAAGGAAATAGTAGACTTCTTGGGTTAAAGAAGTTGAAGGATAAACTCTCAACAGGAAAGTGGTGGTATAAGCCTTTCCCTGGACCCCTGCCTCATCCTAGAACAGAATGGTCTGTGGGCCTCTGAGCCCCTCTGGTCTTGGCTACCCCCAAGAACCCAGAGACCCCTGTATGGTAGTAGACCAATAGCTCTGGTGGTTCACTCAGGCTCCTGGCCCAACCTCGTTCCCTCGGACTTCTCTGGCTGAGCTGAATTTCGACCCCAATCCCATTTCATCTGCCTTTTCTAATTCTGTGCTGCCTCTGTCTCCCTGGGCCTGGAGAACTAGCTCATATGTTGTCTTCTTTGGGAAGACTGTGCTCAATGCCTCAAACAAATCCAAAAGAAGACATTCGAGGGTCTAAGTCCTAGCTCTGTTACTTACTATTACCTGGATGACTCTCAAGCTTTATTTCAGGGCTTCTTGATTCAGTTTGCTCATGTGCAAAATGGGGGTTTTCAGGGTATTTGTGAAGATCACATGATATATATCAAGCAATGGATTCATGGCATATGCTGGAGGGTTAGTACCCCCCTCTCTCCCTTCCTTTCTCCCTTCTTTTTTAAAAGATTACCTCTCTCTGGGTCTCAGATTCTCATTGAAAAGGGAAGGGACTAGGCTGTTGGTATCCCTTCACTTTCATATTCTGTGGTTCAAAACTGTGATTATTGAATAATTGAGATACCTACAAGCTAGTTTGTATTTCAAAGACCCAACTGTGGTCAGAGTGATATTCTTGCTAGATAGTTGAATAATTACTTATTAATTTAATGTACACACACTGAGTCAAAAGATAGACAAAATCATTTTGCCCTGTTGGAACTCAATCCAGTCAGGGAGAGAGATAGACAGACAGACAGGGGGTAAGTTTAGAATATAATCCATTGCAGGTTAGAATAGAATAGAGGCTTGCCTAAGTGTAACTAGCTTACAGGAGAAGATATCTGAGGATGCATTCAGTTCAATAATGAGCCTCCTCTGTGGTCTCCTGGTGCCACTTACATGGAGGTTCATGCTCAGTGTGGGGGCTTCTTCTCTTGCCCCAAACAGCAGCATCTTTGCTCCTAGCACCTTTACTACTAGGAACAACAGGCCACTGCATCCTTCATGAGGCCTGAAAGCTGAGTGAATTTGGAAGGAAGGATTTTCTTAGGCAATTAATGGGAAATTAATTCAGTCCCTAAAATTGATAGTGTGAAATGACACCCATGTCTGGAGATGCCAGACAGCCAACAGCCTGACCACATCCTCTAGCTGGAAGGGTGGGGCCAGGTCCTTACCTCCTGGCAGGTCAGGCCAACTGGCTTCCTGTTGTTAGCTCCATGCGTGTGATGCCACTGGCCTTCTGGGAAGGGTGCCCTCTGTTCTCCCTTTGTTTGCCTCCCTTTCCCCTCCTACTTACCTGAGTTTTAGGAATGCATGCAATATTCAAGACCCCCTTAAAACTAGGGGCTCCCCATCTCTTGCTTTCCATCTTCTAAGCTACAGAATCATGGACATACACAATTGCTGGTAAACAGGGCTGAGGTAGTAACAATAGGTTCTACCATTTATGCTTTACCTGGTCTATGTTAGCTTTGCTAGTATAATTGAGATCAGGGAGGTTTAAGAATTTCACCTAAAGGTTGCATAGTTGGGAGGATGGAGTTTGAAATTCCACGTTCATTTACTGAGCAAATATGAAGCAAGAGTGACTACGCACCAGATGCTCAAGGGGAGAAGGACAAGGTTGCTGTGGTGGTCACAGGCTCATAGAGAAGGTGAGTGGAAAGTATTCTAACAGGGATAAGCACAGGTTTCAGCAGCAGCAGAGAGGCAGGGAATTCCAAGAAGGCTGCCTGGTGGAGGTGCCATGGGAGTTTAATTGCAGAGAATAAACAGTAGTTTTTCAGGTGAATGCAGGGGGGTGCTGTTGTTTAGTCACTAAGTCATATCTGCCTGTTTTGCGACCCCATGGACTAGCCCATCAAGCTCCTTTGTCCACGGGATTACCCAAGCCAGAATATTGGAGTGGGTTGCCATTTCCTTCTCCAGGGGATCTTCCCGACACAAGGATCAAACCCATGTCTCCTGCATTGGCAGGCAGATTCTTTACCACTGAGCCACCAGGGAAGCCTGAATGCAGGTGGTAGGCGAGGACATTCTGGGTTGAAGGAAAGGAGACGCCAAGGACCACACTGGCAAGTCTTAAGGACACTGCAGGTGGCAAAGGTTGACATGGTGTGGGATGGACTGGGGCTGGAGAGGTGGCTGAGGTCAGATCCCAAACAGTATGCGTGAGGACATACAAGGAGCCTGAACAGAAAAAAACAACCCTCAGACCATTTTAAGAACCTCCATCTCTTCCTTCATCAATGCGTCTTCTTTTTCAAGTGTTTAGGCAATCTATTTCTGTATAACCAACATGCTACATTTTAGTAGAGGAAAATGATCATCATTTTGTGCATTATGTACAGATGCTGTGGGTCAGGAGGTCATAAGGGGCACTGTGGGGCTGGGATGGCTGGGACTAGAGGAGGCACATCTGAGAAGACTTCTTCACTCCCAGGCCTGGCACCTGGCCAGAATGGCTGAGGGACAGGCCCCACTGGGACTGCTGATCAGGAGGCCTCCTTGAAGCTCTTCCAACACAGTGGCCTCTGATTCATCAGATGCCTTACCCAAGGGCTCCCATCTTTAGGAAGGAGCGGTCTGGTGAGCAAAGAAGATGGCGTACGGCCCTTTCTGACTCAGCCTTGAAAATCATAGTGTCATTCTCACCATTCCCCAGAGATCAGGCCAGTCATAGGCTGCAGGGCTCAAGGGGAAGGGTGTCAAAGAATTGGTGGCCATGTTTTAAAACTGCCATACCTAGTAAAGCCCACAGGTCTTGAGACCTAGTCACTTAACTCTTCTGTAGACTCATTAAATTTACTAATCCAAGATCTTAATGGTCTTTGAATCAGTGATTTCTAAAATCCTTTACCTCTAGTGAAACACAGGGAGGAAGAGCTGGTGTCAGGGTGAGAGAGGGATCCCTGCCCACCAGGAACGCCTCTCCCTCTAAATACATATTTAATAAACACATGTTTAAAGTAAATTTCTCAGAATTCTGTATGATCTGAGGAGCAAGGTTTCCAATTCCCTCTTTTAAAGTACTGTTTGCCTTTCATAAAGATTCAAGTGGATGACAAGTCTCCACTGGTATAAATCCAGACCCAGGAAACTCATAGGGACTTTTCAGGAGTGTCCCCACAGCTCATGCCACTCAGCAGGACATGTTCTACTCATACTTGGAGCCAGTTCTCTTTATGGTATCAAAAAAAAAAGTCTAAACCAACGGCTATCTGTATTACCTGCTCTGAAACCACCTTTTAAATGTCTGATTTCAGGTTTTGGCTTTTTTTTCTAGCTGGAGTTGCAGCCCTTCTCATCCTCATCTTCTGTTCTGTTGTTCCCCTCATCTTCCACTCTTCTGCCCATACAGCCTGAGTGCATAGAAAAAATGTTCCCCTTGGCTCCAGTCCTCAGGGCTGCAGAGCAGGGCAGTTTGGAGGTGTGGTTGCTTGGGCCATCTCCAGAAGACCGAGTGCATAGATAAGGGGACACAGGAGATGTGTCTCTAGTGTTATCTTCTCCTCCTCCTCTGGCCTCTTCTCCCCTGTGAGCTGCCCCAGGTGGGGGTGAGCGACGCATGGCCTTGGCTGACCTCTTGACTGTGATATGATGGAGGTCCTAGCTCTGTGTGCCTGGCTTTCTCCCACCAGCCTGCTGGGCAAGAGAAAAACTTTGGGTGTTATAGTCCAGGCAGGAAGGAAATGGAACCCTCGGATTGGGCCCACTTGGGGAGAATTTAATTAAGAGATTATTTCACAGAGATGGGGAGAGGGTAGGGAAGCCTTAAGGCGAGGAAGCCATCATCAGAATGTGAGGAAGAGAACTGTGTGAATGATGGCCCAGTAGGAGCTGGGACTCCTCTGTGGATGCAGTTGACCTGCAGTGTTCTCAGAGGGTGGGACCCTCATGAAAAGGAGTATCCCAGCTCTACTCACTTCCCTCCCTCCCCTCTTGGACTTCCCAGGGGGTACAGGGGTAAAGAATCTGCGTGGAATGCAGAAGACACAGGAGATGCAGGTTCGATCCCTGATTTGGGAAGATCCCTGCAAAAGGAAATGGCAACCCACTCCAGTATTCTTGCCTGGAGAATCCCATGGACACAGGATCCTGGCAGGCTACAGTTCATGGGGTCGCAACCAGTCGGACACGACTGAGTGCTTGCACACCCACCCACACACACACACACAGCCTCCCCTCCCTCATCCTGACCGGTGCTTGCCTTGGTCCACCCAACAGGGAGTCCTGTGCAGTTGGGAAGCAAGCTGCAGGTCAGAAACCTAGAGCAGTGTCAGGGCTGGGAGAGTGTGGATCTGGGACAAACTGAAGATACCCAGAGGTGCGCTTACAGGTATTCATGCATACTATGCATCCAGGCCTTTATGTTTCCCATGTAACCTACGATATCTCTGCCAGTTAAGGATGTGCTCCATTTTACAGATTGGATCCTCAGGGCCATGAATGTACATCGGGCCCTCTCCGCACAGGTGAATGTAGTGTGAGGCTCCCTACCACCATGCTTGGCTCCCAGCCCAGAGGATGCCCCACAATTGCCCCACAGCTGCCTCTCTGAAACATTTCCGACACTCATCAGTCATAACAAGCTTCCTGCATCAACTTGCTTTCCCAAACGCAAGATTTCTTATTGCCAAGTGTAATTAACATGATACATTGACTTAGGGCACAGCTAACAAGCACATATTAATTCTGAAAAGTCAGGTTCTTTCACTGGAAATGAGCTGCTGATGAACACCTACCACAGGAGTTTAAAAGTGCAGGAAAGGGAGTGGGTAATTATGGGCTGGCACAACCCATAGGTCTGAGTTTCTGCCCCCTGGAAACGCCCTGACAATGAGTGATTGCCCTCCGAGTTGGGGAGGGGAGTGCTCAGGTTGCCCCATCTCTGCCCCCCCAATGCTCTGTCTCCCTCCACCCCACCCAGGGAGCATCTTGGTTCGGCCTGTCTCTCAATGTAGTTATCTCCGATCAGAACTTGTACCCGAGCTGTTCTTTGCCTAATTGCTTCCCCTGACTAGAAAATTTATACTCTTCTTTCCTCTCCTGACTTGCAGAGAAAACCCGCCCTTCTTGGGACACAGGTCACTGGGCCATCTTGGACAAACAATGGGAAACAAAACAGAGATGCTCAGATCCTGTCTGCCTCTCATTCAGGGCCTCCCTGACAGTTGGAATTTCCTTTAGAACTCTGGTTTCATGAGCCAGATGTTTCAGCAAATTCCCCTTTCTATCTCCTATCCCAATGGGGAGAGTAAACTTCTTTGCACATCTTCATGTTCTAGGGCGGGGACTTTCCCCCCATCCTTATTTGTGTGGGGGTGGCTATTTAGTTGTAGGGGCTCCATTCTGATCTCTGAACCTCTTCCCATACAAGTTGTCTCCTCTCTGTATTGAAAGCCAACAGGAGACTGAACACTGGGTTAGGAACGCTTTTTCCTTGTATAACAAGGAGGACGTCCGGGTTCAAGTTCCACCCTGCATTGTTTCAGCTATGGAAAGCTGGACAAGTCACAGCAACTTGTTAAATACCAGTTTCCCCAGTGGTAACTTGGTGGTGACGATCACCTCTCTTGGGTGGCTGTGGGTCAGTGACTTAGCACATGCAGACAGCTTTGCATGGTGTCACACTCGTCGAAGTATCCTGGGAAACACTCTTCCCTCTAACTCTCCCCTGGTGGCTCAGTGATAAAGAATCCTGCAATCTAGGATCCCTAGGTTGGGAAGATTCCCCAGAAGAGGGCATGGCAACCCACTGCAGTATTCTTGCCTGGAGAATCCTATGGACAGAGTAGCCTGGTGGGCTACAGTCCATGGGGTCTCAAAGAGTCGGACGTGACTGAAGTGACTGAGCCCTCTCATTGACTCTCCCTGCTCCACATACTGCCAAGCATGCCAGCAACTGCTGGGGCGGTCAAAAAGTTTGTATTTCTTGAGGAATGCGAGGAAACCACCACATACCTCTATTTAAAAACTTATTTTGTGGTTTCCTTGGTTATTTATAGAACTCTGACTTTCTCTTCCCCATCACTTTCCTCTTCACTTCTTTCTCCCATGTTTTCCATCTCCCCTTACAGACCAGTCTCCCTAAAGGATCCTGGATGCATGTGAGGGGCCTTGTTTCAATCCCTGCGGTTTCAGATGATCCTCTTTCTGTTGACAGGGGTCTTCTGGCTGAGTTCCTCTCAGGCTTTTTCTCCAGAAGTAAGGAAGGCTCTCTCTAGTAAACCTTTCCTCCACATCCGCAAAGCTGCTGTGCATCTTTTGCCTAATGAAACCGAATCCAATGCCTGAGCCTAGCCTCTTACCAGCAGGATTTCCAACGCTGTGTTTCTAGCTGGAGTCTTTTCTTGTTATCTAAGTTGACTCCCTCCTCACCTTCTTCAGCTTTCTGCCGCCTAACCTGGCCATGCTCCATTCCACTCTGTCGTGCGGTCCGCCCCTCTTCACTAGTGCCTCTGAACGGAATGAGTTAACTGCTTAACTGCATCTTCCAAGGACTTTAAGGACGTCTCTATATGGCCCTTTGCTCAGGTCTCCCCTCCCCACCAAAAAGAGGAATCACCATTAAAGATGAATTCCAGTTCAAAAGACAGTTCTCAGGCATCTCAAGCCATAGCTTGGACAGATTTTCTCCAAATGAATGTCCTTGGATTATTCATAGCCTCATCCCTGCCGGAGAGTAACCTCCCTCAGAGCTGCTCCTGGGCAGGAGAGAGGAGCCCTGAGCCTTCTCAGACTCCAGGGACTGGACTCCATCTCTGCAATTACAGAGCATGGATGCTGACACTCACTCCACTTCCCATTCTTGCAGCAGTCCCAAGGACACGTGGAATTTAAATACGACCAATAGTTCTTTTAACTCTCCTGCTTTAATAGCTATCAGATGGAAACTTTGGTTCCTTTTTATTAAACGAGGCTGGATGTCACCCAGAGAACTACTGTGCGGTGGAATTTCTATTCTGGATTTACTGTCTTTTGGTCGACTCCTTCTCCCCACCCCGACCTAGTTTTCATGGGGTCATTCCCAGGAAAGGCAGACTCTCCAGGCTTGCTCCCTAATCCTCCAACTACTGTTTCGATACAGAAAGCAACATTAGTCTAAAGTCAAATTCAGAGAGATATTCCCATTAAGCTTCTGTGAGACTGTATGTTAGTTGAACCAAGTCTAATCAATTATTTTTGAACATGAGTAGCCATCGGTCTAAACTCAGTGAACTGAGTTTCAATCAGGTTTCTTTGCAGTTTTTGCGGAAGAGGCTCCTGTGTTTCTGTGTCTTAAACACGAGTCTATTTGAACAACCCACCTTCTCATCTCCTGCTGGAGGCGATAGCAGCAAACTGGCTACTCCAAAGAGGGAATAGCTACCTTTTTACTGGTGTCCAGGAAGCATCAGTGGTCTGGGGACAGTCTAAGGATGGAGATGTCTCTCCCTCACAGCACCAGGAGCTTTTAGAAGCAAAAGGAAAGGGAATCAACTTTAATAAGCATGCCCTGTGTGCCAGCCCTGGGGTGAGAGCTCCCTACTGCTATTGTACTTTCTCTCCTAACATCCCTGCAGAAAAACTATTATGGCTTCATGCATGATCCACCAAGGCTCTGTGAGTTTGGCGTGGGTAGGTTCCCCAGAAGCAGATGCTGGGGGTTGGGGTACAGATGTTTATTAGACCTCAACACCTGTAAAAGGAGAGAGGGGGGACAGGACTGGGGAGAGGGAGAAGTTGAACTAGGGGTAGATCCAGCAAAGCCCCAGCCAAACTGGGAAGAGTTTACCCATCAGGACTGTTACATGTTGGCTGAACTGGCTAGGTCCTTACACCTAGCTGGACTAGTTGCTGTGTGGGGCTGCTTCAGGAAAATGTGGCCTCCCAAGTCCCTCTGTAAGGTGGGTTGTGGATGGTGCGCTTCTACATCTATCATGAAGGTAGCTCAGCCGGACTTTTATGCTGGGCCTGGAATTCATACGAACGTGTGATTGCCTACAAAACCACTCACTCTGCTACTTCATCACAGCGAATGCTCTCTGCAGAGAGGGAGCGAGTCTTCCTCTTGGGTTGGGAGTTATTTGTTTGACAGTATGAATTGTGGCTTTTCCTTCCTTTGCTCTTCTGGTGGGGAAGACACTCCAACTCCCTTTTGGGACTTCCTGACAGTGTAGTCAGTGGGGACTTTCAGGGTACCCAGAACCATCTGCTAACTGAGGCACCACAGCCAAGGGCCAGCCTACCATTTCCAGCTTGTAAAACTGGTGACTTTGAATAACAGAAATGTATTTCCTCACCATTCTGCAGGCCAGAAGCCTGAGATTAAGGTGTCAGCAGGGTTCGTCTCTTCTGAGGTCAGAGAGAGAGAATCTGTCCTGTGCCTCTCAGCTTCTGGTAGTTTGCGGGCAGTCTTTGGCATCACCTTGATCTCTTCATCTTCTCCCTGTGTATATGTCTCAGTGTCAAAATTTCTTTTCTTTATAAGGATGCAAAAGTAGGATTAGGACTCATCCTAATGACCTCCTTTTAACTTGTTACCTTTGTAAGGACCTTACATTCTGAGATGCTGGTGGCTTAGGATTCCAACATACCTCTTTTTGGGGTATACAATTTAATTCACATAAAGTATTTATACCACATGGTGTCTTTAAAAGGCTTTTACAGTCTCACATTCTGGCCTCCTATCTGAGGCCCCCAAGGGAGGCATGGGGGATGGCAATATGGTCCTCCCTGGCTGTGGCCCTGGGATTTAGTGATCTGTTCCAATCAACCATCCCACCTTGGTGGCTCAGAGGTAAAGAATCTGCTTACAATGCAGGAGAGCAGTGTTCGATCCTTGGCTCGGGAGGATTCCCTGAAGAAGGCAATGGCAACCCACCCCAGTATTCTTGCTAGGAGAATTCCATGGACAGAGGAGCCTGGCAGGCTACAGTCTACGGGATTGAAAAAGTTGGACACAACTGAGTGACTAAACTAAACCAAACTAAACCAATCATCCATAAGACCCAGCCATCTCAGAACCCATAGAAATCTTCCAGAAGTCTTCATGCTTTCATCTAGCCATTGTTTGCACACACTTTTGCCTTGGTTTCCTATTTTTTGTTAACTGTTTCATGGAAGCCCTAGGTCATTGGAGGAGACAATAGCTTGTAGGGGTTTTTGAGCTTTTCTCTCATATGTAATTGCTTACAGAACCAAACCAGTGAAGCAAATCAAGCCCAAGCTTCTCTTATTAAGGTCAAGGTGAAGTTATCTTAGAGACTGAGGCATAAGCTGGAGAGAGTCTCCTGGGGGAATTCTTGGGAATTAAACTCATGACCTTGATTAGGGTAAAACTATTTGATGATTTACTTTTCTTTGGGGGACGTTTCCTCCCTGAAAGTCAGCTTTCTTACTTAAACAATGAGGGTGGCTCAGATGGTAAAGAATCTGCCTGCAAAGTGGGAGACCTGGGTTTGATCCCTGGATCTGGAAGATCCCCTGGAGAAGGAAATGGCAACCCACTCCAGCATTCTTGCCTGGAGAATTCCATGGACAGAGAAGCCTGGTGGGCTACAGCTCTTGGGGTTACAAAGAGTCAGACACGACTGAGCAACTACACAATATACTAAAAAGATGCACAATGTGAGAGTTGTGAGTTTAAGTTTTACTGGGGACGAAATGAGGACTGCAGCCCAGGGGACAGCACCACAGATAGCTCTGAATAACTGTTGCAAAGAGGCAGTGGGGGAAGGTCAATGCATAAGATTTTGGTAAAGGGAGAATTCAGTGCAATCAAGTGCTTACTTTACAAAAGGTTTTCTGCTAGTCATGAGAAGCTGATGTCACCATGAAAGGATTTAGTGCTTTTCTAGATATAAGGAGAGACAAGGATTGGAATCATAAAATCAGTTCCTGAAAATATCTAGCTATCTAAAGACCTGTTCCACCAGTTTCCCTGGAGTACAGAGTGTCTCACTCTCCACCCTGAATTCCCCTCAATAGATGTGGAAGATCAGCAGCTGCAACAGCACAGGGTTCAGTTTCCACAGAGGCAGAAGGCAAATGCCCTTGTGTTGTTGGTCAGTCACTAGCAAATGCTTTTGAAAAGTGCCAATTTGTAGTTCACGAGGACTTAAACTAGATTATCCCCATGATCACTTCCAACTCTACAATCTCATGATGAACTATAATTCCTGTCACTTTTTATGGAAGATCTTTACATTCCTATCCAAAACTCGTCTTGATGCCCCTGTGAGATTTTTCAATATGGGAGCTGAAGTGAAGGGGAAAAAAGTATTTATTGGTATTTTCTTTCCTAAAAAAAGGGATTTGGTCAGGGCCACTCTAAAATAGACTCTAGAAACTCACAAATTTCAGCTACAAGTGTGGCTCTTTCTCCTTTGTGGTTTAGTATGTCACTGCAGAGCACTCGTCTGGGAAAGGGAGCTCTGAACCAGGTGGCGCAGATGGAGAAAACTGATAGACCTCTCCCTACGTCCCCTCCACACACTCACTGTCCACTCTTTTCTGCATATCCCACCCTCCCTTCCCTCTTGTGCAGGAAAGGAAGGTTTTCTGCATCTGAAGTCAAGGCCATGACCACATCCAGCACACTGACCACAGCAAGGGGTGGCGTCACATCCTCTTTGGGAAGTCACAGAGGCCAGTGCAGATCACTGTTGGTCATTGCCCAAACGGGAAAGAACATTTTTTCCCCAGATCATTATTAAGAATTTTATACAATCACACATGCTCATCTCTCTCACGTGCAGACATACACTCCCAAAGAGAAAAACTCATCCCTGAGTATTGGGTCATAAATTATATGAGGTACATTTCATTATAAAGTACATTTCTTTAGTCCTTTATGAATGTTCTCCACTTACCCCAAGGGGGTTGTAATGTACACTGACATCTTACTTTCTTCCAAGAAGCATTCCCTCGAATTGTTTAGTATGTGGGGCCTGGCTGGGCAAACAAACCTATGCTGGAAAATGAAGGCAGTCGACTCATAAATGGGAATACAATCACGCATCTATGCTTGGGCTCCAGGGAGCTCACATATAATCTTTAGAAAAGCTGGGTAAGTAAACATCAGAGAAAGAAAGGTCTGATGGAGAAAGGGGTCTGCATAAACAGTGAAATGCATAATTGCTATGGTCCAGGAAAATTGGAAGCCAAGTGATTCTAAAGCCAGAAAGCCATGAATGAGTATTTAACAAGTCGGTCCTCATTATGTCTGATTTTTCATTTTGATGGCTTACTGTATCAGTCCATCCCCTCCCCAGCCCCCATCTGATCCTTTCTAAGGCACATTCTCTTAAAGTGGAAAACCGTGGAAAGGTAAAAAATTGAGCAATTTAGAGACAACATCGAGGCCTTTCCACTTTCATCAGCTAACAAAACCAGCAGCAACAGAGGCAGTGGCAGGATCTTTGAGCGCTTGGGTCTTATTGAAACTGAAATAGCTCAGTTTTACCTTGCAGAAGATCGAAACCAAAGCTCATAAAATTGAACTCAGATGAAGAACACTTCTGTCTTTGGAGTGCTACTAAACAATCTGCAAATTATTTAAATTAAACCAACCCAGCCTTCAACATCTGCACACAAAATGCTTAAATTCCAAGTGCAACTTTACTGGCATAAGAAAATAATAAGGGGAGTTCAATTTGTGTCAGCATGGCTCAGGAAAATAAGATATCATGTCTTGCTGTCTGCTTGATGTCAACTTCTCAGATGCGAGCCCTAATGCCTCATCCTAGACTGTCCGCACCAGAGCCTGCCAAACAGAGAAGTTCAGCCAAAGTTCACCAAGCTACTACCAAATAGCTTTTTCCCCCCTCCTTTTTCAATCATTAGAAACCTTCTGTTTTATATTGTGCACACGTGATCATATCTACCTCTTAAAACATATATAACTCTATTAGCTTCTCTTATTCCTTGGGAATGCTGTCAGTTCTTTTCTGTGATGAGTTTGTTCCATGGCTTAGAGGTATTCAACTTTTAAACTTTCACTGCATTTACTAGATCCTATCTGAAATGCTTGGTCAGGAGACACAGATAAAATCTGTAATATTCAGGATGATTTGAAAATAATTCTTTTTTTAAATAAACAAATAAATAAGCAGAAGAAAAAAAGCAGACCAATCAATTACTGTTTCAGAGGGCTTCAGAAATGATTTTTCAGCCCTCTTTTCCTCCTCATTCAAATCAGAGGCTTACTTAGGGCTTGCCGGAGAACCTGTGCTAAGACTAGCATCCAGCTCTCCAAAAAATCCCCAGCATAGACTTCAGTTCTAATCTCTCCTTCAGTTGGGCTCTTTAGACGACCAACAGGGTAATCACACAGCCCATTTTTCTCATTTTCGTTGTTTAGTCTTGATTTACTTTAAATGACTGCAACTCTCATTCCTCCCTGTGAAACTGTGCACCCACGCTTTTAATCAGACAAAACCAGCATTTTAATGCTGCTGGGTGATGTATCAATTTAGGGTCCTGGGATGACCAAAGAGCTAGAATTTCACTCATCAGCAGAAATGCAGCTTTAGTAGGTGTGTGAAGACAAAAATAAGCACAGTGAAGTCTTTGATCTACTGCGTACATGTTCTATAAAAATACCTTTCCTATAGTGTAACATGTCACATTTAATCTATGTTCCATCTTTCCCATCTATCTTCCAACCATCACTTGGTCCTTTTTTTGAAGAACCAAACACCAATGCTCTAAACAGTCTTGTGGGAGAAATGTCTTCTTTGTTTCCATTTGGTGATGTGCTTAGGGTGGGGTGGGAAAACCCCACCAGGCAACAGGAAGAATAGCTCCTTGGCCTATAATGTTCAAACTCAATACTGGGCTACTCCCTTCTTACCGTTTCAAAGACAATTAAAATAATGTTGAAATTCACATTTCAGGTAAGTCATAGCTGATTATAAAACAGTTATATAAAAAAAGCTTCCTTTAAATTAGCTTTGATTCAGACAACTTTCAAACTCATGTTAAATACTTGTCTACCAGTTGCTGAGAATGGTTTCTTGAAGCAATTTGGATAAACTGGTACACATCAATCTGGTCTGAATACAGACAAAAGTGAAACAAATCCTAAAATATAGCAATATTAAAAGTATAATCTTATCCCATGCTGATCATTATTATCTTGATTTCTTTTCATCTTTCATATAGTAAAATAATTCCACTTAAGCACTGCATGTAGAGGAGCTGGTCTACTGATTCTTATTTTACTTAATCTGGTATCAATTACTGGCTGAGATTTGGAAAACTCAGTGTCTGTGTAGATGAAATGCTTTAATACCTTAGATAGTAGCTGGTTTCTGGGTTCAGCCTGAAATGGCATGGTCAGAAAAGTTTAAAATATTTTTGCTAGATTCAAAGATGAGCAAGATTAAAAATTCCCAAATGTGTATTTTGGAATCCCTCCAAAAACATTCCATCTTTATTCATTATTGGATATTGTCTTGATTAAAATTCCTGTTGGTTTGTTCTATGGTTAAGTAGTAATCTTGTATCTTAGCATTTGGAATGTATTGGTATCATGTGACGAGCACAGAGCCCGAATGAATATAGAGAGATCTCTTTCACAAGTCAACAAGGAGGACTTAGAGCGTTCAGATTTCAGCAGAGCTGTATGGGGGGAGATGGGAGTTATCTGCTCAGCACATTCTTTCCAAAAAGTGAGTCAGAAAGAGAACTGTTCAAAGCAAAATGATTTTTCCTACAATACCAATGTCCTGAATCAAGGCAGATTTCTCTAGAGGAAATAAGATATTTTCCCTTTTCTTTTTCTTTATCTCTTTTGTTCTATTTCTAGCATTTGGTGCCCTTTATTGCTAGTTTCACCCAGTAACATGTGAAAAATGTACTCGACAATGCAAAGCAGATGACTTGGTCACCATCTTCTGAGTCACCATTCTGTTCTCTGAATTCCTACAGTTGCATTTTAAAACCAGAAAATGATTCTGTTAGGAGCCAGAGAGAAGGAAAATAAAAATGAAAAAAAAGTGTGTCTACTTATACAGCCAACACAGATACCTTTGTGACTTGTCTCCCCCACTGGCAACCTGCTTGGCACTGGGCGTTCCTAGGGAGTTTAGGCCCAAACCCGAAGCCTGGAGAAGGTCTGGGAGAGCAGAGAAGTTCACTTTGGCAGGCTTGGCCGGCCTTTCATTTTATTTTACATCTTAATGGTTACATGGAAGTGAGCTCTGTGACAGGGAGGAAAGGGGAGGACATTGGCGAAGATCTGGGCCCCTTGAGGTGAGGTAAGCTATGTCCACTTCTTGTGTGCTGTAGATGCATCTGTTAGTTAGAAAAAGTCAGAGCCAAGGTTTTAGGCATAGACGCAACTTTTCAGAAAGTTGTCATGTATACCAAGTCACCCTCTAAGTCCTCTCTGGAGTGGTAGGTTGGAATATCTCATGAGATTGGGTGAAGATATGATCCCAGTGACCATGACTCTGGAGGAAAGAGTCAACTGACTGCTTTCATGGATGCAAAAGGGCACACAGTAGATGCTATATGCCTCTCTGGGCATCTGGAAGCATGCCTCCTAGGGATCTGGTCTTTGTCTTGGGGAAGTGGGTGGATTAGACCACATTTCATTAGAGTTTTATCAATGAACTTATTCACTAAGCATCTCACCCACCATATGCAGAGATAATGACCCAGAAGATGTCCAGTTTGCTGAACACGAGCTCTAAGAAGAAGGTTATGTCTGTTTCATTCTCACCTTAAGAACCAGTGCTTATGACAGTGGCTGCACATAAATATCTGTCAATGAATGAATGGTATGATATGAAGATGCTGAATCAAAAACCAGCCAATGTAGTGGTCAAGTGAATTTTGAGCATAGTGAGCCTATAATCACACTCAGTATCTTAACAAGCTAAGTTTTAAGAAGACTGAAGGAAAGGGAGAGTACATGGTAATAATCGTTGGCACTTGCATGTATTAGAAAATTTCTCCTATTCTTTGATGAGTAGATATGGTCCCATTTTCCAGATTAGGAAACTGAGGCTTGGAGAAGTTAAATCATTTGCCTAAAATCACACAGCTAATGAGTGATTGATATGTGGTTCAGACCCAGGGCTCCTATGTTGGAGTACATTTAAAAGATGTAATTACTCTAGCACTTCCTTACCAGAGTCTCACTACATCAGCATTTACGGATATATAAGACTGCTTACACTTGATGCTGGAAAAAAGTTTTAAAATCTTTTTCAAGGGAAGTTTTTAGAATTCTGTGATTCAAACCAGATTAAACAGGTGAAAGAGCCTTTTTAGACTGCTTGGCTTGACACTAAAAAATTTGTTCTGAATCCAGATCTAGGATAAATATATTAGCTTTTTCTAGTCAGGAGTTTACAGAAGCAAGAAATAAATCAACATGCCTTCAACCCCAGGAGGTTCATGGAAGAGAGAGATGGACGCTTGATCAGGTCTCAGAGGGCTCAGGCTTTAGTTCCAACTCTGCTTTTGAGCTGCTGTGTGATCTTGGATAAGTCCCTTCCCCTCTCAGGATGGCGGGCTTATCTATGATCAATTAAGGGAATAATAACCTTTGCTTTGCTTCCTGTGCTGTGCTTGGTCGCTCAGTCATGTCCAACTCTTTGCCACCCCATGGACTGTAGCCTACCAGGCTCTTTTGTCCGTGGGGGTTCTCCAGGCAAGAATACTGGAGTGAGTTCCCATGCCCTCCTCCAGGAGATCTTCCTGACCCAAGGATCAAATTAGGGTCTCCTGCATTGCAGATGGATTCTTTGCAAGTTGAGCTACCAGGGAAGCCCCTTGCTATGCTTACTGCTCAGATATTGGAATCAAGAGAAATAATGGAATTACAGTACTTTCAAAAGTTATAGCATCCAATTAAGAAACATTTAAGTTTGTGATGAAAGTGTACTACTTTCTGTTTGAATGGAGTTTGAGATTTTCCCCATCTAACTATTTTCCTAACTTAATTTTCATCTTCGAAGATAACACATACTTTTCTCATTTAGAATTTCACCAGGCTTTTTCACTGAGCCTAATGGCACTTTTCCCCCCTTTGACATTTGTGAATATTTCTCTGATTTTTTCCCTTTTTAATTTTAGCTCTATCAGAATTTACTGTTTTTCTCTAAGGCAACAAGTCCAAGTACCTGAATTCACCTCAAAGGGCACAGAGAGTTGAGACATTTCTCTCTGTACATACATTTCTAGAGTTGGCCCCAGATATGAAACATAATTATTGTGCTTTCTTGCCTGATATTAGACAAGTCTGAGGAGGCCTGGCGTACATTCCTTGGACTCATGAGTAATTATGGTGTTGGTGATGATCAGCTACTTTATAAGATCTTGAGTGCCTGAGATTCTAGTTTTTCTGTAATGCACATTGCCCATGAGTTTAATTACCACCATCTTGGTGCCTGACAAATATGCTTCACTTGTAAGCCTTGTACGTATTTATGTTCAGATGGGACTAAAGGGTGTGTATTTCTGAGTATTGTGACTGCTACACCCCATATATCCACAAAAATAGTCCTCCCAGATTCAGATTGGCTTTTGGTTTAATGACCCATGCATCTGATACTGTTTTCTTGGTTGGCAAAACTATTTTTCAAGTTTTCTTTTTCTCCACCTCCTTTCTTCTCCCTTCCTGCCTCTGTCTAAACTTTAGAATGCTGTGTTTCCTTTTGAAAGATTAGGTAAGAGGGAACATGTGTGTAAAGTCGTGGCCAACTCCCATGTGCTGAGGACTGGTGAGATAAAGGCTAAAGGCCAAATGACTTCAACACCTGACAAGTGTGTGGATCTCATTATGGCCATGGTGTCTGGGGGCCTTGAAAAATCAATAGATTTGCAGGATGCATGGTCAACATTTGGTGAGAAAGCAGGTCTTCAGTGATTTTGTTTCTAATCCATGGCAGAGGTATGTGTGTGTGCTCAGTCATGTCCGACTTTTTGCAACCCCATGGACTAGCCCACCAGGCTCCTCTCTTGATGGAATTTTCCAGGCAAGAATACTGGAGTGGATTGCCATTCCCTTCTCCAGGGATCGTCTCGACCTAGGATTGAACCTGTGTCTCTTGCATCTCCTGCACTGGCAGGTGGATTCTTTACTACTAGCACCACCTGGGAAGTCCATGGCCCTTCAAAAAAAAACAATCTTTTTGTCTCTTGGCAGGAAAGTTTCCATCTGTCCCATATATGTAGGGATTCACAGAGCTTGAAGCAGCATTTGAGATTATCTTGTCTAATGTGTTTATTTTATAAATGAATAGCACGAGCCCAGGAAGGAGAGTGTCCCAAAGCCTCATAACCTACCAGATTCCCTGACTCCCACCTCAGGCTTCCATCTTTCACACCTGCTGTCGTGGCGCTGACTCATATCCACTTATCCAGGGAGGGGATTTTGAGGACCTATTCTGCGCTTGGGGGTAAATAACTTGGTTTGGGGCTCACAAAGAAGTCATTCAGGCATAGTTTTGGCCTTCAAGGAATTTGTTAGCAAATTAGAGAGTCAAGACTAAGATGACACAACAGCCTCATGTGTAAATGGCTGCATATAGGTTGGAGTCAGGCTGCATATAGGTATTAATAAATGGATCTGTCAACCTGTTCCTCAGGATGTCAGTGTGGGGAAGGCTAGGCTTCTGGGAAGAGACTTGGAGGTAGAACTTTTGTAAGTTTGAAGTTTTGGAATTCCAGGAAGGAACAGGGCTTGCGAAAGTCTCAGAAGCCTGAAAGAACAGCCTGTGAGTAAGAGTTTGGAGGGAAGACAAGCCAACTTCTTAGTCCCTGTGTGGAGGGCGTGGCATGAGGTTGGCTCCACAGCATAGGAACACAATGCATACAGCCTTTTGTCCAGGCTAAGGTGTCTATTTCCTTGTGCAGGGAATGGACGTCCACTACAATTTTAAGTAGGGTGGTGAGGAGAACAAAAAGTGAAGATAACTGGTTAGAGGAAAGATTGGAGGGAGGTAATATCAGAAATGGGGAACTGATTGAGTTATTTTAGAAAAAGTCCCACGGTGAGGTGATGAACCCTCTGAACAGGAAATTGAGGGATACAAAGCAGCAAAGTGCCGAGGGAAACCCTTAACTCTGCGGAATTGCCTGGGTGAGGCTGAAAGTTGCAATGCAACTCCTAGAATGACTAAAATGGTTACCTTCCAGGATCTTGAGAGATTTGCTCTGGTTGCCCATTGGGCTCTTCCAGGAGGGCCAGCACAGGATATCCTTCTTCACCATTTAGAGGCAAAGCTGGAAGCAGGGAAAGAGGGACAGTTGCCCCACAAGACTTGGACATCTCAGGCTAACACTAAAATACCCAGTGGCTGGGTAGAGTGATGCGCCTGTATCCTGACTTGGCCGCTAACTTATCCCAAGCTGCAGTCAAGCCATTAACACATTTCAGACCTCAGGATTCTTGTGTGTGCTTCTGAGATGTGATAACACCTGTCCTAGCTACCTCACTCAGTGTTGTAAGAATCCAACTAGAGTATGTGTGAGCCATACATGGACTGTGATCACTGTCTGGTCACAGCTCTTGCTGCTGAGATGGTGGAACATTGGATGCAGGGAGAAACTACATGAGAGCAAGGACAAACTCCCTACTAAGAAAGTCACCACGTTTTGCCTTGGCAACTTTGACACTGCTTTTTTCACATTATTTTCCATTTGAGAAGAATTAGAAGTGGAAATAACTTAAGGATGCTGTTCAAACTCATTGCTCTGAGCTGCCCTAAACCAGATCTGATCAGGCTCTACTGGTAGAACTTTCAGAACTTGGGTGGCCCCAGCCAGTGCTGAAAAATCAGTGAAAGGATGGAAGAGAGAGGAGATGACTTTCAAGCTGTATTATTAATGTATTTTCTAAATTTTAATGACAACTCTTGTCTGAAATCATTATCAGCTTCTCAAACTCTCTGAACAGGGCTCTCCTTGGAGACTGGCTTGATCATAGGTTTAATTCCTGACTCCTTTCTAAAAGTAAAGAACCAGTTCATCTAGAATTCCATAAATGCCCCCTCCCAAAGGAAGAGACTGTGCCGGAGGCTGGAGACAGAATGGGGACCCTGTGGAAAGGGGGATTCTGAGTAAAGGAAAGAAGAAAAACATCTGAAACAGATCATTGAGCACCAACTGGTCTAGAGAATGAGGGGCATAAAAATATATGTATTTGAGTGCTTGCTGTGTGCTAGAACTTGTTTTTGATTCTGATTGTATAGTGTCAGAGTTTAAGACACTCTGGATGTTTTTCTGGAGGTCAATGAGGATTCAGTGATAGGTTTTGCTCTGCACAATGGCGTAGATACCACCTTGGAGAGCTCATTTGGGCTGTCATGCAGAGAGTAGATTTGGGGTGGGGGTTAGGATGCTGTGAATGAGAGACCAGTGTGGAGGCAGCGGAAGGAGGGGCAGGAAACAGCAGGTGTCCCCTGAACTAGGGCAGCGGTGGTAGAGAAGGACAGCTTTGGGAAATAGTTTGGTAACAAAAGTGAAAAGAGTTGACCATTGAGAAAACAGGTTTTTGTTCCCTGTATTTCCCTTATCCAGCACTTATGAGATGCTTAAACTCACAGACTTAGAATGCTTGTTGATTAATTTCTTGGTTCATCATATACCCTAAGGAAAAATTTTCCTGTTTAACCCATCCAGAGATGAGGATCAAAATTTAGCCATAAGTATGTTTATCACAATAATATTTTCCCCAATTTCTTTGAGATATAATTGACATACAGCACTGCTTAAGTTTAAGCTGTACAGCATAATGATTTGACTTGCATACATCATGAAATGATTGTCATAATAAGCTGACTGAACATCCATTGTCTTATATAGATACAACACTGAAGAAATAGAAAAGCATTGTTTTCCTTGTGATGATAATTCAGGATTTACTCAGTTAGCAACTTTCACTATAATATACAGCAGTGTTAAAATTATCTTTATCATGCTGTACAATACATCCCTAGTACCTATTTGTCTTATAACTTCAAGCTTGTACCTTTAGACCGCCTTCCCTTAATTCCCTTCCTCCAACCTCTACCTCTGGTAACCACAAATCTGATCTCTTTTTTTTATGGCTTTGTTTTTGAAGTATAATTGACCTATAGCACTACGTTAGTTCCTGGTACACAACATAGTGACTCAATATTTCTGTACATTTCAAAATGATTGCCAAGATAAGTCTAGCTGTCATCTGTCACCATAGAAAGACATTACATAATAATTGACTATATTCCTCTCACTGTACATTTCAGACTTGTGACTCATTTATTTTGTAACTGGAAGTTTGTGCTTCATAATCTCCCTCACCTATTTCTCTCCTCCTCTCAATTCTCTCCCCTCTGGCAACCACCTGTTTGTTCTCTCTTTCTGTTTAGTTATGTTTGCTAATTTGTTTTGTTTTTCAGATTACACTGGGAAATGAAAGTATCTCCTGCCATATCAATAAACAGGAAATGTCACAGCCATCAGTGATTTCTGGCCTCCAAATGTGAATGAGGGCTCCCAAAACTGTGATTCAGTGGATGCTGCCACCCCCCATGGTGATGGCTGAGGAGCTAGGGGAAAGCAAGAGGCAATGTGAACAAGGGAACAGGATTGGCCCCAGATAGCTGAGTTGCATAGGAAAGGAATGAATTCAGTGAGTCCAGAGACTTGCATCTTCCCATACATAGAATACTAAATTCCTTAACTTGATACCTGATCTTTGATGTTAAGACTGCCTGTTCCCTTTGTTACAAACTTGTATATAGCCTGACTTCTTCTCCTGCCTTCTTGGAGTAGTTTTCTCAGAGCTACTGAGATTCTGTCTCCCAGCCTCGGAGTTCTAAATATTCCCACCAAATAAAATGACTCTCTACTTTCAGGTTATGTCTACTAAAATAGACAACACATACAGGTGAAATCATACAGTATCTATCTTTTACTGTCTGACTTATGTACTTAGTATAATACCTTCTAAGTCCATCCATGTTATCATAGATGGTAAGATTTTTGTCTTTTTTATGGCTGAGTTAATATGTGTGTGTGTATATATACATATATATATATATATGTATATATACCACATTTCTTTATCTATTCATTTATGATGGATACTTGTTACTTCATATCTTTGCTATTGTAAATAAAGCTGTATGACCATAGGGATGTATATATTTTTTTGATTTAGTGTCATTTTTAATCACAAAATTATACTTAAATGAGGGAGGGCTCTTACGTTGGATAGAATATTTAAAATTATTAAAAATCACATTTTCAATAAACACGACATAGGAATGACATAGGCATTACAACATAGAAACTTCTTCTAATATAATGTTAAGCATAAACATAATACAAATTACGTATAGATAGTATCCTCATAACCAATTACAAAATACACACAGAGGAAAAAAAAGGGAAGAAAATATATCAACATGTTAATCATAGCTATCTTGAGTTGCAAGGCTAAGATTGTTGTTTATTCTTTCTACATTTTAATATTTTTCCAATTTTGCACTGTGGAGAGGTAGAAGTTTTGAAATTACTGTGGAAAAAAAAAATCCCAAGAGGATACCACTTAGATTTCAGAAGATCGTGTTCAAATGTCAGCGGTGCTTTAGGACTTAGGCAAGTCACTTCACCTCTATGGTCTATAGTTTTCTTATCTGTAAAGTGAACATAATAACATGTTAATTACAGGGCTATTGTAAGTGTCAAACAAGGGGTGTGGAAGTGCATTATTAGTTACTAGTAAGTTGCTTCAGGAATATATAAGATTCTGGTTATTGCTATGTTTCTTCCCCTCGTGGCGGACCTATAAGTTGCTGTTAAGGGCCCTCTGGGTGGGTGTGGGTAGCCTGCAACCCACTCGGGAGAAGAAAGAAAGGAGCTCATCCCAGCTGGAAGTTATTTTGCTTGAATGGAGTCTATCATGTCTAGCCAAAAGTAATTTCATTGTGCTGAAGAGAGAGAGAGCGTGGAGTCAAGCTGGGGGCACTACGGAAAGAGGAAGACATTAGGCAAAGGAGACCTGGGTCCTGGCAAGCCTGTTGGGATTCTAATTCTCACTCCCAGTCTGTCTGCAAAGCTGCATTCTCCTTCCAGCACTGAGACTCCAGTCTTGAGTAACACTGGACCAACCCTTACTCCCCCTGGACCCCAGGATCCTGTCTGGCAAATGAAGCCTTGTAAGGGTTGGTCCCTCCCTCCCTTCTGAATACGGGAACATATTCTGTGTGTCTCATGTGAAATCATCCCTTTCATCAGTACTATAATAGAATCACCATGAGTGATCTATGTGAAGAGGTAAAGGATATGAATGAAACACACACAAAGAGGGGCACGGCAAGTCGGCAAGCCAAGAGATCGTGTGGTATCATAACCAACAAACATATATTGAGGTAAGTGTAGGTTCTTGAGCTTCATACTGAGAATTCAGAAACATGGGTCCCAGTTCTCTGACTACTTGGGGAAAGACAGTGAAGACAGGATCACTTCCTAATTGCCAAGAACACACCCCAGGGAGTGAACGCCCAGGAGATCAGAGGAGGCAGATGATGACCAAAGAGATAAGGGGATGACTTGGAGAGTTGGTGGCTGAGTGAGGTCTCCCAACTCTGGGAGTGAGCAGAAAGCACCAGTATGAGGATAGGGTTAGGGAACAATAACTATTATACATAGCCTCCACCAGTCTGGAAGCTTCTAGTTGACTTATCTTGAAAAAATCATTTAATTCCAATGAATCTCTGTTTCTTTGTTTGTAAAACAAGGCTAATAATACTCCACAGGCTATTGGGATGATTAAATAAGAGAAAGATGAAGTTCCAGTCATATAATAGTATGCATTCAAAAATACTCATTTCCTTCTCTCTCTCTTTTTTTCTGCATTATCTAGTATCTAGCCCCAGACTGATGATTGGAAACTGGTGGTCTATGAGCCAGATCTAGTCTGTAGATACTGTTTTATTTGGATTACAGAATCCCGGCTTACACTGTGTTTTAAAAACATTTGCATTAGTTGGCAACACTTGAAAATTAGGAGATTTTATATAACAATCCAGATTTCTGGCATTTCTAGAAAAATCAGATCTGGCCACGGAAAGAAGGCCCACATTAACACTTGGCACCTACTGGCTGGCACCGAGTCAGGGCTGCTCCTGTGGGTGGGACCCCATTACCACTTCTCTACAGTCCCCACAACTCCCTACTGAGCTCCAAGCCTGAGGCCAGTGTCAGCTGTAATCTATCACTGTGTTTCCATTATTTTTTATTCTCAAATTGAGTTAAGACTTGAGTGAAATTTCTTTTTAAAACAAAAGCAGAAAAATGAACCATTGGCCAAGAACATTACACGTTTCAAAAACAACAAAATAGGAAGAGAGCATATTTTGGGGGGGAAGTGAAGATAGTTCCTATTGTTTAACATGCAGATAAAGCATGACTGTATTGAAAGAATACACTTGGCTTGTTTCACTTGTTACCTGCTTGGCCCTTGTAGACATTTGAGTTTATTGCCCTTAGTCTGGGCCACTTACTTTTATCAGTATATGCCTGTGGAAAATATCAATCCCTCTATAATTTCCTCCTGCCATGAAGGGGAAAATTCAGGCAGAACTGAAAAAGACATGCAACATCATTGGTGGTCAACACGAAGTCCAGCGAGTTGGCTACTGGACAAGGACTCTTGCCTCCATGAATATGTCATTTCACCATGAGAGCAGACATTTCTGGGTCTTGAAAATACATGATCCTTCCAGAGCTTCCTGGTTAAGACTCCCATGACCAATGATAATTCTAAGCTGATGAAACAACGTCTGGAATTAAAGGAAAAGCAATGGTTTAGAAAGACACTGTACAAGTAAGGGAAGGAAAGAGTAGGATGAATGAAGAAAGCAACATTGACATGTATACACTATCGTATATAAAATTGATAGCTGGTGGGAAGTTGCTATATAACACAGGTAGCCCAGCCTGACATTCTGTGATGACCTACAGGGGTGGGATGTGGGGGAAGCAGGAAGGCTCACAAAGGAGATGATATAGGTATAATTGTGGCTGATACGTGTTATTGTACGGCAGTAACCAGCACAACATTGTAAAGCAATTTTCCTCCAATGGGAAAAAAATACCAAAACACCCCCAAGAAAGTCACTATCCAGTAGAAAAGTAATGTGAGCTACCTATGTAATTTAAAAATTTCTAGTAGCCACACTGTAGAAAGAAACAAATGAATTTAATTTAAATAGTGTATTTTATTTTACCAAATATATCCAAAGTATTATTTTAATATTTTGGCATGTATTTGATATAAACATATTTAAATGAGATATTGTAACATTGCTTTTCTTCTCATTAATTCAGTCTTCAAAATTTGGTGTGTATTTGCATTTACAGTACATTCTGGCCACATTTCAAGTGCTCACTAGTCTCCCATGGCCAGTGACCACTGTATGGAACAGTGCAGGTTTAGAAGATAGATGGGTGCATCAGCAACAATAGGAGCTTTACTGCTTTCTTGGTTTTGCTGCTGGCAGGCCCAGATGGGTCACATCTTGGTCTCTCTCTTGTGTATCCCATATCTTCTGTATCATGTCCCTGTATTTTCTTCTCAACTTTACCAGTTAGCAAGCATTCTGAGGATACCCTTCCCACACTAGAACATATTTTCCTTTCCTTGCAGACTCTTTTGGATAAAGGATGATGTGGGACATGGTAGCAGGTGCTAACTATGTTTTCCTGACCTTATGTAGTCTTTTTTTGAGTTGAGTTCTTCCATAATAGAAAATTCACAAATTCTGTGTTCTGAAACAGGATATTAAATTTGACTACTCCTGTTAAACCTCCAAGATTAAAGATCCCACTGAGTCTTAGACTTTCAGTGTCAACATCATTCATTCATTCATTCATTCACAGATTCTTAACAAACATGCCAGGCATACTGTTAGGCATTAGAATTCCAAAGATCACAAAATCACATTTATTACTCACTAATTATTCAATATGAAAAGCAAATAAATGCTATTTAGCATGACAAGTACAATAATAGATGTAGAGTGGGAGTGAGAGAAAAAGAGTAAGGGAGTAACCCTTTTGTTTGGTAAGATTAGGAAAGGCTTCACAGAGGAGGTGACTTTTGAGTGGGGTCCTGAGGAATGAATAGAAATTCAGCAGGCAACAAGAAGGGCATGAACTTACACTTGTGTGGTCAGCACATGCAGAACTCTGGAAGAGGGCCCCAAATTGGAGGTGATGGCCAAAGCAGATGGGCCAGCTGTGTCTTTACAGCATGATCTTGTAGGTTGGACTGCAATCTCCTGACATGAGACTACTAGTTTGATATTCACTTAGCCTTCTGTTTTATTGTGACTTTATCAAGATGTTGCAAGGTGTGAGATGCCTAGCTCTATGATCAATTTTAGAAGACTTCTGTAATTCTGGGTAACTCACAGAAATTTAGAACAACTTAACTTGTTTTTACACAAGGATCTCTTGGGCTCTATCTAAAAGTCATTTCTATAGGAGTTCTTTAAACAGATTTCTGAGCAACCTTCAAAATTAAGTACCATTAAACCATAACCAAAATGTACATGTGGATTTGAGATGTGTCAACATGTGTTTTGCATCTTTCACTTGTGAAATTTATGTATCTTGTATGGCCTTTGGGCAGAGCCCATGTGTTTCACATATGGTTGGTACATTTCTTATTAGGAATGGTATAAAGAGGGTCAGGAGAATCAGACTACTGTATTGATAAACATGCGGTTTGAGATGCACTGATAATAAATGGCTTCTGAGACACCCACATTAATGAGAAGAACATTTATCTTGAGGACATAGAAATTTTTGGCTGGAAGGAATCTTGGAGAGAATTTGGTCCAACTCATTTATTTACACCTAGAAAACTGAAATCTTGAGGGGTTAAGTGATTCATCCAAGGTCCTTAGATAACACTGGCAAAGCAAGGATAAGAACTTAAGTTGTCTGATTCCAGCCCAGTGACCTTCTTCTGTTTTCCTCATTTCTTTGTTCATGATTCTTGTTAAAAGTACATTATCATTTTCCAGTTTAAAATGACTTCTGGATAGCAATTCTAGAGAGCTTTCCAGATTCCAACTATGAATACATAGGAAAAGATGAAACTTTGTGGAAGCAGAGTCATGTATTTATGACTTAAAATTTTAGCCCCTAGGCCTAACAATTGTTTAGCACATAGTAGTTTCTTATTAGTATTTGGGGAATGAATGAACCACACCAGTAATCCAGATGATGGCCAATCCGCTACCAGAAGCTATGGGAATTGTCATCAAAACCTATAACAGTAAAGTGAGAACTGTTATTGGGGCAGGGGCAACATGTGATTTGCCAAAGAGACAGGGCAGGATCGGTCTCCTGTAGAATGTGTCTCTACCCAGAGATGTTATTCAAAATATTCAATGATCTTGACCACACAGGCATTAGCCATCAGAGTAGAGGCTGCTGTGAGCAACTAGAACTGAGGCCAATCAGTTAAATGCCAGCACCGTATCTTCTCCCATTTTACTATTCTTTGGAATCCCTTTCCCACTCACCCAATAATTCCTTTTTCCATGTCCCCTGAGAGAATAAAACTACAGTGAAGGAAGGAATATAGATGAGGATGTGGATATTATTACATGGAAAATGTAGTCTCAGTGAATTAAGTTCTGCAGGTAGGAAGAACCATAGTAGCATTGCATGCTGGAGTTTAATTTGGGGGTACTTTGGGAATGGCTACCCCCTCCAGTATTGTGGCCTGGAGAATTCCATGGAATGTATAGTTCAGGGGGTTGCAATGAGTTAGACATGACTGAGTGACTTTCATTTCATTTTACTTTAGAGTCAGTGAGCCAGGAAATTGAAGAAGGACATTTTTGCAGTTTGGCTGTACTAAATGAGCATCTGCTGTACACTGGAGCTCTGAATCCTCATGTACATCCTTCTGCCCTCTTGCTATACACTTGGGAATGGGCTTTACTAAAACCACAGTGACGAGGTGAACAGAACTACACAAAGCACTCCTGCAGGTGCATGCCAAGTCTGGATGCTAATTTTAAGATTGGAAAAATGGAAAAATCCAACATGGAACACATTAAAGAGATTGCACAACAAGCGATAGGAGATAAAACATTGAGAAACTCCTTGAAATACTCTGAAGGGTGCAAGAAGCCTTGTTTGCATGAAAGGAACAAAATACTATGAGGAAGAAAAAGCTTGAAATGTTGATAATGAGGACTGCAAAGAAAATAAATGTACAAAAAAAATGTATAGTTGCAGAATTTAAATCCTCACTGCAGACAGCAAATAGCAAAGCTGACAATGCTGAAGACTGAGTCAACAACGTTACAGACAAGCTAGATAATTGCCCCCACTCCCACCACAGAATGGAGAGAAAAATGAACACAGTGACGAATGGAGAAGTCTCTGTGACTCAGTGTTCTTGATTGTAGAATGGGGCTAATAATAACTACCTGCCTCAAAGAGACATGTGACATTTAAATTAAAACATTTAATTATTTAAATTAAGTTAATTATTGATAAATGTTTAAACCAAGTTTTGCATGTAGTAAACATTATACTGTATTTGTTAAGTAAAACAACAAGCAAGAAGATTACATACATGGAGGACAGAGGATGAAAATTAAAGTTAAGAACATAAAATACATCAAAAAATACAAACTTAATTAGATTAGCAATACTCACAAACACAATGACGTTTTGAATTCCTGGCTTCCAGCAGCCCACCTGACCACCAGCAGCATCTCTAGCCTCATACTGGTGCCTCAAAAACTCTCGGGAACACTGAGAGTGTGCCACTACACTCGTTACTGTCTTTTCCGTTATCCTCTTTATTTCTCTTCACTGTTTAAATCACTAGCTGAAATTATATTATACATTTGTTACTACTTTCACTTCCACTTGAATTTATGTTCATGAGTGCTAATCTCTCTTGTTCATAATTGGCATAGATACTAGAAAAGTTATTGAATAAGTGAATGAAGGAAGATCTGGGTATTTGTATTAGAGGGGTTTGTTATACCAGGTCATATACATTAAGAGAGCCATTCTTAGATATGTAATGGCAAGCTTTTAGATGACAAATAGAACTGGAGGCATCCATGGAAGAAAAAATTATTTTCCCTGGCTAGAAGCAAAAAAAAATTTCGGCAGCATCCTTATCCTCTGCTGTAGTATATGAAGGTAAACAATAGAGCAATGTCTTTAAAACTTTGGAAAAAATTTTATACTCATGTACTGGAGGATTGGATTATAACTGCCATATGCTTTTCCTTTAAAAAGAAATGAATCAAAAATAAGACCTTGATAATGGAGAAGTCATGATATAAAGGGAGGGTGAGGGGTACTCATACTCTCCTCCTATAGCTTTAAAAGCCATTCATAGACAAAATATTCCCACATTTAAATCTTTAGTCCTGATAGTAACCCAAATAATGGTCCTCTATAGACTTCTAGTTCTTCATCTTCATCCTTGGAACCTGTGAATGTATTACCACACACACACACACACACACACACACACACATACAAACACACACACACACACATATATATATATAACTTTTCAGATATAATTAAGTTTCAAATATTGATGCAGGACATTCTCTTGCGTTATCCAAATGGACTCATTTGCAATCACAAAAGTACTTGTAAAAGGGAGGCAGGAGAATCAGAACTGACAGAGTAGTTGGAAACGTGAAAATAGAAGTGAGAAGTTAGAGGGATGTGAGGAAGGGATCATAAACCTAGAAATGTAGGCAGTGTCTGAAAATAACAGACAGATTTTCCCCTCAAAGTCCCTCTGAAGGAACCAGCCCTGCTGGACACTTTGTCTTTAGTTCAGTGAGACTGATTTTGAAATTCTGACCTCCAAAGCTATAAGATAATAAACTAGTCTGATTTTTAAGTTGAGGTAAAATTATACATAACAGTTAATCATTTTAAGGGGCACAGTTCAGTGGTGTTTGGTGCACTCACAATGATATGCCACCACTACCTCTCTCTAGTTTAAAAATGTTTTCATTACTCCAGAAGAAAACTCCTGGCCACTATGTAGTTACTTTTTGCATCTGGTTTCTTTACTTAGCATACTATTTTCAAGGTTTATCGAAGTTGTGGGATATATCAGCACTTCATTCCTTTCTATGGGATGTTTATTGTATATACATACCACAATTTGTTTATCCATTCATCCACTGATGGGCATTTGAGTCATTTTCATCTTTGAAAGTGAAAGAAAGTGAAAGAAAGTGAAAGTCGCTCAGTCATGTCCGACTCTTTGCAAACTCATGGACTGTCCTTGGAACTCTCCAGGCCAGAATACTGGAGTGGGTAGCATTTTCCTTCTCTAGGGAATCTTCCCGACCCAAAGATCAAACCCAGGTCTCCTGCATTGCAAGTGGACTCTACCAGCTGAGCCACAAGGGAAGCCCAAAGACACTGGAGTGGGTAGCCTATCCCTTCTCCAGGGGATCTTCCCAACCCAGGAATCAACCCGGGGTCTCCCGCATTGCAGGTGGATTCTTTACCAACTGAGCTATCAGGGAAGCCCTTTCATCTTTAGGTATTGTGAATAACACTTCTATGACCTACCAAGTACAAGTTTCAATGTGAACAGTATTTTCATTTTTTGTGGATGTAAACTTAGGAGTAGAATTGCTAGGTCATATAGTAATTCTATGTCTAGCTTTTTGAGAAAATATATCTCACAGTTTTATATTTGCACTATTTGTAATGCACTATTTTACATTTGACCAGGAATGTGCAGGGGCTACAACTTCTTCACAGTCTTACCAACACTTGTTCTTTTTCTTTCCATTAAAAAATTATGGCCTTCCTAGTAGGTGTGAAGTGATATCTTTTTTTTTTAAAATAAATTTATTAATTTTAGTTGGGGTTTTATATGCATTTTTTGATGGCCAATAATGTTGAGTATCTTGTGCTTGTTGGCCAGTTTGGAGAAATGATGAAGTATTTTGCCTTTATTTAAATTGGATTTTTTGCTATTGTTGAGTTGTAAGAGTTCTTTATATGAAAGTTGTCTTTTCACGATCTTGAAAATCACCTTTGATGCACAAACATTTAATATTTATCAAGTCAAATTTACCTATTTTTCCCCTCTTTTTGCTTGTATGCTGTGCCAAATCTAAGAATACATTGCCAAATCGGAGGTTGCATAGATTTAATCTTATGTTTTCTTCCAATAGCTTTATAACTTTAAGCATTATATTTAGATCATTGATCCATTCTGAGTTAATTTTTGTATATGGAATTAGGTTAATATCTAAACTCATTTTTTTTGACATGTGATTATCCAGTTATTCCAACACTATTTGTTGAAAAGACTGTTCTTTCTTTCTTAAATGGTCTTGGCATCCCTGTCAAAAAATCAATTGGCCATAGATGTTTGGGTTTGTTTCTGATCTCTGAATTCTATTCCATTGGTCTGTATATCTTATGTCAGTATCAGATGGTTTTTTTTTTTTGCAAGTTTTTGTAGCTTAGTAATAACTTTGAAATGAGAAAGTGTGAATCCTCCAAATTTGTTTTCTTTGAATTTTTTTTTCTTTTTTTGCTGTGCTAGATCTTTGTTGCAGTGCATGGGCTTCTTTAATTGTGGCACATGGACTCTTGAGGGCACAGGCTCAGCAGTTATGGCATGTGGGTTTAGTTGCCCTGTGGCTTGTGGGATCTTAGTTCCCAGACCAGGAATCAAACTTGTGTCCCCTGCATTGGAAGGTGGATTCTTAACCACTGGACCACCAGAGAAGGTCCTCGTTTTCTTTTTCAATATTGTTTTGACTATTTGGAATACCTTACAACTGTATGTAAATTTGAGGATCAGCTTTTTCATTTTTCTACAGAAACGGTCATTGGAATTTTGAAAGGGGTAGCACTGAATCTGTGGATTACTTTAGGAAGTATTTTCATCTTAACAATAGATCTTTCAATCCATGAAATAAATGTATTTCCATTTATTTAGGTCTTCTTTAATATCTTTAAACAATGTATTATAGTGCTTGTGTACAAGTCTTTTACTTCCTTGATTAAATGTATCCCTAGGAATTTTATTCCTTTGGATGCCATTATGAAGAAAAATTTCTTTCTGGATTGTTCATTGCTGTTATAAAGAAACACAACTGATTCATAATTTTTGAAGCTTATTTTCCATTTATTGTTGCTGTTGTTCAGTTGCTAAGTTGTGTCCGACTCTTTGTGACCTCATGAACTGTAGCACGCTGGGCTTCCCTGTCCTTCACTATCTCCCAGAGCTTGCTCAAACTCATGTCCATTGAGCCAGTGATGCCATCCAACCATCTCAACCTCTGTCACTCTGTTTTCCTCTTGCCCTCAATTTTTCCCAGCATCAGGGTCTTTTCCAATGAGTATGCTCTTTGCAACAGGTGGCCAAAGTATTGGAGCTTCAGCTTCAGCATCAGTCCTTCCAATGAATGAATATTCAGGCTAGATTTCCTTTAGGATTGACTGGATTGATCTCCTTGCCGTCCAAGGGACTCTCAAGAGTCTTCTCTAGCACAATAGTTTGAAAACATCAATTCTTTGGTACTCAGCCTTCTTTCAGCTTGTAAAGAATCTGCCCACACTGCGGAAGACCTGGGTTTGACTCCTGGGTTGGGAAAATCCCCTGAAGAAGGAAAAGGTTGCCCACTCCGGTATTCTGGCCTAGAGAATTCCATGGACTGTATAGTCCTTGGGGTCACAAAGAGTCGGACACACTGAGCGGCTTTCACTTTCAAAACCTTCTTTATGATCCAACTCTCACATCTATACATGATTACTAGAAAAACCATATCTTTGACTATATGGACCTTTGTTGGCAAAGTGATGTCTCTGCTCTTTAATACACTGTCTATAATGTCACATTTATAGTTATTATTGTATATATAGTTATAGTTATTATATAGTTATTATATAGTTATAACTGTATATCGTTATTATTATATATATATATGTATATTCCATTGTATATATATTCCATTGCATATATATATGTGTACAGATATAGATGAGTGGATGAAGAAGATGTGAGATATCTTCTTCATCCACTCATCTATTGATGGACACTTAGGTTGCTTCCGTGTCTTGGCTATTATAAACAATGCTGCTATGAACATTGGGGTGCATGTAGCTTTTGAGTTAGTTGTTGCTGTTTTCTGTTGTATATCTGGAGTTGGAGCTGCTGGGTCAGACAGTAGTTCTATCTTTTCTGTTTGAGAACCCTCCTACTATTTTCCATAGTGGATGTACCAATTTGCATTCCCACCAACAATGTACGAGAGCTCCCTTTTCTCCAAAGCCCTGACAACATTTGTTACTTGTGTTCTTTTTGATCATAGCCATTCTGACATGTGTGAGGTGATATCTCATTGTGGTTTTGATATGCATTTCCCTCATGATTAGTGAGAAACACAACTGATATTTATGACTGCTGATTTTGTTCGTTCTAGTGTATTTGCGTGTGTTTGTGTGTGCATTCTTTGGGATTGTCTATATATAGAATCATGCCAGCTGCAACTACTGATAGTTTTACTTATTCCTTTCCAATTTGAATGGCTTATCTTGTGTAATTGCTCTGTCTAGGACTTCCAGTGCAATATCCACTGCAGTAGCCATGGTGAAATTGGGTATCCTTGTTTTGTTCCTGATCTTAGGGGAAAGGTTTCAGTTTTTCACTGTTTTAAGTATAATGTTAGCTGTGGGGTTTTGGTGTATGTCCTTTATCATATTGAAGAAGTTCCATTCTATTCCTACTTTGTTAAGTGTTGTGTTTTTTCTTTTAATCATGAAAGGGTCTCAAATTTTGTCAAATGATTTTTCTATGTCTATTGAAGTGACTCTGTGGTTTTCTCCCCTACACTGTATTAATATAGTGTATCACATTGATTGACTTTCTTATGGTAAGCCTCCATTGCATTCCTTGGAAAAATCCCACTTGGTCATGGTGCATAATCCTTTTAATGTGCTGTTGGATTCAGTTTACAAGGATTTTGTTCAGGATTTTTGCATGTACATTTATAAGAAATATTGGTCTGCAGTTTTCTTTTCTTGTGATATCTTTGTCTGGCTTTGGTATCAAGGTAATGCTATCCTCAGAATGTGTTAGAAAGTGTTTCCTATTCTTCTATGTTTTGGAAGAGTTTGAGTAGTGTTTGCATTAATGTTTCTTTAAATGTTTGGTAGAATTCACAAGTGAAATCCACTGGTCCTGAACCTTCATTTATCAGAAGGGTTTTGATTGCTGATTTTTTCTCATTATTTGTTGTAAGTCCTTTGAGATTTTCTATTTCTTGGTTGGATCTTTATTGGTAATTTGTGTGTTTTTAGGAATCTGTCCATTTCATCTATATCTAATTTATTGACATATAATTGCTTATAATATAGTATTCTCATAGAATCGTGTTAATTTCTCAAAGGTCAGTAGTAATGTCTTTACTTTCATTTCTTATTTTAGTTGTCTGTATCTTCTTTCTTTTTTCTTAGTCAGTCTACCTAAAGGTTGTCAATATACTTTAGTCTTTTCAAATAACCAAGGTTTAAAAAATTTTTTTCTCTGTTGTTTCTCTGTTCTCTATCCTATTTATCTCTGCTATAATATTTATTTTCTTTCTTCGACTGGGTTTGGTTTGTTATTATTATTATTATTATTTTTTCTTTTTCCACATATTTTTATTTATTTATTTATTTATTTATTTATTTTTATTTTATTTTTTTTTACTTTTTTTTTTTCTTTATTTTAGTTGGGGGCTAATTACTTTACAATATTGTAGTAGTTTTTGCCATACATCGACATGAATCAGCCATGGGTTCACACGTGCTCCCCCTCCCGAACCCTCCTCCCACCTCCCTCCCCCTCCCATCCCTCTGTGTCATCCCAACGCTCCATCCCTGAGCATCCGTCCCATGCATAGAACATGGAATGGTGTTCTGCTTCACATATGACAATATACATGTTTCAATGTTATTGTCCCAGAACGTCCAACCCTCACCTTCTCCCTCAGAGTCCACAGGACTGTTCTATGCATCTGTGTCTCTTATTCTGTCTCACATATAGGGTTACCATTACCATCTTTCAAATTCCATATACATGCATTAGTATACTGTATTGGTGCTTTTCTTTCTGGCTCACTTCACTCTGTATAATGGGCTCCAGTTTCATCCATCTCAATAGAACCGATTCAAATGTATTCTTTTTAATGGCTGAGTAATATTCCATTGTGTATATGTACCACGGCTTCCTTATCCATTCATCTGCCGATGGACATCTAGGTTGCTTCCATGTCCTGGCTATTGTAAACAGTGCTGCGATGAACATTGGGGTACACGCGTCTCTTTCAGTTCTGGTTTCCTCGGTATTATTATTTTTTTCTAATTCTTCAAGATAGGAAGTTAGATTGTTGATTTGAGATTTTTATTCTTTTTAAATGTAGGCATTTACAGCTATAAATTTTCCTCGTGAGTATTGCTTTCACTGTATTCCATAAGTTTTGGTATGTTGCCTTTTCACCTAAAAAAATAAGACTTATTCCTTAGAGTGGGTTTTAGGTTCACAGCAAAATTGAAGGGAAGGTACAGAGATTTCCCCTCCTTTGTCCCCACAGAGGTATTGCCTCCCTCATTATCAGCATTGCCTACCTGTTGGTACATTTGTTACATATAGTGAATCAACACTGATACATCATAATTGTCAAAAGTTCATAATTTATATTACAGTTCACACTTGGTGTTGTGCATTCTACGGCTTTCAGTAAATGTATAATGACATGCGTTCATCATTATAGTGTCACACAGAATATTTTCATTGAATAAAAAATGTCTGTGCTCTGACTACTCATCCTTCCAACACCTACAGCCCCCTTAAAATTCCTGGCAACCACTAACCTTTTCACTGTGTCTAAAGATTTTCCTTTTCCAGATGTCATGTAGTTGGAATTATACTACTGTATGCAGTCTTTCCAAATTGATTTCTTTCACTGAACAATATGTATTTAAGGTTCTTCTTGCTCTTTTCATAGTTTAATAGTTCATTTCTTTTTATCACCAAATAATAATCCATTGTCTAGATGTACCATAGTTTATTCATTCACCTTCTGAAGGACACTTAGCTTCCAATTTTGGATGATTATGAATAAATCTGCTATAAATATCTATGTGCAGGTTTTTGTGTGCACATGCATTTTCAACTCCTTTGGGTAAATTCCCAGGATCATATGGTAAGAGTATGTTTACATTTGTGAGAAACTGCTAGACTCTCTCTCAAAGTGGCTGTACCAGTTTGCATTTCCACCAGCAATGAATGAGAGTTCTTCTTGCTTTGTATTCTCTCTAGTACTTGGTGTTGTCCCAGAATTTGGCCATTGTAGCAGGAATGTAGTTGTATCTCATCATTGTAGTTGCAATTTTCATTTCCCTGATGACATGTATTAATATTATGGAGCATCTTTTCCTCTGTTTATTTTCCATCTGTATATTGTCTTTGGTGAGGTATTTATGACAGTTTTGGACCCATTTTAAAATCGAGTTTTTTTAATTGAGTTTTATATGTTCTTTGTATGTTTTGGATAATAGTCCTTGATCAGATCTGCCTTTTGAAAATATTTTTTTCACTATGTAGCTTGTCTTCTCTTTTTCTTGACATTGCATTTTGTAGAGCAGAAGTTTTTAACTTTTGTTAAAATACAGCTTATCTATTTTTTTTTATGTGTTGTGCCTTTGATATTGCATCTAAAAAGTCATTACCATACCCAAGTTTATCAAGATATTCTCCTATATTACCTTGTAGGGTTTTTTTGTTTTTTTTTTTTTTATAGTTTTATGTTTTGGGTCTATGATCCATTACATTTAGGTCTATGACCATCTGAGTTAACTTTTGTGGAGGGTCTAAGGTCTGTGTTTCAGTTCAGTTCAGTTCAGTTCAGTTCAGTCACTCAGTTGTGTCCGACCCTTTGCGACCCCATGAACTGCAGCACGCCAGGCCTCTCTGTTCATCACCAACTCCCGGAGTCTACCCAAATCCATGTCCATCGAGTCAGTGATTCCATCCAACCATCTCATCCTCTGATGAGATGTAAGCCTGTAAGCCTGGCTGTAAGCCTGGCAGGTTATAGTCCATGGGGTCACAAAGAGCCAGACACAACTTAGTGACTGAGGTAAGCATAGCACAGCACAGGAAGAATCAAAGATCAAAACACAGTCACAGCAAGCAGGAGGGTTAGGAGAATCTAAACAATTTTTAAGTGCATAAAACAGTACATTAAAAATATGCATCCTCAAAGTAAGCAAATTAATTTTAAAAATATGCATCATAACTAATGGCATTAGATTCAATGAAATAGTGAATATTCAGTAAAACTAAAAGATTACTGCATTGTTATTACCACTCTCTATTATAGTAACTGGTGCTTCCATTTACTGAAGTAATAAGTAATACTGAAATTACAAAAAAGGACATAGATAAGAAGTATCTAATTGCCTATTTTAGCTAATATGATATACTCAGTTCAGTTGCTCAGTCATGTCCGACTCTTTGCGACGCCATGAATTGCAGCACACCAGGTGTCCTTGTCCATCACCAACTCCCGGAGTCCACCCAAACTCATGCCCATCGAGTCGGTGATGCCATCCAGTCATCTCATCCTCTGTCGTCCCCTTCTCCTCCTGCCCACAATCCTTCCCAGAATCAGGGTCTTTTCAAATGAGTCAACTCTTTGCATGAGGTGGCCAAAGTACTGGAGTTTCAGCTTCAATATCAGTCCTTCCAATGAACAACCAGGACTGATCTCCTTTAGGATGGACTGGTTGGATCTCCTTGCAGTCCAAGGGACTCTCAAGAGTCTTCTCCAATACCACAGCTCAAAAGCATCCGTTCTTCGGCGCTCAGCTTTCTTCACAGTCCAACTCTCACATCCATACATGACCACTGGAAAAACCATAGCCTTGACTAGGAGGACTTTTGTTGGCAAAGTAATGTCTCTGCTTTTAAGTATGCTATCTAGGTTGGCCGTAACCTTCCTTCCAAGGAGTAAGCGTCTTTTAATTTCATGGCTGCAATCACCATCTGCAGTGATTTTGGAGCCCCCAAAAATAAAGTCTGACACTGTTTCCACTGTTTCCCCATCTATTTCCCATGAAGTGATGGGACCAGATGCCATGATCTTAGTTTTCCAAACGTTGAGCTTTAAGCCAACTTTTTCACTCTCCTCTTTCACCTTCATCAAGAGGCTCTTTAGTTCTTCTTCACTTTCTGCCATAAGGGTGGTGTCATCTGCATATCTGAGGTTATTGATATTTCTCCCAGCAATCTTGATTCCAGCTTGTGTTTCTTCCAGCCCAGCATTTCTCATGATGTACTCTGCATATAAGTTAAATAAGCAGGGTGACAATATACAGCCTTGACGTACTCCTTTTCCTATTTGGAACCAGTCTGTTGTTCCATGTCCAGTTCTAACTGTTGCTTCCTGATCTGCATACAGGTTCCTCAAGAGACAGGTCAAATGGTCTGGTATTCCCATCTCTTTCAGAATTTTCCAGAGTTTATTGTGATCCACACAGTCCAAGGCTTTGGCATAGTCAATAAATCAGAAATAGATATTTTTCTGGAACTCTCTTGCTTTTTCGATGATCCAGTGGATATTGGCAATTTGATCTCTGGTTCCTCTGCCTTTTCTAAAACCAACTTGAACATCTGGAAGTTCACGGTTCACGTATTGCTGAAGCCTGGCTTGGAGAATTTTGAGCATTACTTTACTAGCATGTGAGATGAGTGCAACTGTGCAGTAGTTTGAGCATTCTTTGGCATTGCCTTTCTTTGGGATTGGAACGAAAACTGACCTTTTCCAGTCCTGTGGCCACTGCTGAGTTTTCCAAATTTGCTGGCATATCGAGTGCAGCACTTTCACAGCATCATCTTTGAGGATTTGAAATAGCTCAACTGGAATTCCCGGAGAAGGCGATGGCACCCCACTCCAGTACTCTTGCCTGGAAAATCCCATGGATGGAGGAGCCTGGTAGGCTGCAGTCCACGGGGTCGCAAAGAGTCGGACACGACTGAGCGACTTCACTTTCACTTTTCACTTTCGTGCATTGGAGAAGGAAATGGCAACCCACTCCAGTGTTCTTGCCTGGAGAATCCCAGGGGTGGAGAAGCCTAGTGGACTGCCGTCTATGGGGTCGCACAGAGTCGGACACGACTGAAGCGACTTAGCAGCAGTAGCAGCAACTGAAATTCCATCCCCTCCACTAGCTTTGTTCGTAGTGATGCTTCCTAAGGCCCACTTGACTTCACATTCCAGGATGTCTGGCTCTAGGTGAGTGATCACACCATCGTGATTATCCGGGTCATGAAGATCTTTTTTGTACAGCTCTTCTGTGTATTCTTGTCACCTCTTCTTAATATCTTCTGCTTCTGTTAGGTCCATACCATTTCTGTCCTTTATCGAGCCTATCTTTGCATGAAATGTTCCTGTGGTATCTCTAATTTTCTTGAAGAGATCTCTAGTCTTTCCCAATCTGTTGTTTTCCTCTATTTCTTTGCATTGATTGCTGATGAAGACTTTCTTATCTCTCCTTGCTATTCTTTGGAACTCTGAATTCAGATGGGAATATCTTTGCTTTTCTCCTTTGCTTTTCACTTCTCTCCTCTTCCCAGCTATCTGTAAGGTCTCCTCAGACAGCCATTTTGCTTTTTTGCATTTCTTTTCCATGGGGATTGTCTTGATCCCTGTCTCCTGTACAATGTCACAAACCTCTGTCCATAGTTCATCAGGCACTCTGTCTATCAGATCTAGTCCCTTAAATCTATTTGTCACTTCTACTGTATACTCATAAGGGATTTGATCTAGGTCATACCTGAATGGACTAGTGGTTTTCCCTACTTTCTTCAATTTAAGTCTGAATTTGGCAATAAGCAGTTCATGATCTGAGCCACAGTCTGCTCCCGGTCCTGTTTTTGCTGACTGTATAGAGCTTCTCCGTCTTTGGCTGCAAAAAATATAATCAATCTGATTTCGGTGTTGACCATCTGGTGATGTCCACGTGTAGAGTCTTGTCTTGTGTTGTTGGAAGAGGGTGTTTGCTATTACCAGTGCGTTCTCTTGGCAAAACTCTATTAGCCTTTGCCCTGCTTCATTCTGTACTCCAAGGCCAAATTTGCCTGTTACGCCAGGTGTTTCTTGACTTCCTACTTTTGCATTCCAGTCCCCTATAATGAAAAGGACATCTTTTTTGGGTGTTAGTTCTATAAGGTCTTGTAGGTCTTCACAGAATCATTCAACTTCAGCTTCTTTGGCATTACTGGTCGGGGCATAGACTTGGATTACTGTGGTATTGAATGGTTTGCTTTGGAAACAAACAGAGATCATTCTATCGTTTTTGAGATTGCGTCCAAGTACTGCCTTTCGGACTCTTTTGTTGCCCATGATGGCTACTCTATTTCTTCTAAGGGATTCTTGCCAACAGTAGTAGATATAATGGTCATCTGAGTTAAATTCACCCATTCCAGTCCATCTTAGTTTGCTGATTCCTGGAATGTTGACGTTCACTCTTGCCATCTCCTGTTTGACCACTTCCAATTTGCCTTGATTCATGGACCTAACATTCCAGGTTCCTATGCAATATTGCTCTTTACAGCATCAGACTTTGCTTCTATCACCAGTCACATCCACAGCTGGGTATCATTTTTGCTTTGGCTCCATCCCATCATTCTGGAGTTATTTCTCCACTGATCTCCAGTAGCATATTGGGCACCTACTGACCTGGGGAGTTCATCTTTCAGTGTCCTATCTTTTTGCCTTTTCATACTGTTCATGGGGTTCTCAAGGCAAGAAATACTGAAGTGGTTTTCCATGCCCTTCTCCAGTGGCCCACATTCTGTCAGATCTCTCCACTGTGACCCATCCATCTTGGGTGGCCCCACATGGCATGGCTTAGTTTCAATGAGATAGACAAGGCTGTGGTCCGTGTGATCAGTTTAGCTAGTATTCTGTAATTTTAGTTTCAGTGTGTCTGCCCTCTGATGCCCTCTCGCAACACCTACCGTCTTACTTGGGTTTCTCTTACCTTGGATGTGGGGTATTTCTTCACGGCTGCTCCAGCAAAATGCAGCCGTTGCTCCTTACCTTGGACAAGGGGTATCTACTCACGACGGCCCCTCCTGACCTTGAATGTGGAGTATCTCCTCTCGGTCCTCCTGTGCCCACGCAGCCGCTGCACCTTGGGCCTGTTGTAACTCCTCTCGCCGCTGCCCCCAGCCAAGCGTAGCTTCTCTCAGCTGCCACCCCCGGCCCCCGGCCACCGGCCCAGCCTAGCTCCTCTTGGCCATGCTTCTGCGCAGAGCCATTGCAGCCGCCTCGCTTCTCTGTTTAGATTTATTTATTTATTTTTGAATACAGAAGTCCAGACATTTTCCATTTTCATTCATCTCAAGATATTTTCTGATTTTCCTAGACATTTGTTCACTGATTCAGTGATTATTTAAATGTGTTAATTCTACCTATTTGTGAGTTTTTTAGTTTTCTTTCTGCTTTTATTTTCTCACTGCATTATATTGTGATCACTGAAGGCACTTTATTTTAGTATTTTTAAATTAATTGAGAATTGCCTTATCACTTAATATGTGGTCTATCCTGAAGAATGTTTCATGTACACTTGAGAGGAACCTGTGTTTTGCTGTTGTTGGATAAAATGTTTGCTGTATGTGCTAGGTTTAGTTGCTCTGTCTAGATATTCTACCCATTATTACAAATGGAGTATTGAAAGCTTTAGAATCTTATAGGACACAAAGAGTTACATACCAAAACCATAATCATACTAGGATTTATGTTTATCTAAATATTTATCTTTGCCAGAGAGCTTTATTTCTTCATATGACTTTGTGTTTCAATCTAGTATCCTTTCTTTTCAGTCTGAAAGACTCCCTTTAACAATTTTTTTGGAAAGGCATGTTTACTAGTGATGAATTCCCTTAGCTTTTGTTTATCTGGGAATGCATTAATTACTTCTATGGATATAGAATTCTTGGTTGACAGTTCTTAAGTTTCATCTATTCTAAAATGTATCATCACTCCAATAGAAAGTGGGTTCTAGTTCAAGATGGTGATATAAGAAGATCCACGATCTTTGCATGGACACATTGAGTCTACAGATACGTATGGAACACTTGTTCTTTAAAAAACATAGAGGCTGGCTAAGTGATTATTACATGTTGGGCAAGCATAAAGAAAACCACATCAAAGTAGGAAAGACTGGCTGGGACACAATCCCACCATAAACACCATCCCTGGAGAGCAGGAACTAAAAACCTGAAGTTTCTCCCTGAGAAGTGAAGAGACTGAATCCCACATTGGGTATCACACTGAGATTTTAAGACATACGCTTGAGAGACAAACCTCCAAAGCATCTAACTCTGAAAACCAATGGGACTCATGTCCTGAGACCCGTAAGACTGTAGTGATCTGAGAAACTGCTCTTAAGGGCTCATGTGCTTGGACTTAGCCACCCTAAGGTCCAGCACAGATGCCGCCAATTGCTCCCAGACTTAAAGTGAGGGACGCTCACTTGCTTATATTAAAGCATTGGCCTCAGGGGCAGGCATCTAATTTAGAGCACACATCTATGAGTCTGCTGGAACACTCTTCAGGGATGGAGACTGGCAGGAACCATCTTCACGCTCTTCCTTTGCCATGCTCTAGAGCACTAGTGTCTCTTGGAAGGAGATTTTACACACACCTTGATTTTTTTTGTGTGGCTCACAACTAAGAGACACATCTTGATTGTTTGACTCTGGAGGCCAGGGAAGCTTGCATTACTGTTCTCACAGAACTCTAATAATTGGCGTCACCCATAACAAAGCCTTATAACCCTGTTTGGTGCCCTGATTTTTTGTGACTGCTGGCAGGGGGCATCTCTACATCACATAGGTCTGGTGGCCAGTGAAGCTTACAGTCATGGGCCTCACAGAAATGTAACTAACATAGAGAGTGTTCTTAAACAGCTACCACCTCCAGGGCACAGCCCGAGACAACAGATCTAGGAACTTGCTCTTTATGTGAAGCACACCTATTAGCTAATTATTATGACTGTGGCCTGAGGGGTGGTTTTCTAATTAAATATGTGTCTTGGGACTGACTGTAATCCTTTCCAGAGATCTCAAAGGTCAGGTGATCTCTTCGTGGTCATCTTCTGTTGCTCTAGAGGGTTCCTGTGTTTCCTAAAGGAGATTTTTATGTGTGTGCTACCCTGGTTTTCAGAGCTGCTGCCCAGGAGATGTCCTTTGATCACCTGACTCTTGTGTCTATGGAGCTTATATTCTTGGGTCCCAACAGACTATGGCAATTAGAGAGATGGTTCTTGGTAAGCTCCCACACCAAGGCCTCACTGCACAGACAGGGAATTGAGGCAAAATCCTCATCTTTCTGTGAAGGAGGCCTCATTACTTATCTTCAGGGTTGGTATGCACATAATGGCTCATGAAGCTGCTCTCAGGGAATGTAGGTTGTAGATGCTCTCTTGTTGAATTCATTCTGCCTTGCTCCAGCTCACCAGTGTCACCCCCAAAAAAGCTTATATACTGGCTTAGAATTCTAATTCCTATGACTGCCACCAAAAAGCACCTCCAGATCACCTGATTCTGGTAGCCAGCAAGGCTTACACTTGTGTTCCCACAGGACGGTATATATATTTTCACACTTTTAAAATCTGATGCCTGAGGGTCTGGTTTTTAGTCACCCTTAATATAGGTGCTGCTTTCCTCCCTTTTGGGGCGCTGACATGTCTTGGTACATTCTCAACTACTTGGAGCTATTACAAATATGATAGGCTGCTTAGACGGCACAAAGGCTAAAGAGACCACCATGAACTGATGCTGGGTTGAATGAAAGGTTCATCTACACACAGCTTTGTCTTCAAGACTGAAAGAGATTGTTATTTTGCCTTCTCTATAGAAAGTAAGAGTCAATAAAAATGAAGAAAGAGAGGGACATATAAAGAATAAAAAAATAAGATAAAAGAACAAGATAAAATAAAAGAATAAGATAAAATCTCAGGAAAACACCTCAGTGAAATGGAGATAAGTAATTTACTTAATGAAGAGTTCAAAGTAATGGTTATAAAAATACTTACTAAACTGGGGGAGAAGAATGGATGAACACAGGAAGTACTTCAACAAAGAGATGGAAAATATAATAAAGTACCAAATAGAAGACACAGAGCTGAAGAATACACTAGAGGAGTTCAACAACAGACTAGATAAAGCAGAAGAAAAGATCAGTTTGAAGGCAAGGCAGTGGAACTCACCCAGTCAGAGCAACAAAAAGAAAAAGAAATGAAAAAAGTAAAGATAGTTTGAGGAAATTATGGGGCAACATCAAACAGACTACCATTCACAACACAGGGCTCCCAGAAGGAGAAGAGAACAAAAAAGGGACAGAAAACTTATGCGAAGAAACAGTTTCTGAAAATCCTTCTACCTTGAAGAAGAAAGCAGATAGTCATATCTAGGAAGTCCAGCGAGTTCCAAATAAGAGGATCACAAGGAAACTCACACTAAGAGACATTATAATTAAAATGTCAAAAGTTAAATACAAGGAGAAAATATTAAAAGCATTAAGACATCACTCTACTTAACCCCCCAAATTGTATATAATTTTTTATATTGTTAGATTAATCATGCTTCCATTATGGCTTGTAATTGTAATTATCTTTTAGTTTTTGTCTATTTATTGTGAAAACTGATAAACATCTTTTACTATTGTGATTAGGTAAATATTATTCACTTAATACTGTTGTATCATGATTGGTCAACAGAAAATAATAGAATTAGAATTTTATATCACTAAGTGAAAAGTGAAAGTGAAAATGAAAGTCGCTCAGTCATATCCAACACTTTGCGAGCCCCTGGACTATACAGTCCTTGGAATTCTCCAGGCCAGAATACTGGAGTGGGTAGCCTTTCCCTTCTCCACGGGATCTTCCCAACCCAGGGATTGAACTGAGGTCTCCCGCATTGCAGGCAGACTCTTTACCAGCTAAGCCACAAGAGAAGCCATATATCACTAATTTTTTTTATATATATATCGCTAAAACTACCATTTAATAGAAAAACTTGCAACTGCTTTTAAAAATCCAGCTGCATAATAGAATTATCTTGGAATGTTTTGAAAAACACGAGTGCCCAGGTACTACTATTCTTTTCCAAAGCTCCAGATGCATATCTAAAGAGCAGTCATGTTTAAAAACAACTGGACTATATGATGATCTTTTACTTTTATCTAATTTGTTTCACGTTTTCTATTTCATATTCAGTGCTCTCATTTTATTTAGTTTATGTTTCCCAATTTCTCTTTTTTGTTGTTGCTGTTGATCTTTCTCAAGCCTTTATCAAGTGTAGTAGAAAAACTTTTGTATACCTATGTATAGTATGTATAGCATATGTTTTAGAAAATGTATGAATTTTTGGCTAGCTAAAACAATTTATGACATTTTGATGCTACTTTCTTGACTTCATATGAATAGAATGCTAGATTTCTAATTTATATTCATTCAAAATTTTGATATATTTCCATGTATTTTAGCACCTAGTATTACTGCTAAAAGTCTAAAAAATTTATTATCTTAGTCATTTAAAATTTTTTTGAATAAGGCTTGAAACTTTTAATCCAATTCTGAAAATATAAAGAAATACTATGTTGTAAAAAATGGGAAATTAACAAATGATACAGTAGTATTAACTACAGCACAGATTTTGCTTAAATTTTACAAAATTTTATGCTAGTGTCTATTATTTGTTTTCATATCTTATTCAAGACTCCACATTGTACTTAATTGCATTGAGTGGCTTCAGCAGCATGCACCAAATTCTGGCAAATTCTCTTTTCATTTTTATTCTATTACAAATATTTTCTAATTTTCCTTCTTATGGCTTCTTAGATACACCCATCACTTAAAAGTGAATGTTTAATTTCCAAATACATGGGATTTTGTTTAAAGTATCTTTAATATTAATTTCTCACTTTGATACTAATTTCTCATTTAAATTCTTCCTTCTCTGAAATCACCTTCTGTGTTTTTTCAGTCTAACTTTATTGAGTTTCGATGGCTAAGTTGAAGATCTCTGTTGGTAAATGTCATACTGCACTTGAAAACATGTGGGCCATTTCCTAATATCTTTTGATATTGATTTTTAACATAATTCAATGGTGATAGAAGAATAGATTCTGTATGAGCTCAACACCTTTTGACTATGAAATTTTCACACCTTGTTTTATGTCCCTGGATATGTTCCAAGTTTACAAACTGGATATGTCTCCTAGTTTACAGTCTATGGGAACTTGGATAGAATTTGTGTCCTACTGTTGTGTGAAAATTATATACATCTGATTTTTGTTGAATTGGTTCACAGTGCTTTTCAGGTCTACTATATCCTTCTACTTCTATATATATTTATTCTATTAATTTTTGAGAGTTTGATATTGAAACTCCAACTAAAAATCTTATTTTATCTACTTAAAATTAATTGTAATATATAGTGGAACTATATTTAACCTAGTTCTGTATTTTCCAAGTCTCCTGCAAATGTGTTATAAAATCAAATGTGTAGATACAGAGAACAGATTGGTGGTTGTCCAAGCTGGGAGTTAGGGGATGAGTTGCATGGGTGACAGGATTTCTTCATTTCTTTCTTTCCTTTTTAAGTTTAAATAAATTAAATGTAAAATAAAGAAAATAACCTACTTCCTTTTGGTTTCCATGGTTTCTGATGAAAGATTAGCTTTCAATCTTACTGAGGATCCTTTGTACTAAGGAGTTGCTTCTCTCTTGCTTCTTTCAAGATTATCCCTTTTTCTTTTGCTAGTTTATTATGATCTAATCTGGTGTGGATCTTCTTAAGTGTAACCTACTTAGAGTTACCTGAGGTTCTCAGATTTTTTAATTCATACCTTTCATCAAATTTCAGAAGTCTGCAGCCATAACTCCTTCAAATTTCTTTTTGTTACTTTCTCTTTATTTTCTCCTTCTTGGTTCTGCCAGACTGCATATGTTAGTATACTTGATGGAGTCCCACCGGTTTCTTAGACTGTTCATTTTTCTTTATTGTTTTTTATTTCTATTCTGCATACTGGGTAATTTCAATCACCCTATCTTCAAGGTTGCTAATTCTTCTGCGTGATGAAAATCTTCTGTTGAACATTCTCTAGTGAATTTTTAATTTCAGCTATTGTAGTTTTCAGCTCAAAAATTACTACTTAATTCCTTTTGTATAATTTCTAAATCTTTGTAGCTATTGCCTACTTGTTCATACATGGTTCTTCTGATTTCCTTTCTTTTTTCTTATGATTTTCTTCAACTTTTTGAGCATATTTATGACAGTTAATATTTTGTTTTGTTTTTCTTTCTATCATTTCCAATATCCGGGCATTCTCAATGATATTTTCTCTTGATCTCTCTTTTTGTATGCTTTGGATTTTTTTGTGGAGAATTGGACATCTTGAATATTATGATGTAGTAACTCTGGATGCCAGATTCTCCTTTCCAGGGGTTTGCTGCTGTTGATTATTGGGGGTCAAAATTGTTCATTTTTTAAAGTGACTTTTCCAAACTGTCTTTGCAAGGACAGTATTTTTTGTCCTTGCGTGGGTAGTCACTGGAGTCTCTTTTCTATTATCTCTGTGGTCAACCAGTGACATAATCCATAAGGAAAAAGACTTTTAAAAAGTTCTGTCTATTTAAAGTCTCCAAAAGACATTTCCCAGGAAAGATGCTTCAGCCCATTGTGGTTGAAATAATGGCCAACCACCGGGTAGTCTTTCACTGAACAGGCAGATTGAAACGCACAAATTGCTGATTGGAGATCAAGGCATTTATTGATCAACCTGATACCGGCAAGCCTCACCAGGAATGTGGACCACCATCCCCAGAGCTGCCTGCCATGGACTTGGAACATGGAGCAAGGTAGCTGCTACATAAAACTCTGAGATTATTTTGAGATTAATCAAAATTTACTAGTCTCCTTCTTCATCAGGTACTCCCCTAAACGCTGAAAGTGTTGGATTAAAATTCCAGAATTTTAAACAGTTAATTCTGATGCCTCTTGCTAGTTCAATGGTGGTTTCACTGGAGGTATTAATTCCTGGAGCTTCCTACTCCCCATGGTGATGTCACCATGACTTGTGTTATTAAAACGCTAAGTTTGTGGTGATTTGCTACAGTAGCAGTAAAAACTAATAGAGCTATAATCTCTTCCTGAGAGCCAGGTTTATAGCTTCAATGCTTGCATGCATGCGAAGTCGCTTCAGTTGTGTCTGACTTTTTGTGACTCTATGGACTGTAGCCCACCAGGCTCCTCTGTCCATGAGATTCTCCAGGCAAGAATACTGGAGTGGATTACCATTGCCTCCTCCAGGGAATCTTCCTGACTCAGGGATCAAACCTGCATCTCTTAACATCTCCTGCATTGGCAGGTGGATTCATTACCACTAACATCAGCTGGGAAGGCCAGGTACAAGGTTTACTCTGCATCTTTTCTTGGATTGCTTTTAGATGTACTTAGCCCTGATGGCTCAGAAGGTAAAGAATCTGCTCACAATGTGGGAGACCAGGTTTCCATCCCTGGGTGGGGAAGATCCCCTGAGAAGAAAACGGCAACCCACTCTAGTATTCCTGCCTGGATAGTTCCATGAACAAAAGAGCCTGGTGGGCTACAGTCCATGAGGTCACAAAGAGTTGGACATGACTGAGCCACTTTCATTTTTTCAGCAGAATTCTTGATTTCTATGTTCTTTCTTGAGATTTCTTCTTACTAGTAAATGGAAAGCTTCCACCCATACGCAGGTACTGAGGGTGAAAACACAGGCATTTTCCTCATCTAGAAATCTTTTTTCTTCATCCCAACATGCAATCTATGAGTTGGTCCCATACTTTCTACCTTCAAGGTGGTTTAAGTTGTGTCCAACTCTTTGCAACCCCATGGACTATAGCCCACCAGACTCCTCTGTCCATGAAATTTTCCAGTCAAGAAAACTGGAGTAGGCTGCCATTTCCTTCTCCAGGGGATCTTCCCCTCCCAGGGATTGAACCTGGGTCTCCTGCATTGCAGGCAGACTCTTTACTAACTGAGCCACCAGGGAAAACCCCTCCTTCAAATGTATCCTAAAGCTATCCACTTCTATCCTCATCTAAATGACCATGATTTCCTGTTGAGGCTACCATAATAGCTTTCTAATTCTATTCCTATTCCGAATTTCACCACCATTTTATCAGTTCTTCACATTGTATCTGATTAAAATTTCTTTTTAATGAATAAGTCATATATTAGTTGCCTGCTTAAAATTCTTCAGTGACTTGCTATCAAATTTAAAATAAAATCTGCCTTGTGATAGTTTTATCTGTCAACTTGACTGGGTCACAAGTTTCCCAAACATTTATTCAAGAACTATTCTGGGTGTTTCTGTGAGGCTTTTAGGGAATAAAATTAACATCTGAATCAGTAGATTGAGTAAAGCTGATTGTCCTACTGTCCTCCCTAATGGGGGTGGATCTCATCTGGTCAACTGAAGCCAAGGTAGAACAAAAAACAGTGTGTACATCCTCTGAGTCAAGGAGAAGATTAAAGCAAACAAAGTAAATTTTTGGTAACAAAGAGAGGAAAGAATAAAGAAGATTTAACCACAGAAGCCAAAATGTACGTAAAGATAGAAGGTCAAGCATATTAATGTCACTTATGAATATAAACACAAATGACTTAACCCTTTATTGAAAATGAAATACCTTCAAATAGGTTCAAAATATCCAACTCTATATTGGGTACAAAACAATGATGCAGAATCTTGACGTTAAAAATTGGGAAAAAGATTTACCAGGGAAATGTAAACCAAAGGAAATCAGGGTGGCAATATAAATTTCACACAAAGTAGATTGCAAGGCAAACTGTGTTACATGGGATGAAAAGAGTCCTTTTATAATGATGAAAGGTGAAATTTATAATCAAAGTATAAAAGTAATATATACCACATGACAGTCATGAGCTATAAAAAGCAAAAATGAAAGATAAAGCAAAGAAACAGCAGCTTTTAGCTGTGAGAAATGTCCCGTCTAGCTATTGGATAGGACAAATAAATACATAGAGAATCTGAATAGCATAATCTAAAAGACAGTATTAATTGGTATAGTAAATGTTTTACTCCCTACCAATGGAGATTTTATCTTTTCAAATATACATGAAACATAAAGAAAATTGATTATATAAACAAGCCATTCAAAACAGAAATAAATCAAAAGAATCTGAAAACCAAAAGTTTCTCAGCTACAATAGAATAAAATTAAAATGGAGGCAAGAGGACCCACAGAGAAAGAGATATATAAACAAAAATTTCTAAATTAGTTAGCAATTAAAAAACCATATGAAAATGAGACTATTACATATCAAAAGGGAAGTGACAAGGCCAGTCTCCACCATAGGTTAATTTTTTGCCTTAAATAATATATAATAGTAGTGTAATAATGTGATAAAATAAAACCTGAAGTAACCAATCAGTCAATATGAGGAGCTACTTAAAAATCTAAAAAGTAAAGCAAGCAGAGGGAAGAAAAATTAAAGAATTATAATGAATAGGAAAACAAAAAACTAACTTTTGAAAAAAGACAAATCTCTCATAGATGTAAATAAGAGGAAAGGATACAAGGAAAATTAAAGATGAGACAAGGATAAATCAAAGTATACAGACATTTCTCTAAAGACTAAGCAAATATCATGTAAATTTCTTTGCCCACAGATAAGAATATCTTGAAAGAAATGATACATTTTCAAAAAAATGTAACGCGTTTACTGTGACTCCGGGAGAATTGGAAATCAGGAAAGTTTAATAACCATACAAATGAAGAACTTGTTAAAACACTACCGTGTAAAACAAGTCTCCGAGATAGAAACCTTTTAGTGATGTGATACTTCAGTCTTTCAAGGGCCATAATTTGCATGCTATGTAAGTAATTTTTGAGAAAAATAAACATGGGAAAGCTAATCAATTAGAAATTACAATTGATTGTGAAACTAAAGGGGCTTCCCAAGTGGCGCTAGTGTAAAGAATCCACCTGCCAATGCAGGAGACATAAGAGATGTGGGTTTCATCCCTGGGTTGGGAAGATCCCCTGGTGGAGGAGGTAACAGCCACCCACTCCAGTATTCTTGCCTGGGAAATCTCATGGACAGAAGAGCCTGGCGGTTTATAGTCCATAGAGTTGCAAAGAGTCAGACATGACTGAAGCGATTTAGCATGCATGCATGCATGAAACTAAAGATACCCCAATATAAAACCCAATATATAAGTACATTTTAAAGCTATGAAATAATATCATACATGAACACATTTTAAAATTCATAATTAAATTTGAGCAAACCAAATTCAATAATAATATATAAGCACATTTCTCTATTAAAGAGGGAGGCCCATCCTTATATTTTAATGTTAGCAAATCTATCTTCATTCTAAGATGCATCTTTTTCTTTCTCATGTTTTAACATCTCTGAGATTACGTTTTTAAAATTGAACTATAATTTACTTACAATATTGTGTTAGTTTCAGGTGTTCAGCAAAGTGATTCAGTTATATATGTATAATATATGTGTAGCCTGCCCGGTTCCTCTGTCCAAGGGATTTCCCAGCAAGACTACTGGAGTGGGTTGCCATTTCCTTCTCCAGGGGATGTTTCTGACCCATGGATCAAACCCACATCTCCTACATCAGCAGGTGAATTCTTCAGTGCTGAGCCACCAGGGAAGCCCATGTGTATATTCTTTTTCAGATTCTTTTCCATTATAGGCTATGATCAGATTTTAAATCTGGTTCTCTGTGCTGTACAACAAATCCTTGTTGTTTATCTATTTTACATACAGTGGTGTTTATCTGTTAATCCCATACTCTTAATTCATCCTTCCCCTACAGTGTATTTATAATCAATGAAATATGCAGTAGAATATGTTGTCGTTGTTGTTGCTTAGTCACAAAGTTGTGTCTGACTCTTTTGTGACTCCATGGACTGTAGCATGCCAGTCTCCTCTGACCATGGTATTTCCCAGGCAAAAAGACTGGAGTGGATTGCCATTTCTTTTTCCAGGGGATCTTCCTGACCCAGGGATCCAACCTGAATCTCCTGCATTGCAAGCAGATTTTTTACCACTGAGTCACCAGGGAGACCAGGGAAGCCCATCTCATGCTAATCTTATTAGTTTCTAAAAGAACATAAGACATAATTAAACACCACTTTTGTTTTTAAAAAATTTATGAAGCCAGGAATAGTAGGATTCTTCTTAATAATGAACTACTGATGTCAACATTTTACATCACAATTAATAGTAAAATACAAGAAGTATTTCCATTAACATCAGGAACAAAAGAATGCCTGCTCTTCCTATGAGAACAATAGAACACAACAGAAAGTACTAGAATTACTATTGAAAGGAGGAAGCACATTTATCGATATTTCAAATGATGTGATTATATGTCTAGAAATTCTTAGATAATTGTCAGAAAATATTTCAGGATTGATAAGAAAGCTCAACAAAATTGCTCAATAAAAGATAAATAGGCAACAATCTCTATGCTTCCCAAATGCCAGCACTATCCAATTAAAGCATATAATCTTTTTTTTTTAATTCTCATAGCAGTGGAAAACGGAATAGTTAAGAAAATCACAACAAACTGGAAAATTCTTAAAAAGATGGTAGTACCGGACCACCTTACCTGTCTTCTGAGAAACCTGTACACAGATCAAGAAGAAACAGAACCAGATATGGAACACCTTGGCTGGTTCAAAATTGGAAAAGGCATACAGTAAGTCTGTTTTTTGTCACCCTGCTTATTTAACTTATATGCAGAGTACATTATGTGCAATGTGAGGCTGGATGAAGCACAAGCTGGAATCAAGATTGTCAGGAGAAATATCAATAACCTCAGGTATGCAGATGATACCACTCTAAAGGCAGAAAGTGAAGAGGAACATAGGCAAAACACTCTCCGACATAAATCACAGAAGGATCCTCTATGACCCACCTCCCAGAATATCGGAAATAAAAGCAAAAATAAACAAATGGGACCTAATTAAAATTAAAAGCTTTTCCACAACAAAGGAAAGTATAAGCAAGGTGAAAAGACAGCCTTCAGAATGGGAGAAAATAATAGCAAACGAAACAACAGAAAAACAATTAATCTCAAAAATATACAAGCAACTCCTGCAGCTCAATTCCAGAAAAATAAACGACCCAATCAAAAAATGGGCAAAGAACTAAACCGACATTTCTCCAAAGAAGACACACAGATGGCTAACAAACACATGAAAAGATGCTCAACATCACTCATCATTGCTGCTGCTAAGTCGCTTCAGTCATGTCACACTCTGTGCGACCCCATAGACGGCAGCCCACCAGGCTCCACCGTCCCTAGGATTCTCCAGGCAAGAATACTGGAGTGGGTTGCCATTTCCTTCTGCAGTGCATGAAAGGGAAAAGTGAAAGTGAAGTCGCTCAGTCGTGTCTGACTCTTAGCGACCCCATGGACTGTAGCCTACCAGGCTCCTCCGTCCATGGGATTTTCCAGGCAAGAGTACTGGAGTGGGGTGCCATTCACTCATCATTAGAGAAATGCAAGTCAAAACCACAATGAGGTACCATTTCACGCCAGTCAGAATGGCTGCTATCCAAAAGTCTACAAGCAATAAATGCTGGAGAGGGTGTGGAGAAAAGGGAACCCTCTTGCACTGTTGGTGGGAATGCAAACTAGTACAGCCACTATGGAGAAGAGAACAGTGTGGAGATTCCTTAAAAACTGGGAATAGAACTGCCATACGACCCAGCAATCCCACTACTGGGCATACACACCAAGGAAACCAGAATTGAAAGAGACACGTATACCCCAATGTTCATTGCAGCACTGTTTATAATAGCCAGGACATGGAAGCAACCTAGATGTCCATCAGCAGACGAATGGATAAGGAAGCTGTGGTACATATACACAATGGAATATTACTCAGCCATTAAGAAGAATATATTTGAATCAGTTCTATTAAGATGGATGAAACTGGAGCCCATTATACAGAGTGAAGTTAGCCAGAAAGAAAAACACCAATACAGAATACTAATGCATATATATGGAACTTGAAAGATGGTAACGGTAACCCTATATGCAAGACAGAATAAGAGACACAGATGCATAGAACAGTCTTATGGACTCTGAGGGAGAAGGTGAGGGTGGGACGTTCTGAGAGAATAGCATTGAAACATGTATATTATCATATGTGAAACAGAACACTATTCCAGGTTCGATGCATGAGACCAATGCTCAGGGCTGGGGCAATGGGATGACCCAGAGGGATGGGATGGGGAGGGAGTTGGGAGGGGGGTTCAGGTTTGGGAACACATGTAAACCCATGGCTGATTCATGTCAATGTATGGCAAAAACCACTACAATACTGTAAAGTAATTAGCCCTCAACTAAAATAAATAAATTTATTTTAAAAAAATAAAATAAAATAAACCTCTTGTACACACACACACACACACACACACACACACACACACAAAAGAAGAAGAAATTGAAAATGCTGGCTTGAAACTCAAATCATGGCGTCTGGTCCCATCACTTCATGGCAAATAGGAAGGGAAAAAGTGCAGATTTTATTTTCCTTGGCTCCAAAATCACTGCAGACTGTGACTGCAGCCATGAAATTAAGAGTCTGCTCCTTGGAAGGAAAACTATGACAAACCTAGAAAGAGTATTAAGAAGAGACATTACTTTGCCAGCAAAGGTCCATACTGTCAAAGCTATGGTTTTTCCAGTAGTCATGTGTGGATGTGAGAGTTGGACCATAAAGAAGGCTGAGAGTGGAAGAATTAATGCTTTCAAACTGTGGTGCTGGAGAAGACTCTAGAGAGTCCCTTGCACAGCAAGGAGATCAAACTAGTCCCAAAGGAAATCCTAAAGGAATCTTAAAGGAAATCAACCCTAAATATTCATTGGAAGGACTATTGCTTAAGCTAACACTCTGGAAAATCCCATGGACAGAGGAGCTTGGCAGGCTACATACAATCCATGGGGTCACAAAGAGTCGGACATGACTGAAACAACTTAGCACACACAACACTTCAATACTTTGGTCACCTGTATCAAAGAGCTGACTCACTGGAAAAGATGCTGGGAAAGATTGAAGGCAAAAGGAGAAGGGGGTGGGAGAGGATGAGATAGTTAAATAGCATCACTGATTCAATGCACATGAATTTGAGCAAACTCCAGGAGATAGTGGACAGAGGACCCTGGCATGCTTCCGTCCATGGGGTCACAGAGTCAGACATGACTTAGCAATTGAACTACAATGAGATGCCTGGGATCTATAAGAAAAGTACACAGTTTCATGGAGAGATGTAAGGGTTTTAAATAAGCTTCATGCTTCTCAGTGGGAAATTGAACACTGGGCTTCCATGATAGCTCAGTTGGTAAAGAATCCACCTGAAATGCAGGAGACTCCGTTCGATTCCTGGGTCAGGAAGATCCACTGAAGAAGGGATAGGCTACCCACTCCAGTCTTCTTGGGTTTCCCTTGTGGCTCACCTGGTAAAGAATCCGCCTGCAATGTGGGAGAGCTGGGTTCGATCCCTGGGTTGGGAAGATCCCCTGGAGAAGTTTTTAAAGGCTACCCATTCCAGTATTCTGGCCTGGAGAATTTCATGGACTACAAAGAGTCAGACACGACCGAGCAATTTTCACTCACTGAAGCACGCACTGAAAGATGTTCGCTGGGGCTTCCTAGGTGGCACTAGTGGTAAAGAACCTGCTTGCCGATGCAGGAGACATGAGATGCAGGTTTGATCCCTGAGTCCAGAAGATCCCCCGGAAGAGGCCATAGCGACCCAGTCCAGAGTTTTTGCCTGGAGAATCCCATGGACAGAGGAGTCTGGCAGGCTACTGTCCACAGGGTCACACAGAGTCAGACAGAACTGAAGTGACTTAGCATGCACACAAGCAAAGATATTCATTACTTCCAAAATAACTCCTAATTTTAATATAAATCCCTTGTAACATGACAGAATGCTTCTAAAGTTCATCTGGAAGAATGATGTGGCAAAAATAGATTTAAATAAGGATAAAGAATTTATCTACCCAATACTAAAACTTCAAACTACAGATTAAAACTTCAAGTTAATCAACTTTGAAAGATCTTGGCTGTGTGAACAAGGATGCATTAGCAAACAAACATGCTGTTAGTTGGGAGGAGAAATCACCTCTAAACTTACCACCATATAACAGACTAAATTCTTATTGGACGGAAAACAGCAGCACAGAATTAGAAGATAAAAAAGTGGGAATAGATATAAACAGATGTTTATTGATTTGGGGATTGGGAGACACTTTCTTTTAAGTAGCAAAAAAAGAAAAAGATGAATTTGATTACATAAAAAAAAGCAAATGACAACTTGAGAAAATCATTTACAAAAATATTGAAGGAAAGGATGAATATTTTATGCATAAGAAAAACTTTAAGAGTTAATAAGTGAAACAAAAATATTGATAAGCTTTTGGGTAAAGAGCATGCTTACATAATTAATGGACAAAATTGAAGAGACTAAATATACCCATGAAAAAGCTGTCATTCTTACTACTAGTCAATGAGGTGAAAGTCAGCACAAGAATGAGCTACCATTTTTCTCTTTTCATGTTAGAAAGAATAAAATAATCTGTTATTACAAGTAGGTGCTCAATGGCTAAGTTGTGTTTGACTCTTGGCTATCCCATGGACTGTAGCCCACAAGGCTCTTCTGTCCATGGGATTTTCCATGGACACTGGTGTGGGTTGCCATTTCCTTCTCCAGTTAATACAAGTAAGACAATGATTAAATGACACACTTGTACATTGATAGTTGGAATAGAATTTAGTACAGCTTTTCCTAAGTGTAATTTTTCAGTGTGTATAATGAACCTGAAAATCTTCCATATACTCAAGTAATTCCATCATTTAAGAATATTGTCTCATGAAATAATCAGAGATACAAAGGCTTTGGAGCAGATATACAAAATAACAGACACACACAAATAACATAGGGAAAGGTAGAAGCAGATGGAATGTTATACAGTCAGATATAATCAAGTTCTTTGAGAAAGGAAGGACACAAAATTGCATATACATCACATTCTCAATTTTGTTAAAAGTTCATATATGGGTGTGTATGTATGCATATATATATGAATATGGTCAATATGCCATATATATGCGTGTATTTTTTGGAATATGATAATGGAAAATATGTTTATTTAACAGTAATGGGTGTATTTTAAAAGACCCATGTGTACAAACAATAAAGGAAAATTTTAATAAATTTGGAGACATTAAGACTTCTAGTCATCAAATGACACCATTATAACTGTAAAACACATTACAAATTGTGTTCTTGTAATGATAAAAAATTATCTGAGAAGATAATTGCTTCAAAAAACTTAATAAAAGACTGGTATATATCCTATATGTAAAACATAATGAAAAAATAAATTTATATTTTTAGTATATATATATGCACGCATTTTTTAATGTTGACTAAGAGTCTCTAATTTGAAGGAATTTTTTTTATGTCACAAACAAAAATACACACAGTATGATTACAACTATATGAAACTGAGGGTAAATGAAGACAGTTTTGATGGTTCTTAAAAAGTCAAACCCAGGATTTCCAAATGTTACAGTAATTCCACTCCTGGATATTTACCCAAAAGAACTGGGAACAGGTACTCAAAATCCTTGTAGATAAATACCTGTGGCTGCACTTATTCACAACAGTTAAAAGGTAGAAAAAACCCAAAGATGCTGCTACTATATACTATACTGTACAGTAATATTCTGAAAGAAAATATGCGATTAACAACAGTTTCTTTGGGTGATGGGATTACAAGCAAGTTTTGTTTTTCTTCTATTTCTTTCTGTTTTCTGAAGATCCTAAAACAAAAGTAGAATGGTCATACAGAACCTACAGAGCACAGATAAGAAGACACCATACATAACCTCTGGGTCTGTCTTCTGCTCTTCCTGTTTCTCCGTCTACCTGAAGTGAAGTGAATGTTGTTCAGTCATGTCTGACTCTTTGCTTCCCCACGGACTATACAGTCGATGGAATTCTCCAGGCCAGAATACTGGTGTGGGTAGCCTTTCCCTTCTCCAGGGGTCTTCCCAACCCAGGGATTAAACCCAGGTCTCCCACATTGTAGGTGGATTCTTTTACCAGCTAAGCCACCAAGGAAGCCCAAGAATACTGGAGTGGGTAGCCTATCCCTTCTCCAGTGGATCTTTCTGACCCAAGAATCGAACCAAATCAACCCTGCAATGCAGGGTCTGCTGCATTGCAGGCGGATTCTTTACCAACTGAGCTATTAGGGAAGCCCTAATAATCCCTGCCCATGATTAAAAAAAAACAGCAACAAACAAACAAAAGGCACAACTTCATTAAGGAGAAACAAAACAGAATAACTTGTTTTCTATTCCATATATCTCTCTAGCTTTGAGGATAGGGCTCATGAGGCAGTAAAAAGAATTATAGAAACTTAGAGTTGAAAGAAATGGCAGCATCATTTATTTGAACACTCGAATTTTCCTTTTTGGTTGTCCCACATGCCTTCCGAATTTCTCTTTGGTCTTATCTGATTCTGTTTGTGGGAAAGATTGTAACTTGGTGCTTTTCACCTTTATTTATGTGTTAAATCACTTAAGAAACTGAAAGCTGGGAGTTCTCTGACCTAGCCATTTCCCGCCCCCCCCACCTCATTCAGAAGGGAAAAGCACTTTCTGTTTGTAAATCAAAAGATTTTAAGGATAGAAGTATCTTCAAAGATCATGTGTTTTGAGTAATACTAGTTATGAAAGGTAAAAAATGAAAAAGGAACAGAGAGGAGTTCAGTGGTTCAGTGAGTTTGGGACACATTGTATACAAAATTGCCTGCTTGGAGCAGATCATGAGTATTTAAAAGCTTTTGAGAAGTCCTGCAGGTAAAGCTAAAATAAAGCCAAATCTCTCTCACTTTGCTTAATTTCATATGTTTCAAATTTCTTTGATTGCTGTGGTAGAAATGGTTATCAACAATTCCTCCTAACTCTGATAAACACAGACCATTGTTCCCATTGAGAGGGAGAGTCCATTTCCTCTACACGTAATCTGGATTAGTCCTGTGACTTGCAGAGTGTGGGGGGAGTGACACTGTGTCATTCTAGGCCGAGCCCTTGAGAGGAATGCGAACTCGGTTCTCTTAGAAGCCCACTGCTCAGCTGTAAAGAAGCTCGAGCAAGACTCTTCCTGCGAAGAGCCAAGTGAAGGAAGGCTCTTCTCACCCAGACCTCTCAGCTACTCACACAGCTGGGTCCGTACTTTGATGGGCACTTTGAGAACCTTCTCAGAACCAAGCTCTATGACAGACAGTGGGAATATGACAATAAATACTCCATTTCTGTCCTTTAGAAATTTCCATATTTATTTATTTTGAAGATGGGAGTAGAAACTGACAATTCAGCAGAGCAAAGTGGGGTGACATAGATGGGCAAAGGGTGTGATGCAAAGGCCAGAGGGTGACCTTGAATCCCAATTTCATGCTTCAGGGTCAGAGACATCTTCCCGGAAAGGAAGTTACTTCACCTGAAACCTGAGGATGAAGAGTGTGGTAGTTGTAAAATATGTGCAAACATTCTTTGACCATCTTACCCTGACAAGATGGAGACTGATTTTCCTCCTTTTGAGCGTGAGCTGAATTTAGTGGCTTGCTTCTAGGTAACCAAATATAGCAGGCTTCCCTGGTGGCTCAGGGGTACAGAATCTGCCCGCCAATGCAGAGGATGTGGGTTTGATTCCCGGGTCAGGAAGATCACCTGGAGAGGGAAATGGCAACCCAGTCTAGTATTCTTGCCTGGGAAATCCCATGGACAGAGTAGCCTGGAGGGCTACAGTCCACAGGGTTGCAAAGAGTCAGACACAACTGAGCGACTAAACAGCAGCAACAAGCCAAACATAGCAGAAGTGATGATGTATGACTTCTGCAATTAGGTCATAAAAGGCACTGAAGCTTTCTCCTCCCCATCCCTCCCTCCGAGTCCCTCTGTCCCTGTCTCTCCCCTTCACCTGCACTTGGGGAAACAAAGTTGCAAATAGCCCTGAAGAGAGGTCCATCCAGATAGCAAAGAACTGCGGCCTCTTGCCAACAGCCAACAAGGAGCTAGAACTTGCCTGTGGCTATTGGGTGAGCCACCTTTGAAAGGACTCCCTAGTCCTCATCAAACCTTTAGATGATTGTAATCCCAAATCAATTGCAACCTTATTGAGAGAGCCTGAACCACCTGACCAAGCCACTCTTTCATGGCCACTGCCAGCATGCCTGGTTTCCAGTCTAATTTCAAATGGAAGAGGTTTGCCACCAAATCTAAGACCACAAAGCTCAGAAAGAGATGAGAATTCCCACTCTTCAAGTTTAATACCAGTCTCCAAGTTGTTGACTTTTCCTGGCTGAAGGCCCACCTCTGTCCTGGAAGATTGACAGTGGAAATGATAATACACTCGCTCTGCCCTGGGAAAAACCTATCTCCCATCACCAAGCTGTAACTTTATCTTGTGTCAGTGATTTCAACCTTGGCTGCATACTGGAATCACCTGGGAAGCACTCAAAGCTTTCAAATGCTCACATCAAATCCTAGAATAAATGATAGCAGAATCTCTGGGGGGGGGTGTCTAGGAATGAGGATTTGTTTTAAAGCCCTCCATCACCAGCCACCACTCCACGGCCCCGCCCAAGCCATGAATCTAGTATATAGCCCAAGGTTGAGAGCCACTGCCCTATGCCCTTAACTGGGTAAGCATCTCTCAGTCAAATTATGGTGCTGTGGACTTTGTATTAACAGAGGTTTTCATATGAGAGTGAAGAAAATATGCCTGGAGCTTGGCAACTCAGATTTCTGGGGCAGGAGGCTCTAGGCTGCATCCTGTCTCCCAGCACAAAGGGTCCAGGACTTTGTAGCCCAGAGAATATTCACTGTTAGGCATTACCTCTCTTCTGATAGTAACAAAATTGATAATACCTATCAAGCATTTACTATGGTCAAGAACTGCTTGGAGATATTTACATGTATTACGTGAAGTCTCATAACATCTTACAGATGAAAAATTTAAACCCAGAGAGGTTAAGGCAATTTGCCAAGGTTTACATAGCCAAGAAGTGACAGAGTTGAGATCAGAATCAGGAATCTGAGTCCAGAAAGAGCACCCTTTCTAACTTTGACATACTATCACCCTGGACCCTTGGTACATCAGAATCTGCTAGACTAGGTGGTGGAGAGTTCTGACAAAGCATGGTCCACTGGAGAAAGGAATGGCAAACCACTTCAATATTCTTGCCTTGAAAACCCAATGAACAGTATGAAAAGGGAAAAAGATAGGACACTGAAAGATGAACTCCCCAGTTTGGTAGGTGCCCAAAATGCTACTGGAGATCAGTGGAGAAATAACTCCAGAAAGAATGAAGAGATGGAGCCAAAGCAAAAACCACACCCAGCTGTGGATGTGACTGGTGATGGAAGTAGAGTCCAATGCTGTAAAGAGCAATATTGCATAGGAACCTGGAATGTTATGTCCATGAATCAAGGAAAATTGGAAGTGGTCAAACAGGAGATGGCAAGAGTGAACATCGACACTTTAGGAATCCACAAAGTAAAATGGACTGGAAAGGGTGAATTTAACTCAGATGACCATTATATCTAATATTGCAGGAAAGAATCCCTTAGAAGGAATGGAGTAGCCATCGTAGTTAACAAAAGAGTCCTAAATGCAGTACTTGGATGCAATCTCAAAAATGACAGAATGATCTCTGTTTGTTTCCAAGGCAAACCATTCAGTATCACAGTAATCCAAGTCTATGTTCTGACCAGTAATGCTAAAGAAGTTGAATTTGAATGGTTGTATGAAGACCTACAAGACCCTCTAGAACTAACACCCCCCAAAGATGTCCTTTTCATTATAGGGGACTGGAATGCAAAAGTAGGAAGTCAAGAAACACCTGGAGTAACAGGCAAATTTGGCCTTGGAGTACAGAATGAAGCAGGGCAAAGACTAACAGAGTTTTGCCAAGAGAACGCATTGGTCATAGCAAACTGGTCATAGCAAAACCCCTCTTCCAACGACACAAGAGAAGATTCTATACATGAACATCACCAGATTGTCAACACCAAAATCAGATTGATTATATTCTTTGCAGTCAAAGATGGAGAAGCTCTACACAGTCAGCAAAAACAAGACTGGGAGCTGACTGTGGCTCAGATCATGAACTCCTTATTGCCAAATTCAGACTTAAATTGAAGAAAAGTAGGGAAAACCACTAGACCATTCAGGTATGACCTAAATCAAATCCATTACTCTTATACAGTGAAAATGACAAATAGATTCAAAGGATTAGATTTGACAGACAGAGTACCTGAAGAACTATGGACAGAGGTTCGTGACACTGTACAGGAGGCAGTGATCAAGAACATCCCCAAGAAAAAGAAATGCAAAAAGGCAAAATAGTTGTCCAAGGAGGCCTTACAATTAGCAGAGAAAAGAAAAGATGCCGAAGGCAAAGGAGAAAAGGAAAGATATACCCATTTGAATGCAGAGTTCCAGAGAATAGCAAGGAGGCATAAGAAAGCCTTCCTCTGTGATCAATGCAAAGAAATAGAGGAAAACAATAAAAGGGGGAAGACTAGAGATCTCTTCAAGAAAATTGGAGATACCAACGGAACATTTCATGCAAAGATGGGTGCAATAAAGGACAGAACTGTTATGGACCTAACAGAAGCAGAAGATATTAAGAAGAGGTGGTAAGAATACACAGAAGACCTATACAAAAAAGATCTTCATGACCCACATAACCACGATGGTGTGATTACTCACCTAGAGCCAGACATCCTGGAATGTGAAGCCAAGTGGGCCTTAGGAAGCATCACTAAGAACAAAGCTAGTGGAGGTGATGGAATGCCAGTTGAGCTATTTCAAATCCTCAAAGATGATGCTGTGAAAGTGCTGCACTGAATATGACAGCAAATTTGGAAAACTCAGCAGTGGTCACAGGACTGGAAAAGGTCAGTTTTCATTCCAATCCCAAAGAAAGGCAATGCCAAAGAATTCTCGAACTACCACACAATTGCACTCATCTCACACGCTAGCAAAGTAATGCTCAAAATTCTCCAAGCCAGGCTTCAACAGTACATGAACCATGAACTTCCATACGTTCAAGCTGGATTTAGAAAAGGCAGAGGAACCAGAGATTAAATTGCCAACATCCGTTGTATCATCGAAAAAGCAAGAGAGTTCCAGAAAATCATCTACTTCTGATTTATTGACTATGACAAAGACTTTGACTTTGTGGATCACAACAAACTGTGGAAAATTCTTCAGGAGATGGGAATACCAGACCACCTGAACTGCCTCCTGAGAAATCTGTATGCAGGTCAAGAAGCAACAGTTAGAACTGGACATGGAACAACAGACTGGTTCCAAATCAGGAAAGGAGTACGTCAAGGCTATGTATTGTCACCCTGCTTATTTAACTTATATGCAGAGTACATCATGAGAAATACTGGATTTGATGAAGCACAAGCCGGAATCAATATTGCCTGAAGAAACATCAATAACCTCAGATATGCAGATGATACCACCCTTATGGCAGAAAGCCATAAGGACTCTTGATGAAAGTGAAAGAAGAGAGTGAAAAAGTTGGCTTAAAACTCAACATTCAGAAATCTAAGATCATGGCATCTGGTCCCATCACTTCTTAACAAATAGATGGGGAAACAAAGGAAACAGTAAGAGACTTTATTTTGGGGGGCTCCAAAATCACTGCAGATGGTGACTGCAGCCATGAAATTAAAAGATGTTTACTCCTTGTAAGAAAAGTTATGACCAACCTAGACAACATATTAAAAAACAGAGACATTACTTTGCCAACAAAGGTCTGTATAGTCAAGGCTATAGTTTTTCTAGTGGTCATGTGTGGATGTGAGAGTTGGACTATAAAGAAAGCTGAGCGCTGAAGAATTGATGCTTTTGAACTGTGGTGTTGGAGAAGACTCTTGAGAGTCCCTTGGACTGCAAGGAGATCCAACCAGTCCATCCTAAAGGAGATCGGTCTTGAATATTCATTGGAAGGACTGATGCTGAAGCTGAAGCTCCAATATTTTGGCCACCTAATGGAAAGACCAGACTCATTGGAAAAGACCCCGATGCTGGGAAAGTTTGAAGGCAGGAGGAGAAGGGGATGACAGAGGATGAGGTGGTTGGATAGCATCACTGACTCAGTGGACATGAGTTTGAGCTGGTGATGGACAGGGAGGCCTGGCCTGCAGCAGTCCATGAGGTCACAAAGAGTCGGACAGAACTGAGTGACTGAACTGACTGATTGACACCTTGGACCCTTGGTACATCAGAATCTGCTCGATTGGGTGGGTGAATGGGAATTAAAAATAAGAGGGGTTCCTTGAATTTGGAGATTTAGGGAGTCCTGGAGACAGCAAACACTTGGGTTATATAAATTAGGGATAATTCAAGATGTCACTTTGCTGACAAAGGTCCATATAGTCAAAGCTCTGGTTTTTCCAGTAGTCATGTATGGATATGAGAGTTGGACCATAATGAAGGCAATGTGCCGAAGAATTGATGCTTTTGAATTGTGGTGTTGGAGAAGACTCTTGAGAGTCCCTTGAATTGCAAGGAGATCAAACCAGTCAATCCTAAAGGAAATCAACCCTAAATATTCATTGGAAGGACTGATGCTGAAGCTGAAGCTCCAATAATTTGGCTACCTGATGTGAAGAGCAGATTCATTGGAAAAGACCCTGATGCTAGGAAAGATTGAAGGCAAAAAGAAGAAAGAGTGGAAGAGGATGAGATGGTTAGATAGCATCACTGACTCAACAGACATGAATTTGAGCAAACTCCGGGATATAGTGAAGGACAGGGAAGCCTGGCTTGCTGCAGTCCAGGGGGTTGTCAAGAGTCAGAAATGACTTTGCGACTGAACAACAACAACAACAGCCAACTTTTTGGTGAATTTAGACTAAGTATCTGAAGTGAGCCAGAAGGGATTTGTATTGTTATCGAGTGGAGAGACATAGGATTCAGAGCACTGAGTAAAGGAAGGAGACAGTTACAGAAAACTGCAATTAGAGGTGATAGCTTTCAACAAGCCCCTCCTGAGGTGAATAGCAAGCCCTAACTCCCATGGGAGCCCAGCTGCTTTCAGACAGAAGCAGTTCTGTCCAGCCTACTCTGTGGAGAGGCTGTCCTGCCCTCGGTGTCCTCCTAGAATCGGGAGTCCTGGTGCTGCACCTGTCCAGAGCCCAGATAATTTGTGCTGTCAGGGACACTTGAGTTTTCTGGACAGACAAATAACCCCTTGCCAGGTTCACTCAGGCGGAGGCCTCGGTGATTTCTGCTTCTACTTTGGTGTTCCTGCTTTTTCTTGAATGTCAGGTTCAGCTATACTAGCCTCCTGCAATCTTGAGCAGTGGAATCAAGTTTGCTCAACTGCTCCACATGCAACTCTTTATTTTATTGTTACAGTGACCCTCTGATGTATGCCAAGGTGAATATTTTTTTATTTAAAAAATTATTTTTATTGAAGTATAGTTGATTTGCAATGTTACAATGTTATATTAGTTTCAGGTATACAGCAAAATGATTTGGTTTTATGTTTATATGTATTATATATATATATCTATATATATATAAAGTGATCTGGTTATATAAATATAAATGTATATGTGTCTGCATGTGTGTGCACATGTGTTTGCTCAGCTTATCTGTCATATCCGACTCTTTGTGATCTCATAGCTCGCCAGGCTCCTCTGTCCATGGGATTTCCCAGGCAAGAATACTGGAGTGGGTTGCCTTTTCCTACTGAAGGAGGTCTTCCCAATGCAGGGATCGAAACTGTGTCCCTTACATCTCCTGCATTGGCAGGCAGATTCTTTACCACTGTGCCATCTGGGAAGCCCATATGTGTGTGTGTGTGTATACATATATTTCTTTTTAGTTTCTTTTCCATTATAGCTTATTAAAGGTATCGAATATAGTCCCCTGTGCTATACAATAGGTCATTGTTGCTTATGCATTTTATTTATGGTAGTGTATGTCTATTACTCCCAAACCCTTAATTTATCCCTCACCGACCCTTTCTCCCTCTGGTAATCATAAGGTTGTTTTCTATGTCTGTGAGTCTGTTTCTGTTTTGTAAATAAGTTCATATGTATCATATTTTTAGTTTCCACAAATAAGTGATATCATATGTTGTTTGTCTTTCTCCAAGAATGAGTTCTTATTTTCCATTTTACAAGTGGAGGGACTGAGGCTTAGAGAGGGATTCAGTAACTTGCCAAAGACATCCAGCTGCCATCTGCTAAATGTAGCAGCAATGCTGTGCTAAAAGTCACCTTTCTTATTTCCAGGTCTTTTATTCCATAGGCCTCAGTTGAGTTCTTCCTTGAGAATGCTAAGCTTTTAGGGTAGGAAATGTGTCTGCTGTGTCATTAGCACACCCCTCTTTCTGCCTACCATGAAGTCTTCTGGGTCTGCTGTGCCTAGGGTACACTGTTCATGGAATGTCCCAGGGCCATCTGTTCACTTGGCATGTCCCCAAACTTGAACCCAAAATTTACTGAGTGGATGAGTCAGATAAATCAGATACCATGATGCCTTCTTCTTAAAGGGGGACCAAGGAGAAAGGCAGGAGGAGCAGCTTGCTCCTAAACCTGTGTGCAGATATCACATCACTCCCAGTGTGGGGCTGGAACTGAGACTTGAGGATGTCTTCCAAGACAGTTGCCAAGAAGCCACTGGAGATGCTGAAATCATTGCAGCCAGAGGAGGAGAGTTTTAAGAGAAGAGAAGCCATTAAAGGTGCCAGATGTTTCCTAGACAGCAAGTAAGGTGGGAGGCTGCAAATTGTACCTAGTGATCTGGAGGTCATGGCAGAGAAAGTCTGGAGGGATTTACCTGGGTTTGCCAGGGAGTGAAGGTAAGGAAATGGAATTAGTGCATGGAATCACATTCAGGTTTAACACTGTGATCCTACAAAGGTGATTTGCCTTTTTTGGGCTCCTTTTCAGTGTTCTTACCTGAAAAATGAAGGGGTTGAGCTGTTAAGTCTAAAAGACATTCTCTAATCCCACCAAAGTGGGATTATTCCCATTAGCAGTGTATTAACTGCAAGAGCTTCTTAATGACATAAGCTTCCACTGGCTCCTCGGGGCTGTCAAGCCTAGTGTAACAGGCCAACTGAGGAATTTCCTGCTCTGCACCACATCTTTTCAACTTGATTCAGGTCATTGCCCCTAGCGACATTCCTCTCTAGGCTATCTCAAATATGCTGATTTTTGCACCTCTGGAGCACTTACACAGTGGCATAATATTTTCCATTGCTCTTTGTCCGAATCTTTTGCTCCATGTCTTTCTATGACTTTACTGATCACATGTATGTAAAAGCTGACCTTTGATTTTGTTCTAGGTACCAGTCCAAGTATATGGTGTGTGTGTGCATATGCATGTGTGCATATGTGTTTTTCTGGTGATGACAACAGTGGGTATGGGGGTTCAACTACAAGTGGCCCATGGAATCTGATGGACTTTTGGGGCCAGTTTTTAGATTGGACCGTTTAAAGAAAATTCTGGAAAGGAAGAATTGGAAGAGGATCTATGATTTAAAATCAGTTTTCTGTGATGCCCTCGGCCAGAGAAATCTAGCAGAGATAAACTGTTTGTTCTTATCCCTCCATCTTGCTTGTATATAGGGGGATACAGTGGGTTTCAGAAAGTTACGCAAGTTACACAGTTAATTGGTGGAACTACAAATAATGTAAGACTCTTGCAGGGTGCTCCTAGCTTTTTCTCTCAAAACAGCAGAGCTCTCCCTATGTGATAGACACTGAGATGGGGAAAACCTTGACCTTCACTGGGTCTAACTGGGGAAAATAATGAAACCCTTGTGGAACAATCTAGGGCTACATTTATAGTAAATGTATCTAAGTACAAAAGTACTGAAGAGAAGAGAGACATGCGTGGGTCTCGAAGCCTTGAACATTGAAATAGACAAAGAGGGTGAAAAAAGGAATGGAGAGGTCTTAAGGAGAGAGGTAGGAATAGAGTGGAGTGGGGGGAGGGGTGGCTGGGAAGACCTCACATGGCCAGAGACATGTGTGAGGAGAAACGAGGAGGGGATGGATAGACTGGAGGTGTCAGATGAGGTTGGAAGGAGATTCAATATGGCAGGCAAGCAAGAGTCATTATAGAATATAGTATAGTTATAAATTTTTTAATAGATACATTTATAAACAAAAGAATAACGAGAAGTTCATGGTTTTCTCCTTCTACGTCTGCCACAGAACTTTTTTGGCATTGTCTGCTTGCTGCTTCCTTTTTCCGCAGGGAGAGAATGAAACTCGACCATCCACATCCACTTCCAGCTGGGTGTAGTGAAAGAGAGGGAACCCAGTATGATCAAGATGTGGTGAGCAAGATGGCCCTGGATGAAAGTTCTCCTGGGGAAAGGTGACAGGTTCCCAGGGGTTGGGGACTATGTCCTTGGATCCTCTTAAAGAGTGGGGAGAGTGAGAGTAAAGTTGGAATTTCAGTTTGGAGAGTATATTTGAAGTGTGTTCCTAATTTGAATGAGCCCCCATTGTGTACCTGCCCATTGCTTAACAAACACCTTTAACAAAAATAAAGGTTAATTATACTAAAGCACATAGAGATAACACATGTACATAAGGAACATAGAAGTCAGAGAAGATGCCACTTCTTTATCTCTCTTGCTTGGTATACACAAACCAAAATGCTTGCATTTAGTCAAACAGGAATTTAAAATTTGTCCCTGAAGATATTCTTACTAGAAACTGTAGTGTCAAGTACATTGATGAGTGTGTCTTTGCCTGAAACCATAATGTCAAAATCTCATTTCTTATCACACGTGTATCTGGAGTTTTTTTTAACTAAACAGCTTGTTATAAGAAATAAAAAGTAAGTGCTATCTGGGAGGTGGTACAACTTTTCAAGAACCTTTATGGTGAAAATTCACTAGCATATACACAGGGAAAGGAATAATCTAGGGTATCATTCATTGTCAAGCTTTTGTTCAAGTTGCAGGACAACTTCTTCCCACATTCTCTGTGTGTTTTTTGGCTTGGCACACTTGTATTAGATTAATATTCACTCCTTTTTATTGCTAATCAGTGTTTTATTGGTTGACTATACCACTGTATTTTTAACCATTTACCTGTTGATGGACATTTGGATTGTTTCCAGTTTGGAGCTATTTCCAATCAAGCTGCTAAGAGATTTATGTACTAATATTTTCTTGATTATATGCTCCCATTTCTCTTTAGCAAGTACCTAGAAGCAGAAGGGCTGACTTATACAGTAGATGTATAGATAGAATTTTAGAGGGCTTCTCTGGTGGCTCAGATGGTAAAGAATCTTCCCACAATGTGGGAGACTCAGGTTCAGTCCCTGAGTTGGGAAGATCCCTTGGAGAAGGAAATGACAATCCACTCCAGTATTCTTGCCTAGAGAATTCCATGGACAGAGGAACCTGGTGGCCTACAGTGTCTTAGTAGACGTATAAATAGAGTTTTAAGAAATTGCCAAACAGTTGTCTAGAACAGTCATAAGGTTTTATACTCCCACCAGCAGTATCAATATATAAGAGTTCTAGTTTGTTTACATCCTTATCAACACTTGGTATGGACAGTCTTTTTAATTTTTGAATTTTTATAGGTGTGTAGTAATATCTCATTGTAGTTTTAAATTTCATTCCTTAATGACTAGTAATATTGTCTTAATTTACTAGGGCTGCCGTATAAGATAACATAGATTTTGGGGCTTAAACAACAGATAGTTATTTTTTCACCCTTCTGGAGTTTTGGAAGTCCAAGATTTAAGTGGACTTTGGAACACATCAGAACAATTAGATTTTGTTGAGGTTCTTTTCTTGGTTTGTAGTTGGCTACCTTCTTGCTCTATTCTCATATAGCCAGGTGCACTGAAAGGGTGAAAGAGAGAAGAGACAGAGATAGAGTGAGGGAGAATCCTTCCTCTTCTTGTAAGGCCACTAATCCCATCATGAGGGGCCCACCTTTACGCTTTAATCTAACACTGATTACTTACCAAAGGTCCCATCTTCAAATACTATCACACTGGGGGATAGGGCTTCAACATATGAATTTGAGGAGGACACAGACATTCAGTCTATAACATATTGAGCAAACTTTTACCATCCACATATCTTTGGTAAAATATCTGTTACTACTGGAAATTAAATACATGTATATATATTTGCATATGAATGTCTAGTTGTTTCAGCACCATTTGTCCTGCATTATTTTTGCCACTTTGTTAAAAACTTATTATTGGGAAGATGGTGTTGGTCTAGTGGTTAAGATTCCACAGTTCCAATGCAGGGGGCATGGGTTCTATCCCTCATTGGGGAATAAGATCCTACATGCCATGGGGTGTGCCCAAAAGATTAAAAAAAAATTGTCTACATATGTGTGTCTATTTCTAAACTCCCTATTCTGTTTCATTGATGTGTTTACGTGGATTGGATGTGTACTATATCCATAGTCTTGATTAGTAAAGCTTTATAGTAAGTCTTAAAATCAGGTAGTGTTGTTCTCTTTCAAGCTGTTTTGGTTACTCTAGATTCTTGTCATTTCCACAAAAATTTTAGAGTCACTTTGCCAATTTCTACAGAATATCACCAGTGGTCTTTTTATTTTGAAAATTGGCAAGCTGATTTTAAAAATTATTCAGAAATGCAAGAAATACATAAGGGCAGAAACAACTTTAATAAGGAAGAAGAAAGATGACTAACACTCTCATTTAAAGACTCAAGAAATAGATACAGTAATGAAGACAGTGTAGTTCTTGTATAAGGATAGATGTTCAACGGGACAGAAGAGAGAGTTCGTAACTAGTCACACATATATTTAAACAATTGATTTTCAACAAAGATACCAAGTTAGTTCAACAGAGAAAGTATACTCCTTTTAACAAGCCATGCTATAAGAACTGGATGTTCATAAGGAGAAATACACAAAAAATCAACTTCGACCCTTATTTCATGCTATACAAGATAAACTTGAATCATAGACCTAATTGTAAAACCTATAACTATGAAGCTTCTAGGAGAAAACATGGGAAAAGCATCTTTGCAACATTAGAAGAAAATATATACAATGCATAAATATATCAGAGAACTTGTGTACACAATATACAAAGAATTTTATAGCTCAATACTAAGGCCACAAAACAAACTTGTAAAGATGAGCACACTATTTGAACATTTAACACAAGAAGATGTAAAATGATCAATATACATATGAACAAGAGTCAGTCATCAGGGAAACTTGAATTAAAATCACAGTTAGTTGCCACTATATACTGACTAGAACTGCTAAAATTAAAAAGACTGATAATAAGCAAATTTGGGTAGAGATAAGGAGCAACTAGAAATCTCATATATGTTGCTGGTGGGAGAGTGAAAGGGTACAGCTGCTTTGGAAAGCAATTTTTGTTTCTTATAAATTTAAACATACATTTACTACATGACCCAGCAATTCCACTCCTAGGTGTATATTCAAAAGAAATTAAAACATATGCCGGCACTAAGACTTACACAAGACTGATCACAGCAGCTTTGTCCTAATAATTCCTAAACTGAAACAAAATGTTCATCAATAATATAATGGATGGGGCTTCCCTGGTGGTTCGGTGGTTAAGAATCTGCCTGCCACTGCAAAGGAAACAGGTTTGATCTCTGGCCCAGGAAGATTCCACATGCCATGGGGCAACTAAACCCATGCACCACAACTACCAAGCCCAGGCTCTAGAGCCTGTGAGCCACAACTACTGAAGCCCGAGAGCCTAGAGCCTGTATTCACCAATAAGAGAAGCCACTGCATGAAAAGACCATACACCACAAAGAAAAGTAGCCCTGGCTCGCCACAAATAGAGAAAGTCCATGCACAGCAACGAAGACCCAGTGCAGTCAAAAATTAATAAATTTAAAAAAATATGGATGAACAAATTGTGGTGTATCCATACAATGGAATTCTGCTCTCCTGGTAAAAAGGGAGCAAGTCCTGATATATATAACAATATGGATAAATCTCAAAAGGATTTTAATGTGCTAAAAGAGCCAGGCAGAAAAGAACGTGCAATGCCTGATTCCATTTGTATGAGGTTCTACAACAGGAAAAAAATAATCTATAATGAGAGAAATCAAATTCATGCTTGTCTGGGGTCAGGAAGAGGGACTGACTGAAAAAGGCATGAGGTTTCTATATCTTGATTGAGGTGGTGGTTGCAAAGATATCTATATTCATCAAAACTCCTCCAACTATATATTCAAAAACGCACATATTCTTTTTCTGGTATGCAAATTATATCTCAAAAAGTCTATTAAAAATAATCAAATAAGAACATGTCAAACAAAGACAGGTGCCTGCTGCTTCTTCAGCAGACCATCAAGGCACACATCTTTCACGCATTTGGCATCTAACCTCAGAATATAGGCAAGAGATGGCTGGACTCTTTTGGAGGCATGATCAACAGATCTAGTGTGCCTGAGCCATATGATCCGGAGTTATCTTGAAAATGCTCTTTTCATTACCTTTTTATGTTGGAAAACGGATGCTGCATATTGGACCATGAAGATGAGGGCTTACCTTGATAGGGTTTGCAGGTGAAAGAAGCCCAGGTCCCTAAAGATTCCATACTGCATAAATATCTGTGAGTTCTCAGTTGCAGAAAGTGAGAAATAAACCTGCCTTGTTGACATCACTATTGTTTGAGTTTCTTTTATGGCTTAACTTAAGCTGGTATAATTACCCAAAATTGTCCAGACAATCAAACCATGGTTTAGCCTTCAATTCTGTTTTTGTCAAATACTTCCTATCTAGACTGATATTCAATCAAAGTACATGAAAATCTTGCACCGTTAATGAATTTCTCCTCAACTCATCCCATCTAGTGTTAAGGTCTGAGACCAATTTGGCTGTCGTTACCAGCCAAAGCCATGTAGAGGTTAGATTTCCAAAGTAGAAAACCTTAATCTATTCTACAGGCAAAGAGAGCACTGGATCCAATGAAAATGTGTGGTTTAGAATTTTTAAATTCTGTCTTTGTCATCTGCAGAGTATTATGAAACTTAAGAAGAACTGGGAAGGGGAACGTTAGAGAGGTTATTGTGTGTTTCATATTCAAAGCTCAACTGGGACAGAGAAAATTTACAAAGCTCTCCAAGACTATAATTAATCACTGTACCGGAGTGAATAGTGTCTCCCAAAAATTCTTGCCCTCCTAGATTCTCAGATATGACCTTATTTGGAAATAGGATCTTCATGGATTTTTATAGTTAGGAAGAGGTCAAGGAAGAGGCCATATTAGATTACAGTGAACCTTAAATTCAATGACTAATACCCTTTAATGAAGAGACGTATCAGAGACTAAGATATGGACAGGGAAGACCCTGTGACAAAGGAAGCAGAGGTTGGGGTGATGTATTTACCAGCCAAGGAACACCCAGGATTGCCAGCAATCACTGACTTTCCAGGTGGTGCTAGTTATAAAGAACCTATCTGCCAATGCAGGAGACATAAGAGACATGGGTTCAATCCCTGGGTTGGAGAAAGAAATGGCAGTCCACCCCAATCCAATCCATATTCTTGCCTGAAGAATCCCATGGACAGAGAAGCCTGGCAGGCTATAATCCATGGGGTTGCAAAGAGTCAGACACAACTGAAGTGACTTAGAACACAGAACACCAAGATCTGGAAGAAGCAGAGAATACATCCTAGGGCTTCAGAGGAAGCATGGCCCAGATGACACCTTGGTGTTGGATTTCTAGTCTCTGGAACCATGGGAATTAATTTCTGTTGTTTAAGCCACCCAATATGTGGTAGTTTATCATGGCAGCCCTAATGAATGTGTAACCTGAATTTCCCTATTTTACTAAAGTGAATCAAAGCTATCCCATCATCTGGTAACTAAACGGTAACTGAACTGAAAAGGTCTTCCTTTTATCAGTATACTGCGGAAGGAGCAATGTCTTGTGAAACACATATTTAAGATGATGTCAGGGGTTTCTGCTGCCCTGTTTGGTGTCTGGTTCTGTTGAAATGACACTTCTTAGTCCAGCCAATCTGTTATGCTTCATGCGACTCTTAACTGACAACATTGCAACAGAGACTTGTAAGTATTTCTCCAAAATTCTTCACATTTTCTGCAATGCAAATATCTTTAGCTTAGTAAAACTATGGTAGAAATAGAGACATCCAAATAGATCCTGAAAAGGTCCTCATAACATCATAAGACAGTGTCAAGGTGCTTCAGAGGGCCTCTGGCAGTCATGCTTATGTTTATAGGCTGTCCTGTTCTCAACTAGGTGGAATAAACTGAAAGCTTCTTTTTATTAATATTTTTGCATTCAGCTAGAAACTCTTTATGCTGCTGACTCTGAAAACAAGGAAAGCTCTGGGCCACTTCACACTTGGGTAGGGCAATCCATTTATGAATCAGGACCGATCTGCAAATGGGCTGCAGGAAAAAACTGCAGCAGTCTACTGAATATTTCCAGATGTTAACATAATTGATGATATTCTAAAAACGAACACCAGTTGTTACATGCGGTTTCAACATTTTTGTTTTATTTTCTGTAATGGTTGCCTTTCCTCGTTGAGCAATTTCCAGTTCTCCAGAACTCGTAATGCTTACCTTTAAAGGTGTGATTTCCCAACACTTCATTCCCTGGATAGGTTTCTTTTTAACAAGCTAAAACAGACACAACTAGGGCACCATCTCAGGCTGATATGACAAATGTGAAACTAAAGAACATTGAAAGCCATTCAAAAATTGGTTTGGTAAATGACAGTGCTGTATGATAAAACCAAATGCATAGATTGGAATTTTAAAAGAAACTCTGGTGTGAAGATAAAAGGACATGAAAGATAATAAATGTTGAAATAATACACCACCTAATGGTATCCTGTCAAGAAAGAAAGATAATAAGATAACCTACAGAGCATTCCTGAGCCTCTATAGGTACTTGACCTATAGTTTGCAGGGAAACAATCTTTTTGTTTCATCTGGCTCATATTAAAAACAGGAAAAACAAAACCAGCATTTTTTCCCCACTCTCCCACAGACGGTGGAAAAATTCACGCAATTTTTAACTGTCTGAAATTCTTTAAAGCAATATAAGACAGAAAGAATTATTAAATCACTTTTCCATTTCATATAATGAAAAACTGCACCACCATGGTGGGGCTGGACTCATCAATTTTGGAGGAAGTGGGAGCTCTGATTGGTCCTGCAGGCAATCAATCACCTGGCAGTCCTGGGCCCTTATCTCTGAAGTCATCTGGCCGTAGGAAAGAGAAATTTTGAAAAAAAAAATCAAACTAAAGTCAAACTGCTCATTAACATTTATATAATTCCATTTTGAGATTTATTTAGTATATAGTTTACATACGTGACATACATGGAGGTATTTGGGAGACGTATCTACACATTCATTCACTCATTTGTTTCTTCTTTCACTTATTAATTGGCAAGGCTGGACAGGTCTTAGAAACAACACTGTCTTCCAGAAAGAACTTCAAGGGCAGACATTTCATCAGACCCTTCTTTTGGAAAGTCAGTCACCCCAAGGGGATTCTAGGAAGGCATAATTGGAAAACAGGACACTTCACCCTTCTTTTGGAAAGTCAGTCACGCCCAAGGGATTCTAGGAACATGTCCAAAGGTTGATGCTTCTTTTTCTCAGAGACATATTTACATCTGAAATGGCCAAATGTTGGTTGGCTCCAAACATCCAGTTTGTCTTTTCAGCACGTATTTGATGAATACCTACTATGGTCAGGAAGATCCTCTGGAGAAGGGAATGGTTATCCACTCTAGTACTCTTGATTGGAGAAGCCCATCAACAGAGGAGACTGGAGGGAACTACAGTCCATGGGATCACAAAGAGTCAGACATGACAGAGCAACTAACACTTTTTCACTTCACTGTGGGTGAGGCACTGGAAGCAGAGATGAGAAAATGCTGTCATTATCCTTAAAGAGTTCCAGTCTAGTGGGAAGAGAGATGAGGCAGATCCTGCCCACAGGATCCAAACTGTACCAGGAGGAAGCCTGGGTATAATGGGGGCACAGTCAGAGGTGGGAATACTGGGGGTGCAGGGGAGGTTTACTGAGTCTTCAAGGAGGTGTAGGAGAGAGCCAGGTGGAGAAGTGTGTTACCTGGGTCAAGTGCAGGGAAAGGCAAGGACTGCAGGGAGCAAAGGCGCTCCCAGCCCAGGCAGCTCTCAGTGCAAAGGGAAGGATGAGGAATACTGGCTGGCCATCTATAGGAGTTGTTTCTCATCCTAACTTTCATGGGCTTCACAGCAACAAACCAGCCTCTCTCTTGGGGACACTAACCTGGCCCCAAATGAAATAAACACACTGCACCTGGCAGCTTCTATCTTGGCACATGGAGCTCACAAGACAAATGAAATGGAGAGTCAGGGCTGAGCTGGAGGAAGCTGGCCCTACGTGTGGTGGATATTCAGACCCACAAATGGCAGTGGAGGCACAGGGCTTGTTTTTGTGTCTATTGTCTCAAGGTACTGAGGAGACACTAATCCGCGACCATTGTGTGGGCTTTACACCTGCCTGCAGTCCTGCCATGGCCACCGTGTATTGTGTTTTCAGAGTCCCAGGAGTACCTGCAACCCAGGCAGGAGCGAGTCATCTCTGCCTTTGCTTGCAGAGAAAGATAATAACCTCAAGGAGGGGATTTCACAGCTCTTTGAATTGAGTTGCATGTTTGTTCTGGGTTATTCTTTCTATTTCCTAATATAACACTCGTTTGCTGTTGAGTAAATATTGATCCCGTTGCATTAGTGGCAAAGGATGCTGAAAAATGGTCAGCCAGGTAATCAGGTGTGCTCTCTGGACTGAAAGTGAGTGTGCTAGGGGCCCTGTTAGGACGGAGGCCGTGTCCGTGCCACAGACGATTCAATCAACACTTCTGTAATTACTAGGTTCATTTTGGTCCTTTATGAAATATGCTAATCTTCCCTGAATAATACCTTTTCTTGAACAGATACAAATCAGTCTACAATTTAGATACAGGTCATGTGTATCAGAAAGTAGAAATTTGCCTCCCCCACTTTCTTTTTTTTTGTGGGGTTAAGTGCTGGCTGCAAATTGAATTACAATTAGATTATTTGGTGATGCGATAAAATCCTCATATATTAAAATGCCACTAATGGCGAAATAATGGTAATTTAAACCAAGGATGTGCTCTATCTACATAAAGAAGAATTTGCTAAACAAATTCATAGTGTAATCAAGTTTACAAAGATTATAAGCCTGCTGCTTTCTAGTTCTTCAAGTAGTGTGGCACTTGTTGGTCAGTCACTAAGTCATGTACAACTCTTTGTGACCCCCTGAAGTGCAGCATGCCAGGCTCCTCTGTCCATAGGGATTTCCAGGTGAGAATACTGGTGTGGGTTGCTATTCCCTTCTCCAGGGGATCTTACTGGACCAAGGACTGAACCCATATCTCCTGCATTGGCAGGCAGATTCTTTACCACTGAGTCATCGAGGAAGCCCAATGTAGTAGTTGTTTATATGTTATTTTCCAGAATCATAGAGTTTAGGGTCATTATGCATAACTATTCTCATTTAACCCCCTCCACACTATCCCCTTCAATCATTTCTCTTCCTATCCTGGACATCCTCGAGTGGGAACCTTGCTACCTTACAAGGTGAGCCACTCTATTTGGAGAGCTCCAACAGAGAATACTTCCTGGGTAGAGTCAAAATCATTTCTTTACTTTCAGTCATGAGCCATACAAAACTAACTTAATTAATCTTCTAAGTATTTGTAGACATAAAATATTTGTGTGCTTTTATGTGCACTTAGAATCTAGGATCTCAGAAAATGAAGGAAAAAAAAAACCTTAAGAGTCAAGTATTACAACCCCTTTCCCTTCACCCTCTCTAACTTAGTGCCTAAATTGCTATTTTCACTTCCTACCCAATGTGCACCTAGCTTGTGACTTCAAGTAAAAAAAAAAAGGGTGTTTCTTTAAATTATTTTTTAATTTAAACCAGCCTCTAATCCAGACTGATCTTCCTCCTGAATTCATCAGAATTAATGAGATGGGATGTGACTGGTGACTTGGAAATGGGAAGATAAATTCAATTCTATGGTGTTCTGGAATGGTGTTTTCCAGTCAAGACTGAACATCCTTTAAAACCCTCTGGAGGATGGTGGTGTCTAAATGCATGAATAAATTTTAAAAGCCTGAAATAGGCCAGGTGGTCCCTTCCATCAGACCCTCATTAATCCATGAAAGCAGGGCTAACACTTCTACTGCTGTTTTAGGCAGTTGCTATGGACTTCCCTATCAGTCCCATTCTGTCCTAACTACTCTCCCATTGGCTTGACAAACTAGGTTTCACTAGATCTTAATTTCTCAATTCCAGATCCCAATGTTTCATCTCTGAGACTGACTTTGTTTCTTGCCTTTGATACTCTTCCTCCCTGTGGTCCTCATTGATGGGATCTGGTTCAATCACTCTCTTCTCCCAGAACCTCATGTTGTCATAGATGGGTTCTCCCTGCTCCAGCCCCAAGATCTGAACCAAGTAGGTAGTACCCAAGCCTGATGTCCCTGCTAATGAAGAGATGTGATCTGTCAAACATATTTCTTCTCTCACTACATCCCCAAGACTAACACATTAGACTGCTCTACCTACACATCTCCTGTAGAACCTAATCTTCTGGAAAGTCCACATTTACTATTACCACTTTACCAAGAAGAGAAAAAGCAAGTTCATTTCCATTGTGAAAGAACCTTCAGTTGGGATGTAGTAGGGAATCACCTTTAGTGACTAAAGACACCAACTATGCTGCATGTCCATGCAGCCTGACCTTCTTTCTGGGCATACCACTGGCTCTATTTTCCAGTCTTCTTGGAAAGTAATTGAGACCAAGCTTCTCCAAATAGGAAATATGTTCTCTATTCAAGACATTTCGATAATTAAAGAGTGGGTAGGAAAATGTGAGGGTTTCCCAGGTGGTACTAGTGGTAAAGAACACGCCTGCGAGTTCAGGAGACATAACAGACTGGGGTTTGATCTCTGGGTCGGGAAGATCTCCTGGAGGAGGGTATGGCAATCTACTCCAGTATTCTTGCTTAGAGAATCCCCATGGACAGAAGAGCCTGGTGGGCTACAGTCCATAGGATTGGAAAGAGTTGGACATGACTAAAGTGACTTAACACATTTGGAGGGAAATGTGAAGTGCCTCAAGTGAACTCTGCTGAGATGTTACCTGGAAGAAAGTGGTAACAGTGGATGGGGCTTGGATCTGGGTTGAACCTGAAGTGCTGCCTCAAGTGGACTGAAGCAGCTTATAGAAAGGAGTCAGATATTGTCTGGCTTTGAAGGGAAGGCCAGAGGATGGAGGTTATCATGTAGGACCCAAGAAGAAAGTGCCTAAGGTCAACTTTGAAGGACAAAGGCTGAAGACAGTGAATTAATGGTGAGGACAGTAGCTTTAAGGATCAATAACAAGAATGGAAAATGGGAAAGAGATGCACAGTTGGAACTAAGGTTGTGTATATACTGCCATTTTTGTTTTATGTCGTGTCTGGTGTAAGGCTAATGTTGAAGGTAGCTGAAGAATGATGCGGGGCTGGATGGAGTGTGTTGAGGGGCTCAGCAAGCTTTCCCAGTGATTCCTAAGGCAAGCATTATGGGTGTATGGTGAGGAAATATACCTCGTTGCTTTCCAAGTGAGGTGAAATTGGAATTGGTGTTTGAAATAATTTTTGTTACTGGGTTCTACTATTTAGGGCAATGAAGGTTGGTTAATATATCTGCAGCAGTTTATTTCCTGATGGATATCTTGTTCAACTGTTAGAGGCAGATTTGAACATTGCATTCACATCTCAAACTGGCTGCAGCATTTATGCAAGAGAAGGGGCTGGATGTGACAAACTTCATGTCATGGGATTTAGAGGCAGGTCTGTGTGTAACAAAGGGTGAGAAATCCCCGACTGCTTGTTGGGAGGCTTCTGTCTCTTTGGAGAAGGAAGGCAATTCAGGCCTTGGTCTCAGCAGGAACAGATGCAGGCCGGGAACCTCTGATCCTGAGGGCCCTTGTAGCTCCACACTTTCTGTGAAAAACCGCTTTGCCCTCAGCTCACTTAGGAACACATTTTAGCAAAAACCTAGATAGAGCAAGGCTCATTCTGTCACAGGTGGTTTAGAGAGAAGGTCCTTTAGGACATTTGCTTAAATGAGTACAGCTTGACATTTGCACACAGGGTAGATCTGTGCCAATGTACTTTCATGCCCATCATCTTATTTCATCTTGAAAACCTTAAAAACAATCCATAAAAGTATTCTGTTGCCAGGATTGTCATCCTTATTTTATGTAAGAAGAAATGGAGTCTCTTAGGATTTAGGAAACCTGTGTGAGATTGTGCACATGTCACATCACTAACAAAAACAAGAACAAAATAAGTCTAGGCATTAGGCATTCAAATTTCTAGTAATATATGGCATCATTTGCTATTTATTATCAGTAAAATCTACCATTTAGATTTATAGATCAATTTAGGTGGCACATATTATCTTTATGTCTTTCTATTAAATAATGGCTGGTTATATATCTATATGTTTATATTCCACATTGTTTCAAAAAGGTTTTGAAGTGGCTTCAAAAATACAATACTACCTTCAAAAAATAAAAACAAAATAAGTTGAACATGGAATTTAAGAATATACAATGTTTATGGGATTCCCTAGTGGTTCATTGGTTAAAACCCTGCACTGCCAAGGCAGGAGGCACAGGTTCAATCCCTGGTTAGGGAAGATCCTGCATGTTACTTAGTGTGGCCAAAAAAAAGAATATATGATGTTTAGTTCAATAAATGATTGTCATGGAGCTGATAGTAGTGGTGATGATCCTGGTAGAGGTAGTGATGGAAGTGTTGGTGCTTGGGGGCTTGAGAGGGAGCTGGAGATGCTGAAGTGGTGGTGGTATTGGTGAAGACAGAGGTGGTGGAGGTGGTCCTGGTGTTGGTGGTGATACAGATACTGATAGTGCATGTGTGCTCAGTTGTGCCTGACTCTATGCAACACCATGGACTGTAACCTACCATGCTCCTCTGTCCATGGGACTTTCCAGGCAAAAATTCTGGAGTGGGTTGCCATTTCCTTCTGCAAGGTATTGATAGTAGTGATAGAAATTATAGGGGTGGCTATCACTTGTAAGTGAGTCAACTATAGCAAAAAGAAAAGAGGGGTCAGGAAAACTATGGTTCAGCCAGAGATAAAGTTAATAGACTGGAGGTGAGAAAGAGAAAGTAGGACTTCCCTACAACACCTGTACCAACTTCCCTGTGGCTCAGAGGGTAAAGAATCTGTCTGCAATGCAGGAAATCACCTAAAATGTAGGAGACCTGGGTTCCATCCCTGGGTTGGGAAGATCCCCTGGAGAAGGAAATGGCAACCCACTCCAGTATTCTTGCCTGGGAAATCCCATGGACAGAGGAGCTTGGTGGGCTACAGTCCATGGGGTCACAAAGAGTCAGACATGACTTAGTGACTAAACCACCACCAGAGTTAGAATAAAAAAAGAACTAGGAAAATTTTTGTTCTACCTTTTGTCATAACTGGGTATGAAGTAGGCTGGGTTCTCTGCAGTTTTGCCCATGGGAATAGCTCTAACCATAATAATATTAGCTGATCTTTATTGAGTGCTTACAATGTGCTGGATGCTATTACAAACAACTTCAGTGCAGATCTCATTTAATCCTTGTAACAACTCAAGAAATAGACTTTTATTATTATTTACACTTAGCACATGAAGAAATGAAGGCATAAAGAAGTTTAAGTAACTTGCTCAGTATCATAGTGACAGGAAATGATAGAACCAGATTCTGTCTACAGCTCAGGTTCTTACCACAGAGCTTTGGGGAACATGACAGAGAGTGAGCTGTGTACACAGAGCTGACCAGAGTCCCAGGTGCAGGGTAAATGAGAGGTTGTTCTTGCTCTTACTCTTGAGTTATGAAGACTTGGCTTTAAGTACTGAGGTTAAGGGCCCAGGGACGGGGCCTACAGCCACAAATCGACTCATAAACCTCTAATCTTCAAGAGCCCAAGGAAACAGCTCCACATCTGCGAACCATTTCTGGAAGCCCGCTGGAGGCTGCCTGCTCATTGCTTCTAAGTGAGGGGCTGTTCTGTGTCTGAGTGTAGATAGCCACCATAAGAGTGTGGTCTGGAAAAAAGTGTTAGCTGCTTTCCATTTTATAGACTGAACAACTAACTGGGTGTTTTTTAAAAGAAGTTTTGATGCTGCTGTGGATGCCTGTGGTCTGAGCTGTCAGTGGCTACCCACATCACTGGCCAGTCACCCTCAGGCCCATCTTGGGGGTGTTTGTGCTATTTCATGGCTCTGTCCTTCTTTGCTTCAAACACTGCCTCTGTCACATCTGAGCAGGCTCTGTGGTGCCCTGACACACTGGTTTTCATGCATATTTTTATGATTATTTCTCCTTCCCCAACCTTGCCCTGAGAACATGTGTGCCCATATTGACTTTTGCTCATCTTCTGCTTCTTTTGGCCTATTGCTTTCATTAATAAACTCTTTCACATTTTTATTTTCTTCTTTTACTTCTTCTCTTAGAGAAAGGGTGGAGGAGGAGCCACCTGCCTTATCGTTCTCCATGTTTCTCTCTGTCTTCAGGAGGCATGGCTCACCCAGCACCAGTGGAGTTGCGGGCCTGGGACACACTGAAACTGGGTTTCAAGGAGGCTGAGTACCTGTGACTGGAGTTTAAACAAGATCATTAGTTTAATCCTCTATCTCAGAGAGCACCGTTCCAAAACCATTTTGTCCATACAAGATCCCTTAAGATGTCACTCCCACCTACTCACCATGGAGAGAGAAGGAAAAAGCATGAATAATCGATTAATTTCAGAAAATTAATGTGCCCTGGCTTGTATGCTAGGGTCTAAAAAAATAGGAAATGTTCTTCTTTGTTAAATTTTGCTTTTTTTTTCTATAGTGGAGGTAAAGTCATTGACTTGGAGGCATTAAGAGGAGAGGGAATATGAAGTGCACATGGAAAATATGTTTGCATTTAGCACACTGCAGGAGTGATGGTCTTTTTTTTTTTTTTGGCCAATGTTTATAAGAGTGTTAATATTGAGGAATTTTTTTTAGCATTAAAAAGACTTAAGATTGTAAATTTGCTAATAAAGTTTTTATGTGGTAACAATGCCGCTTGTAGAACTTGTACTCTAACCTAAAATCTAGGTTTTTCAGGGGAAATAGTGGTGGTGGAATGCCTAAAGAAGTTTCCTAGAGAAGCCACGAGCAGTGTTAGTCAGAACCAATTATGAATTGTTAATATTGCTTGGGAGTGTGTGAAGGGGAGTGAGGAAACCAGCCTACTGCTTTGTATAACATCCAAAATGATGCCAAAGTTAACAATAACTAGCTCATCTTTACAAATGCCAAAGTTTTATATGTCAATTAAAATTTTCAGCACCATTGAATAAAATTACACAACTTATAGCAGTTACTGTCACAATGATAATTAGAAGGACACCTGTCAGAATTTAATAATCACATAGTTTCTACCCTTACCAGGCCTTGATATCAGCCACAACTTTCTGACTAATGAGAAAATTGACTGGTTATTGTACTCATTGACTTGTGATCAGATTGAAAGGCTAGAAGCTGGTAATGAGTATATGCTGAAGCATATTTACAGAAGCACATCTATTTGCAAAGGGGTTTTGTTCAAGTTCACCAAAATGCTTAATTCAGAGCGAGCAAAGCAATAAAATGAATTTAAAAATGATTTTTATTGAATTCAAAAATTGTGAGCTAAAAACACTTGAGTTAAATTAAAAAGCAATTGTATTGCGTTAATGGTGAGTATAAAGAATGAAATCAATAAAAGCCCCACTTGCCATTAAGTTCAAAAACAATAAAAGCATTTTATTAACTGTGTTGTTTTAAATTCAATCATATATGTGCCCTCAGTTTGCAAAGCTTTTTTTTGCTACTGAATGTGGGCTTTAAAAATTACCAGTATATGTAAACACACATGTGTATAATCTAAACCACGAGCAGCATTGACCTTGGGCGGTCCATTGAATTACGCTGCTTGGTTTCATCACATATGAATCAAGGATGGTTATATGTACTTCAGGTGTGTTACATTTCTGTAGATACTGGTATGGGCTCCCAAACAGTGAAGTGAGCCTGCACTAACAGATGACTTCTTATGCCCTTTATAACATAAATTCATCATACATAAGTGAAGGTAAATTTCCCATATGGTAAATATTAGGCCAAAACTTGAAATTCCTGTTTTTGTAGGTTAGAGATCATTGAATAACAGCAGTTTTATATGGTTCAACCTGATACAGGCCAGTGGAATTCATTCGTTCATCCATTCATTTATTCATTCTATCAATCACTCAACAAATCAAGTGACTGCTCTGCTGGGTGCTGAGTATACAATAAAGAAACAAGAAGATACAAGATAGAGTGAGAGACAGACAGCAAATACACCAACTTTCAAAGAAGTGTACAATTAAAATTGTGATAGGCACTACCACAGTGAAAACTTGGGGTGACAAAAGAATAATGGAGGAAACCCAGGAGGATGGCTCACAGGCAGTGCCATTCAGGCTGCACCTGAGTGATGAGTTGGAGTGATCCAAGAGAAGCCAGGGGAAGAGCACTGCAGTGGAGGGAGGAGCAGGTTGGAAGGGCTCAGGGGTTATGGGGGCGGGGGGCAGGCAGATATAGGTGGCCATACATTTACATAAGTCCAGAAGGTCTTGAGGAGGGTGCTTAGTCCTGTTTATTGATTTCATACCTGGATGATCAGCTGCATGGCATTAATGCTCAAGTGAGATGGTGTGGCCAGCTTGACTATCCACCTCTGCCCATATTCTGCAAGGAACTGTCTATGGGGCAAGCACTACCAACCTCAGGTAAATGATGCCTTATTATTCTGCCAGGCCCCTATGCAGAATCTGGACTCGGAGCTTCAAAATCCAGCCTGAAAATGAGGCAGTACTGGGCAGCTAAGGCTGACTGACCAGTTCCCACTGGAACTAACCAGAAAGTTTAGCTGTAGTTGTAGTTTAGTTTAGTTGTAGCTAATCAGAAAGTTTTCCCTAACAGAGTATTGTTGGAATATATCAACAAGAACAATATGTTTTATTTACTGATGGCTTATTTTGTGCCAAGCACCAAGTATTTGCTTTATTTAAACTTTTGTTACTCAGTTTTAACCCAAGGAAATAGGCATTATTATCACTTCATTTTACAGACATGGAAACCAAGGCTCGAGGAGATTGAATGACTTGCCATGGTCCTGCAGTAGGACAGTCGTGGGCTATGCCATCTGACTGCAGAGGCTCTGCCCTTCACCTCTCTGCTATGTTGACCTCCCTCTCCTACTCCACCACACCCCAGCTGTCACTGAGCATGTTGCATCATTTGAACCTTGGTTTCCGTCAAGGAATTTTGCAGTCAAGCCATGACCATGAGTCAGAGGCTGGGTCTCCCCCAATTAATGCAACTTTCTTTGTTAGACTCAATTAAGAAAGAAGCAGTTTCTCATACAAGTGATTGAACAGTGAAGGTTGCAGTGTCCAGCCGATTGGGAGAGTAAACTTAGCTTCTGACTCTTGGTAGAGAGCCCAAGAATCTAGGAAACTGTGCATATTCTCCTCGGTGATGCAATTGAGAAGTGTCTGGGGGACACCAAGAGCTATGCAGGGAGCCATCCTTTGTAGCATCTATTACAGACCTGCTAGCTCCATGCGTCTCTTGAGCTCCCAGCTCAGTTTTCTGCAGCAAATTATGTTGGCCAACCTCAGGCAAGACCAACAAGGGGGGAGAAAGTCAAGAATTCTAGGATAAGGTGAATTCCCAACTTCAGATTCATCTTCTCCACTGAAAACTTATCCTTTACAGTGCCAACCCACAGAAGTATGTTTTGGGACAAACACTTTTCCTTGTCTTATTACAAATAATGGAATATATTTCATAATCCCATAAGCAGAGTTCACAGTCTATGTTATCTCTGTTTCCTGGGGGCTGCCAAGCAAGAAAAGATGCCTGTGAAATCATTGGCGCCAGCAGTGAACTGAATGCCTTGCAACTGCTATCATCTCCCAGGGTCCTCAGCAGCTGGGGGGCCTGTTTCAGGCAGCAGAGCTAAGGCACATCCTACCGGGTTGGATAGGGGCCCTCCTGAGCTCACTGGGGCTCATATCGATTTCAGGACCCTGCATGGAATCAGAGCTGGGAAGGGGAGGCCTGAAATACTGTGAAATGTGATAAAGCTGGTTTGCTTCAGGGCGTCCATGCTTTGTGACACCTGCCTATCTGTTACACTGAGGCTGTTACACAACTGTCTGGGAATTCATCTGCATCCTCGTGTGTGCCATGGTGCCAACCAACCTCAAAGTGGGTGGGCACCTGGAGGGAGGGGTGGGACTGGATTTTCACACCCCCTTTTTGGCTGTGCATAACTCCCGCATCTGCCAAATGACATGCTGGCGGGAATGATTGTTGAAAACTAGTGCTGATTTTAGCAAAGCACTTTGTTGTTGTTCAGTTGCTCAGTCACATACACTTTTTGTGACCCCATGGACTTCAGCACGCCAGGCTTCCCTGTTCTTCACCATCTCCCAAAGTTAGCTCAAACTCATGTCCATTGGGAGAAGGAAATGGCAACCCACTCCAGTATGTTGGTGATGCCATCCAACCATCTTGTCCTTTGTCATCCCCTTCTCCTCCTGCCTTCAACCTTCCCAGCATCAGGGTCTTTTCTAATGAGTTGGCTCTTCGCCTCAGGTGGCCAAAGTATTGGAGCTTCAGCTTCAACATCAGTCCTTCCAATGAATATTCAGGACTGATTTCCTTTAGGATTGACTGGTTTGATCTCCTTGGAGTTCAAAGGACTCTCAAGAGTGTTCTCCAGTTGTTTTGCATGAATTCAGCTTGCCCAGCCTTCTTTCCCTGGTGGCTCAGATGGTAAAAAGTCTGCCTGCAATGCGGGAGACCCAGGTTCAATCCTTGGGTCAGGAAGATCCCTTGGGGAAGGGAATGGCAACCCACTCCAGTGCTCTTGCCTGGAGAATCACTTGGACAGAGGAGCCTGGCAGGCTACATTCCATGGGGTTGCAAGGAGTTGGACCTGACTTAGCAGCTGAGCACACACACACACTTCCATTAAACCATTAATCAATGATGGCAATCTCTAGGTGATATGTTTAGCTTAAGTGTAACAGCACCATGATTTTGGAACCCAAGAAAGTAAAGATTTTCAAGGTTTCCATTGTTTCCCCATCTATTTGCCATGAAGTGATGGGACCAGATGCCATGATCTTAATTTTCTGAATGGTGAGTTTTAAGCCAGCTTTTTCCTTTTCCTCTTTCACCTTCATCAAGAGGTTCTTTAGTTCCTGCTCACTTTCTGCCATAAGAGTGGTGTCATCTGCATATCTGAGGTTATTGATATTTCTCCCAGCAAACTTGATTCCAGATTGTGCTTCATTCAGCCCAATATTTCACATGATGTACTCTGCATATAAGTCAAATAAGCAGGGTGACAATATACAGCTTTGACATACTCTTTTCACAATTTGGAACCAGTTTATTGTTCCATGTCCAGTTCTAACTGTTGCTTCTTGACCTGTATACAGGTTTCTCAGGAGGCAGGTAATACCAAGGGAACACTTCATGATGTTCACTTCATGGGCACAATAAAGGACAGAAAGCACTTCCCCTACCCTCTCCAAAATCCCGGTCACTGGAATATTCTGCCTCTGTCACTCTCATAGAAAATGCAAGCCAATTTTCATCCCAGGAAAGGAAGTTCTCAAATTACCCCAGAAACTTCTTTTGGTATTTAAAACTTATGAGGAAGCAATTCAGATGTCCACTAACAGGTGAAAGGATGAAGAAACCATAGCACCCACATGATGGAATACTACTCAGTAATAAAGAGGAAAGATCCACAGGAATATGGTCTGGTGTGGATGAATTTCAAAAGCATCATCCTAAGTGGAAGAAGCCAGATTCCAAAGATTGTATGCTGTATAAATTCCATTTATATGACATTGTGGAAAAGGCAAAGTATGAGGAGAAATTGCCCCCATGGCAAGTAGTTTTCAATCACAAGGGTATCTCAGGAACCTCAGTGGGGAATAAGGGTGATGTAGCATTGTGAAGAATGTAAGCCTCCACTTCATTTAGAGAAGCCTCACTTTTATCTATTTTATACATTGAGGTTTGATTGTTTTGACAAACTTGTCATAAACTGCAAAAAAAGTTTGAATAAGCTAAACCCTATGAAACAGAGACTATAGTCACAGCAAGGAGATATAAGTGTTCTCCACTCCTTGTCCAGCCCACTCCTTGTCAGGAACTCCTGAGGTGGGAGAATCTGATTCATTTTATGATCTTTTTTCCCTTGAGAAGCGTGCACATGTGCAGGGACCTACAATTTGCATGTTGATCCAGGTAGAGTCATAGGCTCCCTGAAGTCCATTCTCAGATCCCCTAAAAGCCCAAGGATCTCTAGTTCAGTATGTTTGCCTTAGAGAGGGGGCAAATATTTACTTCCTTAAACACAGTCCCTATCTTTCAGTCCAGGTGTTGTTTCATCGCTAAGTTGTGTATGACTCTTTTGTGACCCCATGGACCGTAGTCCTCCAGGCTCCTCTATCCGTGGGACTTCCCAGGCAAGAGTACTGGAGTAGTTTGCCATTTCCTTCTTCAAGAGATCTTCCCAACCCAGGGATTGAACCTGAGTCTCCTGCATCTCCTGCATTAGTAGGCAGATTCTTTACCACTGAGCCACCAGGGAAGCCTCAGTCCAGGTGTATCAGTTATCTTTTGCTGCATAACAGGCCATCCCAACACCTGACATCCTAATAACATTTAATCATTTCTCTCAGTTCTCTGTGTTAGTTGGTCTCAATTGAGTAGTCCTTCTCTTTCATGTGCTATTGGTTATGGTCAGTCACGTGGCTGAATTTCTCTGGGAACTCATCTATGTGCTTTACCAGGGCTAGAATATCAAAGATGACCTCAGACACATGTCTGGGGCCTTGGTACTGACTTGTGACTGGAGCACCCAGTTCTGTTCCACAAGGACTATCTCTTTCTTCATGTGGTCTTTTATCTACTGTTTAGCCCTGGTGGCTGGCTTCCAAGAGAAAGATACTGGAGGCTGCCTATCTTCTTAAAGGTTAGGGCTAGAACTGGCAGTGTCACCTACATCACATTCTATTGGTCTAAGCAAGTCAGAGCCAGCACAGATTCAGAAGAAGGGAAAATAGAGGCTGCCTCTTGCTGGGCTGAACACTCTGCACATACAAGAATGGCAAGATTGCTGGTGACCATCTTTGGAGACAATTAACCACACTAGGCTCTTGGAAAGTTTAAGAGGATTCATCAGTGTTAACAGCAACCCCATTGTACCAACCAGAGATATGAGCTCCTGGGTTGGAACCTGAGCATTTTCTTCCTGCTTTTTAAAGATCTATTTTCCAATGTGTTTCTCCTCTGTGTTACCATGAAGGCCATCAGAAGGTAGGTGCACTCTTGTTCCTCAAAGCTTGTCTTTACTCCCTCCAACCTCATTGCTCTGCCAGTTTCCCAAGGGCACATCCTTATCACCTGTAAACTTGACTAAATATTTAAGACTTCATTATATTTTTCATTTTTCTCTTCCCAGAAACACATGTCTGTTTTCTCTAGACAAATTGGAAGCTCCCTAAGGCAAGGAGCCACACTCCTATCTCAGGAAGCTAGTATAGTCTAAGTGGGAATGACCTTCTGACCTTGTTACAAGGGCAACAATGTGTGCAGGCACCCAAACTACATGATGTCCCTTCCGCCCTGCAGATGATAAGGTGAAGAGCCTGTGGTTTCCATGGACATCTACGGTGGATGAGCAGTCTGGCTCTTTGTCAAGCTGAGCTGCACTTTTATTGTCTGTAACCTGATGTGCTTCTTGTGACTTCATTGGAAAGCATCTCCCATTGTTTGGGGTAGGATATAATGAAAATAGAACCCTGCTGCAACCAGTCCTGGGAAGCACTGTTACCACTCTCACCCTTCCCTGTGGAGTCAACAGTATTAATTCAATATTTTACTTTAGCTGAGAAGCCTTTTCTTGCTTCCCAATATTTATGCTCCTTGCCTACAATACTTCCTCCTCTGTCATTCCTTTATTCCAACTTAGCCCATTCTTCAAAGCCCAAGTAGTCCTACCATCCCCCCAAATCCACAGGTTCTTGGAATCATGGTGTCACAGAGCTTGAGGGTTAGAAAGCCTCTAGCTCAGCAGTTTCAAACCTTCTAAGTTCTGGGGTCCAAGGAGGGGTACTCAGCTGCAAACAGGTGATAGATGGGTCCTCTAAGCCAAACTTGGTTCTTGCCACTTCCATTTCAGCTTGGAGGCTCCCTTATGATCTGTTTTAATCTTGAGCTTCCATGTAAAATGAAATGAAGTGTTAGTTGCTCAGTTGTGTCTGACTCTTCATGACCTCATGGACTTAGCCCATCAGGCTCCTCTGACCATGGAATTCTCTAGGCAAGAATACTGGAGTGGGTAGCCATTTCCTTCTTCAGGGCATCTTCCTGACCCAGGGATCAAACCCAGGTCTCTCACATTGCTGGCAGACTCTTTACTGTCTGAGCCAGCAGGGATAAAATATTATATGATGATAAAAAAGATTTTATGTTTAAAACAAAAATTGAAAATCATAGATCTAACTTAACTTCTTTGTTTTATGAATAAGAATAACTAGCTTAGAGACCTGAAGTGAGCTACCCAGATCTGTAGATAAGCCCAGGACTCAGGTCTCTGCATTGTGGCTGATTACTGTCTACTGTTTCTGGATCATTGTGGGTGAGAATACGATCTATCCAGGCCTAACAATGAGGCTAAAAGTCTGGATATTGCTTTGCTTTGTTTTAAGAAACTTTTATTTGACTGGGATTTCCGCCTCTGTCTTGCTGAAATTTCTATGCTGCTGAAGAACGATTATTGCCGGATTATCCTGTGCTGCGGCCTGGTCTCCAGAGCCTGCAGGGAGCTTGTTTTGCTAGCTCAGCTGTTTCTCAGCCTGCCCTGCCTGGATGATGTCAGCTGTGATGTTGTTTCACTCAAGAGCCACCCCTCCCCCTTCCCCACTGCTTACTGCCTTGGAGTCTCTTTTGGTCCAGCTAGCGATGTCTTCATCTCTCCCCTTGTTTTCCTGTTCTCTCTGCTTTTGATATCCTTGAGGCTGATGGTGTTTGTCAGGTCTGTCTTTAACTCTGGGGAAAGAGCTGGTGGAGCCATCTGTGAGGTTTGGAGAGCATCCCTGCTTGTAATTATTTTTCCTGGAGTCCTCCATGATGAGGTGAAGGCTCATTGTTGCATTATTACTAGTTGTCACCTGGGTTTTCCCATCATAGAGTGTGTCCTGGGTGGGGAAGAATGGGCATTTTCTCCACATGAAAGGAAGTCCTTGCCCCAGATGAATCCACCATGGATATACATGTTTTCCCCTTCCAGAACCCCCCTTCCACCTCCCTCTGCATCCCATCCCTCCGGGTCATCCTGGTGAACCAGCCCCTTTAATCCAAGCTTTGCTGTTAAGTCCTGGATGACTTTGGGTGGGACCCTTTCTCTATTTGTATCTAAATTTTCTCACTTACAAAATGTGGAGTTTTGAATAATTGATCTATAAAGACCCTTCCACATCTCCTATTCTATCATTTGCAATAAGTACCAGCCCTGGACGGGCAGTGTCTGGGCCCTGCAGGGGAAGCCAAACCAGTTTTGGCTTCCCCTATCAGTTTTTTGGCTTCTACGCTATCAGTTTTTCACTAAAGATCTGCCATTGCATTCTGTTCAAGCAGAGATGATTATGGATCAGGCTAAGGAATCACTGACAAAAGGATCTGATTTATTTGAATAGTATATAGAATATGAGTCATTATAACATTCATTATTTAAATGTAAATGCTTGCTTAGTATGGCTTTATTTGAAATGTTTCTAAGTAGAATGATTTTAAATATTAATAAATGAATGAATGCTTATAAAGTGCTTAAATGGAATGTCTTCTAAATATATAAAACAGTTCACTTTCAATAGGATTTACCCTTAAGTTGTGTAGTAAATGTGTTCACCAAAATAAAATTTTTTGAGGGGGGTTACTTTAGATTTAGAGAAAAGTCACAAATATGGTACAAAGAGTTTCTAGGTAGGTAGCCTTCACTCAGTTTCCCCTAATGCTAACATCTAGTAAATGCATTTTTCATAGGCTGTTATCAACTGAGCACCCCCTGGGGATGTCTGACCCAAGCCCTTTTGGGAACATTAGTTTGTTTTGGGCAGAGCTTGAAAAGTGTGTACCCCAGTTCTCTTGTTCAAAGGTAGACCATCAGAACCTAAAAAAGGTCCAGCACAAAAAAGGCACTTAATAAATACTCCTTAACCAAGTAACAGACTGAGAAAACAAAATTCTCTCTATGTGTCTTAGAAAGTAGACAAGGGCTGTAAATATTTCCTCCTGTTGCATGTTCAGATTAAAAAAAACAAAAACAAAACTTTATTGTCACAGAAAAGGAGACCAATTAGAGTTTTGTCATTTATGTAATGGATTGCTTGTTAGCTGATACTGTAGTTCCGACTGACTCCAGTGATTGGACTTCTGTATAAATGAGTGTCCTGAGTAGGCACCTGCCTGACCCACCTCTTATACTGGCTTAAGTATCCATGTGATAGAATGTGCTTTTCCGTTAGAGCTTACTTCACACAGGGGACTTTCCCTATCCACATTGGTCTCTTCCTCTTCTGAACTTGCCACAGAACTTTCCATCTGTACTGAGTTTCCCATAATTGAAATTGGCTTCTGTCTCCCCTCCAGGATCTTGATGGTTTAGTGAGTGAGGCCGTGTTAAATTAATTCATTTCATGTATTCAATCCTTGCATCATCAACTATGTAATGAACTCCTTGAGTATAGGTCAATGTCTTCTCATTACCAGTGTCTTATAGGTTTTACAATACAGCAATATCAAGTTAAGATGCTGGAGTTCTCAGCTATCATGCAGCTATTATCCAGGAAGATCACCACAGTGAGTGATCATTACTCGGTCATTCCATACTTTCAACAGATATGCATTGAGCACCTACTGTCTGCAAGGCACTGTTTATTGCCCTTGAGTGTGTATACAGGTGGAGAGTGTGTGTGTGTGTGTGTGTGTGTGTGTGTGTGTGTGTGTGTTAGATGGAGTGGTTAGGGAGGGTCTTTCTGATAAGTCAACATGTGTGCAGAGACCTGAATGATGTGAGAAAATGAGCCATAAGGATGTAGAGTAAGAAGGAACAGCCAGTGCAAATGCCCTGGGATAAGAAAGCTAATGAACATTTAGCACCTTCCTTTGATTTTCACATTCAGTTTGCTTTCCCAAGATCTGAGGGAGTTCTTCTTCCCTGCACTTAGGTGTCCTTGCCAGCCCTCTAGCTTAGTCAGCTATACCAGATTTCCAAGCTAATGTATTTGTAACTTTATAGAAAAACTACTATGTGATGGAGAAAACATTTTTTTCTTCACTAGCTGAGATGGGCTCTCTCTTCTCACATATTTTATTTCATTTTCTGTTGTTGGCCTTACGCACTGAGTCTTCATACAGTTATACAGGGAGGCTTGCAAGGCCCAACTCTATGGGGAGGAGTAGTGACCAAAGGGGAGGTCATTCACTAGGGCAAGAAGCAATCCTTAGAAATAAAATAGGGCCTGGATAGTGAAGAGGAACATGGCTCAGCCTGTCTTGTTCTGGATATTGAATGGTCTTGAGGGAGTTCCTTTAAAGTGAGTTTGTTATCTTATATGATAAAAAGGACTCTGCAGATGTGATTAAATTAATGATCTGGAGCCTGGGAGATTATCCCAGATTATCCCATTGAGTCCAACATAATCAAAAGGATTCTTTTAAGGCAAAGAGTGAGGCAGGAGAGTTAGAGTCTTAAAAAGAGATATGACAGTGGAAGCAGAGATCAGAATAGAGATTTGAAGATGCTATGCTGTCTTTGGAAATGGAGGAAGGGACTGCAAACCAAGGAATGCAGGTGGCCTCTGGAAGTTGGAAAAGACAAGGAAACAGATTCTCCTTTATAGCTTCCAAAAGTAACACAGCCTGACTAATACTTTGATTGTAACACTTCTAAGCTCAGAACTGAAAGATACTAAATTTTTGTTATTGTAAGTCACCATGTTTGTTGTAATTTATTATAGCTTGCTAAATTGCTTCAGTCTTGTCCGACTCTGCGTGACCCTATGAACTGTAGCCTGCCAAGCTCCTCTGTCCATAGGATTCTCCAGGCAAGACACTGGAGTGGATTGCCTATGCCCTCCTCCAGGGGATCTTCCTGACCCAGGGATCAAACCTGCTACTCTTAAAATCTACCTGCATTGGCAGGCAGGTTCTTTACCACTAGCACCACCTGGGAAGCCTCAATTTATTATAGCAGCGATAGGAAATAGCATCAGTTGTGGAACGTGCATGACTGTTTCCCTCTTCCAGCAGCCTAAGGCAGCACATTTGTGCCAAGACATCATCCCAAGGATACCTGCCAGCTATGGCCAGTCCTATTAGGACCTCACCTTAGGAAATGGGGGCCGGCTCAGAGTTTGTGTTGAACAAGTTACTGTAGTGGGAAATAGAACCTCCCAAAATGTCCTGGGGGCAAAGGGGAGAAGGTCCTCTTCTTTGCCTCAGTTCAGTTCAGTTCAGTAGCTCAGTCATGTCTGATTCTTTGCTATCCCATGGACTGCAGCACACCAGGCTTACCTGTCCATCACCAACTCCAGAAGCTTACTCAAACTCATGTCCATTGAGTTGGGGATGCCATCCAACCATCTCATCCTCGGTCGTCCCTTTCTCCCACCTTCAATCTTTCCCAGCATCAGGGTCTTTTCCAGTAAGTCAGTTCTTCACATCAGGTGGAAAAAGTGGAGTTTCAGCTTTAGCATCAGGCTTTCCAATGAATATTCAGGGTTGATTTCCTTTAGGATGGACTGGTTGGATCTTCTTGCTGTCCAAGGGACTCTCAAGAGTCTTTTCCAACACCACAGCATCAGTGAAACGACACTCAGCTTTCTTTATAGTCCAACTCTCACATTCATACATGACTACTGGAAAAACCACAGCTTTGACTAGACAGACCTTTGTTGGCAAAACAATCTGCTTTTTAATATGCTGTCTAGGTTGGTCATAATTTTTCTTCTGAGGAGCTAGAATCTTTTAATTTCATGGCTGCAATCTCCATCTGCAGTGATTTTGGAGCCCAAGAAAATAAAGTCTGTCACTGTTTCCAGTGTTTCCCCATCTATTTGCCATGAAGGGATGGGATGGCATGCCATGATCTTTGTTTTCTGAATGTTGAGTTTTAAGCCAACTTTCTCACTCTCCTCTTTCACTTTCATCAAGAGGCTTTTAATTCTTCTTCACTTTCTGCCATAAGGGTGGTGTCATCTGCATATCTGAAGTTATTGATATTTCTCCTGGCAATCTTGATTCCGGCTTGTGCTTCATCCAGTCCAGCATTTCTCATGATGTACCCTGCATAGAATTTAAATAAGCAGTGTGACAATATACAGCCTTGATTTACTCCTTTCCCGATTTGGAACCAGTCTGTTGTTCCATGTCCAGTTATAACTGTTGCTTCCTGATCTGCATACAGGTTTCTTAAGGGGCAGGTCAGATGGTCTTCCACAGTTTGTTGTGATCTATACAGTAAAAGGCTTTGTCATAGTCAATAAATCAGAAGTAGATGTTTTTCTGGAACTCTCTTGCTTTTTTGATGATCCAAGGGATGTTGACAATTTGATCTCTGGTTCCTCTGTCTTTTCTAAATCCACCTTGAACATGTGGAAGTTCACAATTCATATACTTTTGAAGCCTGGCTTGGAGAATTTTGAGCATTACTTTGCTAGCATGTGAAATGGGTGCAATTGTGTGGTAGTTTGAACATTCTTTGGCATTGCCTCTCTTTGGGATTGGAATGAAAACTGAGCTTTTCCAGTCCTGTGGTCACTGCTGAATTTTACAGATTTGCTGACATATTGAGTACAGCCCTTTCACAGCATCATCTTTCAGGATTTGAAATAGCTCCACAGGAATTCCATCACATCCACTAGCTTTGTTCTTAGTGATGCTTCCTAAGACCCACTTGACTTCGCATTCCAGGATGTCTGGCTCTAGGTGATTAATCACACCATCGTGGTTATGTGGGTCATGAAGATCTTTTTGTATAGTTCTTCTGTATATTGTTGCCGCCTCTTCTTAATATCTTCTGCTTCTGTTAGGTACATACCATTTCTGTCCTTTATTGTGCCCATCTTTGCATGAAATTTTCCCTTGGTATCTCTAATTTTCTTGAAGAGATCTCTAGTCTTCCCCCTTCTATTATTTTCCTCTATTTCTTTGCACTGATCACAGAGGAAGGCTTTCTTATGCCTCCTTGCTATTCTTTGAAACTCTGCATTCAAATGGGTATATCTTTCCTTTTCTCCTTTGCATTTGGCATCTTTCCTCTTCTCAGCTAATTATAAGCCCTCCTTGGACAGCTATTTTGCCTTTTTGCATTTCTTTTTCTTGGGGATGTTCTTGATCACTGCCTCCTGTACAGTGCCACGAACAGTTCTGTCCATAGAGCTTCTCCATCTTTGGCTGCAAAGAATATAATCAATCTGATTTCGGTATTGACCATCTGGTGAGGTCAATGTATAGAGTCTTCTCTTGTGTTGTTGGAAGAGGATTTTTGCTATGACCAGTGAGTTCTCTTGGCAAAACTCTGTTAGCCTTTGCCCTGCTTCATTCTGTACCTCAAGGCCAAATTTGCCTGTTGCTCCAAGTATTTCTTCACTTCCTACTTTTGCATTCCAGTGCCCTATACTAAAAAGGACATCTTTTTTGGGTGTTAGTTCTAGAAGGTCTTGCAGGTCTTCATAGAACCTTTCAAATTCAGCTTCTTCAGCATTACTTGTTAGAGCATAGACTTGGATTACTGTGATATTGAATGGTTTGTCTTGGAAACAGAGATCATTCTGTCATTTGCTTATTAACTGCTAAATTATCATTTCAATACCTAAGTGTAAATGAATCAAAACATTCACGTGTTCCAAGTGAATGGAGTGTTCCAAATGAATGAGGTATTCCAGATGAATGGAGTGTTCCAAATTAACAGAAATCGTGCCTGAGGATAGAATGATCCAGAATGGGGGCTTTATGTGGTATTAACTCAACTTCCAGAGAGTCTGGGGACTATGAGGTTGGTCACAGTCAGCCATATCTATGTGACTAAGCCCCAGTGAAAACTCTGGACACCATGGATCAGGTGAGCTTCCCTGGTTGGCAATAGTTAGTATGTATTGTTACACATCACAGTCAGAAGTTATCACCATCAACAGCACCACTGGGAGATGATAACCGCAAGTTCTGCATGTGGAGCTCTCTGGGGCTCTGCCCCCTGCGCTCTTCCCTTGGTTGATTTTCGTCTGTATCCCTTTGCTGTAACAAACTACAGAAAACTACTGTAGTAAAAAACTACTATGTTGTGAGTATAACAGCTTTCAGTGAGTTCTGTGAGTGCTTCACTGAATTACTGAAAACAACGATAGCTTTGGGGATGCCAGAACTTGCAACTGGGTCAAAATCGAAGGTGGTCTTGGGGGCAATCTTACTTGTAGGTGTGCTCTGCTCTTTGAAGCCTACTTGTTCAGAATGCCATTGTTCAGGCCCTGCTCTTGGCCAGGGTTAAGCTGATGGCTGATTGATTACCTCCTGTCCTAGGCCAGCTAGTAACATTTCACAAAGGCTGTGATGACTTTAACTCAATGGAGACCTTGAGCATGGGCCTATTTGGCTACATTTGGCCATGGAAAAAGGAGCATAGTGGGGCTTTATATGATGACAGACAGACAGGTGCAAATCTCACCCAAAGCAGGTGAAGCACAAACGCTTGCCTATAGGACAAAACGTTGTCCAAGTTCTTCCCTGTTTTGTTTGGTTAGCTTTTAAAATTCATTTGCACATTGAATAGAGACTTCCCTGGTGGTACGGTGGATAAGAATCTGCCTGCCCCTGCAGGGGACACAAGTTCGATTCCTGTTCCCAGAAGGTTCCACATGCCATGGAACAACTAATCCTGTGTGCTACAACTACTGAGCCCTTGCTCTAGGGCCTGTGTTCCTCAACAAGGGAAGTCACCACAGTGAGAAACCCTCACACCACAATGAAGACTAACCCTTGCTAGATTCAACTAGAGGAAGCCGACTCAGCAATGAAGACCCAGAACAGCCAAAAATAAATTCTTAAATAAAATTTAAAAAATATGTTTGCACATTGAATAAAGCAAATTGCTGAGCTCAGATGCTTGTGGACAATGCTAAGCAAGTCCTGATGGTAAAAATGGTAACAACTCTGATCCTAGAGTACTGACTGGGTGCCAGTCATGTGCAGTATTCGTCATTTCATTCTTTTTAAAGAATATATTTGTTTTTAATTGGAGGATAATTGCTTTGCAATGTTGTGTTGGTTTCTGCCATACATCAACATGAATCAGTCACAGGTATACATATGATTCCTCCCTCACTTCATTCTTGCAGCAATCCTACTAGTGTGTGTTGCTCAGTCTTCTTTCATGGAAGAGAGATAGAGGCAGGGGAAGCTTTAAAAATGTACTCAAAGAGTGACTCTAAGGCTAACAACTACAGTCACTCTGCCTCTCATTTCCTTACATTGTGCTACCTAGTCTATCCTGTTTAAGTTGGAGAGATTATAGTTAACTAGAGCAGGGAGAACTTCCACAGGACTTACAGAACTTCCATAGGACTGGGGAAACAGTCTCTTGGAGGACACAAACAAAACCCTGTGCACATCAGGAGCCAGGAGAAAGGAGCAGTGACCCCACAAGAGACCGAGCCAGACTTGCCTGTGAGTGTCCAGGAGTCTCCGGTGGAGGCATGGGTCAGTGATGGCCTGCTAAAGGGTCGGGGATGCTGAGTGCAGCAGTGCACGCAGGGGAATTTTTGAAAGAGATCTCCATTATCTTCATTACCTCCACAATAGTTTGGTATCAGGTCAAACAACAGGAAGGGAACACAGCCCCTCCATCAACAGAAAATTGGATTTAAGATTTACTGACGTTGGCTCCACCCATCAAAACAAGACCCAGTTTCCCCCACAGTCAGTCTCTCCCATCAGGAAGTTTCCTTAAGACTCTTATCCTTATCCATCAGAGGGTGGACAGAATGAAAACCACAACCACAGAAAACTAACCAAACTGATCACATGGACCACAGCCTTGTCCAAATCAATGAAACTATGAGCCATGACATGTAGGGCCACCCAAGATGGACAGGTCATGGTGGAGAGTTCTGACAAAACGTGGTCCACTGGAAAAGGGAATGGCAAACCACTTCAGTATTCTTATCTCGAGAACCCCATGAACAGTATATAAAGGCAAAAAGATATGACACTGAAAGATGAACTCCCCAGGTCAGTAGGTGCCCAACATGCTACTGGAGATCAGTGGAGAAATAACTCCAGAAAGAATGAAGATATGGAGCCAAAGCGAAAACAGCACCCATTTGTGAATGTGACTGGTGATGGAAGTAAAGTCTGATGCTGTAAAGAGCAATATTGCATAGGAACCTGGAACGTTAGGCCCGTGAATCAAGGTTAATTAGAAGTGGTCGAGAAGATCAAAAAGTCTACAAACAATAAATCCTGGAGAGGGTGCAGAGAAAAATGAACCCTCTTACACTGTTGATGGGAATGAAAATTAGTACAGCCACTATGGAGAACAGTGTGATTCCTTAAAAAACTGGAAATAGAACTGCCATATGACCCAGCAATTCCACTGCTGGGCATACATACTGAGGAAACCAGAATTGAAAGAGACACATGCACCCTAATGTTCATCGCAGCACTGTTTACAATAGCCAGGACATGGAAGCAACCTAGCTGTCCATTGGCAGAGGAATGGATAAGAAAGCAGTGGTACATATACACAATGGAATATTACCCAGCTATTAAAAAGAATGCATTTGAATCAGTTCTAATGACATAGATGAAACTGGAGCCTATTATACAGAATGAAGTAAGTCAGAAAGAAAAACACCAATACAGTATATTAATGCATATATATGGATTTTAGAAAGATGGTAACAATGACCCTATATGCGAGACAACAAAAGAGACACAGACGTAAAGAACATACTGTTGGACTCTGTGGGAGAAGGAGAGGGTGGGATGATTTGAGAGAATAACATTGAAACATGTATATTATCATATGTGAAATAGATCGCCAGTCCAGGTTTGATACATGAAGCAGGGTGCTCAGGGCTGGTGCTCTGGGATGACCCTGAGGGATAGGATGGGGAGGGAGGTGGGAGGGAGGATCAGCATGGGGAACACATGTACACCCATGGCTGATTCATGTGAATGTATGGCAGAAACCACCACAATATTGTAAAGTAATTAGCCTCCAATTAAAAATAAAAAAAAAAAAAGAAAAATTTTGTTGACCCCTACTCTACACTATGAAAAAAGTTAAAAAAAAAAAGAGAAGTGATCAAATAGGAGCTGCAAGAGTGAACACTGACATTTTAGGAATCAGTGAACTAAAATGGAGTGGAATGGGCAAATTTAATTCAGATGACCATTATATCTACTACTGTGGGCAAGAATCCCTTAGAAGAAATGGAGTGGCCCTCATAGTCAACAAAAGAGTCTGAAATGCAGGTAAGTTCAGTTAGTTAGTTCAGTTGCTCAGTCGTGTCCGACTCTTTGCGACCCCATGAATTGCAGCACGCCAGGCCTACCTGTCCATCACCAGCTCCTGGAGTTTACCCAAATCCAAGTCCATCGAGTCGGTGATGCCATTCAACCATCTCATCCTCTGTTGTCCCCTTCTCCTCCTGCCCCCAATCCTTCCCAGCATTAGGGTCTTTTCCAATGAGTCAATTCTTCGCATGAGGTGGCCAAAGTATTGGAATTTCAGCTTCAACATCAGTCTTTCCAATGAACACCCAGGACTGATCTCCTTTAGGATGGACTGGTTCCTCTGCCTTTTCTAAAACCAGCTTGAACATATGGAAGTTCACGTTTCACATACTGTTGAAGCTTGTCCTGGAGAATTTTGAGCATTACTTTGCTAGCATGTGAAATGAGTGCATTTGTGCGGTAGTTTGAACATTCTTTAGCATTGCCTCTCTTTGGGATTGGAATGAAAACTTACCTTTTCCAGTCCTGTGGCCTTTTCCATCTCCTGTGGCTGAATTTTCTAGATTTGTTGACATATTGAGTACAGCCCTTTCACAGCATCATCTTTCAGGATTTGAAATAGCTCCATTGGAATTCCATCACCTCCACTAGCTTTGTTTTTAGTGATGCTTCCTAAGGCCCACTTGGCTTCACATTCCAGGATGTCTGGCTCTAGGTGAGTGATCACATCATTGTGGTTATGTGGGTCATGAAGATCTTTTTTGTATAGTTCTTCTGTGTATTGTTGCCACATCTTCTTAATATCTTCTGCTTTTGTTAGGTCCATACCATTTCTGTCCTTTATTGTACCCATCTTTACATGAAATCTTCTCTTTGTATCTTCTGAGAGACCTCAGAAGAAACCAATTCCACTGATAACTCGTTCTTGGAATTCCAGACTCCAGAACTGTAAGAAAGTAAACTTCTGTTGTTTAAGCCATCCACTCTTTGGTGTTTGTTATGACAGCCCTAGCGAAAGGATACAAGGAACAATGGAGATTCATCACCAGGTATTACTAATTCCAAAGCCCCGGCTGGCCCTTTCTCTGTACCATGGGAAAGATCAGCCAGTGATGTGGGAGACAGTTGGTAAGGAGTCAAATGAGTGATATAAAAAGTGATTAAATGTGGTAGGAGGGATTCGTGGGCAGGGTTGAAGGTCAGGAAAGGCCTCTTGAATGAAATGAGCATGCTGTTGATTAGGGGAACTTGGGAAAGATGCAGATGGGCCATGGGGAAGGAGGAGGGCATCCCAGGCCACAGGGCTGCTTATTTTGCTGGAACCCAGAACCACCATCCTGCCGTCTGGATGGACGTTTGGCCAGCTGAGCTTTCATGTGGACACAGTGCTAAGGAATGTTGGCCCTGACTGAGAATGAGGAGATGGTCTGTAAATCAGGAGTCTCTTTTATGGACAACTTCTTCCCCTGAAGCCCCAAAAGATGACCAAGAACAAAGAAGCCATCAGCTTCTCATATTTATTAAGAGGCAGAAAGTGCGAGAAGGAGGGACCAGGAAGCACTAGCAGAAAAAAGGACACAGTTAACCCTAGAACAGTTAATCCAGTTTCCTGGGCCTTGGAAAAATAAAGCTGACAAGAAACCAGTCAAAGGATTGAATACAGAGTATGGGAATTAGTGAGGGGAGGGGTCCCAAGTCTGACACACAATGTATCAAATATAATAAGTCTTGTGAGGCCACTCAAATCCCCTGTCACCCCCATCACCACACTATGCCAAATAGTAAAAGCAGATGTTTTGCAAACTGGTAACAACTCAGAAGTCTTTTCTTGTGATTGGCAAGAGACGGGCGGAGACTGCTGAGAAGGGTGGAGAGAGAAGGCTTTTGGGAAGGGTCCAAATATTAGTGCACCAAAAACCTTTCCTGGGCTCCTCCAACAATAGGAAAAGAGAGATTCAATTCAGCTTGGGCAAAGAGAGAAGATCTATCGTAACATGGAAGAAATTCAAATGTGATAGGAGAACAAAGTGACATTTGAAGTGACTGTGATTTACCCAGCCCCATCACCTGACGCATTTCAAATACCAAGCTGACAGGGCCAATTGCAATACCTCATAGGAGAATGGGGGTGGAAGGTCCCCTGTTATGCCTCTGGAAATTTAGTCTCTGCATATTTCATTCTGAGACTTTGGCTTTTCTCTCCATGGCAGAGGAATACCCCTCATCCCTGCAGCTTCCAGAGCATTCTTGATGGGAGTAGTCACCAGGGGTAGCATTCTCCAAAGTAGCCATGGCACCGTCTCTGCCTAAAGGCAGTACCCAACGAGCAGCTCCTGTCCATCCCATCTGGAGGCCTTGCAGGGAGATTCAGGTGCGTGCACACAGGCCAACGCCCAGCCAGTGAGAAGGAATCCAGGCTTCTGGAAGGGACGAATAGGAGTGAGGTGGTTTGGGTCTAGGCTTTAGGCAATTTGTTGATCCTCTTTGCTTTATTTTCCTGCCTTCTCCTATGGGGAGGACATTTTATGCATTCTATGCTCTTATTTTTGGTATGACATGCATATAACTGTATGTATTTAATACATACAACTTGAGTTTGGAGATAAGCATGCATTCTTGAAATCATTATCACAGTCTATGACATAAACGTATCCATCACCTCTAAAAGTCTCCTCCTACCTTCTTTATTATTATTATCATTACTATTTCATGATAAGAACACTTAACATCTACCCTCCTTGCAAATTTTAAGCATACAAATACAATGTAATTATTATTAACTATTGGGTCAGGAATAGTCCCTGGAGAAGGAAATGGCAACCCACTCTAGTATTCTTGCCTGGGAAATTCCATGGACAGAAGAACTTGCCAGGCTACAGTCCACTGGGTTGCAAAAGAGTTGGCCGTGACCTAGCAACTAGACAACAACAACAATGGTAGACAGTATGCAGATGACTTCTAGGACTTATTCACCTTGCATAACTGAAACTTTGTACCCTCTACTAATATTGAAACCTTCCTGTTTCCTCTTCTCTCTAGCCCCTGGTATAATTGCTATTCTATTCTCTGCTTTTTATGAGTTTACTATTTTAAATTCCTTATATAAGTGGTATCATGTATTGGTTTCACCAAAAAGTTCATTCAGATTTTTCTATAACAGCTTATGAAAAATCCAAACAAACTTTTTGACCAACCCAGTAGTATCTGTCATTCTGTATCTGGCTTATTTCACTTAGCATACTGTCTTCCAAGTTTATCCTCATTATTACAAGTGGTAAGATTTCCTTTATTAAAGCTGAATAATATCCCATTGTGTGTACATACCACATTTTCTATATCCATGTTGATGGATATTTAGCTTGCCTCCATATCTCGGCTATTGTAAACAATGCTGCAGTGAATATCAGAATACACATATCTCTTTGAGATCCTGACTTCAATTACTCTGAATATATATCCAGAAGTGGGATTGTTTGGTCTTATGGTAGTTCTAGTTTTAGAATTTTTGAGAAACTTTCATACTTTTATTTTAGTGTCTGCACCAATTTACATTGCCACCAATAACATGCCAGGTCTCTCTTTTCTCCATACCTTTGCCAACACTTTTTATGGTTCTTTTGGTATGAGATGATATCTCATTGCTGTTTTGAGTTGCGTTTCCTTGATCATTAGTGATGTTCAGCACTTTTCACAAATCTGTCAGCCATTTGTGTGTCTTCTTTGGAGAATGTCCATTTGGTTCCTTTGTTGAGTTCTGTGTATTTTATGGAGTTGCTCATTCATTCCTTTATTCCATCATGCACTTGTGGTGGATACTGGTGTAGAGCAGAAACACCACAATGTCCCTGCTTGCATAAGCTTGTCTTTGGTTGGGGGGATGGGCAATGGGAAGGCAGATGATGAGTGAACAAATGTATCACTTGGTTATGGTGAGATTAAAGTAGATTCTAGCTCTGAAAAATCTAAGCAGATTTGAGGTGTGATTGTGTCAGTGACAGCTGGATAAGAAAACCCTTTGACTCCTAGTGGGCAAAAATGAACTTGATTCAACACTCTCTTTCTAAATTTGAGAAAGAATAGGCATGAAAGATGATACCAGTTTGTGCATGTGTGTGTGTGTGTGTGTGTGTGCGCGCGCGCGCGTGTGTGTGTGTGTGAAATCTATTGTGATGATGCTTTATTGAGACAATCTGGGGTATGCAAGGTGTTTCAACTTCAAAGGCTTTATATCCATTCATGTTTCAGTCTCATTCTCATACTGGACTATCATCCCAGTTCCTGCATTGAACGCTGGGCTCAAATCTCTTGCTTGTCATTCTTATTGATTAGAAGGGAAGTGACATTTTTTGGTCGTCTTCCAAGCTAATACAAAACAATAATCAAGGCTTTTTCTTATATAATTTTGCCTAATCCTCATCTCAACCCCATGAGGGAGATGTTAGTATACAACTTTATGGATGAGCGATACTCAATAATTTGTCTAGAATTATGTGTTACTAAGTGGTAGAGTTGATATTTGAATTCTAAAGCCCTTGAGTATCTGTTTTAATAAAATCCTTACTAATTTGAGGTAATGAGACTGAGAATTGAACAGTGGTCCAAGGGAAATATATTTTTCATCTATTATCATTTCTGGTTTGATGGTGTATATTTTGCCATCATTGAAACCATTTTATCTATGTTGATTGATTCTGGTTTTTAAGGTTGTCAAATGCCAGAAAGATGTCTTAAAGTGTCTCTGAGAAAAATCTCAAGACTCAAAGAGTGACATTGTTCTGTTCAAACACCAGGTTAATTATAACAATGATCTCTGTTGACCAATGTTAACCCTAGAGTAGGCAAAATAAGAGACCATGAGTTCTTAGAAAGAGGCCCTGTGGTGAGAGTGAGGGGAAATTCCAGACAGTTCTCATTTCCTTTCTGTGGATTAAAGTTTTTAAACCCATGGTAATTTATATCACTGGGGACTATTGTAAATAAGATGTATCTGAAATTTAGGAGTTGTTGACTAAATCTCTTAGTTTCATACCTACACATTTAGGTGCTTTCATAGTAAAGGGAAGTTCTTACCTGAAAATGTTAAATGCCTTTCTCTAATTCCAGTCTTAACTCCCTCTTTTCTTTTATTGCCAAATTTCTTAAAAGTAGTTCATATTCAAAATGTCAAATTTCTCAGTGCTTTTCTCTGAAGCCTATTACAATTAGATCTATGCTCCACAATTTGTTCACTAAGGTCCTCAATGGACAACACAACAGAACTAATGCCAGAATCATACCTTTTACCTCCCTGGAGGTCAGTATTTGACATTGGTGATACATCCATACATTCCTAAAATCTGTTCTTTCCTCCCAAAGACCTAACTGCTCCTGTATCACCTGGGTGATGATAGGCAGCCCTCTCTGCATGACTCTAACATACACAAGTTTTAGTTTCTACAGTTCAGTTAAATAGCACCAGTCCCTAATAACACGGTTCAAATTTTAGTTACCATGATATAGTAACTATGAATGAAGGCATAGATTTCATTGTTAGCTCCTAAGTCTGAAAATCTTTACATAAACAACAGATATGCATCATGATTAGAAATGTCTGTTGTATCTTTAAGTCTGTGGTGATTGCTTACTGTGTGTCTTTTATTCAGTTCACATACAGACAGTGAAAGTTGCCATTGCTTTGTCTTCTGTCTCCCAGTGATAAACCTACATAATATTTTACAAAGAAAGATACTCAAAAGAAGAATTTTGGCCAATAAAATTGAAAGTGCAGCAAAAAATCAATAAAATGTGATAATAGTAGAAGTAAGATTTGAATGAAATATCCTGGGTTTACATATGAGTAGCTGGTCATAAGAGTATTGACACTGCTTCTTTGCTGAAAACTCTAGGATCTTTCAAGGAACTTAGAAAGGACAAACTTATTGACATAAATGAGGAAGATGTCATGAAAAGGATGATGTCCCAGAGGAAGTGACACCAGGAAACATTACACACTAAAGAAACTCTCAGAGATGTTTTACAAACTGAAAGTACAAAGTATAAAATGCTGGAAGCGGATCCAAATGTAGAAAGAAGTATGAAAATCCATCACAGTTTAGGAAAGATGCTACCTCTTTATCAAGAAGCCAGTCATTCTTATTAAGCCTTTTATTCCCCCAGTGAAATAAAACACTTTAATTCTCTTCGAGTATTTTAAGTTACAGTGTATTAAACATTAGTTTTACTATTTCTTTTCATTTGCCTTCATGTTGATAGCCTACAATAAGGATTTTTAATGTTTTGATGAAAATTTTTAGAAGTTTCAGAATAATTGTTCAATTCAATTCAGTTCAGGCTCTCAGTTATGTCCGACTCTTTGTGACCCCATGGACTGTAGCACGCCAGGCTTCCCTGTCCATCACCAACTTCCAGAGCCTGTTCAAACTCATGTCCATCGAGTCGGTGATACCATCCAACCATCTCATCCTCTGTCATCCTCTTCTCCTCCCTTCAATCTTTCCCAGCATCAGGGTCTTTTCCAGTGAGTCAGTTCTTTGCATGAGGTGGCCAAAGTATTGGTGCTTCAACTTCAGCATCAGTCCTTCCAATGAATATTCAGGACTGATTTCCTTTAGGATTGACTGGTTTGATCTCCTTGCAGTCCAAGGGACTCTCAAGAGTCTTCTCCAGTTGTTTTGCATGAATTCAGCTTGCCCAGCCTTCTTTCCCTGGTGGCTCAAATGGTAAAATGTCTGCCTGCAATGCGGGAGACCCAGGTTCAATCCCTGGGTCAGGAAGATCCACTGTGGAAGGGAATGGCAACCCACTCCAGTATTCTTGCCTGGAGAATCACTTGGACAGAGGAGCTTGGCAGGCTACAGTCCATGAGGTTGCAAGGAGTCAGACCTGACTTGGCAGCTGAGCTCACACACACACTTCTGTTAAACCACTAATCAATGATGGCAATCTCTAGGTGATATGTTTAGCTGAAGTGTACCAGCACATGTATAAAAGTATTGTTTGAAATCCCAAAGATGAAATAGGTTTTTTTTAGACATCAATAACTCCAATATATGCATTTAAACAATAAATATTTCCATGAAAAAATTAAGTCATTTGGTTATCAAGAGGCATTGTTGAAGTTTAAACACACCTCTCAGAAATCAGGCCCTTGGTGGCTAATCCCATTCCCTTGCTGACCACCTCCCCTTTCAGAAGATTTCTCTCTGGGGGCCCTCTGTGAACAAGGTCTGACCCTCTGCTCCTGCCTGGAAGTATCCTGGGACATGTTTATGTGGTACAAGCAAAGGAAAAGCAGAGAAACGCATTCCTGTCTATTGCTCAGAATATAAATCTGTCACAGGAGCCCTCCAAAGACAGTTTGGCCAAGGAGTAATGAAGTGAGGGAATCTATAGGTGACCAAGGATGACACAGTCAACTCCAAATAATTCAGTATAATTAGAGAATTAGCAAGAACCAAGGGAGCTGGTGAGAAAAGATGCGTAAATTTCTCCTGGCGTAAATGAGTGCAGATCAGTCTAGCCAGGGAAGGGAGGTGGCCACTTTCTAAAGCTGGCTGGGATTTTAAAAGCAGTACGTTTCTGAACAAATCCAAAGGATTGGCTTTTGGAGATTAAATCAGTCTTGACAAAGAAGAGGGTAATGAACAGAACTACAAAGGGTTCTGTCCATAGATTGGCTGGGAACTTGGGCGTGGCTGCGGCTAAGATTGGCCCTAGTGCTGACTCCAGACCTCAAAAGTTGGCCTCGTTTAGTGGCTTCAGCTTTATTCTTAGCGCTGCACAGAGAATCCAGGACTGCCTAGCTTTCTGGGACTCACCAACATTTATATTATAGGATCTGCTTTCCTCTGGGACCACATCGCCAAAAATATTATTGATTACAGAAAGTGCTGCTGCGGCTGCTAAGTCGCTTCAGTCGTGTCCAACTCTGTGCGACCCCATAGATGGAAGCCCACCAGGCTCCCCTGTACCTGGGATTCTCCAGGCAAGAATACTGCAGTGGATTGCCATTTCCTTCTCCAATGCATGAAAGTGAAAAGTGAAAGTGAAGTCGCTCAGTCGTGTCCGACTCCTAGCGACTCCATGGACTGCAGCCTACCAGGCTCCTCCGTCCATGGGATTTTCCAGGCAAGAGTACTGGAGTGGGGTGCCATTGCCTTCTCCGTACAGAAAGTGAAGAGGAACAAAAAAGCTTCTTGATGAAAGTGAAAGAGGAGAGTGAAAAAGTTGGCTTAAAGCCCAACGTTCAGAAAACTAAGATCATGGCATCTGGTCCCATCACTTCATGGGAAATAGATGGGGAAACAGTGGAAACAGTGGCTAACTTTATTTTGGGGGGCTCCAAAATCGCTGCTGATGGTGATTGCAGCCATGAAATTAAAAGACGCTTACTCCTTGGAAGGAAGGTTATGACCAACCTAGATAGCATATTGAAAAGCAGAGACATTACTTTGCCAACAAAGGTCCATCTAGTCAAGGCTATGGTTTTTCCAGTGGTCATGTATGGATGTGAGAGTTGGACGGTGAAGAAAGCTGAGCGCTGAAGAATTGATGCTTTTGAACTGTGGTGTTGGAGAAGACTCTTGAGAGTCCCTTGGACTGCAAGGAGATCCAACCAGTCCATCCTAAAGGAGATCAGTCCTGAGTGGTCATTGGAAGGACTGATGTTGAAGCTGAAACTCCAATACTTTGGGCACCTCATGCAAAGAGTTGACTCATTGGAAAAGACCCTGATGCTGGTAAGGATTGGGGGCAGGAGGAGAAGGGGACGACAGAGGATGAGATGGCTGGATGGCATCACTGACTCGATGGACATGGGTTTGGGTAAACTCCGGGAACTGGTAATGGACAGGGAGGCCTGGTGTGTTGCGATTCATGGAGTCGCAAAGAATCGGACATGACTGAGTGACTGAATTAACAGTGTAATAGAAATGTTTCAAAAATATTTTAGCTTGCTTAGTGCTTTCATGCATATTTATCTTGTCTGAGTCTTATAATACCCCAGTAGATGGGAAGATAAGGTACACACTGACCCTAAACCTTTTTAAAGTTGTACTTTTATTCTCTTTTTACAAAACATCGCATTTATTGCATAATGTTGCCTGAACAAACTTCAGAAAATATAGATGAGTTTTAAGAAAAAAACTTCAATCACTTGTGATCCTTTCATAAAGTTATGTTTCCCTGCATTTTTATATGCTATTTTATATTCCATTTATATGCACCGTTTTGCAGCTTCAGCATAGTTTTGATTATGAGAATATTTACATATCAATAAGTACACAATTTCATAACCTTTTAAGTGAATAAATATACATACTGTTCTACTGTCTTATTGTACATTGAATAATTTAATCCCCTAGTGTTGGATATTTAAATCATTTTCAAGGTTAATGACTGAACACAATTATTTGAATTGTTTTTATGTATTAATAATTAAATCAATTATGATTTCAATATTAGGTATAAACATAATAATTACACAATCAGTAAACAGTATTACACTAAACAAACACCATTTAATATTCAAAATAATAATGAGGTTAACATCTGTGACTAAGTCATCAGGCACACCTGTGCTTATTTCCTGGACCTCTTAAATCAGCTTTATTCTACACTGATACAAACTTCAGAGTCTACAGTCAATGAAAATGAACTTCAGATATTTCTGTCCTCTTTCTGGAATTGTAAACATCTCTCTCTGCACTCAACATGGTTTTTCTGTCTTACTCAACTTCAACTGCCACCCAACTTCTAACACTTCAGTGTTAATTCAAAAACTAATTTCCAGACATATGTGATATATGTCATATGCTACATACTAAGCATACAACACAGTGCATAAGAATTGGTCCCTGCCCTCAAACTGCATGCAGTTCAGCTAACAATACAAACAAGAGAAGGATGACTACTGTAGGAATTACAAATGCCATGTTGCAGGCAAGACATGAGTGCTGAATGATTCTAGAGAGAAGCCTCTAGCACAGACTGAGGAGTTAAAGAAGTTGCTAAGATAGATGGTGGGTCATATGTGATGCCTCTGGAGTGATGACTGTGAATTAGCCAGGACACAAGGGGCTGGGGCAGGGAAAGGGGAACATATCAGGCAGAGGTAGCAGTGTTCACTGTGTTCCAAAGGAGATGTTAGGATGACCCACCTGTTAGACCTGTCTCTTAGTCATTGTGGTTGCTTGGAAAATACAGATTAAACATGGATAGGAAATGCAACATGAGCCAATGTATGGGATGGAGTTACTAAGAGAGCTTCTAGACCTTGTAGGTGATTTTCGGTGTCTAGACCCAGATGAAGTCTATCCCAGACTCTGAAAAGAACTTGCAAATGTGACTTATCTCTTAGTCAAGAAAACTTGAAAAGTTTCAAGAATATTTGAGATAGTCAAATTATATACTTATATTTGTTAATGGGGCAAGAATTGCTTCAGGAACTAGTAGAATTGTGTTGACCCTTGGTTAATGTCAGAATATACTCTTAAACAGGCAGTTTGCTGGCATTTTGGAAATCACACAGTGACTTCTAGTCATCAGCATAGGTTCACTGGGAACATGTCATGCAGAACTAATCTTGATTCCTTTCCATTCAGGGTTACATAAATGACATCTTCAGCAAATTTAGAGGATTCTGATTTCAGAAAAGCACTGGATAGAATATTTTTTCATTGTTCCTGTATATAATAGACAAAATGTTAAAGCTTGAAGAGGAGTAGAGAAGAGATGAGGATATGAAAGCAAAATACTTGTGAGTTAGATGGTCTTAATATGTGTTTATAATTATAGTTCAGGGGGAGTCAATCATCTAGTACTTGATAGTGGAGAAATTGCATCTGAAGCAGCAGATTTTACTGAAGATACTATATTTGAGGAAGAAAGTAGATGCCTTGGTGTTTGGAGATGAAGAATCTGGATATAGTGTCATATATCGAAGGTGATAGAGTTATTGTACATGGAAAAGAGAAACCTACAGAGATGATATCAGTCTGTAAAATTTTGGAGCTTCTTAGATCTATCAACTGACGTTTTTCATCAGCTTTAGAAAATTCCCAGCCATTTTTTGTCTCAATATTGGTTCTACTTTTTCTGCCCTTTTCTTCTTATGGGACTCCGATTGACTGACTCTCTTGCTATTACACGTATCATTCAGATTTTTATCATGTGGCTTCACGGTTAAAGAACTTTCATTTTAGTTTTTCTTATTTTTTATGTTTTCAGTTCTCTGATGAGATATCTAACCCTGCCTTCTATCTTCTTGAAAATAGAAGGGATTGCTATTTAAAGTCTTCATCTGATAAGTTTGATAACTGGACACCTCATGGATCTGACTCTATCTTCTGTTGTTTCTACTTATTATCAGTCATTTTGTTTTACATCTTTGTATACCTACTTTCCTTTTGATTGTGTTCTCATAACTGTAGTACAAAATTGTTTGTGGGAAAAATAGTGAGAACAAAAGTGATGTTATATTTCACCAAAAAGGACTTTTGTTAGTTCTGACTGAAACTAGGGAAACTAGTAATTAAGGATCACCTTAACCCAGCTTTATAGCTTAAGATTTTATGGGCTATTCAGATGACATGAATCTGTCCTTGTCAGGGCTGGTTTATTTCTGATTCACCTTTATTTCTTGGATATATTCCTTTGGGGTTACACCTAAAATGGGGAATTACTAGCTTCCCATCACTCCCCCTTGACTGGCTCTGAAATCCAGCTCTAGTCTCTTTAGCCACATCAGGCTAAAAACTAGTGGAGTTTAGTCCCCCTATCCTTCCTCCAAGGTCAATGTCTGCTCACAGGGGAAAAGCAACATGATTGCTTTCCTCTAGATTTCGATTTTCTCCTGGGTTTTGACCTGGAAGTTCTTCATTACTTCAGTAGCTATTAAAAACACTTTATTCATCTCTTCTACTTATTTTTTGCAGGAGGCTTAATTTTAATTACAAGCGTGTAACTGCTAGAAACCATTAAGTGAGAAAATAGATTTGTTCTGTTTTGTCCAATGGTCGGATGAAATCAGATGGATGGAATTTACAAAGAGGCCAATTTCTATTAAACCAAAGGAATAATTTCTTAGCAATTATTTTAAAAATAATAAAAAGCTGCCCACAAATCTGGGAGTTTTCTGTCATGTCTAAATTAAAATTATGCTTTGCCAAAATTTCTTTCAAGGACTCTCTAGCAGCAGAGGAGCTTGTATCCCTTGGGAGTGTGTAGGAGGCACATGAGGCTTCTTTGAGATTTCCCCAACCTAAGACATATCTCAACCTAACCTAGCCCAGACAGAACTCTGGATTTCTCCCCTGTTTCTCTAATGGCACCAGCATCCACCCAAATATTTAGGCTTTAGATTTGAGAATAGCTTTCATTAGTTTCTTTCCCTCACATTCCACATGTAATCCATTAATAGGAATTGTCAGTTCTCTTTAAAAGTGTATATTCTGGACTTGACCATTTCACTTATCACTGTCTTTAGGACCACAACTCTAACCGTAACTGAACCTAATCCTAAATTTGCTAGGATTGCCTAACAAAGCCCCACAGACTGGGTGACAGAAACAGTAGAAATGTCTCAGAGTTCTAGAGGTGTGAGTCCAAGATCCTTATGTCAGCAGGCTTGGTTTCTTCTGAGGCTTATTTCCGTGGCTTGTAGATGCTGCTTTCTCCCTGCATCTCCACATGGTCTTCCTTCTGTACATGCCTGTGTCTTCATCTCCTTTTCCTTTAAGGACACCAGTCATATTGGATTAGCATCTACCCTTGATGACTACATTTTACCTTAATTACCCCTTTAAAGATGCTGTCTTCAAATATAGTCACATTCTGAAGTACTGGGGGATTAGAGCTTCAACATAAGAATTTTGGGGGCACACAACTCAGTCCATAATAGCTACCATCTTTTCTTGGCTTGACCATGGCAATAACCTTCTTCATTTTCTTTCAGCGTCATTTCCTTATAGTCCCAAAGCCTATTGTTCACTCAGCAGCCAGAATGATTTTTCTAAAGTACACATTATATCATATCATCTCTGTGCTGAAAATGCTGTTAGAATAAAATGTACATGTAGGAGCACAGGCACTATTTGACCTCACCTTTGCACAACTCTCTGACTTCCTATCTGTTTAGCATTCACTCTGCATCAGCTATCCTGAACCTCTGTTGTCTCTGCAAACATTCTAAGTTTGTTCTGAGGAATTTTGGCCATGCTTTCTTTTCTTCTTGGAAAGTTCTTTCAGTCTTTCATGGCTGGCTTTTTTGGGTCATCTTCTCAGTAGACCTTTCTTTATGTTTTAGCTAAAGCAACAACACAGGGTTCCCTGGGGGCTCGGATGGTAACGAATCTGCCTGCAATGTGGGAGACCTGGGTTCAATCCCTGGGTCAGGAAGATCCCCTGGAGCAGGGAATGGCTACCCACTCCAGCATTCTTGCCTAGAGAATTCCATGGACAGAGGAGTCTGGTGGGCTATAGTCCATGGGGTCACAAAGAGTCGGATACAACTGAGCGACTAACACTTTCATTTTCAAAATGACAACATAACTACACCCCCACCTTCTACTACTTAACCCTCTTTATTTTATTTATATTATTTATGAGTCTGAAATGATAATACATATTTATTGTCTACATGCTCGTTGCTGCTGCTGCTGCTGCTAAGTCACTTCAGTTGTGTCCGACTCTGTGCGACCCCATAGACGGCAGCCCACCATGCTCCCCCGTCCCTGGGATTCTCCAGGCAAGAACACTGGAGTGGGTTGCCATTTCCTTCTCCAATGCATGAAAGTGAAAAGTGAAAGTGAAGTCTCTCAGTCGTGTCCAACTCTTAGCGACCCCATGGACTGCAGCCTACCAGGCTCTTCCGTCATGGGATTTTCCAGGCAAGAGTACTGGAGTTACCTTCCTCATACTCTAGAATGACAGTCCTTTGAAGAGCACTGCTTGTCTTGGACCCTGCTGTCCCCAGTGCTAGATGCAGTGCCTGCCATAGAAGATGCCCAAGAAATAGTCATTCACTCACTGATTTCAAGAATATAGGCACTCAAAATCTCTTCCTCTCCCCCTTAATATTTTGATAAAGTTGATTACTATGAGACTTTTTTCCTCCTGTAAATACACTTACTCCCTGGCATGAAACTGCATTTTTCTGGGGGCTGAAGAAATCCTTTTTCAAAAAGTTTGGAATAGAGAATGACTAGATCTGAAGTGGTAAACTGGTTTCTTCCTGTGCACAACACTGGTTGCTTAGAAGTGGTTGAGATGAATATTGAGGTTCCACCTGAGGGTGTCATGATTGATTAGCAATGTCTGCCAGTGGCACTGTATGGGAGATTGCAGGCCTCTTTTGTTGAATGCCCGTTGCTTGCTAACTGGTGTCCACAGCATATATTAATGAATTAAAAGCTTGTTCTATATGCTGTCTTTAGTGGTGCTCCAGGCAAAATTAAAGACTAAAATATTCTATAAGTATAGATTCATATAACCATGGGATTAATTTAAAATTATGCTAATTGGAGACTAAGTCTTTGAGATAAGTTAATATATCCAGTCCCCTAACTACCGATGATATTTAACCACACCAACAGGAATACCCAGCCTCAGAGACATGAAGCCAACTGCAGTCCGATGAGTTTTGACCAAGCCTAAGTATTTTTGCCAAAAGAAATTTCTGAGACTGACTGAATGCTCAAATCTTAACGCAGCCCTTCAAGATTTTTGCCACTGAAGATTATGTTTGCAAACCAATCAGCAAAATGCAGAATGAGATTATCCTGTTGGTGGTTTGGATAAAGAAAATCACATTCTTTACTGTGTAAATGGAAGTTGAGTGGGGTGTTTCCCATCTGAATTCTCTCCTATAACTAAGGATACCTGGGAATTTCAGAATATTAGACATAAGCAAACAGTTGCAGACATTTTATGAAGTAGCGGCAGCGGGGGCGGGGAGTGGAGCCCACATTTTTCCAATTATTTAGCAAAGCATAGCTCTTGGCCTCTTTATATGAACAAGATAAACAAAGAAGTCACTCTCTCCTCTTTTATATCATTAGAGCAAATGTCAATAAGGGCATGTTCTCCAGTGCCAAGATAGTGGCTGTTTAGTTCCAAAAGGATCAAGGTGGAAGCAACCTCTCCCAAAGGTAAATCTCCTCCTTTGTCTGTGAATTTGCTTTAGGGAAGGCTGTAGACAAAAACTCTTTTTTGTTGTCATTATTAACTAAGTCTCTAAACATAAATATTGATGTTTTCAAACTGTGGTTCTGGAGAAGACTCTTGAGAGTCCCTTGGACTACAAGGAGACCAATCCAGTCAATCCTAAAGGAAATCAACCCTGAATATTCATTGGGAGGACTGATGCTGAAGATGAAGCTTCAGTACTTTGGCCACCTTATGTGAAGAACTGACTCATTGGAAAATACCCTGATGCTGGGAAAGATTGAGGGCAGGAGGGGAAGAGGGCAACAGGGGATCAGATGTTTGGATAGCATAATCGACTCAATGAACATGAGTTTGAGCAAATTCCAGGAGATAGTAAAGGACAGGGAGGCCTGGTGTACTGCAGTGTATGAGGTCACAGAGAGTCAGACATGACTTAGTGACTGAACAACAAAACAGAAATACATAAATAAATAAATTCTTAAACCATCTATTTGAATTACAAGTTTATATACATGTATATAGAACTTCCCAGGTGGCGTTAGTGGTAAAGAACCTGTCTGCCAAGGCAGGAGACATAAGAGATGAGTTCAATCCCTGGGTTGAGAAGATCCCTTGCAGGAGGACATGGCAGCCCACTCCAGTATTCTTGCCTGGAGAATCCCATGGACAGAGGAGCCTGGCAGGTTACAGTCCATAGGGTTACAAAGATTCAGACACGACTAAAACTACTTAGCATGCACACACACATGCATGTATATATTCATTGCATTTGATCCCATGTGTCATATTTTCTCATGTGTCGTATGTACTCATTTATATGTGTGTAAGCTGGTATCCAGTCCCATTACTTCACAGCAAATAGATGGGGAAACAGTGGAAACAGTTGGCTGACTTTATTTTTTTGGAGTCCAGAATCAGTGCGGATGGTGACTGCAGCCGTGAAATTAAAAGATGCTTACTTCTTGGAAGGAAAATTATGACCAACCTAGATAGCATATTAAAAAGCAGAGACATTACTTTGCCAACAAAGGTCCATCTAGCCAAAGCTATGGTTTTTCCAGTAGTCATGTATGGATGTGAGAGTTGGACTAAAAGAAAGCTGAGCGCCAAAGAATTGATGCTTTTGAACTGTGGTGTTGGAGAAGACTCTTGGGAGTCCCTTGGACTGCAAGGAGATCCAAATAGTCCATCCTAAAGGAGATAAGTCCTGAGTGTTCATTGGAAGGACTGATGAGGGAGCTGAAACTCATATACTTTGGCCACCTGATGCGAAGAGCTGACTCATTTGAAAAGACCCTGATGCTGGGAAAGATTGAAGGTGGGAGGAGAAGGGGACAACAGAAGCTGAGATGGTTGGATGACATCACTGACTCAATGGACATGAGTTTGGGTAAACCCCAGTAGTTGGTGGTGGACAGGGAGGCCTGGCATGCTACGGTCCATGGGGTCACAAAGAGTCGGACATGACTGAGTGACTGAACTGAACTGAACTGAGCTTGTATTCGTACATATATGCCTCTATGAATGTATGCGTCAGATGTAAAACACATTTTTCATGTGGCAGAAGGGAATACTGTCAGTAGCTTTAGCAAATCAGTTAAAGCTCCCATGGTTGGTCCTTTGCATAGCCCTCAGCTCACTTTCTGTGTCCTGTCTGTACTACTAAAGACTAAACCAGGAAGGAAGTATTGGATTTCCCATGGGAACATTATAATGTTCTTCACGTCTGCATTGGGTAAGAAGCCTGAGATGAGATAAGAAATGAGAAGTTTTATAGATCGGGATTTAAACACAGGAGGGTGTGTGTGTTTGGGGGTATACACACACACACACACACACACTCATAGCCCTGATATTGTCACATTGTGCTCTAAAACACTGTTAATATGTCTTTTGGGATCCTCAAACAAGCCAAGCGCTAATTCTCCTCTGCCCACTTTTTGTGGGGCTCCTTCTCATCTTTCTGTCCTAAATATCACTATTCAGAGAGGCTGTCCATGACCATATTACTCAGATTCCCTTGTTTTATTTATTATTAGAAGTTTGTCTATTAGGTCCATTTGTGCACCATTTGTATCTAACTCTCCCAGGAGAAGGTAAGCTCTGTGACATCTGAAGTCTCGTCTCTCATTTTCTGCTGTAGCCTCAGCCCCCAGCACAGAATGTTTGATGCCCTGGCAGTTTTCTGGTTGCCCAGGAAACCCCACTCCACTGTCTCACCTAGTCCTAGGTGCTCTACATCTGGTGCTCTGACAGTTCTGATTTGCTTCCCACAGCAGTGTTCAGTCACTTAATCATGCCCGACTATTTGCGACCTCATGGACTGTAGCCTACAAGGCTCCTCTGTCTATGGGATTTTTCAGGCAAGAACACTTGAGTGGGTTTCCATTTCCTCCTCCAGAGGATATTCCTGACCTAAGGATCAAACTCATGTCTCCTGCATCTTCTGCATTGACAGGAAGATTCTTTACCACTGAGCTACCTGGAAGCCCTATTCATTTATGTACTGATACCCAATAAGAGATGCTCTGAAATAAACATCCTTGCTAGAGTGTGACAGGAGCATGGTGGCTTCTTTTATTCATCCACTTCCTCACCCATCCCTAAAATAATTCTCTAAGGCTTTTCTGAGACAAGCCTGTGGAGAACATTAAGGACACTATTATGAATAGTATCAATATATGATATCTGTCCTCAAGAAGTTTGTGGGCTAATGCGGGATATGGCCTACAAGCAGACAAAGGATTCTAGTAGAAGCAACCACAGGGTATTCTGTGGGCTCAAAGGATTGGTCCTCAAACTCAGTCTATATGGGCAAGAAGATCCCTGGAGGAGGGGGAGTTTTAGGAGAATCTTGAAGGACCAGTAAGAGTTAGATAAGGTTGGGCTGGTTTGAGGGGTTGTGCAGAGTGATTCAGGGGAGGAAACTCCATGTGCAAAGGCAGCAGGATCCTTTGGAGGCTCTAAGAGGTCTGGTGTGCTGAGTGTACTGTAAAATCATAGGGGAGGGTAAGGGACAAAGGTGGTCCTGGACAAATGGCATACATCATGAGATGGGCTAAGGAATTTGGGATTCATCCTAGTCACCATGGGGAATCACAGAAAGATTTTAACAAGAGAATTATATAATTAGATTTATTTTTAAAATGATCACTCCGGTTTATAGGGTAGAGTGCTCATTCACTCACTCATCCATCCATCCATCCATCCAACAATCTTTATTTAGTACCTACTATATAACAGGCATTGTTCATCATTGAGGATGAATAATGAAGAGCAAAACAGAGTCACTGACTCTTCAATCTTCTGGTCTAGTGGATAGACAAATATAGCACCAGAAATAAACAGAAAAGTATGAGTTGTAATAATGGTTATGAAAGGGAAGAATAAGGAGCTGTGGGAGCATTTGACAGGGTCCAAGAGGCCATGAGGAGTAAGTGATGTTTGTGTTGACCTCTGCCTGGTGGTGATGTTAAACCGGCCCTGCTCTTTCTCCCTGTGAGAAGTTCTCTGGCTTTGAACCAAGATGGTGGAAGTGGGATTGAGGGAAGGAAGCAGACTAGAGAGATCTTAGGGAGGTAGAATCAATAGGACCTGAAGATATTTGGGGGCAGGGGGCAAGGCAGAAAGGGAGAAGGAGAGAGAAACAATTCAAGAATGGCCCAGGAATCTGACTCAGGCACTCTGTCTTGTGCCATCACCAGGACCTCAAACATTGAAAGCTACAATGACTGGACTTGTCCTATCTCCCAAACACTTCTCTTACAGACTTTATCTCATTGAATTCTCATAACAGCCTTATTTGATATCCTCCATCTATTGGGTGCCTTATCTGTCAAGTACTGTACTAAGTACTTTCCATATATTAAGTGAAAGTGAAGTCGTTCAGTTGTGTCCAACTCTTTGCGACCCCATGGACTACAGCCTACCAGGCTCCTCCATCCATGGGAGTCTCCAGGCAAGAGTATTGGAGTGGGTTGCCATTGCCTTCTCCATATATTAATTCTTCTATTAATCAGATGAGTCAAAGGCTCCTGGCATATCAAACCTCAGAGAGGTTAACTAACTTGATTGGGTCTACACAGCTCATCACTTTCAGAGTCTGGATTGGAGCCCACATCTGGTGCTCCTCAGAGTAAGTGGTTGTAACCATTCTGCATGGTCAGTTTGGGATATCTACAACATAGACATTGACCCCTCATATTTGTTATTCATTAGAACCATCAGTGCCTTGGCTCAAAAGGCATCATCTAGTGCTACTATTTAATGAACTCTATTTCTATACCCTTTATAGGCATCATTTGATGAAAATCTCAAGTTCACCCTGAGCTAATAGGACGTACTAACACTGAAATATATTTCACTAACCAGTGAACTGAAGTCATTAAAGGAAATGAAAGCACAACTGTTCTACCCATTCCCTGGTCACCTTGGGGGTGCCAGGCTCTTCAGGGGGACTTTGGTTAACTGGGAGTCCCCAAGTATGGAGATACATGTGCTGGGAGCCTCCTGGCACCCTGCTGGGTGCGTTACCTCTGTTCCTCTTCATGGTCTCCTAAGCATCCCTCTGAAGTGTGGGGAGTCATTTCATAGTTAAAGAAGCTCCCACACAGACAGCTAAAGTCTTGTTAAATCTACATTGACTAAGTGACTAGGAAGTTGGAATTTGAATCAAGGCCTGCCTGTATCCCCTACTCCACTAGAAACGATGTGGCAGGAGAGGTGGAAGAAACCAAGAGGGCTTAACTTGGAAGGAAAGATTTTGAGATGTCAGGGTGAAATAGAAAATAGATGCCTCCTCCCTAGGGTTCTACCAGGCAGAAGGAGGACCAAGAGTAGGATTTGGATTCAGTCAGCTGACCCTGCTGTGGGTTAGGCCCTATGCCAGATGCTGGGATTTGGGGAAGAAAACATCAGCCTTGGCCTCTTGCAGCTCATAGTCTGGGAGAACAGATGGACATGTGACCAGATGCTTCCCACAAGAGCCCCACACGCTGAGTGTACCAGCAGACAAGGGAATGGAGGAAGAGGGCCTGATGACTTGTGACTGGGCTTACCAGGGAACACTTGAAAAAGATGTTAAACAGTGCTTCAGTGAACAAGTAGTCTTGACAAATAGAGATAGAAAGGTAGAAGGTTCTTAGGAGCTGGGCAGTATGAGCAAGAGCACCAAGGCAGGAGACTGGATGGTGAATTTGGGAAGAGCAAATGCTGGGCAGGGTTAGCAGGTGGCTTCTACTTGGAGAAATGCCAACCATAAGCCTGAAAATATCTAGCCTTGAGTTAGGGGAAGGCTTTGAACATCAAGCTTCCTGAAGTAAGAAGTGTGTATCTTGCTTTAGGCAAATTTGAAAGAAGAACATACAGATTTACACAAAGATACTCATAGTTGATTGCTGCTTTTTCAGATGTTGCCAATAAAGTGATTGTTATTGAAGTTCAATATTTGCTACTAGAAAAAAAAAATTCCAACCCTCATTCTTCACACAGAACTCAGGTCATTCTCCGGATATGCACAGCCCCAGTGACTCTGCTTTTAAATGTGAACCTGAGAACTCAAGGACCTGAAGGTATCTCAGTTCATTGAGGATTGTCAACTGAGTGAGGTGACAACTAGGTCAGGATAGGAGGGGGAACTTGGGGACTCAGATGCCACAAGAGTGCCCTGGAAATCTCAGCCCATTTGGCATTAGCCAGATGTGAGAGGGGCAGAGGGGTTGGTACCCTAACATTTCCTTTTTGATGACTATCTTGCTCTGTGTATTTATGGAGAAACAAGCACTAACAAGTTTTGGCATTTTTTCAAACATTTGACTCTTGATTGCAAAAAATTGTAACAGGCCTCTTAACTGCTTAGTTGAAGTCCTTAGTGCAAAGAATGGAGGTTGTTAGATTTATTATTACTTTTTACATCTCCCTCTAACCCAAATCTAGAGCTTTTCAAATAGTTGAAGAAAGACAATTGCTAGTCTTTAAATTGAAGCACAAGGAAGAATGTCTTGGGAGAAACAGTGTTCAAGAGGTGAAAGATTACCATATATTTAAGTGTTTGAGCCCATCCATCTTTTACAGCAGAAGTCTTTAATCAGGGCCAGTGATTATAGGGATAATGTCAAGATAAAAATCATATGCATTCTAGCATTTAAAAAACTTCTCTGCCCTAAGTCACTAATGGTAGCTTAGATTATTAGCACAGAGATCATTCTCAAAGCCTAATGGGCCCTGGCTGGTTCCTCTCTTGGCAGGCCTTGGGCACTGGGCTCACCTTTGTAATTTCACCTTTGGCTCGGAGTCTGTGTCTCCACAGGCACCTCGATTTGAAAGCAATCCTCTGACTTCATCCTTAGAAGTGAGTGTTACCAAGAGATCATGTGCCTGTTATTTTCAAAGTAACTAGTTGGTTAGCTGAAGTCAAAAGTTGCAGCAAAGTGGGTTGAATGTGTAGCTGCCCTTTTGTTTACAAAATGTTTTCCCATCCTGGCATTCATGTGTTTTGTGAACGTTTGTTGAGAGCTTATTATCTAGAGGCTCTGTACTCAGTACTGAAATGCATACAAGAACACAAGACACAATCCAAGCCTAATGAAGCTTACGGAGCAAGCATTCATTCATCATTTGTTCCCACACGCAGCACATGTTTACAGGGTGTTTCAGTGTGTTTGTCATGAAGGCCGTTGATCCAGGTGCGGGGCTGCAACACAGCAAATTTCCTCTCTCAGGTTGTTTGCATTTTGGAAAGAGATGTTGAGAACTAGACTTTGTCAGGTATTGATGACAACAACAAAGAATAATAAAATTGGGGATACGGGCATTTTTAAACAAATGATTGTATTTCTTACTTTCTTTGGGTGAGATTAGTAAACCCATTCTAAAGATGCAAACAAGGTTCAGGATGCACATAATGGCTATGTCCTGCAGGGGGCCATCCAGAGAGAGGTACGTTTGGCCCCAGGGCTGTGCCATCCTGGCCCTCAGCTCAGCGTGAGTGCGGGTAGCTTGCCTTTCACAGCACCCTGCTGCCTTCTCTTTGGGGTTCTACCTGAATAGGGAGATGTTCCTTTTATGCACGTGTGCATGGTCAGTTGTGTCCAACTCTTTGCAACCCAACCATGCTCTTCTGTCCGTGGAATTTTCCAGGTAAGAATACTGGAGAAATGAGTTGCTATTTACTCCTCCAGAGGATCTTCCTAAACCAGGGATCAAACCCACATCTCCTGCATTTCCTGTTTTGGCAGCAGATTCTTTACCACTGAGCACCTGGGAAGCTCCTCCCTTAATGCAATCTCCTGTTAAAAATTATCTCCCACCTCCAGCAATTCGCCCAGACTTTGACTTTCTTTCAAAGGATTTTATTCGTTTTTTTCAGAAAGAATGCTTACAACTGTCACTTATGCTTTTAATTTTAATACCCTCCCTTCACTCCCAGGAGGGAAACCAGCAACAGAATAAAGCTCCAAAACCAGCACTGATGAGTTGGGAAAGACCTGTGAGTCCTGAGACAAGCCTGAGGGGTCTAGGATTGCCGCTTGCTGCCCATGGGGTTTGTTTCCCTCCCACCCTTATTTCCTTTTCCAGAATCTCCCATATCTATAAAGTCATGAACAACAGCACTCTCAGCCACTTGCCAGGATTGTAGTGAAGGTCACCTAAGAGAACAGCTACAGGAGTCCTTTATGAACTCGCCCCTTGGACAAAACCCCAAAAGAATAAAATAGATCACTGAGTGTAGTGGAGAGAGCATGCACTCTGGAATTAGGGGGCCTGGGTGGGACCTTAGCACACCAGCTGCTGAACTCGGCTCAAGGATTTACTCTGCGAAACCTGTTTGCTCCTGTCACTATATACCCTGCAATGATGGAGGGCCACCTGGCTGAGGGACAGAGCAGCAATGCCTCCATCGTAAGGCAGAAAATTGAATGAAATGGTGATGTAATGGCCTCACTCTGTGTTCATGTTCTCTAAACCCCAGGCATTCATGAGCACCTTCATAACATTTGTCACATCAGCACTTTAAATGTCTTCGTTAACATTTGTACTTTAGCCATGGCTGAATAATAAAGACCATAAAATCACAGGTTTTATTTTATGAATGTCTTACAATTAGAACAAATATGTAATCATTTAATATATTATATATGATAATAAAATATATAATATTATATATTATATAATAAATATAAATTCCTGAAATTCTTGTAAGCAACCGCAGTGCCATGTGAATGTTTATCAGGTGGCTGCATTGTAGGTCCTCTTTCTGATCTTTTCATGGTCTTTAATCATCAGCACATTTTCATGGAGTTTCAAAGTCTGGTATTGTCCTTTCACAAATGTTATCTCATTTGATCCTTACGATATTCACAGCTGAGAACAAGGCTAAAATTATTGTCTCCGCTTTATGGCAGAAAGAGCTTGGCAAGAGGAAATAATTTGCATGAAGTCATGCAGCTTATTAGATGGGAGCCAGGAAGAGAACCCAGGGATCTGGATTCCCAGCCTGAAGTGTCTCCCTCCTTTGTCTGGGATGTCCCTTCTCCTCACAGGGCCCTGGGCCACCCACCCGCTGTTGGTTCCTCCCCTCCAGACCTGGCTGAGGCCTTGGAAGGCTGTCTGGACTCTCAGAGCTCAGCTGTAAATATTGGAGAGGGGTTCTCTTATCTGAGAGTCACTTCTCACTCATCCAGCTGCCAGCAGCCTAAGTATCCATCAACTTGCAGATTGTAAATCAGTGCCCAGCTCGACAGCAAATCCATGAGCCTGAGCTGGAGCCCAAACAGGCATCAGCCCCTGCCTGAGGAATTGCAGAGAAAACTTTGAGGCTGAGCCCAGCCAAGAGCCACTCTATTTAAGAGATGTTTTGGGTCCAGACACATTATCCTGCCCCCAGTGGAGAAAGACCAAAAGGAGAAAGCCAGGGGCTGCAAACCCAGGCCACTGGACCCCAGACTGCATCACATGGGGCCAGAGAGAAGGGAAGCCCACTCCTAAACTTGGCAGTGTGCTGCCTGAGCACATCAGCTCTACATCCAGAGGGTCAGGCAAAGGTGGATACAGATACCTATGTCAAAGTGTTAGGGGCCACTTGAGACTCATGCTCAGAGAGAGGATCCTTGTCTCCTCCCTAATCCTCCAAACAACTCCAAAGTTAACTTGGAAAGCCCACTCCATGCTGGGATTGGGAAAGACAGATTGTAACTAAAGGAAAAAACAAAAACAAGCAACTATTTCTATATTTTCTGGAATTGGTTAAAGTATACAACAAAGTCTGTAAGACTGTCTAGGATGAGCTCCCTGCCCAACCCCTCAGCCCTGACCCTCTTTATTCCCATTCAGAACATTCCTGCCACACCAACTGTGTGGTCTCCTAGACAGGCCTGATGTCCCCAGCCTCTAGGACTTCAAACTGAGTACATCTCTGCCAGGGGTATCTTTTTTCCTCTTTCCACCTAATTCCTACTCAGCCTTCAAGACTTTTCCTTCGCCAATTCATTGATTAACCCAACCAAACATAAAAAACAAATAGATGAGATAAACTTCAGGGATTAGCCTAGCCATAGAAGAATAGTGCTTATAGCAAGCACCTTGGTAGGGTCAGCTAAGAAGATCAGAGTAATTGGATCTGAAACCACCCTGAGCGCCCTCCCACCTTCCCTAGCAGCCCTCGTCCGTCTGTTGACTTGATTCCCCAGCATGTTCTAGGGCCCTCTCTTACCTCCTTACTCATCAGGATCTTACTGAAAATTTAGGGCTCAGGAGCCCTACCAGGAGCACTTCATATCACTAGACTTGTTGGAGAATCTGATGGCTAAATTCCAAAATGATGCCTGTTTATACTTTACAATTGTTGGGGTTGTTATAAGTTCCTGTTTCTCTCCACAAAGAGACTCTGAGTTTCTCAAATGGGCCTTCATCTTTCACTCTCCTTGTTCACTTCCCCCTATCCTTCAACCTAACTCCCAGCATCTGTGCCGTGAGTGGTCCACAGGGCAGCGTCAACAATATGTTAGGGATAGTTCATGGGTTCTCCAGGGCTAATCTTCTCATTGTTTAATATGCACACTCTGAGTGCCCATATTTTCCCATCATTTCACGGCAAATAGATGGGGAAACAACGGAAACCGTGACAGACTTTATTTTCTTAGGCTCCAAAATCACTGCAGATGGTGACTGCAGCCAAGAAATTAAAAGACACTTGCTTCTTGGAAGAAAAGCTATGACAGATCTAGACAGCATATTAAAAAGCAAAGACATCACTTTGCTGACAAAAGTCTGTATAGTCAAAGCTATAGTTTTTCCAGTAATTACATACAGATGTGAGAGTTGGACCATAAAGAAGGCTGAGCACCAAAGAATTGATGCTTGTGAACTTTGGTACTGGAGAAGACTCTTCAGAGTCCCTTGGACAGCAAGGAGATCAATTCAGTCAATCCTAAAGGAAATCAACCCTGAGTAGTCATTGGAAAGCCTGATGCTGAAGCTGAAACTCCAATACTTTGGCCACTTGATGCAAAGAGCTGACTCTTTGGAAAAGACCCTCATGTTGGGAAAGATTGAAGGCAGGAGGAGAAGGGGACAATAGAGGATAAGATGGTTGGATGGTATCACCAACTCAATGGACATGAGTTTGAGCAAACTCTGGGAGATGGTGAAGGACAGGGAAGCTTGGTGTGCTGCAGTCCATGGGGTCGCAAAGAATCGGACATGACTTAGCAACTGAACAACATTTTGCCAAAGAATGAGATGACTTTCAACAACAGTGTTTTAGGCCATTTAAAATGACTCAAGTTAATCCTATAACATCTGGGATTATTTCCCTCAGGAGCACAAAAGTAATACAATGGTAAATATACATAATTCTTCCATTTCTCATATGCCCTCCCACTATTTAATGGCTCCATGTTGCAAGTTGGCCAAGGACACAAGTTGCTAATTTTAGCTAGACTGAGAAAGGAATAGCCCTGGCACAGCAAGGTGGCTGATAGAGAGCAATCCTAGAACTAGGATGAGACTGGCAGGTGAATTTCAGAGAGGTGGTTCTCCTTCTTTACCTCTTGACTGACACCCGTGTCATGACCACAAGCAATTCTGGATGACTGAACAATTTAAAATCTTTTTTATCTTACACGGTTCTCCCATTCTCATTGCAGTTATTACTGATGGCAGGCGTGCTGATGTCTTGGCAGAGGGGAGCCTTCCTGCTGGGAAGAGGGGTTTTGAATTTGATGTCCCATTATGAGTTTGATAGATTCAGACAAATTTCTCAGGCTTGGTGGACCTTTGCCCAGGCTGGAAATCTTCCCTGGGCAGCAGGAAACATCTGAGGCACCCAGACCCTAAATGGGGTGTTTTACTTTACTAATCTCCAGATCTCCATGGACTGCAGCCAAAAGGGTTTGAGAAAGACAAAGCTGGGATTCAGTCTCCAAGGCCTAAAGTGGTAGCAATGAAGTTCCTCAATGTAGGGAGTCATGAAACAGTGTCCAAGCCCTTCGCTAGATTGGACCAGGCCCAGTACAAGCTTCCCTGGGCTGAAGACATCCAGACTATGAGTTAGCCTGGGCTTTACTAATGGAAAGGCTCTATCCTGGGGCTGTGCCTTTAAAGAAGTTCACAGAATATTTGCATTTAGGTGGCCTGGAGAGAGAAGTTCGGAAGAAATACAAGAATGGGAATCATAGTGGAAGCTAGGATGTCGTAGAAGTGAATGTTAATGGATAGAATAAGTCAAGGGCAGAACTGAAGGGCTCTAGAAAATGGGCAGTGATTCCAGAGTCAGGATGAAGCAGGGCATCTGGTAGTTAACCAGGAAAACTGGTCATATACTATCACTGCTATGTTACATGTGTACCTGGAGTGTGGACTCAGACACACCTTGCAGAGGACTGGACTCAGCACCTGTCTTGGAAAGCAGGACCTAGCCTGTACCCACTCACATGGCCATGAGACTACATTTATAGTCTCAGAGCTCAGGAATAAATGTCAGAAAAGGACTCCAAGTTGCCAGAAGCCAGCCTCTGTCCTAGCTTGTCATCCCTGCTAGAATGCCATGGTAAGCTTCTTGGGCCCTAAGAAGAGATATCTGATAGAGTCTTTCCCTTCCTCGGTCCTTGGCCCACATTCCTTAGAAGATCTGTTCTAATGGAATTCCCTTTACAGGCCAAGGATGCAAGCTGTTATTTAGTATTGTGATGTGTCAGGCACTAAGACATGTTTTGAATTCCAAATGTTACCACAAGAATAGTCTTACAAATGAAAGGGAGAGAGACCACTATGTATAAGGACTTTGAACTCCAGATGTACAAAGTTCTGAGGCTACCCAGAGGAAGCATGATTTGAGTAGGTGCAGAGAGGAGTAAATGACGTGTAGGGTTTTAAAGGATAAATAGGAGTTCTCCAGGCAATCTACTCCAGTATTTCTGCCTAGAGAATCCGCATGGACAGAGGAGCCTGGCGGGCTATAGTTCATGGGGTCACACACAGTTGGACACAACTGAGTGACTAAACACACCAGGTAGATAGGGGTAACTAGGTAAGTAGATAAGCTCTTTGGTGTGTTCAGGGAACTGGAGGTGGGCATCAGATCATAAAGCACTCACATGCGACTCAGTTTTGCAGGTTATGGGGAGCTATTGAAAGGTTTTCATCAGGGTAAGGGTTACAGATAGCAAAAGTGAAAGTGAAAGTGTTAGTTGCTCAGTTGTGTCTGACTCTTTGCAATCCCTTGGACTATAGCCTGCCAGGTTTCTCTGTCTGTGGAATTCTCCAGGAAAGAATACTGGAAAGATCCCCCAGGGGATCTTCCTGATCTAGGAATCAAACCCAGGTCTCCGGCACTGCGGGCAGATTCTTGCCTGTCTGAGCCACAGAGAAACCCATACAGATAAAGGATAGCTTTAAATGAAGAGCCTTGCTTAAGCAGAACACAGTTAGAGCAGGAAGAGGTCTAAATCAGTGGTCAGGAAAGACAGACTCTGCCCACTGGGCCAGTGGATGGCATGACTTACAGGCACTCACTTTCCCTCCAGGTCTTTGCAGCCACATCAGCCAAATCCCTTCTAAAATATACTTTTGTAAGCAGAACATCAGAGGAAGTTAATGAATACAAAAGCTCTGCAGGAAAAAAAAAATGGACTATAAATGCAAAATGTTGCCATCCTATTATTATTTTCTTCCTGAGCTATTAAGAAGAATAGCAAAGCTATAGGCTCCGAGTGCTCATCCTGCCACCCAGGAAGGCTTAGGCGCACAACTTCTCAAGATGCGCCGTGGAAAATGGAGAGCCACGTCAGCTGTTCACTGGTGTGCCAAATCGGTTCGGCTAGGGTGTTGGACTGTCTGGTGCCCTCCCCAGCTGGAGGAAGGATTTTCTGGGGCTCGGAAGCCTAACAGTAGCTTCTTTCCTCCCAGGGCCCACCCTCCCTGAGGAGTCACCACAGATTCTCGCTTAGAAACCAGATCCACGTGTCCCAGGCAGGCTAATCTCCGAGAAGCTCCAGTGACGGTGATGAGCAAATTGATCATTGACTGACAGGTCCCCAGGCCAGCTTGGAATGCCTGCTTGGGGTGAACTGGCAGTGCTTCCTGTTTTCCAGAGTTCATGGGAACGTCCTGTTCTTGTACAAACAGCCTGGCACGCCTGCAGGCTGGGGAGGCAGGGACTCGGTATGTTCAGAACACAAGGAAAACCCTCAGATGCCTCAAAGAGCAAAGGACACCTCTGAGGTGGCCTCTGTTCCCTCTTCCCGCCTCAGAATCCCAGACTCATATCACCTGGAGCTCGTTTTATTATCAATTGCTACCAAGTGATCAGCTTCAGACAGATTTTGGAGACCCAATTCCATCATCAACAAGCTGTGTGACCACAGGGCACTTCAATCTTCTTCTCAACATCTTGGTCTCCTCATCAGAAAACAAGACTAGATAATTCTAGAGATTTCTTTTTTTTTTTTTTAATTTATTTTAGTTGGGGGCTAATTACTTTACAATACTGCAGTAGTTTTTGCCATATATCGACATGAATCTTGAGTGGACAGAATGGTACAAGGAGAAAACCTTGGCTTTGAAGTCAGCAGATGGGAATTTAAACCCATTTCTGTGGCTCCCTGGCTGTGTGATCTTGAGAAAACTGATTTCTCTCATCTACATGGTGCCTGGCATTGTGTAGCTTCTCCAAAATAATAATATGAATGTCTTTTACTTAGGCACAACCATGTCCCTATGCATGCAAGCATTAGTCAATACAAGCACATCGTTAGAACTGTTTCAGGGCAATGGGCTCCAAGTGACACGAATCTTATGATTCTGCTGGGCAGCTGTGGTTTGCAGGTCAGTGTTGCCCTTAGAAGACTTCCCAGGTGGCGCTGGTTGGAAAGAACACACTTGCCAAGGCAAGAGACATAAAAGACAAAGCTTCAGCCTCTGGGTTTGGAAGATTCCCTGGAGGAGGGCATAGAAATCCACTCCAATATTCTTTCCTGGAGAATCCTTTGGACAGAGGAGCCTGGTGGGCTATAGTCCACAGGGTTTCAAAGAGTCGGACACAACTGAAGCGACTTAGCATGCACTCAGGTTGCCCTTAGAAAGGCCCTCAGGGGCCTCTGGGAGAAGGAAATGGCAACCCACTCCAGTATTCTGCCTGGAGAATCCCATGGACAGAGAGGCCTGGCATGCTATGGTCCTTGGGGTTGCAAAGAGTCATAACAACTGAAGCGACTGAGCATAGGGGCCTCTGGGGCCCAACCTCCAGTCCAACCCCATTATAGGCCATGGAGATCTGCTGCAGTTTCCTCTAATAAGGCAGATGCAATCCCCAGGCAATGGCACCCCACTCCAGTACTCTTGCCTGGGAAACCCCATGGACGGAGGAGCCTGGTAGGCTGCAGCCCATGGGGTTGCGAAGAGTCAGACAAGACTGAGCGACTTCACTTTCACTTTTCACTTTCATGCACTGGAGAAGGAAATGGCAACCCACTCCAATATTCTGGCCTGGAGAATCCCAGAGATGAAGGAGCCTGGTGGGCTGCCCTTTATGGGGTCCCACAGAGTCAGACACAACTGAAGCGACATAGCAGTAGCAGCAATCCCCAGGACCCTGATGCAGGAGCCAGTGGGCTGGCTAAACCTACCATGGCACTAGGGGTAAACCACTCAGATCCTGCTTTGAGATAGGACTGAGCAGGAATCTGAGCTCATAGCTGAAAGATTAGCCTAGTTGACTCCCCCGGTGGGGCTCAGGGGATGCCTTTGTTGCCGGGTGGTTGGGGGGACACCCTCTGACCCAGCAGTGCAGATGCCTGGACCAAGAGCCCCTTGGTCTCTGAGGAGCAGCTCCCGGACTCAGGCTTTATATGGAACAGATCATGGGAGAGGCTGCTCCTGTGTTGGAAATCATGAAGAAATAGAAACACATTGGAGAAGCAAAAACTTCAATAAATAATTGACAAGAATAAAACAATGCAGGCACACACCCATACAAGGAAATGCAGCACAGCTGTTACAAGTGATGTGTGTGAAGAGTTTTCCCTAAGATCTGAAGGTTTATGTCTTACAATGTCAAATAAAAAACTGGTATATTCACCTGTTTGCAAATAAGTAAGCCACAGGCTTAGGAAAAACAATCCTTGAAGAAATCAATCACTGGGCTCTAGGTGGTCCTTCTTGGCTTTCTACTTTGATGTCTCTTTAAATGTGCTACCGGGTGCTGTAATATTTTCAAATGAAAAAAAAAGTTAAACTAGAATTTCCTTGCCATCATACGGAGACAAGCAAGCTGGAGTGCTTTATCTGCAAGTTTAAACTGGGCAGCAGCTTGATCATTTCAAACACTGATGGCAAGAAGATTCTGAACCATGCAAATACCAGGAGAAGAGCCAAAATACAAAAATCTCACCACCACGCAGAGTGCAGAATGTCACACAAATGCCTTTGGATCTTGGCACCTCCATCCAGAGCACAAATAACAACCCCCACAATAGTACACAAATTAAGAATATAAATTAACATGGTTTAAACTTGTTATATTTACAAATATACAGGGATTTTTATAATCTTTCAAATAGATGCTGCTGCTCTAAAAAAAATATCCCTTAGGCGATATACATTTATTCCCACATTGTTGTTACAACTCAGAAAAATCTTTCTCTCCTTTTTGGAATTATCCTCGTTTATGGATGTGGTCAAAATTGCCACATCTTTGCCTTTTCAAGATGGATTATGATTTTCCAAAAGTTGTTTGGAAAATCTGTCTATCCTTAAACTGGGCCATTACCTTGGGAACCACTTTTGGGTAAATGTGAAATGTGACTGGAAAAGACCAGAATCAGAAATGACCTACCTAGAAAGATGCTGCCGACCAGGCTGGTACCCAGACTTCTTGTGAAACTACACCTTCAGAATAATTGCACAATCTCTGCAGGGGGCTACTTTGGGCCCAAAATTAATTGCTATATATTATTTTGCCTATGTGGCAGGAAAACATTAAACCATTAAGTACTGATGGACAGGTTATTCCCATGTAAGTTTGAACCAGAAAATAGAGAAAATGAAGCATAGCTCCTGCTCCTCTTCCAGGGGCTCCCCAAATCTGTCTCTTTGCCATCACTTCACGCACACACATATACATATATCCACATATTTCAATATGGGTATCTGGAAGAGACATGGGAAACAGCCCATGCCCTGTGCATCAGCATTTTTATAATGAGTGGGGAAGGGACCCTAGGGCAAAAGGTCAACTTTTGGACAAGAGCAAGATGAATCTTTTCTCCCTGTCCCTCTGCTGCCTGAATCACCTGAAGCAGACAGACCTGGACTTTGTTACAGGTAAATAATTACAGTTGTATCTGCCATAAATATCTTGCTGAAGGGGCCATTGCAAAAATTGAGATTGTATCTCCAAGCAACTGTCAAATGGCTAGAATAAATTCAGAGGACTTGAAATACTGATGTACATTTTCTATCATAGATATCTCTTGGTCTAGACTTTCAGACTGCATCTTGACAGAACACCTAGGATGGCTGAGAAATTAAGGAGTCAGGAACAAAAAAATTACATAGTGTTGGTGTTCTGTGGTTTGTGTCTTCTTTATCTGTGGTCTCGGCAAACAGGAAGTCCTTGTGAATTGGGGGGCTTGAGCAGAAATGTTAAAGGCACAGATCCCTGGAATTAAAAAAGCCAAGGAGGTAATAAATCTTGGACCAAAATGGAAAGCCTGAAGAGGTCAGTGAGCTACAGCCAACCTAATATCTGTACTTCTCAGGGCTGCAATAAATCTGACACTACTCCTTCTTGGCTCAGCTGGCTTCTGTGTAGCCGGCAGATCAAAGCCTCCCCCAGGACCATCTGCAATCACCTGTTTCTCATTGGCCTGGTGGGCGAAGTAGGCAGAATGGGGAGGGAAGGATGGGGCTGTCTCCTCCTTCTCAGCACCATCTGGGGACCATATTTAAATACCTACAACCTGGAGTTTAGGGAGAGGATCCTGGGGGAACTGGAAGGCAGTCCTAAACTGGAAGAAGTGAAGGATCAGCAGCAGAAAGGAGTGGCAGTGAAGCAGACAAAGGTTTTCTAGATGAAGATGCTGTGTTGTTTGGGTCTAAAGGGAGAAAGGGAGGAGGACCATCTTGGAGCTCTCTGAATTTGATCACTAGTCAATTTCAGCTCAGCTGGATCTTTGTCTCACACATTCCCCCAAATTATTCATTTTTTTTCCTTCAGCAATACTTAGTAAAATGTCCGTTTATTTATTTGTGTAAAAATCTATGGCAGACCTCTTACTCTCCTTATCACTAACACTGCCAAGGAGATATTATTACTTTCTTCCTTCAGGTGAGGAAACTGAGGCTCAGGATAGTTAAGGACTCTGGCTGCGGTCATATAGCTAGGGAGTAGCAGAGTCAGGATTTGAATTCAAGCCTCCAAAATGGAAAACTCCACACAATTCCTATGCTGCCACAGTAAATTTGCTGTGATCAGGGTACCACTAAATTCTGCGAAGGATGTAAAAATAAAGAAGATCCTAGTTTTTTTTTTTTTTTTAAAAAAAGAATAGTTTGAAAGTTGAGATCTGACGTATCTATAAATAATGGTGATACAAAATACAGTGTGATAAATGCCTTGAGAGACATACAGATGAAATATGAGGGAATTTGGAGGAGGCAGCAATTGCTTCTGGGTAGCGTGGGCACTTGTATTGGATCTCAGAACATCAGTAGGATTGGGGCCTCTGGCTCTCAAAGGAAAGGATATTGCAGCTGAGAAAATGGCTGTTGAGAGGCTCCAGCCAGCAAAGTAATGAGAGCACATGGGGATTTCAAGAAGCTGAGTTTGGAATGAACTACCCCAAGAGGAATATTACAGGGAGATGAGTTTGGAAAGACCTGTAGTTTAAGGGTATGTATGTCTTCTAATCTTGGATTAGGAAATGGCAACCCCCTCCAGTATTCTTGCCTGGAAAATTCCATGGACAGAGGAGTCTGGCAGGCTACAGTCCATGGGGTTTCAAAGTATCAGACATGACTGAGTGACTGAGTATGCACACACGCATGTTTTCTAATGGACTTCTCAGGTGGCTCATTGCTGGAAACACAGGAGACATGGGATCGATCCCCTGCAGTAGGAAATGGCAAACTCCTCCAGTATCCTTGCCTGGAAAATTCCATGGACAGAGGAGCCTGGCAGACTACAGTCCATGGGGTCACAGAGTCAGACACGACTGAGCAACTAAGCACGCGTGCACACACACACACACACGCACGCACACACATACAAACACACGTCTTCTAATACTGAATAGAAGTTCCTATAAGCAAGAGTTATTGGAGATTTTTAAGCTCATGATTTAGAAAGCTTATATTTTTGTGAAAGAGTGGAGAACGAATTGGACAAGACAGAAAGGATGCAGAGAGATGAGTGGGAGGCTATTGTAATAATCCAGGTTTTGAGGATCTTGCCCTTGAAGACTGCTTGACTTCTATATATTTTTGGCTTTGTTGTTGGGGGAAGATCAGTTTTTTCTGAACTTTTATCAAATGTCCTTTTCTTAATTAAAGTATAGTAGCTATATAGTATTAAATAGGTTACAGGTGTACAGTATAATGATTCACTATTTTTAAAGATTATATTACATTTGTAGTTATTATAGAATATTACCTGCGTTTTCCATGTTGTAAAATATACCTAATAATTTGTACCTTTTAATCCCCTGCCCCTATTGTGTGCTATCCCACTTCCTTCTCCCCACTGGTAACCACTAGTTTGTTCTCTATACCTGCTTCTATTTTGTTATATTTGTCAGTGTGTTGTATTTTTTTGACTTCCCTGGTAGCTCGGCTGGTAAAGAATCAGCCTGCAATGCAGGAGACCCTGGTTTGATTCCTGGGTCGGGAAGATCTCCTGGAGAATGGATGGGCTACCCATTCTAGTATTCTTGGGCTTTCTTTGTGGCTCAGCTGGTAAAGAATCTGCCTGCAATGGAGGAGACTCTGGGTTTGATCCCTGGGTTGGGAAGACCCCCTGGAGGAGAGCATGGCAACCCACTCCAGAATTCTTGGCTGGAGAATCCCCATCGACAGAGGAAATGATATCACACAGTACTTGTCTTTCCCTGTTTGATTTATTTCACTTAGCATAATGCCCTCCAAGTCCATTCATGTTACTGTAAATGGAGAATTTCATTCTTTTTTTATGTCTGAGTAATATTCCATTGCATGTATATACCATAGAAGATCAACCTCTTAATATCCATCAACAGAAGTGTTGTGAAGTCTTAGGTGTCCTGAGTCACACACTGCGAATCATTCTCTAGAGGTGAGCAAGTCTCTGGAGGCTGAATAAGCATCCAAGGGATTACTAGATTGTGAATAAAATGAGAGCTTCTTCCTAATTTTCTCTAGAGGCTCTTCCAGAGATCCTGTCATTTCCAGTCCAGCACTTCTACCAGCTTGCCCTTTCTCAAGGATTCAGAATTCCTCTCCAAGAGCTGTTGATGCTCAGGGGAGAGGAGCACAGGATGTATGGGAAGCAGAGGGGCTGGGAGTCAGAATCTCAAATTCCAGTCTCTGTCCAGGCCCTAAACTTTGCACCAATCACTTTACCTCTTTGAATTCAGTTTTACCATCTCTGAAACATGGAGAATATAATTCTTGGTTTACCTAACATTGGGTAGGATTATATAATACAGATTGCATGGGCTGTTGGCTTTCAGATACCCTACCACCAAAAGTCCCAGACTTCTTTGGAGATGTTTCAGATATTCCCCACAGATAATCACAGTCTGAACAGATCCCTATGAATCCATTGTAACTGAACATATTTGGCTTCTGCTGCAAATATACAATGCATGAATTAATGATTAAACCACTGGTGATGTATAAAAGACATTCATTTGGGAATTGGGAGATGTAAAACAGAATCCAGGATCTACATTAAATAGTGAGATCTTCAGCAAACCATTTATCCTCACCTGCAGCTTCTGCTTCTTCATCTGTCACATGCTTTGGTTTTGAATAGATGATCTGTGTCCCTTCCAGTGATGAGGCTATATTTCTCCATTATGTGGGGATTAGAGGAATATAAATAACATGTATTGTGACAATGCTTTAACTAATGCTTAGAAGTAGAAAGCAAGGCTTTGTATCACATCAGCTCTGCAGATTATGATCAGATACAGGGAGTCAGGCCTGGGACCATTGAGACAAAATGCATGCACTTTACTCTTAGGAAGGCCCCCTACAAGCCTTCACTCAGTGCTTACTCATTCTTAGTTTTTACACAGTTCTTACATGCTTGGTGATTTGATGTTACAGCTCACAGCAGAAAGGGAACAGCTAGCTAACATCAGGTACTTATGAAGCAGTGACAGTCTGACACAAAGCTGGTAGAAATGAAAAAGGTGAAAGGCATTAAGAGGCTGGAGGAAGAACACAAAAGCACTTGAAGATAGGGATTGTTGATCATAGAGAGAAAATTTTTTTACGCAACCTGGTTGCATCCATCTCCCTCTATGGCAGGAGTTAAGCTCATGAGACATCCAGAGGAATCCAAGACAGTTAGGAAATTGGCTTCCAAGTTAGAGCAGATGAGTTAGCGAAGAAGCAGAGCAAAGGCTACACCAAATATTTGTTTTAAAACCCAACCTGTCAAATCTGAGGGCTGAGGGGAAAACTGACTTCAGAAAAGCAAGAGGTAAAAAGGGCATTGAGATGCAAGGGATCCAAGATAAAGAAGATTGTTCAAGTGGTTCAATTAGACACACTAATTGATGTTCCAGTACTGACCCTGGGTCATTATGATGAGAAAAGTATGTCCCTCTACTGAAGGAAGCGCTGAAGCCCTGGGAAGCTTTCTAACAGAGTGAATTTGGGATAGGGGAGGGTTAGGGGTTCAAGCTTTGGTTCTTATAGGGTTAAGACTTAGTTACCTGGAAATTTCCTTATCTAAATCCCCCCCAATATCAGCCCTCTCCTGACTGTTGGGATACATGAATTCCAGGGGTGTCTGGGTGGGTGTTCCCAGTGAGCCCTGATGGATAACACCAAGCCCACAGTGCCAAGCATCTGAGAGAGGCTTCAGTGCCATCAGGTGCCCTGTTCATCTGTATTTTGCACTGCTTTGGGAAGACATGCAGAGAGGAAGCATTACTGAAAACCCAGCTGCCTCGTGCCAGACAGTATCTTCTTACTTCCTTTCCCTACCACCTCACCACTATAGCTAGTAATTTGCAACAACTTGTGGATCTGGTGACCTGGGTTGTGGGTGTGGGCAGGATCCTGGGCCTGGAAGCCTTCATGAAGGGCCAAGGGAACCCTGGTTTGGATCCCTGCTCCCTGTGGTTACACTTCCCTCAGAGGAGGGCCTGTAAAAGCAGACAGGCATTCCAGAGAGCAGCCAGGAGGAAGCCGGAGACCACTTCACAGATGCAGGGCTAGTATGGAGCAATGGGAAGACTTTTAAGGGAAAAATTTGGCTGCTGTTGCCACCTTAGCACTCAGGACACCTGCAAATGTCAAATGCGAACAGTCTCTAAATCTTAGTTCTGCCTGGGGGCACTGTGCTCATGTGGGAGATTTAGCCCATGTCCCTCTAGACCTTTACAAAGAAAGGAGGGAACTAAATTGGGCCAAGCACTGTGCTAAGTTCTTTACTTGTATTTGTTCCCTGAGTCCTGGTGACAGCTATAGGAGGAAGGCAGTGATAGACCCATTTCACAGGCAGTGGCACTGAGGCTCAGAATGGTTAAGCAGTTTTTCCTGACATAAGAATCCTAGTGTGACCACTGAGGGTTTCAAATCAGATGTGCCCAATACTGCCACACTCTGCTTTTTTCCCTATGCAGGTTTCCTGAAGGATCCCTCTTCAAGTTGAAGACAGAACTCTTCTATCTTGAAACAGAAGCAGCAGCATCACCTGGGACCTTGTTAAGAATGCAAATTCTTAGGTCCCACCCCAGATCTATGGAATGAGAAACTCTGGGGTGGGGGGCGTGGTTCAGCAGTTTGTGTTTCAGTGAAGCTGCCCGATGATACTGATTGCACCTGAAGTTTCAGAGCCCATGCTCGAAGGGTTTGCTAGTTAAAGTGTAGTCTCAGGGCCAGCAGCAAGGAATCACGAGGGAGATTGTGAGCAATGCAGAATCTCAGGCTCTCTTCTGGATCTTGGATCTGAGTCTGCATTTCAACAGGATTCTGGGGACTTGAGGGCACATCAAAGCTGGAGAAGGACCCAGCTCTGCTGGTTGAAAGTATTGCTGAATCCACACTGCGGTCCATGACCTGAGTGGTAAGCAGTTCTCCTGAAGTTCCAGAAAAGAACTGGCCCCACCCCAACAGAGCAGACAAGTAGGGGTGAGTGAGCAGGGCTGGACTAGACTTTGAATGGCAGGCCATGACCAGGACCTCCTGGCTCTACTTACAGGAGGTTAGAGCATCTGGAAGAGGCCACAACATCAGAAGACTTCACTTCTGTGAAATGCTCCCTGGAGGACAGGGAGGCAAAGATTTTCTCCTTCCCTACCAAACTGACATAGTAGCTGCTGGGCTGTGTGTGCTGAGAAGAATTCTTTTTCTGTGTCTAGGTGCAGTAGTGGTGAGTCCTGGGATCAATTAGAATGCCTGTCCTAAGCGCGGGATGGGGCAATGGTGTTACACATGGGGCGATAGTGTATAAGAGTAGAAGGGCAGGGGTTGGAGATTTTGAGCAGATTCAGGATAACTAAGAATCTGGTAAACACTTAATTCCAGATATGTTTTTCTCTTTGCACAGTTTGTAGACAATCATATATCCTTGTTAAAACCTAACTACCATTTTAAAAAGATAAAAATGAATATAGTACAAAAATGCAAGCAGTGTGTATACAGGTATATAAACTGTCCTCTCTTGATGACCACTCCTTCCAAAGATACTTTTAGGCACACACACACACACACACACACACACACACACACACACACACACACACATCACTTAATTTATTTGGAGCTTGGATCACTCAAATAATTACTTTCCAAGGTTACATAGTACTTCATCATTTGGATACACCATAATTTATTTAGCTAGTCCTTCATTAATGGGCATTTTGATTGTTTCTCATTTCTTTACTACCATGGGTTATACTACAGAGAATACCCTTGTGAATGTGTGTTTGTTTTCAAATGCATTTCTGTAGAATTGATAATCCAAGAGAATATGCTAACGTTGAACATTATTACTATTTAATCCTTAGACTTTTTTCTTGAAAACTATTTTTTTATTATTTAAATTTTTTATTGGAATATAGTTGATTTATGATGTTGTGTTACTTTCTGCTATATGCAAAGTATATATCTACCCCTCTCCCCTTAGAAAGTGGAAGTCACTCATTCGTGTCTGACTCTGCAACCCCATAGAAAGTCCATGGAATTCTCTAGGCCAGAATACTGAAATGAGTAGCCTTTACCTTCTCCAGGTGATCTTTCCAACCCCTGGTAACCATGAGATGATTTTCTACATCTGTAACTCTATTTCTATTTTGTAAATAAGTTCATTTGTACTATTTTTTTTTAAGATTCCACATATATATGGTATCATATAATATTTGTCCTTCTCTGTCTGACTTACTTCACTCAGTATGGCTGTCTCTAGGTTCATCCATGTTGCTGCAAAAGGCATTATTTTGTTCCTTTTTTTATGGCTGAGTAATATTCCATTGTACATATATATCACATCTTTTTTATCCATTCCTCTGTTGATGAATATTTACATTGCTTCCATGTCCTGGCTATTGTAAACACTGCCGCAATGAACAGTGGGGTACATATATCCTTTATAACCATGGTTTTCTCCAGATATATGCCCAGGAGTAGGATTGCTGGATCATATGGTAGCTTCATTTTTTAGTTTTTTAAGAAATCTCCATACTGTTCTCTATAGTGGTTGCACCAATTTACATCCCACTAACAGTTTAGGAGGGTTCCGTTTCTCCCCACCCTCTCCAACGTTTATTATTTGTAGATTTTTTGATGATGGCTATTCTGATCAGTGTGAGGTAATACCTCATTGTAGTCTTAATTTGCATTTCTTTAATAATTAGTGATGTTGAGTTTCTTTTCATGTGCTTTTTGGTCATATGTCTGTCTGAAGAAGTGTCTATTTAGATCTTCCACCCATTTTTTGATTGGGTTTTTTGTTCTTGTTGGTATTGAGCTTCATGAGCTGTTCGTATATTTTGGAGATGAATACCTTGTTGGTCACTTTGTTTGCAAATATTTTCTTCCATCCTTTGGGTTGTCTTGCTTTTTGTTCATCGTTTCCTTTGCTGTGGAAAACCTTTTAAGTTAATTAGGTCCCATTTGTTCATTGTTGTTTTTATTTTCATTACTCTGGGCGATTGGTCAAAACAATATGGTACTGGCACAAAAGCAGAAATATCGTTCATTGGAGCATCATAGAAATCCCAGAGGTTAACTAATCTATGATAAAGGAGGTGAGAATATACAATAAAGGAAAGACAGTCTCTTCAATAAGCTACATGTAAAAGAATGAAATTAGAACACTCCCTAACACTATGCACAAAAATAAATTCAAAATGAATTAAAGACCTAAATGTAAACTCAGACACTTATAAAAGTTTTAGAGGAAAATCTATGCTCTGACATAAAATTTATGCTTTTATCCACCTTCTAGAGTAATGAAAACAGACTATTAAAAAAAAAAAAAACTCTCATCAATTGCTCCAACGATGTTCTTTGTTGCAAACAGATTCAGTCTGGAATCAATGGTTACTTTTAGTGTTATGTCTCCTTAGTCTCCTATTTGGAAGAGTCCTTCAATCCTTTTTGGACCGAGGATTATGAATAAGTTCTTTCCTGGAATGTTCCTCAATTTGTGTTTCTCTGATGTTTTCTTGTGATAAGATTCAGATGAGGCATCTTTGGCAGAAATATCACATGAGTGACGCTGGAGTCTTCATTGCATCCTAGTAGGTGATTCATGAAACTTTTATTTGTCCCCATTGCTACTGATATTCACTTTGATCACTCAATTAAGGTGATGGTTGCTTGTGCCTTCACATTAAAGTGACTCTTTTTGTCTTTATAGTTCATCAGTATTTCATCAGGAGGAATTTTGAAACTGTGTAAACACCTTGTTCCTCATCAGACTTTCCATGTACTCATTTATTGATATTTCTTAGTATACTTTACTTTTTAATAAGTCACATTCCACTATAATTACTACTTATTTTTGTGTTCAAATTGCTCTGATTTGGCCATGGGAGCCCTTTTGAACAGGCTTCTACACGCTTTTGGCCTCCTGCCTCATTGAGCTTCCCTGTGGTCCGGCCTCTGAGGTGTTCCTGTATCATCTTGTACTTTCCCCTCAGTCCTAAATTCAGCCACTTCTCTGAGGAGTCCTTATTTATTTCAGGGTTGCGTAGTGGTTACATACACACACAAGCACACGTTTGCATTATAGTTATTTCTCTGCCTGTCTACACATACATACTGAAAGTGGTGAGCTCACAATGACACTTCGGACTCCTGTGTTGTGTGCTGTGCTAAGTTGCTTCAGTTTTGTCCAACTCTGTGCGACCCTCTGGACTGCAATCTTCCAGGCTCCTCTGTCCATGGGATTCTCCAGGCAAGAATACTGGAGTGGGTTGCCATGCCCTCCTCCAGGGGATCTTACTACCAGGGATAGAACCTGAGTCTCATGTCTCTTGCATTGGCAGATGGGTTCTTTACCACTAGTGCCACCTGGGAAGCCCCAGTGGTTCGGTCTGATTTTCTCCCTTTCCATATTTTAAACTCCTTTCTGACAATAAGAACCTTAGGTGCTATTTTTCTGAATATAGTCAATTATTTGTTTTAGCCTCTTGTACATAACCAAGCTCCCACCTTGACCTATACTCCTCCCTCACACAGATGTCCTCCATATCCATTCTGGCTACACATGTGGGATTGCTTTGCCACCCTCTTCGCACTGGTGGAATCTCTCCTGACCTCATTCAGACTGGCCATCTTTGTGGGGTCCTCCTTGGCCCTCTTAGGCTATGACTCCCACTCAGGGCCACATGCCCTCACTAGGTCCCCTCATCTTGCCAGGCTTCCACTCTGAGCCACTATGGCTCTTCCTACCTCCTGCTGCTGCTGCTGCTAAGTCTCTTCAGTCGTGTCCGACTCTGTGCGACCCCATAGAGGGCAGCCCACCAGGCTCCTCCGTCCATGGGATTTTCCAGGCAAGAGTACTGGAGTGGGTTGCCATTGCCTTCTCCGTTCCTACCTCCAGTCCCACCTAAAAGCTTTAGGGCTGAAGTGCACAGAAGGGAAGGGAAGAGAAGGAAGAAGACACCAACCAGCAATTTAATGGTATAGCGAACTCCTCCTCCAAGGGAAATGACCCTTCATTGTTCCCTACTGTTGAATTTGATAACCCTCTATCTTGGGCCACTTTCTGATTCAAGGGATCTTGGAATGTTTTCCTGAAAGAAATGTATGCTACTGAGGTCTGGTCTCGAGCAAGAGCATATGTGAGGGCAGGTTTCTGAGGCTGTGAGTGAGGCCCAAATCTATTCTTGAGCACTTTTTATGTGTGACTTGTAAAAATGTAGATCCTCTGATAAGCAGTCATTAATGTGGGATTATACATGCAAGAAATGTAACAGCTATGAGAGAAAAAGGGTGGGGGAGAGGCTGAAAGAGATGTCTACTTTGATGGTGGCCTGCCCTTGAGTGAAAGAGAGAGGGAAGGAAGGAGGGGTGGGTGAAGGCATTTCAGACTGTAGTGTGGTTCTAAGGAGAGTACGATGAGGCTTTCAGGGAGACCAGGCCGCAGTCTCCCAGCAGAGGAGTCCCCTGGCATATAGGAAGGGGCCTATCTCAGCATCCCTGCTGACCTTAGTTATTGGCTGGGATAAGCTGTAGGAAGAATGCTCTCAGCATGAATGCCATGATGAATTTCAGAGCATGGCAACTGGGCCATGGGTTAATTATGCTTCCTGACATCAGAGATCTGAAAGGAGACTTCTCATGGCTGCCATGTAAACAGAAGGGCAAGGTATCTTTCAGGAAAAGTAAGATTGCAACATTATCTGTGACCATACAAGAATACCAGTGATCAGAGAGATGTCACCTGTCTCCACAAGCAGAGACACACAGAGAAATGGGGTGGGAGATGTCTAGTAAAGAGGAAGAGAGATTAACCCTCCTGACAGGTATCTGATGCAATTGGCACTCCATTTTTAGACTAAGTGAAGGAGCCCACCCATTAACCCCTTTGCCTAGAATGTTGAAACTGGCCGCTCACAAAGCCAAACTAGCCTCCCATAGGCCCAGTGCAACCGTCACTCCCCTCTCTCGACTCTTGGATCTTTGATCCCCTGATTTCATTCCTACTTTAACTCTCCATGATTGCCTGGCTCCTCCTTGTTGGTTGGCAACACACTCACATTCCTTTCTTGGCTTTAGCAGCCTTGGCGCCTCCACACCAGTGGGTTTTTAACTTGGCATCTCCCTTGGGCTCTGTGGCTTCCACAGCTGCGTGTGGGAATCATTTTCTCTTCCAGCTCCTCTCAGGAGAGCCCACTGGCCAAGCCAGGCCAGTGACCTTCACTCTCAGTGTAACTGGCAAGTCAGGCAGAATGAGGACAACCCGGAGCATGTGGGTCCGCCAGGTAGCACTGAAGAGAGTAGGTAACTCCACAGTCTTATGCCTTCTGGTTAAATTTGATCAAAATACTCTTCATCATTTGACATTGCCCATAGCCTTCCCAGGTGTCACAATGGTAAAGAATCTGCCTGCGAAGGCAGGAGACACAAGAGACATGGATTCAATCCCTAGGTCAAGAAGATCCCCTGGAGAAAGAAATAGCAACCCACTTCAGTACTCTTGCCTGGGAAATTCCATGGACAAAAGAACTTGGCGGGCTGTAGTCCATAGGGTAGCAAAGAGTCAGACACGACCGAGCAACTAAGCATGTACTCACGGCCTTCCAGTTTCACCTCTAATATTGGAAATAATTTGAACCCTTACATTTGTATACCATCTATACATCTTTTTAGGTTTTACAATAATGAAAGTTTGTGATGGCATTTTATAAGTGGGAAAGTGAAAAACCCAGAGAAGTTTAAGTGATATGCTTAAGGTCACACAGCTAGACTCTACAGAAGCACAACTGAGTTAACATTTAGTTAAATGCTCATTCCACAACAAATAAACCCCCCATCTATTGTGTGTCCCCCACCCATGGATTCCTTCTCAGCTCTCCTGAAAACCTGCTGCATGAATTCTGATTCCCTCCCCCAGCTTCTGCAACCTTATGAAATAACTTGCTTTACTGAATCGTCACTTTACCTACAAGATATAATTTTATTCTACTGCCTCTGATTTCATTATCTCTGTTTTGTCACTCGATCTCGCTTTTTCTAGGGATTCCAAAGGATTTACAATGAATGATAAGAATGGAATTATAAGCACCAAAAAAATAGAGAATAATTAAATGTCAGTCATGGCCATGATAGAGTGAATGGAATTCTGTATCTCACCATTTGGGGTGCTGACTCTGATGATACTCATTAACTGTGTTTTTATTCTTATGACTATGAATTTGGCTGGGGATTCAACTGTATGTGATGAATCATACTTACTTTGCCTTCCGCCCACCCTTGGGCCTCCCCCTGTAAGAAGATAAGCATCTTTAGGAGTGGGAATTTTTAAATGAGATTGTTTATGAATCAAGGAACGGGTATTAATACCTAAAGTGCATTCATATGGTGATTGTTTTCTGGTGATGAGAATGAGAAATGTTATTTCTCTATTAAATTATGGAGGCTACTATATTATGCACACCACACCGACGTGCCAGCTCTGTTTCTCTCTACTCACAGTGATGCTTGGAGTTTCATTTTCAAACTTGATGCCTCCATAAATTGGCCTGAATGTTTTGTGCGTACCTGAGTATTGGTGCAGAGGAAAAAACAATGGTTGCTAAATAAGCAAGCTGAGTCTACTCTAGAGTCTGCATTACAGGCAGGTTACACTCTGGAGACTGCTCTAGAATCATGTGCTCTGCTCAGGGCCCCACCCTTAAAGGAATATTATAAATGCAACGAGAAAGGGTTAGATCTACAAGGTGAGCCACAGGAAGAGCAGCCAAAGAAACCCGAGGTGTTCAGTATGAAGAGGCAAAGGCCAGAGCAGACGTGAGATTGTCTTCAAACACCTGAAGAGAACAATTTCCTCTGTGAGGCTGAAACTTGCTCAGTGTTGCCCTGGAACACAAAACCAGAATTTAAATCTAGACTTATTTTACATCCTTACATTTTTGAAGTACCTAACTACTCACAAAACCCTTTTAAGGGCATGGTCACCTGTCTTTGAAGACAGGTAGATCTTTGAAGAAAGTAATCTTCAGGTTGACAGAGGTTTTACTGAAAAAAAATTTTTTTTTTAATTTAGTGTCTGCAGCTCCTATGACATGCCTAGCACATAGTAAATGCTCACTATATATTGGCTGTGTAAATCAATGAATGAGTTGGCTCATGAGGGTTTGATGTTTTAAGCCCATTTTGCAGATGATGAAAATTGAGGTTCAGACAAAGATTTAATAATGTTGGCTTTCTATAATGAACTGGACATTTCCAGTGGTAGTTAGAGTTCATCAGAATTTGAACAGATTAATTCATGTTTCTGCTTCCATGATTTCCCTGCATCATCTGGATAGTCAAATTTACAGGGGTTGGGTGGAAACAGAATAGTGGTCTTTCGTATCATCAAGGTAATAAGAGCACAGCTTTTCATACTCTGGAATTGAGTGCTGTGGAAGGTATCCAAAAAGGAGGCTGTTGGGTCCAGATAGGGTAGAGAGAAGTGGTGTGTGTGCCTACTACGTAGCTTCAATTGTGTCCAACTCTTTGCCATAGACTAAAGCCCACCAGACTCCTCTGTTCATGGGATTCTTCAGGCAAGAATACTGGAGTAGGTTGTCATGCCTTTCTCCAGGGGATCTTCCCAACCCAGGGATCAAACCTGCATGGTGGCTCAGACGGTAAAGAATCTGCTTGTAATACAGGAGACTCGAGCTTGATCCCTGGATAGGGAAGATCCCCTGGAGAAGGGAATTGCAACCGACTGCAGTATTCTTGCCTGGGAAATCCATGGACAGAGGAGCCTGGTTGGCTACATACAGTCCATGGGGTCCCTAAGAGTTGGACACGACTGAGCAACTAATACTTTCACTTTTCACTTTTCTTTCATACGTCTACTCTCCATTCCTCACTTCTCCCCTTTCTGTGCCTTTTTCATCCCTCCTGGTTCACTGGAATACCTCTACCTTATAGTTGCTCTCTCACTCTTTGCCCCACCGGTTGGGACAAAAGCTGTTTTAACTGACCAGTAACACTTCAGTGAGCAATAGGTCAGCACACTACTTCTCTCAAAGTTATTTGGTTTTTCAAAACATTCACTTATAGAGAAAAACTCAAAGGAATAAGTCTATGATAGTTGAATCTCACGTGCCAAGCACCTTGGAGTATGAGCTATTCTTGGAGGGGGAAGAGAGATATGGGGACTGTTCTCATTTGACCCTGGAATCCTGCCAATCAGGCAACTTCACACTCCATTTACAAAAGCCCAGCCCTGTAGGAAAGCTTCACCAGAGGGTCCTCCCCTTTCCTGCCCCACCTGATTCTGTCATCCTTCCCCATACGATGCCCCCAGCCAGGCCTCCAGCTTTCTTACAAAGCTTATAAAGATTGCCTCTGCTGGGGCATCAGTGGATGTGTTTCTGAGTGACAAGGAACTCAAGAAGAGAAATGATTAAAGAGAAATATTTATTAAAATGGCTAAAGGTGAGGGAACTTTGAAGATCTCAGATAAAACAAATCTATGACACTCCCATTTCCATTAGAGTCTGGAAAAAGCCTTGTTCCTCTACAGGCATCTACTATGATTTGAAGTCCTTTTGTCTCTGCAGGAAATTCCCCCCACCCCCACCCCACCAGTTTACCTGGCCTTTGTTGCTCATGCAGAGGGCACGGGCCTCCTGACTCAGAGAGTTTAGGAAGCCACACTCATTTCATCCCAGCCACTGGTACTGACTCCAGAGGAGAAGAAACAATAGGAATTTTAAAAAGCACCAGCAACAAGGAATAGTTTATGGGACCACTAATAAGAAAGCAAACCTTGTACAGAAAATCTGTCTGCTTTCCTTTCCCCTTATCAATATTGCTCTGAAAGTCAATTTGTCACCGTACAGTCAGAAAGCTCACCCCGGTCTCCTTTAATGTTTCACGCTAGGTTTTCCCAACAAGAGTAATAAAAATAATGACACCATTATTCCTCTTCTGTCTTTGTTTTCAGTGCTTCACTTGCAGATCTGAATAATGAATTATACTCACATTATCTGCACTCTCTTGCTCTTGACTTCCTCTACTGGCTAAAAGTGAAGCTATTATCTGATTGTCACAGACAGAAGAGCCTTCCCTCTGCAGTCAGTGATCCTGTGATGTAGATACACTCTGGGGCGAAATTATCAAGAGTACAATTTCAAGCTATATAAGAGAAAATTACCAGCCAGTGTGGAAATGAATCTGGAACCTAGTGAAATATTAAATATTTCATTAGTAATCCTTTTGGAACAAAAATAAGTAGACAACAGAATTAGTTGTGAGTTGGGCATAGGAGGCTAATTAATGTTATTGTATTCAGCTTATTGACTTCAAAGCTATTAAATCATTATTTTATTGTCTGGATCTCTGCCTCTTTCCGGCTAAAGGAGCCATTTCATCAAAAAACAAACAAACAAAATGTGTTCTTTCTCTTTAAAAAAATTTCTGCTGCTTCTAAGTGTACCCATGCCTGTGCCTGAGTAGGTTTCTTACATAGTCAAGTTTACATCATTGATAAATCTTCCAGTGGAGTTTAGAAGATGTAAAATGCACATTTGGCATCAGGAACAAATTAAAAGTGAACATACCCCACCTCGCACCACCCCCTACCCCGGCCCGCCATGGGGAGACAAGAACTCACATCTGGAAGGTCTTGCAGAGCTCATATTGCTCATACCTTCATGCCAATAGATGGACGTCCTGACTACGCCAACTTCATCAACTTTGCCATCTTCATCAACTTCACCATCTTCATCATCATCATTTCCTTCTGCCTCTTGAAGAAACCTGGATCCTAGTTCATTCCACAGTCTACTATCCACAGAACCAAGCAAAACATATCTCTCTGTCACACAAGCTTATGCAAAAATGTGTTTGAACCTATTTGTGATGACTCTTTCCAAGTCATCACCAATTTCACAAGTGTCAAGAGATAAATGTGGAGGACGAAATTTAACCTAAATATCCAAAAAACTTTCTAATGTCTAAGACTATGCCTATGGAAGAGTGGCCCCTGGCTCATCTGACATCTTTAAATCAGTTGGAAAAAGGCTCTCTTCCTGTGTCATAGAAGATTTCCACCAAGTCATGTAGCTTAGAAACCAAAATGCAGGGTTGGGTTTTAGCACGACTTATTCCTTTGACCAAGCACCTTTGAGCAGTGAACAACCTGAATGACCATACACATCAGACTCAGGATAAACTCTTAGCAGAGCTGATTCTCAACAACAACAACAAATGTAAAGGAGGGAAAATCTACCTCTAGGTCTGGATCCCATCTTTGCCTTCTTGTCCATTTTTTTTTTGGCCTGCTTTCCTGACCCAGATGCTAGAAGTTATTCTTCATACAGAGGTTAAGAAGAACTCAAGGTAATTCCTTTTCAGTGGACCTTGAAATCTCATTCTAATAGGGGTTCCTTAAAGAACAAGAAGACTTTGAAAGGTAAAGGAATAAACTTTAAATATGTAATTCCATGCATACAAAAAGCAATAAAGGCTTTCTGATACTTTACTGAATGATCTTCCATTGACTACTTGGGGGGAATCCTTGGAATAGATAAAATTCCTTCCAGCTGGATTCTGGAGACCAGTTGGCCAGACTTCACTTTTTGGGTCCTATGACCATTCTTGAAATGGCAGAAGCCAGGTCAAGGAGTGGGGGCAGACATGAAAATCACTGGGAGTAGGGCTTTGAGTGATCTAGCTAGAAATTTAAATGGGCTGTTTTCAGTCTCTGCAGAGAATAATGGGAATGGAGACACTCTTTACATAAACAATTCAGACCCAATCCTTGCCAAGATGAGTAACAAGGGCCTCCATGATGAAATGGTATCATCTGACTCCATCAGTCTCACTTGATAGTAACCTAATAACTCTTTTTTTTCCCACCACTCTCCCTGGTTTCTTTTCTTTTTTTTTTTCAGAAGAAAATGGAAAAAGAAACAGAAAAAAAATAAAGTTTAAAGAGATTTTTCCCATGTTAGTGAGCATGGTGGCTTGAAATCAGGTGAAAATTTTATTTTTTATATCTTTAACATCAGTAGTACTATTTCCTCTGGATAAAGCTGATAGAAATGAAATGAAACTGAATCAATAATTAGAAAGAAATTATACAACACTGGATAGATGTATGGCTTGGTTCTGCTTGCTTAATAATGTCAATTTCCTAAAGACAGGGATGTGATTGGTGAAAGGATCCTTCTCTGGGTCTTGTGAGTAGATGCCGCAGTGGGTTGGGATGGGGAGAGGAGAAACTAGAGAGGACTTGAGTTTTCCCCAGATATAATTGATAGGTGCAACTTTCAAATGCAGTGGATTTTTACCAGGGAAAACCACGTTGCTATACTCTGAGAACCAGTGTACTTCTAGCTGAGAGGGATGTTTTATAGCAAACTTCCTTGAAAACTCACCCGGACGTGGACCAAGAACTCACTGTGTGAGCTCTTGGGAAAGAGCCTGGTAATAAGGCTAGTTTCATGTCTATGTGGTTGTATTACCTCAGAGGGGCCATAGCTCTGTTTCACAGTCCAGCCTGTGATCTTGCTTCTGATGTACGTGAGGGTACTTGTGGCAACAGGACTGGGTGAATGATGGAGCTTCCATAAAGCTACCACACATCTGATGAGGCAGGAAGTACATTCATTCAACACCAATGTGCTGCACCTCTGGCCTATTCCAGGCACCCAACACTTGTGTAGGGCATTCAAAGGCAATGTAGAAACAGTCCCTGAATTTAAGGAAATCACAATCTGATGGGTGGGGACAGAATAGGAGGAGACAGTGAATGAATTGAGCTCAGAGCTTCATGGAAGTGCAGGGAATGGACCCTATTATATTTTTGAAAACATCTAGAAGCATCCATCTCAGCTTGGAGGGAGCGAATGTGGGGTTCCTTCTGAAAGGTGACTCTTATAGTTCCTAAGCATCATTCATCTTAATGAATCCTGTTATACTACAAGAAAACACAAAATAGAGGATAAAGATGAGTGCAATCTCGAGCTTATTCTGTTTCTCTTGGGACTTTCCATTAGCTCCACTTAAAGTAAAATAAAACTGCTTTAAGACAACAGCACCCACCCAAGATTGTAGGTAGTCTCATAAATGCTGGGTGGTTTCAACTCTCTCAACTTCTGTTTCTTCCCCCATTTTATTTTGAAAAAGTTGAAAAACCAGAGTCTACATTGTTCAGAAGGCCTGGATGCAAATTAGGTTCTGTTAATATAATGTATTGGGGAGAGATTTGGAATACAGGCAGTGACCATCTTGGCTGCCAGCAAGGAAGGCTGGATAGAAACGTAAACTTCTTGTGGTCACAGCAGTGGCAGGTCAACATAGTTAGTGTCAGATGTCATGGCAGGAATAGAGCACTGGCTTCCTGGCTCCATACCCACAGTCAGGGTAGTATGACTTTGAAGCTGGTAGTTCAGGGGTGGTTCCTGACCACTGGTTCCTCCAGCCCTTTCAAATAATTTGCAAACAATTATTCCATGTATTAAATCTTTTCTGCCCAAAATACTCGAAGAGGTTTCTGTTTCCTGCACTGAACTTTGACAGATACATTTCAACCAGCATACTCCTTGGCTGTCAAAGCTATGACAAACCAAGACAGTGCATTATAAAGCAAAGCCATCACTTTGCTGACAAAGGTCTATATAGTCAAAGCTATGGTTTTTCCAGTAGTCATATATGGATGTGAGAGTGGGACCATAAAGAGGGCTGAGTGCTGAAGAATTGATTCCTTTGAATTGAGGTGCTGAGAAGACTCTTGAGAGTCCCTTGGACAGCAAGAGATCAAAACAGTCAGTCCTAAAGGAAATCAACCCTGGATATTCACTGGAAGTACTAATGCTGAAGATGAAGCTCCAACACTTCGGCTACCTGATGCAAAGAGTGGGCTCACTGGAAAAAGATCGTGATGCTGGGAAGGAATGAAGGCAAAAGAAGAAGAGGGTGGCAGAGGATAAGATGATTCAATTGCATCACCGACTCAATGGACATGAATCTGGGCAAACTCTTGGAGATGGTGAAGGTCAGGGAAGCCTGGTGTGCCATAGCCCATGAAATTGCAGAGTTGGATACAACTTAGCTACTGAACAACTCCTTGGTTAAGATCTATTTTTCAAATGACTTGGTTTCATTCTGTCCCTTTGTGTCTATGCTGGATTCCACTTCTCTGACCCTTGGCCTTTTCTTTGACCATGACTCAAGTACACCCCTTGGACTCTTCTCTCTCTAGTCTCCTAGGATGTAGCATTTGTTGTTGATGTTCATCCCATACCTGGTTAGCCCATACCCCCTTGGTCCACTATGCAGCTGCTGTAAGGAGTTCACAGAATGGTGACAGCTTAGTGCAGAAGTGGCCCCAAGGGCGAGGAAGTTAACACCACTAGGGAGCAACCCTTAGCCAATGAGGTGTTAGAGTCAGTAAGCAAACATACCCCATCCTGCTCCATTCATTTGTAGGATATCTCTAAGACTCTTATACAGTTTCTCTGAGCTCCTGCTGCTCATAATGGAAACTACCTTCTGGTTTTCCTCCCTTCCCTCTCAGGCACTCCACAATTCCTTGTTGTGCTTCCTCCAATCACTCCTCAGAGAAATTGCTTGCACTTACGTCCTTCTCTTGGGCTTGCTTTTGGGGGATTCCACTCTAAGATCAAAGGTAAAGAATATGCCTACAATACAGGAGACCCAGTTTCAATCCCTGGGTCAGAAAGATCTCCTGGAGAAAGGAACGGCTACCCACTCCAGTATTCTTACCTGGAAAATTCCATGAACAGAGGAGCCCTGTGGGCTACAGTCCTTGGAGTTGCAAAGAGTCAGACACAACTGAGCAACCAAGATTTTTCACCCTGAGATTGGGGTAAACTTGACAGTCAATTCACTTTCTATCTTAGCTGTTCTCACTGTGTCTGTCACAGGTCTGCCTCAGACCCTCCCAGCTTTAGCCCTGACAGTTTCGCATGCTTGATAACCCCTCATTCCTGGGCACACATGATAGTTGGTCAACTTAGCAAGGTTTACAAACAAGAACAGAGTATGCTCTATTTTATAGCCCATCTCAGAGAATGCTATGATTTCCTGCTCAAATGTTGTTCTAGAAAAATCCTGATGGCTGGAAAACCAAAATTTAAATGCAAAAACTGTTTTGGCCACTGATTGGTTTTATAATGAACTGTATTAAATTCCTGCTTTGATTTTGGCTTCCACTTCTAAAAGGCCATAACCAGAGAGCTGGCCTGGGAATATGGTGCCTGTGGTGTGCAGGCCCTGGAGTCAATGACTCAATGATGTTTCCTTCAGGACAGGCCTGGCAGGACCTCATGACATGGTTGGAATCCACTTCCTGCCAATTCTTTGACTTCATTGCCTTCCCAAGGATCAGCCTTCAGAGGCTTCTCAGCACCTACCAGGTGTTCAACTCTATTCTAGGTGTGTTGACAAACAGGCCCAAGGCTCAGCTCCTGCTAAGGGAATAGGTCACACCCTTCCCATCACTCCTGGGTTCAACCAATTCAGCTCCTGTCTTTTGTAAATGCCACCCCTGTGCTAGATGTAGTGGGATTCAGTTGGGCAAGCTGGAGGTCTGTTTTGGAGGGAAAGTAGACATTCATCAAATAATCACAAATGTTATGTGTTAAACTTGTGGCAAATGCTACAAGTGAAAGTACAGGGAGTTCTGAATAAATGAAATGGGAAGTGTCCCCAGCTCAAGGGTTAAGGAAGTCAGTTCCAAGGAAGCAAACTTAAAGCTGCAATAAAAAAGGAGTAAGCGATAGCCAGTGAACATCCACAGAGAGAAGGACTTCCCTGGTGGCCCAGATGGTAAAGAATTTGCCTGCAATACAGGAGTTCAATCCCTGGGTTGGGAAGATCCCCTGGAGAAAGGGAATGGCTACCCACTCCAGTATTCTTGCCTGGAGAATCCTATGGACAGAGGAGCCTGGCAGGCTACATTCTGTGGGGTCACAAAGAGTTGGACATGACTGAGAGACCAACACTTTCACTTTTAAGAAAGGAGTCAGCAATAGCCAGTGAGCCTCCAGGGAGAGAAGAAGAGAGATGGAGGATTTTCCAGGCCCTATGAGGCAAGTGCTTTTCAAAATGAGGACCTGAGTGAAGATGCAGGTAGCTCATGTATAGAAGCAAAGGGGAGTGTTGAGTGAGTGGCTACAGAGACTGGGGTGGGGATAGACAGGCAGCCCTTGGAGATTGCTTAGGACCTTTTTCTATATCCTTATATCCATTGGGTAAAGGTAGGTATTGCAGAACGCTGTTCACTCTGGTGCTGCAGCTCAGGGAGGCTGCATGGGGTGAACTTGAAATGATGCAAATAGGGTAGCAGGCTTACTGCATTAAGAAACTAGTTGAAACACCTTTTCAGAGAAGGGCCAGTCCAAGCACATCCACAGGGGTGAACATCATGTTTCAGGAACCGTCCCACAAATGCCCAGATGTGGAGGGAGCTATGGGCCTCTGGCCTGGCTCCAATCCTTCAACTTTCCACCTCTTGCCCTTGGATAAGTCTCTTTTTCTGTCTGGAGTTCTTTATGGTGTAATATACGTATGAGCACTTCATGTACCACAAGAGATATCACAATACAAGGTACTGTTATTAAGAATATAAGGTTAAGTCAGACGGCACTTGGAGATCAAACATCTATTTGAGTCATGAAAAATGGAGGCCCAGGAAGGGTCAGACACTTGCCCAGCATCATCTTTCAAGGTAGAAGAAGAGAGATCCCAGCAGAGGGGAAGCTCTGCTGACCTCCAGGCCTGTGTCCTTCCATCACACCACTTCTCTGAGCAACCTACCTGGCAACCTACCTGATAACTCCACCTGGACCTCTCATTCTTGATCTGTATAAAATATGAAGCAGACAGAAAGTTGCCAATTTAGGTTTGAGTCCCCTAGACAAATATCTAAAACCATGTGAAACCAGTTCTGATGTGATGTAGCCACTATGTCACATGCACCATAATTCAACAGATCCTCCAGGTTTGCTTGGTCCTTCTTTTCTGACACACAGCCAACACTTCTCCTGAAGCATCAGCAAACCTCTCTAAATAGTGAGAAGGCCTCTATTGGTCAGTGAAACTAACAGATTTGCGAATTTCTAAGAAATGCAATTCGCTACCACTTGGTATATTTACAGACTTTATTGATAGGGGCAGGGGAGCTCAGTCAGAGTCTTGGTGTAGGGTCTCCATTTTTTGTACAAAGAAAAAACCATGCAGAAACAGAGAGACCTGCAGTTGGACGGAAAAGAAAAGATCCTTGCATTGGAGCAATCTGGATGAGGCAGAGTTGTGGGCTGAAGTTTCTGGCTTGCTGGGTAGCAGGTGGGGTTGATATAGGTACAAAAAAGGTGTATCAGGCAATTGCAAAGACAAACAGTGTGGGTGAAATGGGAAGCAAGGGCGCTTGGAGGTCATCAAGCCTGTGATCTTTAGTTTGGAAATTTGCCTGAAAAGTTCCATGGACAGAGGAACCTCTTGGGGTACAGTTCAGGGGGATCGCAAGAGTTGGACACAACTTAGTGACTGAAGCACCAAGCCTGTGGTCAAATCCCAACAGCATCATTTGATCACCATGCCTGCTTGGGGAAGCTGTTTTGTAAAGACAGTAATTGGTATTTCATGGAGCAACTGGGAGGATTAAAGGCAACAAATCAACTTGCACACAGTAGATGCTCATTAACATGTGTTCCATCGAAAATCAGAATCTGTATTTATAATCTTAAAAGTGGTTTTAGATCAACACTCTTTTGGGCTAAATATTTTCCTTAAAAGAATACTAATCCTCGACTTTACCCCTTCCCCCCACACACAGTTGCTTTTTCCTTATGTTGACTAAACAGCATCATAAGAGACTAAAGTTGCCATCAGCAGCCCTGATTATGGATATTTTGGTAAAAAGACAGGAATCTTTCCAGCAGACTTGCCACAGCCAGGCATAAACATTCAGGTGACAAGTGCTGTCCACGGGTACGTCTTGTTTTATGTGTGTGATCAGAGAGACAGTGCAGAGGGCCTCTCCCCTCTGGAGCTGTGTGTGTAGTTTTTCAGAATCTGTCTGTTCACAAATCCAGCCATCTCTGTAAGTTGCCACATGCCTGCATGGGTCCATGTTTGCTGAATAAAGTTTTCCACAAAGCACAGTGCCAGGTTGGAATGTTGATGATGAATGAAACACATTTGAATTTCATAGGAGGCTGCTTCAAACCAGGCTGGGGCCCTGGACTATAAAATTTACGAAGGCACACTCTGAATTAATCAGCAAATATATACTAATTCACGCTGACCTTTTTTCAAGCTGAGGCCTTTTTATCACTCACTGTGGGTTTAACATTGGCCTACCGAGTGTTATTACAAAGGACTCGATGGTTGGCCATAATTATATAATGCAAATGACATTTGCTGTTTTGTTTGAGCTTATTCCCTCAGATGTTTCCTTCTTTTATCACACTCTTCACACATCTGTGTCCCCGCCATGGCTGTGCTGGCTCCTCCTCTTCTGGTCCCCAAGTTCCTGTGCTGTCTGTCCCGACTGTCAGGCAGACACAGCCCGCTGTGAGGATGCAGCGGGTGCGATGCCTGCCTCTGACACAGGTTATGTTGACAGCTGGTCAGAACAGGTGTACACTGATTCTACCATCAAATGGCAACACGCATTTGGCTCCCTCCCAACGCACAGGCATGAAAAACCTGTTCTCCTCACATTTCTTTGGAGATTGATTGACTGTTCTTTGACACAGCACACTGTGACTGTTTGTAAGGTCCCTGGTCCTTGGCCGGCTCAGACTCGTTTCAGGGAAGTCTCAGAGAGGACCTCCATGTGGCACCATGAATTATTCATCTGCTTCTGCGGGATGGAGGTGAGGGAGAATGGAGTCTCCCCTCTCCTTCTCTCTACTCCAAGACCCGGAAGATACTCTGCTACATATCTGGGGAGTTCAAACAGCAAGGGGCTGACTGCTGGAGAAAAAGAGAACTGAGGAGGTACATCGATATTTGGATTCTGAGATGATTTAAAATAGAGCAGCATTTTCCAATCCACTGCATCCTCTTACTGACCCAAATAATTGTAAAATGGTGATTTAAAAACTGTAATAATTTAACCCAAGTTAAATTGCTCATCCCTAGGAAGCAGCTGAAGATTGGGTTTGGTCTCAGTTAAAAAAAAAATAAACTCCTATGATAAAATGTCATGATTAATTTTTTTAAAAAAAGTTCCTGCTGAAGAAGGCAGCCTTGTGACCAACTGAACACTTTAACAGTTCTCTGAGTGGATGACTCCTGGTTGAACTCTGGGGGAGCTTTTTGCCTAGTCACAGATAAAGGTTGTACATTTTTTTAAAAAAAAAAGAGGACAAGCAAAAACAAATCCTGTTACCAAGCAGAAAAGGGGTTGGTGAGCATGTCAAATGCACCTGTGGGTCCAGGGGTGAGCAAATCAAAAACCATAATGCTTAATTCTTCCATTTCCAGGAGGACACAGCTTTCTGGGAAAACCAGGCAGATGTGGAGCAGGGGACCTGTTTCCCAGTGACTTCCTACCATCACTTCCCACCCTTTCCCAGAGCCCTGCACCAGCAGTTCCTATCTGGGCACATTTACTCTACTGGATTTTCCCCTCTCCTTTTTTCCTTGCATGTTGACTCTTATTTTCATCCCTTAATTCATTCTTTCATTTCCTTTGGTGAGTGGAACAAAAGAGCTTCAAAACCAAGATGGCTGTAGCAGGAAGAGTGAACTTACAAAGATGAGTGCTTCATGAGATTGTTTTCTCCAACCCTACAGAGTCAGAGCAGAAATCTGTGAGCTTCTTTTGGGGAATGTATGGTATCAACGTCTAAAGGCATTTTAGGGCCTTATGCTCAGAAACTGCCATTGTTATCCTGAATTGATGATGCTATATTAGCACTCCACCAATTCATTTTGTACAAAAGTACAAATCTAATAAACTCATCTCAGAAATAACCCTAATGTATTCAGTTGCTAATGCCTCAGCTGCCTAATATATTTGTATACAGCAGAATTCTAAATCGAGTGGAGAATTCTGAGATGGGTTTATGTATTGCATGCTACTCATAAAACCTTATTTGAACATTTGATTCCAGTTTACACTTTATTAGTAAAGCTCTCATTTTTCATTCAGAAAGCGAAAGCAGAGGGGAGGAGAAGTACATTCCTGCAACTTCAATTCTGTGTCCAAATAACTTACAAGATGGACACAAAATGGACAAGACTATGACTACCCTGAAGACAATTACAAAAAATACTTAATTAGGATGCAATGCTGGTTATTTTAAGCCATACAAAAGAGTTCTGTACATAATAGAGTGGCTGTTTCATGCAGCTCATATGATAAAATTCTCACCAGTCTTAAAATGACAGATGTAATATTACCTTTAATAAGTGTCTACCGATGCATGCAAATTGAATTAGATAGTGGGAGTACAAATTTGTCCGATAATTAAGATAAAATTTCATGTCAGCTTAAACCCTGGTGTATATTAGTAACTCTGTATATTTCTTTTCTCTGTTCTCTACCAATTATTTTTTAGTGTAGCTTCTTGATTACTGAAATAGACTAAGGGGGTAAAAAATTGGCCCCCAAAATGTATTATTTTAAATGGAAGCAAGTCAAATCCCTGATTACTACTCAGTTTATGCTAAGTTTAAAAATATCAAGCATAATTCAAAAACTTAAATTCGGCTGTGTATTAAGTTAGTGTTTCTGGGGTCTCATGAAGTGTTACTATGCCCTTAAGGCTAATGCTGAGCTAATGGCATTTAGGGGAAATGCACAAAATTTAGAAGTCAATAATTTCATTGATTTAGAAAACCTGAGTTTTAAACTGATTCTGCAGTGTTTTCTGTTAACATTGCAAATAAACTGGGTGCTCAACGTAATATTTTATTTATGAAAAAATCTTAAAAGGCACACATAGACACACACACACACACACACACACACACACACACCCCTTGTGTGCACACATGCAAAACGCCATGCTCACATACACAGCTTAAAGGGTAAGTGTTCTGCATGGCATTCAGCTCTATTTTAATACCCTCCACTGCTGTGATCACAGTCCCCCAAGAGAGGCAAATATCCTGAGCATTATTAAAAGTGGGATTATCCAATCTAATACTGAAGATTTGGGAACCAGCCAAGAGGAGTCAGAAGCATGAGGGTAAAACAAAGAGGACTTATCGGGGCACAGACCACCGGGTTTACAGTCCCTAAGCTTGTGCCTGGTGGCATATGATTGACAACACCTGACAGGTGACTGTCACTTGACCAAACAATGGATGCCCTCAGATGCCAGTGTACGTGGGGTTTGCCTGCCACAGTGTGTGTCCATGAAAGAGAGCACTGGGAGACATATTTCCTAATGACTAGCTGTCCTGAGGAGTGCACTGTCCTCTAATTTGAGCTTCACAACAGTCCTTTGAAGTTTTTACTATGAGGAATATTTATGCCTTTCTGTACAGAAAACTAGACTCAATGGGGTTAAATGGCACGTCTAGGGTTAGCAGGTAAGGGACAAGGCCAGGATCCAGATATGATCACTTCCACTCTAAAGACAGTTCTTCAAGCAACCATGCTGATATCCAGACTCAGTTCTTCCACAGATTAGTCGTGTTCATGGCCAAATTCAGATCCAGCCTCCAGAGTCTATGACATTAAAGAGTTTGGCAAATTGGCCACTGTGGGAAAGTGGTCCCTACTCAGCTCCATCAGTTACTACCAGAAAGAATGTGGGATTTGCTACCCCATGCCAGTAAGATACTGCATAGCTATAGCATTTAAGTCTACAACGCCTATACGTATGGCCACCTTTCCTTCCTCTGCCCTGAGATATAATTTTGTGCCTTATGGTAATCAGACGTTATTTATATTATTCTTCAGTAATTTAGTACATTTTCATACTGCAGCCTGCCCCCCAAACATCTTCATAGCTCTTATGTTATTTCTCAGACTAGCTAGGAAATTTCTTAGAAAGGATATTTTTGCAAAACCCCTGTATATAGTGAGTGCTAGTTGTTCACCCACAGCATACATTCTCCCCTTTGTCCTTAGTAATAAAATCTTGACTTTTAACTGGACAACTATGTACTAAGTCTAAAGACTATATTTCTCAGCCTCCCTTGCATCTCAGTGTAGCCACATAATTAATTTTGAGCTGATCAGATGTAAATAATATTCTGTGGGACTTCCTTGATATCTCTCCTTAGAGGGAGGGTGTCCTTATTTGGCCCTTCTTAATGTTAGAGGTCTTGGACATAAATTGGCTGGAGTATTTGCAATCACCTAAGATTGTGAAATAATTTTAAAATTTAAGTTGCTTTCACTTCTGTTACTGGTAACTAATTTTGGCAGATCAGTGTTTACACTGAGAACAACTAGAAAAGCTGAAGGGTTTTTGTTCATTTTATTATTTTCTTCAAAATATCTATTTAAAGTTTTCAGAAGCTCTCAAAGTGGTAAGGATTCAAGAAACCAAAGAGTAGGAGGGTGAGAAACACTGTGTCGTCTTTCATCAGTTAGAGGGTCTAAGAACAAAGATACTGGGGCTCCAAGGTCTGAGCCTTTGCCCTCCCAGGGGCCTTTCTGCTGGATAAGAATCCAAGGTCAAAAGTGGGGAACACAGAGATGTCATCCTTCAGCAGAGTGATCTGGCCATGCTGAGGAAGGTCAAGGAGCCAAAATGTTCTTATTAAACTACCACCTCCCATACAGAGGGCTGAAGCTCATTGAGAAATCCTCTCTACTATCTCCTGCAAGGCTGACCCACTATGCCAGTGCAGATACATATTCGTGAGAGTCTTAGAAAAGGGAAGATAAATGATCTTCAGTTTCACTGCCTCTTTCCCCACTAGGGCACTTGTCAATTCCAGTGTGGTGATTTAGAGGCTGAAAACAGCAAAAAGCACTGACTGAGTTACTGAGAGCTGACGAGAGCATTCAGCAGTCTGATAAGGCTGAGGGACATGGCCAAATATTAGAGTCCAGGCTAGTCAGGCAGGAGGGGTCATGGCAAACACCCCAGGCTTCAGCTGGAACCCCCACAATGCCTACTCTAGAAATGGTCACGAAATAGATTAGTCTTCATGAAAATGTGGTGGTGAAATAAATTAGTCCTTCAAATCAGCTCCCTAAATTGGAATAAGACATACTACTCCTCCCCTAACTTCATGCCAGAAATGAAAGCAAATTTTTGAAGAAAGATGTCATCATTTTAGGGTTTCCCTGGTGGCTCGGTGGTAAAGAATATGCCTGCAATGCAGGAGGCTCAGGAGCTGCGGGTTCAATCCCTAGGTCAGGAAGATCCCTTGGAGAAGGGCACGGCAACCCACTCCAGTATTCTTGCCTGGAGAATTCCATGGACAGAGGATTCTGGCAGGCTACAGTCCATGGGGTCAAAAAGAGTCAGACACAACTGAGCAACTAACACATACAATACAATGCGTTCACCACATTAAGCTTGGTTACCATCCATCACCATAAAATCGACTCCCTTCACCCATTCCACCCACCCCCTAAACCCCTTCTCCTATGGTAATCACCGGTCTGTTTTTTGTATCTATCTTGTTTTTATTTGTTTTGTTTTTTAGTTTCATGATGCTTTCAAACTGTGGTGCTGGAGAAGACTCTGGAGAGTCCCTTGGACAGCAAGGAGATCAAACCAGTCAATCCTAAAGGAGATCAACCCTGAATACTCATTGGAAGGACTGGTGCTGAAGTGGAAGCTCCAATACTTTGGCCACCTGATGCGAAAAGCCGACTCATTGGAAAAGACCCTGATGCTGGGAAAGATTGAGGGCAGGTAAAGAAGGTGACAGAGGATGAGATGGCTGGTTGGCATCACCTATTTGATGGACATGAGCTTTGGCAAACTCTGGAAGATAGTGAAGGACAGGGAAGCCTGAAGTGCTGCAGTCCATGGGGTCACAAAGAGTCAGACATGACCTAGCGACTGAACAACAACAAGTGAAAGCACATGTTATTTGTCTTTCTCTGTCTGGATTATTTCACTTAGCATAACACCCTCAAGGTCCATCTGTGTTGTAAATGACAACATTTCCTTCTTCTAATGGCTAAGTAGTAATCCATTATTTCTTTATCCAGTCATCCATTGATAGGCACTCAGGATGTTTCCATATATTGGTTATTATAAATAATGCTGTAATGAACATAAGGGTGCATATAACTTTTAGAATTAGTTGTCTTTGTGTTCCTCAGATAAATACCCAGAAGTGGAATGAATACCTGGGTCATATGAAAGTTCTATTTTTAATTTTTCAAGGAACTTCCATTTTTTTAATGTAGTGTCTACCTCAACTTACATTCCCATCATCAGTGTAGTAGGGTTCCTTTTCCTTTATATCCTCTTTGACACTTGCTATTCTTTGCTTTTTTCACAATAGCCATTCTAACAAGTGTGAGGTGACATCTCATTGCTGTTTTGACTTGCATTTCTCTGATTATTAGAGATACTGGTACCTTTTCAAGGGTCTATTGGCCATTTGTACGTCTATGAAAAATGTCTCTTTAGATCCTCTGCCTATTATAAAATCAGGTTGCATGGATTTTTTTTTCTTGCTACTGAGTTGTCTGAGTTCCTTTTATATTTTGGATATTAACACCTTATTAGATATGTGATTTGTAACTATTTTCTCCCATTCAGTAGGTTGCCTTTTCATTTTTTTGATCATAAATGGATACTGAATTTTGTCAAATGCTTTTCCTGTCTTTACTGAGATGATCATATGAGTTTTATCCCTTATTTTACTAATGTGGTGTATCATGCTGATTTGCAAATATTGAACCATCCATATATTCCTATAATAAATCCCACTTAAACATGGTGCTCGATCATTTTAATATAGTTTTGAACTCAGTTTCCAAATATTTTATTGAAGATTTTTTGCATTTATGTTCATTATGAATATTAGCCTGTAAGTTTTCTTTTTGTGGCATTTTTGTCTGATTTTGGTGTCAAGGTAGTGCTAGCTTTGCAAAATGAGTTTAGAAGGGTTTCTTCCTATTCTGTCTTTTTGAAGAACTGAGAAGGTTAGGTGTTAAATCTTCTTTGAATCTTTAGTAAAATTCACCAATGAAGCCATCTGGTGCTCAATTTTCAATTTGTTGTGGGGGGTCGGTGTATTTATTACTGACTCAATCTTCTCACCAATCACTGATTTATTCAGATTTTCTATTTCTTCATGATTCAGTCTTGGAAGGTTGCATTTTTCCCAGAATTTATCCATTTTTTTTTATAGGTTGTCCTATTTGTTGGTGTATGATTGTTCATAATAGCAACCCACTCCAGTACTCTTGCCTGGAAAATCCCATGGACGGAGGAGCCTGGTAGGCTGCAGTCCATGGGGTCCCTTTCTAAGAGGAAATGGACAGTGTTCTTGCCGATCCCTGAGTGCTACTTCGAGAGGCCTCCCGAAGCGACTTTTTCATTTTCCCTTTCATGCACTGGAGAAGGAAATGGCAACCCACTCCAGTGTTCTTGCCTGGAGAATCCCAGGGACGGTGGAGCCTGGTGGGCTGCCGTCTATGGGGTTGCACAGAGTCGGACACGACTGAAGCGACTTAGCAGCAGCAGCAGTAGCAGATTGTTCATAGCAGCTTCATAATCTTTCCCAAAAAATCATGTTATCAGTTTTAACTCCTCCTCTTTCATTTCTGACCTTATTTATTTGAGCCCTCTCTTGTTTTTGCTTGGTGAGTCAAGCTAAAGGTTTGCCAGTTTTGTTTATCTTTGCAAAGAACCAGCTCTTAATTTCATTGATATTTTCTTATTTTTTAAATTAATTTGTTTATTTTAATTGGAGGCAATTAATCATTTTATAATATTGTGATGGTTTTTGCCATACATTGACACGAATCAGCCATGGGTGTACATGTATCCCCCATCCCAAACCCTCCTCCCACCTCCCTCCCTATCCCATCCCTCTGGGTTGTCCCAGGGCACCGGCTTTGAGTGCCCTGTTTCATGCCTAGAACTTGGACTGGTCATCTATTTCACATATGGTAATATATATGTTTCAATGCTATTCTCTATTTTCTGATTTTTCCATGTCATTTGTTTCCACTCTGATCTTTATTATTAGCTTCCTATTAACTTTGGGCTTTGTTCTTTTTTTCTAGTTTTCTTAAGTGTAAAGTTAAATTGTTTATTTGAGATTTTTGTTTCTTGATGTAGGCCTGCATTTCTATTAACTTCCCTTTTAGAACTGCTTTGCTGTATCTCATAGATTTTAGAATGTTATATTTCCTTTTTCATGTGTCTTAAACTAGTTTTAAATTTCCCTTTTGATTTTTTAATTGACTTATTGGTTGTTCGGTAGTATATTGTTTAATCTCCACATATTGATTTCTAGTTGCATACCTTTGTGGTCAGGAAAGATGCTTGATATGATTTCAATCTTATTTATTGATAATTTTTTTGTGGCCTCATATGTGATCTATCCTAGAGATGTTTCCTACACATTTGAGAAGAATATATATTCTACTACTTTGGGATGAAATGTTCTATATATGTATCTTTTAAGGTCATCTGGTTTATCGTGTCATTTAAAATTGTTTCTTTATTGAATTTCTGTCTGAATGATATATCCATTGATGTAAGTGGGGTATTAAAGTCCCTTGCTATTATTGTATTGCTATCTATTTCTCCCTTCAGGTCTGTTAATATTCGCTTTATATATTTAGATACTCCATTTTGGTGTGCATAAATATTTACAAAAATTATATGCTCTTGTTTTATTGATCTCTTTATCATTATGCAATGCCCTTCTTTGTCTTTTATTAATTATAGTCTTGGTTTTAAAGTCTATTTTATCTGACTTTAGCTATACCAGCTTTCTTTTCTTTTTTATTTGCATGGATTATCTTCTTTTCATCCCTTCACTTTTAATCTGTGTGTGTCCTTACATCTGATGTGGGTCTCTTGTAGGCAACATATGGATGACTCTTGTTTTCTTAGCCATGCAGCCACTCTTTGTCTTCTGATTGAAGAATTTAGTTTATTTACGTTTAAAGTAATTATTGATAAGTATGTACTTATTGACATTTTATTACTTATTTTCTGTTTTCCTTTTGTAGCTCCTCTTTATTTCTTTTTCTTCTGCTCTCTTCTTTTGTGATTTAATGACTTTCTTTAGTGTTGTGTTTAGACTCTTTCCTCATTATATTTTGTGTATCTACTCTAAGTTTTTGCTTTGTGATTGCTATGAAATGTACATATAACAGCTTATATAGATAAAATAGTATGGTTTAAGCTGATGGCAAGTTAAGTTCGAACACATTCTAAAAAGTCTACATTTTTCCCTTCCCCAATGTTTCATATTTTTGATGTTATATTTTTTAATTTTGTGTATCTCTTAACTATTTATTATGGTTATAATTTTACTAGTTTTGTTCTTAACATTTATGCTAGCTTGTAAATAGTCTATGACTTTTACTGTATATTTTCCTTTACCAGTGAGATTTTTATTATTATGTGTTTGTTTCTATTAGTTAGCACCTTTTCTTTTCAAGTTAAACAACTCCTTTTAACATTTCTTGCAAGGCCAATTATATCTGGATGGTCAATCCATTGATGTAAGTTGGGTATGAACTCCTTTAGCTTTTGTTTGTCTGAAAAACTCTCTCTCTCCTTCAGTTTTGAATGATAACCTTGTTGGATAGTGTACTTGGTTGAAAGCATTTCCCTTCTGTACTTTGAATAGATCAAGCCACTGCATTCTGGCCTGCAAAGTTTCTGCTGAAAAACCAGCTGACAGTCTTGTAGGGGTTCCCTTGTATGTAATGTATTGTTTTTCTTTTGCTTCTTTTAAAATTCTTTGTTTTTAACTTTTGATAGTTTAATTAAAATGTGTCTTGGTCTGATCTCTTTGCAGTCATCTTATCCGGAATGCTCTGTGCTTCCTGGGCCTTGTTACCTGTCTTCTTTCCCAGGTTAGGGGTGCTTTCAGCCATTATTTCTTTAATTAACTGTTACTTCCCTTCCTCTCTCTCTTCTCCTTCTGAGACCTCTATTTCTTTGTTTTCTAATTTTGCTTGACTCTCTGTGTTTCTAAATATTAGACAGAACAGCGAACTCTCCCAGTATTTCAGATGTGTCATTGTGCAGGAGATGAATCTTATCATTCAACCTTACCATAATTCTTGGTTGTTTCTTGAACCTTTGTGATTGTCTACATAGCCTGGTTTATTCTTTATAGGTCCCAGTTGTCGAGGATGTGCCAAGACCTGTCAGTGTTCCAGTGAGATGGATCTCAGTCAGCACCTAGTTTCACACTGATTGGAAGCCAACCCCTTATGCAGCAGCTGTTAAAGTATGCAAATACATATAATCTGGTGGTACTGCATTCATAATCACTGCTGACCTCCAGACCAAGAGATCTATAGATGTTCTCTGGGTGACACTGGCAAAAATTTAAGCTTCTAATGAGTTTATAATATGCTCTTTTTTAAGATGTGCCAGCAAGCCGTGATGAGGCCAAGGGAAGAAATAAGAATGGTGTTTCTCTGCCTGTCTCCCATGAGAGTGCCTCCCACTTCTAGGTATATAGCAAACCAGAAGCCTGTCCCTCAGGTTGAAGTTCCAAGAGAAATAAATGGGTCTTTTTCAAAGGCAGGCTGGCAGTGCATTTCAGTCTGCTGTCTCTGCAATGTTCTGGGTCTGCTCAGCACTGTCTTTAATTATTCAGTCCTGTGGGGCCCAGGAACATAAGCCCTTCTGGGCACCAGGGCTAGGTGATTAAAAGGTGTTTGTTTCTGTGTGAACTGTGCTTACCTGCTGGTTTTAGAGAGGCTATGGTAGTGTGTTGAGGGCAGGGCACATCCAGGGCTTCAGCAATGCAGGAAAAGAGCAATGGACACAAGACAAGCTTATGACTTTAGCAGCTGTGTCCACATGTTCCTTATCTGCACTCCAAAGGTATATGATATAAAAATGGCACTTGCTAACATCTCCGCTCTCAGAGAAAGTCCCAACTCACCTCTCTAGTAGAAAAAGCATCTAGTAGATGCTTTAGATTAACAAATGAATCTCCTTCACATATAGTCCAGGCACTTCTCTGACTATTGCCTTTGTACCGGGTCCCAGGATTAGTGAGACCACATACATCCCTCAAAAGGAGTATCTTAGATCCCCACAGCTCCCACATCTCCCAGATATAAGGTTTGTTGGTTTCCAAAGCCAAATGTTTGAGGAGCTTCTCTCCAGTGCAGCTCCCAAGTATTGGGGTGATCAACATGAGGCATGAACTTCTCTCTCCTTTGGGAATAGCTCTGGATCCGCAAGATCCTTCCCTCTTGTGGGTTGCCATACCACGTATGTGTTTTTCTGTGATTCTTCATCTCTGACTCTCCTACCTATGTGGTCCTTTTATCCCTTGTTGTGAAAGATCTGTTCAGCCAATTAACATTTCATTTTTAGCAGTGGATTTTCTATGTGTAACTGTAAAATTGGTGTGTGCATTGGATTTGCACAGATGGCAGATCATTATGTCTAAATGCATTTGTTGTTATTGTTCAGTTGCAAAATTGTGTCCGACTCTTTGCAACCCCACGAACTGCAGTGTGCCAGGCCTCCCTGTCCTTAACCGTCTCCTGGAGTTTGCTCAAATTCATGTCCATTGAGTCAATGATGCCATCCAACCATCTCATCCTCTGCAAGGATCTTCTTATGCCACCATCTTAGATTGCCTCCTAACACCCCTCTTTGTTAATAGAGATATAATCAGAGTTAGTGCTAGTACAATTGTGGCTATCCTCTTGTACATTAAGTATTTTGGGGGGAACAGAGAAAGGTTTATTACAGGGCCATGCAAGGAGAGTTTTTAACTGTATAGGATTTTTAAATGGAAGAAAGGCAACCTTCATTCTGTGTGGCTATGATTTCAGGAAGAAGACTTGTTTGCAGGTAGGAATTAAAGGAAAACATTTCTGTTCAGTGTATATTCTACATTCTTTAATCTGACAAATTTCTTTTTTGAGAAACTACTCTGTATTATGTACTAACTTAGATTCTAGGAAAGCAAAGTCAAATAAGACAACTTAATGTCTGGTGGGAGCAATAATTACTAAGCCTAAATTATGAGTCACAAAGTCAAAAGCCTATAGGGACTTGACAGATCAAGTCAAGTTGGGCTGGGAAGTGGTGAGGACTTGGTAAACTAGAGAACACAAGACATTTCCTAGAAGGTGCAACTTCCATTCAACTCCCCTCATGTATGCCTTTGGAAAGGCAGTCCTAATATTTAAAGACCTTCTGATTTTTCCAAAGTTGGAAAACTAGATAGGTGAAATGTCCAAATTCATAAAAGATTATGCACGAAAGGGCTGAATTTAATCCAAAGGTATCCATTTTACTACCCTCTGTGTAGTGGGTTGAATAGTGACTCTTCAAAAGACATGCGTAAGTACGTGCTCAGTTGCTTTAGTTGTGTTCAAATCTTTGCAACCCTATGGACCAGGTTCCCCTATCCATTGGATTCTCCAGGCAGAAATACTGGAGTATATTGCTATGCCCTCTTTCAGTGATGTAGCCAGGGAAGGTAAGAAATGCTGACACCAGTAAAAGCTGGGAGAGGGAGAAAGGATTTCCTCTCAGAGAGTTTTGGGGAAGCACAGCCTGTACAACACTTCAATTTCAGATGTCTAGCCTCCACAACGGTAAGAGAATACATTTCTGTTAAAAGTCACCCAGTTTGTGGTGATTTGTTATGGCAGATCATCCTGTCAAAATGCATTTGTTGTTATTGTTCAGTTGCTAAGTCATATCTGACTCTTTGCAACCCCATGGACTGCAGCATGCCAGGCTTCCCTATCCTTCACTACCTCCTGGAGTTTGCTCAAATTCATCTCCATCAAGTCGGTGATGCCATCCAACCATCTCATCCTCTGTCACCCCCTTCTCCTCCTGCCCTCCGTCTTTCCCAGCATCAGGGTCTTTTCCAATGAGTCAGCTCTTTGCATCAGGTGGCCAGAGTATTGGAGCTTCAGCTTCAGCATCAGTCCTTCCAATGAATATTCAGGGTTGATTTCCTTTAGGATTGACTGGTTTGATCTCCTTGCTGTCCAAGGGACCCTTAAGAGTCTTCTCCAGCAAGCTGAATGTAAGCAAGTGTGCTTTAAGAGTACAAGGGAGTATCGTCAACCCACTAGACAGAGATTAGGGGAGGAAGAGTCAGGGAGGAGTTTCTGAAGGAACTGACATGCAAGTGAAGTAGCAATTGCCATCCAAAGCTTCTGTGTGTTTATGTGTAGTGGGGAGGGGAGGATACGCACATTCCAGATAAAGGTAATAATGCAAATTGTTCAACAGTGAGGGTTATATCATAAGGCAGTGAGCTTGCTATCAAGCAAGTGTTTACAAGCACATATTGCACAACTGCTGTTTGGGGAGTTTGAAAGGCAATTTATTCACAAGATAAACATTATACTCACTACTAGACAATATTTGCAATGCATCTTGAACTTGAATTCTGATGACCCTTATCTTTTCCCATCTTATTATATCCCTGCATGCTGGCAGGGCTGACTGCCAATGTCAGGCTTGTAAGTTGCAATGATTCCAGGGCACCATGCTGAGTTTCAAGGGGCCAGATCCCTGCTGATCCCAGTCTCTCCATCCCATGGAGTAGATGCTGCATCTGACAGAAAGTAAATGACCAAAACCCTCAGCTTGGGAGTTAGTTCTATTGCATCTCTTGACGAGTAAGACACAAACTGGTTTTCTTTCCTAAAGAGTTTCAAAATGAGTCAGGAACAGAAATCTCAGGAGCCAGAAATTTTTGCATCTTGATTTGAAAAAGAATCTTGATAATCTTTACCAAAGGAAAACTTTGGTAGAATTCAGTCTAGGGGCTATATTGGGCTAGACCCCTTGATCAAATTTACAGAACTATTAAATAGAGGTGACAGATGATGTGACATAAATTCTTTCAGAGCTGTGCTGTTTCTCTCCACTTGCACTGTTTGTCTCTCAGTCTAGGGTGTGTGCACTCTCAGGCTAGGCAGAATGTGCCAGGGGAAATGCAGAGTCATAGAATAAGCATACTATATCTGCCTAGACCAACAGTTCCTAAACTTTTTGGTCTTAGGACCTATTTACCTAATTCTTAAAATTTATTGGGGACCCCAAAGAATTTTATGTAAGTTGTATTTATCAATATTTACCCCATTAGAAATCAAAACAAACTTTTGAAATGCAAGATTAGACAAGCACACGTTTCAGTAGCCATTAGGGCAATAACACCACGACATGTCACATAGCTTCTGGACATGAGAGAATAAGAGTGTATTATTTTTACAGTGTGTTTATATTGTCATGAAAATAGTTTTGACCTGAATGAGTCTTGCAGACCTCTCAAGAACTTTCTATTTCTCAAATATTTATATAAAATTGCATTTTAAAAAGTATTTATAATGTGAGTCAAATGTGTAGGAAAAGAATAGATTAATCAATAAGTGATGCACAGACAGCTTGTGATGGTGGTGGTTTAGTCACTAAATCATATCTGACTCTTGCGACCCCATGGACTGTAGCCTGCCAGACTCTTCTGCCCATGGGATTTAACAGGCAAGAATACTGGAGTGGGTTACCATTTTCTCCTTCAGAGGATCTGCCCAACCCAAGGATGAACCCACATCTCTTGTGTCTCTTGCATTGATAAGCAGATTCTTTACCTCTGAGCCACTTGGGAAGACCATTAAATGACCATGGAGCTGACTATATTCTACAGTTTGGGGTTATGGAAAGCCTGTGTAAGCATCACACAAACTCAAAAAATGGTAAAAAGAAGTGATGATTAACCAGATAAAAGTAAAGTATCTGAATGGCAGATGCCACTAAACATTTGCAACATATTTAATAACCAAAGATCAATTTCTCCAATATGTAATAACTTTACTTATTTTAAATCAGTACAAGAAGGGGCAAAACAATATGAACAAGAGATTCAGAAAATAAATATTAACAGACAATAAATATTTGAAAATGAACTCATCCTAAACAATATTTTAAAGCAATTTAAGGCAGTAATAATGGTGCATTTTGTATCTACCAAATTTTTGAAAAGTGTAATTTTAATTGATAACATAATACCGCTGGGAGTATAGGAAAATGGGTACTCTCATATTTCAGTGATGGAAAGTATAAACTAAAACACTTTTGCCTAACAATTTACTTTATCTATTAAATTTTAAATGTGTATACCTTAACAGCCAGCCATCTTTCACATAAGAATCTGTTCTACAGGAATTGCAATAAAATAATATGGATATGTGTACAAGGGATTTCTCCTACAACACTTTTTGAAGTAACAACAAAGATCAGAAATGATATAAAAGTGGGCACATGGAAATGTCCATTAATAGGGGATGAGATACATACGTTGTAGTGTAGTGATTGAACTGACAATAATGCAGCCATGAACAAGAATAAAGAAAACCTCAGTGTATTGAAGTAGAAAAAAATCTATTATATATGGTTAAATTTGAAAGCCATTTGTGGAGTGATATGTATGGCACCATTTCAATGTTTGAAGAAAAAGAAATATGTATATAAATATATCTCTGGGAGCACAGGAAGTAGATGAGAAAGATACAGAGCAAACCATCATCCTGTCATTACTTGTTTTCTCTGAGGAGTGGGATGAGGTTTGTAGAAGAATTTTATTAATGCAAATAATTTAAAAAGATGTGAAATTATGAGCAATTATTCTCCTTTTCTTCCACATGTTTTCTTAGTACATTTTAAGCAAAATTAGAGTTGATTTTTAATAATAAAATTTAACATCTCCAAAAATAATTGATTTGAGCTCCTCCCTGGACCTCGCTCTTCTCTGTCATTAATGAAACCTAGAGGAAAAGAATGAGCCTCCTTGTACCTGTGACCGGGCTGTGTCACCAAATGACCAAGGAACAAGTGGGGTCCTCAGTTCAACCAAGTAGCCAAGGGCACATGTGATTCTGGGTTGGCTACCAGTGAGGTGCTATCAGAACACCTCGTTTGGGTCTCTCCTCTGATAGCACCCACCCCACCTACCTTCCGAAGCTACCAAGGCTCCCAGACAGCTTCCCATCCCCTGAACACATTCACACCCTTCATCCATTCAATCCTTCACCTGTTCACTCACCATTGACTCCCTCAGTGATGAGCCAGGCAAGCGTGGTGCTAGGTGTCTGTCATGCAGTGATAGAAAGGTAGAGGTCCTGCCCTCAGGGGAAGGGCAGGGGTGTCACCTAAGGACACAGAGGAGAGAGTCCTGTAAATACTGCTGTGCACTCATATATTTCAGAGCTAAGCCAAAGATTGTCCAGCATTCAGTGAGGGCCTGGAACATGGCAGGTACTGCTCTCTAGTCCCTCGTTGGGTACACTGACTTCCCCTTGCAGCACTGAGACAGCATCCACAGCAAGGACTCTCTCTGTGTCTTTGTCCTCTAGCACCTCCCAACACAGGCGGCAGGTGAGGAAGCTGCTTTCTGGTAGCACATGGTGGGAGGGGAGCATCACGCCACTTGCTCGCTTCCTGTTTTCCAGCTCCCATTATCTCCCCTGAGCATCTCATCTTGGATCTCCTTTCCTCAGTCCTTCCAGAAAAACATTTCTCTTCCTTCTCCTCTCTCTCCTTCTTACTTCCTTTCCTCCCTTTCTCCCTCCCTCCTTTCTCTGTCTCTGTCTCTGTCTCTCCCTGCAGCTCTGTCTTCAAGATTTGAGAGCTGAATGAAGCCTAAGTTTCTGATAATCTAACAGTCCCCAGTGTTAGAGGCAGACTTGGAGCCAGGCTGTGGTCATGACCTGCTCAAGCCCTCAAAGTCCACTGTGGATGAGGGCAGGGCAGGGGCCCTGAACCGCAGCTGGAGTGAAGAGGGACGGTACTGTGCCCTCTGCCTCCACTCAGCACAGGGCAGGCAGGGAGCATGACTGTGAGGGCCAGGTCCAGGAAGCAGCAAATTGGGGGTCACTTGTTCTAGAAGGAAGTTCTAATGATTCAGGGCTGAAATCGTATAACTGGGGGAAAAAAAGAGGGTACTGTGAGTCCTCAGTACCTATAAGGAAAAAAAAAAAGTTCCCTTTCTTTAAAGAAAATGAATCTTCTCTGCAGTTTGGGGTTGTCAGGAGAGCTTCCCCATCCCAAGGCTGTGACTGGCTGAATGGGTCCTCTCAACTTGCGGTCACCAGGCATAATGGTCTCCAGGGGACAGTCAGAAATGTGCTTCTGCCTGGCAGTCTGTGGAGCACAAAAATGACACTGGGCCAGAAGCTGGTGGACAAGGCCTGCCCTTGAGAGGCAGGAAGCATGGACCAGTGTGGACAGGCAGACGCTGCCCTAGACCTCAGTCTTCCTGTTTGTAAGATGAGGGACTAGGACTGGATGATTCCAGAACCTGCTGTTCTGATAATACAGGGCTCTGATAGGGTGTGCTCCCAACTGGTCCCTAGGTCTCTGAGCCACCATGGGATGGGGTTCACAATGTAATTTTGTTCAGGGTAGCCTATGGTTTTAGATGTTTCACAAAAATACGAAGTTAAAAACCACTGAAGCCCACATAAGAACAAGAGTGGCTTTCCATGGAATGTTCTCAGTCCTTTTGAGGAGCTCAAGGCATTTGTGTTGGTATTTATGGCCTCCTAATTTCAGTTAAGTTCCTTTTTAACAAGGAGACAATGAGCTCTAGGCTCAGAACCTTCGGCAGGAAATATTCGATACTAATGGTTACTCAGGACTCCCCCAGTGGCTCAGTGGTAAAGAATCTGCTTTCAGTGCCAGAGATGCAGAAGACATGGGTTCAATCCCTGGATTGGGAAGATCCCCTGGAGAAGGAAATGGCAATCCACTCCAATATTCTTGCCTGGAGAATCCCATGGACAGAGGAGTCTGGTGGGCTTCAGTCCATGGGGTCACAAAGAGTCGGACACAACCGACGTGACTTAACACACATGCATTCAATGGTAACTCAGCAGTAAAGAATCCAGTTGCCAATGGAGGAGACATGGGTTCAATCTCTGGGTCAGAAAGATCCCCTGGAGAAGAAAATGGCTACCCACTCCAGTATTATTGCCTGGGAAATCCAAAGGACAGAGGATCCTGGTGGGATACAGTCCATGGGTGTTGCAAAAGAGCTGGACACAACTTAACAACTAAACAACAACCACAATATTTGGCTGTGTTATATACTTTTGAAATTATCATCTCTTTATGGTAAATGAGACTGGTTTTCCCTTTAATAGCAGTGTACAATGTTTAAAACTTGGATTTACATAAGAGTCAAAAAGGAAGTTGACTTGAAAAAAGATTATTCCAGGTGAGGCTTGGCTGTGGCTGGAGTTGGGAAAGCTCAATGCAGAGAGCGTGGGAACTCTCATAAGGCAACGTCTCTACCCTCATGGGCTGGTCCCAAAGGGCCCTCCAGATACCCATTGTATCCTGGCTCTCATTCCTTCTCCCCAGTTTTCCGATTTCCTTACTCCTCCTTCTAGCCATCAATATTTGTGTTGGTCCTCCTGGCATACTTGGGTAGTCTCTGGTTTACCAACACCATCAACTGTCTTCATTCCAGGTACTAGAATTAGCTGTGGAGTAATCTTTGTGGAAAGAGACCTCATACCACCAGATTCAGCTCCATAAAGCAACCCTCACCCTCCCCACTCTCCCAGTCTCTTCACCAAAACAGCCCACCATCCAGAAAAGAAAAGTTACTTTTAATGGAGTTGGCTTCCCAGCATGTATGGCAGACCCATCTAATCAACTGAGCTGAGGTCTTCACTTCCAGATCATAGTAGGCCAGTTACCTATCTCAGAAAGTGTTTTGAAAATATTTAATAATATGCAAATGATCTATGAAAATTCTTGAATGAATGTGACAAAAATGTAACTTGAAAATGTAGCAGTTTGTTTGACTACTCAGTTCTAATGAATTGGATGAACCTAGAGCCTATTATACAGAGTGAAGTAAGTCAGAAAGAGAAAGACAAATATTGTATATTAACACATATATATGGTGTCTAGAAAGATGAACCTATCTGTAGGGCAACAATGGAAACGCAGACATAGAGAACAGACTTGTGAACACAGGGAGGGAAGGAGAGGGTAGGACAAATTGAGAGAGTAGCATTGAAACTTACATTACCATATGCAGAATTAGATAGCCAGTGGAAATTTGCTGTATGACATAGGAAGCTCAAATCTGGGGCTCTGTGACAACCTAAATGGGTGGGATAGGATAGGAGGTGGAAGGGAGGTTCAAGAGGAAGGGGGGCATATGTGACTGATTCATGTTGATGTATGGCAGAAACGAACACAATATTGTAAATTTTAAAATAAATAAACTTTAAAAAAATGCAGCAGTTGCCAGTGTTCATGGTCAGATTCCTTGCATTTTCACCTGAGCCATGCCTTGGGTTCATTGTCACTATAAGCTTGAGTTCTGATACCTGGCCTCCTTCTCCTGGTACCATTACCAGGCTTTGACTCTTTGCTGCTTCCCTCCATTCTGTTCAGAGACGAGTTCTAACAACCTAACCCCATCAGGAAGTTCACTGGAATAAATGAAAGTGCTCAGTTAATATTAGCTGAATCAATGTATGAGCTCCATGCAAGGTTTCAATCATTGTTGCTTGATGCTTTTGTGGAAGATGAAAATTTCCAGCAGTTATCTGGAACAGCAGGGCAAGCTGACCAGACCCAGTTAGATCTTTCGGTTTTAACTTCAGTTTGATGGAATAATTCCACAAAGAAACAGTACAAATTTGAAGGTTTGAGCTTAAGGCCCCCAAAGAAATAATTTCTTTATTACATTAGCATTTAATATTTTCTTTCCATGTATTGTTTGCCTCCATATGCAAAATTATAATTTGTACTGCTTTTCAAGGAAGAAAAAAATTTAATGTAATATATCAAACTCATAATCACATTCAAATTGACTAAATTAAATTGGAGATTTAAAGTCTACCAAAGTTTCTAATTATATTTATATATATGTATATATATATATATATATGTTTCCCTCATGCAAATCAGTCTTTTTCATGCTTTACAACCTGCTTTCTGTTTAAAAAGTGCTGTAAAAATCTTTCCATATAAGTAGATCTAGAACTACTGCACTAATTACTCACTATTGAAATTTTAGGTTGGTTTCATTTTCTTTTTTAATAAATAATATTTTGTTGTTAAACATTCTCTTCCTATACTATTGGAAAATTAAGTTCTTAGCGGTTTTCAAAAATGTTCTAAACAGCACTTCATGAACAATGTGCTAAGAATGTTTTCACATACTTATTAAGTATTTTTTAGTATAAATTTCTAGCAGTTGTGTTGTTCACCAGAGAAAAATGTACTTTTTAAAAATGACTTTCGTAACTCATCAAATTGCTTTTTGGTAAAATTGTAACAATTTATATGAATGTATCTAAATCCTCACATACTCACTAGCATTGTGTATTATTTTAAAATATTCCCAATTTGATAAGTGAAAGTGGCTTTTTCCATTGTTTTTATTATTTCAAAATATTTCCTCAATTACTTGTGCAGTCCTTGAAATTATTGGTTATTCATTTTTCTGTTTTAGTAAGTAGTCTCTTTATAAGTAAAGAAGTAAGTGCTAGTTGCTCAGCCGTGTCCAGCTCTTTGTGACACCATGGATTATAGCCCGTCAGGCTTCTCTGTCCATGGAATTCTCCAGGCATGAATACTAGCGTGGGTAGCCATTCCCTTCTCCAGGGGATCTTCCCCACCCAGGGATCAAACCTGGATCTCCTGCATTGCAGGCAGATTCTACATTTATCCAATTTTTTTTTCTATTGGAGTAGGTACTCTTTATCTACCCTTTGTCTACTTTATGTGTTCTTAGTTTGTTTTTTGCTCTTAATTTTAAATTTTTGCCATATTTGTAAAATTATCATGTAATTAAATCTTTCACCTTTATTGCTTTGTGGTTTCTGCTTTTGGTGTCATATTTAGAAAGGCCTTCCCTTTTCCCAAATTATAGAAACTTTTACTTGCAAGTGTCTTCCTTACTTTTGTGGGTTCATATTTTACACATATTTTTTAAGGGAGTTAAAGTTTTATAAGGTATGCATTAGTAAATTATTTCTCCAAAATACTAGTCAAATTATGGTATTAATTATAAAATAATCAATCTCTTCTCTATTATTTTAAGCATTATTTATTATGTACTAAATTCTTATACTTGTGTTTATTTCCGAACATCTTTTTCCATTGTTTTGCTTGTCTAGTTTGGTACTGCTGCCACACTGTTTTGATAACTACACATTGGTAATATGTTTTAGAATTTGATGGAACAAGGAGTCCTCTATGATTTTTACTTTATAGAATTCTCCTGCATAGTTTTACTTGTTTATTCTTTCATATGAGCTATAGAAGTTCACCTACACACAAAGAAATACCATGAATACTGTTGTGGAATTACATTGAATGGGTAGGTGAATTTGGAGGAAATTCCAATATTGACTCTTTCCAACCAAAAGACCTGATAAGACTATTTATTCAGATGTTTTTAAAACATCTTTCATCACTACTGAAGACCATGTTCTCTAAAATGACTCCTGGAGGGCCAAAATCCTGCCAATGATCCATGGATTACCAGTGTTGAATTTACCCTCATGCCCAGATAAATTGCTTTAAATGAGTACTAAAAGTCAAAATTGGAAGCTACTTAAGTAGGAAGCCACTTTGTGTTCACCCTAAAAAATATAAGGACACTAACTTTGCTAAATATTGCAGGAGCAGTCATTTTTTTTTGAATTTATGATATCAAAATTATAGAAAAATATGATGGTATTAAGTCTTCACCTTTCCCCCTCTCATCTACATTTCATCCACCCTCCAAAAAAGTCCTCTGCAGTCATATTAGGCGGTGACGGAGAAGGACAAAGGTGACAGCATTCCAAATGAGAATTCTCAGTAATTCTCTGACAAGCCCTACCGGCTGCCTGCAGCAGATTCAAGATCAGGATGTGTCATTATGTACTCTATAATGTCATATAATATGTCCCCACAGCCACTGCAATGAGGAGAATTTATGATGAGGACACAAGGCTCCACTGAGGAGTTCCTTGCTTTAACAGAAGTCAACTGTGAGTTTCTCAGATTTGAAGGAGAGGAAAAAGTGGCTGCTCTTTGAGTTAATCCACACAGGCGTTCAGGGCTCTAAATGACTATTTAATTTCCAACCAGATACGGGAACCAGGTGAACCCCCAACTGAGGGCACGCCAACAAAATGGCCAAGTATGATCCTTAATTTGTCAATAATGATTTTAGGCCATGACCCTTAATAGGACCCTGTCACTGGTGAAGTGATTTATGCCTCCTGTGATGACATCAGTACCAATAGTGCTGATAAAAGAACACTTATATTGGAGCAAACAGGATGATGAATGGAATCCGGGTCTCCTTAGTCATCTCATTACTGCCTCTCCTTCAGCACGGAGCTAATGTAGCGAGTCATCGCGCGCCTGGGGAGTAGTTTGGAGGCTGAATTTAATAGTGGAAGTGCGGGAAATGTACTGTGGCCCTGGGTCAGGAGTGGCGGAGGGTGCATTTTAAGTTGGTTTACAAGGAGGCAACTGTGCCAAAAATCATTACGCTTCTGTGCCACCCAAGACTGCACCATGCCCTATCTCATTGGATAGCTGAGTTTTCTCCCCTCAAGTTTTCAAAATGTGACTCTAAAATCACAGTGTCTTATCTCCTCGACCATGAGAGTCTTTCTCTTGAATATGTCCCTTCTTCCTTCCTTCCCCCCTCCTCCCTGCCAGCTCCCTCATAGATATAGTTGATCCTTGATGCAGAGAAGCAACTTACAGAGGTGCAGGAATGGTGCAAAGAGGCCCCTTCCAGACATGTGAGAAGTGGGGGCTAGAAGTCAGGAGGCTGATTTCTCTTCCGGGTTTCAGCACTGGCTAGCTGTGTGACCTTGGACAAGTCACTTAGCCACTCTGAACCTTAATAACTCCATTTTTGGAAAAGGGAGCATCCAGGTGCATCTCCAAGTTCTCTTCTTGCTCCAAAATATAAGCTTTTTAGAGCAAGATTGAAATCCATGAATTCAATCTTTCCCTGATAACACCAATTCTGGGTAATATCAATGACAGAGGGACTTTGCACATAATAAGGAGGGGAATGTATCCCCGTGGACTATTCAAAAGATGTGTATGTCACCCATAATTTGGCCAGCCCTTGAGTGCAGTGACTCTGCTATACAGAGGGGAGTAGATGCAGTTTTATTAGTGCAATTTTATTGCCCTCACCAGCTGTACTCTTTTCTCTATAAAAGGTAATTACTTCCAATAGTAACAAGCTAATTGATTGCTAATTAAATCAATTGGCACACTAACCGCTGTCAGAAAGTGACAGATTAGAGGGTCATGTGACGGTGTGTTAGTAATGAAAAGTGGACATGGTCTGAGGGTGATTGACACATGAGATGAAAAGCGATTTGGGACCTCCGAGGTGGTCAGAGAGAGGGCAGGGAGAACATGATTGATTCAATGGTGACTGTCAGAGAGGAAATGAGAATTGAATGGAATTCAGTGTCTGCCTGAACCCTCACCACATGATGCTCCAAGTTTTTTCACATGTAAATAAGGGAGATGGAGACTTCTTGCAAATGAAATGCCAAAATAGAAAGGACAAAAGGGAGGGGGGACTGAAAGTGAAAGTGTGTGAGCCCTAAAGGAACAGAGATTTTTTTCATTTAGAAATTTGAGAAAATGTAAGAAGAATAATTATTGTTCATTATTTGTCCACAAGTCTCAGCAACCTGGCTGCCTGTGTGCTAATATCTCTGCCTTTTAGAAGGTGCTTATCTGCTGTCATTATCAAAAAAGGAAAATGTTTATTGTCTGCATTTGCAATACATCATAGCCTGATGAGGGCAGTGAATTAGATATTAATTTTGCCTGCAGGAAAAGCGCACAACGAATCTGCTGCAATGGTAGACGTACGTTTCGAAGGAAGTGATGTTGGCATTTTGAACACTCACTGCCTTGTCTACAGCAGGCTTGCCACTCTGGAAGTTTCCAGCAACCCTTTTGCAGAGATTAGGAGAGAAACCATCCATAATTTGGTGTGGCCTGAGGTCAGTGGAGGTTCCCTATCCTTGCATCTTAAGATTTCCACTCTGATACTTACTGAAGTCTGAAAATTTGTCCTGAGCCTCTTATCACTCTTGGTTTTGAAGAGAAATGAGAAGTGAAGACTTGAGGGTAAATCTGACTCTGCATTTACTGGCTGTGGACCTCAAGAAGTCAGCCTAGCTTCTCTGAGCCTGTTTCCCCATCTGTGGAATGAGTAGAATATTACTCACTCCCCAGGGCTGTGTAAGAGCTACCTAAGATAACGCATACAAAATACCCCACGTGATGCCACCAAAAATCTTGTCTTTCTCAGCCCACTGAAGCCACAGAGACAGAGTTTGGAGGAAATAGAAAGGTGGCTTTAATCCTCAGCTGGCAGAGAGGAGACACAGTAGGCTTGTGCCTCAAGAACTGTGGCCCCCCTTCCATGAAGAATCTGGGGGAGTTGTATAGAGGAGGGCTCACAGTCAGAGGCTGATGTTGAAGAACAAGATTTAAGGATATTGTATTCTTCTTCCTCTTGCATGGTTTCAAAAACAGTCATAGGCTGGCATCAGGTAGCTGGGTAACTGGGTCTGGCAGTCCCTAGCCTGGTAGTTGGGTCTATTGTCTTGTGTGTGTTGCACTGCTGCCTTCTTTCTATAATGCAAAAAGATAAAACTACAAGGGGTGATTTGCAAAGAGAGTGCTGTAAAGGTGAATACCAGATATGGATGTAATTAACATAGAGTTAAAGGATAGTAGCTGCAGAATATAGCTCATGCAGAGCTAGGGAACAGAAAAGCAAGCTTATTAATATACAACAGATTAGGAACAGTTCAAGTAAAAACCAGGAGTAATCAAGCCTGCTCACTATTCTCTCCATCTTCTTTGTTCCCAGGAAAGAAAAGAAAACTCATCCCTCATTTCTCTTTTCTTCCCTTTTCACTATAACAAGTGCACAAAACTTGCTTGAGAAATGGGAGTTAATAGCATTAATACCAGCAGTAGTTATTCTATTAAATCTCAATGTAGCCTTCAATGCCACCTGGTGAGAAGAAAGACCAAGTTCTAGAGTCAGAAAGAGATGGGGTGAATCAGAATTTTGAAATTTCCTCCCTTTTGGAAAACCTACCTAATTTCTGACATCTCTAGTTTTATCATTTGTAAATGGAATGAAAAATACTATTTCAGGTTTGAGGTTATTTTGTGGATTAAAGAATTTAATTTATGTGGAGTTCCTAACACAGATGCTAGTAAGTGTTAGTTTCTTCTCCAACACACTAAGATTTTTTTAAAAATAGGCAAAACTGGGGCTTCCCTGTGGTCCAGTCAGTGTTTAACAATCCACCTTGCAATGCAAGGGATACCAGTTCGATCCCTGGTCTGGGAAAATCCCACATACCTCAGAGCAACTAAGCCCTTCAATTGCGACTACTGAAGCCCATGCCTAAAGCCTGTGTTCTGCAACAAGAGAAGCCACCGTGGTGAGAAGCCCACACACTGCAACAAAGAGAAGTCCCTGCTCGCTGAAACTAGAGAAAGCCTGCGGGGCAGTTAAGACCCAGCACAGCCAATAAATAAATAAATTTTTTTTAAAAGTAGGCAAAATTGCCCCGATTTGGACTCTTGATTTGGGTTCTTTGTGTGTGTGTGTGTGTGTAACAGGAGAATGGCTACAATGAGGGCTGGAGACCTGGAAAATCACTAGCCCTTTATGTCCTCAACTAGTGAGATCAAAGCAGTCAATCCTAAAGGAAATCAATCCTCAATATTCATTAGAAGGACTGATGCTGAAGCAGAAGCTCTAATATTTTGGCCACCTGATGCGAAGAGCCGACTCGTTAGAAAGAGCCTGATGCTGGGAAAGATCGAAGGCAGGAGGAGAAAGGGATGACAGAGGATGAGATGGTTGGATGGTATCACCAATTCAATGGACATGAATTTGAGCAAGCTCTGGCGTGCTGCAGTCCATGGGGTCACAGAGTCAGACACGACTGAGCGAATGAACAACAACAGTGCCTCTACTGTGCCTCTGTACCATTTTAAACAATTTTGTCACTCCATTCGTGAATTCAGTATCCAAAGGGCTGAATGTTGGTCCCATAGCAAATCAACCAATCCCAGAATATCTCTGTGTCCTCACCTAGGCAGGACCTCCCAATTCTGTCTTGCTGCAATAGTGATCTGCAGAAGCCAGAAAAGATTAAACAGCTTTGTTGATGATGCGTGGTTCCCAGACATGAGTATTCAAAGATGCAGAGACGTGTGGTGTGTTTTCCTTCTGCAAAGGACCATCGCTCTCACACCCACAGCACACCTACAGCAATCCTGGAAGCCATGTAAAACCAATCTTGCTAAGGCCAGTGATGCCTCAGCAGCACAGCTGTTTCTGATTATTCTGGTGTTTGGTGAAACAGAACCGCATGCCCACATCCCTCAGGAACAGGTGCATTTATGCACATACACTCATGCACATCCTGATCTGATATTGCTCAGAGGAGCCTGCTCTTTCCCAGAGGAAACTAATCTCATAGCAGAGCCCCTGTCAGTCTACAGAGACTGGTCATGATGCTTAGAGCTTTTCTGAATAACTCAAGGACTCCTGGGTGGCACTAGTGGTAAAGAACCTGCCTGCCAATGCTGATTAGACATAAGAGATCCGGGTTTGATCCCTGGGTTGGAAAGATGCCCTGGAGAAGCGCATGGCAACCCACTCCAGTATTCTTGCCTCGAGAATCCCATGGACAGAGGAGCCTAGCAGACTACAGTCCATAGGGTCACACAGAGTCGGACATGACTGAAGTGACTTAGCGTGCACAAGGACTCTCGAAGATAGAAAATACAAATTCCCACAGTTCTCATGAGGACTTGGCCCAGTTGTTTACTACCTTTCCTGCACATGGGAATCACCTAGGGAGATTCTGAAATACAGAAATCTGGGATCTGCCCCTGAGATCCTAATTTAGGTATTTGGGGGGCAGCATGGGCAGTAGAATTTTTAAAGCCCCCAGGGAATTTATGACAGCCAAGCTGAGAATGATGACTTGGTGATGACTTGGTCAGACAAGGCGGACACACCTGTGTAGAGCAGGTGAATGCCTATGGAAAGATTTTTCTGCCACATAGAAGTGCCTTCAATCTGGTCCTGGGTTTCCCAAATCCTTGCATCTAGGGCCACTGTCTACTGCATCATGGTGCAAGGATTAGGCTGCAGGTTAGTCTGCGAGAGGGAGGTGGGTTATTTACAGTGACTACTTTACAGACCTTTCTGGACAGCACGTTTCATGACATGAGGAATGAGCTTAGGACACTGGATTCCTTAGGGAGAAATAGTGGTAGAGAGGGGTGCAGGGGAGCCTCATTATTATGCTGAGTTCCAGGCCTTGCTGCCAGGCCATGGGCCAATATTTAGGGATGTGGGCCTATTCTCTTTCTCTTTTACTCCCAAAGTCACAGTGCTCCCACAGATACTATGGACAGAGTATACATTTTCTTCATGGATTGCTTCACCTTGGGGTATGCAAACCCCAGGGGGAATGGTCCTTTGGTGAACCCCCAGACAGTCAGAATCTTGAACAGCTTCCACCTCAGTAATTGAGGACTATGACAACTTTTGCAGATGACCTGTCGGGTTTGCAAAAATAAGACAGATTTGAGCAAATTGTCACTTTAAGTCATCGTCTCAGGAAAATGAAAGGAGGCTCTGTGGTTTGACTTCATCTCTCACCTCGACAGAAGGAGGCAATGCAGCAGCAGGGAGTGGATGAGCTTCTCCCAGGCCACCCAGTGTGGGTCACCCAGGAAAGTTACCATCATTTTACACCATCTGCTGGAGTGCCTGCAGGATCCATCCTGTCACCCAGCCTTCCAGACCTGTCCTTCCAGACTTAATTACACTTCCTGGCAGATGGAGCAGGCTCAATAATGAGAGGCTGTGTGGTACAGTGGTTAAAGACAGACTCTGGAGCCACATTGCTGGGGTCCAAAGCCTGGCTCTCCCACCATCTAGCCATGTGTCTGTGGACAAGTTCCCTAAGCTGTCTGTGCTTAATTTTCCATTTATAAAGGGAAGATAGTTACATTTATATACCACATAGGGTTGTTGTGAGAATTAAATAAGCTATTGTATTTAAGAGTGTAAGCTATGATTATAAGAGCATAAGAAGCACTTAGTTGCTTCCCTTTATTGTTGAAGAGTCTAGATTGGACAATTGCCGGGGAAGATTATAGCTTTTCTGTTTAATTATTTGTTATTTCAGTCAATTCTGTGCATGCATGTTCAGTCATGTCTGACTCTCTGCGACCCCATGGACTATAGCCTGCCAGGCTCCTCTGTCCATGGGATTCTTCAGGTAAGAATACTGGAGTGGGTTTTCACATTCAAGGGAGCAACCAATATCAGTCAGGATCACATAGAAAAGGAATAATACAAAGGAAGGAATAGATAGACTGGCTTGAAAAAAGAAGACCATAATAGGCCGCTAAACAACCTTCTAGATACGAGTGACCATGGGGCATATAAGTTGCTGTAAAGGTGAAGGTAATTATTGCAGCAATATTCCAAGCATTGTGCTACATGTTCTGTTTAACCCTCCTAACATTCTAAAGGTTAGTGTCATCAAACCCATTCAAGAGAGAGGCTCAGAGAAAGTAACTAACTTGTCCCAGATTACATGGTTAAAGAGCAATAGAGGTAGGATACAATTTCAGGTCAGTGTGACTTTATAGTCTGGACTTTTAGAGTAAAAACAATGGTACCATCAGAATCCAGCTGAATATTATTAACAATTTTTCATATATCATTTTCTTTGTCATAGTCCTATAACTAATTGTATCAGTTAGGGTTCAGAGAAACAGAACGAGTGGGAGACATATAAAAAATATTTATTATGAGGAACTGGTTTACGTGATTATGAGGGCTGGAAAGGCAAGTCTGAAACCCACAGGGAAGATCATCAGGAAGGGCAGTCTACTGAGCTGAAGCTAGTATTCACAGGCAGGATTTCTTCTTTCTTGGGAAAACCTCAGTTCTGCACTTAAAGTCTTTCAGTTGATTGAATCAGGCACACCCAGTTTATCTAGGATAATCTACCTTACTTAATGTCAACAGACAATGGACTTTAATCACATCTACAAAATATCTTCACAGCAATACCTAGATTAATATTTGATTGAATAACTGAAGACTACAACCTAGACAGGGGATCTTCCCTGAGAACCCAGGGAATGAACCCACATCTCTTGCATCTCCTGCATTGGCAGGTGGATTCTTTACCAGTGTGCCACCTGGGAAGCCCAACTATTATTAGTAACTTACATGATAAGGGGATAAGAAATGAAGAAAACAAACATATTTTTTAGAACACGATTGAAACATATTCATAAAAAGTAAGGAACAAATACTTACAGCTATTACAATCCTGGTTTCGGCAACTAGTTGTCCATTGTAGTTGCTATTTACAACTGTTTTCTTCCTGTGGATGCAGAGACTCAAGGAGCTCAAAGTGATCAAGTGACAGTCTCAACTTCCAGTTCAAGGTAATCATTTTGTGTTTCCTGGGGAAAGCATTCCTCCCTTTGGAACTAAGTCCTTTAGACCAGCAGAGCCTAAGATCTCAGGCAAGGGAAGTGAAAGTTTTGCTAGTAGCTCACTGGAAAAATAATAATAAAGCCACTCTCATTTCCACCTCTTAATTCCTGGACCTATGAATACTGGCTATGGGAGAAACAGCAGGATATATTTAATATAGCCTCCTAAATACAGGACATTACCTTGCACCACTTGTATTGCCACCTAGTTGGCACCTGTAACTGGGTCTTCAGAAGGCCATTCTTCCATTCTCTCAAGCCATCTGTTCAGAATGATGGATAATTCATTGAAATTAGAAAGTTCTATGAGCATGGGACCATTACCACACTTCATTTTTTTGTGAAGTGATTCATCATATCAATATTGTGTGGAATACTATCATGATGGTGGATAAGACATTATGTCAATCCATAGAGGATATATGTGGAAGAAGCACTGCATGCCAGAAATGTAAATATATATCCAGAGTAAATATATTTAGAATAAGTGCTGTCTCTTCCATGATGAAGACAGTCTAATCAACCCACCTCCAGGTACTTGGATGATTACCCTGGGAAAGGTGTCATATTAGATACTCAGTGTTGGTCTTTGCTGCAGGTAAAAGAGCACTCAGAAGTGGCTGTATCCAGATTGTCCTTGATGAATGGAAGTCCATGTTACTGAGCCTCTACTTAACCTCCATTCCTTCCAGCATTACCACTTTGTGTCCATCAGGCCATGAGAGGAATAGCTGAGCAAAGATACTGGACTATTATCCATAGAAGGGGTCATTCTATCCACTTCATTATTAAAATCTTTCTTCACCAAGGTCACACTTTGGTGAGCATTCAAAAGGGACAGAAATATCTTCTTATTATTTGCCCATTCAAAGAAGTCTATCCACAGGCCTCTTCCTCAGACCCGCTTGTCATCAATTTCTAATCATATCCCTTCCAAGTCCCTGACTATTCATCAAAACTATTGGCTGAAGCCCATATGTCCTCATGGACTTGTACCATTGGTCACCCCTCCTCCTATGAACAATCAGTTGCACTAATCAAAGTTCTACCTGTCTTTTCATCCCTGTCTTTCAGAAATATTCCAGAAATGAGCTGTGGTGTTGCACTGTCCATTTTCAGGTAATGCCTAGGGAAGAGGTAGAATCATTTGTTACCTAAGCCAGAGTTTTCTTTTCCTCAGTTAGCTGGTCATAGGAAACACTCCATGAGGTCAAGGGTGCAGGGTGAAGTAGAGAATGTTGCAGGAGTTGTAATCATTATCACTTGGAGCATTTCTTCATGAAACTCGCTTATGCCTTTCATACATGCTTGAGTCTGATATCTTATATGCCACTTCCATTTGGTAATAATATGCTCCTGTGCTTGATCAGTTTATAGTTTAGGGTTAGTTCATAATGGGCAGCTCAGGTCACATGGTAATTTGATGATCCGTGATTAAGTAACTGTTCAGTCTCCTAAATCCCAGGAGAAAGTTAAAAGCTGCTTTTCAAAAACAGAGTAGTTAGTCACAGAGAAGGGTTGGACTTTACCACAAAATCCTGAAAGTCTGTGCTGTGATTCACCTAAAGGGACCAGCCAAAGTCTCCAGACAGCATTTCTAATTGCAACTGATGCTTCAAGCCCTGTAGGGTCTGCTGGATCAAGTGCCAGAGGAGTTTGTATAGCAGACTTCTTGTGTTCTAGACTCTACTCAAAGTTAATAACTTTTGAGATTACTCAGTATATGTGCTGGAGAAGCACACCCAAATGAGGAATATGTTGCCTCAAAAATCTGGAGGCCCACTGGCACTGTGCCTCTTTTTAGCTGTAGAATGGGCCAGATGCAATAACTTATCCTTCTTCTTAGAAGGATATTTTAACACGTCCTCCCCACCCTGGACCCCATCAGCTTCACTGAGGTGAATTTTTGTTAGATTTATTTCCCACCTTCTGACATGCAAATGTCTTAACAATGTGTATAGAATAGTTGCTACTTCCGGCTTGTGCTCAGTCGCTGAGTTGTGTCCGACTCTTTGCAACCCCATGGACTACAGAGGAGCCTGCCAGATTCCTCTGGCGGGGAGTTAGTAGGGATTTCATAGGCAAGAATACTGGAGTGGGTTCCCATTTCCTTCTCCAGGGGATCCTCCCTACCCAGGGATCAAACCCATGTCTCCTGCAGCTCCTGAATTGGCAGGCGGATACTTTACCACTGAGCCATACTTCCTGCTCAGTGGGTTCTATTGGCATGATATCTCAATGTAATGAACCAGCATGATGTCTTGTGAAAGTGAGAGGTGACCAAGGTCTCTATGGACTAAATCATGACATAGAACTGGAGAGTTGATAGACTACTGAAGTAGGACAGGGAGGGTGTATTGTTGGCCTTGCCAGCTGAAAGTAAACTACTTTTGGCTATCTTTGCTAATAGGTTTCAAGAAAAAAAAAGTGTTTGCCAGATCAATAGCTCCATAGCAAGTACCAGGGGATGTGTTAATTTGCTCAAGCAATGAAACTACATCTGGAACATCAGTTGTAATTGGAATAACCATCTGATTAAGTTTATGATAACCCACTGTCATTCTCCAAGATCCATCTGTTTTCTGCACAGGCCAAATAGGAGATGAGAAAGGGAATGTGGCTGAAATCAACACTTCTGCACCTTTCACGTCATGAATGGTGACAATAATTTCTCCAATTCTCCCAGGAATGCAGTATTGCATTTGCTTAGTATTGTAGGTAAAGATAGTTCTGGTGGCTTCCACTTGGCCTTTCCTACTATAATAGCCCTCACTCCACAGGTTATGGAACCAACCTGAAGATTCTGACAGTTATGAGATTATGAATATACATATTCCTATTGAGTATTCCAGGTCTGGGGAAATAAGCACAGGATGGATTCAGAGACCTCCAGGGCCCACTCTGATGTACCTGAGATAAATCTCTATTGGTCACCTGACCTTTATAAGGCCCTATGCTGGTGGGTTACAGTGATGCTTTGAGTCTCCAGGAATTAGTTCATAGCCAGTGTCCAGGTAGTCCTCAAAAGATCTGATTATTTCCCTTCCCCAGTGCACAGTCTCCCTTGTATATGGCCATAGGTCCCTTTGAGGTAGGCTGGGAAAAATTTAATAACATAAGTTTTGGGTACTGTATTGAAGTTTTTCATCAAAAGGATCCCAAATCCCCTTCATTCAAGGGATTCTGAGTCTGTAAACTAACTCAAGTCTGGAAATTGATTGACATGCTATGAGTCTCTTTTATGATGACTCAAGTTAGACTTATGTTTATCTGAACTCTTTAGCTTATATCAATGAAATAAAAATCATAAACTGCCTATCTGTTTCTTTTCTAGTGATACTAAGATCAACTAGTCAGTACCACATGTCTCTCTCTGTAAGTTAGACTGGTCTGATTACTACTTTGACCCTATTATCTATTACAATAACCACACTTATCTTGCCTTATGTAATTAAGTACTGCCACTTGGTCCCTACCACTTGGGATTCAATGATCCACATTGTATTTAAAGATTCTAGTTCAATGATAACAGTTCTCATTATAATGTCTGATCTACAAAGAAAAGCAAGCACCGAAATCTTCAAGGATGCTGGGGATCCCATCACACAATTGTTTCTCATAGCCAAGGTAAAAGGTGAAACCTTCCAAGGTGGGTAAGTTGGTCTCACATGATGAATCCACTCTAACATTCTAATCTCCCTAAACCTTTAAAAAATTTTTGTATTGTAGTGACACTGATTTACATTCTTGTATTAGTTTTAGGTGATTCACAGCAAAATGAATCAGTTATACATATACTATTATTTTACAAGTCCCTAAACCTTTATAACAAGGAGATCCAACCAGTCCATCCTAAAGGAGATCAGTCCTGAGTGTTCATTGGAAGGACTGATGTTGAAGCTGAAACTCTAATACTTTGGCCACCTGATGCGAAGAGCTGACTCATTTGAAAAGACCCTGATGCTGGGAAAGATTGAGGGCAGGAGGAGAAGGGGACGACAGAGGATGAAATGGTTGGATGGCATCACCAGCTCAATGGACATGGGTTTGGGTGGACTCCGGGAGTTGGTGATGGACAGGGAGGCTTGGCGTGCTGCAGTTCATGGGGTTGCAAAGAGTCGGACACGACTGAGCGACTGAACTGAACTGAAACCTTTATAGCACACCAAGACTGTTCTGAGACTTCAATTCATTCAATGTGAGCCACCTTTGGGTCTGTATTTCAGACAACCAAACATATTTTTAGAGTTCTTTTTAACCCTTCACACTAAAACATCTATGAATACCTAACACTCCTGACTTGAAGAGCCACCACAATGATAATTAACAGTCAAATAAAAATGTCTCAAGCCTCTATCACATTTGTTATTAGAGCCAACATCCTCCCAAAATTATTGTGCATTGTGAGGGGCTTAATGTTTTGTTCTGCCTTTCTTTTCCTCTTGAATGCTCAATCATCTTTCCTTCTATGGCTTTTATTTTTCACCTCTACCCTAAGTCAGCCTAAATGTAGAACATAACTCCTCTCGTTGTTTCCTCCTAAATATTTTCTTCCTAAGGAAGTTGTGTGCTTAAGGCTTAGGGGAATATAGGGAGGCTATTTTACAGTTCAAAACTGAACCTCCAGTTTGATGTTGAAAGTCCTCAACCTTTCCTACCTCTGGGATTTTTTTCCTGAAGTATCCTCATCTCGTGTCCCAGGCGTCTTCCACGAAGGCAGGACTTCTCTGCCCTGTCTCTTCTTGCGCCTCTTGACGTCTTTTAGTTTCTCAGTTCTAGGGACTCTTACCACCCTTCTCTCAGGCTACCCGGGCATCTTCAGACATTCCTTTTTCATTATACCTGCCAACTTTTTGTTTGTTTTGCTTCCTTCCTCTGCTTGTGGTAGTCTTAAAAACAAAAGCCCCAAACTCGCTAGAGCATCTTTAGCAAACTCAAGGCCATAGATCCTTTCTGGGCATTCTCTTCACTCATTTCCTTGGCATGCACATTCTAGTGTGTGCTGTCTTGCATGGCTGCATTCTCTCAACCATCATGCTGCACATTCTTTAATTTTTTTTTCCATGTTTCTTGACCTAAGCTGAGTCTTTTAATTTCAAGGAGGGAAGTCAAGTGTCAAATGTGGCCTTTGCCAAGTCTTGCTTCCAGAAAGTGCAGCAATCCCCTGAAGTGACTGGCAATGCTGTTTTGGGACCAAACGCAGACAGCAGCTGCAGATGGTGCAATGGAGAGATAGTGTACATAAGGCACCTCCCGCCAACCCTGGACATTCAGGCCCAGCCTTGCCACCAGACTCCTGGCTCCTAGTCAAGACCCCAGCCTTCTCCCATGAAGGCTGTGTGGGATTGCATCCAGATACCTTAGGAGACTGTCTGGCAACCTGTTCTCCCAGCGTGAAATGCCTCCCTTCCCTGGCCTTGGAGACAGCCTGGAACTGAGGGAAGAATGCTTGACAAAAAGAAGGTCTCAGGGTCTGTCTGAATCTCACAGTTTCCAGGAGAACCTTGCTTTTCTTAAGCTTTTTAGGTGAAGAAGTCAAGCTTCTGCCACTAATTCCGTGGATCTTGAGTCTTTTACTTTGCTCTCTGAAAATCAGCCTCACAACAATCACTTGTGGGGCATGTTTGTGGCTTTAATGGTTCAGCATCAATTACCCGCTTCTTCTGGGAATAACACCTCAAAGTTCCTTTGTCTATACCTGGCTCAGTCCATGTAGGTCTGATGTGACACCTGATCCCAGATAAAGAGAACATCACCCATAATGGACCAGCCAGTATTTTGCATTCCTTCAGTCACAGGGATTGGTTCAGGCATGAGCATGTGATCCAGGTCTAACCAATCAATGTAATTTCATTGCTGTGATCAGAGTTATTTCAGTATTGAACAAATGATTCAAATTCTTCCAATGAGAGTGAGTTCTTCAGCTTACAATGTAGCACTTTGGGGTGTGGAGGGGGTGGGGAATGCTCAGTTTTCAGCTGGATTTAAAATGGGGAAGAAGTAGGACCAGGGTTGTTGGCACCATTTGCCACTAAATGGTCTCTGAGAATAAAACCAACATGGTGAGCACAGCCCAGAGAGTAACTGGGTCCTGATGACATCATTTTATTTCTGGGATCAAACACTATCTGAAATTATTTATACTCTTGAATTTTCTTTCCCATTACATAAGACAAAATGCTTTTCATACTTAAGCAATTTGATTCTGATTTAAAGAGTTTTAATATGCCCTCCATGTCACTTTCAAATGCAAACTTGATGTGTTCAACCTCATTTGAGGCTAGATGATAAATTTTCTGTTTGTAACTCAGGCCAAGATTCTGGAAGTTGAGTTTAGTCAAGAAAGTGAAATTGCCAGGTTCAAGTGTCTGCAACATTTCACTTTCAGTAGTTATTGTAAAAAACTCGAATAGTGCCTACTCAAGTGTTCTGTCCATTTTTTAAAAATTGGCTTACCTGTATTTTTTAATTAATTCATAGAAGTTGTTTATTCTGATTATCAATTCTGTCATCAGATATATGTTTGCAAATTTCTTTTCTATAGCTTCTCTTTGGCAGCCTCAATGATAACTTTTGATGAACAAAAATTCTTAATTTTACCAAAGTCCAATTTATCAGTGTTTACCCTTACATGTGGGACTTCCTGGTGGCTCAGTGATAAAGAATCTGCCTGTCAATGCAGAAGATGCAGGTTCGATCCCTCGGTAGGGAAGATCCCCTGGAAGAGGAAATGGCACCCCATTTCAGTATTCTGGAGGTTTGGAACAACTTTAGTTAAATTTATTCCTAAGTATTTGATGATTTTTGATGCTATTGTATATGTTTGTATTTTAAATTTTTAATTCCTAATTATTTCTGCTGTTGTGTTTGTTTGTTGCTTAGTTGCTAAGTCATCTCTGACTCTTTTGTGACCTTATGGACTCTAGTCCTGCTAGGTTCCTCTGTCCAAAGAATTTCCCAGGCAAGGATACTGGAGTGGGTTGGCATTTCCTTCTCCAGGGGATCTTCCCAACTGAGGGAACAAACCCATGTCTTCTGCATTTCACACTGAATCACCTGAGAACCAGGAATTATTTCTGCTAGTGTAGAGTAACATTGATGTAATTAATGTTTTGACTCTACATCCAAAAATATTTTTGAAATCACTTATGAATTCTAATACTTTATATGTATATGCTTTGGGTTTTTAAAAATTTATTTATTTTTTAATTGAAGGGTAATTGCTTTACAGAATTTTGTTGTTTTCTGTTAAACATCAGCATGAATCGGTCATAGGTGTACATATGTCTGCTTTGGGATGTTTAACGCACAAAAACACACCATCTGAAGATATAGTCAGTTTTATTTATTCCTCTTTAATATTTATTTATTTTTCTTAACCTATTATACTAGTAAGGACCTTCAGTACAATACTGAATATAAAGGTAATAGCAGACATCCTTAACCTCAGTCCTATTCTCAGACAAAAAGCTCATTATTTTAACACTATGTAAGATGTTCGATGTACTCTAATAGAGTACATTCTATTTTCTCCTTATTAAAGGTGTTTTTTTTTCTTTCTTCTTTTAAATCATGAATGAATGGGTGTTGAAAGTTATTAATTTCTCTTTCTGTCTTTATTGAGGTGATCATGTAATTTTTCTCCTTTATGTTTTAATATGGTAAGTTACATAGATTTTTTAATGTTAAATCAAGTTTGCGTTCTTGATAATCTTTTTTTTCCCCCTCTCTGAGGCATTTTATTTGTATGTATTACATCCCTAGAAAAAGAAACCAAGGATTTTTCCTGTATGTTTTCGTCTTGCTTCTTCATGGTCCATGATGCCAGCTGAGGTTGTCAGTACAATGAAACCAAACTGACGGGATGGGAGCAGGTTATTCTGCCATTTTTCTAGATCTTTGAGTTGCACATCACATCTGGGGCTGATCACTCCACACTTATTTAGCCTGCCTGTGAGGTTCACAACAATTTTCCCAGCCCTGTGATCATCAATGATTTCAAATTCACCAATGTAACCATGCTTCATCATCACTGTTAGAAACCTGACGATGACTTTGGAGCACAGCCTAATAAGGACCTGGCGTTTGCCTCTCTTTACGGCATTGTTGATACTCTTGAGAGCATCAGCCAGGACATTCATGTGCACCATTCTGACGGCACAGAAAGATGGCGGAAAGAATTGATAAATTATCTTTTGGCATAGGTTTAATTGATGGGATTAATTGGTAGATCAATTGGTAGATTTAATTGGTTAATAGTTTTCTTGTTATTGGTATATCTATGTTCATGATGGATACTGGTCTATATTTTGTTTAATGTAATGTCCTTTTCAAGTTTAGTATTACAATTGTGCAGGATTCATAAAGTGAGTTTGAAATGTTCCATCTTTTACTATGCTTTAGAAGAGTTTAAGTAAAATTGGTATTATTTTTTCCTTTAATGTTTGAGGTAATTCAGTAATATAGTTATCTGGGCATGGAATTATTTTTGGTCAAAGTTTTATATTACAGATTCATTTTCTTTAATAAATAAGAATTATCTAGATTATTCTATTTTTTGTTGTGTACATTTGAAAATTGTGACCAGGGAATTTGTCCATTTTATTTTCTAAATTTTCAAATTTATTAGCAAATAAAAATTATGAAATTTTTAATATCTGTTGACTGTATAATAATATCCCCCTTTTCATTTCCGACATTTGGTCTTCTCTCTCTCTCGGTCATCTTGCTAGGGGTTTATCAGTTAATCCTTCTAATTTGACTTTATTGATGCTCTTCATTGTATGTTGGCTTTTAATTTTATTGATTTCTGCTCTTCTTTTTTTGTTTTAGTTTCTCTGGATTTAAGTAAAATAACTTTCTTGAGATGGAGAGTAGATTGTTGCTTTTTATCCTCTTTTGCTAATATATGCACTTAAGGCTACAAATTTCCCTCTAAGCACTGTTTCAGCTTTATCCTCCAACACTGATATGTCATCTTTTGAGTCAGACACATTTCAAATTATTTTCTAATATATATTGTGATTTATTCTTTGGTCCATGGATTATTTAAAAGCATACTGCTTCATTTAAAAACATCTGGAAAGAGAACAAGATGGCAGAGGAGTAGGTGGATGTGGAGTACATCTCTCTCCAAGGATACATCAGGAATACACCTTCAGACACAGAAGTGCATGCAGAACACCAGCTGAGAGTGGACAGGAGTACCTGACCAGAGGAAAAGAATATATAGAGCCACACAACACTCCGTAGGAGGAAGGAACTAGGGGGAAAAGCAGGAGTGTTAGTAGGGCTGGAACTGAAGCAGGGGTCTGATCCCCACATAAGGGCAATTGTCTGAGTCAGAGGAGTGACATTTAAGTCTGAGAGTGAAACAGCTAATCTGTGGCAGCCTAAATGGAATGGGAATCAGACAGTCCTTGCCACAGTCATACATATCCCACACAGGGACGCAGGTTCCCTGGAAGACACAGCAGCTGGGAGCCGGAGTTTAGGGATTGTGGAGCAATCCCAGGGTGAGGGCTCCTGTTGACTGTGGAGAGACAGATGGAGAGTATGTGAGAGAGGAGATTGTGGTGGGAAATGCCTGTGGAGGAAAGCCGGGCAGCCACAGAAGCAAGGAGATACTTCTGAGTCACGCATAGGGGGTGGAGCCATCACCATAGCCTCTCTCTCACCACAAGCCAGCATTGACAACTGAACAATAGAAAGGCTGGCCCATCAAATGCCTGATGCACTGAACTACAGAGTAGGACCCCACCCAGGGTGCTCCTTTAGTGACTGATGCACCGAGCTACAGAGTAGGACCCCAGCCAGGGGTGCCCCTCTATGTGCCTGACCCTCTGAACAACAGAGAAGGACCCCAGGCAAGGGAGCTCTGTAACTGCCTGAATGGGCAGAACTACGGAGAAAGACTGGCCAAAGAGGCCTTCTGATAGCCAGTTACAAGAGACTTGAAGAAAGACTGAGAGGGCCATGATTCCTGCAGTGGAGGCAGTCCGTGTCCCTGCACACTTGGTGCCACCAGGGTCCCCGCAAGCCAAGCAGCTGTGCCACCTTCACACTCAACCCTCATTGTGGCAGAGCTGCCACAGGCAAATAAAAAAGTCTTGCATCTATGCTTGCAGGGTCACTTCGGTCATGTCCAACTTTTGAGACCCTGTAGACTGTGGCCTGCCAGCCTTCTCTGTCATGCAGAGATGGAAATAAAACCACAATTGAAACCCAGGGGCGGTGTGGCTAAGAAAGAAGACCCAAAACCTTCCCAGCTTTACAAACTGCAGATTAAATCCACAAGATTAACTACGCAGGCTCTGTGTCTATGCAATATATAAAAGGACATTGAGAGCTGCTACAAAAGAAAACGCACTTGTTTTGATAGCTGTGGACATTGGAGGCAAGAACACACAGGAGTAGGACCAGATTAGAATCTGAGCTACCTCCACAGCAGGTCCAAAGATCAGCACAGTGTCGGAGGGCATCCTAGGGAGGTGAGGTGGGCTGTGACTCTCAGCAAGGGAAAGGACTCTGACGGCAGTGACTCAAGTTTTTCTACATTTATTCCTTTGTTTGCCTTTTCTACTGTTCTTTTCCCCTTGCAGTTGCTCTTTAATGTATATAAATCTTCTTCATCTCCCTCTATTTAACTTTGCATATCTATTCTTTCTTTTCTTTCCTTCCTTTCCTCTCAACATATTTGTTCATTTTGCTTTCACTGCTTTATCCCCCACTTGGCACCTTGCTTTAGTTTTGTCTTCCAGTCTGTGCTGTAGTTAGTTTTGTTCTTAACTGGTAAACATAATTTTTTATTTCCTTTGTGCACTGGGTCAATCTACTATACTTTATTTTCATTGGACTGTTTTGACTTTGCTCATGGCTGTATATGTATATGTGTATATTCCATTATTTTAATTATTATTTGTCTGATTTTGTAATAGCCATTTGTCTGGGGTTCATCTTTGGTTTCTTATTTTTGGGTATTTGTTTTAACCTCATTAATGCCATAACAAACCATTTTGGAATCTGTGTTCCTGGCCAGGGATCAATCCCTGAGCTTTTGGAGTGGGAAAATGGACTCCAAGACCCTAGACTACCAGAGAACTAACCCTAGGGAGTATCAAATAGTGAGAACTCACACAAAGAAACCACTTGAATACAAGACCTGGCATCACCCAACCACCAGTATCACCCTGTGCAGGACGCCTCATCTAAACAACAAAGAAAACAAAAATACAGACCCAACCATCAGCAGACAGGATCACCACCTCACTCAGCTTTGCCCACCAGAGAAAAACAAACAAACAAACAAAAACTCAGCACAAATCTACCCTGTATGAAACTTACACAAACCACTGGATCAACCTTAGGAGGGAAGAAACCAAAAGAAAAAAAATTCAACCTTGAAGCCTGGGAAAAGGAGACTTCAATCACAGTAAGTTAAAAAAAAATTATGAAAAGGCAGAAAAATACTACACAAATGAAGGAACAAAGTAGAAACACAAAAGTCCAAATAAATGAAGATGAAATAGACAAACTACCTGAAAAAGAATTCAGAATATTGAGAGTAAAGATGATCAAAAACCTGGCAAACAAAATGGAGAAAATTCAAGAATCAATTAACAAAGACATAGAAGAATTAAAGAATAAACATACAGAGACAAATAACACAATTACTGAAACTAAAAATACTGTAGAAGGAATCAATAGCAGAATATCTGAAGCAGAAGAACGAACAAGTGGGCTGGAAGATAAAGTGGTGGAAATAACTTCTGAAGAGTAGAATAAAGTAAAAAGAATGAAAAGAACTGAGGATAGTCTCAGAGACCTCTAGGACAATATCAAACACACCAACATTCAAATTATAGGGTCCCAGAAGAAGAGAAAAAGAAACAGTATGAGAAAATTTTTGAAGAGACTATAGTTTAAAATTATCCCAACATGGAAAAGGAAATAATCAAGTCCAAGAAGCACAAAGAGTCCCATACAGAATAAACCCAAGGAGAAACCTGCCAAGACAAATACTAATCAAACTAACAAAGACTAAATACAAAGAAAGAATATTAGAAGCACCAAGAGAGAAGCAAAAAGTAACATGCAAGGGAAACCCCAAACACTTAAGAGCTGATCTTTCAGCAGGCCAGAAGGGAATAGCAGGATATATTCAAAGTGCTGAAAGGGAAAAATCTTCAACCAAGATTACTGTACCTGACAAGGATCTCATTCAAAATTGATGGAGAAATCAAAAGCTTTTCAGACAAGCAAAAGTTAAGAAAATTCAGTACCACTAAACCAGCTTTAAAACAAATGTTAAAGGGACTTATATAGTCAAGAAAAACAAGAGAAGAAAAAAGATCTACAAAATCCTTTTAATCACTCCACACAAATAATTAAGAAAATAGCAATAGGAATGTATATATTAATAATTGCTTTAAATGTAATTGGACTAAATGCTCCAACCAAAAGACACAGACTGGCTGAATGGATACAAAAACAAGACCCATATATATGCTGTCTACAAGATACCCACTTTAGACTTTAAGACACATATAGACTGAAAGTGAGAATATGGAAAAATATATTCCATGCAAATAGGAAGCAAAAGAAAGTTGGAGTAGTAATCCTCACATCAGACAAAATAGGCCTTAAAATAAAGAATATTACAAGAGATAAGGAAGGACACTACATAATGATCAAGGGGTCAATCCAAGAGGAAGAAATACCAATTGTAAATATCTATGCACCTAATATAGAATCATCTCAATACATAAGACAAACACTAACAGACATAAAAGGAGAAACTGACATAACACGGTAATAGTAGGAGACTTTAATACCCCACTCACACCAATGGACAGATCATCAAAACAGAAATTAATAAGGAAACACAAGTCTTAAATGATACATTAGATGAGATGGATCTCATTGATATCTTCAGGACATTCCTTCCAAATGCAGAAGAATATATCATCTTCTCAAGTGCACATGGAACATTCTCCAGGATAGACCACATCTTGGGTCACAAATCAAACCTCAGTAAATTTAAGAAAATTGAAATCATGTCAAGCATCTTCTTCAACCTCACTGCTATGAGACTAGATATCAATTACAAGGAAAAAACTGTAAGAAATGCAAACACATGGAGACGAAACAACACATTTCTAATAACCAACAGGTTACTGAAGAAATCAAAATGGAAATAAAAAATTTCTGGAAACAAATGACAATGAAAACATAACAACTCAAAACCTATGGGATGCAGCAAAAGCAGTTCTAAGAGTTAAGTTTATAGCAATGTAATCCTACCTCAAGAAACAAGAAAAACATCAAATAGACAACCTAAATTTACACCTAAAGCAACTGGAAAAAGAAGAACAAAAAACCCCCAAAATTAGTAGAAGGAAAGAAATCATAAAGATGAGAGCAGAAATTAAAAAAAAAGAAATGAAAGAAACAATAGTTAAGATTAATAAAACTGAAAGCTGATTCTTTGAGAAGATAGGCAAAATTGACAAACCTATAGCCAGACTCATCAGGAAAAAAAGAGAGAAGAATCAAATCAACAAAATTAGAAATGAAAAAGGAGAGGTTACAACAGACGATGCAGAAATATAAAGGATTATAAGAGACTATTATGAACAATTATATGGCAATAAAATGGATAATGGACAGATTCTTAGAAAAGTTCAATCTTCCAAGACTGAACCAGGAAGAATAGAAATTATGAACAACCCAATTGCAAACACTGAAATTGAAGCTGTGATCAAAAATATCCCAAAAAACAAAAGCCCAGGACCAGATGGCTTCACAGGAGAGTTCTATCAAACATTCAGACAAGAGATAATGCCTATCCTTCTAAAACTCTTTTTAAAAATTGTAGAGGAAGGAACATTTCCAAACTCATTCTACAAGGCCATCATCACCCTGATACCAAAACCAGACAAAGACAACACACAAAAAATGAAAATTACAGGCCAATAACACTGATGAACATAGATGCAAAAATGCTCAACAAAATTTTAGCAAACAGAATTCAGCAACACATCTAAAAGCTCATACACTATGATCAAGTTGGGTTTATTCCAGGAATGCAAGGATTCTTCAATATATGCAAATCAATCCATGTGATATACCATATTAACAAATTGAAAGATAAAAACCATATGATAATATCAGTAGATGCAGAAAAAGCCTTTGACAAGATTCAGCCCCCATTTATGATTAAAAATCTTCAAAAAATGGACATAGAAGGAATCTGCCTCAACATAGTAAAGGCCCTGTATGATAAGCCTACAGTAAACATTATTCTTAATGGTGAAAAACTGAAAGCATTCCCCCTAAGATCAGGAACAAGACAAGGGTGTCCACTTTAACCGCTATTATTCAACATAGTTCTGGAAGTCCTAGCTATACCAATCAGAGAAGAAAAAGAAATAAAAGAAATCCAGGTCAGTAAAGGGGAAGTAAAACTCTCACTGTTTGCAGATGACATGATACTGTACGTAGAAAACCCCAAGGATAGTATCAGAAAATTACTAGAGCTAATCAGTGAAATTAGCAAAGTGGCAAGATACAAAATCAATACACAGAAATCACTTGCATTTCTATATACTAACAATGAAAAATCAGAAAGAGAAATTCAGGAATTAATCCCATTCCCCGCTGCAACAAAAAGAATTAAATATCTAGGGATAAACTTACATAAGGAGACAAAAGAACTATACAAAATAAGACACTAATGAAAGAAATCAAAGATGACATAAACAGATGGTGAGAGATCCCATGTTCCTAGGTAGGAAAAATCAATATTGTAAAAATGACTGTCCTACCAAACACAATCTACATATTCAAAGTGATCCCTGGCAAATTACCAATGGCATTTTCACAAAATCAGAACAAAAATTTTCACAATTCATGTGGAAACACAAAAGACCCTGAATAGCCAAAGCAGTTTTGAGAAACAAGAATGGAGCTGGACCTTCCTGACTTCAGATTATACTACAAAGCTATGGTTATCAAGACAGTATGGTACTGGCACAAAAGCAGAAATATAGACCTATGGAACAAGATAGAAACCCCAGAAATAAACCCAAGTACCTATTGGAGCCTTATTTTTGACAAAGGAGGCAAGAACATATAATGGGGCAAAGACAGCCTCTTCAATAAATGGTGCTGGGAAAACTAGACAGCAACACGTAAAAGAATGAAATTTGAACACTTCCTAACACCATACACAAAGATAAACTCAAAATGGATTAAAGACCTGAATGTAAGACCAGAAACTATAAAACTCTTAGAGGAAAACATAGCCAGAACACTTGATGACATAAATCAAAGCAAGATCCTCTATGACCCACCTTGTAGAGTAACAGAAATAAAAAAAAAAATAGTAAACAAGTGGGACCTGATTAAACTTAAAAGCTTTTGCTCAACAAAGGAAACTACAAGAAAGGTAAAATGAATGGGAGAAAATAATAGCAAATGAAACAACTGACAAGGGATTAATTTCCAAAATATACAAGTAGCTCAATACCAGGAAAACAAATAACCCAATGAAAAGTGGGAAAAAAACCTAAACAGACATTTCTCCAAAGAAGACATACAGTTGGCTAACAAACACATGAAAAGTTGCTAAACATCGCTCATTATTAGAGAAATGCAAATCAAAACTACAATGAGATATCACGTCTCACTGGTCAGAATGGCCATCATCAAAAAGTCTACAAACAATAAATGCTGGAGAGAGTGTGCAGAAAAGGGAACACTCTTGCATTGCTGGTGGGAATGTAAATTGATACAGCCACTATGGAAGACGGTATTCAGTTCAGTTGAGTTCAGTCACTCAGTCGTGTCCGACTCTTTGCGACCCCATGAATCGCAGCACGCCAGGCCTCCCTGTCCATCACTAACTCCCGGAGTTTACCCAAACCCATGTCCATCGAGTCAGTGATGCTATCCAACCATCTCATCCTCTGTCGTCCCCTTCTCCTCCTGCCCCCAATCCTTCCCAGCATTAGGGTCTTTTCTAATGAGACAACTCTTCGCATGAGGTGGCCAAAGTATTGGAGTTTCAGCTTCAACATCGGTCTTTTCAATGAACACTCAGGACTGATATCCTTTAGGATGGACTGGTTGGATCTCCTTGCAGTCCAAGGGACTCTCAAGAGTCTTCTCCAACACCACAGCTCAAAAGCATCAATTCTGCGGTGCTCAGCTTTCTTCACCGTTCAACTCTCATATCCATACATGACCACTGGAAAAACCATAGCCTTGACTAGACCGACTTTTGTTTGCAAAGTAATGTCTCTCCTTTTAAATATGCTATCTAGGTTGGTCATAACCTTCCTTCCAAGGAGTAAGTGTCTTTTAATTTCATGGCTGCAATCACCATCAGCAGTGGTTTTGGAGCCCAAAAATATAAAGTCTGACACTGTTTCCACTGTTTCCCCATCTATTTCCCATGAAGTGATGGGACCGGATGCCATGATTTTAGTTTTCTGAACGTTGAGCTTTAAGCCAACTTTTCAACTCTCCTCTTTCACTTTCATCAAGAGGCTCTTTAGTTCTTCACTTTCTGCCATAAGGGTGGTGTCATCTGCATATCTGAGGTTATTGATATTTCTCCCGGCAATCTTGATTCCAGCTTGTGTTTCTTCCAGCCCAGCGTTTCTCATGATGGAAGACGGTATAGAGATTCCTTAAAAAACTAGGAATAAAACCATCATATGATCTAGCAATCCCACTCCTAGGCATATACCCTGAGGAAACCAAAATTGAGACACGTGTATCCCACTGTTCATTGCAGCACTATTTACAATAGCTAGAACATGGAAGCAACCTTGATGTCCATTTACAGATGAATGGATAAAGAAGTTGTGGTACATATATACAATGGAATATTACTCGGCCATAAAAAGGAGCACATTTGAGTCAGTTCTAATGAGGTGGATAAACCCAGAGCCTACTATACAGAATGAAGTTAGTCAGAAAGTGAAAGATAAATATGATATTCTAACGCCTATATACAGAATCTAGGAAAAGGGTACTGAAGAATTTATTTACAGGGCTAAAATGGAGAACTGCAGAATTGATGCTTTTGAGCTGTGGTGTTGGAGAAGACTCTTGAGAGTCCCTTGGACTGCAAAGAGATCCAATCAATCCATCCTAAAAGAGATCAATCCTGGGTGTTAATTGGAAAGACCGATGTTGAAGCTGAAATTCCAATACTTTGGCCACCTCATGCGAAGAGCTGACTCATTGGAAAAGATCCTAATGCTTGGTAGGATTGGGGGCAGGAGGAGAAGGGGACGACAGAGGATGAGATGGTTGGATGGCATCACCGACTTGATGGACATGGGTTTGTGTGGACTCTGGGAGTTAGTGATGGACAGAGAGGCCTGGCGTGCTGCAATTCATGGGGTTGCAAAGAGTCGGACACGACTGAGCAACTGAACTGAACTGAATTGACAATGGAGAAAGACATAGAGAACGGACTAATGGACCTGAGGAGAGTGGTGGAGAGGGTGAGATGTATGGAAAGAGTAACGTGGAAACTTGTATTAGCATATGTAAAATGGATAGCCAACAGGAGTTTTCTGTATGGCTCAGGAAACTCAAACATGGGCTCTGTATCAACCTAGTGAGATGGGATGGGGAGGGAGATGGGAGGGAGGTTCAAAAGAGAGGAGATTTATGGATACCTATGGCTGATTCATGTTGAGGTTTGACAGAAAACAACAAAATTCTGTAAAGCAATTATCCTTCAATAAAAATAAATAAATTTAAAAAAAATCTGGAGAGTTTTTAAGTTATCTTTTGTCTCTGAATTCTTTCTTAGATCCACTGTCAGAAAATATACTCTGTGATTGCAGCCTTTTAATATTTGGTGATATTTTCTTTGGTGTTACTCGCTCACTTGTGTCCAACTCTCTGAAACCCTATGAGCTGTAGCCCACCAGGCGCCTCTGTCCATGGAAGTCTCCAGGCAAGAATGCTGAAGTGGGCTGCCATTTCCCCCTCCAGGGGATCTTCCTGACCCAGGGATCAAACCCACATCTCCCACTTTGCAGGCGGACTCTTTACCATCTGAGCCACCAGGATGTATTGTCAATTTTGGTAGGTCTTTTGCATACGATTAAAAAGAGTGTTTATTCTCCAGTTGTTAGGTGTAATGTTCTACATATGTTATTGGCATTTATCCTGGCTTGGTATTCTCTGATCTTCCTGGATCTGTGTTTTGGTAGTCTGACATTAATTTGAGGAAATTCTCAGTCATTATTGTTTCAAATATTTCCTCTGTTCCCTTCTCTCTTTTTTCTCCTTCTGGTATTCCCATTATGGGTATATCACCTCACACCTTTTGCAGTTGTCTCACAGTCCTTGGGTATCCTCTTCTCTTCTGTATTTTTTTTTCCCCAATCCCAGTCTTTGTTCTCTTTGCTTTTCCAGTTTTGAAGTTTCTATTGATACATTGTCAAGCTTGTTCCTCAGCCTTGTCTAGCTTACTAGTAAGCCCATCAAAGGCATCATTCATTCAAGTTAGTGTTTCGGTGTTTTTGTTTTGTTATAGTATTTTTATCTCTAGCATTTCTTTTTGGTTCTTCTTAGGATTTCCATATCTCTGTTTACATTACCCATTTTTGATGCATGCTTTCTACTTTATCCATTAGAAAATTTAGCATATTACTCATAATTGTTTTAAATTTCACGTCTGATAATTCCAAAATTTCTTCATGTCCTGTTCAGATGTTTGCTCTGTCTCTTCACATTGTATTTTTTGCCTTTTTGTATGTCTTATAACTTTTTTTCTTGATAGCTTAACATTATATACCAGGTAAAAGAAACTGTTGTAAACAGGCCTTTAGTAATGTGGTGAGGTGTTGGAGAAGATGAAGAACTCTGTAGTCTATGATGAGGTCTCAGTATTTTACCTCTGAATTTTTACACTTCACCAGTATTCAGGTTTTTTTTCTCACTGCTATGTGGGACAGGATGACTGAAGTAGGTTCAGGTTTGGTATTTCCCTTCTCCCATGTGAAATACTAGTGCTGACTGAGTTGGGTATTTTCTTTCCCCCGGTCTCGTGAGCTCTGATACTACCCCAGCAGGTTGATCTTTTCTTAACTAGTTTACCCTGAGGGCAGGATGTGTTAAGATGAACACAGTACCTGAGCATATTCATACTGATTCCCTACCCTTACTGGAAGCACACTGGGATTTTTCTCTGATATTTCCTTTGAGGACCTAGTCAAATTTCCTGGAGGTAAAACTTACAAGTTTGGGGGAACCCCTATAACTTGGTTCCCCTGGAGTTTTTAACTCTCAGAGTTGTCCACATTGAGCCTTCAATAGTTTGCCTATTATAGTTTAGGTTTTTCTACCCTGGTACTGGTTATATTGGTTTTTGCTTGTCAATCTCTGCTCTGGTAAGCCTTGAATCCCAGTATTTACCTCTCTGTCTCTCCAGTCTTGCGGGCAATGGTTTGCCCTGTGTTCTCCCCTCTCTTATAGAGCTAAGATTTGTTAATATTTCAGTCTGTTCAGCTCTTTATTTTTTAGGATGAAGTAGTGACTTCTAGGCTCTGTCCATGAGAAATAAGAAACTAGAAGTCAATATACTGTTTAGGTATTTTAGTTTATTCTGCATTTTGAGCCATCAGTACACCCTTATTGACATTTTGCTAATTTTAAAAGATATATGTTAATGTCGCTAGCAGAGATAGTGGATTTATCTATTTCTCTTTTCCATTTTGTCAATTTTTTGTTTACATATTCCAAAGCAATGTTATTAGATGCATCCAGATTTAGAACTGTAGTTCATTTAGTTGATTTTACCCTTTAATCATTGTGAAATATCCCTCTGTGTCTCTATTAATATTTCTTGCATTCAAGTCTACATTATCTGATATAATATAGCCCTATCTAAGACAATCTAAAATATATTTCAGAGTTGGAGATAAATATATATATATATGAATTGTTATTGTAGATATTATAACATCCATCCTTAAATCTACCTTTAATCGTGTCTTTTATTCTTCTTGTACAATATAGAAACCTTGAAATACTTTAACTTCATTTACCCTCCCTCATTGTGGTTTGTCCTATTGATAGCGTGTATTTTAATTCTATAGAAATTTTAATCCCCCAATATACTATTATTATTTTAAAAGCGAATATTACTTGTTGCTGTTGTTTCATTGCTCAGTCATGTCCAACTCTTTGCAACCCCATGGACTGCAGCATACCAGGCTTCCCTGTCCTTCACTATCTCCCAGAGTCTGCTCAAACTCATGTCCATTCAGTCTATGATGCCATCCAACCATCTCATTCTCTGTCATCCTCTTCTCCTCCTGCCCTCAATCTTTCCCAGCATTAGGGTCTTTTCCAATGAATCAGCTCTTGCCATCAGGTGGCCAGAGTATCGGAGCTTCAGCATCAGTCCTTGCAATGGGTCTTCGGGGTTGATTTCCTTTAGGATTGACTGGTTTGATCTCCTTCCTGTCCAAGAGACTCTCAAGAGCCTTCTCCAACACCACAATTTGAAAGTATCGGTTCTTGGGCACTCAGCCTTCCTTATGGTCCAATTCTCACATCCATACGTGACTACTGGAAAAACCATAGCTTTGACTAGACGGACCTTTGTGGGCAAAGTGATGTCTCTGCTTTTTAATGCGCTGTCTAGGTTTGTCGTAGCTTTTCTTCCAAGGAGCGAGCGTCTCTTAATTTTATGGCTGCAGTCATTGTCTGCAGTAATCTTGGAGACCAAGAAAGTAAAGTCTGTCATTGTTTCCATTATCTCCCCATCTGTTTGCCACGTTTATTTAACAAGATCCCTCCTCTTCAGTGGGTTCTGAGATCAAGGGTTTTCTCCTTAACCCTGTAACTTTGTGGAAATTTGTCTCATTTTTGTTAACTTTTCAGTATTTACTTGGCTTATCAATATATAACTTAAATGTTGACAAATGACCTGAGAAGAAATTGTAAGCAAAATACCAACTCGTGGTTTAGTTTGCTAGGATTGCTATATTAAGGTACCACAAACTGGTTGCTTAACCAATAGAAATTTATTATCTGACAGTTCTGGCTAGAAGTCTAAAATTAAGGTATTGACAGGGCCATTCTCCCCCTGAAGATGCTACAAAAGAATGAGGTTTAGGAGGGTTTGTAGCACCCGAGGTTGCCATGACTACCAATCCCAAGGCCCCTGTGGCCACCTTGGCTGCTGAGTCTGTGATGCTGTTGCTTGTGGATTGTTTCCTTACTCACTGGTACAAAGCAAGCCAAGGGAATGGCATTTGCAGAGATGTGGAAAAACAACAGAATGTCAAAGGAAAACCCTGTGAGGACCACTGTATACTATAGCACTCTAACCAAATACATGTCATCATGTTGGACAGGATCTCATTCAGTTCTTCAAAGTGGAAAAAAAATTTAAAGCATTTTTTGATCAAATCAGTACCAACTGTAGCAGACTTCAGAACAAAGTCTCTGGGAGATTTAAGCAGGAGACAGAGTTTCTCACAGAACTTGCACCTCTGTGTAAGATTTACTGCTCAGGTAGAGAAGAATATACCATATCTAACTGTGTTAGAGGATGGTTGATGGAAGTAAATGTAAACATTATCCATAAACCTTGTATTCTTCAAGAGAAGCCATCCACCAAAGGCTACATTGCAGTTGTGCTACCCAAATTTGAAGAAAAAAAAGCAAAACAGAAGGGTTACTGACCCAAGAAGAATATGAAGAAATTATAGTGAAACACATCAAAGCCACAGCAGCTACCTCATTAGGGGCGAGGACTGAGATGGAGTAAAAAGCAACATGGCATCCTTTCCTTACCGGGCCTACTAGTCAGTACACTAAAGAAGAACCTGCACTGGTGAAGTATATTCACACCTGGTCATCCACAGGGAGGCCTGATCATAAAACCTGACCTAGTTTTCCTTCTTTGTCTTGCGTAACAAGCCTTGATTCTGTTTTGTCTTCAACTTCCCAGATCTGCCTGCCCATATACTCACTCTCTTCTTCTCTTACTCTTTTCTTTCTAACAACTGGCAAGCAAGAGATGTTTTTCTGTATAAAAACCAACAAACAAAGCATTTTGAGGAAAATTTGAGAAGACAGAAAAATAAGAATAATTTACCCATCATCCTGTTTAAAAAAAAAAAAGATAAGTTTTAGGCCTCTCTCTTAGCTTCTGGTAGTTCCTTGGCTTGGGAGAGCATATCTTCACATGGTACTCTCCTCATGCCTAAATTTCTTCTTTTTATAAGTACACAGTCCTATTGGAATAGAGTTATATCCTTCTCTGGTATGATGTCTCCTTACTAATTACATCTGCAAAGACCCATTTTCCAAATAAGATCACATTCTGAGATACTGGGGGTTAGGACTTCCATATATCAATCTGGGGAGGGAACATAATTCAACCCATAATATTGAAATCAAAGCACTTGTGTTTCCTTCTGTATCGTTGTCTCTAAGTCTTGGCTTCCCTTACTGCTCTCCAGTGTCTTTAAGCAGTTTTTTCAGATTATATTCTGTTTTTATAATTGTTTTCATAGAGAATTAATGATACTAGCTACTCCACGATTGACTCTATACTAGCTACATTAAACTTAAAACTTAAGTATAACTAATGCAATTTTAACATGGCATGTGGTTCTTCATTTGAAAATTGAAAGAGAGTAATACAATGAGTATATCAGGCACATGATATGCATAGTAACTGGTGAAGAAACAGTTGAAGGGTTTATTGGTTGGAGAAAAGAGCTGTTGGAATATAAGGCAAGGAAATTCAGACAATAATCACATGAATCCTGTAGTAACCTACATGTTTAGGGAGTCTATGCAGGATGAACTCACTCTGGTTTCATCATTGTTGTGCTAGAAATTGATTTAACCCCTAGGCAAGCATCCCCTTAGGTGAATTGGTTACCTTCTTGTGATTGGCAATTGGTTACCCATATTTACTTCCCAGTGTTGCAGGTAAAACCCCCACCATTTAGCTGCCTAACACCTCCAACTCTATAAAAACTGAGGCTTTGCTACCCTCCCATTATTCCCAAGTTTGGTTTCTCTCATCCTGGACTCGACATCACAAATTTTCTCTCATTCCATGTTTCATTATATCAGTTCCCTGGAATCTCCTCACCTCATTCCTCCAGTTTGAAGCTCTTGACTTGAGGTTCTACCTGTGATGTTTTCTCTCTTCAGTACGATCTAGATTTCACTAACAGCTATGCTGCAGTTGAAGGACTCAAGTAAACATCTACCCTGTGACTGTCCCACATCCCTTTCTTCACTGTGACCCTTAAAGTTAGACCCTCCCTAGGCTCATCTCAGGTCCACAAGCAGTTCCTAAATTAACTCAACAAAAAAAAAACAAACTGAGGGATTTAATCTCCATGCTCATTATCTCTTGGGAAGTCAGTGAATTCTTTGAGTTGATCTCTTTCTTCTTCTTAGCATTCTTGTTACGAAAAGAGTTTGTCATGAAGCAATCCTGGTAGGCTACAGTCTGTGGGGTTGCAAAAGAGTTGGACGTGAGTGAAGTGACTAAGCATGCATTCATTTAACAACTATTGACTGAGTACCCAAGCTTCTGGAGTGATAACAATGGTGAAAAAAAAAACAAAAACAAAACAGTTGTGTTCTTGACAAATGGAGTTCATAGTCCAGTTAAGAGAAAGACATTATTCAAATAATTCAGAAATGTAAAAATGCAACTGAAGTAAGCAGGAGGAAGGAGAGGAGCATGGTGTTCTGTGTCCATCTAAGCCAGGCCCCAAAGTTCTCTTTCAGTCAAGTCAGGGCATCTTAAACTCTATCGTAGGAATAGTGTCAAAACAGGGTTAGTGCAGTGGTTCTCAATCCTAGCAGTGTATTAGAATTACATAAGGATTATGTGCTCAGCCATGTCCAACTCTTTGCGACCCCTTGGACTGTGGCCCACCAGGCTCCTCTGTCCATGGAATTTTCCAGGCAGGAACACTGGAGTGAGCTACCATTTCCTTCTCCAGAATTACAAGAAGTGCTTTTAAAAAAAATGAAGAAGCAGCCAAGGCTTCACTCCAGACTGATAAATTAGACTCTTTGAGAATGGGATCTGGCATGTGCTGTTTTAAAAAATAAATATCTGCAAGGTTAGTAACATACAGGTTGAGTAGAGAATTCCTGCTCTGTGGAAATGAAAGAATCCCAGATGCTTAGCTTCATGGTTTATCACCTTTTCTCTTATCTGCCCATCTGTTTTCTCCTGGCCTCCTGTTTTTAGTAATGGGAATCTTGTTTGCTTCCCTTTGTTTCCAACCAGAACAGTGACCTCAGGTCCAACATCTGGGCCCTGGCTCATAGGCCCCACCCTGGCAACATGAAGTTCAAGTAACTTATCAGGACCCAGGTCTTCTGAGAGGCCGTGCGGTTGTGACAAATAGTCATCCCCCTCACCTGGGGCATGAGCTGCTGAAGTTAGCATTTTTTGTTTTCACATAGAATGACATAACAGAAAGAGGGAGGTAGGAAAGGTCCAGGATGTGGAAAGTGAGATCTAAGAATTCTCTGAGAGGTATGGCCACTCCCTGAACCCGCTATAATGTTCTCCAGGCAGCAAAGTGATTGGCTACTGCAGGACACAAGCCCAGTGTCACAGTGGCCCTGAGCTTCTAAGTCCAAAAGGCACTCAGACCCACAAGGACAAAAACACCTGAATTCTATTCTCTGGTGAGTTTTCCCCACTCCTAGGAAAAATATGACTCCTCCCCCTGCCCCTCTCCCAGGTACCTCAAACTCTGCTTGACTTCCCCTCTCAGATGGATCCCAGAACAATTTATTTCACTTAATGTGCTAATGCTGCTGTGTAGAGTTTCTGCTTCACATCTCTGTGAATTCAAAGTTTGTTATGCGTGTGTGCATGCTAAGTCGCTTCAGTCGTGTCCGACTGTTTGCAACCCTATGGACTGTAGACAAAACCCCCAACACACATCTAATTTTCAGCAAATTTGACTCCATGCTAAAAGTATAAAATAATAACAGCCATTCTGTAAAAAGAACACACTAACACACTAAGCACACACGTCAATTGTAAGATGTGCCCCAATTTCTCAAATATTTACAATTTTTAAAATTGCAGCTAAACATTAAAGAAATATGGTATCTGCAAATTTTCCCCTCAAGGTATTACTTTGAATTATTGTTTATAAACAGTTTATCATGGAGAACACTTGCTGAATATGATAATTTGAATTAGTAACCTTTAGTTGCTGGACAATAACTGTCTGATTGAAGTCAATACATAAGCGCAGATGATCACTGTAGAGAAAAGTATTTACCTTTCTAGCTTTGTTCGTAAGTATCTAAATCATTCAGAAGTCAGATCTAATCATTGAGATCACTGTCAAAACAAAACATGTCAAAATTCTGCAAGATAATGATAATTTGTTTTTCCTTTTGTTTCTCTATTTCTTCTTTTGATTTTCAAAATTTTGTTTCATTGGCTAGAATTCCCAGGACAATGTTAAATAATAATGCTTAATCGAAGTTACCTTCACCTTTCCCTGATTTTGATAGAAATTAACCTAGTGATTAATCATTAAACACAACATTGGTTGTTGGTTTGAATAGCATTTTATTATTTTGCAGAAATATATACCTACTTCTAGTTTACATAGAAAGTTAAAAAGTCAAAAGGTAAGCAAAGTTTAACCCCATGCCCTTTTTGGCATCTATATAGATCATACAGTTTTTCTTATTTAGCATAATTAACACCATATAATATTAAATATCTAAATATTAAATTACCCGGAATCTATCATTGTAAAAAGGGAAGTCAAAGCAAAGTACTATTTTGTAAAGTGAATTATTTGTTTTATGAATTGCCTGTGACAAGTTTCTGAACCCAGGCAGCCAGTCTCTATAAGCCAGCATGTGGTTGGCATCTCAGGGTTCAGAGACTAATTATAATAGTGCCAGACTAGGTAGGACACCATTAGGAGGTCAGACCTGCCAGAAGAAATCAATTATAGGAGATGAACCTTGTTCGGATGTGTTTTGTGCCACTGCCCCCTTGGAGGGCGAAGATCTTGCTTCCTGGTGCAAAGATTACGAGTGCCAGAACCTGTCATTTGTACACCACTTGGCACTGACCGCCCCAAACCCCAGTCATCTTCACCTTTTTGTTCAGTACAGAATTAATGACGAGACATGGGGATGATGTGGAGATAAGGGCTCCTCTTAATGGAGACACTCACTTCAGCCAAAAGAGCAGATTGTAGACAAATTCAATAACCCTCTGGCAGAAAGAAGGCACTTTGAACATTTGCACACATGTTCTCTGAGATCGCACACATACTCATACACTTATACCTTTCCCCTCACATTAGGAGATTTGTTGAATACAGTGAGGGCTTAATACAGGCTTGTTTCATGAAGGAGTGAATGAATAAGAGAACTCAGTGGTCCAAATATGTCATTGTACTCACCCACATACACACATATTAATGTCCACTCATAAATACACAAGCAAATGGGAGAACATTGTCTCCACAGCTCTCCACATACATCAACTGCTGTTATGGTGCCCTCCAAGCTGCCATGCATCCCTTCCAGAAATCTCTACAACAGTTACAGTTTTAAGCTTTAATCCCAAGGCTCAAAAGTCTTGATCCAAACTGTGTTTAACCACAGACAGATTTATTGCAGCATACAATAGGAGGTCCAGAAATAGAGTTCCAGGATTGATTGATCTGGATACTGTCAACAAGGACTGAATTTCATCCTGTCATCGCCCCCCCTGCCATTTGCAGAATCATCTTCACTCTGGGCCTAGTTTCCTTTGTGGGTGCAGGATGACTCCTGGAAGCAATCAAGGCTACACATTACATAGTTCTTATTCAGGAGAGAAAGCAAGAAGCTTCTCTAGGCTTTCTCAAGAGTTGGAAGAACTTTACAAAAGTTGGTGGTAAACTTCTTCCTGCACGCCAATGACCATAGACCGGGTAGAACTTTTTCCTGAAATAAGAATTTGGGATTGAACTTATACCAAGCAGTCTATCTCTTGACACAACAGCCACAGTGATGGAAAGATGCTGGCAAGTCCAGCATGAGAATGACAACAGTCTGGAAGCAATCTGTAGTACTAGCTTCCAGCACCAGCCTCACATGTGGCAAGAGGTGATAGGTACAGGGTAGAGTTTTGTAGACTCAACCCTGTATGGCTTAGCTGAAATCACACCAGTGAGGCAGCTTCCTTTCATAGACACAAGGAGGGCAGCCCTGACTGGTCCAATTAGACTATCATTTCTTTTCCTCCTGGGGCTTCCCTGGTGGCTCAGACAATAAAGAATCTGCCTGCAATGCAGGAGACCTGGGTTCTATCCCTGGGTCAAGAAGATCCCTTGGAGAAGGAAAGGACAACCGACTCCCCTATCCTTGCATGGACAGAGGAGCCTGGTGTGCTATAGTCCATGGGGTTGCAAAGAGTCAGACATGACTGAGCAACTAATACTTTCACTTTCTGTGCTTAGAGGCTGCTGAATAAAGATCAGAGTCCCACATATGTGGTGAGTATGAAGTTCAAAGTTATGCCTTGCATTCTTCTTTTCTTCATCACACCTGCTGTTTCCACTCGCAGGAAAAGAAATTAAAACAGTGATTTGGGTACTGACTTACATTAGCCCCTCGTTATTGCCTCAGCCAGAAAGCAGGGTAGTTGCCTTGACCAAGGAGCAGGTTGGTGTGTAAGTGTGAGTGCCTATGTCTGTGTGTGTGAGTCTGTGTGACTGTCTTTGCATGTCTGTGTGAGAGTATTGGTGTAAGTGTAAATCTGTGTTTATGTGTGTGTTTACACGTCATGTGTGAGTATGTGTGTGATATGCACACATACAAGAATTTGAAAATCAAGCCTTTGGCTGGTTGGTGTAAAGCACAGGATATGGAGACCCCGAAAAAAGAAGGCCCTCTGGACAAAAAACAGTTTAAGTGTTAGGGCCTCAGCTTTTCAATCTTTTTTTTTCCACCAGTTTTATTGAAATATAATTCACATACCATACAATTTATCCACTTAAAATGTAAAATTCAATGGTTTCTAGTACAATCACAGAGTTGTGTATCCATCACTACCATCAATTCTAGAATATTTTCATTACCTGGAAAAGAAACCTCTTACCCATCATTCCCCAATCCCCCTGACCCCCTCAGCTCTAAGCAATCATTAATCTTTAGATTTTCCTATACTGAGTATTTTATATAAACGGGATCATCCAATATGTAGTTCTTTGCTACTGGCGTCTTACATTTAGCATGTTTTCAAGGTTCATCCATGTTATAACATGAATCAGTACTTCATTCCTTTTTATGGCTGAACAATAATCCATTATACAGACACACCACAATTTTATGTATCCATTAATTTGCTGATGGATGTTTGGATTGCCTTCACTTTTGGGCTGTTATGAATAATGCTGCTGTGAACACTCATGTACCAATTTTTATAAGGATACATATTGCCATTTCTCTTGGATATGTACCTAGGAGTAGCATTGTTGGATCACATGGTAAAAATACTTGACCATTTGTGGAACTGCTGGACTGTTTCCCAAAGAAGATATGCCACTTAACATTCAGCAGCATAAGAGGATTTCTGTTTTTCCACATTGTCATCAGACTTGTTTGTGTCTGTCTGAATACAGTCATCTTAGTAGGTGTGAAGGAGTATCTCACTGTGGTTTTAATTTGCATTTCCATGGTGGCTAATGATGCTGTTCATTTTTTTTCATGCGCTCATTGGAAATTTGCATATCTTACTTGAAGAAATGTCTATTCATAATCTAGTGCCCATTTTTCCAGTTTTATTGATATACATCAGTATACATTTAAAGTGCACAGTATAATGGTTTGACTTACATATATTGTGAAATGATTACCATGGTAAGTTTAGTTAGTATTCATTTTAAAGACAATAAAAGGAAAATGATAAATTTTTCTTTGTGATAAGAACTCAGGATGCAGTCTCTTAACAACTTAACTGTAGTCATCATGTTGTACAGTACTTTCCTAGTACTTATTTATCTTACAACTGGAAGTTTGTTCCTTTAAACCAGCTCTCTTCAATTACCCTTCACCTTCACTTCTGGTAACCACAAATATAATCTTCTATTGCATGATTTTTTAAATATTAGATTCCTCATATAAGTGAGATCATGTAGTGATCGTCTCTCTCTGTCTGACTTATTTCACCCAGCATAATGCCTTCAAGGTCCATCCATGCTGTTGAAAAGGACAAGGTTTCCCTTAAGGTTTTGTTTGTTTGTTTGTTTGTTTTGTTTCATTTGTCTTTATTCCTTTCTTTTCTAATGGCTGAATACTATTACATTGTGTGTGTGTGCACACACACACACACGTATGCCACGACTCTTTATCTATTCATCCATGACTTTACTGTAAATAATGTTACTACAAACATGAGGTGCAGAGATGCTTTTCAAGTCAGTATTTTTGCTTCATTTTGATATATTCCCAGAAGTGTACTGCTGGATCATATGCTAGTTCTATTTTTAATTTTTTGAGAAATTTTCATAATGCTTTCCATAAGTGGCTAAACCAGTTTTCAAAAGTTTTCCTTTTCTCCAAGTCCCCATAAGCATTTGTTATTGCTAATGCTTTTGATGTAGGCCATTCTAACAAGGGTGGGGGTAACATATCACTGTGGTTTTAATTTGCAGTTCCTATTAATTATGTTGACTTTTTTATGCACATGTTGACCATTAGTATATCTTCTTTGGAAAAATGTCTATCTAGGTCTTTTGCCCATTTTTATAGGAATTTTTGCCTAATTATTGAGTAGTACTGTGTGTGTGTGTTCAGTAGTGTCTGACCTCTTTGGAATTCCATGGACTATAGCCTACCAAGCTCCTCTGTCCATGGGATTTCCTAGGCAAGAATACAGGAGTGGGTTGCCATTTCCTACTCCAGGGAATCTTCCTGACCAAGGGATCAAACCTGAGTTTCCTGGGCCTCCTGCATTGTCAGACAGATTCATTACCACTGAGAAATAGGGAAGCCCCATCTGAGCAGTGAGTTTTTTAATATATTCTGTACAAAAGTCCTTTATCAGATATGCAATTTGTAAAAATTTTCTCCCATTCTACAGGTTGTATTTTCACCTTATGTATGAGGAGGGCTTACAAATAGCTGAGAAAAGAAGAGAAGCTAAAGGCAAAGGAGAAAAAGAAAGATATACCCATTTGAATGCAGAGTTCCAAAGAATAGCAAGGAGACATAAGAAAGCCTTCCTCAGTAATCAATGCAGAGAAATAGAGGAAAACAATAGAATGGGAAAGACTAGAGATCTCTTCAAGATAATTAGAGATACCAAGGGAAACTTTCATGCAAAGATAGGCACAATAAAGGAAAGAAATGGTATGGACCTAACAGAAGCAGAAGATATTAAGAAAAGGTGGCAAGAATACACAGAAGAACTATACAAAAGAGATATTCATGACCAGCATAACCATGATGATGTGATCACTCACATAGAGCCAGACATCCTGGAATGTGAAGCTAAGTGGGCCTTAGGAAGCAGCACTAAGAACAAAGCTAGTGGAGGTGATGGAATTCCAGTGGAGCTATTTCAAATCCTAAAAGATGATGCTGTAAAAGTGCTGCATTCAATATGCTAGCAAATTTAGAAAACTCAGCAGTGGCCACAGGACTGGAAAAGGTCAGTTTTCATTCCAATCCCAAAGAAAGGCAGTGCCAAAGAATGTTCAAACTACCACACAATTGCACTCATCTCGCAGGCTAGCAAAGTAGTGCTCAAAATTCTAAAAGGCAGGCTTCAAAAGTAAGTGACCTGTGAACTTTCAGATGTTCAAGCTGGATTTTGAAAAGGCAGAGGAACCAGAGATCAAAATGCCAACATCCATTTGATCATAAAAAAAGCAAGAGAGTTCCAGAAAAACATCTACTTCTGCTTTATTGACTATGCCAAAGCCTTTGACTGTGTGGATCACAACAAACTGTGGAAAATAATTCAAGACACGGGAATACCAGACCACCTTACCTGCCTCCTAAGAAATCTGTATGCAGGTCAAGAAGCAACAGTTAGAATCAGGTATGGAACAACAGACTGGTTCCAAATAGGAAAAGGAGTACATCAAGGCTGTATATTGTCACCCTACTTATTTAACTTATATGCAGAGTACATCATGCAAAAAGCCAGGGTGGATGAAGCACAAGCTGGAATCAAGATTGCTGAGAAATATCAATACCCTCAGATATGCGGATGACACCACCCTTATGGCAGAAAGTGAAGAAGAACTAAAGAGCCTCTTGATGAAAGTGAAAGAGGAGAGTGAAAAAGTTGGCTTAAAATGCAACCTTCAGAAAACTAAGATCATGGCATCTAGTCCTATCACTTCATGGGAAATAGATAGGGAAACAGTGGAAACAGTGAAAGACTTTATTTTGGGGGCTTCCAAAATCACTGCAGATGGTGACTGCAGCCATGAAATTCAGTTCACTTCACTTCAATCGCTCAGTCATGTCCGACTATTTGCGATCCCATGAATTGCAGCATGCCAGGCCTCCCTGTCCATCACCAACTCCCGGAGTCCACCCAAACTCATGTCCATCGAGTCAGTGATGCCATCCAACCATCTCATCCTCTGTCGTCCCCTTCTCCTCCTTCCCCCAATCCTTCCCAGCATTAGGGTCTTTTCTAATGAGTCAACTCTTTGCGTGAGGTGGCCAAAGTATTGGAGTTTCAGCTTCAACATCAGTCCTTCCAGTGAACACCCAGGATTGATCTCCTTTAGGATGGACTGGTTGGATCTCCTTGCAGTCCAAGGGACTCTCAAGAGTCTTCTCCAACACCACAGTTCAAAAGCATCAATTCTGCGGCACTCAGCTTTCTTCACCGTCCAACTCTCACATCCATACATGACCACTGGAAAAACCAAAGCCTTGACTAGACGGACTTTTGTTGGCAAAGTAATGTCTCTGCTTTTAAATATGCTATCTAGGTTGGCCATAACCTTCCTTCCAAGGAGTAAGCGTCTTTTAATTTCATGGCTGCAATCACCATCAGCAGTGATTTTGGAGCCCAGAAAAATAAAGTCGGACACTGTTTCCACTGTTTCCCCATCTGTTTCCCATGAAGTGATGGGACCAGATGCCATGATTTTAGTTTTCTGAACGTTGAACTTTAAGCCAACATTTTAACTCTCCTGTTTCACTTTCATCAAGATGCTCTTTAGTTCTTCACTTTCTGCCATAAGGGTGGTGTCATCTGCATATCTGAGGTTATTGATATTTCTCCCGGCAATCTTGATTCCAGCTTATGTTTCTTCCAGCCCAGCATTTCTCATGATGTACACTGCATATAAGTTAAATAAGCAGGGTAACAATATACAGCCTTGACGTACTCCTTTTCCTATTTGGAACCAGTCTGTTGTTCCATGTCCAGTTCTAACTGTTGCTTCCTGACTTGCATACAGGTTTCTCAAGAGACAGGTCAGATGGTCTGGTATTCCCGTCTCTTTCAGAATTTTCCACAGTTTATTGTGATCCACACAGTCAAAGGCTTTGGCATAGTCAATAAAGCAGAAATAGGTGTTTTTCTGGAACTCTCTTGCTTCATCGGTGATCCAGCGGATGTTGGCAATTTGATCTCTGGTTCCTCTGCCTTTTCTAAAACCAGCTTGAACATCTGGAAGTTCACGGTTCACGTATTGCTGAAGCCTGGCTTGGAGAATTTTGAGCATTACTTCACTAGCATGTGAGATGAGTGTAACTGTGCGGTAGTTTGAGCACTCTTTGGCATTGCCTTTCTTTGGGATTGGAATGAAAAATGACGCTTCTTCCTCAGAAGAAAAGTTATGACCAATCTAGACAGCATATTAAAAAGCAGAGACACTACTTTGCTAACAAAGGTCCATCTAGTCAAAGCTATGGTTTTTCCATCATTATGTATGGATGTGAGTTGAACTATAAGGAAAGCTGAAAGCTGAAGAATTGATGCTTTTGAACTGTGGTGTTGGAAAAGACTCTTGAGCATCCCTTGGTTGGACATGAGTTTGAGCAAGCTCTGGGAGTTGGTGATTGAGCAACTGAACTCAGTTGTCCAACTCTTTGCAACCCCATGGACTGCAGCACGCCAGGCCTCCCTGTCCATCACCAACTCCCGGAGCTTACTCAAACGCATGTCCATCGAGTCAGTGATGCGATCCAACCATCTCATCCTCTATCGTCCCCTTCTCCTCTCACCTTCAATCTTTCCCAGCATCAGGGTCTCTTCCAATGAGTCAGTTCTCCATATCAGGTGGCCAAAGTATTGGAGTTTCAGCTTCAGCATCAGTCCTTCCAATGAATATTCAGGACTGATTTCCTTTAGGATGGACCAGTTGGATCTCCTTGCTGTCCAAGTGACTCTCAAGAATCTTCTCCAACACTACAGTTCAAAAGCACCAGTTCTTCAACACTCAGCTTTCCTTATAGTCCAACTCTCACATCCATACATGACTACTGGAAAAATCACAGCTTTGACTAGATGGACCTTTGTCATTGAAATAATGGATCTGCTTTTTAATATGCTGTCTAGGTTCAGTTCAGTTCAGTTCAGTCACTCAGTTGTGTCTGACTCTTTGCCACCCCATGAACCACAGTACGCAAGGCCTCCCTGTCCGTCACCAACTCCCGGAGTCCACCCAAACTCATGTCCATCGAGTCGGTGATGCCATCCAACCATCTCATCCTCTGTCGTCCCCTTCTCCTCCTGCCCTTAATCTTTCCCAGCATCAAGGTCTTTTCAAATGAGTCAGCTCTTCGGTTAGTCATAGCTTTTCTTTCAAGGAGAAAGCATCATTTAATTTCATGGCTGCGGTCACCATCTGCAGTGATTTTGGAGCCCCAAAAGATAAAATCTCTTACTGTTTCCATTGTTTCCCCATCTATTTGCCATAAAGTGATGGGACTGGATGCCATGATCTTAGTTTTTTTGAATTTAAAGCAAAAAAAAAAAAAACTACAAATGCACAGAAAAGCACATTTAAAGTACAGAAGTTTTGAATTTTAAGTATGTTCATTTAATTTAGTTTTATTGTTGTCACTTATGCTTTTGAAATAATATCTAGGAAGCCATTGCCAATCCAAGATTATGATGATTTAAGTCTACGCTTTTCTCAGAGCGTCATAGTTTTAGTTCTTTCACTTAGGTCTTTGATTCATTTTTAATTGATTTTAATATGCTGCCTGTTCAAGATACTTTTGAATTGTGGTGCTGGAGAAGATTCTTGAGAGTGCCTTGGACTTCAAGGAGATCAAACCAGTCAAGCATAAAGGAAATCAACCCTAAATATTCATTAAAAGGACTGATGCTGAAGCTGAAGCTCCACTACTTTGGCCACCTGATGAGAAGAGCCAAGCCACTGGAAAAGACCCTTATGCTGGGAAAGATTGAGGGCAGGAGGGGAAGGGGGTGAAAGATGATGAGATGATTGGATAGCATCATCAACTCAATGGACATTAGTTTGAGCAGACTTTGGGAGACAGTGAAGGACAGGGAAGCCTGGCATGCTGTAGTCCATGGGATTGCAAAGAGTTAGTGTTAGACACAACTTAGTGACTAAATAACAACAATGTTGTCTGAGATGGGTTCCAATTTCATTATTTTGCATATAGATGTCCCATAACCCCAGTATACTTTGTTGAAAAAAATATTCTCTTTCAATTGAATTGTGTTGATATCCTTGTTGAAAATTGTTTGTAAGTGCTAAGGTTTATGTCTAGACTCTCAATTCTATTTCATTAGTCCATCTGCTTATCCTTAAGCCAGTATCACACTATCTTGATTACTGTAGTTTTATAGTAAGTTTTTAAATTTGAAAGTGTACAATTTCCAAATTTTTTCTTCTTTTTCAATATTTCTTTTGCTCCTCTGAGTTTTTAAAATTTCCATATGAATTTTAGGTTTTGGTTTGTCAATCTACGTAAAAGAGTCAGCTGGAAATTTGATAGAGACTGCCTTGAATCTATAGATCAGTTTAGGGAGTATTGCTATCTTAACCATATTGAGTCTTTTGATCCATGAACATGGAATGTTTTTTCATTTATTCAGGTCTTCTTTACTCTCCTTCACCAATATTTTGTAGTTTCCAAAGTATAAATGTTGCACTCCTTTTGTTAAATTTATTCCCAAGTATTTTATTCTTTTTGATGTTATTGTAAATTGACCTGTTTTTTAAATTTCATTGACTATTGGCTAATTGCTACTGCCTTCCCAGGTGGTGCAGTGGTAAAGAACCCACCTGCAATGGAGGAAACACAGGAGAGTTGAATCTGATTGCTGAATCAGGATGATCCCCTGGAGTAGGAAACAGCAACCCACTCCAAGTATTCTTGCCTGGAAAATTCAATGGACAGAGGAGCCTCGCATGCTACAGTCCATGGGGTCACAAAGAGTCAGACACAACTGAGCAACTGAACACTGTATAGAATTACAGTTGATTTTTGCATATTGATCTTGTTTCCTCAACCTTGTTGAACTTGTTTACTAATTCTAGTAGATTTTCAATGACTTTGGTCTGTCTTTATTTGTTGTTCTTTGCAGTAATTCTCCTCTTTCAAGGTTTATAACAAATTCAACTTTAAAAAATACAACAATTTATATGTATGGTGCAACTGTTCTGTCCCAATTCTTGATGCTTCTCAAGTTTACTAAGTGAATATTGCTTTAATATACAGATGATAAAACTAAACTTAGAAAATGTGGGTAATTTTCTTAAGACCAAAAGTTCAAAACAAAGATTTTTTTCTATTTTTTTGTAGAGCAAGTGAGAGATGAAGATTCCTAGGCTTGCGCGCGCGTGCACACACACACACATACACTCACAAACAAACACACTGAGGTTCATTTTTTGTTAGACCTGTGCCTCTGGGAATGTGTTCTCTGGTTGACTTCCTACCAGTCAATACTGATGCACTTGTTAACTATGTTGTCAAAGGATGTGCATAGCTTTAGAGTAAATTTCAATCCTTTTTATTACCATTTACAAATGGAGAACTCAGAAGAAGGTGTGTTTTGCCCAAGGTTACATAGAAAACAGTGGTAGAAGAATTGTCCTGGCCGTGTCCATCTTCTTTTGGTCTGGACTAAAATCTGTAGGCTTTTTCTTTTGCTAGATCTAGAAATTGTCCCTCATGCCATCTCAGAGATAAAATTGTAAAGGGAAATGTATAATCAAACAGCTGAATTCCCTAACAATGACTGAGAAAGACTAACAGTCGTCTGTTTGGGACAATAAGACTTAATTCATATAATAATTATTTCAACAAATACTTATTGAATTCCTATTATGCTACTACACACCAGTTCACGAGTTAAGTAAGGGGATATAAAGGTAAAGATATAATCCTTGTTCTCTACAAGTTTACAGCACAGTGGGAGACAGAGGCAAGCTGACTATTTGTATACTGCTTGACAAGCTCTGGAAACTATGGGAAAATGCCAATCACTCATGTGGCAGGGCAGAGAATTATTTGATTCTTGGAGGGGAATATATGTAAACTGAAGTTAGAAGTACAAAACAAAACAAAGGAAGTATAAGAAGGAGTGAGAAAGGCTAAAGAGAATAAAAATAGCATTTTGAGAAAGCATGACACACTGGAGAGCTTGAAGCCATTCAGCACAGCTGAAACAGAAGAGTAAAGGGCGGTGTATGGATAAGCATTGTGCACTCTATGCTTAGATCACTGCCTGGCATGTAGTACACCCTCCATAAATGTGTATTGAGTGAATGAGCACGTGACGGAAGTGGGTCTGGAGAAGGCAGGAATCAGATCAAGAAGGATCTTTTACAGCAATACAGCAAGTTTGAATTTTATTCTAAAGATACTAAGCCATAATGGATTTTCATCTGGAAAGTGCTTTTGTCAAATCTGCTCTCTGGAAATGTGTAAAATGGATTGGAGTTGGACAAGCTTGTGTATGATGAGAAGGTTGTTATAAAAACTTGGGTGAGAACTAAGGAACGGGGAAAATAGAGGAGGAGAAAAGGGGTTGTAGAGAGTAAGAAAGTATTTAGCACTTGCTATCTGGATTGGAAGTGTGGGCAGAGAAGTGAAAGGAGAGAAAGGCTTCCACTGAAGTTTCTTCTAACTTGGAAATTCTCTGGTCCTTGATATATCTTTATTAAGGCCCACACAGTCGGTGTAGACTTCCTGGGCAGAAGAATTTATTGGGAGACTTTTGGTAACAGAAAGATGAGTTAAGAGTTGAGAACAATTGTCTGGGATTCAGAAAACCTGACTCAACTCAACTAGTTGGGGGGGGGGGAGTCAATTCACATCTCAGAGCATCTCACCAAAGATGAGAATGAAGCATGATAAACTAATGATGATGGCAAGGAAATCTTTCCCCTCCAGCTGCTTCTTACTCCAGGGAATGGCTTGGAAAGTGGCTCTTCTTTCTCCTATCCACATTCCTTGCTGTATTCTTAATCTAAACGTTATTGATTGTTCTCTTTGGCCTAAATGATTTCCTAGTGTTCACTCTACTTCTTGTATAATATTCAACTCTACTTTCTGGCTTATGTTTGATATTCAACTTAAGCTGTTTAAGAAATTCTAGTGTCATTCACTTTGGCTTTGAGGGAGACATTCCTAATTGGGGATACATCTGATCCCATTGTGGGGTTCAAGGTCAGTATCTTCTACCTCAGTTATTTGAGGTCTGATCCTGGGTTGCCATCAGGCACACAATATATAATATTTATATCAGTCATCAATGGAATATTCCCATTGAGTAAACAGAAATGAAAGGGGAAAGTGAAAGTGCTAGTCACTCAGTTGTGTACAACGCTTTACAACCTCTTGGACTGTAGCCTTCCAGGCTCCTCTGTCCATAGAATTCTCCAGGCTGGCTATTGGAGTGAGTTGCCATTCCCTTCTCCGGGGGATCTTCCTGACCCAGGATCAAGCCTGAGTCCCCTGCATTGCAGGCAGATTCTTTGTCATCTGAGCAACCCAGGAAGCCCTAAATAGGAATATAGCTTCCCAAATGTAAAGGGAAGCCTGTTTCCTTTTCTATTTCATGTAGCCTTTTCAAGTAATAAGTGCTATTGGCCGAGACAAAAGAGAAATCTCTAAAAACTCATCTATATAAACTGAGATTTTACTTAAAGATGAAAATCAAATACAGGCAATAGATGGAATATACAAAATTGAAATTTTAGGTCAGATATATCTTGATCAGGAATAGAACAATGGCTTTTAGTTTGTTACAGATTGTGTAGCTATTCCTGATTTTATAAAATGTGAGCCTTTCATCTAGAAATCCTTTTTTATATTTGGAACAAATGATAAATCCTTTGTGGTTTAACATTTTATTTGCTATCCACTTTACACCTTTTCTCAGCTTTGGGAATACTTCCAGATAGACATCTGCATGGAATAATGGGGGAAATCTGAAGAAGAAAGACACCAAAGCACGTTTTTCAAATCACCTTAGGCATTTACTGATGAGGTGGCTTAATAGGAAGATGAAAGTTTTGCTAACCTGGATCTCCATTTTTTCAATAAAATAAACAGGAGATGAACTTGGGTAGCAGAGCGTATTTAATTACTGCAGAGTTCCAAATGCTTATCTTAAAAAAAAAGTCAATGTGATTTAGAAGTTTTTCTAAAAAATATTCCCTTTTATATATAGAAGCAGATAATTTTAAAAAAAGAAAACAAAATTGTTTACAATGTAGTGTTGCTTAGCAAAAAAATATTTATTTTCTTCTCTGTGACCCTCAGTTCAGGAGAGCCCTCACCCTATCTTCTCCTACTGTGTATCTTTGTATGTCTTGGTGTACCTTTGGGCTTTGCTTTCTTTCTCTGTATGCCTACTATACACCATGTGCTTTACATACACTGTCATGAAGCTAATACTCTGAAACAAAATATTAAGTCCTTTCAGATCTGCTCCCACCTCTGTTTTCTTTCCTGAAGTAGGGAGAGACGTAGAAATGCGCCATCCAATACTTAGGCTTTAATCTTAGGTTCACCACTTTTTATCCTCCTTCAAGTTACATAATATGTATATGAGCCTCAGCTTTCCTAGGCATATATAGCAGTTTTTCATGCTTGAGCCTAATTCATTTTCACTCTAGGAGATGAAGTGATTAGAATGTATCTGGAAAGATCCACTAGTTGAAGGGGAAAAATTCTCCCTTCAGTAGTCTTCCCTCAGACAGACCTCTGAATAGCATAGAAGTTACATTTCTTTCTTTTTCTTATTTATATTTCACTTTATCTGGAAAAGAGCTAGCTTTGCCAGTCAATTGTTGGGCAGAGAAATAGGACTTTCTATATGGATGGAAAAAATTTAATGAACCAGCACATTTTCCCCAATAAGTTATAGTAAACATCATTGGCTACTAAATTAACATCCATTGTTTCCAAATAGTACCACGTTTTATTCAGATTTCCATGTGTAACTATGTGGCCATGTGATTTAGGAGAGCTAGACTCCATTCTCTGGTGTGAATGCTGATTGGTCTAAGCCAGTTATTTTAACATCATATTCTTTTGCTGATTGGTTTGAGCATGAAAAAGACAGGCATTTTAGGCCAATGGGTCATGGGGAGATATTTACTGGGGACTTCTTATGATAATGAGACGATAAAGAATGGAGCGAACATGGTGAAGAAGACAGAAAAGACATATGCCAAGAACCTAGGTCATGAAGCTATCACTGTACGACTGAATCAACTAATCTCAAGGGGTAATGAATGTTCTTTATTAAGCCACTTGATGGAGTTTTCAGCTATGTACAGCTGAAAGTTATGAGTTGCCTAGTCACCTCCTTTAACTGTAGAAATGAAGAAGTGGCTCATTTCTCTTTTAAAGCTCCCAGGCAATTTCTGCTTCTGGCTGGGTAGCTGCTGGGAAATCAAAGAGGTTGGTGATATTAGACTAAGTGGTCTAGGTATGACTAGCCTAGGAGGTCTATCTATGAGTTTCTTTAGGTAAAACTGGAATAAAATTCATATGACAGGACAAACCACCACACTCATGCCATGGGGTTAGTAGTAGTTTGAGATAATGTTTTATTTCCTCATGCAATTCAGAATTAGATACATTTGGTTTAAATCACTATTCCACAATTTCTTTAAGCAAGTGGTTTTTAAGTTTATTCTTCAGAAAAACAAAAAAAAATAATAATATCACATAGGATAGTTTTGACAATTGTGATAAAACATAAAAGTAATTGGCTTCCTTGATGGCTCAGTGGTAAAGCATCTGCCTGCCAATGCAGGAGACGTGGGTTCAATCTCTGGGTCAGGAAGATGTCCTGGAGAGGAAAATGACAACTCACTTCAGTATTCTTGCCTGGGAAATCCTGTGGACAGTGGAGACTGGTGGGCTACAGTCCAGGGAATCATAAAAGGGTCTGACACAACTTAGCAACTAAAAAACAATACAAAAGTAATAGCATAGTGTTCAACACATAAAAATATCCAATACTTGTTAGTTATTCCCACCACCATCATCGTCATCCTAAAGTTGAAATGAAACTTATACCCACAAATTGGCAATGTTGGTGAACAATTTCTTGAAATGTGGTAAATTAATAGTTCTATTTCTGTGAATAATGATTTGTCTCCTCCAATAATAAATACAGTAATGATAATGACTATACTTTACTCGAAGCTCACTATGTACTGGACATCATTTTAAGCATTGTTTGTGCATTATCTCATTAAAACCTCCTAACAACTCTTTGAGGTAGTTATGATGACTATTAACACCATACTTGTTGTCAAGATGACGAAACGGACACAAAGGAGAAGTAATTGTCCTAAGTTAAGACTAGTGAAGTGCCAGAGCCAGGGTTGAACCAAGGCAGTCAGGATTTGGAGGGCATAATTTAAAAACATTATGCTTTCTAGTTTATGCAGCTCAATACCAGAAAAACAAACAACACAATCAAAAAGTGGGCAGAAAACCTAAACAGTCATTTTTCAAAAGACATACAGATGGCTAATAAACACATGAAAAGATACTCAGCAATGCTCATTAGTGTGTGTGTGTGTGTGTGTGTGTGTGTGTGCGCGCGCGCTCAGTCATGTTCAACTCTTTGCATCCCCATGAACCGCAGCCCACCAGGCTCCTCTGTCTATGGGATTTTCTAGGCAGGAATACTGGAGTGGGTTGTCATTTCCTTCTTCAGGAGTTCTTCCCGACCCAGATATTGAATGGGAGTCTCTTGCATCTCCTGCATTGGCAGGTGGTTTCTTTACCACTGAGCCACCTGGGAAACCCTTAGAACTGCGAATCGAAACTACAATGAAGTACCAGCTCACATTGGTCCGAATGAACATCATCAAAAATTCTACAAACAATAAATGCTGGAGAGGGCATGGAGAAAAGGGAACCCTCTTGCATTGTTGGTGGGAATGTAAATTGATATAGCCACTATGGAGAACAGTATAACAATTCCTCAAAAAACTATAAATAAAACTAGTGAATAGTATAGGTGTTAAAAACTGTGAAGGGTCTAAGACATAACTGGACTACTAGAGTGGGTTGCCCTTTCCTTCTCCAGGGGATCTTCTTGATCCAGGGATCAAACCCAGGTCTCCTGCATTATAGGCAGATTGTTTACCATCTGAGCTACCAGGGAAGTCAGGACCTGGAAGCAACCTGGATGTTCATGGATAGATGAATGGACAAAGAAGTTGTGGTATATATAAATACCATGGGACAAATTGAAAGAGTAACATTGAAACATATACATTACTATGTGTAAAACAGACAGCCAGTGGGAATTTGCTGTATGATTCAGGGAGCCCAAAACCAGTGCTCTGTGACAACCTAGAAGGGTGGGATTTGGCAGTAGCTGGAAGGAAGGTTCAAGAAGGAGGGGACATATGTATATTTATGGCTGATTCATGTTGATATATGGCAGAACCTAACACAATATTGTAAAGCAATTATCCTCCAACTAAAAATAAATAAATTTTAAAAAGAAAGGGAAAAAAACCATTATACTTGCTGTCTCATTCAAGAGATCTTTAAGAGTGCCTACTCAAAGGCATTACAAGTATTAACCCAGTTACTTTCACGACAATAATTATGGCATAGGTGTTAAAAACTGTGAAGGGTCTAAGACATAACCGGGCTTGCAAGCTATGGTTAACCTGCTGCCATTTCTGGGATGCTGGTAGAAGATGCTAGTTTCCTGGCTTAGAGACAAAGCTCATCGTATTAATGAGAGCAATAAATAGCTGAAGTATCAGTGTTTTTGCACCAATTTTACAGAGTGCCACAGAGAGGGACAAATGATATCTGTACACAGAGTGGGTGGAATTACAGGAGATAAACCCTGAGTTTAGGGTACCTGAATCTTTTACAATGGGTAGTAAACATGCCTACCCTTTACTTGGAGGGAAGAAGACATGATCTTTATCTTCCAAGACCATATAAACATCCTTGAAAGACAGTCCAAAACAAATGGATGTCAGTGCCTTCCTCACAAGATATGGAGAAACTCAAGACACCAACAATTATTACTCCTATTTTACAAATGAGAAGGTTAAGGTCTAAGTTGATGTAAGCTGCTCATGGTTACATGGCTAGGTTTTAATTCCCACCCTGCTTCTTCTTTGCTCTGTGACCTTGCTTCATTTATGTACCCTGACTATTCTGCCTTCTTACTACCTTGACTAAGTTGCCTCCTCCCCTTTCCCACTTGCCTATATCAACCTGTACCACTTCTCACCTAGATCATTGTACCAGCTTCTAACTGCCCTACTCCTGCTCTACTTCAATCATTCCTGAAGATTGCAGCCAGAGTCTCCTTTCTGAAATGCAAATCCAATCATATGATTCCCCATCCTTAAAATCCTCTAATGACTCTCCTCTTTGCACAGTGCTTACCATGGTGTATGTTATCCTGACTCATTCCTTCCCTGCCTGTCTGTCTTAGAGTCATTCTTGCCATAACTAATTACAGTTCATATTTTTTCAAGCTTCCACGTACCCATCTTGTGGTTCCCCTTGCTAGGAAAGCCTTTTCTCCTGGTCCAACTGGAATTTACTGTCATAGTTTTAGAATCTTATATATTGAATTTCCTCAGTGAAGCTTTGTCTGAATCTTTCCCTCTCATCAAACAGATTAACACTCCCTTATTTTTTTATTTCCTTCTTCTGGCTTTCACCTCCTTATCTTTTTTTGCTCTTTTCTCCTTTCCTGTTTCTTATCAAATCAGATTCCATAACCTTAACCACCTGTGTCCTGCCAATAGCAAAGACTCCATAATCCCCAGAACCATGTACATATATTACTGTGGTTTCTAGACTCACCATCCTCTGCTTGTGAAGTCTTTATCCTGGTCTCTCTCAACACTGAGTGGTGATTTGACCCCTTCAAAAAAATGTAGAGATCAGATCAGTCCTGGGTAGGGGTAGAAGTGGGGACTGACTTGAATGGACATAAGGACAAATTTTGGGTTAATGAAAATGGTTTATAAATTGGTTATGGTCCTGGGAGCAATTCAGATAGATGAGATACAAGCTGAAGTTGTTGGATGAAACTTCTAAGGCAATCTGCTTTAAAAAAGCGGGGGGCAGCTCCAACTAGCATGTGTCCCACTGACTCTTTCTTTCTTTATGCCTGGATCTTGGAAGCAAGGGTGAAAGTAGAGCAACCATCTTATCACAGTGAGGCAATAAGCAGATGGGAAAGATGATAGAGCAGAAAAGAGAAGGAGTCTGAGACCCTGATGAAAACTTTTTTAGCATCCCTGGATGACCTACCTCCAGGTACTTCAGTTGCACTTAAACGGTTTAATCCACTGCTTTGCAGAGTCCATTCACTTGTATTCAAGCACAGTTTTTAACTGACATAATTTTGAAGCTGTGTGTCCACATTCATAAAGTCCAGAGGATCAAAGGGTAACACACTCAATCAGTGAAGCTCAACCAACTTATTTAGGATTTTGACTCAAATTAGTCAAAATCATTTGCTTGCCTTAATCTTTTCATAATTGGCAGAATTTTACTTTCCAAACATCCAGGTATTTGCTTGTAGTTTTCTTTTTCCTCTACAGGTATAGATGCATCTTTCTTGGTCACAGGTTTGCTGTTCAGATGGAAGTCAAGCCCTCCCCAGCACCACCAGGTGAAACAGGTTCTAATGTAATCAGTTTAGGCTAGCCCTGGAGAGTTCCTTTGTTCTTTGTTTTTATATAAAAATCTGTCAACCGGAAACAAAATAAATCAATATTGGCTAAACATTGAAGTTCCTATTTTCAAATTTCTTTGGACCCCTCAAGAAATCTGAAAATAAGAATTAAAGAGATTCTAGAAGGAGTCCTCATGGAGGCTGAGAGGGGGATCAGGGCTGCCTTGGGGGTAGTTGCAGAGAAAAGCATGTGTTCTTCATTAAACTTGACCCTGCCTGCCTCACCAAGTTCACTCCAGGCCCTGACTCTGTCCCAGTCATGGCACGAGGGAGGTCTCAGTTACTGCCAGGTTTGGTGCAGCTCACTTCTATTCTTAGCCAAAAGACTCACAACTTTCACACACTTGAGATGGAGTCTATTCCACAGGAAGACATTTCCAAAATTTTTCCTCCATTAGCAAAGAGTTAAGTGCTTTAACCTTTAGCTAATGTTTCTATAAACAAAGCCTCCTCATCTGTCTCTCCTCCCTGAGGCCACTTCAGTTCATTTTTCCTGCCAGCACTGAGCACCCCACCCCCACCCCCACTCCATGCCCATCACTTTACAACAGCTGGGAACACCAAAAGGAAGAATGTTTGTCCTATCCTTAGAGGCTCCTGAGCTATCACAGTCTCCTGGGCTGGTAGAGTGTTCCCATAGGTCAACCCCAATTCCAGATCTGGGCAGGCAACTGTTGGGAATCACGTGGTCGAAGCTTTATCAAGGAGATGCTGCTGCGGTCAACCTGGGGAAAGGGGAGGATGGGAGCTTGAGTTCTGACTCCATTTGGCAGGTGAGTCTGACGCAGAGCAGGACTCCTAAGGGGCTCAGAATCCTCTAGTCTGGTAAGATGGTTTTATTTGCTGCTCCCTGTAGTCTTATTCTTACCCACCTTTGCCAGACCCTCCTCTTGCTCCATTCTTATTTAAATCAAACTGTAGCTTCAGTCCCTAGAGCTGAAGTCAGTTCTAACCATCTTCATGAAGCCATCAGTTTCAATTCTGCTTTGATGATGCCTCTTTCTCTAAGCTGTTTGATGTTGTGCCCTCCCCTGCATTTGGGGTGAATCCACAGAGCCACGGTAATTTCTCTTTGTCGTAAATATGTTTTATCTCAGTTATCAAAGTGTAAGCCCTTATAGGTTGTGCATCTTATTTCTGGTCTTTTATTGTTTCAGACCATGCGTGACTGAGACATGATCTCAAACATGGTTGGGACAGTCACTGCACTGTGCAATCTATGACATTTGGCATTGTGCATGCATGGATTCAGCTCTCAGCTGAGCAATATCTAAGATCTATGACTTAGTCAGATACCTAAATCCCCCAGGTCTCAGTTGCCTTTGCTGAAAAGTAAAGGTCTTAGTACAGAAACAGGTTCCCCAAAATTGTTGAATAAATAATCATTATTAGGTATGATAGACTTGGTGCTTATTTTTCTTCCCCTTCTTTTATCTCCTTCACTCTTTGAACAAAACTCCTATTGTTGGTATGAAAAGAGTTTGGAGATGGTAATACAAAGGTGATATGTAACCTACACAGGCAGGTATGTTGCAGCTGTCATAGACTACATACTATGTGGCCCCACTCCTTTTGAAAATGAGACATAGCCACACCATGGATGTGCATTTAGCATACATACTAGCTTAGTGCTTAAGAAGCTGCTGTTTCTCTTTAGGTAGATACAGTTGGACTATTCTGATACCAGGTCAGCAATGTTGATCTCTTTATAGCTTCCTTAGAAAGACAATCATATGCATGGTAGATTAAGATCAGTAACAGATTACCCCTCCTTAATTATGCATGCATCATGCAAATATAAACATATACCTAAAAGCAGCTAAACAGAGAGAGTAAAGAAAGAAAGAGGTCTTACAGATCTTTGCTACTCAAAGTGTGATCCTCAGGCCAGCAAAATGGGCATCAGCAGGGAGCTTGTCAGCGATGCAGAATCTCCGGCCCCACCTCAAATCTACTGACTTAGAATCTGCATCGTAACAAGATCTGCAGGTGATGTGCACCCATGTTAAGTTTGAAGGGAGGCTGCTTTAGAGAAACTTTAAAAAACAATGAGAATAAGAGGTCTAAGACACTATTCAGTCTTTCCCACAAGCCTGAACTGATGTCACGCCCTGCTTGACTCCGTCCACACTCAAAATAGGGGGCTTCTTTATTTCTCCACTTATGCTTTGCAGGAATCATTAATAGAAGTGGAATCACTGTTCTCATGCTCCTGCTCCTCAGTTGCGTCAGCTACACACTTGCTTTAGCTAATAGATTCTAGAGGGACGAGATTATGACCACGTTAGACCCATTAACATTTATATCTCCCGGTGGTGGTAAAAGTAGATAGGTTTGCAATTCATTTATTCGTCAGTGATTTTACTGAGCATCCAAGCATTGAGTTAGGCCCTGAAGAGAAAAAGGGTAACAGGCGATGGCCCTTGCTATTCTTGATGAAGAAGGCAGCTGTAATGAGCAGCTCAGTCTGGCCTAGTGGACAATGTGACATGGGGTAAAGAAGAAGTGTTTTGAATTCCACAGTGAAATTTCTATCAAAGGCCATCTTTCCCTTTCCTGCTTTGTAGAGAGGAAGACCTGAAGAGGCGGCAGTTGAAATGAAAAGACATGTGTGAAAAACCTCTGTGATTCTGACTCACAAGATTCCTCTCCTCTGTGGACAGGCTTTCTTCTCAGAGGGACACAATTGCTTCCTACATCTTTATTAACCCTTAATTCCAGGGACCAAAAATGATGTCTTTAAATTTATTTCCTCCTAAACTAAGATTAATAGCTTGCCTTGAGTTCATTCTTCCCATTTCTCTACTTCGGTTTTTAAAAGTATTTCACAGCATCTCTGCTACAGTTAGATCAGAAAACAAAGAAATAAACCTTATCAGTGATTTCTCCCAATATCTGGCAAGTGCCATAGAAGAGATGTTTTGATTAGGCAATTTTCATTACTAAAAACACTATAGCACAATAAATTAATTCAATGTTGTGCACTTATCTATTAGACACATTACTATAGGAGTATAAAAATGTTAATTATTCATTATCATCACTCTGATTATTTGTTGTGGCTGATAATTACATTGAATATATTTTATATCAGTAATAACCTTCTGTCTACATTTACAACATGTCGTATCTTGGGGGCTTGTCAAGTTTTTTCCCCAAGCCTTTCCTTTATTAAGACACAGACCTCAGGAGTACATAACCTTTATGTTGAAGACTGATTTTCTTCTTTCATATAAAGAGCAAATATTATAGATTAATTAATCCAGGATGATTATAATTTAATCACTCTTCCTCTGACTTCACAAGGGATTTGGCTTTTATTCAGTTGCTCATTCATATTGTTATGAAGAATAAATGCAGTCATAAAATATTTGTGTGCTATGAATTCACAGAACAACTAACTGAGAACCTGGAGGGGGATGCCTGCCAGCCAGTCACTCACTTGAATCCCATGCCATGTGGCTCAGCCTCAATACAAGCTAATGACCTCTAGGTAAAGAGTCTGGACCAATGCAGGAGAGCTTGGCCTTTGACTTGACTGGATTGGGTGTAGTTCAACCACAGGCAAAATATTTCAGTCCCCTAAAATTTACTGAGCACTTACTGGGCACTGGCACTGTGTTAAATTCGAGAATAAACTACCTACTCTTGCTTGATCTTGAAACCATTATTTACTATTCTGTGTCCTGATCTCCTCATTTGTAAAATGGGATGATAATAATAGAACCCACTTCACTGGACAGTGAACATTAAGTGGGTTAATAATAATTGTTGAATTGCCTTGAATGATGCCTGGGACTGGGCAAGCACTCAATAAGCCTAAGCTGTAGTTATTATCATTATTCATATGTCTCTCTTGTCAAGATGGATGCAGGTGTACGAGAAGTAAGGCACATACATGACTAATTGTGCAAATGCAGTGATCAAAGTCTGTTGAATGACACAGATGTAGGATGCGGGTGTGATGGGTGAGGAAAGACTTACAAAAAGAGATCTTTGGAGCTCACTCAGAAAATGAAGACACTGCTGTGTTGAGTGGATCCACTAGGGGGTGGTCTAGGGGGTCGGGGGTACCATTTCCAGAGGACGAAGAGCTGTCCATGAAGGCTGAGAAGCTTATGGGGAGGGAACAAGATGGCTAGATTAGCAGGGACCAAATTCCATAGGGACTTACGTGGGGGACTGACAGCTTGGATTTCAGCTTGAAGGCATGAACCATGAAAGGGTCTTTAGCAGGGGAGTCACAAATAAAATTAGCATCACTGCAGCCTGGAGTGTGGAAGGGATGGTAGCTGAGAGTCTGGAGAAGACCTAATGACAGCACCTGGTAGGAGCTGTGAGGTCTCAGCTGAGGCAGAGAAATGTGGGTTCATGTGCAGAAGTTGTGTGTGTGTGTGTGTGTACTGAGTCACTTCAGTCTTGTCTGATTCTTTGCAATCTTATGGCCTGTAGCCCTCCAGGCTCCTTTGTCCATGGGATTCTCTAGGCAAGGATCCTGGAGTGGGTTGCCATGCCTTCCTTCTGGGGATCTTCCCAACCAAGGAATCAAATCCATGTCTCTTATGTCTCCTGCACTGGCAGGTGGGTTCTTTACCCAGAGTGCCACCTGGAAGCCCCACAGAAGTTGCACAGAGGTGTGACACTGGAAGATGTGAAGGAAGGTGGGGTAAGTATTATAGATGAAAATGCAAGGTAAAATAACAACAAGGAACATTATCCTGCTGCACTAAACACCTTACCTGCATTGCCCCATTAAATCCTGGCAGAAGCTCAGTGAGGAAAATGCCCTTAGGATCTCCATTTTACAGATGAGAAAATGAAGGCTCTGACTGTTTCATACCAGGGCTACAGAGCAAGAAGTGGTAGCTTTGAATTCTAGAACATCCCCCTTTGATTTTCAGGGTTAATGAGATGAGCAACATGATTCTCGTCACTTGGTAGTGTTTTATTCCACATCTTCTCCAGGAACCATCAGAGCCCTCGGATGGGGCTGCTGCCTCTGTGTGTGGCAGAGAATTCACTGGAAAACCTGCCCAGTTTTTGAGCAGTCCTGGTTATGTGTCATATAAAGTGTACATTTTAATTCCCGTAGGAAATGGCTGCTCCTCTGAGGTGAGCGTTTTTTCCTGCTAGACAAGGAGAAGCCTGAACCTCAGGTGCCTGGTACATCTCCCAACTACAGGAGACACCCTGGGCAGTGGATTCTTTGCCAGCAGGAGCGGCAATGCCAATGTGTGCGGGGGTGCAGAGTGAGGCTTAGGGCTGGGGGGTGGGGATAGGGTGGAAATGGGGTGGGGCTCTCTGAATAGTGGTGAGAAAGATCTCTGAACAAATCTAGGTATAAGTGTTCTAAAAAGCACTCAAAATATCCAGGCTCAGGGCACTAAGGTGAAATATAGAAGAAAGAAATTCTCAAGGTCCTTCTCTCTCTGGGTCCTTGTCTCATTGTATGTTCTGTTGGGTAGGTCTTCTATGATGGGGACTAGAGATAATGTTGATTGAACTGTATGGGACTTCACACACATTAGTTTCTGTCCCAGGGTGGGAGCTCTAGGCAACCAAGAGATCCAGGATCTGCAATGCATGGTCGTGCACCCACTGGGCAGTAGTGGGGGCTGTGATCCCAGGCTCTCAAAAAGTGGGAGAAATTTAAACTGGGGGCTTGGAAGATATTGGAAAGACAGACTGAAAGAGATTAGTTAGCTTAAAGAGTGCCCTTAGCAATCAGTTCTCAACCCTGTCTGGTTAGAATTGCTCAGGGAGCTTCTAAACATGCTAGAGTGCAAGCTGCCTCTGTAGAGATTTGGATTTGTTTGATCTTGGGTGGGCACAGGCATGGGCCCATTTTTAAATCTGCCTGGGATAATAATGTGTCACCAGAGTTGAAACCACCAATTACAGCAGAGACTGAAGGCCAGCTGTTTAGGCCCCACCAGGCATGAGCCAGAGTTCCCGGGGCACTTTCCCCAAGGGCAGGCACAGTAACAGGCAGCTTTGTAGGAACAGTATCAAAACTCACAAAGCCAGGCAAGTACCACCAGGCACGCTCCGGGAGAGGCTGGGCCAGTCCTTCTCCACCTCCAGTGGGAACTAAACAAAGAGAAACCTGAGCCTCAGGTGGGAACTGCACAACGTGGACTGTGTCTTTGGGGGCAACCACAAAGCACGGAAACTCTTTGTTCAAGATTTCCATTCACTGTCCAGCCATGAGATAGGGGGAAGGATGAGAAAACCCATGACTGTCCCTCCAGCCCAGCTTTTCAGTAGGATGTGGTACTGCCCCTGAGGAGAAGACAAGGCTACAGATCTGCGGCCTTGAGCTGTGCTCTCAACCCAAGCTCCTCACAGCACAGGGCAGGTCTTAACTAGCTTGGCCTGGTCTGCATCTGCGTAGTCAATTCTCCGTTTTGCAGGAGAGGATTTTCCTGTTTATGGTTTACATGTCGCTGACTTTTAATTCCAGCCTGGGGTTTTCCACTGTTCCACACCCTCCTGGGTCTTCTTCCCTATGGCCTGGATAGCACGCAGACTCCTACAATTGTTATCTGCGCAGACTAGGATGTCAAACTGGTTCTCAGTGTTGGACTTGGCTCTCAATACACCACAGACACTAAGTAGATGTCTGTTAATTGATTGGTTGTGGCCACCAGGTCATGCCGTGTAGATAAAAGCCTAAGAGAATTATTTTTGTATTGTCTTTTTTCCTTCATTGTGCTAATGAGCAAGAGTTGACTGTGATACTTTCTTGGTTGAGTAATTGCCCTTTTTGCAAATACCTTCCAAGTCCAGAAATAAAGAACACAGATTTTCTCTTTATTGCTAAAGTGCTAGATATATTCTTGTTATTGCTAAAGTGCAGGCTTTCTCTGGGCTTCCCTGGTGGCTCAGATAGTAAAGAATCTGCTTGGAATGTGCAAGACAGGGGTTTGATCCTTGGATCAGAAAGATCCCCTGGAGAAGGGAATGGCTACCCACTCCAGTATTCTTGCCTGGAGAATTCCATGGACAGGGGAGCCTGGCTGGCTACAGTCCATGGGGTCCCAAAGACTCTGACACGACTGAGTGACCAACACTCTCACTTTTTTTCACTATCTTTTTACAGCCTCTTGATGGTCCAGTTGTATTTTGGACTGAAAATGTAATCTAGCAGAGTTTGCACAGACATCCAACCTGAACTTTATTTTTACCATTTAACCATAGAGGTGCTATATTTAATAATTATTGTATTACTATTTAAATGTTTTTAAAGTTTAGAGAGGCAAGTCTATTTAAGAGAGCAGATGTCTGAACTCAATGCCAAAATAACTTCAGAAACCATCATGGTTAATGATGGGTTTACATAATGCTTAGTTTAAAAAATGAAGGTGAATTAATCTGGTGAATACAGGAGCCAACTCCTAATTTTCAAAAGGTTATCAGCAGGGTTTGTTGCATACTCTGGGAGTCAGTCTTTAAACTGTTATTTATTCTAAGAGAGGATGTTTTGATTTGAAAAGGGGAGAGCCACATGGAATAAAGTTCTCTCCTAGAAAAGATGGTGCAAAAAGTGTATGTCCTTTAAGATGGACAAAATGAAATCTAGCATTAGCAACAAAACAAGATGTAAAGGCTTTTATGATTTTGTCTTTGCACCCTTTTTATTTAATTAGTGTTCTTTTAAATGGGCTTCCCTGGTTGCTCAGTGGTAAAGAATTCACTAGCAATGCAGAAGATGCATGCAGGAGACATGGGTTCGATCCCTGGGTCAGGAAGATCCCCTAGAGAAGGAAAGGGAAACCCACTCCAGTATTTCTGCCTAGAAAATTCCATGAAGAGAAGAGCCTGGCAGGCTACAGTCCATAGGGTCACAAAAGAGTCTAACATGACTTAGCAACTAAAGAACAACAATAACAAAGAATACTTTAATTAGTATTCATAGCACATAGGGCTTCCCTGGTGGCTCAGATGGTAAAACGTCTGCCTGCAAAGCGGGAGACCCAGGTTCAATACCCAAGTCAGTAAGGTACCCCTGGAGAAGGAAATGGCAACCCACTCTAGTACTCTTGCCTGGAAAATTTCATGGACGGAGGAGCCAGAGTGGCTACAGTCCTTGGGGTCACAAAGAGTCGGACACAACTGAGAGACTTCCCTTTCCATAGCACATAGCACCTGCAGAAACCTGCTAATGTTTTCTCAGTTGTATGTTCTTTCAGTTGTATATTCTTTCAGACTGGGTCCTTCACCAATTTCTTTGCAAGTTATAGCCCATATTTTTCATTTGATTATCAATTAGTAGTTGTGGTAGTAGTAGTGTTTCTGGTGTAGTGTATTTAAATAATTCTCATGACGTTTATTTTTTGGGGCTCCAAAATCACTGCTGATGGTGATTGCAGCCATGAAATTAAAAGACACTTACTCCTTGGAAGGAAGGTTATAGCCAACCTAGATAGCATATTTAAAAGCAGAGACATTACTTTGCCAACAAAAGTCCATCTAGTCAAGGCTTTGGTTTTTCCAGTGGTCATGTATGGATGTGAGAGTTGGACGGTGAAGAAAGCTGAGCGCTGCAGAATTGATGCTTTTGAACTGTGGTGTTGGAGAAGACTCTTGAGAGTCCCTTGGACTGCAAGGAGATCCAACCAGTCCATCCTAAAGGAGATCAATCCTGGGTGTTCATTGGAAGGACTGATGTTGAAGCTGAAACTCCAATACTTTGGCCACCTCATGCAAAGAGTTGACTCATTGGAAAAGACCCTAATGCTGGGAAGGATTGGGGGCAGGAGGAGAAGGGGACGACAGAGGATGAGATGGTTGGATGGCATCACTGACTCGATGGACATGGGTTTGGGTGGACTCCGGGAGTTGGTGATGGACAGGGAGGCCTGGCGTGCTGCAATTCATGGGGTCGCAAAGAGTCGAACATGACTGAGCGACTGAACTGAACATGACATTTCTAGTTATCTTTCTCATAGTCAATCTGAATATATCTGTCCAGACCTCCTGCTGCTTTGATGTAGTTTGGGCTCATTCTTTTTGAATCCTTCTCATCTTCTCTGTCTTTTGTTACAGCTGCATTTTGAGAGCTGAGACTTGTTTATCCATTATTTCTCCGTGGCTCAGTGATGCAGAGATAGAGAAGACAGAGCTCAGTGGCAGTGGGGTATAGAGGTCAGTGGCAGTGGGACACAGCTCTAGCTGAAAGGTCTGCATTCAACTTTCTGTTTTGAGACATTTTCGTTTGTTTGTTTTTAATGTTCTTCTGTTTTTTCTTGTTTTCTTTTTTTTAATTTTTTTAAAATTTTATTTTGTTGTTCTTTGAGATCATTTTGTATGTCCTATACCAGAGGCTACTCCACTCAGCCAAGGGTATATGCTGTTTGGGGACTTAGCTAATCTTTCCCCCACCTATCAGAGTGTCTTGGATTATGGGAAGCTTGGATGGCATTCCCTGCCCTGGTGTGTTCCTCTTTTTTCTGCTGAGGACACAGCATATGTTAAGATCCCTTCTTTCAGCGACATTTTTTACATTCCTCAGGGCAACTCCAATTAACTCGTTGGTCATCTTCTCTCCAGTTTAAAAAATAATCCTCAGATTTTTCTTGACTTTTATACTGTTCTGATGCCCTTGGTCAGTTTGTGGTGTGGAGACAGGGTCAGAAGCTCTGACAGGATGGACATTCAGACTTGACTTAAGAATTTCTTGCTTTGACTACCACATAAACTGTATCTGTTTATGTTACAAGTCTGTTCCCCTCTCACTGGTTGTTATTGGTGAGTTTTGGGAAGGTCCTAACAAATTAGTTTTCCCTTGTTTCATTAGGGAGAGAATGCTGGTTTGTCTGTGATACTGCTTCCCCCTCATCTCGACCCTAAACTCTAAAGCAGTTTTAAGATGAAGAGCCAGAGTCATTCTTGGGAGTTGAAATGATGTTCAGGTGAGCTAAGGTTGTCTTCTCTGGAAACCAGAGAAAAAGTAAGCAGTGAATAATTATAATTATAAATTTGGTGAGTATTCAAGTTGAATTTAGGTGTTAGTAGTTATTTAAAATCTTCTAAATTTTAAGTTTGTTATTTCAAAGTAGAAATTATAGTTTAATTAATATGCAAGCTTTCATCTTCAGGAAAAAGATATATATTTGAATGGGAAGCACATGTTTGCATAGTTTTAAATCTTGCTTTCTCTCAGTTGTCAGAAGTGAGTCTAATCATTTACTTACGAAACTACGGTCAGCCACCACCTTGTGGAAAACACCTGAATTGCAAAAAAAAATTGTAAATAAACCTTAAAGGATCATTCTCACCCTTGGCTGACTGTAGAATCACATGATGAGATTTTTTAAAGTACTGTTTTACTTGGATCCTAACACCTTAAATTCTGATTTAATTGATCTAAGGTTCTTATCCATTGCTTCTAACTGTATTATTTTTGGAAGTCTCCAAGATGATTCTGAAGTGGTGCCCACCTGCCTCCTTTTGCTTTTTCTTCTCTCCTTCCTTCCTACCGCATTATCTTCAACCCCTGTGCATATCTCAGTTCCTCAGGTTCTCTTTCTAACCAGGTCCACCTAAAATAGTTGAAGTTCAAGAGCCCTCATCAATAGAAGCTCCTATTCTCTTCCAACTTATTGGTCTACTCAGAAGCATCTGCATGTAAATGAAAACACTAGGGAAAATGCCTTATCCTATTCCCCAGTTAATAATTTCTAATGGCGATTTTAGCTGGTACAGAGTACTCCATGCCACATAAGATAAGGGCCTTTTCACCTACTGGTTTGTCTGATCTTTTTTCTAAATTGCTTCCTAAACACTGTTCTGTTGTTTTTTTAATGTCTCCTTAGATTTGTTCTTGATGCAAGAATTTCCAACAAAGAGTCATAACTAATGAGGCCATCTGAACAGTCCTATGGTTAAAAGAAAATATAAAACCTTACTGTTTGAATGAAAATGGAAACACAACGACCCAAAACCTATGGGACACTGTAAAAGCAGTGCTAAGGGGAAGGTTCATAGCAATACAGGCTTACCTCAAGAAACAAGAAAAAAGTCAAATAAATAACCTAACTCTACACCTAAAGCAACTAGGGAAGGAAGAAATGAAGAACCCCAGGGTTAGTAGAAGGAAAGAAATCTTAAAAATTAGGGCAGAAATAAATGCAAAAGAAACAAAGGAGACCATAGCAAAAATCAACAAAGCTAAAAGCTGTTTTTTTGAGAAGATAAATAAAATTGACAAACCGTTAGCCAGACTCATCAAGAAACAAAGGGAGAAGAATCAAATCAACAAAATTAGAAATGAAAATGGAGAGATCACAACAGACTACACAGAAATACAAAGGATCCTAAGAGACTACTACCAACAGCTATATGCCAATAAAATTGACAATTTGGAAGAAATGGACAAATTCTTAGAAAAGTATAACTTTCCAAAACTGAACCAGGAAGAAATAGAAGATCTTAACAGACCCATCCCAAGCACAGAAATCGAAACTGTAATCAGAAATCTTCCAGCAAACAAAAGCCCAGGACCAAATGGCTTCACAGCTAAATTCTACCAAAAATTTAGAGAAGAGCTTAACACCTATCCTAATCAAACTCTTCCAGAAAATTGCAGAAGAAGTTAAACTTCCAAACTCATTCTATGAGGCCACCTTCACCCTAATTCCAAAATCAAAGATGCCACAAAAAAAGAAAACTACAGGCCAATATCACTGATGAACTTAGATGCAAAAATCCTTAACAAAATTCTAGCAAACAGAATCCAACAACATATTAAAAAGGTCATACATCATGACCAAGTGGGCTTTATCCCAGGGATGCAAGGATTCTTTAATATCCGCAAATCAATCAATGTAATACACCACATTAACAAATTGAAAGATAAAAACCATATGATTATCTCAATAGATGCAGAAAAAGCCTTTGACAAAATTCAACATCCATTTATGATAAAAACCCTCCAGAAAGCAGGAATAGAAGGAACATACCTCAACATAATAAAAGCTATATATGACAAACCCACAGCAAACATTATCCTCAATGGTGAAAAATTGAAAGCATTTCCCCTAATGTCAGGAACAAGGCAAGGGTGCCCAGTCTCACCACTACTATTCAACATAGTTTTGGAAGTTTTGGCCACAGCAATCAGAGCAGAAAAAGAGATAAAAGGAAGCCAGATTGGAAAAGAAGAAGTAAAACTCTCACTGTTTGCAGATGACATGATCCACTACATAGAAAACCCTAAAGATTCTACCAGAAAATTACTAGAGCTAATGGATGAATATAGTAAAGTTGCAAGATATAAAATTAACACACAGAAATCCCTTGCATTCCTATACACTAACAATGAGAAAACAGAAAGAGAAATTAAGGAAACAATACCATTCACTATTGCAACGAAAAGAATAAAATACTTAGGAATCTATCTACCTAAAGAAGCAAAAGACCTATATATAGAAAATATAAAACACTGATGAGAGAAATCAAAGAGGACACAAATATATGGAGAAATATACCGTGTTCATGGATCAGAAGAATCAATATAGTGAAAATGAGTATACTACCCAAAGCAATCCATAGATTCAATGCAGTCCTTATCAAGCTACCAATGGTATTTTTCACAGAACTAGAACAAATAATTTCACAATTTGTATGGAAATATAAAAAACCTCGAATAGCCAAAGCAATCTTGAGAAAGAAGAATGAAACTGGAGAAATCAACCTGCCTGACTTCAGGCTATACTACAAAGCTACAGTCATCGAGACAGTGTGGTATTGGCACAAAGACAGAACTGTAGATCAATGGAACAAAATAGAAAGCCCAGAGATAAATCCACGCACCTATGGACACCTTATCTTCGACAAAGGAGGCCAGAATATACAATGGAGAAAAGACAATCTCTTTAACAAGGGGTGCTGGGAAAACTTGTCAACCATTTGTAAAAGAATGAAACTAGAACACTTTCTAACACCATACACAAAAACAAACTCAAAATGGATTAAAGATCTAAACGTAAGACTAGAAACTATAAAACTCTTAGAGGAAAACATAGGCAAAACACACTCTGACATAAATCACAGCAGGATCCTCTATGACCCACCTCCCAGAATATTGGAAATAAAAGCAAAAATAAACAAATGGGACCTAATTAAAATTAAAAGCTTCTGCACAACAAAAGAAACTATAAGCAAGGTGAAAAGACAGCCTTCAGAATGGGAGAAAATAATAGCAAACGAAGCAATAGACAAACAATTAATCTCAAAAATATACAAGCAACTCCTGCAGCTCAATTCCAGAAAAATAGATGACCCGATCAAAAAATGAGCCAAAGAACTAAAAAGACATTTCTCCAAAGAAGACATACAGATGGCTAACAAACACATGAAAAGATACTCAACATCACTCATTATTAGAGAAATGCAAATCAAAACTACAATGAGGTACCATTTCACGCCCATCAGAATGGCTGCTATCCAAAAGTCTACAAGCAATAAATGCTGGAGAGGGTGTGGAGAAAGGGGAACCCTCTTACGCTGTTGGTGGGAATGCAAACTAGTACAGCCACTATGGAGAGCAGTGTGGAGATTCCTTAAAAAACTGGAAATAGAACTGCTATATGACCCAGCAATCTCACTGCTGGGCATATACACTGAGGAAACCAGAATTGAAAGACACACGTGTACCCCAATGTTCATCGCAGCACTGTTTATAATAGCCAGGACATGGAAGCAACCTAGATTTCCAACAGCAGACAAATGGATGAGGAAGCTGTGGTACACATACACAATGGAATATTACTTGGCCATTAAAGAGAATACATTTGAATCATTTCTGTTGAGATGGATGAAACTGGAGCCCATTATACAGAGTGAAGTAAGCCAGAAAGAAAAACACCAATACAGTATATTAATGCATACATATGGAATTTGAAAGATGGTAACGATAACCCTATATGAGAGACAGAGAAAGAGACACAGATGCATAGAACAGTCTTATGGACTCTGTGGGAGAAGGTGAGGGTGGGATGATCTGAGAGAATAGCATTGAAACATGTATATTATTATATGTGAAACAGAACGCCAGTCCAGGTTCGATGCATGAGACAAGTGCTCAGAGCTGGTGCAATGGGATGACCCAGAGGGATGGGATGGTGAGGGAGGTGACAGGGGGGTTCAGGATGGTGAACACAGGTAAACCCATGGCTGATTCATGTCAATGTATGGCAAAAACCACTAGAATATTGTAAAGTAATTAGCCTCCAACTAAAATAAATAAATTAATTAAAAAAAAAAACCCTTACTGTTTTACTCAGCATTTTTCTAGATTGTTAGCAGAATCTCTTTCCCAGAGTATAATTAAGACTACAGTTTTTAAAAACCTATTTAGTTTAGAGGGCTTCCCAGGTGGCGCAGAGGTAAAGAATCCACACTCATGCATGCATTTAGTTTAGGATTGATGTGTATACACTACTATATTTAAATAGATAACCAATAAGGACCTACTGTATAGTACAGGGAACTCTGCTCAATATTCTGTAATAACCTAAATGGGAGAAGAATTTGAAAAATAGATACATTTGTATGTTTAACTGAATCATTCGGCTGAACACCTGAAACTAATACAACATTGTTAGTCAACTATGCAGTATAAAACTATAAAATACAAACAAAATATTTCATATTTTAACTATAAAACAAATTTTAAAAATAAATAATGAAAAACCTATTTAACAGATAATAAATGCACTTCTAGATATTTCCCTTAGTTTCATACCTTGAGATTATGCCTATGTGCTGAAAGCAATGCATGCCCAGTGAAATCATGAGGCAAGCATGCTGAAGTCCTTTTCCCCTCCCCTCTATAACAGCACTGAGCATTTATAGGATTTTCCCTGTCAGATATTTTACATCTTGATTAGTATTTTCAGGATGAGTGAAGAAGTCATAACATTTACCTAGGCCAGAAAAGTCATGTAAAAATTGCTTTATACCCAAGAATATAGCAACACAGGCACCTCTATTTTTTAGAACAATGTTTCATTCAATAGCATCATCATTGGTCATTCCTAATTGAGACCTTAATATTATACCTTGTATGACACTCACTCACCATGTTTTATCTAGCATGTTTCCTCAAACAGTAGCTGTGGGTTTGTGACTGCAGAGCTGTTGGAGAGGAGAATTCAGCTGTGCTTTCCCTTCTCTCCTCGACTTTCTTGCTGTTCCCTGGGAGAGGGGTTCACACTTCATTTTCCTTATTCATCCTCCCCTTTAGTCACAGGACTAAAAGGCAAAGGGTCTGTGCACAGCAGACATCTGCTCCCATCATCTGAACCCATCCTTCTCTCTTTTTCTTCTTTCTTACCTTCTTTCCCCTTTGCCTGAGCATCAGCACCAGCAATGAATTGCCCAGCAGACAACATAAGCTCAGAGATCAGCAAAGCCAGGACACCAAAGAAATGAGTAAAATACCATTAAAAGTAGAATTTTATTTTTTAAAAGTTTGGAAGGGAATTGTGGAGGAAATCAGGTGCTTTTTTTCCTATTATTTTAAGAGCTACTATAATTTTTTTCTTTATTACTTCTGTGGGGCACCATACCCTTTTTAAGTTTTGGTCCCTGAATGATGTGCATTGGCAGGAATGGTTCAGGAAAAGGAGAGAGAAAAGGGACAAGCATCACCTGGAAAAGAATCCTGAGAGGACACACATTTGACCATGGCCTTGAGCCATAGGATGGGGTTAGAGCCAGAGGAAGCAAATTTTGGTTGGTCTATTTTCCGACCACTTTGCTTTCCTCTGCTCTAAATACAGAGGGGGCAAAATGGGAGGAGTCCCACCCCTTGGCATTGATCTTCTGACAGCATTACTGCTATTGCCCATGTCACTGCTATTGCCCAGAACACAGAGAAACATATGGTCCCTCTGAATTCGCATTCAGAAGAATTCTCCAGTTGATGACAAAACCATCATGAAGAGCAGATACTCTGAGGTTAGTGCACTGGTAGCTTTCAAATCATTAACAATAATGACAATGCTAATAATGTCAGTGTGGGGAAAAAAGGGAGGCAAAGAATGACCATGTGTATGCAGTGCAGCCTGTAAGGTGATTACAAAAATGCCCAAAGGCATTAACCTACAGGATATGTCCCAAATTGTCTCAACCCCCATAATATTACATTCACTCCCTTTTATACACCACATATAAGGCAGAAGTCCTTTAGATCTAATATCTGCCTTCCTTCACCTAAAAATGCTTGAGAGCAGACCCTATAGAGAATAAGAAAACAGTGGCCCAAAAAAAGGCAAATAAGTTGCCCAAGTGGCTTACTTAGCTATCTATTGCATAGCAGCTTAAAACAACTAATGCTTTAAAACAAGCTGGTGCCTTAAAACTTTAACTCATTGTCTCTGCAGTCTCTATGGGCCAGGAATCATACTGGGGACAGTAGAAATTTTTTTTTTCTGCTCTATAATGTCTGGGGCCTCACATGGAAGACTTGAAAGCTGAGGACTGGATTCATATATGGGCCAGCTCACTCAAATCTCTGGAAGTTGATTTTGGTCATTTACTGGGGCTGTTGTTTGGGACACTTATGTGTGGCCTCTCTGTGTGGCCTGGACTTCTTTACTTTATGTCCTTACCTCAGAGGCCATGTAAAACTACATCTACCATATTCTATTCATTAAAACAACTATAAATGTTCATCCAGGTTCATGGGAAGAAAACATAGACTACTACTTCTCAAAGATCAACGTCAGGGTCACATTAAAGAAGGGCACTTGGAACAGAGTATATATTGACCATCTTACAAAAACAATCTCCCACAGTGACCAACTGTCAAAAGGCTGATTGGACACCTCTCTCAGATTGGCTGCACAAAAACCCCTGCCTTTTTACAATACCAGCTTCCCCACTGGAGGGAGACACATTTGTTCTATGGATGTCTGTGTACCCAGAAGCATAATCTCTCAGCTGGAGTTGGATGGAGAAGGTGGTATTGCTTGAGCCTTGTCTTCCTTTGACTTGCTGGTTATCTGAGCTCCCAGCCATTGCTTTCAGGGAAATATGCATGACAGAACCCTGAGCAGATGAGGCTCAGAAGAATGAGCACCAGCATAATCATCTAAATAAGTTTGCCTTCCTTACCTTAGTGTTTTGCAGAGGGGACATCCTTAATCTTGTTTCCAGCTGTTTCTGTATTTCTATGCTGCCTATCACCTTTTAGACCCAGATGCGATATGAATTATTCATTTGATTTGGGGCAGGTGCACCCATTTCCTCCCAGGACCCCAGGGGCAAGCATAGGAAATTAATTCACAACGTCTGTAGCTGAAGTCACTTGCAATTTCCACACCAAGGCAAAAATAAACTGAAGATATGGGACTTGAGAAAGCTCAAAGGTGTTGAGAATAGTCATTAGCAATTCTTCATTGCTCTAGAGAGACAAAAAATGGATACTGATTTCTGCATGATAGGTTCATGTTAGCTATCAAGAAACGACTTCTCCATCCCAAAGGTGACAAGAGAGAGTGACTGAGAAGTGTCACAGAAGCTCATCCCTGGAAATCATGAGACAATGGTACAGAACTGCCTGGACACAGGGGGATGGACTGGTTGACTTCTGAGGTTCTCCCTATCCTGACTCTTCTGTTATTCACTGAGTACCACTCCAGGTAATGAATTGGAGCTCATATCTTGAAGAATAGAGTAGGGGTCTCTTTCCCCTGGGCATTTTATGAGACTGATGGGCACACATTACAGATGAGTATTGACTGCAACCCTGACTGTAGCCAGCCCTCACTGCTCTGGGTTTCTCGAGAGCTATTTGGTTATGATGTGCTATCATCAGAAATGTCATTCATACTGCCATATTTATCATTTTAGAGCTGGCTTCCTCTTATTATAAAACTTTAAAATATTCTCTAGCAGTCCTGACCCTTTAAACATGTCCTTATCCATGGGAAATTTGTGGATAGGGAAGATTATTCTTGAGTATAAGAGATAAATAACTGTAGACAGTTAGATCTTTGTGAGGAGAGAAAGTAACTTTCAGATGGTCTCCTTTGAGTTCTGAAAGTCCCTCTGAGTTTCCACAGGTCCCTCAGGTGCAGGAAAGGACAGAAAGTGGATGGACCTCAGCACTAATTAGAGTGATTTCTGTTTCTCAGTTTTACACTCTGAATGAGGAGATCCTCATTAAAAAGAAACCAACAAACACAAACCTAACTCCCTTGACAGAAGGCAAAGTGAAGGCTGAAAGAGAGCCATTTCTTACCTATAAAATATTAAAAGGGTTTTACATTAAGGGAATTACCTAGGAACTTCAAAACCCTAACTCCATCACATTTCCTTCTAGAAAAGTCACCTTCACATTGAATGTTTCAACTGTAACTCATGCAATTTTTCCGTGAGTCAAAAGCCATTGTTTGTTGGGGAACTATGGAAACAGAAGGTTTACAAGGTGCTAAATTGCCTTTCCAGAATTACCTTGGTAGGAAGACTCTTTTTTACATTTTTTCTCTTTGCATCCATTTTTGTTATTTCCATAAGTGCTTTACCTAGACTCTTGGGACAGTTAGGGACCTGGCTGAATCGATTCTTTTCACACTTCAGTGTGAAAGGAGACATGCCATAAAATACCTGGATTCTCTTCTTCGCTTCCATTTTATTTGATAACTATTTGGCTTTAGCAACTCCTACTGATTGATAAGTGTGAGAGCTATAAGAAAGCCATGTAACTATAATTCTAAATGGATATGGTTATTTATGGCATGAAACTTAACAAATGCATCTGCTACTAGGAATATTTGACTTGTAAAATTTCTAGGAAAAAAATGTCCTCTTAATACTTAGGGTTGCTTCTTTTTTGGTTAAGATTCTTTTGTGGTCATCTTTTGGATGATAACTGATATGATGATTAATTATTGCAGTCATTCTGATTAACAGACTGTTGTGGTGATGGTGAGACAGGAGCACTCAACATCATTTAACTTTTCAGGTGAAAATAATAAAGAGCCATCACTGGTAAATTTCTATTATATGCCAAGCATCTTATTTACATATTTTATGATTTAATCCTCATGATCAAACCCTTTATTTAATAGGTGGAGAAACTGAGACCACGTGTCCAATGGCTCACAGCTGGTAATGAAAGGCTTGGATTTGGACCTGTCTTTGGTCCATGTTCTTTGTGACCCTACAGGACTAGGTGCCCCTCTAGATGCCATTGAAGGTACATGTGGTTAGAAATCTGCATCTTTTTCTTTTAAAAGTAGATTCAGAGCATTCTTTAAGCTTTTCTTGGTAATTCTGAGCTGTTGTTGAGGATTCCAAGTTGTTTAAAGATTCAAAAGTGAATACTTAAGGACTATTAGAATTTGTGAGAAAGTTATCTCTGTGTCAGTTGACACTGTGCTATGCTTAGTCGCTCAGTCATGTCAGACTCTTTGCAAACCCATGGACTGTAACCCACCAGGCTCCTCTGTCCATGGGGATTCTCCAGGCGAGAATACTGGAGTGGGTTGCCATGCCCTCCTCCGGGGAATCTTCCCAACCCAGGTATCAAACCCAGGTCTCCTGCTTTGCAGGTGGACTTTTTACCATCTGAGCCACCAGGGAAGCCCTAAGTTAGATATTTTCAGTGTGTATGACTCTTTCTTTTAAGTGACTTTTCTGCCCTCTCTCTCACCAGGAACTCTCACTTCTAGTTTGGGGAGATAAATCACCACATGTGTTATGATTAGGTGCAAAGTAAGAGCAAATAGATTCCAAGTGAGGACAACTGAGCACTAACATATGAGCACTAGGACAGCTATATTAGCCTTTCAATACTTTTGTTTCCTTTTGTTTTTGTTATTTTTTAATTTATCTATTTTTTTTACTTTACAATATTGTATTGGTTTTGCCATACATTGACATGAATCTGCCATGGGTGTACATGTGTTCCCCTTCCAGAACCCCCCTCCCACCTCCCTCCCCATCCCCTCCCTCTGGGTCATCCCAGTGCACCAGCCCTGAGCACCCTGTATCATGCATCGAAACTGGACTGGTGATTCATTTCACATATGATAAATTACATGCTTCAGTGCCATTCTCCCCTATCATCCTGCCCTCGCCCTTTTCCATAGAGTCCAAAATACTGTTCTATACATCTGTGTCTCTTTTGCTGTCTTGCATACAGGGTTATCTTTACCGATTTACTAAATTCCATATATATGTGTTAGTATTCTGTATTGGTGTTTTTCTTTCTGGCTTACTTCACTCTGTATTTTCCTTTTGGATCCTCAACTGCATTTCAGATCACTGGTTATAAGGAAAGTGACTTTGAATTAAGAATATTTCACCATAATTGCTATGACTGCCGTTATTACAACTACAAGAACCCTTCTTATATGTTGTTAAATATTGAGATGCTGCCTAACACTCTTTAAAGTAATGTTGGTTTGAAAAAATCAAAAGGCCTTTGTTACCTGGTACACTAATTTATACAATGCTCCATTGCAAGAATACCTAAATAGTAATAGGATTCCATGGTTTGTGATAAATTATATCAATTTTTATTGGTATTGTGCAATGATTAAGTCATTGATCTATCAAATATTAATTGAAGACCTACTCAGTACCAGGTACTGTTTCCCTGATGGCTCATATGGTAAAAAATCTGCCTGCAATGCAGGAGACCCATGTTAGATCCCTAGATTGGGAAGATCCCCTGGAGAAGGGAATGGCTATCTGCTCCAATATTCTTGCCTGGAGAATCCCATGGACAGAGGAGCCTGGAGGGCTACATGCGGTCCAAGGAGTCACAAAGAGTCAGGCAGGATTGAACGACTAACACTTACACTTTCATTTCAGTGCCGGGTACTGTTTTACAGACTGAAAATATTGTAATGAATAAAAAACAGTACCAGTCTTCACAGAACTTATATTCTCTACAAGTTTTCTGTTTGAATGGCCATCTTAAAATATGATCATATCCATCATCACATGCGACCTTCAGAAAAACTCTTGGGACTCAGCAGGGTAGGTATAAATCATCCCATTTCACAGATGAAGAGAATTCCCTGAATTCTTCCCTTTCTGGACCCAGGAAGGACTGGACTTGGTGAACTTTGTAAGGAGAGGGGAAATAAATGGGGCTGAGTGTGTGAGAGATCTAGCACAGGCGTGTGAACACCTGGGGGAGTTTATAGCTGTGAAGCCCACAGTCCCTGAGCTGGGCTGGATACGGTTTTTAACCTGCTTTGGAGTGTCTCTGTTCTTGTTCCCCTGTCATATTCTCTCTGGCTTCTCATCACTGCAGGAACATGTAGTGAATACCAAGGAAGGTTCTGCTGGGCCTGGCGGGGCCCTTCCTCCCCCGGCTATGACCTGTGGCATGTGGGGTGCATCTATGGGCACATCTTAGTGGGAGCATCTGTCCCCATGCATGAAGGCATCCCATGAGAGCAGAGCAGTGACACATCTGCCTACAAGAAAGGACGTGTTCATCACAAACAGGACATTACAACTCTGCAGAGACTCACCAGAAAAGCATTTACTGCAGGACGCAAATTACACAGGTTCCTCATCCAGCAGCATTTCTTAGGTACTCAGATGCCCATTAATTCCCCAGCAGGGGAGGTGTGCAGTCAGGAGCGTGGAGGAGCATCAAGCTGCTGCAGTTACTTACCCTTCAACTCTCAACCTCCATGCTTGAGGACTCTAGGAGGGACTCTCCCTAGCAGAGATAGACTGCAGAGTAATTGCCTTCAGGTAATTTCTAGGGGCAGAAACATGCAGAGAAGCTAAAGAAATCCCAGGGAAATTCCCCCATGCGCCCCCCAGCTCCACAGAAGCCAGCGATGTTTCACCTGCTTAGGCCCACAAACCTTTGATTCCCGCCACCCACCCTCACCCAGGGCACATCGTTTTCTCCAGGGAATGTTCCGAAATATCCATCCACTGAAATAAATCATACTTTATTTTTATGGCTCCTCATTATCTCAAATAAGAGTGACTCTGCTATAAAACTTTCCTGTTAGAAAAATTAAAGCTGAAATTGAGGATATTACGGATGAAGTCAGATCTTTGATTTTATCCACAGATCACATGGAGTGAAGATGAAATAAATTTATAGAGCACATTAGACATCTGAAAGGACAGTCATCCTCATTATTTAATTAGATTGTTGTTTTTCAGTTGTGAAGTCGTGTCTAACTCTATGTGACCCCATGGACTGCAGCACACCAGACTTTTTTGTCCTTCACTATCTCCTGGAGTTTGCTCAAACTCACATCCATTGAATCAGTGAGGATATCCAACCATCTCATCCTCTGTCACCCCCTTCTCCTCTTGCCCTCAATCTTTCCCAGCATCAGGGTCTTTTCTAATGAGTCGGCTAGTCTTTAATGATAAAGGATATTCCTTTATAATCATTTTTTTATAATGATTATAAATGACTGGGCATCTTACCATTCAAACGTTTATCTGAAACATTCAATCATGTGTTAATACAAAAGCACTACACTCAGTCTTTCCTTCAGCAATCCAGAGCAAGGAGTCAATGACATTATGGCCACCTGTAGATTAAGAGCCTGAGGGCCCAAGATGGTCGATGATACACACAGGGACACAGGCTGGCTGGTCTCAAGATGTCCTGTGTCCTGGCCTACAGTATAGTGGATACACCACTGACCTGCTCCCCTTCACCACCAGCTGCTGCCTAGATTTCTGCTGCCTAGAAATTCCCTTAGGTGCAAAGCCAACAAAAACAAAACATAAATTAATTTAATCCAAAGTCCTTTCTTTGACCCATAAGAAATGTCATAAAGGTGGCCAGCTCAGTAATTCTGGTGGTGATGAGAGCAGCAGTCTGTGGAAGGCTTGGTGCTTGCTGACTGGAAACGTGGTGACAAACTTCTACCAAATGGAAGGGCCCTTAGACACCATTTACATCAACCCTGTGACTCAGACTCTGAGAAAGAATTTTCAGGAAAGAAGTCTAACCAGTTGAAGGGTGAACAGAGAAAAGGGAAGGATGAATAGATGAATTTTATGTTTGAAACTCTTTTGGATTTGCTCTTTAGATCGAGAAATCAAGGCTAGCTAATGATATTCCTATTTTAATAAAAGCCAAGTCTTCAAGAGTGGGGTCTCTGGGGACAGCATCAGGCAGTGGCAGGACTAGAGACAGAGGGACTGAAAGTCTGTATTACTGCAAACCACCTCATAAGCCTGTTTTTCCACTATCACACAGACCTCATTGGTTCTAATTCCTTGAAAAGTGGGAGGGGAAGAAACACCCCCAAACCATCTGGCTCATTCTTTTGTGGGAAAATATACGCACTTAAAGGGGAAACATTATTTGCCCAGTCTGATGCTTTTGGTGCTCCCCCACAACTATTTGACCTGAATATATTAAATATTGTAATGTTTTGTTACATGTCCCAGGGCAAAAAAGAAATCAGGCTATCACTTATTAGCTTTCTGTTCCTGGATCCTTCCACAGTTGATTCGACCGTGCAGAAGATAGTGGGGAAATCCAAAGGTAAAGGTTAAACTCTGTTTTATTATGTTTACAGGATTTAAAGGGTAAGTCAGGAAGTGCTTACATAACAGCAAGTGAAAGTGGTGGATTAGTAACCAGAGCGGGACTTGAAAGCGGCCTTAATCCTCCGAATCTCCAGGGGTGAAAGGTCAACCTCTAACACCAGGTTGTGTAAAGAAAGGAGAAGGCACAAGCTTCTGTTTCATCGTGGCCCTGCTAATCCACTGAGGAAATGAGCAGCTGGGGGTCTGAAGAGAGGTGCCGCCTCCTCCCAGGGAAGCCACCTGTGAATTCCGCGGAGAGGGTGTAATTAAAGTCAGCAGGGCCTGTGCAGGGGGCAGACCGGACAGACAGACGTGTGGCCCGGCTGCAGCAGTGGAAGTGGGGGCTTCCTCAAGCTCGGAGGAGTCAACTGTGCTGGGCCCCCTGCCAAAAGCTGTGAAGGGACCCAGCTTTTCCCTGACAGGCTCACATCAACCTGAAAAGTGGGCTGGTAGACCAATGACAACCGCACACACATACAGACACACACACACACACACATATGAACGTGCATGCATGCCCTCTGCCTATTCGTAATTCTGTGAGGATTTACTGGACATACTAAAAGAGCCAGCTGCTGAACATGGGCCTCAAAGAAATATTAATAAATCAGTTCTTCCTCACCTTCCCTCTTGCTCACTTGCTCTCCTCTGTTGCTCATCCAAAATGGGAAGAAAAAACTTTTCTTACTCATGAATATAGGATTTAAATAGATACTCTAAAATTGTAGTCAGCCTTCTCCCCTAGGATTTTAAACACTTTGGGAAATAATTGCCTGTAATAGACTGAAGTATGTTTATCTAGCTCTCCATTCTTCTGACTGTCTACCTATATATCCATCTAACTGCCTCCTGCTTATCAATTGAGTGTGTGCTTAACATATCTTAAGCCACAAAAGTAACCCAGAAGGCAAGTATGACATCACATGGACATAAGCACTTTTTATGAGAAGCTTAAGATTAGGGACAGCAAAATCCCCAGGTGCAGATTCCTTTTCTCCTCTGTCCGTTTTGGTAGCCATTTCAGGTCGAGAAAAGTCAAGTCACCTTTCTGATCCCCAGCCCCTCACTTTGCCCAAAAAAATATCTTTCCCTAAACTTCCCATTGAGCCACAGCACGTTACATGGAATGTTTAAAGTCCACAACTTAGTCTACATCTTTCTTCCATGCATGCATGGACAAATCGGAACTTCGGATACAATCAATTTGTGGAAGAAAGTTCCAACGCATTTCAGCACAAAGCTAAAAAAGCTTTTAGAGTAGCCGTTCCATATTTATTCTGAGCTGGCCTTTATTAAATCACTGGTGAAAAATACGGAGATTCGTCTCAGCCGTAGTTTCATCATCTTAAAACAGCAGAGGCATTTATCTTTTGAAATTGCAGGAGTCGGGCGCTGTGCAGACTGATGGCTCAGAGGTGTTCTTGGCATTAGTATCTGATTGTCTCGCCTAAGGTGTTTATGACGCGTACAGCTGCTAATAGGTTAGGCTGTTCATTTTTTATAGAATTTGTGGTTTAAGCATTATGCTTAGAATATCTAAAATATTTCTTCCCTTCTTTTAAAAAATGGTATCAAACTGTTTAATGTGAAATGTGAAAAATGCTTAGTTGCATATATTTCATTCTCTGCCACCTTGTTTTTTTCTTCAGAACCCTCAACACGTTGCTTGGTGTTTCAGAGCCTGGCTCATTCCCACCAACTATTCTCTTCATTAAGTCAAATTTAATAACCTAAGCACATTTGGAAAATGAAGGGGAAGTTTGAATATTTGCTGCCCTTGGGATATGGGTTTAGAAAATAGATGGAACATGGGATTTAGGTTTAGGCACCAGACTGGAAAAAAAAAAAATCATGATGAGCTGATTTGGTTTTCAAAGGGCCAAACTGTGCCTCTTGACGCAACCCTTTGGATAGTCAAATTTAAGGCTAAAATGAATCCCCAACAAAACTCTCAATGCCTGTCACTGCTATACAGCATTACTTTTGTGGGGTAAAGTAGGAAGAGTGGAGGCCTTTAAAAAACTTGAAGTAAAATTAACTGGAAATTCCAGTCACAAGGGAACTTGTTTGGGAGGAAACTCAGTTGAGAAAAGGCAAGTGGATTTGAGGTAAAAATGGCTTTGTCCTATTTAGTTCCCAATTTAAAGCAAACTTTGGGAAAGCACAAGCAGGAAAGCAATGTCTTAGACCTAAAAACTTTCTGCTCACATTTTAAGGCTGTCACAAATGCAAGGAACATGTCAGACAGATTGATATCTAGATCCAAGAAAAAAAGACCAACTGCAGTCCCTCGCCTCACAGATGAGCCAGACGTTGTCATAGAGGAAGATGCTTACATGCACAGATTCCAGGCACTAGGACGGCCCATTCTCTAGGGCCAAAGGCTGCATGTAATTTTTCTCTCTCTTACATAGGAGGAAAAAAGGAGAAATTAGGGGTCAACCCTGTTGTCCTGAGTGATGCCAGGATGGGGGACTCAGGCTGAGGGCCAGCTCTGCTTCTTGCTGGCTGTGTGAACTTGGCTGAGCACTGCACCCTGCTGAGCTCTGTCTGGGAAATGAGGGTGATGGTGGCCTCTCTTGAAGGATTGCTGGGGGAATTGAAAGGGATACTGTGTAGAAGCACTTAACACTGTCTCAAGCACAAAGTCAGAGAAGGCAATGGTACCCCACTCCAGTACTCTTGCCTGGAAAATCCCATGGACGGAGGAGCCTGGTAGGTGGCAGACCATGGGGTCGCTAAGAGTCGGACACGACTGAACGACTTCACTTTCACTTTTCACTTTCATGCATTGGAGAAGGAAATGGCAACCCACTCCAGTGTTCTTGCTTGGAGAATCCCAGGGACGGTGGAGCCTGGTGGGCTGCCGTCTATGGGGTCGCACAGAGTCGGACACGACTGAAGTGACTTAGCAGCAGCAGCAACAGCAAGCACAAAGTAAACCCTCGACAAAGACAGCATTTATTAGCAACTAGTCTGGCAGGCCAGCCATGGTGGTCCATTTACTTTCTAAGGATCAGCTCTAATGACCCAGCAGAAGTCTTAAAGCAGCAGAATCCTGCATTTAAGGAAGGATTGTGCCACCTGCCCACAGAGGCCAACCGCAAACACAGGCGTAAGCTCCCCACAGATGTCAAGTTCATGTTCCTGAAGCTGCCTGTCCCTTTCTGAACAGTTGTGCTTGCCTGGAGCTGGGCACAGGTATCTTTGTGGCATAACCTGTACAGGGTGGAAGGGGTGGAGCTAATTACAGGACTTTGGGGATCAGAGTGGGAACACAGGAGAGTTGACAACTCCCCAGAAATTTAGCAAGCCCAGGTGCTAGCATAACATGTATCTTTCAGAAAAGGTGTCTTGAAAAAGACAACACAAGACACAATTCCCATTTTCATAAAGCAGTTTTCTTCTTTCAGAAAAACAAATTGTACAAAACCATACAATATGCATGGGGCTTCCCTGGTGGCTCAAACAGTATAGAATCTGCCTGCAATGCAGGAGACCCAGGTTCGATCCCTAGGTAGGGAAGATCCCCTGGAGGAGGAAATGGCAACTCACTCCAGTATTCTTGCCTGGAGAATTTCATGGACAGAGGAGCCTGGTGGGCTACATACAGTCCATAGTGTTGCAAAGTCATACATGACTGATCAACTAACACTTTCAAACAACATACATAGGAAATAAAGGTGTATCCTTGTATCCTTTTTAATAAAGACACAATGCACAGAGGCTCTACTTCACTCAGGATACTGAGGGTTGTTGGGTAAATATAAACAATATCCAGTTTCTCCAGGAAAAAATAAATAAGGAAAGATTTTCTCTAAATTAAACTAAGTCCTAACCCAGGAAATAAGTGCTTTCTTATGATATGTGTGACCATGACACCAATCCTCCCTGTATTAGCCCAGTTTCTTTTTCTTTACAAAGAGATTCAGAATAAAACTAAAGTATCTTTGAAGCAAACAGTTCTAACTCCAAAGCCTCACTTTCAAACTGCCAACAGTGATGGTCTGAAGAAAGCCTGAATGACTTGAATTCCTCTTACAGGAGTTATTATACATGATGAGAGATGATTCTGGTATCTGGATCTTTGCATTGCTGGTCAGTGCTAAACACCTTTTACTGCATCATACATTCTTCTGATTAAGCAAGTAACAACAAGAAGAATAAACAAGAAGGCACTGTTTGAAATACTTTGCATGGATGGGCTCACTTCATTCTTGCACAACCTCTGGGGCAGGTACCATCACTCTGTTCATCTAGAAAAGGGCTCTGGCATCCTTTGGGGTCACTGGAGGAGTAACTGGCTGGGGCTCCTGTCCAGAGCCCTAGGTCACTAACAATGGGTGACCCTGGCAAGTTATTTGAGCCCCTTAACTTTAATTTCCTCATCAGATATAAAAAAGACAGAGAGCAAATGACTTCTACTGTCCTTTTGAATTATGAATAGTTACTGCTTTCATAGAACCCCAAAGCCAAGAGCCTATAAAGAGCCAGTGTTTATTTCTCCAATCCAGTCACGTCTTGAATGTCAGGCCTGGGTATCTTATCTCTTGAAGATGTGTTGTTCCAGTGAGTTGGGGGTCCTCAAAAACTAGTTGCATCAGAGAGAAAGCAAAAAAGCAAGAAAAAAAAAAAAAAAGAAAAACCCTGGATGAAGATGGTTGCTTGCCAAATCCAATTTCACCACATGTGGCTCCAGTTACCTCAAGGAGTGTCAAGAAAATTTTAAAGTCAAATTAATTCATTCTCATTTTAAAGTATGAGGGGGAAATGTCATTTTTCTTTCTAAAATGGGATGAAAAAAGTAAATATCTGATCCTCGTTTATCAAAGTGGTATCTGCATGGTTATTAAAGTCTTTTATTTTTACTCTTTCAACATGCTGTTCACTTAAGCTGTTAAAAAAAAAATAAGGCTGTTATGTTTATAATGGCCTAGAAAGAAAATTATATCCAAGAAGCTTTATAGCTCCTAAAGTATGTCATCCTCTCCTATACCACACCCTAACAGTGAGGACAATAATTTACTCATAAAAATTGATAGCTGGCATTTGTATGGAAGTTATTCATCTATTGCATGAGAATTAAAATAAAATTATCTTCTCACCAAAGGAGTTAGTAATCACCTGAGGCTAAGGCTGAGGTTGAGTTCAGAGGAATCTGGGTTCTAAGGATCTTTATTTTCTATGAAATTAGTAACTTCCTTGCACATTAAATAAATTACACACAACCTTAAATACCTATTTTGAAAACACAGACCCACCCCAGAGTTCTAAAAATAGATCTTTCTTCTCAAAAATCAGTCCATTTTGACCACTTTGGCTTTTGTCATTGTCAATAAATGTTTTTCCAAAGACCTGATTGCCTCTTTTCCAGCCGGCAAACTGCCCAGAGACGGTGTTCTTGTAGCTGCAGCCCCTGGGGCTGGACAACTCATACATCAGTCAGAGAGGAAGAGACGAGGGGGAGGGGGAGGAGAGGGTGGTGTGTGTTTGCGGGGGGAGGGGGGGGCGGTGGCGGAGAGAGGGAGGGAGAGAGAGAGAGAGAAAAGAAAGAACCTACAAATAGTTTCTGTTGTCCCGTTTGTCTCTCAGACTCGAAGCCTGTTTCAGAAGAGAATGGGTTTTGATAGAATGTCTTGCCTCTCTGAGTCTGTAACATATCTTTGACTTTGCCAGCACACACTAGGGATCTATCCTATTCTATTATCCACCAGTCTAGTCATCTGTCCTCCTTTCCCCAACCCAACTATGTTCTGATCCTGTGTGTGTGTGTATGTGTGTGTGTGTGTGTGTGTGTGTATCAATCTATACCACATGTATGTGCACATATGTGATGAATAATACTGCAGTTAAAGGTTATAGAGATTCATTCATATACCAAAATGTTCTGTAAGCACATCTTGTTCAAATATCTTCTGAATTCTCAAAATCAGGAAGAGGAAGGGATACTTATGCATATTGCACTAGAGATCATAAATATAAACTCCAGAAGTTATTGTTTATTTCTGGAAAATACTTTAATCAGTGCAGATCTATTGTACAACTTAAATTTACACTTGCATGGTTTTCCCATGATAAAAATTGTTTACGATCATAGACATTTTTTAAAAAAATTCAGGGAAAGACAATAAAGAAAGGAGAAAAAAATATTCCTCAACAGAGAATTTAAAGAAAGTCACTACTAACAGTTTGGTGTGTTTGCTTCTAGTCCTCACACATAGCTTTAATAGTTAAAATCTTAGGTTCTACACAACTTTCTGTCATTGTATTTTTCACTAAAAATAAAATGAAACAACTCTGTTACACGGTCTTTGAAAACCTTGCCTTGAATGCCTGTAAATAATTACATTGAATGGCATATCATAATTTACATATCCCGTTTCTCATTGTTGTGTGCGTCACAGAGCAGTGAGTCTCATCCATCTGCTTAGTGACTGTGAGACCCTGGGGCCAGTTATTTAACTTCCTTGCACTTCAGTCTTCTCATCTATGAAATGGCCACGATAGAGGCACCTTCCACTTGGTGGTGCTGAAAAGAGAATGAGTGAAGGTGTTAAAGAGTGTGCTCTAGTGACTGTGATGATCCTTTCTGTTCATGCGGGCTCTCAGCTCTCTCCATCCACCACATCTGTTCCATGAAGCAGTTCCTTTCCTGACTGTAATACGGTATGGCCATCTCTTTATTTCCCTGTGCAGACAACTGCCCTCCCTGCAAGGGTCCAATGCTTAGAGTTTTCAAACTCTATTGTTTGTTCTCTTGAACTATTCTTAGTTGCACCCAATATTTTGACCTTTTCTCCCTTCAACTCTTTTGAGCTCTTGGAAAGCAGTAGAAAGTCAATAATTTTCCTTATACACCAAAACATACTACCACTACAGCTCAATAATGCACAGGTTAAAAAAAAATAATACACAGGTACCAGGTACAAATTCATACTTATAGATGAATATCGATTTCCCAGGGTTTTGTCATAGATTGATGTCAGAGGATTGACTGAAAGAGGAGGTAGAACATTCCTTTCATCATTTTTCAGGTCTCAAGGATTCAGATGGTCCATGGATGGGTTAGTAAATGGGAAGCGGGCTGAGACAATGACTATTCCAAGATCAGTTAGGGAAGATAAGAGGAGGTCTGAGTCAGAGCTCCCAGGGAAGCTGGTGCCAACATCAGGGCTCTTCTCAGAGACCCACAGAGAGACAGGTGATGACAGAGCCAGTTCCCACTTCAGGCTGCACAGCTGGCACCAGGTGGCTGATTCCTAGGGTGGGAGAGGTAGAAACGGCCCCAGGCAGACTGCATGTCTCTGAAGTGGGCCTTCTGCCAAAAAAGAACTCCATCAACTCCTGACTGTGCAGGACCCTCCTCCAGCTGCAGGCATTTCCAGCCTCAGTTTGGAGGAAATTCATGCTCATTGTTGTTGATTTTATTTATATGTCTTTTATCCCTTTATGTTCATCAGAGGCTCTAATTTTAAGTATTTGCATGGATGTTTACTTCATTTCAATTTATTTATCAGTTCTATTTTTCTGATTTAAAAATTTGAATTCTGACTTCATCTCATTGCCTACTACCTGCTTTCACTGAGGGTAGTTGCGTGCAGGTTTTGGGGTTTTTTGTTGTTGTTGCTTTTTTAAAATTTTGCTACTTTGGACTCCTTCGGTTTGTTTTTTGTCATTGCTGAGTTACTAAGTCATCTCCGACTCTTTGCAACTCCATGGACTGTAGCTTGCCAGTCTTCTCTGTCCATGGGGTTCTCCCTGCAAGAATGTTGGAGTGGGTTTCCATTTCTTTCTCCATTTTTGTCATTAATAATACTTTAAAAGTACATTATTTTTATATGCTGCATTTTAAATAGCACCTTGCACCTGTTAGCTGATTGAATTCTCACAGCAACTATATGATGTAGAAACCTTTGCTATTCCTATTTCCCAGGTGAGTAGATTGGGTTAAGCAATTTGACAATGTCATGCAACCAGCAAATGGCAGAATACCGATCTGAACTCCAGATCTTTCTTTGGAACTCACCCTTAAATCACTCCCTATGGTGCCAACCTACAGGTTGTAAGAGTAATGGCCAGCACCACTTGCGGGCTTACTGTGTGCCTGGCCTTTGTGAGGTGCTTTGCATATGTTGCCTAATTTAAGCCTGAAGTAGAGAATGATATTGTCCCAGTTTCCTGATGAGAACACTAATGCTGGAAATATTCAAATCCTGCCTCTGCTTCGCAGCAGCAGACCTAGAATCTGAATCCAGACGTGTGGACTCCAGAGGGTGCCTCCATAATCATCCTGCAGATCATCTTCATTTTCTTCCTGACTTTTTAAAATGACACAGGCATTAAAACTATGGGTTTATTTGACTCATCTTGAAGGAGAATTGTAAAATTCTAAAGGAAAAACAATAAAAGCTAAATTCTCTATAATGTAAATAGTATAATAGGATCTTGGCAAACAATTCTGGTAAAAGGATCAAAGCAAGGACCAGAGCCTGTCTGCACCTCCACAAGGTTGGGGCTGGCAGTGCACCCCAATAGGAACCTTAGGTTTCCAGACTTTTGGCTCATGCAGACTTGGAACTTTACCCACAAGCTTTGAGATTTGATTGAACTTTAATGGTTCTTTTCTGTTTGGATGCCGGCACCCAGAGAACTCCAGGTCATAGGCATAAAGTCTTGTAAGTCAAATGATGAAGAAATAAGAATTAGAAAACACCAGGTGCTCCCCAGGAGAGCTTCCAGGAGCCCATAAGCTCCCTAGCTCAAGTACCTTGTCATGGCGGAAATGGTTAATGAATAAACTGACTGGACCTGGAGGATGTATAGCTTTAAGGCTCTTATGGCTAAGTCATGTCATAACTCTAAGTATCTTTGGGAAGTGATACAGCAGTAGCCTCCTTTCCCTGTTCCCCCAATCATTAGGAAGGAGAATTAAATTTGTAAAGAGAAATAAAAAACAAAAGGAAAGTGAAGCAAGTCAAAGACAAACATCATATGATTTCACTTATGTTTAGAATCTTAAAAAAAAATACAAATGAAATTATTAATAAGATACAAACAGATTCCCTGAGTTAGAGAATGAATTTATAGTTAGCGGGGGGGCAAGGTGGGGGAGAGGGGTAGATTGGGAGTTTGGGATTGACATGTACACACTGCTATATTTAAAATAAAATGCTTTTCCATGAGAGTGAAAAAAAACAGAGGAAAGCTAGCTTTTCCTGATTACTGAGTGAGGACGTACATTATTTCATTGAATACCTGCTGCAGAGTTAAAAGGAAAATGTTATTATTCCAACTTCACAGTTGAAGGTATTGAGACTTGGAGAAGTGAAGCAGGATCAACAAGAGGTAGCACCTACATAAAATCTTACTTCCATCCAAGTCAGACTAAATCTCCATGCAGACTTCCTGGGAAGACAGGTGACATGTGGCCCCATTCCTCAGACCAGGAGCAGGCCAGTACAACACAAGCAAGCATAAGAGAGTCTAGCCTTGCACTGGGGCCAAAGATAGGGCACCCAGGAGCATGGCAGATGCAACAGATTGAAGCTGTGAGTAGGTCCAGTTAAAACAGTGCAGCAATTTTCCATGTGTGCTGGGACCTGAGTTAAAGGCTAGGGAGATGGAGGGTGGAGCAGAAGTGAGGAAGGAAGCATAAGAAATTGAGACCCTGGGCTGTACCGCCAGGAGCCGGAGAAGAGGCAATGGAACCACTGTCATGAACTCAGGTGCACGTGGTATTACAGAACCTGGACAACCACTCTGAGATTGCGTGTACTGCTCGTGTCACATTTTTTCTTAAGTAAAACGAGCCTGACTTTCAAAAGCAGAGATAATTTTTAAAAAAAAGAGAAAGAAACGAAAATAACCTTTAACCTTGTAGCCCCAAATAGCACCAGTTGACATAGGGGAAAAATGAAATTGCTACACGTGTATGCTTAGGAAATTCAAAGTGTGAGAGAGACAGGAAATTGAATGTCATCTGCCACTTTTTCTGACTCTCAGCTCTCAACCATCACACAATTAACAATGTTTGTTCTTATCTAAATGTATGCATTTATCAGTATCTAAACATCAGAGATCTCTCTATAGATATTTTTACATATTTTGCATAATATATTTATATAGTACATGTATGTAATTCTTTTTCACAAGAAACTATAATACAGCATTCATCTCCACTTGATGTTTTCACTCTACACTTTTTTTGTAGGTCTTTCCACATGAGCATGCACCTCAAATCTCATGTACTTTCAATGGTTGCTTATGTGTTTATCATTTGAATATGATAGCTTTAACAAGTTCCTTATTGACAGTCACTTTGCTTCCACTATTCCCCCTAGATTACAAACAATCCCATAGTGAATAACCTTGTATCACTTCGTTGGTGAATGTTTACATATAGTCAAAAGATAAATTCCTGTAAGTGATCTCAGTCAAAGGGAGCAAGCTCTGGGAGATGCCACCAAACTGTCTTCTAGAAAGGTTAAACCAACATAAATGCCCATCAGTGGTGTATATAAAGCCAACTTCCTCATGTATCATCAAATCCTTTAATAATTGGCCATCTAAGCTACCAAAATTACTGTTGCTTTTAATAAATTATAACAGAAATTATTCCTTCTTTACTGGTGGCTTATTCACAAGCCTCACACATTTTTTTCATTGGATTGTTATTCATTGATTTTTATGAGTTCTTTGTTAATTAAAAAAATGAGACTTTTGTGAAATGTGTAACAAATATTTTTCCTTAGGTTTTTTTTCTGTCTTTTCACTTTCTGTATATAATTTTGCTTACAGATATTTAAAATTTTTAAAGCATCAGCATTGCCATTCTATGCTTTTATGGTTTCTAAATAATGTATCTGCTCTGTAAATGCTTATTGCACTTCTTGAAATCACTGCAGATGGTGACTGCAGCCATGAAATTAAAAGACACTTACTCCTTGGAAGGAAAGTAATGACCAACCTAGATAGCATATTAAAAAGCAGAGACATTACTTTGCCAACAAAGGTCTGTCTAGTCAAGGCTATGGATTTTCCAGTGGTCATGTATGGATGTGAGAGTTGGACAATAAAGAAAAGCTGAGCACAGAAGAATTGATGCTTTTGAACTGTGGTGTTAGAGAAGACTCTTGAGAGTCCCTTGGACTGCAAGGAGATCCAACCAGTCCATCCCTAAAGGAGATCAGTCCTGGGTGTTCATTGGAAGGACTGATGTTGAAGCTGAAACTCCAATACTTTGGCCACCTGATGTGAAGAGCTGACTCATTTGAAAAGACCCTGATGCTGGGAAAGATGGAGGGCAGGAGGAGAAGGGGACGACAGGATGAGATGGTTGGATGGCATCACCAACTCAGTGAACATAGGTTTGGGTGAACTCCGGGAGTTGGTGGTGGACAGGGAGGCCTGGCGTGCTGCAGTTCATGGGGTCGCAAAGAGTCGGACATGACTGAGCAACTGAAATGAACTGAACTGTCTTCCAAAACTTAATGCAACTTTGTGTTTTCATATAATTAAGTCTTTTGTCCAATTGTAATATCTTTTCTAAAGTAGGTAATCCAGGTTATCTTTTTCCATGCAATTGTCCTAAAACTATTAAAAAATATAATCTCTCTTTTTCCTGATTTTAAGTGTTGCTTTATCTTCTATATAGAGCCCACATATATTTGTGTCTGTTTCTGTTCTCTCCATTCTACTCCATTGACTTTTCTTCCTGAAATTATTTTCTTCAGATCTCCAAAGTACATTATTTACTGTGATTGCGTAATATATTTTAATATTTAATAAACCTAGTCTGATCTCATTTTTGTTTTTCCAGAAGTTTTGATGTTTATTTTTCCAGCTAAAAGTCACATAATATGTTTTAGTTAAGATTGCAGTTTAGAGACTAATTTCAAAAAAAAAAAAAGATAGCTTTCTATCAAAGAATTCATTGTGTCTTTTTTCAGAAAGTAACTGTTTGTGAGACCTTTAAACACTTCTGTTCAGGAACTGCACATATGTTAAATTAAGTTTACTTATAGATATTATATCTTTAGTTGCCATTATTAGTGGGATTTTTATTCTACTATAGTTTCTAATTTTTGCTTCTCCACATAAAAATGTGTTGATTTTCATGCATTCATTTGTTAACTAACACCCTATAGGACTGTTTCTTCCACGTTGAATTTTTTTCTAACCTTTAAATTATACATATTTTCTTTTTTTTCACTTATGCATTTTTTTAAATTTATTTTTTTGTTGAAGGATAATTGCTTTACAGTATTTTGTTGTTTCCTGTCAAACCTTGATATGAATCAGCCATAGGTATACATATATCCCCTTCCATTTGAACCTCCCTCCCATCTCTCACCCCATCCCTTCCCTCTAAGTTGATACAGAGCCCCTGTTTGAGTTTCCTGAGTCATACAGCAAATTCCGTTGCCTGTCTATTTTACATTTGGCAATGTAAGTTTCCATGTTACTCTTTCTATACATCTCACCCTCTCCTCCCCTCTCCCCATGTCCATAAGTCTATTCTCTACTTCTGTTTCTCTATTGCTGCCCTGTAAATAAATTCTTCAGTGCCATTATTCTGGATTCTATATATGTGCATTAGAAATATATTTATCTTTCTCTTTCTGACTCACTTCACTCTGTATAATAGGTTCTAGTTTCATCGACCTCATCAGAATTGACTCAAATGTGTTCCTTTTTATGGCTGAGTAATATTTCATTGTATATATGTACCACAACTTCTTTATCCATTCATGTTGATGGACATCTAGGTTGCTTCCATGTTCTAGCTATTGTAAATAGTGCTGCAATGAACAATGACATACATGTGTCTTTTTCAATTTTGGTTTCCTCAAAGTTTATGCCTAGGAGTGGGATTGCTGGGTCATATCGTGGTTTTATTCCTAGTTTTTTAAAGAATCTCCATACCATCTTCCATAGCGGCTGTATCAATTTACATTCCCACCAACAGTATAAGGGTGTTCCCTTTTCTCCACATTCTCCAGCGTTTATTGTTCGTAGATTTTTTTGATGATGGCCGTTCTGACCAGTGTGAGATGATATCTCATTGTGGTTTTGATTGGCATTTCTCTAATAATGAGAGATGTTGAGCATCTTTTCATGTGCTTGTTAGCCATCTGTATGTCTTCTTTGGAGAATGTTTGTTTAGGTCTTTTTCCCACTTTTTGATTGGGTTCCTTGTTTTCCTGGTATTGAGCTACTTGTATATTTTGGGAATTAATCCTTTGTCAGTTGTTTCACTTGTTATTATTATCTCCCATTCTGAGGGCTGTCTTTTCACCTTGCTTATAGTTTCCTTTGCTATGCAAAAGCTTTTAAGTTTAATCAGGTCCCACTTGTTTACTTTTGTTTTTATTTCCATTACTCTACGAGGTGGGTCATAGAGGATCTTGCTTTGACTTATGTCATGGAGTGTTCTGTCTATGTTTTCCTCTAAGAGTTTTATAGTTTCTGGTCTTACATTTAGGTTTAATCCATTTTGAGTTTATCTTTCTGTATGGTGTTAGGAAGTGTTCTAAATTCATTCTTTTACATGCAGCTGTCCAGTTTTCCCAGCACCATTTATTGAAGAGGCTGTCTTTGCCCCATTATATGTTCTTGCCTCCTTTGTCAAAAATAAGGCACCCATAGGTGCGTGGGTTTATTCCTGGGCTTTCTATTTTGTTCCATAGGTCTATATTTCTGTTTTTGTGCTAGTACCATACTATCTTGACTACTGTAACTTTGTAGTATAATCTGAAGTCAGGAAGGTTGATTCCTCCAGCTCCATTCTTCTCTCTCAAGACTGCTTTGACTATTCAGGGTCTTTTGTGTTTTCCATGTGAAGTGTGAAATATTTTGTTCTAGTTCTGTGAAAAATGCCATTGGTAATTTGATAGGGATTGCATTGAACTTGTAGATTACATCTGGTAGTATAGTCACTTTCACAATGTTAATTCTCCCTAACCAGGAATATGAAATATCTCTATCTGTTTATGTCGTCTTTGATTTCTTTCACTAGTGTCTTATAATTTTCTGTGTATAGTTCTTTTGTCTCCTAAGGTAAGTTTTTTCCTAGGTATTATTTTTGTTGCAGTGGGGAATGGGATTGACTCCTAAATTTCTCTTTCTGATTTTTCGTTGCTAGTATATAGAAATGAAAGTGATTTCTGTGTATTGATTTTGTATCCTGCAACTTTGCTAAATTCACTGATTAGCTCTAGTAATTTTCTGATACTATCCTTAGGGTTTTCTATGTACAGTATCATGTCATTTGCAAATAGTGAGAGCTTTACTTCTTCTTTTCTGATCTGGATTCCTTTTATTCTTTTCTTCTCTGATTGCTATAGCTAGGACTTCCACAACTATGTTGAATAATAGTGGTGAAAGTGGATACGCTTGTCTTATTCCTGATCTCAGGGGGAATGCTTTCAGTTTTTCACCATTAAGAATAATATTTGCTGTACGCTTATCATACAGGGCCTCTACTATGTTGAGGTAGGTTCCTTCTATGCCCATTTTTTGAATAGTTTTAGTCATAAATGGGTGCTGAATTTTGTCAAAGGCTTTTTCTTCATCTATTGAGATGATCATGTGGTTTTCACCTTTCAGTTTGTTAATATGGTGTATCACATGGATTGATTTGCATATATTGAAGAATCCTTGCATCCCTGGAATAAACCCAACTTGATCATGGTGTATGAGCTTTTAGATGTGTTGCTGAATTCTGTTTGTTAAAATTTTGTTGAGGATTTTTGCATCTATGTTCATCAGTGATATTGGCCTGTAGTTTTCTTTTTTTGTGTTGTCTTTGTCTGGTTTTGGTATCAGGGTGATGGTGGCCTTGTAGAATGAATTTGGAAGTGTTCCATCTGCTGCAATTTTTTGAAAGAGTTTTAGAAGGAGAGAGGCATTCAGTTCAGCTCAGTTCAGTCACTCAGTCATGTCTGACTCTTTGCAACCCCATGAATCGCAGAACGTCAGGCCTCCCTGTCCATCACCAGCTCCTGGAGTCTACCCAAACCCATGTCCATTGAGTCGGTGATGCCATCCAGCCATCTCATCCTCTGTCGTCCCCTTCTCCTCCTGCCCCCAATCCTTCCCAGCATCAAGGTCTTTTCCAATGAGTCAACTCTTCGCATGAGATGGCCAAAGTATTGGAGTTTCAGCTTCAATATCAGTCCTTCCCGTGAACACCCAGGACTGATCTCCTTTAGGATGCACTAGTTGGATCTTCTTGCAGTCCAAGGGACTCTCAAGAGTCTTCCTCAAAACCACAGTTCAAAAGCATCAATTCTTCTGCGCTCGGCTTTCTTCACCGTCCAACTCTCACATCCATACTTGACTACTGGCAAAACCATAGCCTTGACTAGACAGACCTTTGTTGGCAGAGTAATGTCTCTGCTTTTCAATATGCTATCTAGGTTGGTCATAACCTTCCTTCCAAGGAGTAAGCGTCGTTTAATTTCATGGCTGCAATCACCATCTGCAGTGATTTTGGAGCCCCAAAAAATAAAGTCGGACACTGTTTCCACTGTTTCCCCATCTATTTCCCATGAAGTGATGGGACCAGATGCCATGATCTTAGTTTTCTGAATGTTGAGCTTTAAGCCAACTTTTTCACTCTCCTCTTTCACTTTCATCAAGAGGCTCTTTAGTTCTTTTCGCTTTCTGCCATAAGCGTGGTGTCATCTGCATATCTGAGGCTATTGATAATTCTTCTGGGAATCTTGATTCCAGCTTGTGTTTCTTCCAGCTCAGTGTTCCTCATGATGTACTCTGCATATAAGTTAAATAAGCAGGGTGACAATATACAGCCTTGACGTACTCCTTTTCCTATTTGGAACCAGTCTGTTGTTCCGTGTCCAGTTCTAACTGTTGCTTCCTGACCTGCATACAGGTTTCTCAAGAGACAGGTCAGATGGTCTGGTATTCCCGTCTCTTTCAGAATTTTCCACAGTTTGTTGTGACCCACACAAAGGCTTTGGCATAGTCAATAAAGCAGAAAGAGATGTTTTTCTGGAACTCTCTTGCTTTTTCAGTGATCCAGTGGATATTGGCAACTTGATCTCTGGTTCCTCTACCTTTTCTAAAACCAGCGTGAACATCTGGAAGTTCACAGTTCACATATTGTTGAAGCCTGGCTTGGAGAATTTTGAGCATTACTTTACTAGCATGTGAGATGAGTGCAATTGTGTGGTAGTTTGAGCATTCTTTGGCATTGCCTTTCTTTGGGATTGGAATGAAACTGACCTTTTCCAGTCCCGTGGCCACTGCTGAGTTTTCCATATTTGTTGGCATATTGAGTGCAGCACTTTCACAGCATCATCTTTGAGGATTTGAAATAGCTCAACCGGAATTCCATCACCTCTACTAGCTTTGTTCGTAGTGATGCTTTCTAAGGCCCATTTGACTTCACATTCCAGGATGTCTGGCTCTATGTGAGTGATCACACCATCGTGATTATCTGGGTCATGAAGATCTTTTTTTTAGCTCTTGTCTAAATGTTTGATAGAATTCTCCTATGAAGTTGTCTGGTCCCAGGCTTTTGTTTTTTGGGATATTTTTGATCACAGCTTCAATTTCAGTGTTTGTTATTGGATTATTCATAACTTCTATTCTTCCTAGTTCAGTCTTGGAAGATTGAACTTTTCTAAGAATCTGTCCATTTCTTGCAGATTATCCATTTTATTGCCATATACTTGTTCATAACAGTCTCTTATAATCCTTTGTATTTCTGCATTGTCTGTTATAATCTCTCCTTTTTCATTTCTAATTTTCTTGATTTAATTCTTCCCTCTTTTTTTCCTCATGGGTCTGGCTAAAGGTTTCTCTATTTTATCTTCTCAAAGAACCAGTTTTTAGTTTTGTTTATCTTTAATATTGTTTCTTTCATTTCTTTTTCATTTATTTGCTTGGATGTTTATGATTTCTTTGCTTCTACTAATTTGCGAGGGGGGTGGGGGGTGGTGGGTGGTTGTTCTTTTTCCAGTTGTTTTAAGTGTAAAGTTAGGTTGTCTATTTGATGTTTTTCTTGTTTCCTGAGGTAGGATTGTATTGCTATAAACTTCCCTGATGTTTTTGCTGGATCCCATAGGTTTCTAGAAAAGCATCTATTTCTACTTTGTTGACTATGCCAAAGCTTTTGACTGTGTGGATCACAACAAACTGTGGAAAATTCTGAAAGAGATGGGAATATCAGACCAACTGACCTGCCTCTTGAGAAACCTGTATGCAGGTCAGGAAGCAACAGTTAGAACTGGACATGGAACAACAGTCTGGTCCCAAATAGGAAAAGGAGTAGGTCAAGGCTGTATATTGTCACCCTGCTTATTTAACTTCTATGCAGAGTACATCATGAGAAACGCTGGGCTGGAAGAAACAAAAGCTGGAATCAAGATTGCCGGGAGAAATATCAATAATCTCAGATATGCAGATGACACCACCCTTATGGCAGAAAGCGAAGAAGAACTAAAGAGCCTTTTGATGAAAGTGAAAGAGGAAAATGAAAAAGTTGGCTTAAAGCTCAACATTCAGAAAACTAAGATCATGGCATCTGGTCCCATCACTTCATGGAAAATAGATGGGGAAACAGTGGAAACAGTGGCTGACTTTATTTTTCTGTGCTCCAAAATCACTGCTGATGGTGACTGCAGCCATGAAATTAAAACACACTTACTCCTTGGAAGGAAAGTTATGACCACCCTAGACAGCATATTCAAAAGCAGAGACGTTACTTTGCCAACAAAGGTCCATGTAGTCAAGGCTATGGTTTTTCCAGTAGTCATGTATGGATGTGAGAGTTGGACAGTGAAGAAAGCTGAGTGCTGCAGAATTGATGCTTTTGAACGGTGGTGTTGGAGAAGACTCTTGAGAGTCCACTGGACTGTAAGGTGATCCAACCAGTCCACCCTAAAGGAGATCGGTCCTGGGTGTTCACTGGAAGGACTGATGTTAAAGCTGAAACTCCAATACTTTGACCACCTGATGCGAAGAGCTGACTCATTTGAAAGGACCCTGATGCTGGGAAGGATGGAGGGCAGGAGGAGAAGGGGACGACAGAGGATGAGATGGTTGGATGGCATCACCAACTCAACTGACACAAGTTTGGGTGGACTCTGTGGTTTGGTGATGGATAGGGAGGCCTGGTGAGCTGCGGTTCATGGGGTTGCAAAGAGCCGGACACAATCAAGAGACTGAACTAATAGGTTTCAAGTTGTCGTGTTTTCATTGCCAGTTGTTTCTAGAAATTTTTTGGTTTCCCTTTTGATTTCTTCAGTAACCTGTTGGTTATTTAGAAACATCTTGTTTAATCTCTATGTGTTTATGTTTCTTACAGTTTGTTTTTTTTTCTTGTAATTGTTATCTAGTCTCATAGCGTTGTGATTGGAGAAGATGCTTGACATGATTTCAATTTTCTTAAATTTACTGAGGTTTGATTTGTAGCCCAAGATGTGGTCTATCCTGGAGAATGTTCCATGTTCACTTGAGAAGACAGTATATTCTTTTGCATTTGGATGGAATGTCCTGAAGATATAAATGAGATCCATATCATGTAATGTATAATTTAAGACTTGTGTTTCCTTATTCATTTTCTGTTTTGATGATCTGTCCATTGGTTGTGAGTGAGGCGTTAAAGTCTCGTACTATCACTGTGTTACTGTCAATTTCTTCTTTTATGTCTGTTAGTATTTGTCTTATGTATTGAGGGGCTCCTGTGTTGCATGCCTAGATATTTACAATTGTTATGTCTTCCTCTTGGATTGATCCCTTGGTCATTATATATTGTCCTTCCTTATCTCTTGTAATCTTCATTTTAAGGTCTATTTTGTCTGTTATAAGGATTGCTACTCCAGCTTTCTTTTGCTTCCCATTTGTATGAAATATATTTTTCCATCCTCTCACTTTCAGTTTAAATGTGTCTTTAGATCTGAAGTGGGTTTTAAAGTATAATATATTTTCTGAGTCTATAATTATATTGTCTAAAAATAACAAAGTCACCATTTCCTTTTAAGCATTTATGTCTCCTACTTTTTCTTTTGTCCTGTTATAACAGCTAATACTTCTAGCAAAACATTAAATAGTAATTATGATGATATTGTCTTTGTTTCATTCCTTGTTTTAAAGAACACATTTCTACTAGTCTTCTCTAAATATGATGCTGACTTTTGGTTTGAACACACACACAGAGTTATTTAATTATTTCTGTTTTACTATGACTTTTTTGGTTGATGTTCTCTTAGTTACAAATAAGTATTACATCTTTATTTTATCATATTAAGAATGTGGTCTATCTATTCCTGTTTTTACTGTGTTTTTTTTTTTAATTTCAGGAATAAATATTTGCTTGGTGAAGTTCTTTTTTAATACATGTTGATATTATCAATTTTTGACGTAATAATGTGGTGTATTCCACTGGTAGATATTTGCATTTTGAACTCCCAGGTTGAATCCTTATTGTTGAAGCATATTATTCTTAATTTTTGTGGTCCTGAATACTCTCTTTTGCTGGCCTTTTATTGATTCCCACTTTATGTGCATTCAAATTGATAAGTGAGATTTAGCTACAGTTTGTGTTTGTGCATGAGTATTTGTATGGGTGTGTCTGTAAGTTGTCTTGTCAGTATTTGGTTTAGTTTTATTAGTTGTTTACTTAGCACCACCTTCACAAGCCTTTGACTCCCTTCAGGGGAAAAACTGTGCCTGAATCATCCCTGACCCCTTAGCACCTTGCAGTGCTTAGCATTGAAACGCCACTCAGCACTTGCTCATAGGGTTTACATAGTGGTAGCACTGCCAAATCAAATATCATATTAGTGTAAGTCTGTTCCAAATATGTTATGGAGCATACTGATACTAAACAGTTATTTGTTGCTTATCTGAAATTCAAGTTTAGCTGGATGTCTTATAATTTTATTTGCTAAACCTGGCAACTCTAGTTTTTGGAACAAAGAAAGAAATAATACTGTCAGTACATACTCCAAAATGTTATTGAATGAGACCACAATTCCACTTATCTCTCAGAAGTGCTCCGAAGAGTCAAGCGATGAAAGTTTCCTAGATGACCCCAAAGACTGTAGCCTACCAGGTTCCTCTGTCCATGGGTTTCTCCAGGTAAGAATACTGGAGTGAGTAGCCATTCCCTTCTCCAGGGTATCTTCCCTACCCAAGGATCCAACATGGGTCTCCTGCATTGCAGGAAGATTCTTTACAGTCTGAGTCACCAGGGAAGCCCCTTTTTCTTATACTTTTATTTGCTAAATCTGGAAACTCTAGTTTTTAGAATAAAGAAGGAAATAGTATGGTCAATACCTGCGCCAAAATGATACTGACTGAGACCACAATCCCACTGATCTCTCAGAGGCATCCAAAGAGCCATGTGATGAAGGTTTCCTAGTCCTAGGAGCCTCTGAGGCTGAACTTGGAGGGACTGTTTGTGGGAACTGAAACCAACACCTCTGGATATGTACTATTGGTCTGTCTCATGGTTGGAGTGCTTGCCTGGCTCTGGAAAGCTACTATCATAAAAAGAGGGGGAAAAAAGAGTAGACCACGCTGGCTTTATGGCAATGACTAATGCAATAAAATAGAAAAACAAGTAAATGGGCATGTTTAGTGAACGAAAGTAGTGATTTCTTCTTTTTATTTCTTTCCCTTTGGCACTTGGCTGAGACACCCAGAATAAAGCTCCTAAGCCTTGTCACGCTCACTGGAAACAATAAGCAGACCAACAAAGACTTAAGTGTGGCCATGTAGACATCAAGTCATCCTTAATTAGGCCCAGAGAAAACCATTTGCTGGGCAAGCCCAGCGGAGGCCAAAGCTGGTGGCTGCCCTGCCCTCACTAGCTCCACCCTGGGGAGATGTAGGGGTGCAGCCCCATTTGGCTCCTTTCCCACAAGCTGATGCACCAGTCATCAGAAAGGAGAGGGTTCATTTGGCTGGTATGTGGGTGGAGGCCTGTCACTGGAGGGGATTTCCCAAGCAAGGAAAAATTGGGCGACCTCAGGGATGGGAGAGAAGTAACAATGCTTAAGTTTCCTGTTGGCTGGGCACTTGGTTGTGATAAGTCCTTGATCTCATTTGCTTTGTCTTTTAATCAAAATAATCCACATTTCTTAGCCTTTCATTATGTGTCACTTCCTATTTCTCAGACTCATCCCTCAGTATTATCCCCCTACCCTTGCCAAGTATCATCTGCTCTTTAGAGATTTCTCCCTTCCCAGGAGGCACCACCTTCTCACCCGGACCCTTGAGCATACTTTTGGCTCTGCTTGTAGATCTCTTCAAGTCATTATTGCCTCAGAGAGATGTTCCCAACCCCTCCAGATGCAGTGACATGAATGTACCTCAGTGCTCCAGCAGGGACTGGTTGTGCCTGCAAGCCAGGCCTCAGCACACACTTTGCATTGAAATTGCTATGTATCTGTTTCTTCAACTTCTCTGTGATCTTGTTGAAGGTGAGAACCATGCCCTAGATTTCTGCATACCTCTGGACCAAATCCCTGGTGCAGCAGGGCACCAATAATTAATGTTTTAAAAGTTCAATAAATAATGGTGCAGGCTTTCCCCAAAAGAATAAGAAAGGATGTTCCAGGCCTGGGGAACAATCCCAAACTTAGTGAGCCAGTCTGATATGTGCTTAGTCACTCAGTCATGTCCAATTCTTTGTGACTCCATGAACAGTAGCCCACCAGGCTCTTCTGTCCATGTCCTTTGTCCATGTCCAAAACTACTGGAATGGGTTGCCATTTCCTTCTCCACCAGTCTGACATGGTAGGTACTTTATTCCATATCACTTGACCCATTGTGACTACCTAGAGGGAGCTCAGCCCTGTGTTGGCTGCCATGTGCACCCCCTGACCTTGAAAACATTGCAGTCTATAGTCCAGTAAGGTGCACATCAACATGAGAATATTAAGGTAACCTATTTTTAAAAACTTATAGTGTAATGAATCAACAGAGTTATGAATTGACAAGACCACATTCAGTGAAATAGCTAGAAGTTTTAAAAGGAAAAATAGTTTATTGAAAAGAAAGCCAATTGGGGTTTGAAATCAGGCTCTACTAATTATAAATTGTGTAACTTCAGGCAACTGAGAAAAACTCACTGAACCTCAATTTCCTAATGTATAAAATAGTGCATGATGCTCAGTCACTTCAGTAGTGTCTGACTCTTTGTGACCCTATGGACTGTTGACTGCCAGGCTCCTCTGTCCAACACATTCTCCAGACAAGAATACTAGAATGGGTTGCCATTTCCTCCTCCAGGGGATCTTTCTGACCCAGGGATTGAACCCGTGTCTCTTATGTCTCCTTCATTGGCAGGCAGGTTCTTTACCACTAGCACCATATAAAATAGGGATAATAGTAAAAGACAAGGATTAAATGAGATTATGCCTATAAAGCACTTGATACAGTACCTACTGCATAGCAATATCTCCAAAAATGGCAGCAAATATTATTCTACACTGTGCTCAACCTTAGGATATTTGTGACCAGGCAGATATTTCAATGTTACATAAATGAAGATGTTAGAATATTTAGGTTTTCTTTTTCCCGGTAGTTTTTTTTTAGTGGAGGAACACAGTATGTGCTCAATGAACCACACTCCTTATGATAGTAGAGGATTGTTTTCAGTACTAACTCCTTTCCTCCTGCAAATCAGTAAGACCAGCTTAGTCTGAGTTTTCGAGAAGGCAAAACCAAGGCATTGTATGTCTGGATATATGTTACTGACAGCCAAGTTCAAGTTATCACAGGTCCTGTTTATGCCTCATACTTGCTCATCCACTGTCTTTTTCCTGCTATTCGGAAAGTGAGGGTAAGAGGATGGGGGCAGGGAGGACTAGTTTTCAAAAGAAGATATAAACCTCTGAGCTTTCTAACACTGCTTGCCCCCAAGATGTAGATTTTCCTCACAATTGTACATTTTCTTCTCATATTGTGAAAGAAAGGGTGCTATTCTTCATCTCCCTTCAGGGTAAACATGAGAGAAGCAGCATCCTCTGGGATCCTAGAAGAGAATTCAGCCCCTCAGCATTCCTGGGTGTGGCCATTAACTCCCCCCACTTGAGAGGGGACATCCTGAGTGCTTGCCACTCTTCTTGATACTTCCTTCTTCACTTGTCTGTCTTCTCCAATGGGCTGTGAGCCCATGAGAACAGGGACTATATCTTGTTCATCTTTATTTCCAGTGCCTAACATAGTGCCTAGCACATAGGAAATAATAAATATTTGATCTCTCTCTCTCTCTTTAGTCGCTAAGTTGTGTCCAACTCTTGCGACCCCATGGACTGTAGCCTGCCAGGCCCCTCTGTCCATGGGATTCTCCACGCAAAAATACTGGAATGGGTTGCCATTTCCTTCTCCAGGGGATCTTCCCGACCCAGGAATTGAACCTGGGTCTCCTGCATTGTGGGCAGATTCTTTACCAACTGAGCTATGAGGGAAGCCCAAATAGCCTAATGAAAAAATGAACAGATGAATCAATCTGTGAGTAAATATTATAACATTGCAAGTGTGTTTTCATCAAATTAGATTTTTTTATACCAAATGAAATGAAAATAAGAGAGAACTCTAAAAATGACTTTAAAGTATGATTATGAAAATGTAGCAGGTGGTAGCAGACCACCGATTTTTACTACAGCAACTTAAAAATCTAGATAAATTTTAAAAAATCATGTTTGTAAAGACTAGAGAGTTGTAGAAACAAAGAACTAAATGAACTAAAATTTCAGAGAAAAGACAGTCCTTCTAAGTGAATAGTCACTTTATGATTGTTGGATCTGGCTAAGGGTCAGGCCTAACCAACACAAGGGATTTGTTAGAGGAAAGAGAAATGAGTAAAGCTTTTGAAAGTTGAATAGAGATGACTGGGGCTTCCCAAGTGGCACTAGTGATAAAGAAACCGCTTGCCAATGCAGGAGACATAAGAGAAGTGAGTTTGATCCCTGGATAGGGAAGAGCCCCTGGAGGAGAGCATGGCAACCCACTCCAGTATTCTTGCCTGCAGAATCCGCAGACAAAGGAGCCTGGTGATTTATAGTTCATGGGGTTGCAAAGAGTCGAACATGACTGAAGCGACTTGCAAGCGTGCACACATGGAGCTGGCTTAACAATTTGGAACCTCAGGAGACATTAATGCACAATTGTTTTTTTTCATAGTTAATCTTCAAAATTCAAGGCTATATGAAATGCTACATAAGAAATATCAGCTAGTCTTATAATATTTAGGAGAAATTATCCTGCTTGAAGAGTGTGGCCCACCTCAACCATATGCCTACCCTCCTCCACAAGACATTTGTCAAATTGGGAAGAATCGAATCTTCAAACCTCTTAAGGATGAGTCTAAACTATTTTGAGACTGAGAAGATAGAAAGCCACCAGTCTCTTGAACAAATGCTCAAGAGGAACATGCCCAAGAAATGAAAGGAAACAGAGGTGAATGAGATGAGTCTTACTAAAACTTCAACCCAGTCCCAACCTGTCTTAAGCTCTGATTAGACTGAAGTGGTCAGCTGCTTACAAGTCTGCCTAAAGGTTCATAGGAGGAGAAAGAGAGAATAAAAATAGGTACTGCTGCTGCTGCTGCTGCTAAGTTGCATCAGTCGTGTCTGACTCTGTGCGACCCCCACAGACAACAGCCCACCAGGCTCCTCTGTCCCTGGGATTCTCCAGGCAAGAATATTGGAGTAGGTTGCCATTTTCTTCCCCCAAAATAAGTACTACTGTAGTGAAAACTTTGCAAAACTGATGAGATACCAACCTACAGATTCAGAAGATCTAAGCAATGTAAACACAAAGAAAACCGTACTTACACGCATCAGAGTCAAGTGACTAAAAAGCAGAGACAAAGAAAATTGAAGCATGCAGGGGGGCAGAGAACATGTTACTTTCAAAAATCAACAATAAAACTGAAGGCTAGCAATAAGATACTAATAACATAATATCTTAAAATGCTGAGAGCAAATGCTCCAATCTAGAATTTTCCTCCCCTGAAAAATACTTTTCAGAAATTTAGGTAAAAACAACAACCAATCACGAATCTTGGAAATAATAAGTGCAGTCAACTTAATCAGCAAAACTTCAAGAATAAAGTTTCGATTGAACACAAAGAACAAGCTGTGAAAGGCACGATAGTTCTGAGGACTTAACCCAGATTTAGCACAGGAATATAAAGATACTAAATATTGTAAAGTGAAGCTAAAGATGGGCTTAGTGGGAATTTTATAGTCTTAAATGTATTTATTGAAAAATGATGTGTTTAGTTCAAGAAATTAGAAAAGCGGTAAAACATTAAATAGAAGGAAGACATAAGTAGTGATATGAACAGAAACTAATGGATTAGAAAACACACTAATAAATCAAACACATCAACAAAATCAAAATCTAGTTCTTTTAAATAAGACAAATTTTAGCAAGCCCAGCCAAGCAAGTAGTAGAAAACACAAATAAATAACATTAGGAATTACAAATAAGACAAAATGATGGATATAATAGAGATTTTCTCTTTCTGTATGTATGAAAGTGAAAAAGTGAAAGTGTTAGTCGCTCAGTTGTGTCCAACTCTTTGCAACGCCATGCACTATACCCCATCAGGCTCCTCTGTACATGGAATTCTCCAGGCAAGAATACTGGAGGGGGTTGCCATTCCCTTCTCCAGGGGATATTCCTGATCCAGGTGGTCAAACCTGTGTCTCCAGTATTGCAGGCAGATCTTTATCCTACGAGCCACCATATATACATATATATTAATATATAGTGTGTAACATATATTGTTAATACATGTAAAGAAATATGCATTATGCATATCTTTTTAAAATAAATTTTAAAACTTAAAATGGTAAAGTGTCTGAAAAACATAAAGTACAAAAATTGACTAAGAAGAAAAACTACTTTGGTACACCCATACAATGGAAGACTATTCAGCGCTAAAAAGAAGCTCATTGTTAAGCCATGAAAAAATACACAGGAACGTTAAACGCATATTGCTAAGTGAAAAAGCCAATCTGAGGTGGAGATATTCTGTATGACTGACATATATACGTGACATCCTGGAAAAGGCAAAACTATGGAGACACTTAAAAGATCATTAATTGCAAAGAGTTGTGGAAGGAGGGATGAACCGTCAGAACATGGATTATTTTTAGGAAAGTGAAAATACTCTGTGAGATATTACAGTGATGGATACATGTCATTACATTTGTTCTAACCTTTTGAACGTACTGCTGCTGCTGCTGCTAATTCGCTTCAGTCGTGTCCGACTCTGTGCGACCCTGTAGATGGCAGCCCACCAGGCTCCCCTGTCCCTGGGATTCTCCAGGCAAGAATACTGGAGTGGGTTGCCATTTCCTCCTCCAATGCATGAAAGTGAAAAGTGAGGTCACTCAGTCGTGTCCACTCATAGTGACCCCATGGACTGCAGCCTACCAGGCTCCTCCGTCCATTGGATTTTCCAGGCAAGAGTACTGGAGTGGGGCACCATTGCCTTCTCCGTAGAACGTGCTTCGTGGTATAAACCAAGGACTTCGGATGATTATGATGTGTCAGTGTAGGTTCATCAATTGTAACAAATGTGTCACACTGGGAGGGGTGGTTATTGATAATGAGAGAGGCTATGCATGTGTAGCGACAGGAGGAAATATAGAAAATTTGTAAATCCCACTCAATTTTGCTGTGAACTGAAAAATGCTCTAAAAATAAAGTTGTTTAAAAATTGACTAAGGAAGGACTAGAAAACCTAGATGATTCATAATCATTAAAATAATTGAATCTATAAATATCTATATCTTATAGATTTACAGCTTACACCTGAAAGGTACCAACAGATGATTTTAGATGAGATCTCACCAATCTTTAAAGATCAGATAAGCTATATATTGCATAAGTTGTTTCAGGAAAAAATAAAAAGCAGGAAAATGTCCCCATATTTTATGAGCCCAAATGTGACATCAACACTGGAAAAACATGAGCAAGAAAATACTATTGATCAATCCCACATGTGAACATTCATGCCAAAAAAAAAAAAATCCTAAGGAAAACTAGCATATCAAACCTATCAATTTAAGAACAAAAAAGAGTAAGTAAAGATTATCTCAAAAATGCTAAGATAGTTAGAAAGTCATATATATTCATATGTATCAGCATTGTCCTTTAACAAAATAAGAATAAAAACCTGTAATAATTTTTAAATGAAACAAAAGAGAAACAGTTGTAAACTTCAACAGTCACTGATGATTTTATAAATAATAAAATAAAACTGTTAGAGATTTAGGAACTTCTTTACCTTGATAGATTTAATCACAAGCCTATGGAGAGAGAGATAGAGAGGAAGTGAAAAGGAAACGGAAAAGGGGAGAGAAGAGGGAAGGAAAGGAGAGAAAAGGAAAAAAGAGAAGAAAGCCCTTACAAAACAGCAGCATTTCATTAAAGTCAGGAACAATACAAAGGTTCCTACCATCCATACATAGAATTGTTAACGGGGAAAAAGATAAATATTAATTGCTATAGATTTTTAAACAGATTTATTAAACTGTAAGTGAAATATAATAAATTGCACAGATATAAAGTGTTCAGTTTGCTAAGCTTAAAGCCATCACCACAATAAAAGTAATGAATATACCCATCACTCTTAAAAATTATCGCATGTCCCTTTGTAACCCTCTTTTATACTCCCAGACCCAACATTCAGCCCCATGTAACCACTGATGTGCTTTCTGCCACTACATAGATTATTGCAGTTTCTAGAAATTTGTATAAATGGAATCATGCAACATAAAGTCTTTTTTGTCTGGATTCTTTTATTCATCTTAATGATTTTGAGATTTATCCATGTTTTTGCATGCATGTCTCAAAAGTTTATTTCTATTTCTTGTTGAGCTGTACTCCACCATATGGACATATCACTATTTGTTTATTCATTAATCTTTGGATAGGATAGACATTTGTGTTTTTTCCAGTTTGAGGCTGTTACAACAAAGGCTGCTATGATCTATGTATTAAATATAATCCAAATCAAAATCCCATCAAGCTTATTCTTTAAAAAAAAAAAACATTCTTTAAAAAAATCTAAAATTTACATGGAAATGCAAATGACCTAGAATAACAACATTTAGAAAGAGAAAAGTTGGAGAACTTAATAACTGATCTCAAGATTTATTATAGGTCTACAGTGAAACCTCAAGGCAGTGGCCGAAGTTTACACAAAAAGACAGAGATGAGATTAATGGAACAGAACTGAAAATTCAGAAATAAGTCTCACATTTATAGTATTGATTTTCAACAGTATTGCCAAGGAGAATCTTTTCAACAAATGGTTCTAGAACAATAGGACAAACACGTGCAAAAAATGAAACAAAACAGAAAAAAATCAAAACATAAACTCTTACCTGATGCCAAAAATTAAATCAAAATGGATAAGTTTAAATGAGAGAGGTAAAATTATAAAATAAAACTTAGAGAAGAAAACAGGAAAAAATTTAAAAGCCTTATTTGGATTTGGCAAAAATAATGTTAAGCACAACATTAAAAATATGAACTACAGAAGGAAAAGATCAATATATATGACTTTATCTAACTAAAAACTCCCTTCTTCAAGAGGTAATCAAAACAGCATGGTACTGACACAAAAACAGACATATAGATCAGTGGAATAGAAAAGAGAGCCCAGAAATAGACCCATACACCTATGGTCAATTAATCTTTGACAAAGGAGGCAAGACTCTATAATGGAAAAAAGACATTCTCTTCAGCAAATGGTATTGTGAAAGCAGGACAGCCACATGTAAATCAATGAAATTAGAATACTCCCTCATACTATACACAAAACTAGATGTGAAATGGCTTAAAAATTTAAAAACGAGACATGACACCATAAAACTCCAAGGAGAGAATGTAGGCAAAATATTCTCTGACATAAATCACAGCTGTGCTTTCTGAGGTCACTTCCAATACAATAGAAATAAAAGCAAAAAATTTTAATGGGACCTAATCAAACTTACAAGCTTTTGCACAGCAAAGGAAACCGTAAGCAAAATTAAAGGACAACTTATGGAATGGGAGAAAATATTTGCAAATAATGTGACCAAGAAAGGCTTAATTTCAAAAGTATACAAACAGCTCATACAACTCAACAACAAAAACCCAATCAAAAACTAGGCAGAAGACCTAATCAGAGATTTCTCTTAAGAAGACATATCGATGACCAACAGGCACATAAATAGAAGCTCAACATCACTAAGTATTGGTGGTGGTGGTTTAGTCACTAAGTCGTGTCTGACTCTTACAACCCCACGGACAGTATGTAGCCTGCCATACTTCTCTGTTCATGGGGTTCTCTAGGCAAGAATACTGGAATGGGTTGCCATTTCCTTCTCCAGGGGATCTTCCTGACCCAGGGATTGAACCCAGGTCTCCTGCACTGCAGGTAGTTTCTTTACCAACTGAGCTACCAGGGAAGCTACTGGGAATCACTAAATATTAGAGAAATGCAAATCAAAACTATGGTAGATACCACCTCACTGGTCAGAATGGCCACCATAAAAAACTCTACAAATAATAATTGTTGGAGAGAGTGTGTTGGTGGGACTGTAAATTGGTGTAGCCACTATAGAAAATGTGAGGTTTCCTTAGAAAGCTAAAAATAGATCTACCATATGATCCTGCAGTCCCACTCTTGGCATACATCTGTAAATGACGAAAATGCTAATTCAGAAACATCCATGCACTCCAGTGTTCATAGCATCACTATTTCTGATAACCAAGACATGGGACTCAACCTAAGTGTCCATCAACAGATAAATGGATAAAGAAGATGTGCTATGTATACATACATTGGAATATTACTCAATCATAACAAAGAATGAAAAATCCCATTTGCAGCAACATGGATGGACCTAGAGATTATCATACTGAGTAAGTCAGACAGAGAAAGACAAATATATCACTTATATGTATAATCTAAAAGATAATACAAATGGACTTATTTACAAAATAGAAACAGACTCACAGATATAGAAAACAAACTTATGGTTACCAAAGGGAAAGGGAAGAGGGATAAATTGGGAGTATGGAACTAAGAGATGCACACTACTATATACAAAATAGATAAACAGTGACTTAGTATTGTTACAAACTATCACGAAAAAATTGAAAAAAGAATATGTACATATATAAAATAAGAATACATATGTATAAAATAAGAATATATATATATAACCAAATCACTTGGCTGCATACCTGAAACTAACACAATATCATAAATCAACTATACTTCAACAGAAAATGATTAAAAAATATAAAAAACAAGGCAATAAACAAAAAAAGAGACAAAAGACACTGCTAAGAAAATGAAAAGACAAGCTGCAGACTAGGATAAAATAGTTGGTAAACTATTTGTTAGTCTATCTAACAAAAAGACAAGCTGCAGACTAGGTTAAAATAGTTGGTAAACTATTTGTTAGTTTTCTAACAAAAGACTTTGAATATATAAAGAACTTTTACATACTAATTATAAGAAGACAGACAACCCAATTCTAAAAACTGGGCAAAAGATGTGAACTGACATTTCACCAAATAAAATGTTCAGATGACAAGTACATGAAAAAATATGTAACTTCATAAGGCTAATTAGGGAAATCAAAGTTAAAATTGTAGTAAAATGCTTCTACATACTAATTAGAATGTTTAAAATTAACAAGGCTGAACATAACAAGTGTTGGCAAGGATGCCGAGCAACTAGAACACTCTCATACTGCTAGTGGGAATGAATGGAAAAGTTTACCACTATTTTGAAAAGAGGTTGGCATTTTCCTAGAAAGTTAAACATTTGCTTACCATACATCAGTCATCCCACTCTTTATTTATGAGAAATGGAAACTTTTGTCCACTCAAATATTTATATATGAAAATTATGACAGCTTCATTTGTAATAATCAAACCCTATAAAAATTTGAGAGTAATAAAGTCATTTTTATATTTATAATGTAAATACCTTTAGAAAATCTGAGAAAAGTTTGGAAGCAGGAAGAAAATTCATAAAGATTTTTAATGGAATTTGAGGGGATTACGCTAAGTGAAACAAGTCAAGGAAAGGCTATGATCATATGATCATACCTATGATCACACCATATGATTTCACTTACATGTGAAATATGAAAATCAAACAAAAAGCAAGTTCATAGATACAGAAACAGATTGGTGGTTGCCACAGATGGGGTGTAGGAGATGAGTAAAATGGATGAAGATGGTCAAAAGGCACAAACCTCTAGTTATAAAAAAATAAGTCCTGGGAATATACATACAGCATGATGACTGTAGTTAGTAACACTGTATTGCATATTTGAAAGCTGCTAAAATACTGTTAAAAGTTCTCGTCACAAGGAAAAAAGGATGAAAGATGTGGTGAAGGATGCTAACTAGATTTATTGTGATGATCATCTCTTGATATATACAAATATCAAGCCATTATGTTGTATACATGAAACTAATATAATGTTGTATGTCAATTATAACAATAAAAATCAATTAAAGCGATTTTTATATTGACACACAAAAATCAATATCATTTCTATACACTGAAAATAACAATTAGAAAATATCATGGAAAAAAGATAATATTGTAAATGTTAACAAAACAATAAATTTTTAGGAATAAATCTAAAAGAAGACATTTTCAATAAACTGATAGAGAAAAATTATAAAATATTTTTAGGGGAAATAAAAGATAATCCAAGTAAAGGTATAGATCTCGTTACAAATTTTGAAATGTTAAAAAAGGTAATAATCCTACCCAAATTAGTCTATAAATTCAACATAATTCCATTCAAACACCAATAAGAATTTTTACAGAGTTAAAAAAAATACTAAAATCCACATAAAGGAATAAAAGTTCAAAGTAAGTAGTCAAGTAAAATTTGAAGAACAAGAGGAAAAATTCACCTTTCCAGATATTAAAGCTCATTATAAAACTGTAGTAATTGAAACAGGATGGTGTTGGCTCAAAGATAAATACATAAAGCAATAGAAGAGAGTATATATTTTAGAAAGAGAACTGTTCATAGATAAAAATTTTGTAAATTGACAGAATGGTACAGCAAATCACAGGGTAAAGGAAAGACTATATCATATATGGCTGGGGAAAATCAGATAAAAATTAACTGCAATTCCTATTTCTTTACATTCTGGAAAAGTATATTTGCAATTCATATAATTAACTGATGCTTAGTATACAGATAATTGGTATATCAAATATATAAACAATGCTGCAAGTTAATAATACAATAGTGCCTACCAGAAAAATAAACCCAAACTATGAATAGTCATTTTCACATACAAGAAAGTTTGATCAATATGTCAAATAAATGTTCAATTTCATTAATAATAACAGTTTCACACTAGATGAGCAGAATTTTTTTAAAGTTTCACAATACCAGCATCTGGCAACTTGGGAATTGTCATATGTTACTATTGGGAAGGTAAACTGGTGTAAACCTTATAAGGTACAATTTGGCAGCATCAAGTAATGTTGAAGACACTCCTAGTCTATGATCCAGGACATGAGTCATAGACTGGGAAATTGCATGAGTTATAGATCTTTTAGTGGGAATCAGATTGTCATGTTGCTAACTTTGTATTTTGATTTCTTTCCAACAGTTTTTCTCAGAAAAGAAAAAAAAATACAGAGAAGAAAAAAGACACAAAGGAAAGAGGCAGTGGGGTGAGAAAAAAGAGGAAGGAAACAAAATTTTAAAAAGGAAAAGAATAAAAAGAAAACATTAGGATTTTTCATATAAAAGTACTATAACCTATTGTTTTTTAAACTGCTAGTCTCAGCAGTTAGTGTCAAAAAATAATTTAGTATAGACTAGCATCTTAAAAAAATACTCTTTGGGTTGGTGTTCCTTCATGTTTTTTTACCTTTTATCACACCTAGCAAGAGTATCATTTTGTGAAGTTTTGGTGTCAGATACGTGCATGTGTATGCACTGATTTGCAATGTGAAATATATTTATTACTATGCATTGCAGAGAAAATATATTTGGAATACATAGCTATAAGGAGACACTGTGAGTAATTTTCTCATAGAAAGAATGGTTCCTGTGGTGAACGTGTCTTTCTTTGCAGCACTATGACCCAGGCAGAGGGAGTGCCTAGGCCAATGGGGTGCCATCCACACCATGCTCTTACCCCTTGTGCCAAGTAAATAGTGCTGAACATGCTGAACAATAGGACTGATGAAAGAGCGCTGTGTGTTCAGCAGAGTATAGCCCAGCAACATTTGGAAAGGGAGCAGGTAGCTGTCCAGCTGGAATCAGTGTGGAATGGACACTGTTTGGAGAGTGATGGCAACTGAACATGCCTGCACTAAGGATGTGATCATGGTGGGTCATTTTCTCCTTGATGTTATCCATCCACAGTTTGCTGTCACAGAGAAGAGAAGTGATGAATCCTAACAACAACAACAATGTTTTCCAATTGTGTGGCATTTCCAAAGGTCAAAATGAAGCAACAGAAGACATTCGCCTCATACTTACTCCTAGCTTGTGATATATCTAGACCTGGGAATAGGGCATATCATTCTGTTCTTGACATACAAAGAGTCAGGAGGCTCTCATGATAAGCAATAGGATTGAGACACTGAACCATTAAGTCTGATCTGAGTGTGTAGACATTTTCATTCTGAGAATAAATGCCAAAAAGAGATTAAATTGCCCATTTGTAAAATCTAGAAGAATTTAACCATTCACTCCTTGAGTTCTGAAGTCGTGGTACTTCCCACCAGTGTCACAGGAAAAATAGTGACCCACTTCACCAGCATGAGAGCTTCCCTGATGGCTCAGATGGTAAAGAATCTGCCTGCAATGCGGGAGACCCGGGTTTGATCCCTGGATCTGGAAGATCCCCTGGAGAAGGAAATGGCAACCCACTCCAGCATTTCTGCCTGGAGAATTCCACAAACAGAGGAGCCTGGCGGGCTACAGTTCATGGAGCCACAAAGAGTCAGACACAACTAGGCGACTAACACTTATCAACATGGGCTATGCAAACAGAATCTTACCTAAAAGATGATAAAGAAATGTAATATTTTTAAGAGTCTGGATGAATTCTTGAGCGATAAATCTACCCCTGGTTAATAAGGGGAACTAGAGCTATTTGAGACGCATCCCTAAATTTGTAATACACTCTTTACCTTGATGAGTCTCACTGGGAGAAAAAAAAAAAAACCTGACTTGGTGAACCATGAATGCAAGCTTATGTGATGTTTCTAAGATCCTAATGTCTCACAAGAGAACCTTCAGACCAAGGACACCATGCCACCAAATAGTCAAAACCCATTGCTTTTCTCAAGGTGGAAGAGTGGCTATCTCATCTTTATTCAGCCCTGGCTCCCATAGTACCAAGAACTCTCTTTGCTGCTCTCCTTCCCATTTTCCAGCAAATTCCAAAAGGTCTATCAAGGCCAGATGTGGAAAGAGGTGAGACACAGATGCAAACATAAATTCTTCCCTCTGTGACAGTGATTGCTCAGCCATACATACCCCCACCTATGTAAAATGCACGGTTCACTCATAAAAATTAAGGACACATGGTGTTGACATTGCTCAGGTTCCAGAAACAGAGCTGAGACAGTAGGTGATGTGTATGTGTGTGTGTGCGCGCGCGCATGCACGTGTGTGTGTGACTCGAGTGGTAGGGCTCAAGGAAGGGAGTTGGCTTGCTTCTGTGACTTTATGGAAATTACCTTAATAGAAATTTATTTCATTTCTGGCCAAATAGAGGACAGTAAGAGGAGTAGGGGGAAGTCAAGGAAGGCAGTGATACTGGTCTGGAGTCAGGGAAATGTGAGATCATGCACCAATTCTATCAGAGCTTCATGATTTGAGGTCAATCACTTGACCTCTTCAGACTTCACTTTTCTCCAGTATTAAAGGGTAGGGTGGAAAGGTTCTGACTACCATGGGGCTCCATGATTCAGCCTATGCCTAGCATCAGGAAAAATCAAAAAACAACTTCAAATTCAGTTCAGTTCAGTTTGCAGTGCAAAATCCAGTGTGTGTGTGCCCAATTTGGTAAAATTATTCTCAGCTAGGAGATGCACCATCCACAAAAATTTGAGGTCAAATTTTTCTCAGGTCAGTGTTTCTCACATCTGGTGTCAATGCTCCAGCCTCTTGGTATTATTCCTGCTACCTTGTTTATTTCTTTAGTCCTTGATCCTTAGTCCCTACACTTAGTGTGATTAGCATCTCCTTAACTTGTCCCCTTGCATCTCCAGTGACTCCCCAAAAAGCAGCTCTAACTATCCCAAGACCATGTCTCTTGGAACCCAGAATGTTCCTGATGCCACTTTCTGCCCCATATTCCCTTTATGCCTAATTTGTCTGGTGTTGAGTCAGAAGCAATGCTTTGGGAGAAAACCAACAAAGACCCGCAGAACAGCCCAAGCTTTCATGTTCCATCTCAGTAGCAAAAAGGACTAATCTCTGCTTTTTTATAGGTTAAACTCAATTAGTTGTCACATACCTTTCCCAGACTTTAACTATATGGCAAGAGAAAAACTAAATTGCTTTCGGTAGTTGATATCAAGAAAATTATGTTCTTAGTTCTAAAAAATGATATAGTTATGATCAGTGCGTCTATGATTAACATATTTTTTTTCTTTCTCTGATTAGTCCAAGTGTCATCACCAGCCAGTCAACCATAAAAGCATTACACAATGAAGGTTTGATGATGATGATGATGTCATTTATTGAGCAATTACCAGGTACCCTTACAAGCACTTTACATGTACTAACTTCATTGTCCTCTTCCCAGCCCCATGAAATAGCTACTATTTTTAACCTCGTTTCACAGATGAGTCAAGTTTAGGGTCAGAGAGGTTAAGCAACCTGTTTCAGATCAAACAGCTAATCAATAGTAAAGCTATATTTCTAATACAATGGCTCCAGTTTCTGTCTTTGGTATATTTATTTCCTGCTGGCATGTACCAATTCCTCAAATATTTATTGAGTTCTTACTGTGTGCTAGGTAGGCTCTCACATCATAAAGGATTTTGTCTGGTAAGAGAAATAGAAACGAAGCAACTAATTATATAAATAAGTATTGGAATTATGACTATGATGAGTGCTGTCAAGAAGAAGCTCTGAGTGCTTCTTGGAGACACTATAATGGAGAGAATGGATCTCCACCAGGGGGTCAGGAAGGATGCCCTGAGAAAGTGACTTGTAAGCTGAGGGTTGAAAATAAGAAGGGGGAAGTAAACGTGTACCATGGCAAAGAAGGAGCATGTCCAAAGCAAAGGTTCTGAGTCAGTAACCAGATTAACATTTTGGAAGCCAAAAAGATGAGATGATGGAGTCAAGTGAGAGTAAGTGGAGAGAGCAGGGTGGAATCCCAGACCAGTTGTAGAGATCTTTATGTACCAAAATAAATCTTTGACCCTTTAAGAACTCTTGGTGGTACTACTGGATATTCTCCATCTGCCCCTACAAATGCTCTGTAACTTCCTCACCCTATTCTGCACGCCATGGAGATTGACTTGAATTGGCTATACTAACAAGCTCCCGTATGTTCTGGTTTCAGTTGTGTCAGCCCATGGGAAGCACATGCAGATCAGATGGAGGTGAGGAGGGAGGTCAGGGTATCTGTTCCCCAGCCTGACCACTGTATTTCTCTACATAAGACCATAGATGTTATTTCTCCATCTACTTTATTGCCTCTCTATGGAACCTTTTAAGACATTTTGTTTTACTAATCAATCCCAAGTGAAGTGTGTTTATGCACACTGTGTATCTGTGCTACACACATAAAATAAGAATTTTTTCACATGCTCCCCTCTCCCCAGGAGTGATATCACCCCTACTGAGAAAGCCTGAGGGATGCCCAGAGGATCACTGGTGGTGGCTCCCACTGTCGCGAGACTGGGGGTGCACCACCATCCCTTGTTGGTTTCCCTTACTCCTGTCCACAGCAGTTTTGTAAGTAACTCCTTTATTGAACTCCCCAGTTTACCATTTGAGCCATCTTTTCTTCCTACCAAAATGCTGACTGGTACAAAGCCATTAAAAATCTCTAAGAGAGAGAATGGCACTGCCAGATTTGCACTTAAAATACATTGCTATCATGTGAAGCATGCACTGAAGTAGGGTAAGAGGAGGGGATCAATTCCAAGGCCATTAACATGGTGAGAATGGCAGGCAATGGCATTCTAGTTACTCAAGTAGATTTTTCAAATTTATCCAAATGATCGGTGTCACTACATTAAACTCAAATCAATTCTGTATCAATTTCAATAGTAATGACCTCTAGAAGGAAAAACATGATGAGAGAATTTACCAATTCATATTATCACATAAGCATTTGTGATAAGTAAATTTACTTACATGATAAGCACATAAGTAAAACTTATAAGAGGCTGAGGAAGAAAGCAGGTGAAATTTTCTCCCCTTTTGAGAATCATACCCATTTTTGGTATGAGAAGGGCTTAAGCTCAACTCTGTCTACAAACAGAATCATGGGCTGGATGGATCCTCAAGCTCTTTAAGGCTCAAAGCCAGTTGTATATCCCCTCATAGTCTAAATTTAGGCACTCTAAATTTATATCTTATATAATATCAATCCATAGCCCTGCAGGATTTGTCATTATCTCTCCACTTTAGAGATGGGTAAACGAAGGTTAAAAAAATAGGTAGTAACATTTGTAAAGTGAAACATATATAGATGGTGCTTTTTCTGGTTTAAAAGTCAAACTCATTGTATCTACTAAACAGTATTAAACTCAGCATGATCCTATCCATGGGAAAGATAGTTATCATTAACCAATAAGTCGCATTTCTCATTCCAGTTCCATCTGATTGGAAGTGACAGCCTGGAATGCTGTATTGAGAATTGTGAGACTAGACCAGGCAACCTGGGAAAGATGCTATAACTGGTTAGTGTTGTCTGTCACAGATAAGAGTGGGAAATGGGAGCATATATACTACTTATCCTCCATCTCTCATAGACTTCTGCTATCCACAGAGATACAAAAATCAATAGCTCTTACAGCATGCTTCCCCCCAGCCAGGTTGCTGCTTGCACTGACTGTTCTCAGGGTTTTAAGTCTATCTGTAAATGTGATGTTATACTTTCAAACAGGTTTATTTCTATTATTCCACAACTTGAGCCAATGAGCCCATAAGAATAATGTGTTGGAGCAATTCTCTTTCACTACCTGTCATGCATTCAGCATGTTGATATCTCCAAGTCTCAAGGAGCTATTTTCGCATCATATCACTGAGCCAAGGAGATACGGCCTGAATTTTTAGTGTTTTCCCTACCACCCTACCCTGCATATGTTCTAAGGTCTTTCATGGAATAAAGATTAGAAAGACAAACACTCAAAGCATAGTCACTCAGGAAAGCATCCTAGGATTCTGTTGTTGTTCAGTCACTAAGTCATGTCTGACTCTTTGTGACTCCCTGAACGGCAGCAGGCCAGGCTTCCCTGTCCTTCACTATCTCCCAGAGTTTGCTCAAATTCATGTCCATTGAGTCAATGATGCCATCTAACCATCTCATCCTCTGCCGCCCCCTTTTCCTTTTGCCTTCAATCTTTCCCAGAATCAGAGTCTTTTCCAATGAGTTGGCTCTTCACATCAGGTGGCCAAAGTATTGGAGCTTCAATCATCATCAGTCCTTCCAATGAGTATTCAGGGTTGATTTCCTTTTGGATTAACTGGTTTGATCTCCTTGCTGCCCAAGGGACTCTCAAGAGTCTTCTCCAACACCACAGTTTAAAAGCATCAATTCTTCAGCACTCAGCTCTCTTTATAGTCCAACTCTCACATCCATACATGACTACTGGAAAAACCATAGCTTTGGCTGTATGGGCCTTTGTCAGTAAAGTGATGTTTTTGCTTTATAATATGCTGTCTAGGCTTGTCATTGCTTTCCTTCCAAAGAGCCAGTATCTTTGAATTTCATGGCTGTAGTCACCATCTGCAGTGATTTTGGAGCCCCCCAAATCTGTCACTGCTTCTACCTTTTCCCCTTCTATTTGCCATGAAATGATGGGACCAGATCCCATGATCTTAGTTTTTTGAAAGTTGAGTTTTAAGCCAGCTTTTTCACTCTCCTTTTTTACCCTCATCAAGAGGCTCTAGAGAGTGGTCATGTTTCTTTTTTTTTTTTTCTGGCAAAGGGACATAAAACCACTTATAAAATAGGACAGAAGCACCATAAGTAAGGGTGACAATTGAGAATGAAAATCACGAACATTTAATTCAAGCTAAATATGAACAAGTCTGTTGCATCATGGACTATTCTCTGGTATACCATTTAGTCACTCATCAAATCTATATGGTGGATCCATACAAAGTGCATACAACTGGGGCAACAAGTTATCCACTAAACAGAAAGGAAACAGGAGAAAACATGAAAGCAGTGACAAAACCACAGTGACTTCCTGACCAGTTGAATTACTGCTATCAGAATAAGTGGGACATGTTCACCAGTGGAAGGGACTGTGGCAGGCTGTACTGGTCCCAGAGACTGCACAGAGGGAGTAAGGGCTTCCCTGAGCTCTAAGGAGGGGCAGACACTGAATTTGTTCTGCTAAGACAATGGTGGCACTAGTGGTAATACCCCGTTTGCCAACGCAGGAGCTACAAAAGATGAGCATTTGATCACTGGGTCAGGAAGATCCCCTTGAGGAGGGCCTGGCAATCCACTCAGTATTTTTGCCTGGAGAATCCCATGCACAAATGAGCCTGGTGAGGTGCAGTCCACAGGGGGGCAAAGAGTCGGACATGACTGAAGTGACTTAGCATGCACGCATGCACGCACACAAGACAAATTTACTGCAAAATGCCTTTTAAATTTCAAAATGTATCATGGATGAACCAAACCCATAGTGTTCAACCCATGCCCCAGACATCAGTGCTTAGACTAGCTTCACAATAAAATGAGTACAGTCCAGTACCTACTTGAGAAGCAGTTTTAAATGATGAAATGAGTTAATACAGTGCTTAATACATAGTAAGCATTCAATGTGTGTATGTTAGTCACTCAGTCATGTCCGACTCTGAAACCCCATGGACTGTAGCCCACCAGGCTCCTCTGCTCATGGAGATTCTCCAGGCAAGAATACTGGAGTGGGTTGCCATTCCCTTCCCCAAGGGATCTTCCCCACCCAGGGATCAAACCCCAGTATCCCCAATTGTAGGCAGGTTGTTTGCTGTTTGAGCCACCAGGAAAGCCCCCAAGTGCTCATTAATGTTCGCTTATTATTACTATTATTGTTTCTGGTATAACATGATATTCACAATGACGACTATCCAACTCCTAATGATATTAAAAGTATTGGTACAGCTCAGATTACTAAATGTCTTCTGTCTTCACCTGCATCTTCTTTCTTCCTCACTCCTGCTCTCTGCTGGTTGGTATTACTATCCCCATTCTACAGATAAGAAAAGTGAAACTCAAATAGTTGAAGTAGACTCCAGTCTGGGTCACTCTGCTGCCAAGCCTATTCTATGAATTGATGATGGAAAATCAGGACATGATTAATTTTATGCATCCCCAGCCATGACTCCTAGATGGCAGGAATTTCTCCACACCATTCAGATTTTACCTGGGATAGCCCAAGCAAGATTTAGCTTTACACTCTCCATCTTGGTCTTCTGCATTCTTCCTGCCTTCTCCTCGTCTCTGTCACCTGGTGGTCAGGAGCAGTGGAGCCAACTCTGAGCTCATATCCTGGCTCTGCCTTTTAGCAACTGTGTGAGTTTGGGCAAATGACTGAATGTCTCATTGCCTCGGTTTCCTTATCTCCAAAAGGAATAACAATGATGGTGATGATGATGAAAGCTCCCATCAGTGGTTGTTGGGAGGTGGCTTAGTTGTTCAGGTGTAACCACTCTCCTGGGCTACTTTCTCTGAGGTGAAGATGGGGTAGAGGTGGAGCATGTGGCTCTTCTCTTCTCCAGCTGTGCACCTTTCCCCCTGTATGTATTCTTTTCCTGACTGCCACTTCCCATTTCTTCACCATCTGCCAACCTCAGCCATCCCTGGGGACTGCAGGAGCCCTGCATCCCTCCCACCCAGCTGCTGGCAGCATCTTTTTGAACCCCCTCAGTGTCTTCAATCTCACATACTTTTGGCCTCTGTGGTGCCCTGTCCTGGTCCCATCGTGGCTATCTACCCTCAATGAGGTAGAAAGTCTGAAACAACCACCACAGCAAGCAAACAACAGTTCTCCAGCCTCCTGGATGCACTTCTTATCTGCTTTAGTTTCTTCCCATGATCCTGGAGACTTTTGGTTTCTAGCATTTCCCCTGGTCCTTCTGATTTCATTGTTTTCCTCTCTTCTGGGTTCAACGGTTTTCTCCTCCTCAGAGATGGGTTGAGCCTCATCCCATGTCCTCTCAACCTTCTCTCACTTCTAACTTTGTCTTTTCAAGGTATGAGCACCAGGGACACAGAGCTTGTGGGTTGTCGAGGCACCTTACAGGAGCAGGTTGAGGTCACAATTTCTTACATCCCTATCTCATGAGTAGGGGTGAAGGAAGAAGAAGAATTGGGCAAATGCAGGGTCATGATCATCGCAAATTATTTGGCATATATATTAATTTTAATCTTTAATTTAAATTCTTTAATTTAGATTTTTTGAGTTTTATAGAAATTTTTAGTTAATGTCTCATTTTCCTCACCCTAGTCCCCCATGTACTACTAGCTTTGTAAACATACAAAGTGATTAAAATCATTCTGCTTCAGTTTTCCCACCTGTAAATGGGTATCATACAGTCTCTTCCAACGAGCTCTGAGAGTCAGGTCTAAATGGAGAAATGCATCTGGGAACTTAGCACAGCACCCAGAGCATTACCAGTGCTCCAGAAATGTTACAATTATTATTATATGCAGAAGTGAAACCAGCATAGCTAAGTTCAGCCTCATATTCAGATTATCTTCAAATATCTTCAGAAGACTCCTTTCCAATCTTTGCTCTCTCTTCCTCCTCCAACCTCCCCTCAAGTGTACCTTATCCCAAGAGTGACTCCAGCCACCTAGCAACATGTCACAGAACTAAAATCTCTTCAAATGAAAGTGTTGATGTTTTTAACATTAACCAAAATTGCATATGGCAGTGCCTGCAAGGGTAAACTGAAGCAAAGACTCTCCAACTTTAAACATCACACATTTTAATCCACATCTTTGGAAAAAAATCACCACTAAAATCACTGTGTTGAAAATCCATGGAAAGACCTTATGGTTTGGAGGTGGCTGTGGAGGTTGAGGGTTGCAGGAAGGGGTGGGAAGTGAATCCCAGAGCATCCATCATCTTGGAAACAATAAAGGCAGTTTCAACTATCAGTTTTCAAAGTAACTGTCCTCCAAAGCTGGAGAGAGGCCATCATGGAAGACATTTTCACTTGTCAATCAACTGACGTTTTTCAACTGAGTTAGAATCATCCAACCCCCTGGCTTGACAACTATTGTTTCCCACTATTTCCCCACTGGAAGGGAAGCTTAATTCACATGTTTCTGATTCATTTACACCCAACTCATCACAACGGTATATTGAGAAAGCTGTTGGAGAGTCAGAAAAATTCCATTCCTTCTTTCATTTTCTTGTTCTGCCTCCTCAATCCCCACTTCCCTCACTGTGTGGACCTGGACTCTCCCTTTGGCCAGTCGTAAATCACCTCCACTCCAAATGTTGCAGTTGAATTCCTTGCTCCCAGCTCAGGATATGTCTATGGGCTTGCAATTTGGCAAACACAGGTTCTTTCATCCCTATAAACTGGAAATCCAAACATATCTTTTATAGAAACCCCATACCTATCGACCCCCACTCCTGCTACGCCCTGCCCTGCTGCAACCATCAGGCTGATATGAAATAAAACAGATGTGCTCAGAAAGGCACTGGTCCTCCCCCACCCCACACAGCTCCCTGGAACCCACTGCCAGCTCAGTTACTTCTGCGATGCAGGCCAGCAAATACCAGAGCTGAGGGCTCTTCCATGTGGATCTTGCCAGAAGTCCACTGGATGTCATCTGCAGGGTCAAATGACAAGTGCTAAGAGGTTAAAAAATATTCACCCCCAAAGCTCTTAGAGTAATTGGGATAAGTGGGTCAAAGGTAGAGAGACATAAGAACACATCAAAATGGACATCTTAAAGCCTGCGATTTGTGGCAGTCAGAGCTCATCTACTCAGCAAATATCTTACTTAAAACTAGTTGAGTGTGTATGTCTGTGTTTGGATTTTTCTTTTTAATCCTGTTCTCAAAGACCTGTTAACATATCAGACATGTACCCTTCCAAGAATAAGTTATCAGTTTCATAGCTTGACCATTAAACTGAGAAAAACAAGTCATTTGTAAACCCCATACAATTCATAAGTTCCCAGTTATAATGTTATCCCTGATATCCACTCCAAAGCCCCAGGGACAGCTCAACACAACCAGTTTTTGGTGATCTGGTGATGAAAGATATATTATTGAAATCCAGGAAACCTTGGGAAAAAAATGTAGAGCAAATCTAAATTGAAATGAAATGCAGATTGCTTGGCTGCCAGCAGAATTTTCTTCCTTCCTTCCGTCCTTCCCTTCTTTTTTTTCTCCTAAACTATTCCACATAAATGTCTCAAGGCTTAGGACATGCAATTAAAAGATTTATATGTAGACTGGAAGCAAAACAATTGCATGGTTTTCAGGGTCTGGGGCATATTCGAGATGGATTGGAGAAACGTGTGGAGGACACAGACTGACATATGACCCATTTCCTCTGCCCCACCAGCCGGGCTGTGCTGGGTGCCACTCTCAGAACTCATTTTCCCAAGCTCTCTAAGCCTGTCCTGCCTTCCCATATGACTAGAATTACTCGAATGTCCACCACGTACAGTCGTTGGTGAAAGCTACCTTGTCCTGAGTGGCATTTTTCATTAAGCAACACCATTTGAGGCATGTTTGGGAAAAGAAACCCTATGGGAAAGTCAGATAGCTTAAAAAGACAAAAGAAGCTCTGTCTGGCACAATGATACAGTTATTGTAGGATTTCACACTTTCAGCTCAACTCCCAAGTCCTCTATAAGCCAGACTTATGATTATAGTCCAACTGTCCCTCCTCTGATTCAAACAGGAAGGTCTCCAGATTCAGGAAGGATTTCACTTACAGCCACAGAACTTTTCCTGTGAAAGAGACACCGACTCCTGTCTAAAAGTTATCAAAGAAGACAATATTCGTTAGAATTACCAAACCATCAACAAGACCAACAGTTTCTCTAATAACTGCTTCTCTTTCTCATCTGCCCAAATTAGAATTTCAAAAATATTTGCTCTTTATCCCTGGCCATTCTTTCCCTCAACACCACCTCCACTATCAACAGCTCCCAAGAATTTAGTAATGAAACCCTAGTATGGAGTAGATTCCTTCTGAAAGGAGATGTTATTAACAGAGAAATGTACCCTGACGAGTTCAGTGTCTGCAGAAAGCAAAGTCGGATGTGATTCAGTGGCCATATTTTCAGAACACTCTGTCAATGACAGTTGGAAACATATGTTTATAAATTTCTCATTCCAAAACAAAGACTGACAGTAAACCCAGGGCTTTGATATTTATATAAATTGTTAAGTGGTTCACTGGGGAAAGTACATTTCAATTAGCGTGTCAGTGCTCATCATGGAGGCTTCAAGAAAAGCGTTCTGATTAAGCTGGCTGTTTAGCAATACATCAAAAGTTGGGTCTTACTTAAGTGCTGTTCTCTTCAAGGCCAATGGTGTCACCTGATGCTAGGCAACATTTCTGTGTTTTTATTTAAAATCAAATTAGACATTCAAAATCCTACTTTAACCTACATCAATTCAAAACATCACTCCTTTTCAGTTCAATAAGCATGAACCAAGTAAATGTCAGGCACCAGGCTAAGTGAGGTAAAGAACAGCCTTGAATGAGGCCTAAGAAAGTCCTGGCTTCTCGCTGTCAATTATTGACTACCAAATTAAAAAAAAAAATCTATGTCTCGTTATGAATTCTTTTGTGGGAGAAGAGATGAGCTATGATCAAAACCAAACAAAAATAAATTTTGTCTTTACAAAACTGCAATTCTACATCTTCAAATAAGAGATCTTCTTTCTTGAAACTTCTTCTCATTTGTCTTTTGAGGCTGAGATTATGCCCATAAGCTGTAGATAGATCAACAACTCATCATTCAAAATCGTACTGTTAGTTGTGTTTTTCTCCCTCCTTTTATGTACTCTACTGCCGCCCTTAGGACAGCATTATAAGTTATGAGGTTTTTCAGTTGGACTGTTTTCTTTGACATGTCACTATTTGCATTTTATTAGCTAAGCAGACATTCTTAAGATTGACGGTACAATTTTGTGCAACTCAATCCAAGGGAACATTCCCATCTCTCCCAGTCTGAAGAGTCCGGGAAAGACAAGGACACCAAATTTGTTCTCCTTATCTACCCAATTTAGTAGCTATTTGTCACAGTCAATTAGTCAAGGGTGAAGTAATTACCCATGCCTTGAGTTAGGGAACAAAGTCTGGTTGGCAGCAAAAAAGGAAACAGTCAGTTCATATGGGAAATGCAAGGTGAGTAGGTGCTATGGTTAGAGGACACAGGGCAAGACTACCCCCAAAATATCTCTGACTCATGTCTGAAATTCTGCCATTTATGATTCATCCTTTTGTGTTAAACATTGCTTTCTTTCTGGAGTTGTTTTAAAATATCCACAGTCCAAGAAAGGGTAGCAAAATAAGTCTCTGCTTCAACCAATCTATATTTATTGAGTCTTTTCTGCAAATCAAGTGTGACATTTCAAAAAGTAACAAGATGTAGTCATAGCCTGCAAAGAGTGCTATACAAGAAGTTCTATTTCTGAGAAGTTCCTTTTAATGACTGATCTTGATACCCTACCCCTTTTGGATTGTTCTTCTCATGTCTTCATTTCTTACTCAAGCTTATTTAAAGTAGAGTTTACTTTAAATAGCTCTACACCCATGCATTTAATTGATTCCTCACCTCCAGGCTCCTGCCCTCCCCAAGCCTGTGAATAAGGTCACAAAAGACCTTCCCATCACCAAAGCCAAAGATCATTCTCTTCTGTCCATTTCTTTTGTAACTTCTCTAGCTATGCTGGGCTTAGTTGCTCAGTTGTGTCCGATTCTTTGTGACCCCATGGACTGCAGCCCACCAGGCTCCTCTGTCTATGGGGATTCTCCAGGCAAGAATACCGGAGTGGGTTGCCATGCCATCCTCCAGGGGAATCTTCCCAACCCAGGAATCAAATCCAGGTCTCCCACATTGCAGGTGGGTTTTTTACTAACTGAACAACCAGGGAAGCCCAACCTCTCTAGAGAGGTTGACTTTTTAAAATAACTTTCTTGGAACTCTGCTCTCTTGATTGTTCATACTAACTCCTCTTTCTCTACCTTACTTTTAAATATTGGTAGACTTCAGAGTTCTGTCCTTTGACCTCTTGACTTTATTTTAAACCATGGTTCTCAACCAAGGCCAGTTGTGTCCTCAGGAACATTTTACAACTTTGGAGATATTTTCGGTAGTTATAACTGTGTTGGGGAGATGTTATTGGCATCTAGTGCATAGAGGCCAGGGATGGTAGAGGCCAGTGAAGGGAAACATCCTCCAATGTGCAGGCAAGTCTCCACTCCACCAATCAGGAACAGGAACAATAACAACAACAAAAACCAGTCCCATCCAAAATTGTAGTAATTAGGTTGAGATTTTATACTATCTATGGGTGTTTTATACTCTCTGTGTTCTATACTATACATGGGTGATAAAAATCACACATATGACTTCTATTCCTATGAAGACATTACTCAAATCTTTATTTTTGAATGAGATGGAGAGAACAAAGAAGTCCAAAGCCACACAACCAGTGGATTGTAGTTATGCTTACTTGTGGGTCTCCCAGCACCTGGAAGTGTAAAGGGCTAAAACCTAGTTCATTTCTTTACTTACAAAATGTCATTCGTTTGATGACAGCATCTAGTCTTATAGATTTGAACCCTGGGGATTAGCCTCAACTCTTTCTTTTCCCACAACCAAGTCCTTCTGACCCTACCTTCCAGAGAACTCTCAAATCTGTCCTATCATCACCATCTCCATAACCACTGCCTTAATTCAGGTCCTCCTCATTATCACATGCACTAAAAACGGACTTAGAACTGAACATTTATCTGAAAATTCACACCCCTGAACCTGCCCTTTAAACACCTGCCCGAAAGGCTTTCCTATTCTGCTTTCTCTGTGTCCTCCATTCTTTTATCACCACATCCAATTAATTGTAATAGTGTTTATTGAGGATTGTTCTTTGCGCTCTACATGAATTCTGTATTTATCTCACCTACAAAGCTGGGCTGGAAGAAGCACAAGCTGGAATCAAGATTGCTGGGAGAAATATCAATAACCTCAGATATGCGGATGATACCACCCTTATGGCAGAAAGTGAAGAAGAACTAAAGAGCCTCTTGATGAAAGTGAAAGAGGAGAGTGAAAAAGTTGGCTTAAATCTCAACATTCAGAAATCTAAGATCATGGCATCTGGCCCCATCACTTCATGTCAAATAGATGGGGAAACAGTGGAAACAATGTCAGATTTTATTTTGGGGGACTCCAAAATCACTGCTGATAGTGATTGCAGCCATGAAATTCAACGACGTTCACTCCTTCAGGAAAGTTATGACCAACCTAAACAGCATATTAAAAAAGAGACATTACTTTGTCAACAAAGGTCTGTCTAGTCAAGGCTATGGTTTTTCCAGTGATCATGTATGGATGTGAAAGTTGGACTATAAAGAAAGCTGAGTGCAGAAGAATTGATGCTTTTGAACTGTGGTGTTGGAGAAGACTCTTGAGAGTCCCTTGGACTGCAAGGAGATCCAACAAGTCCATCCTAAAGGAGATCAGTCCTGGGTGTTCATTGGAAGGACTGATGTTGAAGCTGAAACTCCAATACTTTGGCCACCTGATGTGAATTGCTGACTCATTGGAAAAGACCCTGATGCTGGGAAAGATTGAGGGTAGGAGGAATAAAGGACAACAGAGGATGAGATGGTTGGATGGCATCACCGACTCAATGGACATGGGTTTGGGTGAACTCCGGGAGTTAGTGATGGACAGGGAGGGCTGGCGTGCTGCAGTTTACAGGGTTGCAGAGAGTTGGACACGACTGAGCAACTGAAATGAACTGAACTGAACAAGATGGGGATGTTATCCTATCCATTTTACAGGTGCAAAGATGAAACCATGGAAAATTAATTAACTTGATCATGGTCACATAGCTGTAAGTGGCAAAGATTTAAGCCTAAGATTGTTAGGTTCCAAACCAACACTCATAACAATCATATGCTACTGTCTCTTTTGCTTTCATTCTGTGCAGATCCTCTTATAACAGAGAATTAATTGAACATATGATATATAATGGAAGTCTAATTTAACATAGACTAATTTATTATCAGGTATAAGTGGTCTTTGTCCAACCCTTGCATAGTACCTTATTTGTTTAATTCAATTAAAATCAATTCCAAAAATATTTGATGCATGGTAAATAAGTATATGTCAATATATTTATACATTCATATGTCAGTTTAGTTCAGTTCAGTCGCTCAGTCGTGTCCGACTCTTTGCGACCCCATGAATTGCAGCACACCAGGCCTCTCTGTCCATCACCAACTCCCAGAGTCTTCCCAAACCCATGTCCACTGAGTCAGTGATGCCATCCAACCATCTCATCCTCTGTTGTCCCCTTCTCCTGCTCTCAATCCTACCCAGCATTAGGGTCTTTTCCAATGAGTCAACTCTTCGCATGAGGTGGCCAAAGTATTGGAGTTTCAGCTTCAACATCAGTCCTGCCAATGAACACCCAGGATTGATCTCCTTTAGGATGGATTGATTGGATCTCCTTGCAGTCCTAGGGACTCTCAAGAGTCTTCTCCAACACCACCGTTCAAAAGCATCAATTCTGCAGCACTCAGCTTTCTTCACCGTCCAACTCTCACATCCATACATGACCACTGGAAAAACAATAGCCTTGACTAGATGGACTTGTGTTGGCAGAGTAATGTCTCTGCTTTTAAATATGCTATCTAGGTTGGCCATAACCTTCCTTCCAAGGAGTAAGCGTCGTTTAATTTCATGGCTGCAATCACCATCAGCAGTGATTTTGGAGACCAAAAAAATAAAGTCTGACACTGTTTCCACTGTTTCCCCATCTGTTTCCCATGAAGTGATGGGACCAGATGCCATGATCTTAGTTTTCTGAAGGTTGAGCTTTAAGCCAACTTCTTCACTCTCCTCTTTCACTTTCATCAAGAGGCCCTTTAGTTCTTCTTCACTTTCTGCCATAAGGGTAGTGTCATCTGCATATCTGAGGTTATTGATATTTCTCCCAGCAATCTTGATTCCAGCTTGTGTTTCTTCCAGCCCAGAATTTCTCATGATGTATTCTGCATAGAGGTTAAATATGCAGGGTGACAATATACAGCCTTTATGTACTCCTTTTCCTATTTGGAACCAGTCTGTTGTTCCATGTCCAGTTCTAACTGTTTCTTCCTGACCTGCATACAGGTTTCTCAAGAGACAGATCAGATGGTCTGGTATTCCCATCTCTTTCAGAATTTTCCACAGTTTATTGTGATCCAAACAGTCAAAGGCTTTGGCATAGTCAATAAAGCAGAAATAGATGTTTTTCTGGAACTCTCTTGCTTTTTCGATGATCCAGCGGATATTGGCAATTTGATCTCTGGTTCCTCTGCCTTTTCTAAAACCAGCTTGAACATGTATTGCACATTAAATATATTGCTTATGCTTGAGACCAGGGGCTCATAGTCAAGTAAATACTCAGAGAGGTAAAGGCTGGAGTCTAGACCTTGGGTTTTTTAATGTCAATCTAAAATTCTTACCCTAATGGAGAGGCTCCTACATAAAATTCACCAACTTTTCGATTTTCTGAAGATAACTCTATGCTCTACAAAGACAACTCCTGGCCCTCAAGCTTCTTCTTTACAACATGAAAATAATATTTTTTTATACTTTTTTCCCATCTCTCTTAAATCCATCCCATGCAGGCTTCCACTGCCTCGCCACCAGTTCTACATTAGTTAAGGCTATCTTATTAATCCAATAACTTCCATTTTTACTTAACTTTTTGTTGTTGTTCAGTCTCTCAGTTGTGTCCGACTCTGCAACTCCCTGGACTGCAGCATGCCAGGCCTCCCTGTCCTCCACTATCTCCTGGAGTTTGCTCAGACTCATGTGCTTGAGTCGATGATGCCACCCAATCATCTCTTCCTCTGTTGTGCCCTCTTCCTCCTGCCCTCAATCTTTCCCAGCATCAGGGTCTTTTCCAATGAGTCAGCTTTTTGCATCACGTGGCAAAAGTATTGGAGCTTAAGTTTCAACATCAGTTTTTCCTATGAATATTCAGGGTTGATTTCCTTTAGAATTGACTGGTTTGATCTCCTTGCTGTCCAAGGGAGTCTAAAGAGTTTTCTCCAACACCACGGTTCAAAAGCATCAATTCTTCAGCACTCAGCCTTCTTTATGATCTAATTCTCACATCCATACATCACTACTGGAAAAATCATGGCTTTGACTAAACAGACCTTTGTTGAGTATCTGCTTTTTAACTTAGTAATAACATTTGCCCTCAATGTCACATGTCCTAAATGGTAGGGATCCAAAATAGAGGAAAGTTGCATTATTCCCACTAGACTTTATGGAAATTAGAAACAAACTCTTACTGTGTTAAATCACTGAGATTTCAGGTTATGGTAGGCAAGAAAATAACCCTCCAAAAATGTTCACACTCTGGAATATATTTCTTTATATGACAAAAAGAATTTTGTAGATATTGTTAAAGATATGGACTTTATTAAATGGGAAAGGTTTATTTTGAGTTATCTGGAGGAACCCAGTCTGATCACCTGAGACACTAAAACCAAAGAGCTTTTCCCAGGCAGGTCAGTGAGATGCAAAGGGAGAAGGGCTCAACATGCCATTGGCACTTTGAAGGTAAACAAAGGGGACCATGAGTCAAAGAATGCCAGATGCCAGGTCTTCATTTACAGTCAGCTAGAAAGAGAGAGCCTGAGTCTACAACCACAAGGCACATGTTCTACCAACAACATGAATTTAAAAAATGGTTTTTTCGTTAGAGCTTTCCAAAAGAAAAATAGCCTTGCTGGCACCTAAATTTCAATCTAGTGAAACCTAGATCAGACTTCTGACCTGAAGAATAATAAATCTGTGTTTTAACCCGTTAAATTTATGATAATTTATTATGACAGAATAAGAAACTGATATGCAAGGTAATTTTGTTACTGTGACATATCTCAGCCTGTACTGACTAACACAAACATGCAAATTATTGCATTGAAGGACATAATAAACACTCAGTAAACCTTATCTATAACAATTATTTTTGTTATATGGCATAACTCTTTCATGTGAACAGCCTCTCGTAGGAAAAGCACATTGGGTTTCACTGCATAGCAATATTTTCAGATTTTTCAGGATTGAAGTGGCTGTAGGCACTAAAAGTCTCCTGCACTAGCCAAACTCTAATTTTGAGTGGAAAGAAAGTGTAGTTGCGTTTTCAGCCTCATCAACAGAGCTGACAGATTGGGACGAATAATCACTCCCTTCCCACAATAACATGGCTCAATCTATATTACACTCTTTCTATAGTCTCCATCTCACAGCAAGTATCTATAGGACTGATACCTTGAAGATCACAGATAAATGAAAGTGAATAAACAGTAAATAGAGACTGTATAAAAAGTCCTTTTGGACCCTAAATTACTAGGGAGAGAGATTACATATGCTAGGCCTTTTTTCTCAGAAGTGTTTTGGGGAAAATATCCATCCACACTAGAAATAAGTTCTAGACTTCTTCAGGAATGGTGATGGCAGAGGCCAGAGATAATCAGTTTAGGCTACCTGGACTAGTCAACACCTCTCTTATCACCTATGGGCAGGACTGTGGAGGTATGTGGCATCTCACTGGAGTCATATAACCTTTTCCACAAAAACCTTACTTGAATGAATGGAAGGAAGATCCAACCCTGAGGAAGGACTACTGGTCCTGATTTTAGATACCAACTCACTATAGTTAGTGTGCTGGTGAGGAAAACTTTCTGACTTAAGTCAAGGTACTTGGATTCTACTCCTGGCTCTGCCCCTAAGCCCTGTGTCACTTTGTTTTCATAGTCTATCTTTTAATTTTTTTCCTTCTTTTTTTTTTTTTAAAGAAATAGGTGATTGAGAGAACTATTTTTAAAATGTTTATTGAAATATAGTTGATTTACAATGCTGTGTTAGTTTTAGGTATATAGCAAAGTGATTCAATTATATATATGAGATATATGTATAATTTATGTATATATATAAAATTTTAGATGATTTTCCATTATAGGTTATTACAAGATATTGAGTATAGTTCCTTATGCTATACAGTAGGTCCTTGTTGATGATCTATTTTGTATACAGTAGTGTGCATATTTTAATCCCAAACTTCTAATTTATCCCTCCTTTCTCTTCCCCATTTGGTAACCATAAGTTTGTTTTCTATATCTGTGATTCTATTTTTTTTTTTGTAATTTTGTAAAATTTTTTAGATTCCAATATAAGCAATATTATATAATATTTGTCTTTCTTTTACTCACTTCACTTAGTAAGATAATCTCTAGTTCCATCCATGTTGCTGCAAACAGCATTATTTCATTCTTTTTATGGCTGAGCAATATTCCACTGCATATATATACCACACCTTTTTTATCCATCCATTAGTAGATAGACACTTAGGTTGCTTCCATCCATGTACTGATTATTGTAAATAGTGCTGCTATGAAGATGGGGGAGCATGTATTTTTTCAAATTATAGTTTTCTCCAGATATATGCGTAGGAGTGGGATGGCTGGATTACATGATAATAATATTTTTAATTTTTTAAGAAACCTCTATATTGTTCTCCATAGTAGCTGTACCAATTTACATTGCCACCAGCTGTGTAGTAGAGTTCTTTTTTCTCCAGTGGAAGAAAATACAAGCAGTAGAAAGATATGCTGTGTTCTTGGATTGGAGGAATCAATATTGTTAAAATAGCCACACTATCCAAAGCAATCTATAAATTCAATGTAATTCCTATCAAATTACCTATAGGGTTTTTCACAGAACTAGGACAACCTTTTTTAATTTGTATGGAAACAAAAAAGATCCTGAAGAGCAAAAGGCATCTTGAGAAAGAAGAATAGAGCCAGAGGATTCAGGCTCCCTGACTTTAGACTGTACTACAAAGGTAGTCATCAAAACAGTACAGTGCTGGCATAAAAATAGAAATATAGATCAATGGAACAGTATAAAAAACCCAGAAATAAACTCATTTCACTTATGGTTAGTTAATCTATGACAAAGGAAGTTAGAATAAACAATGGAGAAAAGACAATCTCAGTGATAAGTGGTGCTGCGAAAACTGGACAATTACATGTAAAAAAATAAAATTAAAACATTCTCTAACACTATATACAAAAATAAACTCAAAAGTTATTAAAGATTAAATGTAACACCAGATACTATAAAACCCCTAGAGGCACACATAGGCCAAACACTCTTTATCTGTCTCCTAGAGTAGTGGAAATAAAAAATAAAACAAACAGGACCAAGTTAAGCTTAAATGTTTTTGCACATGACAATCCTTCTTACTCTTAAATTAAGAAATCTTAATTTCCTCATCTGTGAAGTGAAAATAATAATAGTTTCTTCCCTATCAGCTGTACTAGCTATTGTGAAGATCCAATGGGAAACCAATGTTTGGAGTTCTATGGTTTGAAGAAAGATAAGAAGGATACTGAAGTAAGTGTTAAGAGAGGGAGGGTCCCAGAAACATTGGACAAAGTAAGAACAAAGACAGATATAATAACGAGACCATCTCCATAGTCCAAGTCTAAGATCTGGAGTGGATCTAATGCTCCCCAAGTTCTTCCCTTCTCTGTTGGCTGATATGGGAGACAGAAATACATATTTTTTAAAAAGACAGATGAGACTTAAAAATTAATAACCAGAGGGAAAGAGCACAGTGATTCATTCCTGCTAAGACGTAAATGGTAGACAGGTACTGATTTCCTAAAATCAACTCTGCATAGCACAGAAGTATCTCAAAAGGTTTATGTATGTAGGGATAGGTGTAGCCACTAAAGATGAGGAGGACCTAAAAAACAAACACTTCTCACTTTTGCATGAGAGTCAATCCTGTGAATATCCAGGGCAAAAACAATTAGATTATGCCAACCACCAACTCCTGATGGGGCCAACTGAATAGATATGTTCTTCCTCTGTCATTCCATCTGTGATCCTCCCCATCAGGGTACTTAAAAAAGTTTAGAGAGCATCCAATTTTGATCCAAGATATTCAAAGTTTTTTACTTCTCTGTGAAAATCTCCAAACCAGCTCTGAATATTCTATGTTATCCCTAATAGGAGCAAAGGTTGCCCTCGAAAAGTAAGCCAGAGTATTTAGAATTCTTCTTTGACTTCATTAACAGTAACTTCTTAGAAAGTGGAAGTGAAAGTCTTTCAGTCATGTCTGACTCTGTATGACTCCATGGACTGCAGCCCACCAGGCTCCTCTGTCCATGGAATTCTCCAGACATGAATACTGGAGTGGGTTGTCATTTCATTCTCCAGGGGATCTTCCCAACTTAGGAATCGAACCCAGGTCTCCTGCATTGCAGGCAAGAGCCACCAGGGGAGCCCTTAGAACTTCTTAGAAACATAAGTTATTTTAGCAAACAAGGTTTTTTGGTCCACTCTAGCTAGTTTTCCAAGCTTTCAACATTACTACCATAACAATAGGGCTTCCCCAGTGGCTCAGCAGTAAAGAATTGGCCTGCAGTGAAGGAGATGCAGGAGTTGCAAGTTCAATTCCTGGGTCAGGAAGATCCCTGGAGGAGGGCATGGCAGCCCATTCCAGTATTCTTGCCTGGAGAATCCCATGGACAGAGGAGCCTGGCAGGGTACAGTCCATAGTTGTGGATGTCCATAGGGTTTCAAAGAGTCAGACATGACTGAGCATGCAAGCTTGCACCATAACAATAAATAATCCCATGGCTTTTCAAACTTCTTCTATGACTATTTATTGAGAATCTATTATACGCTTAGACCTGTGTTTGTGAAAATGAGAGGACTATAAAATGAAAAAAAAATTGTATAATTTCTTTCCCTTGGGTCTCTTGACCTCATCTGGAGAAGCATTAAGTTCTCCACGGAATAACCACAGAGACCACTTTGAACAATGCACCAGGTGAAATGAAGTCAGGTCCAGCTTTAAGCTACCCAGGATGGATACATTTACAAGGCACCTTCTTTTGGATTGATATTAGTAGCAAATTCACGTCTATGTTTCTGTTTTTTTTTTCCTTTTATCTATGTCAGAAGAAGACAAGAAGGAAACATACCAAAATTTAATTAATGTTTCCCCTTGAGTAGGACAATAAGTATGTTTTTTTCTTCTCTTTTCTACTTTTGAGTACTTTCCAAATTGTTTTTAGTATGTAATGGAGAAGACTCTTGAGAGTCCCTTGGACTGCAAGGAGATCCAACCAGTCCATCCTAAAGGAGATCAGTCCTGGTTGTGCATTGGAAGGACTGATGTTGAAGCTGAAACTCCAATACTTTGGCCACCTCATGAGAAGAGTTGACTCATTGGAAAAGACCCTAATGCTGGGAAGGATTGGGGGCAGGAGGAGAAGGGGACGACAGAGGATGAGATGGTTGGATGGCATCACTGACTCGATGGACATGGGTTTGCGTAAACTCCGGGAGTTGGTGATGAACAGGGTGGCCTGGTGTGCTGCAATTCATGGGGTCGCAAAGAGTCTGACACAACTGAGTGACTGAACTGAACTGAACTGAACTCTGCATATAAGTTAAATAAATATGCATATAAGTTAAGTAAATAAATAGGGTGACAATATTCAGCTTTGACCTACTCTTTTCCCAATTTGGAACCAGTCCATTGTTCCATGTCCGGTTCTAACTGTTGCTTCTTGACCGGCATACAGATTTCTCAGGAGGCAGGTAAGGTGGTCTGGTATTCCCATCTTTTTAAGAATTTTCCACAGTTTGTTGTGATCCACACAGTCAAAGGCTTTAGCGTAGTCAATGAAGCAGAAGTAGATGTTCTTCTGGAATTCTCTTGCTTTTCTATGATCCAGCAGATATTGACAATTTGATCTCTGGTTCCCCTGCCTTTTCTAAATTCAGCCTAACATCTGGAAGTTCTCAGTTCACGTGCTGTTGAAGCCTAGCTTGGAGAATTTTGAGCATTACTTTGCCAGCGTGTGAGATGAGTGCAATTGTGTGGTAGTTTGAACATTCTTTGGCATTGCCTTTCTTTGGGACTGGAATGAAAACTGACCTTTTCCAGTCCTCTGGCCACTGATGAGTTTTCCAAATTTGCTGGCATACTGAGTGCTACACTTTCACAGCATCATCTTTCAGGATTTGAAATAGCTCAGCAGGAATTCCATCACCTCCACCAACTTTGTTCATAGTGCTCCTTCCTAAGGCCCACTTGACTTTGCATTCCAGGATGTCTGGCTCTAGGTGAGTGATCACACCATTGTGGTTTTCTGGGTCTTTAAGATCTTTTTTGTATAGTTCTTCTGTGTATTCTTGCCACCTCTTTTGTACTATCTTCTGCTTCTATTAGGTACATATTGTTTCTATCTTTATTGTGCCCATCATTGCATGAAATGTTCCCTTGGTATACTAATTTTCTTAAGAGATCGCTAGTCTTTCCCATTCTATTGTTTTCCTCTATTTCTTTGTATTGATCACTGAGGAAGGCATTCTTATCTCTCCTTGCTATTCTTTAGAACTCTGCATTCAAGGGGATATATCTTTCCTTTTTTTCTTTGCCTTTAGTTTCTCTTCTTTTCTCAACTATTTGTGAGGCCTCCTCAGACAACCATTTTGCCTTTTTGCATTTCTTCTTCCTTGGGGATGGTTTTGATCACCACTTCTTGTGATATTTGTAATGTTACAAACTTCTGTCCATAGATCTTCAGGCACTTTATTGATCATATCTAATCCCTTGAATCTATTTGTCGTTTCCACTGTTTCATCATAAGGGATTTAATTTAGGTCATACTTGAATGGCCTAGAAGTTTTCCCTACTTTCTTCAGCTTGTCTAAATTTTGCAATAAGAAATTCATTATCTGAGCCACAGTCAGCTCCTGGTCTTGTTTTTGCTGACTGTATAGAGCTTCTCCATCTTCAGCTGCAAGGTATATAATCAATCTGATTTTGGTATTGACCATCTGGTGACATCCAAGTTGTCTCTTGTGTTATTGGAAGAAGTTGTTTGCAATGACCAGTGTGTTCTCTTGGCAAAACTCTGTTAACCTTTGCACTGCTTCATTTTGTACTCAAAGGCCAAACTTGCCTGTTACTCCAGGTACCTCTTGACTTCCTACTTTTGCATTCCAGGACTCAATGATGAAAAGGACATCTTTTTTGGTGTTAGTTCTAGAAGGTCTTGTAGGTCTTCATAGAACCATTCAGTTTCAGCTTCTTCAGTATTAGTGGTTGGGGCATAGACTTGGATTACTGTGATACTGAATGGTTTTCCTTGGAAAGAAACAGAGATCATGCTGTCGGTTTTGAGATTGCACCTGAGTACTGCAATTTGGACTCTTTTGTTGACTCTGAGGGTTACTCCACTTCTTCTAAGGGAAGGAATTCTTGCCCACAGTAGTATGTTCAATGGTCATCTGAATTAAATTCACCCATTCCAGTCCATTTAAGTTCACTGATTCCTAAAATGTCAATGTTTACTCTTGCCATTTCCTGTTTGACCACTTGCAATTTACTTTGATTCATGGACTTAACATTCGAAGTTCCTATGCAATACTGTTCTTTGCAGCATCTGACATTACTTCCATCACCAGTCACATCAACAACTGGGTATTTTTTGCTTTGGCTCAGCCTCTTCATTCTTTATGGAGATATTTCTACACTCTTCTCCAGTAGCATATTGGGCACCTATTGACCTGGGGAGTTCATCTTTCAGTATTATATCTTTTTGCCCTTTCATACCATTCATGGGGTTCTCAAGGCAAGAATACTGAAGTGGTTTACCATTCCATTCTCCAGTGTACCACATTTGGTTAGAACTCTCCATCATGACCTATCCATCTTGGGTGGCCTTACACCATATGACTTATAGTTTCACTGAGTTAGACAAGGCTGTGATCCAAGTGATTAGTTTGGTTAGTTTCCTGTGATTGTGGTTTTCATTCTGTCTGCCCTCTGATGAATAAGGCTAAAAGCCATGTGGAAGGTTCCTGATGGGAGGGACTGGCTGTGAGGCAATCTGGGTATTGCTCTGATGTGTGGGGCCATGCTCAGTAAATCTTTAATCCAATTTTCTGTTGATGGGTAGGACTATGTTCCCTGCCTGTATTTTGGCATGAGGTCAAACAACAGTAGGGGTAATGGCAATAATGGTGACCTCCTTCAAAAGGACTTATGCCAAGACTGTTGTATTCAGTGCCCCTAACCCCATATCAGGCCACTGTCAACCCACGCTTCCACTGGAAACTCCTGAACACTCACAGGCAAGTCTGGCTCAGTATCTTGTGAGGTCACTGCTCCTTTCTCCTGGGTGCTGGTGTGCACAAGGTATTGTTTGTGCCCTCCAAGAGTCTATTTCCCCAATCCTGTGAAAGTTTTATAATCAAATCCCACTGGCCTTCAAAATCAAATTCCCTGGGGGTCCTCAGTCCCTTTGATGAAACCCCAGGTTGGGAAATCTGTTGTGGGCCCTAGAAGCTTCATAACAGTACAAAAACTTCTTTGGTATAATTGTTCTCCAGTTTTTGGGTTGTCTGCTCAGTGGCTCTATGGTGGGGCTCACATGCTGCACATCCCAGGTCTGCTGCAGCCAGAGCCCCTGTCCCCATGGCAGGCCACTACTGACATGTGACTCCACAGGAGACACTCAAACACTCAAAAGCAGGTCTTGTTGAGTGTCTTGTGGGGTCCCTGAGTCCTGGTGCACACAAGTTTCACACAAGGTTGTTTGAGCCCTTCTAGCATCTCTGACTGCTATGGGGTTAGATTCTAAATGAGATTTTGCCCCTCCTACCACCCATCCTATCAACTTTCCATTACATCAGTTCAGTTCAGTTCAGTCACTCAGTCATGTCCGACTCTTTGCAATACCAGGCCTCCCTGTCCATCACCAGCTTTTGGAGTTTACCCAAACCCATGCCCATTGAGTCGGTGATGCCATCCAACCATCTCATCCTCTGTCGTCCCCTTCTCCTCCTGCCCCCAATCCTTCCCAGCATTAGGGTCTTTTCCAATGAGTCAACTCTTCTCATGAGGTGGCCAAAGTATTGGAGTTTCAGCTTCAACATCAGTCCTTCCAATGCACAACCAGGACTGATCTCCTTTAGGGTGGACTGGTTGAATCTCCTTGCAGTCCAAGGGACTCTCAAGAGTCTTATCCAATACCACAGTTCAAAAGCAGAGTACATCATGTGAAATGCCGGGCTGGATAAAGCACAAGCTGGAATCAAGATTTCCGGGAGAAATAGCAATAACCTCAGATATGCAGATGACACCACTCTTGTGACAGAAAACAAAGAGGAACTAAAGAGCCTCTTGATGAAAGTGAAATGGGAGAGTGAAAAAACTGGCTTATAACTCAACATTCAAAAAACAAAGATCATGGCATCCAGTCCCCTCCGTTCATGGCAAATAGATAGAGAAACAATGGAAACAGTGACGGACTTTATTTTCTTGGACTTTAAAATCAATACAGATGGTGACTGCAGCTATGAAATTATAAGATGCTTGCTCCTTGGAAGAAATGCTATGACAAACCTAGACAGCATATTAAAAAGCAGAGACATTACATTACCAACAAAGGTCTGTATAGTCAAAGTTATGGTTTATCCGGTAGTCATGTATGGATGTGAGTGTTGGACCATAAAGAAAGCTGAACACCGAAGAATTGATACTTTTGAACTGTGGTGTTGGAGAAGACTCTTGAGAGTCCCTTGGACTGCAAGGAGATCAAACCAGTCAATTCTAAAGGAAATCAGTCCTGAATATTCATTGGAAGGACTGATGCTGATGCTGAAGCTCCAATACTTTGGCCACCTGATGTGAAGAACTGACTCATTGGAAAAGACCCTGATGCTGGGAAAGATTGAAGGCAGAAAGAGAAGGGGATGACAGAGGATGAAATGGTTGTATGGCATCACCGACTTCATGGGCATGAGTTTGAGCATGCTCCAGGAGTTGGTGATGAACAGCGAAGCCTGCCGTGCTGCAATCCATGGGGTCATAGAGAGTTGGACACAACTGAGCAACTGAACTGAACTGAATGTGAAGTTATAGGTTTTTAAACTTATAATGGAAAGTCTAAAGTTTTAATGCATCCCACTAATATGTACTCGCTAACAATGTGTTCCTTTACATGCTTGTATGAGGCTAAGTTCTGTTATGATCTCCATTTTATCATGTATGAAGATTTCAAGGCATAGATAGATTACATTTTTGCCCAAGTACACACAGCTGGTAAGCAGGTGAAATAAGAATTAAAGCTGGGTAATCAAGCTCTAGAACTTGCTCCCTTGACCATTCTGTCCTACTGTGTATTTTTTCACATATAGTGATCATACATTTTATTTTTCCCAAACCTATGTGTGCTGTGCTTAGTCGTGTCCTTTGTGACCCCATGGTCTGTAGCCCATCAGGCTCCCCTGTACATGGGAGTTCTCCAGGCAAGAACACTGGAATGGGTAGCCTATCCCTTCTCCAAGGGATCTTCCCAACTCAGGAATCAAACAAGGGTCTCCTGCATTGCAGGCAGATTCTTTACCAGCTGAGCTACCAGGGTTCAAAAACCTATGGCTCCTAGAAAATCTTCTGAACTTTGCTGAAATTACTTCAGAAGGGAAAAAGAAAGGAACCCACAGAGGAAAAAGATTCAGCTTCAACATATTCCTTGGCCATTTTAGTCATAAGTTATACCTAGGATATGTCCTGACTGATGCGTTCTCCTGAAATGTGAACCTGTGATTCTAGAGGAGCTTCCCAGGTGGAGCTAGTGATAAAGAACCTCCTTGCCAGTGCAGAAGACCTAAGAGACATGGGTTCATTCCTAGAGTTGGGAAGATCCCCTGGAGGAGGACATGGCAACCCACTCCAGTATTCTTGCTTGGAGAATCCCATGGATGGAGGAACCTGGCAGACTAAGGTCTATAGGGTCACACAGAGTCGTACATGACTAAAGTGACTTAGCATGCATGCACGTGATCTTAGAGGGCTATAAACTGTGAAAGCTGGTGGGAACTGTCAACACAGATGCCAGCTCCCTAGGAATCCATGCACTAAAGTCAAGGTTTATAGTAAGTAATGAATGTCAACTAGTGTTCTGACCTAAGCATGGGCTTTTGTGAAATTCATACTCCAGTGTCTTAAAATGCTTCACGCATGAAATGCATAATTCTCTTACAATTATTTTTTAAACACATGGACCAAAGACTTAAACACTTCCTCCATTTTTCATGATACCTATAAAAAAGAGGGATTAAGGCAGTTTGATGTGGTGAAATTTTCTCACCATTCTTCCTACACCTCCCTTCCCCTAATTCTTTGCCCTAGACATAGCAGAGCATTATGGAGGGATATGTTGGGAGGCAGAGGGTGAATTTCTTGACTTAATATTGAAGTTGGCTTGTTACAAGGTGGAATGCCTGTTTGTGAACTAATCTCCCTTATGTCAAAAAGACCAATTTTTTGTTGAGAGAAAGGGATGGGCAGAGATGTGAAATGAGGTCAGATTCCCTAGAGTGCAATGGTTCACATGCCAAAGGAAACAGACGATAGAGGATGTAAAGATACAAGTAACTTCCTTAATGAAGTAAATCTTAAATTGTCTAAGTGTACATTAGAGAGCATTTCTGGCTAGGGTGGGTCAGCAGGTCGCAAAGTTTGTTGCTTTTGCTCCCCAAGATCCTCCTTCTCCTGGGAGCTCTCTCAGATTACCCCTGCCCCACAGTACTGACCTCCAGGGAGAAGAGTGACCACTGTTTGCTGACACTCTGTTCCTGAGACAGGATTATGGTTGTTCCCAAGAAACACTGTGCAGAGTTCAAATGAACTTTGTAAGCAGTAGGATTTTAAAGAGGAAGTCAATTGAGAACTCAGAGCATGGTTCTCAAGATGGAACTTCAGCTTCACTCAGCCTGCAGCCAACTGTAGGTCTCCTTCTCCCTCACCCTGTCTTCTGAGTGGGCGCTGCCTTACTCTTCCTGCTCCTCACACCCTGAAAGCACCACCATGAGTGCTTGTCAGGATGTCTGCCCTGCTCAAGGGTTGGAGCAGGGAGGGTTGAGATCCTGAAGTTGCTCTGTCTTGCCTCCCTCTCCAGCCCACTCCTTCCCTAGAGGATTGACTCTTTATGTGAAAATCCACTCTGAGGAGACCTGCCAAGACTTCATATAAAACAGATGACAACATTACAAGAAATACACAAAGAGCAAGAGTCTTTATATATATAAATACATATTTGTATGGGGAAAGTGTACTTGTATTTTTCATGTGAGTCAGAGATGTTAGAATTTCCTGTCAGTTTGGAATTTTTCTTACCAAGACTGTAGATTTGGCTCCCCTGTTAACTTCATATGTTACTCTAGCAAATCTCTTCATCTCTCAGAATTGAAGTGGGCTCTTCAAAGATGTGGGAGACCTATCAGTCCCTCTAGAAGTTTCCCTGCTGGGCCTCCTCTCTGAAATTACAGAGACAGCTAGCATTTGTTATATATAAAGAGGTACTGATATTTTTCTGTCCCTCAAAAAGATTATGGTAGCAGAGAGTTAAGGTCAATGTACAGACAACTATCTAATAAAAATGTCTATGATAAGGGGAAATGAGTCAGGAGAGAGAAAGAGAGTATGAGAGACTAGGGCAATTAAAGGTAGATTCTGGGAGAAGAGAGTATTAAGGAAAGAGTGATGTTAGTGTTGATCTCTTTCTGGATATTCTGTTTTTTCCTTGAGATATGTCTTATATGCCACAATCTTAATTACTGTAATTTTCTATTGTCTTAATATCTGGCAGTAGAAAAACTACATTTTTGTTGCTCTTCTTCAAGATTATCTTGATGATTATTGGCTTTTTATACTCCCATACATATTTTAGTATCAGCTTGTCAATTTCCATTTTAAAAAGCAATGATAACTTTGATTTATATTGTCTTGAATCTATTGATCAATTTAGGGAGATCTGACACCTTTGCAATATTGAATATTTCAGTCTAAGAAACATGATATATCTTTCTAGTATTTAGGTATTCTCCAATTTCCCTCAATTATGGCAGTTTTTACAGCAGAAGTGTTTTGCATTATTTATTTGATTTATTTCTAGGTATCAAGTGGATTTCTATGTTACTGCTTGTGGTATCTTTATAAAAGTGTATATTCTAATTTCTTATTGGTTGTATGTCAAATGTAATTAATTTTAAAATAGTGCTTTATATCTAGCAACCTTAGTAAAGTCATCTATAGTTTACCCATAGATTTTTTTTTCAGTTTATGGTTTATAAAATCATGTTGTCTGTAAATAATGACAATTTTATTTATTCATTTTCCCCCTGTAGAAGATTGAATGATGACTATCCAAGGATGTCAACTCTTAATTTCTGAAATTTATAAACATTATCTTGTTTGAAAAAAAGGCTTTTTGTAGATATAATTAAATTAAAAATCTTAAGCTAAGGAGATTGTTGTGAGTTAGTTACCTGGATGCGCCCTAAATGCCATTATGACTTATCCTTATTAGAGAGAAGGAAGGAGAGATAATAGGCACAGAGGGGAAACTGATACAAATATGGAGGCAAAAACTGGGGTCATAAAGCTACAAACCAAGAAACACTAGGTCAGCCACTGGAAGCTAGAAGAGACAAGGAATGGATTCTCCCCTAGGGCCCCCAGAGGAAGCACAGTCCTCTCAATTTTTGGACTTCTAGTCTCCAAACCTACAAAAAGAATAAATTTCTGTTGTTTAAGCCCCAAGTTTGTGGAAATTTGTTACATTAGTCACAGGAAACTAACACACTCCACCACCAAAATGGTATGTATGTATGTATGTATTATTGTTTTCTTGCTCTGCCTAGGATTTCCAGGACAATGTTAAAAGAAGTGTGACAGCAGATACATATAATACCTTTATTTCAGTAGAAAAATTATTTCCTAAAAACAGGACCAGCAGTCATTCTTTTTGCTGTTGTGGATAGCAGATATTTTTGTCTTGTTTCTAAAGCATGTTGACAGAAAAGTTTTTGTAAGAAATTCATTCATTAGACTTGGGTAAGTTTTGTCTATTCCTGGTTTGGTAAGAATACTTTTGTGAACCAAGGTTAAATTTGATACAATTTGCAATTATGTAATTTTTTCTTCAATTATTGAGATGACATAGTTTTCTCCCATTATTCTATTTATGTGTTAAATATACTGTGCTTTGTTTAATTTTATCATTTACAATGATAAAATATTGTAATTTCTTTGTGTAGAACTAAATGTCCATCTATTATCATATTTATTCTGCTTAGAGGAGTTCATTTAACATTTTTTAATACTTCACCCAGGTCATTTGGCAATAATTTTTTTCAGCTTTTGTGTGTCTGAAAAAAAATTTATTTTCTCTTCATTTTTATAAAGATATTTTCACTGAGTATAAAATTCTGAATTGACAGCTTTTTTCTTTCAGGGTTTTAAAGATGCCTCATTATTGTCTCCTGACTTACGTGGTTTTGGCTACATGTCTTCTGTCATTCTTCACTGCTCTATTTGTAGTGTTTCCTTTATTTCCACCTACCTTCAATATTTGCTCTTTAATTTTGATTTGCAGCAGTTTTATTATCATTTATCTTAATCTGTATGTCCTCTCTCTCTCTCTATCACCATTTGTGTGTGTGTGTGTGTGTGTGTGTGTGTGTGTATTTTCATTCTGCTTGTATCTATAATTTGTAGTCTTTCACTAGGGGAAATTCTTAGTAATCATCTCTTCAAGTACACATATTTGTTTGACCCTATTTTCTCTCTCCTTTCTTTGTGGATCTTAAGTCATGTTTATATTTGACCATCTGATATTGTCCCACAGTTCTTGGATGCTAGTTTTTGTCACTTTTTTTTTTCTCTCCGTTTCAGTTTGGATCATTTCTGTTGATATATTTTTGAAATCGTTGCTTCTTTCTTCATGTGTATCCTGTCTTATTATAAACCCATCCTGGGAATTACTCATCTCTGATATCCTGTTGGGGTTTTCCCTAGTATTTCTATTTGATTATTTTTCATAATTATCCATTTCTTTGCTGAAATTCTCCATTCATTTGTTGTGCTGTTTGTGTTTTTCATGATTTCTTTAATGTAAGTTATAGTTATTTTAAACTATCTATCTGATAACTCCAACATCTGTGTTATCTCTGAGTTTCTGAATGTATTTTTGTCAGTGATATTTTCCCTTAACAATGGGGTAGTATTTCTTTTCTTGCTTCTATCTCATAGTTTTTATTATATACATTATATTATATGAAAAAAGACAATAGAGACAGAAACAAATAATACTGCCTGAAAGTACCCACGTGTCTTCTTTTAGCAAACAAGAGTGTGTGTATCTGTTGGGGTGTGGTGGGGGGTGGTTTAAGTTAATATAGGTAATAATTAATTTGGATTTTTGCTTTGTTGTTGCAGATTGACCAAGAACTTTAAGTTTCTCTCTCAGTAGTGTGCTGTTAACTTGTGCTTGGAATGAGGCATAGATGTGGGAAGACTTTTTTCAGTGCCATGAATCCATTGTCAAATTTCAGGAGTATCTACACACGTATGCCACGTCTGGCCTCTCCTCTAGAATTAGACACATGTTGCTTATTATTCACTGCTAAGCTAGTAGCTGGGATAAGAAGATTCTTCATTCTTATAGTTCAGCTTTAGTTTTACATGTACCCTGTGCACATGCCTCAGGAATGGAGCATTTTCTGTGTTGCTGCCCTTCCCTACCCATGTGCTGTGTTCTATGCTTAGTCACTCAGTCATGTCTGACTCTTTGTGACCCTCATGGACTGTAGCCTGTCAGGCTCCTCTGTCCATGGGGATTCTCCAGGAAAGAATACTGGAGTGGGTTGCCATGCTCTCCTCCAGGGGATCTTCCCAACCCAGGGACGAAACCCAGGTTTCCCACATTGCAGGTGGATTCTTTACCATCTGAGCCAGCAAGGAATCCCACCCATGCCAGTTCCTTTTACTTGTGGAAGCTCTTGGATAGAGATAATTTCTTGCCCCTTCCTATGATAACAAACTTCTACTTTGTATCTATGCAGAATCCCTAGGACTAAAAATGTTTCCTTCTCTCCCTTCAGAAAAAAACAGCTTTTGACCTCTCTTTCTTTTAGAACCGATGGATTTTTCTTGAGTCCTGGGCAGAAAGATTTCTTACCTCACCTTCAGTGGCTTAAGTCTTTGTTTCATGTGAGAAAAATGTTCAGAGATATGCATGGTGTTTCATGCCTTTCCTCCCATCCCCCAGCTTTTGAAAGCTTCCTGACTGCTTACACCATGGGGAGAAGTCTTCTGGTCTCTTAACCTGTCCCTGATCTTCCTTTGGAGAACAGATTGGAGGCTCATAACACATAGCTTGCAAGTGAGTACAGATTCCTCTTGTGGATGGGGTTCTCAGTTATTCTAAATTGTCCCTCTAGCCCACACTTGGCCTTAAGAATGTATTAAGTTAATGGAGGCCATCTCTTTCTCTTTCTCTCCTGTCTTGTTGAATGCAGTTTCTGTGACACATCCGCCTTCAAAGAGGTTTTACACTTCTTGGAACTTAATTCATTTGTTGTCTTATAACCTCAGTCTCTCACAGACTCAAGGAAAATTTTATTTTGTCTATTATCCAGTTGTTTTTTTTTTTATTGATAGGTTAGGAGGTGTGTTTTTGTGTGTGCGATTTCCTACTTTTTTAGAATGAGCACACACTTTGTGCAAGCTCTCTTTTGGAAAATACTGGCAAGGCCCATGTTTTTTAGGAATTTATATTCTAGCAGAGAGACAGACAATAAGCACATAGATAGGTAAATAAGCAAACAGGGAGTATTTGCTTATTTATAAGATATAGATAAATTCAATCCATGAAAAGAATTATAAGGAAAAACAAAGCACAATAAAATGACTGAAGATAACTTTGAAACATTACTTTCCAGTAAATACTAAGAGACTTGAGAATTGACCAATTATGCAGATGTGGGAGAATATTCCTGGCATAGGGCATAGTATACCAGGAAGTGAAAAAAGTGCATGAGGCATGGACTTAATATTTTCAAAGAAACAACAGAGAACTGATCTGGGTAGAATATAGAGAGTGATGGGGAGAATAGCAAGAGATGAGATAAGAAAAATGTATGATGTAGGACTTTATGACCCATAGTAAGGAGTCTGACTTTTATTCACTGGAATGTTCTTGTTGTTCTTCAGTCATCAAGTCATGTCCGGCTCTTCCTAACCCCATGAACTACAGCACACCAAGCTACCCTGTCCACTACCATCTCCTGGAGATTTCCCAAGTTTGTGTACATTGCATTGGGCATGAGTATGACTTTCATTCAGTGGACTGGTTTAAGACAATTATGTCATGATGATCAGTCACTTGCTTGGTTATTGTAATCTTAGTCATCAGGGACTACATGAAATTGATTTCTTACTAAGACTAAAATCCCTAGTGTATTTGACCATTATTTCATATACTACGCAGATTTGTTGAGGTGGAAAGGACGGTAGAGATCACCCAGTCTCACCTCATTAGTAAAATTTCTTATCTTGCTCCCTCCTGGTTTCTTCATTCTACTCATGCACTTTTATGCAATTCTTTTGAAAAGGAAAAAATATAAAAATTCAGTCTGCAACCTTGAATTCAAAATTCTTAGACATCTGGATGAATCTCATATTCCAAGAAGAAATGTCTCTAGTGGAATTGCAGCACTTTCCAGATTAACTTCACAATATGGTTCCCACAAGATTAGTGCTCAAAGTTCAATGATATGTATCAAATTTAAAATGGTAATGCATTTTTACCCTAATCCAACCTATAGTCTTTCCTTAAATGTGCATTTTCCAGGGGACTGTCCCACTTTTCCATCCTTCAAATGAGGAAGAAAGACATAAGTATTTATAAATCTGATTTTCAAAGCCTCTGAGACTCAAATGCCAACCATCTCACCTTTTAAATGTAGCTAACAGCATTAGAAGCCACTTACTAGCTATACGCTAAACTCTTAGAAAATATGAGTCACAGATTTTCAGAGAAGGCATGCTTTTGAAATACCATAGTACCCACTGTAGTCACTGAAGGCCAAAAAATTCAGTGCTGGGGTTCCTCTAAGAGAATATCTTGCTTTTCATTCTGTTCATTATCTTATTTATTCTTTTAGTAAATGTTTATTGAGCATATACTACAAAATCACCATTTGAGTTTCTATGGGGCCACCAAAAAACATGCAACACAGCTCCTACATTGAAGGAGCACACAACAATCTAAAACAGGGGATAAATCAGGCAGAAATAGTTATAGCTATACTAGAGGAGTCACTTCTATGCTGTCAAAAAGCTACAGAGAAAGAAAGATTCTTAGTTTTGGATCACTACTTAAGTAAGAGGGCTCAGTTCGTTTGCTGTATGTAGCATTAGAAAATTCAAGGCTACTTCTTATTTTTAATATTTATTTGGGTGTGTTAGGTCTTAGTTGTGGCATATGGGCTCTTCATTGCAGCACACGGGCCTTTCTAGTTGCAGCGTTTGGAATTAGTTGTCCCACAGCATGTGGGAACTTAGTTCCCTGACCAAGAATCAAACCTGTGTTCCCTGAACTGGAAGCACACAATCTTAACCACTGTACCACCAAATAAGTCCCCACAGCTACTTTTTACTGAATGAGTTTTCTTAATGTGAGGATACCTTCCTCCTTTAAAGGCACCATTTCCAAAGATAAGAAGGTAGAAAGGGAAAAGTAGTTTTAGATGTTGGAGAGAGTTGGTGCTTGGGTAGTTGAGACAGTGGGTACATGGTAGGCACCTCACCTGAGTCTTTGAATCAGTGATCCAAATATAGCAAAAGGTGGAAAATACAGCTCCGAAAGGTTGCTCATATTTGGGTAGTAATTAAAGGCACCAGGCCAGATGTGTTCTCAAAAGGAGAGGGTATAGAATGAGAACCCTGAGAGCTGATCCTGGGGCTTTGGGGAATACTCATTCTTTCATGAAGTCTGCAGCCATGGCAGAGCTCTGCCTGGGTGGAAATCACATCCAGAGCCCTTGAGTCATTAACACACTTCTAACTAACTGCACCTTTGCCTGCTACAAAGCACCATGCAAAGCAATTATGTACCACTTACTCCAGGCTGGATGTTTATATGAAAACTAACCATGGATTCCAAGCTATTTAACTTGACCTCTTGTGTATAAAATCACTTCAGTCAAAGGTTGCCTGTTCATTTTTATTTCATGTAAAGCAGAGACCCCATTGTAAAGACCTCTCCTTCTTACTTTTCACTCCTAGGTAACTTTACCCTGCTGGTCCTCTGGGGAATTACCCAGGTAAATTGACAAAGCACATAAACCCAAACTGCCTGGGTCAAGTTTTGGTTTCTGTTCCTTCTTCGATTATAAGTATTTCTCTTGGTGGGGGCCTGGGGCTCAGAAGACAGATAGAATTTATCTAACTGCTGCCAGAATGTAATTTAAAATGAGTCCAAGAGGAAAAGAGCCTTCCCAAATATTCCCACTGTGTGAGAAGGAGTGGGCGGGTGCTTGATGGAGCCCAGTGGGAGAGAGGTGGAAGCTCGTAAGCTGTTTCTGCTGACAGCTTTTCAGGGACTTTAGAAAAGCAGCTAACATGACTGGCTATATCTTCTGCCCTTCTTCCTTGAAGAGTGGGTGTTCTGTCCAAAAATGACTCTATCTGATGTATATTTAATTCAAATCTTGTGAGATTTTTCAATTTACAGACAGATCCAGCATGGTTGTAGTGCAATTCTTTGCAAAATAGATTTGCTAAATATAGATTTCCCAGCTGTTTTGTGACCAAGCCAGGACTTAAATTCAGGCTTTGCACCTTTTCCAATGCTCTGCATTTAATATTCTGTGCAACTGGAAGCATTTGATGTAGAGCATGAAAAATTGCTGTTAGGAGAGTAGCTAAAATGTCATTCATTATTTGTGTAGGCCATTGATAGGAGAGGGAAAGGAAACGGAAATTAGCAAGCCAGGAGGAAGGCAGAAAGCTGAGGAGAGAACAGAAGGAGAAAGCAGGAGGAGAGGAGTAATCCTAAGTGAGTGAACAGTCAGGGTGAAGGGACCCAGGAGGGTGTTAAACCATGAACATTTGTGTTCTCCACAGTAGAGCAGGATTTGTACATCGTGGAGCATGAGGCCAAGTGATGCTGTAGAAGAGGCAAGGGGCTTCTCCTCTGTTCACTGAGGAATTTATTAAGCCAGAGTTGCTCAGAAAGGAGGAGTCGACAATGAGATTTGCCTACCTCAGTCTGTCTCACACTGGAGGGAATCCAAATGGGGAGGAGGAAAAGGAGAAGAATCATCTTAATGGCTTGCTGGAAAAGAAGAGGAGGTCAGAGTATCTAACAGACAAATAAAACCTGCACTCAAGACTTCACTCTAAGGCCGAATATTGCTTATACCAGCCAAGATGGAACTCAGAGAACACAGAGGGTGAGCAATGACAACATACTTTGAAGCCTCTCTCAAAAGTTCTTCCCAGAATTGCATGATTTGAGCACACACATCCCTTCAGACCACGAGGGCCACCCACAGGTGCTCCCTAGGCAGATTGCTTCCATGACAAACAGAGTGACCTTGGTCTATAGAGACCTAATGAGAGGAGGGAAGCACAGAGAAGGCAAACATGACCAGCAGTGATTCTCACTTAGAGCAATTCTCATTCAAAGGAGAATTCATGTTTATAAATATTTTGTCTTTTTTTTTTTCCCGTGAAACATATGCAGTGATCACTTACCTAGAAAGTGAGTGTTCACTCTGTTTTTAAGGAGAGACACTTTCCAGTTGAAAGTGATTGACACAGGAAACTGTTTGCACTTATATATAATCCATAAATTTGACTACAGGTGGCAAAGTTTTTAAAAAATGATAGTTGACCTCTATTATATTAAGAAATAATTCATAAGAAAAACTATGAAAATTATCTTTGAAACAAAAAAAAAGAGGGAGGAATTATATAGAAAGTAAATAAGTTTGCTAATTGTTTTATAGATATTAACTGGAGTAGAATTCTGCTGTGAGGGAAAAGAGAGGTGCTAAATATTATTTATTGATTTATTTTAATATTGTTGATAGTTAGAAACCAATGAGCAGTATCTAAAAAAGAGGGAATTAAAAGTATTGTATATTTTATAAAAAAGTATTGTATAAAGATATTCACTGAAAAGTAATGAGAAAAAATGAGCCTCCTCAGCAAGAGAAATATCAAAAAGAAAGGAAGAAAGCAAATGAACAGACCACATAGTATAACACATGTGCACACAGTGCAAGCTAAAATGTAGTTATTGGGGGGTGGTATATTTTAAAATCCTATGGACAGAGGAGCATGGTGGGCTACAGTCCATGGGTTGCAAAGATGGACAAGACTGAAGCAACTGAGCACACATGCACACATTTTATAAATGCTAAAGTCTGTAATTCACCATCAACATATAACTATATCTATGTATCCAATAAGACAACAACTCAAAACAGAAACTACAGGAGAAACAAGGGAAAATGCATTAATACAGGATGATTTTAACACATTTCTTACAGTAAAAAGACAAATAAACAAAAAAAAATTGTCAGCACAAAAGACCTAGGTAACACAATCAGCAATGCATACCTTATGGCCAAATATCAAATTCTTAATTCCAATAGCAGAGAATAAATCTTCTTTTGCATGCACATAAGAAGTGTTTTAATTTAAAAGAAAAAAAGGGAAGTTATCTGCTGACTCATGTTCCTAAGAAGTTTAGGAGTTAACCTCATTCAGGTGCCCAAACAACGTCAACAATCTTTCTTTAATTTAAATGCATTTATTTATTTTAATTGGAGGATAATTACTTTACAATATTGTGATGGTTTCTGTCGTACATCAATAGGAATCAGCCATAGGTATACACATGTCCCTCCATCCTGAACCCTTCCTTCTTTATCACTTGGTCCTGCTTTGCTTTCTTTTGATTCTCAGGCAGACTTTTTCCAAGAGGTGACAAAGATGACCACAAGAATCTCTAGCTTGTGTTACTCCAACAGTTAAACATTGTGACTCCATCCTCTAATATCCATATCAATCTCTTTAAAAAAAAACTCCTATAGGTCATTTAATTCATGTATCCATCACAGTCCAATCACTACAGACAAAGTACTCCATTGTTAAACATGAGTCATAAGTCAATTTCAAGAACAAGGAAATAAATCCCTGTGACTGGAAGCCTCTCTCAGTTCAGTTCAGTTGCTCAGTCGTGTCCAACTCTCTGTGACCCCATGGACTGCAGAACGTCAGGCATTCTTGTCCATCACCAACTCCTGTCCATCACCAACTCCTGGAGCCTGCTCAAACTCATGTCCATCAAGTCAGTGATGCCATCCAACTATCTCGTCCTCTGTCATCCCCTTCTCCTCCCGCTTTCAATCTTTCCCAGCATCAGGGTCTTCTTCAACGAGTCAGATGTTCACATCAGGTGGCCAAATGATTGGAGTTTCAGCTTCAGCATTAGTCCTTCCAAAGAATATTCAGGACTGATTTCCTTTAGGATAGACTGGTTGGATCTTCTTACTGTCCAAGGGACTCTCAAGATTCTTCTCCAACACCACAGTTCAAAAGCATCAATTCTTCAATGCTCAGCTTTCTTTATAGTCCAACTCTCACATTCATACATGACTACTGGAAAAACCAAAGCTTTGACTAGACAGATCTTTGTCAGCAAAGTTATGTCTCTGCTTTTTAATATGCTGTTTAGGTAGCATAGCGTAGCTATGTCATAGCTTTTCTTCCAAGGAGCAAGTGTCTTTTAATTTCATGGTTGCAGTCACCATCTGCAGTGATTTTGGAGCCCAAGAAAATAAAGTCTGTCACTGTCTCCATTGTTTCCCCATCTGTTTGATATGAAGTGATGGGACCAGATGTCATGATCTTAGTTTTTTGAATGTTGAGTGTTAAGCCAGCTTTTTCACTCTCCTCTTCCACTTTCATCAAGAGGCTCTTTAGTTCCTCTTCACTTTCTGCCTCTCTAGCATCAGGAGGACAGGAGGAGAGAAGGCTCTCAAAAGAAAATTGGGGGTATTCTTATCATAAGAGAGAAAAAAGTTGGGTAGTTCAGTTGCTCAGTGATGTCCAACTCTTTGTGACCCCATGGACTGCAGCATGACGGGCTTCCCTGTCCATCACCAACAGGGAACTCAAACTCATGACCATCGAGTTGGTGATGCCATCCAACCATCTCATCCTCTGTCGTTCCCTTCTCCACAAAACTAAAATTTATCTGCCTCACCTTGAATGCAAAGTGAAGAATGTTATAACAGAGAAACGCGATGTCAGAGTAGAACACATAAAGACCTGATTAACTCATTTTGGAGCAATGTAAGGAACACTTTAACATAGAAGATAGTGAGGTGAGTTTTGAAAAATAAGTGTTAATTCTCTAATCCTATCAAGGGAGGACATTATAAGTGGAAGGACCATTCACCAACAATGAAAGAAAATGTTACATTTGGAGAATTCTGAACAGTTCAGTACAAATAGGCGGAGAGGAGCAGTTGAGGAAATGTTTTTAAAAGCATTTTGTATCTGGACCATTTTAAAGTTTTTATTGAATCTGTTACAACATTGTTTCTATTGGTTATATTCTGGTTTTTTGGCCATGAGGCATGTGGGATCTTAGTTCCCAAACCAAGGATCCAACCTACACCCCCTGTGTTGGAAGGTGAAGTCTTAGCCACTGGACCTCCAGTGCACATTTGTCTCTTGCTCTTCATTAAGTGGCCTTCCCAGTGTCAGCCCCTTATCTCTGTGGCTGAAGTTCCTGCTGGAACTCCCTCTCAAAGAAATCAGCCCCACCTCTACACCCACCTGCTCCTTGCTAATGTCTGCATTTCCTTATCATCCTCCATTTGGTCTTTTAGCTCTTCTATTAGCTATGAAAACAATTCCCTCTATTAAACTCCATCTATTTGAAAACCTAAAATAATTGCTCTTTTCCTCACTGGATTATGACTAATATAGTAATACTATAGAATTTTCACTTTATCCTGTGCCCAATAAGAAGGGTCTTATTCACGGAAATGATGTCTAATTTATGCTTTAGAAAAACCCTTGAGGCAACAGTTGGGGAGAAATTGGAAGAAAGAAGATGTTATATAAGACAGAGATTATGAGAGTCTGAGAGGATGAATTAGATTAATAATATATTTAGGAGGTGGCATTGTCAAGTTCTCTTGACTAATTAAATAAGAGTATTTGCACATAAGCATTGGCCATTTTAATATAAGCCTGTGAGGACTATAAGGGAATAGCACATTTTCTCTCTCATCCCCATCTTTCAGTTCACATCGAAGTCTAGTATCAAATGCTTTGTGTCTGGCTCACTTGGTGAGTAGCCTGACAGTGCAGTTAATAGGAAGGTCCTAGAGCTGATGAAGAAGGAAATGGCAACCCACTCCAGTGTTCTGCCTGGAGAATCCCAGGGATGGGGGAAACTGATGGGCTGCCATCTATGAGGTCGCACAGAGCTGGACACAACTGAAGCGACTTAGCAGCAGCAGCAGCAGAGCTGATGAAAGTGAAAGAGGAGAGTGAAAAAGCTGACTTAAAACTCAACATTCAGAAAACAAAGATCATGGCGTCCAGTCCCATCACTTCATGGCAAATAGATGGGAAAGCAATGGAAACAGTGAGAGACTTTATTTTGGGGGGCTCCAAAATCATTGCAGATAATAACTGCAGCCATGAAATTAAAAGACACTTGCTCCTTTGAAGAAAAGCTATAATCAACCTAGACAGTATATTAAAAAGCAGAGACATTATTTGCCAACAAAGATCCATCTAGAAAACTATGGTTTTTCCAGTAGTCATATATGGATGTGAGAGTTGGACTATAAAGAAAGCTGAGCACCGAAGAATGGATGCTTTTGAACTTGGAGAAGACTCTTGAGAGTCCCTTGGACAGCAAGGAGATCCAACCAGTCTATCCTAAAGGAGGTCAGTCCTGAATATTCATTGGAAGGTGATGCTGAAGCTGAAACTCCAATTTGGCCACCTGATGCAAAGAACTGACTCACTAGAAAAGACTCTGATGCTGGGTAAGATTGAAGGTGGGAGGAGAAGGGGACAACAGAGGATGAGATGGTTGGATGGTATCACTGACTCCATGGACATGAGTTTGAGCAAGCTCTGGGAGTTGGTGATGGACAGGGAAGCCTGGCGTGCAGTCCATGGGATTGCAAAGAGTCAGACATGACTGAGCGACTAAACTGAACTGAAAGCTGATCAAGGGAGGAACTCATTCCTGGTGAATATATTCTTGGAAACAGCAACACCTCTGTAATATCATACCTTACCTTGTATATAGGTGTGCTGCCTGGTGTATGGATGTTCTACGCTGAGACAGAGCAATCACCTTTGCTGCCTGGACCTAAATCTTCTGATGTAGACATGAAAGAGTCAACCACACTCTCCTACCACAAAGGCACATGTATGTATTCATGTACATGTACATGGATATGTGTATGGAGAGAAGAACCTAGATGAATAAACTAGGAAACTAGTCAGAGGCAAAAAAGAGATAATGGATTATTAGAATACCACTAAATGGCCAAGAGTACACTGAGTGCAGAATCTTAGAAAATGAGTCAAGACATTTGGATCTTATATCTCTCAATTTGTGATAATCCTGTTCTCTTTTCCATTAGCACCGATAATTGAGCTTTAATAGGAAGACAGAATGATAAGCTTTCTAAATACAACAGTTGAGCACTGACCAGTGATCAATCATAACTACTCTGACCCTTCTAGACATGAATATCCTCCTACTGTTACTCCTTTCCTCCTCATAGGCATAAAAACATCAGAATCTTCTCCATGTTCCACCCAACCCATGAATTTATCTCTGACAGAGACATCAAGGCCTTTGTGGCAGGAGAGTGTGGTTGACTCTTTCATGTCTACATCAAAAGATTTAACTCCAGGCAGCAAAGGTGATTGCTCTCTCTGTCTCAGCCTACCACATCCATACACCAGTCAACACACCCATACACAAGGTAAAGTATGATATTCCAGAAATGTTGCAGTTTCCAACTTGGTCTTGTTGTGATCATACTTTTCCTTGATATTAAACTGACGACGTATTTATCAAACCTGATCAAAGTGCTGATCCTTGGGTATTCCCTGACTCCAAGCTTTCCCTAACGGGCTTGGGCCTTTCTAGTTTTGGAGTGTCTCAGAGAAGGTATTCAGGCTTCTCAACCACATCTAGGAATTCAACCATCCCTGTTTAAGTTATCCATCTCTATATAACAAACTAACCCAAAACTTAGAGGTTTAAGCAACAAGTAATTTACTATTTCTCATCATTTTGTAGGTTAGGGATTAAATCAGAACTCATCTGGGAGATGATTCCATTCTACATGACATCAATTGACATTGGCTGGAATGTTAACTTGGTACATGAGCTGGGTCTTGTGGATCCAAGATGACTGGACCCTTCTACAGAGTGGCTAACAAGATGTCTTAGTTGTTGATCAATATGCCTACATGCAGACTGTCATCATGGAAGTTGCAGGATATGACATCTAACTAGATGTCATACTTGGTAGCTTAGGACTCCAAATGTGATGTGGCTAAAGCTATTTGGGCATGCATGATTTACTCAGAGCATGCTTCTATTGTAGTCTATTGATTGAAGCCAACCGAATTCAAGGGGAGTAGACATAAACTATGAAGCCATGTTTTAAAACTACCATACTTCCTTTGGATACAAATCCACTATCTAAGTGCAGTTCTAGAAATAACTGTTGAACATCTGTGCCAAACATCACTTGGAGGGAACATGAGTTTGGCAAAAATGTAGTTATACAATGTTAAACAGTTTTCTTAACTATGCAGGATTCTCAGAACCTTTAAAAGGCTAATATGCATTGGGAATATCCAAGAGTAGAATAAGGTGTCATCTTGCTCAAAATACTTATGAGCAAAGTATTTTGACATTGAAATGTCCTAGAATTAGTCTTCTGCATTAGGCATCTCAAAAACACTGACTTAAGACAATGACTGAAACAATGAGAAAAGAAAGACATGTAAGTACAGACACGTAAGAAATGTAAGAACATTTTATAAATTTGAGGAGGACAAAAGCAAGAATAAAATGGACATGGTTTTCTAAGATGACTTAAGTAACTATAAGAATTTAAAGATGAATGGCCAACAAAATGGTTATCATGGGTTAAAGAAGCAAGCTCATAGATGCTCCCAGTAACTGTGGAGATTAAAAAATTAGTACCTGCTTAAAGAAATATTAGTCATAAACTACCCAGAACCTTTTACAGGCTTTTTTATTCTTCCTGAACATCTTAATTAAAATTTAAAATGACTGACAATGTTAGCTTCCTTGAGAACTGAAGGAGCATCCATAGAAGTCCATGGAATGTGCAAAGTCTTGCAGTACTCACTGAGGGCAAAGCAACCCCGTAAAACAGTAAGATATTAATTATTTATTATAGGGCTATGGAAGAAGCCAAGGTATAGGGCCTCTTCTACTTTGGGGATTTGGGTTTGCAAGTTACAAGACAGAAGGGAAATAACTTCAAAATTACAGGAAATCAGAGACAGGAAATTTTAGTTTTGGTCAAAAGCCATAATGTCTTTTGGTGAGCTCCATTTGATGAACCTCAATAATAACTGAAGGGGGTGGGGAGTCTATTAAGCTGTTTCAGGACCTGGATATATTTTTCTGGAAAGATATATGGCTTCATATTACTTTCAGCATATTAAGGTGCCATTCACAAACAAGATGATCTACGGTATTCATCATTCACAGCTCACTTCCATATAGACTGGGAACAGTACCCTGAAGAGATCCCACCATGTAGCCAAAATGCAAAATACAAAGATATGAGCGGTCTGGTTTTAATTTGGGAACAGGATGGGGCTGCAGGAAGCTGCCCCAACACTGAGAGGACCTCTGGGCTCTTATTGCATCTTGGTGGGGACAGGCATGGAAGGTGAGGAAAGAGCCAGGACCACTGCAGGGGCAGATATCGGCAGCTTTGGCCCCTTTCTGTCTTTATCCTGGTGACGTGGTCAGCATCGTGTTGCTGCTTCCACTGAAACAATGAGGGAAAGGAAAGAAGAGATGCAGGGACAAGTGACCAGTTGACACTTGCAAAGCAAAGTGTTTGTCTCACATTTTTCCCTTTGCCAAAGGGAATGACTTCTACAAACTCTTTTCTTCCACTTCCCTACCACTTGCTAGCTGAGTTCTAAAGAATCACTGGGCTAGTTTCCACAGTGATACGTAGCTCCCCCAATGGTTATAAGGGTAATTCTAGGTGGTGTTCAGGCAAGGCATGAAACTGCAGTGGCTTGCACCATGACAAAATGAGTCCCTTTCAAATGTTCTGTAAGGCTTCTGATTATATCAGTGAGGTCTCTAGCATTGGCTACTCTCTTTTGCTTTCCACACTCAGTAGGATCTAGCCAGAATATACCACAGGGTTGGTATATTTTTGTTGACATTGTGTTTACGTCACCGTTTTCTTCTTTATGTTGTAAGTGATTCTGGTTTTTGTTTGGAGTAATGATATAGCTGCAGCTTATGAAGTAAATTTAAGTTGTAAAAGGGAAATCCATTTAAATACAAAGTACTTAGTGAAGTTCAGGTGGCATGAAAATATGGTAAAAATCAAAAAGATAGGAAGTAAATACTGAAATGTGAGAAGTACTAAACTGGTGTGACCCTCAAAGTTAACAATAAGAAAATTGAAGCTCAAAGAGTTTAAACTCCTTGATTACCACCCCTTGTAGAAGGAGATTAAGAACAGGCAGTGTCTGCTGCTATTTCTATAAACTACAACATGCATGTTGGAATGCCTACTGCTGCAGGTTAACAAAAGAGACAACTAAAATTAGCTTAATATAGGGTTATTATTCTGTCACTTAACAAAAAGGTAAATATTGACCCAAATCAGATGCTGCTGCTGCTGCTGCTAAGTTGCGTCAGTCGTGTCCGACTCTGTGCGACCCCATAGACGGCAGCCCACCAGGCTTCTCCGCCCCTGGGATTCTCCAGGCAAGAATACTGGAGTGGGTTGCCATTTCCTCCTCCAGTGCATGAAAGCGAAAAGTGAAAGTGAAGTCGCTCAGTCGTGTCCGACTCTTGCCTGCAGCCTACCAGGCTCCTCCGTCCATGGGGTTTCCCAGGCAAGAGTACTGGAGTGGGGTGCCATTGCCTTGTCCACCAAATCAGATAATAAGCTTTAAAAACATTCTAAGTAAGATCTTAAGTGAGAGATCATCTGTGGTATCTTAGGCATTAAGCCAAATAAGGTAGAAACAAACAAATATTTCCCCTTTATGTTCCAGTGACATTGCGCACTAGACTCAGGGGAAGGGTATTGTATTTGGTGCGGACAGGAAGTGAGGTGAGACAAGAAGTTGGAATGAGGGACAGATACTGTGAGAATCTCAGGTGGTAGTCAGAGCCTGTGATCTAGACAGAGGCAGCTGGGCAGGAGAGAATACAGAACAAAGCAGCAAGGATGGGGCCAGATTGCCAGGTGGGACTTGAGGTATGCAGTCAGTCCCAATTTCCTGGGTCAGGGGCATAAGCAGAATGGAGTTCAAAACCTACAGACCTATAATGTCGCTATCTCTCTGCCTAGTCTTATATTTTGAACTTTTTATTGAAGTATAGCATTCATAAATTAAAGGTCATATATTTTAAGTGTGTAGCTTAATATGACCCAGATGATCATGATGGTGTGATCACTCACCTAGAGTCAGACACCCCGGAATGTGAAGTACAGTGGGCCTTAAGAAGCATCACTACGAACAAAGCTAGTGGAGGTGATGGAATTCCAGTTGAGCTCTTTCAAATCCTTAAAGATACTGCTGTGAAAATGCTGCACTCAATATGCCAGCAAATTTGGAAAACTCAGCAGTGGCCACAGGACGGGAAAAGGTCAGTTTTCATTCCAATCCCAAAGAAAGGCAATGCCAAGGAATGCTCAAACTACCACAGGTTGCACTCATCTCACACGCTAGTAAAGTAATGCTCAAAATTCTCCAAGCCAGGCTTCAGCAATACGTGAACCGTGAACTTCCAGATGTTCAAGCTGGTTTTAGAAAAGGCAGAGGAACCAGAGATCAAATTGCCAATATCCGTTGGATCATCAAAAAAGCAAGAGAGTTCCAGAAAAACACTTATTTCTGTTTTATTGACTATGCCAAAGCCTTTGACCGTGTGGATCACAATAAACTGTAGAAAATTCTTCAAGAGATGGGAATACCAGACCACCTGACCTGCCTCTTGAGAAACCTGTATGCAGATCAGGAAACAACAGTTAGAACTAGACATGAAACAGCAGACTGGTTCCAAAGAGGAAAAGGAGTACATCAAGGCTGTATATTGTTACCCTGCTTAATTAACTTATAGGCAGAGTACATCATGAGAAACTCTGGGCTGGATGAAGCACAAGCTGGAATCAAGATTGCCGGGAGAAATATCAATAACCTCAGATTTGCAGATGACACCACCCTTATGGCAGAAAGTGAAGAAGAACTAAAGAGCCTCTTGATGAAAGTGAAAGAGGAGAGTGGAAAAGTTCCTTAAAGCTCAGCATTCATAACACTAAGATCATGGCATCTGGTCCCATCACTTCATGGCAAATAGATGGGGAAACAGTGTCAGACTGTATTTTTGGGGGCTCCAAAATCACTGCAGATAGTGACTGCAGCCATGAAATTAAAAGAGGCTTACTCCTTGGAAGGAAAGTTATGATAAACCTAGACAGCATATTAAAAAGCAGAGACATTACCTTGCCAAAGAGGTCTGTCTAGTCAAGGCTATGGTTTTTCCAGTAGTCACTTATGGATGCGAGAGTTGGACTATAAAGTAAGATGAGTACCAAAGAATTGATGCTTTTGAACTGTGGTGTTGGAGAAGACTTTTGAGAGTCCCTTGGACTGCAAGGAGATTAAACCAGTCCATCCTAAAGGAGATCAGTCCTGAGTGTTCATTGGAAGGACTGATGTTGAAGCTGAAACTCCAATATTTTGGCCACCTGATGCAAAGAGCTGACTCATTTGAAAAGACCCTGATGCTGGGAAAGATTGAAGGTGGGAGAAGAAGGGGACAACAGAGGATGAGATGGTTGGAGGCATCATCGAGTCAATGGACATGAGTTTGAATAAACTCCGGGAGTTGGTGATGGACAGGGAGGCCTGGCATGCTACAGTCCATGGGGTCTCAAAGAGTCGGACACGACTGAGCGACTGAAGTGAACTGAACTGAACTCAGCTTAATAAATGTTCCCAAACTAAACGCATCCAAGTAACCAGTACCCAGATCATGAAACAGAATATTGTCAGCATCCTAGAAGCCTCCTCATAACCACCTTCTGGTCATTAACCCTGCAAAGGAGAACCACTACTCAGCTTTTGCACCTTCTATAAGCACGATCATACAGTGTACCCACTTTTTCTCTCACCCAACATTTTGTTTGTAAAACTCCACCATGTTGTTGTGCACAGCTGTGGTTCATTTGCATTCTGAGTAGTTTTCCACTGTGAATGTGCCACAGTTCGTTTATTCATCCTTCTGTTGATATGCATCTGGGTAGTTTCCAGTTGGGGGATATTACCAACACTGACTGCTGTTATGAACATTTGCATACAAATTTTTGGTGCACAGTGTATGCTTTCCTGTGAAGTGTATTACTAGGAGGAAAATGGCTGGGTCATACAATCTAGCCTATTTTACACTATTCTGACCCATGCTCATTTTACTTCCCTCCTCAGGGTGTTCCCATACATGCCATTTTCTCTTCCTGGTGCATCTTCCCCCTCATCCTTCACCTGACTAATCCCCACTTGTCAATTGATGGGGCAAATAAAGCCGTTCAGAGGAACCTTTCAATTCCCTCAATGTGACAAGCCCTATGTTGATCTGCTATTTCCTAAAATCCCACTGATAATGAACAGGTTTGTTTTCAGGGCCTGGGATGGAGCTAGATCTATAGGCAGGAGTCAAGTAGCACTTGTATGAGCTCTTGTCTATGGAGAGGGGAGAGAGGACTTGGCTCATGGGTTTTACAAATAATCTTCAAAGAAGAGCCTATTTCTAAATGAGTCAAGCCAGATTTTCTCTAAGGAAGGTGGTCTCCAAGCCCTTTCCTCTACCTTTTTCCTTTTTCTCTTAGGACATTTTTCTTTCTTATTTTCATCCTTTCTTTGAATTGTAACAGCTGTGGCCCCCATCAAGCCTGTGAGTATTGGCAGCCAGATCAGGGCCAGCTTCCGTTCCATCTTGGCATGAGGACACTAATCCATAAAAAGATATTAATGTTGAAATAGTTCTTTTATGTATATGGGAAAGAAAATGCAATTTCAGAAGTGTCTTTTCAGAATCATACCCCCAACTTCATTTTTAATAGATGTCAGCGTGTTTGTGCTAGGTCAGTTCAATCATATCCAACTTTTTGCAACCCTGTGGACTGTAGCCCACCAGGCTCCTCTGTCCAAGGGATTTTCCAGGCAAGAATACTGTAGTGGGCTGCCATACCCTCCTCCAGGGAATCTTCCTGACTCAGGGGTCAAACCCATGTCTCTTATGTCTCCTGCATTGGCAGGCAGGTTCTTTACCACTAGAGCCACCTCGGAAGCCCTAGATGTCAGTGATTGGTATATAAAAACACACCATACAAATGTCAAATAAAATATGGTTATTACTTAGCATGTTATATGTCCCTAGATAATCACAATTATTATGACTCTCCATGGGTGCTTGGAAGCTGACAGCACCACAGAGCACTGGAAGAGGAACCGTAAGATAGTGGTTGTTAGTTTGAGACACTGTTCTCATTGACACCCCAAAGCCTGGAAATGTAGACAGAGACAGATGCTGGGGGTTAAAGAGTTTCATGAGTGGGAATTTGTATATTTCATGTATGGGAAGTTGTGCATTTTCTCCAGAAATTCTTCCATGTTTGACTGGGGGTGCTGCTCAGATCCTCCTGAGGACTGAAGTGACTTAGCACAAATGCACTGACATCTTTAAAAATGAAGTTGGGGGTATAATTCTGAAAAGATGATATGAAATATATGGACGGTATTGCTTTTCTAAAACCTAAAGCTGATTTCTGAAACATATCAGACTCAAAGAAGTCCAGACAAGGGACTGTTTGTGAGTCTCTCTACATTCAGGAGCTAAGGAACCAAAGTCCAGTAGATGCCCAAAGAGGTTCCAAGTAGAATTGATGGAAAATCTCAGACTATCTCAAGAGGTAAATGTCAGGAGAGAAAGCAGGACATAGAAGCCCCAAACCAGAACCCTTCCCTCCTGTAGACTAGATTCCATCCCAGGGGACATGGGTGCATGTCTCTGGATTTCCCTAGATCACTAACAAGAAATAGCTGTCCCCATATCCTGGCTTCCAGGTGACCACCATGGCTGGTTCCCTGTATGGCTCCACACTTTCATCACCATTGTTAGACTTGCTGGCCTTCTTAGCTTATTATTAATCATAACAGCAAAAGCCATGCCCTATGATGCTTTCAGTGTGAACTCTATCTTAACTGTCCATTACCCACAGTGCCTCACTCAGGGTCTAAAGTAGAATAAACACTCAATAAATGGGCTCAATAAATTTTTAATGAATGTGTACAATATCTTACTCTTCATAATATGTTTTTATATGCATTTATCTCATTTAATTCTCAAAATGACCCTGAGTCAGCCAAGTGAAATGAGTCCCAGGGAAGTTAAGGGACTTGCCCAAGAAGACAGCAAGCAAACAGTTCTGCTGGGACTTGCACCAAAGTTGTCTGGTAAAAATTCTCCTCTTTTTTGGGCATCATTGTGCTTCCTTCCTATGTCAACTGAACCCTCAGAAAAAGATGGTCTGCTAAAATACTTGGTCTCAGGAAAGACATGGGAATAAGAGAAACAGCTGGTGTAGGTGCCTCTAGGTAGGGCCATTGAGAGATAATGGCCTGGGGGGCCTGGCGTGCTGCAGTCCATAGGGTTGCAAAGAGTTGGACACAACTGAGCAACTGAACTGGACTGAACTGATTGGGAGATAATGCCCTTACCTGTGTCTGTGCTCTTGGGAAGTTAATTTGGTGAGAAATCCAGGACTGCCAAGAGAAGGGGTACTATGAAAGCACAGATAGAGGTCACAGAAGGGCCAAAGCCTGTTCAGGGCATTCCAGATCCCAGCACTGCTGCACCCCTTGTTTGCTCACATCTGAAACTGACCTGGGGACCAATGAAGGGATGGGGACTTTTGAAGGTTAATGGAGAAAACAGGAACTACGTGACAAGTAGACAGATGGTACCAGTGCCCACCTCAGGTAATAACTTGCTGCAAAACAAGAATTTCACAAACATCTTTGTTAGAAAAACTGTCCAAGGTAAGGATGCCACCTTCTTGTGTGAGAACAAGTCTATAAAGGAGGTCCTAACCTTACATGAAGTCGTTCCAATGCTCCTCCAAGGGAAAGATGATTCAGCCTGGTACCCTCCTCTGTGGCCTCTGCCTGATATCTGGAGAACAGACACCGAGCTTGAAGGGAAAGAAATGTGGTGGGCAGGGAGGGGCTCAGTGTCCTGAGGCCTTGTACATTCCTTAGAATTAATCAGCGTCCTTGGAGGTACCCCTGACCTGTGATTCCCCACCAAAGAAGGGAGAATGTAATCTACACTCATTATGGTTCTTTTTCCAGTGACATCACATGGGCTCCTTTCTGTCCTCCCTCTGAGCAACACAAAAGCTATGTGCTCTGTGAATTCCGGGCCAGTCTTCTAACTCGCTAATGGTAGAGAAGCCAGAAAACTGAGAAACCGGGTCCAGGTTAGGTCTCGGCCTTGATTTCATCTTTTACTCCTGTCCTAGCTCAGGCCATCCATCAGAAGACACTTCATGGGATCTTATTGTCTTCCCTCTATTTACAGATTCTTGTCCCCTTTATCCTGAAATTCTGGATTTTGTTTGCTTCTGGTGCCATGTTCACCACAGGGCTGTGTGCTTTAGAGTGCCAGTAGGCTCTGTGAAGGACACTATAAAATTATAAAGATATCAATGCAAGAAGAAGATGTTACACTTGTTAACATATATGCATTCAATACAGGAGCATTTAAATATATAGAGCAAATTCTAACAGATGTAAAGGGAGCAATTAACAATAATACAATAATAGTTGGGGGCTTTAACACATCCCACAGACATCAATGAACATATCATCCAGGCAGAAAATCAATAAGGCAACAACAGTCTTAAATAATAATAATAGAACTGTTGGACTTAATAGATATCCACAGGACACTATATACAAAAACAGCAGAAAGCACTTTTTTTTAAAGTGCATAAGGGACATTCTCGAGGATAGATCATGTGCTAGACCACAAAATTAAAGTGAAGTGAAAGGGTTAGTCACTCAGTCATGTCTGACTCTTTGTGCCCACATGGACTGGGGCTTGCCAGACTCCTCTGTCCATAGAACAAGAATACTGGAGTGGATAACCATTCCCTTCTCCCAGGAATTTTCCCAAGCCAGGGATCAAACCCAGGTTTCCTACATTACAGGCAGATTCTTTACCATCTGCACTACCAGGGAAGCTCACAAAATAAACCTCAACAAATTTAAGAGAATAGGAATTATGAGTAAGTCAATGTTGGAATCACCTACACTTCCAAGGAGTTGTTAAATGCAGCTTCTTTGATCCATTATAGACTCACTAAATCAGGATGTTTGGATGGGAAACTGATTCCAGGAATCTGTATTTTAACAAGCCCCTCTAGAAAATTCGATGCAGACACATAGAACATTCTTTGAGAAACACCTTTACAGGCTTTGAGAGTCAAGCCTAAATTAAGCCTTAGCCCTATCAGGGAACCTTGGAAAAAATGATTGCTCTGAGTCTCAGGTTCCTGGTGTAAAATGAGGCTAACAAGATTAAATGATTGTGTGGATTAAATAGAATATGTATATAAATTATCCAACAGACAGCTGACAATAAAGAGCAACTATAACAATCCTGAGCTGTGGACCAGTTTGCCTGGCCAAATGGCCTTCTTCATTCTCTCGGCCTTGCAGTGGGTCCCAAGTGCTTAACTCTGCTTCCACATTTTAACTCAGTGAGCAGAGTTCATATATTAATACCTGCAGTAGGCAGAATAATGCCTCCTCCCTAAATGTCCATGTCCTAGTCCATAAAACTGAGGGAATTAAGGGTTCAGATGGAATCAAAGGCTAGTCAGCCAATCTTAAGATAGGAAATTATCCTGAGTTGTTCCAATGTAATCACAGGGTCATTAAAACTGGAAAAAGGGGACAAAAGAGGTCAGGGTGATACAATGTGAGAAGGACTCAGCCTACTGTTGCTAGCTTTGATGACAAAGGAAGGTAGCCAGAAATTTCAGGCCCTTCTAGAACCTGGAAAAGGCAAGGAAACCATTCTCCCTGGAGCCTCCAGGAAAGAATATAGCCTTGCCAACATCTGGATTTTAGTCCAGTGAGACCCACATCAGGTTTCTGACCTATAGAAGTGTGAGATAGTAAATCTATGCTGTTATGAGCTGCTAAGTTTGTCGCAGCAGACACAGGTAACTAACATTATACCAAAAATTGGGCTGCCAGGTTCTGGAAACCTCACTCAGTTCCATGCTTAGGGGGTTTTCTGACTTTGTGGTGGCAAAGTCACTGTTTTTTTTTACCATCTTTGTTGTCCAAATGACTAAAGCCAAAGACATGAATGGGGTCTCTAGATGAATTTCCATCCCACCAGGTAATAATACTACTAATAATCATAATGGGTATGATGCATTGAGTGTTTCCTCTGTGTTGAGTGCTTTATATCTCATTTAATTATCAAAACCATCTATGTATCTACTATCAAACTAATTTTACATGGGGAAATGGGCTAGGCAAAATTTTCGTTTCAAAGTTAAACATCAGTAAGAATTAGAGCCTGGATTTAAAGCCAGGTTTGCTGTTCCCAGAGCCTAAGCCCTTAAGTGTATCATTAAACAGCCTAGTTCTGTCCTGGGGCCAATGGAGGAAGGAGTGTGTTCTCACAAAATCTCAGGTTGAACCATTTGTTAAATTTACCCATATTTGAAAAGATGCATCCTGCTAGCCAGGCAGCTTCCTGGTAAAAGATGGGAGGGTTCGACGGCCTGGGAGAGTGCCTGGAGTCATGCTCTTGTCATGGCTGATGGTATTGGTAGGAGAGAAAAATTCAGAGACCCAGTCTTAGAATTTCATAGCCAGGCACAGCAGCAGTCATGTTAGTTAGTCCCAAGTGTTCTGGAAGAGAAGTGGGGCTATTAAGGCTGGGACCCAGACTCCACCACACACTGATGGGCTGTGAGACCTTGAGCAAGACTCTAGACCTCTTTCCATCTCTTCTGAAAATGGGACCAATTGCACCAGTGCTTCCCCATCACACCTGGCTGCTGTGGGAATCCTATGAGATCATGTTTGTGGGCACAGTCTGGGAATTACAGAAGCATCACACCCTTACAGTCTTATAAAGCCTATCATTTAATTTTTATAACTTGAGGTGAATGTGGCTCATTATTGCTGTCATTAGTAATAATCATTGTACTAAACCACACCAGAGAAGAGAATGTTCTCTCACTGGTTTCTTCAGTAGGATCTGTGGAGTAAGCATTTTTTCAAAAAAAAAAAAATGTTTTTAAAAATCTACAAAACTGTAATGTTTTGGCACATTGTTATGCAGAATGTGCTTTGTTTTTCTCATTTTTAAAAGAGAAAGTTTGAAAGGATGACACCTTGAATATTAGGTTAAGATCTGCTTCTTTAGGCTTCCCTGGTGGGTCAGAGGGTAAAGTGTCTGCCTGCAATGCGGGAGACCCGGGTTTGATCCCTGGGTCGGGAAGATCCCCTGGAGAAGGAAATGGCAACTTACTCCGGTACCCTTACCTGGAAAATCCCATGGACGGACAAGCCTGGTAGGCTACAGTCCATGGGGTCTCAAAGAGTCCGACATGACTGAGCGACTTCACTTCCACTTTCTTTGTAAAAAGAATTTTCGGTGAAAATGCCCTTTCCAAAAACACTTTTTTTAAAAAAAATTATACATTTAATTGGAGGATAATTACAATACTGTGGTGGTTTTTGGCATACATCAACATGGATCGGCCATTGGCATACATGTGTCCCCTCCCTCCTGTACACCCCTCCCACACTCCTCCCCACCCATCCCTCCAGGTTGTCACAGAGCACAGACTTTGGGTTCCTGGCATCATACATCAAACTCCCACTGGCTATCTATTTTACATACGGTAATATATTTGTTTCAGTGCTAGTATCTCAAATCATCCCACCCTCTCCTCCCACTGGGTCCAAAAGTCTGTTCTTTATTTCTGTGTCTCCTTTGCTGCCCTCCATGTAGCATCATTGGTACCATCTTTCTAGAGTCCAAATATATGCATTAATATATGATGTCTGTTTTTCTCTTTCTGACTTATTTCACTCTGTATAATAGACTCTAGGTTTATCCACCTCATTAGAACTGACTCAAATACATTCCTTTTTATAGTTGAGTAATATTCCATTGTGTATATGGACCACAACTTCCTTATCCATTCATCTTATTTACTCATCTGCCAATGAACATCTAGGTTGCTTCCATGTCTTATCTTTTGTAAATAGTGCTGCAATGAACACTGAGGTACATGTGTCTTTTTCAATCCTGGTTTCCTCAGGGTATCTGCCCAGTAGTGGTAATTTTATTCCTAGTTTTTAAGAAATCTCCATACTGTTCTCCATAATGGTTGTATCAGTTTGCATTCCCACCAACAATGCAAGAGGGTTCCCTTTTCTCCACACGCTCTCCAGCATTTACAGCTTGTAGACTCTTTGATGATGGCCATTCTGACTGGTGTGAGATGATACCTCATCGTGATTTTAATTTCTCTAATAATGAGCGATGTCAAACATATTTTCTTATGTTTATTAGCCATCTGTATGTCTTTGGAGAAATGTCTGTTTAGGTTTTCTGCTCACTTTTTGATTGGGTTGTTTGTTTTTCTGGTATTGAGCTGTATGAGCTGCTTGTACATTTTGGAGGTTCTTAGTCAGTTGTTTCATTTGCTATTGTAACAGATGGAAAGATACATCATGTTCTTGGGTTAGAAGAATCAGTATAGTGAAAATGACTGTATTACCCAAAGCAGTCTATAGATTCAACAGAATCCCTATCAAACTACCAACAGTATTTTTTACAGAACTAGAAAAAAATAATTTCACAATTTGTATGGAAACACAAAAGACCCCAAGTAGCCAAAGAAATTTTGAGAAAGAAAAATTGAGCTAAAGGAATCAATCTTCCTGACTTCAGACAATACTACAAAACTACAGTCATCAAAACCATAGTGTATTGGCACAAAAATAGACATAGAGATCAACGGAACAAAATAGAAAGCCTGGAGATAAATCTACATGCCTATGGACACCTTATCTTTGACAAAGGAGGCAAAAATATACAATGGAGAAAAGACGGTCTCTTCAACAAGTGGTTCTGAGAAAACAAGTCAACTATGTGTAAAAGAATGAAATCAGAACACTTCCTAACACTATACACAAAAATTAACTCAAAATGGATTAAAGACCAAAAACACTTTTTCGTCAGGACCTGGAAGAAGCTCAGCCATGAGCCCTGTGGCGATTCCAATGAGAAGTGTAATGCAGGCACACCTTAGAGACTAAACTAAAAGATACCCAGGGAACACCCCACCTATAAGAGAGATCACCACTATCAAGAGGGCACAGGGTCACTGCCAACAGTCCTAGAGTTACCAGGAGTCCCTGAGATCCACTGCAAAGCTCCAAACCCAAGGAAGAGTGGTCTTCTACCCGGAAATGGAGTCACTCCTCACCAAGGTCAGTCTTCCCAGGAGATTGACTCTGCTCAACTCTACCACCACTATTACTTTAGAACTGCAGGTAAATCATCTGCTTCTCACAGGCTGTTACTTGGGAGCGTTAACACACTGGGTCCCAGTGGTTTTCAGGGCCCCGGGGCAAATTATAGGACCAGATTCAAGTCCATTTTTCCTTCCTTCCTTCACTCATTTCTTCCCCCTCCCTCTCCTCATCACCTCTCTCCTTTTCTATTTTCTTTTGTTAGCTGGCAACATTTAATGAAAACATCATAATGGTTATAATACCAGAAGCTCAGAACAGATTAGTTAAGCATCATTCTAACTGTCAAGGAATTCTCAGACTAGAGACTGGCATGCAAACATACAGTACCATTTAGTGACTCCATTGCTGCAACAGTGGCAGGTGCTGAGTACAATATGATCAGAAGAGAAGGAGGCACTGTGCCAGCCAGCCCAGTTGTGGAGCAGGGGAGCAGATCTCAACACTTTTGTGGAGTATATGCAAAAAGCAGGGGTAGGCAAAACATAAGCATTGGGTCAGACTCATCAGACTCAAGCCTTGGGTCTACCCACTCACTCACTTGCTATGTGACCTGGAGTCTCAAAGATGACAGTAACATGGTTATGCCCATGTCATGATGCTGTTGTAAAGGGCCTATACGGTGCCTTGTATAGCACAGCAACACCAGTTAGCATCTATCCAAGCAGTGAGACTCAGGTGGCACACAGTGCACTAACACAGATTCAAAATCACATGACTGTGACTGACAAGCCTCAAAGGCTTGCCCCAGTTCTTTCACAACCCTTGCAATAATGCAACCCCACATTAGATTATATTGGGTGTAGATGACTTCACTTCTAGCACTGTCACTGCCAGCAATGGTAGTAATAATGGTAGAATAGTAGTGAAAAATGTTCCTCAGCCTCAACTGTTACAAACTAATATTTGGAGGCAAGTGTCTCCTACATCTCTCTACCTAGCCAATATAGCACCTGGACAAATGTTACATTACCTATGTATCCTTAGACTCAAGAACTTTGTGAACATTTTTAATGAGTGTGTGCCTAATTTTCACCAAGTTTTCTCTGGGTAGCTTTTAGCGACCCATCAACAGAATTTCAAAAATTCAAAATTAAAATCTGAGTTTAATTATAAATAAAAGAGCTAACAGGATTTTTAAAATTCTAATACAAATTCTAATGCATATGAATGTGTGGAGTCATGAGCACTTTCAAGTACTGCTGGAGAGAGTAGGTTTTATACAACCTTTCTGGAGAGCAACTTGTGATGTGTGACAAAGGAATTACCTATGTTTTTACTTTAAACTTAAAAAAAGTAAACATTAATTTAAATTTTACCAGTGATACTACTTGCAAAAGTTTATCCTAATAACCATAATTGTACACAAAAATTTGTCTTCAAGTATGCTTGCTGCCTGATCCTTTAGAACAAGAAAATTTAGAAACAACATAAATGTACAATAATAAATTCTCATTAAATATATTGATTTCCTAAAACATGAAATTAACATGCAACCATTAAAAATTACCTATATAGAAGTGTGTAACAATACAAAAAGTGTTTATGATATATTAGAGGATGAAAGAGTTTTAGAAAACTGTGTAGTCTAATCTAATTTTGTAATTGAAAAAAATGTTTAAAAAAGAAACTAGACAGATCAATTCCAAATGTTAGCAGTTTTCTCCAAATTGTGGGATTACTAACAATTTGTGTGTGTGCATTCCTGTACTTCCCAAATTTTCCATAGCCAATGTCTTATACAGTGAAAAAAGGAAAACAAAAAAATTAAAGCCCAAAGCTTAAAATTTAGGTTTAAATTCAAATGATCACTTTGCTATGTGTCCTAGGATAAACTACTTAACCATTCTGAATTTCATTTTCTTTCCATCTACAGAAAGCAGTTAATCATACCTACCTCATAAGGTTGTAGGAGATTATATTAGATAATACATGTAATGGGCTGTACATATAACATGAACCCAATAAATTCATGTTCCTCTCACTTCTTCCTCTAGGAGTTCACTAACAAGATGTTTAATGCTTAACACAGGAGGCAGGATTAGAGCATAGGTAGGATCTTAGTTTAGACCTGAAGTTAAACCAGGTGTGATGACAGGAAAGAGGAATATTTGTGATGGGAGAGCACAGAAAAGGCATGGAAACACACAAAACAAGTAACCTGGGTACTGTTTCTCTGCTCTGCTTCCCCATTGAGCAGGTCCCAGGAGATATCTCAATGCTGACTCCTCATATTTAGCAATTCTGCTGAAAAAAAATTTTTTCACTATTATACTTACCAGTGTAACAAATTATTCTAAGAGTTAATGGCTTAAAATGGCAATCAGCATTTATTATGTCATACAGTTTCTGTGGTCAGAAGTGAGAGAGGAACTTAGCTGGATGGTCCTGGCATGGGAATCTCTCATGAGCTTGCAGTCAAGAAATAACCCAGAGCTGCAATCTCTGAAGGCTTGAGGATCTGATTCCAAGATGGCTCATGCATATGGTTGGCAAGTTGGTACTGGCCATTGGTAGGAAGTCCTAGTTCTTCCCTATGTGGACCCCTTCACAGAATGCCTTGACTGTCCTCATGACATGGCGGTGAGCTTCCCCCAGAGTGAGTGCTCAAAGAAAGAGCAAGAAAGAAGCTGCAATGCCTTTTATGAACAAACCCTGGAAGTCAACCCTAGTTCCACAATGTTCTATTGGTTATACTGATCAGCTCTACTCAAGGTGGAAGGGACTACACTGGGGCATGTGTATTAGGAGGCAACAATCTCTGGGACCTGCTTGGGGGCTGGCTACCACAATTACACTTATAGTCCTTCCACTCAGAGTGTTCTTCCTCAGATGTCAGCACAGGTCATATTCTCACTTCTTCCAGGTCTCTGCTCAAAAGTTACTTTACTGGAGAGGCTTTCCCTCAACGTTCTCTCAGAATGGAACCCCTCTCACCATACTCTCTCTCCTATTATGCTGTTTTATTTTTCCTTATTGCACTTAGAACATCTTACATGTTCAGTTCAGTCACTCAGTTGTGTCCGACTCTTTGAGACCCCATGAGCTGCAGCATGCCAGGCCCCCCTGTCCAACACCAACTCCTTTATAGGTAATTTGTAATGATTGCATGTAAATTTCATGTATATAAAATATAAGCATCGTGAAAGGCTTGCCATGATCTTTCCTGGTACCCAGGAGGAGCTCAATAAACGAATGAGGCATGACATCACTTGACACTTCTGATACTTCACCCACAAAAAATCAGTAATTCCCTCTTTGGTGCCACCACCCTAGCTTGTAAATCTCCTAAAACTGGTGAATTTAGCTTTCTGAATGCCATCTTCTTGCTTTACATCCCTCCCAATCCACCTCCTGAGCCTTTCCTAGCTGCCCTGATCCTCTTGGTGCTCTGCCTCTTCTATCCAGACATCCCCCTGCACTGGCTGCTTTCCCCTGACATTCACACAGTTGAGGCTTCCTTATTTCAGTTCTTACCTCCTAAAGACCTACAGAAAAGGATAGCAACTAAGAAGCATATATGCTTGCAGTCCTCCTCCCATATCCATGGCAAATATTGCTAAGAGATCAGGCCATCTCCAACTCTATCTGGGCCAATGAGATAATGACACTTTGCCAGGAAGATAATTGATCTCTGTTGCTTAATGCACCATCAGTTCTAGTAGCAGGCACTGTAACAATGAAATCATAAAGATATTTGAATATGAGAGGGACAAATGAAACTACATACTAACCACCAAGCAATTATGTTAAGCAATTAATGTGGATTACCTGTAACATTTAATCTTCATGATCATCTACAAGGAAGTTACTATTATACCCATTTTAAAAATGAGGAAACTGGGGCTCAGAGAGGTAAATAATTTATACAGGATCACTTAGCTAAGAGTTGGTATGAATTCAGGCCATCAGGTCTGGAGTCTGCTCTTAAAACATCATGATATTGCCTTAAGGTCTTCAATAACCAACTGGCTCCATGGGATCTTAGGATTAAATGTCTAGTTGTCAGGCCTGAATGAGAGTCCCCAGGAAATTGTCTCTGTCTGAAATTGCCCCCAGAGAACCCTCACTCACCCTTAGAGATCCACTTTACTTCTAACCACCTCTATGAAGTTTTTGTTGATATATTTATGCCAGCACTGCTTGAACTTCATACTATTATTTCACTTACCAACCTGGAGTGTCAGCCCACATTTTCTTGTAGGTCTTCTTTACTGCATCATGACTGCATAAATTTCTCATTTCTTTATCCTCACAGTTTTACAAGGTATCTAGCCTATAATAAAGCCAATAAATAAATAAATATCATCCTTACTTCCATGATATACTTTCCATTTCTCAAAGTTAGGCTTAAGTTTTATATGCATGTATAACTGAGTCACTTTGCTGTACAGAAGAAATGAACACACACTGTAAATCAACTATACTTCAATCATTTTTTTTTAAAAAAGATAAACTATGTTATACATTTTTATAGCCTGGGTATTATGGTCTTTACATCAAAATGAAGAAGTTCAGTAAGCGATGGCTTCCCAGGAAATGCAGCACTGAAATCTTCTCTAGAAGCGAACTTCACGGAGAGTCATAGCCCAGAGCATGAGTGTGAGCATTTCAGTTCTGTCCTAGGAAGGTAATGAGACACTGAACTTAAATATCACTCACCATGGCATCCCCAGGCAGAGTTTCTCCTCTACTGAGCTTATAAATCCCCTGCCTCCAGCTTTCTAGTTGCTTTGATAAAAGGAGGTATAGAATAGCTCTCCTTGGGAGGTCACAGAACTGACACCACAGCAAGAAATCAACGTTAACTTCCACCAGCTCTTTCTAACAACAGGACTCTGTCGAGCTCAGAAGTATTCACGGTCTTGCCAGGAGACCTGGACAGATATGGTAAAGGAATGGGAAAGCTGTGAAGAGTGAGAAGTGCATTCTTTTAAAAAGTGGGAAAAGCTTCCAGACTTACTAAAAGAAGGTGGACTTAAAGCATAAATGAATAGGGAATTAGTGCCAAACTGCTCAGGATGGGGCATCAGATGGCATGATATGGTGCCACCTATGTGAAAAAAAAAATTCTATAATCTGGGGGACAAAGAAATGTGACCTTCGCTAAAGCCATCCTCATTTCAGAACCTTGGTTTCTTCCCCATAAAATGGAGGGAATGGAGCATGTGAGGAAACATCCCAGTCTTAGTGAAGGTCTATAGAACATGAAATCAGTCATTCATAATGTCAGAGTATAATTCCTAGCGCAGCCCTTACCCCACCCAGCTTGGCTATGGTCTGCATCTCTCTGCTCCAGGATGTATATATGACTCACCTCTGTATGTGGTCCTCATTGTACCTTGAATAGTGCTTGCCCTAAGATAGGTGTTTAGTAAATGAATAATGAATTTCATTAGATTGAATTGAAATCAACTTTGAAACACTCTTTCCTATCAGAAACCCCACTGCATTTCAGATTGGACCAAAATATCTTTACAAACATGGGCTGGCTCTCAATCATGATGGGAAAAAATAGAGAGGGACCTGTTTTTCCAGAAATACGGTGAGAAATGGAGTATTAAGGTTACCTGGCTTACTTAAGTTATCTCTCTAGTAAATGGTAGAACAAAATACAGTTCTGTCAAGCTTAGAAATCTGTAGTTTTCTACTATACAAGAGGGATAGTCTTCCATAGTCACAGAAAGTTCATTGTTCTATGTATAAAGTCTATAGACACAATTTGAAAATCCTTAATACTTGAATGTCCCTAAAAATGAGTTTCTCCATTAAAATGTAGAAGGGCATTTGGCAGTACTAAAATTATGATGGCAAACAGAATTTTGGAATCCCAAATAACCTTCTTGCCTGCCATCAATGTGAATAAAGTGGGCCAACCATGTCCTTTACGCACATTCTACATTTTCTCTAGTGTCCCTTATGATACAAAGAGGGAAACTAGATGGACAACCTCTGCCATAGCTATTTATCAGCAAATATGTCAGCATAATGAACTGTGGCTTCTCTGTAGATTTTTCCATAAGCGTAAAGCTCATCAGGATAATGGGGAGGCTGTGAAAACTCTGTATTAGGACATGATGTGCAATTCTGGCTGTGGTAAGCAAAGACATGGTGTTGAGGGATGAGGATCCTAAAGTTTTAAGATCTGACATCCCTGTTAGCACTGAAATTTGACCTACAGCAATGATTTCCAACATTTTAAAAGTCATAGTGCCCTTTCTCACATAAAGTCTTAATGAAACCCCAATATTAAAAAAAGATACAAGCAGACCTGATTGAAACTAGGACGGGAATCCTGTGGCTCCACCTCCTCATTTGTTACCTCCTTTTTGAGACGGCTCAAGATATTTCCTGGGAAACCTAGGGCTTCACAGAACTGTATGAAAATCCCTGACCCAAAAGACACGTCTCTCAAGTGACTTGTTTACGTATCAATGCCTAATTCTCTCTTGACATCATAAAATAAGAGGTGGTAATTTATTGTTTTGGTAAACAAATTGACATCAATATGGAAAAACATCATACTTAAGAATGGACTAAGCCTTTTCTACATATTGAAAAAGGACAATGTGAAATACTGCTCAAAAATTTTTTTTTAATCATTGTAAAGTGCCTAGGAATATTTTTCTTGTGGCCAACAGTCTAAAGGTCTAAGGGAGACACAACAGTGTCAGCTTAACTGAAGCGTACACAGAGGACGGGAGAGTCCCTTGGCGTCTAGCCATCTCTGTGCCCAATATTCAACAGGAGGGCAGCAGAGAAAGAAATTTAGTAAAGTGTTGACAGAATCAATCACCCTCCATTTTCCAGCTTTCTTTTACTTCCTGAGCTAAGAAATTAGAAGGCTCTGGCTGAATCAGCTACACAGTGACATTTCCCAGAAGCACAGCTTTCCTGGGGAAATAAAGCTAACGAAAGAACAGGCTAACTATGTTTGATTTCCTCAAAGCCCACTGCCTAATTTTATATGAATTGTCTGATTTCTTTTAGACCTTAAGTCCAAGGTCCAGTGACACTGCATTTCTCAGAGAAGACAGAGAAAATCACCTGTGAATAAATTGAAAAGTTAAAGTACTGATGTCTTGCACATGGATGGCACTTACCTAATGTCAAAGCCCTTCTGCAGATTACTTCAACGCATAGTAATAAATACCTACCACTTATTCAAGTCTGTCTCTAATCCGTATCATGACAGGTGAGTTAGATATTATCCCTCAATTTTACAGAAGCGGAGACTGAGCTAAAGCAAGAATAAATGACTTGCCCACAAATGGCAGACTTCCATTTTGAATTCAGGACTTTCGGACATCTGATCCCCAAATCTGATTGCCCCTCCAGGCTCTCTTTCAATCCCAGTCCTTCTCAGGCATGATGCGGTATTACAAAATCACCTCAAGAGCTACAGATGGGGTCCTAGCCAAGACAAATTCTCTTCAAACATGAGCGTGGAGAAGTGTGTTGATCTTCAGAACTCAGAGTAGACAGAAGGTATCATCCTTTCTCAGGGATGGGGAGACTAGCCAGTTTAAGCTTTCCAGGTGTTCGGGGAAGATTGTGGTCTCTGTAAGCATGACAGATTTTGTCTGTTATTCTAAAGGCAACAGGGAAACACTGAATCTTCTGTAATATTTTACAGTAGTGGGAATCGAAGGTCCAGAAAGGCTTAGCATCTTGTCCAAGACCGCTAGTTTCAACCCTGGCCTCAGTATATGATTCATGTTCCCTGTAGCATTCAGTTTCAACTGGCCAGAAATGCATAATCTCAGGCCCAGGCTCACTGAATCAGAAAACAGTTTGAACAAGATCCCCAGGTAACTCATAGGTGCATCAAAGCTTGAGAAGCACTGCTCTGAAGTATGTATACTTTCCCAAATGCTGGACCTCTGCCTGCAGTCAAATGTTTGTATATTTGGGCTTCCTGCAAGTCAAGGAGGCAAATGGAAAGTGAGAAGGAATATGTGGTTTCATTTAGGGGTGGTTATGTCAACGCCCTCCCCTACAGGCTTCTCCCCACCAAGCAAACAATTATCAGCTCCTGGGCAGGTGGAGTCCAAGGCCCCTGATTGACCCATTCGTCAATCACCACCTCAAGGCACCCAGGAGAAAGAGGTCCTGGTAGATGAGCACTCAGCACTGAGAAAGACCGAGTTCCCCGGTCGCTGATAAGATGGGCACGTGGAGTTGGGATGAGGAAGGTCGGGACTAAGGAACATTAGGCATTCACCCCGCTGCTCTGATTGGTAATTAAGTGACTCGTCTACTGGCGGACAGTCCTGCATGTTCCCCCAGGCATCTGTTAGTTCTTCGAAAACCACTACTGACAAAATGAGGTTTGCCCTTGGTACACAGATAATGACTGAGCTTGACAGGTGTGGCGCGATTAGAAAATTTCTACATGAAGCTCATTCTGCTAGCCACTCCACAGTAAACAGACTCATTAGAACTTGCAGGTCCCTGGAGGCAAAGCATGTTTGACATTATTAATTGGCTTTTCTGTATAAGGAGTCAAATAGATGAAAAGGTTTATCAAGCTGAAATAATTAATTTTGCCTGAATTCGCTGACAGTTCATTTCTCCTGTAAAAGACCATTTTAAGGTCCCCCCCCCTTTTTTTTTTTTCAAATTTCAAAGTTCAAAAGACATAATAGTGGCAAAAGTGAAGCTTTTTAGTAAATTATAATTAAAGGGAATTTAATTAACTTAGACCTGGGGAAGGGGAAATAAAGGAATTGCTATCTGTGTCTATACAGAGGTCTAGATGGTTGAACATCTCATGACTTAATAATGCATTAATTTTAATCTAATCAAAGTATTATAAAAGAGGTAATTATATGTTTAAAAATTACCAAGCTCCAATAGTGGGATTTTTAAACACTTAATACTTACCCAGTTTCTCGTTAGCAAAGTTATAATTGTTGTTCTCAGATTCTGCTTATTTAAAGATGGGGGTTACAGGCAAGAGGTTAATTGAATAAATCATTGTAAGAACCCATGTTGAAACTATGATGAACTACAAAGTTTGCATTCCCTGGCTGCAAAAGATTTTTTTCTTCCCTTTTTTTCTCTGTGTCTTTCTGTGTCTCTAAAAATAGCAAATTATTTCCATTCCTTTATATGTGCTCCTGAATGCTCCCACACCCACTCTTTGCCCCACAAAGCCAAAATCCAGTTCACATAAGATTCTGCAAAACTTTCATCTCCAATGTGATTTTGTAGTTTCAGTGTGAGACTTCTTAGTCTTAAGCAATAGATGATAAGATGCCAAGAATTGGTGAAAAGAATCATGGTATCTCCAAGTGGTCATTAAACAGTAGGGTTTTGATTTCTGTAAAGGGCAATGTGTCTGGACATTTCACTGATTAAAGACTGAGTTCTTAGGAATATCTGAAAGAGTATAGCTGTTTTGCAGCCAAGAAGTGTCTTGCCACATAAGCCCACATACTCAGTTTGTAGTTGAAAGATGATTCGATATTCCCTAAAACAGTCTGACCCTGATGAAATAAAAACTGGTCTGGGAGGAGAACTAGGCAGAGGAGTTATGGAGAGCGGTTCTTCCATATCTAGTGGTATGTATTAGACCAGTTCCTCAGGCTGTTACCTCCTTCCATCCTAGACTCAGCTCAGGCAGCCTGAATATCTTCAACCAACTCACCCCTCCTCCTATTCTATCCCATGATGACTGACCTCCTAAAAATCTAAAGGCAATGCTGGTTATTTTCAGCTTGTCATTGACATTTTTATAAGCAGAAATACCTGTTGGCTATCTTCATTAAATACCAGGGCGTTTATGGAGTCTCTCTGTTTGCTCTTCAACCTCAGTTGGAGGCAAGAGCATGGTTACCTGAGACTCACTATTACCTTGCTTCAAGTAGTGTCTTTAAAAAAGTGATCACATTCAAGTGAAAATTAACACAGAAAGATTCACATCCTGTTGCATCATTTTGAAAAATACAAGAACTCTTTTACCTTTTGCCAAAATGTCCTTAGGTACACTCTTCAAATGAGGAAGGAGAGACAAAGGGCGCACTTAGTGGCCACTTTACACATACCATCTCAGTTCTCAGAACAACCAAGTGATATTGTCCCCATATTAAAGATGAGAGAGTTGAGGCTCAGAGATAGGGGGAAAAAAGCTCCTTAAGGTCACACATTTCAGAAACAAAGCTGGTCTGCTTGACTTCAAGACCCATGTAATTTCCATTAGAAAGGAGTAACCCAAAAAGTTACAGACATAAGATTCCCAAACTGTAAACACTTGTAACATTTACCCGAGAGTTAACATTTGGGGTAAGAAATGTCATAACCCAAAAAGCAAATATCTATTTCCTTGCTCAGAAGAATACTCACAAAGATGTATTAAAAAACTTGGAAACTTAAGATCTTCCAGTCCAACAGTCACAAACTTATTGTTGATCATATTTCCCACTCCTGCTTCCTTATATTAGTTCCCTAATTAACCATATATTAATGTCCAGGGGCCATTGTGATTGAATAGAGGGCTGGACATGAGTGGGGCGGGAAGAGGGAGGAGGTTTTTGTGCAAAGATTCAGGGCTTGTGCTGCTATCACTCACCAGCATGTTTTCTTCTGAAGTCAATACGTTGTTTCATTTCAAACACGCTTAAAGAAAACACAAATTGATTTATTTACAATTCTGAACTACTTATCAAACACTAATGATCAGTGCCTAGTAAAACACAGGCTGAAAATATGCCATGCAATGCTTAGTCATTCTGCTAACGGAACTAATATTTTTCCACTGTGCCTCTCATTCTACTCTCTCATCCTTTGTCTCTTTTTATTTCTTTTTATAATTCTTCCTGGTAAGAGTTAGAAACCCAGAAGGAATCTATGTTAGTGTGGTCAGTTCCGAAGACTCCAGAGAAAGCCCAAATCTACCCAGCACCTCCTTTTCATTCATTAACCCACCAGGGGCCAAGACTAATTAGATCAGCTTGCTCATTTTGAGCCAATAATTGATTTAAATAGGTTGCTCATTTAAAGGAGAAGAAAAGACTGCTAAACATTTGGTGCTGGGATTTTTTTTTTTCTTCCTTCCCTGCAACTTTCAATTGCTTGTGCAATGTAGCATAAAATGTAGAGGTCTTCCTTTTCTTTTCTCTCTTTTTTTAAAGGGGCCATAAAATTAATTACAATAAGTAGGCAACGGGCAGGGGCAGGGGGTTAACTGATGGCTCTAATGAGCTGCGGAGCTTTGGGAAAGCTGGACCACTCATGCTGTTTGTTGGCTGTGAGGGGCTGTGGCTTCCAACAGGAGCACAGCGTAAAGAGGTCCTTTGGACTGATTCTGTCTTCATGGCAACCAAAGCAGCTTTGCTAAGCTTCAAACAAAAGGAGCCTTCCTTTCCAAAGGTGGGGACATTCTGGAATTGTTTCCTTACCATTAAGCAAGAAAAGACCTTCAAAAGGCCATTCCGTGATACACTCCCACCCCCAAACTCCTGTTTTTTTACACAATTTGTGAATGGGAAAGTTAGAGGCAAACTTGGACCTACTCTATATTCTGAAGACCTTTCCTTTCTCAAAGGGTCTTTCATGACCTGTCCTGTACCATATTGATTTATTTCAAATGTGAATCAAAAATGTTTAGACTAGGCTCCTCTTGGAAACTAAATCGCCCTGTTAGTTTATACTATTCGGCTGACTATATCCCTTTGACACAATGAAAAGAGCTTTTGTCTGCAGCCTGGAGGGCAAGAGGTGGAAGCCACACTTGTAATTTGTTCTGTAAATTTTATTTTGCAGTGTTTTCTATCACAGGAAGAAGGGAGTGCTCAACCTGGTGAGGGGAACTGACAAGTGCTGCAAAATCTTTAAAGGTAAATAAAATTATTGGAAATAGAAAAGTTACCCCCCAAACAGCACCATGCTATATTTCAGATGTTCCTAAGTTCCTATTTTACAAAAGCAACATGATCCACATAAGAAGCACATGGGCTTTGAAGGCAGAGCGACAAACCTGGGTTTCTACCCTGATTCAGTCACTTCTGTGCTCTGTGTAAGTCATTTGTTCTCTCTAATAATCTCTTTATCTTTAAAATGGAGACACTAAAGTCTATTTTGGAGGCATATCCTAAGGGTTAGAGATAATGTCAGAGCCTAGCAAAGGGCCTAGCTTTAATAAGCACTCATAGATACTCATTATAGGTACTAATGCAAAACTGGCTTCCTAAAAACCAGGGAGGGTCATTCAGCCTTGTTTTGTTGTCTGAGGCCAGGCAGTTCAGAAGACAGTACTATATTGCACACAGGGCCAGCCTCGAGGGTGTACAACCTGCACAGTGATACAGGGCCTGACACTCAGAAGGACCCCACTGTTGCTGTCTCGAAATGCTTAATTTTTGAACAGAGGACCCTGCATTTTCATTTTGCACTGGGTCCTGCAAATTATGTGGCCCATCCTGATGGCACATTCCTCTTGGCTAACGCTGTCTCTGCCAATCTTGGTCTCTTAAAGAGTCTCCTTATATGAGGTCATGTCTGTGTTGGTGGCGCACTGCTTTCACACTTATAAATCACATTCTTTCTGCCTCTTCCACAAATTAGAACCAGAGGTGTAGCCTCTCCATTCCTTTGGGCCCAGGGCCTGACTGCCATGAAAAACTATTCAAGAGCACATGCTAGTGGCCGCAGGTCAGAACGGCACCTTTGCAGTCCCATCATTGACCCACTGAGAGAGCTCCTGTCTCTTAGAGGATGGAGGCCTGAGTCAGTGGATGACAATGAGGACTGAGCATCTCTTTGTTAATTCAGCATTCTTGTGGCGGATCATTTTCACTGTTAATGACATACGAGTTGAGTCCCAGGTAATTTTTTTCAAAGCAACCAGTTGTGAAATATCTTGAGAAAACACTGCCAATTTCCAATCCTAATGACAGAGACACTGAAGGTAAATAAGATGAATATTTATGGGATACCTGATTGCCTAAATGAGTTCCCTAAGGTATGAATAATTGAATGTATGCTAATTAATTGGGAAAAGCCAGTAGGTAACTCTTTTTTATTTACGTTAGCCTCATTTTATTTCATTTCTTAGAACTATTACAGTTCCAAGTTATTTCCTATGCTTCAGTAAAGTTGAGTGTCATTGAGGGAATTTTTAATAGACATCATGAGTCTTAATTTCAGTAAATGTATAAGCTAAGGTAGAATATGTAATGATAGTTCTTAGGACATAGTTACTTGGGTTTTCCTAACAAAAGCTATTTGTTCATTGATGCCTCATGCTAGCTAGTTTTTTACATATGTCTCCTGACTTAATCCTTATATTAATCCTATAAGGTTAGAAATTGTACAATTGTCTCCATTTTACAGATGTGGAAACTGAGATAACAGTTAAGTGAGCTGCTCATGGCTATGTGACTATAAGTATTAGAGCACAGATTCAAATTTAGCCTGCTTCAAAGTCAAAAGTCCTTCCAGAAAGGGAACACAGACTTTCACCTGGAACAGAAGGTTTGGAAAACACAGGCCTTTCCTTACCATATTGTAAACATGATCCATGAAAACTTCACCCTAATGTCTGGTATTGTTCTCAAAGAGCCACTAAAGTCAAATCAGTCAAAGTAACTAATTTTTTTTTAGAGTCTAGACTTTTAAAATAGTTTTTATTTTAAAACAGTTTTAGGTTTATTTAAAAAAATACACAGAAGGTGCAAACAGATATCTTACGCCCCTCTCTTTCCACATCCAGGTTTTTCTATTACCATGTTGCATTCCTGTGGTATATCTAATTGATGAGCCGCTACTGATATACTATTATTAAGTAAAGTCCATAGAGTTCACTTTTGCCTTGTACTTTCTGTGGGTTTTGACAAATGCATGTCCTATACCCACCATTATGATGTCATATGGAATAGTTATACGGCTTTTGCTCCACCTATTCATTCCTCCACCCACTTTCCCACCATCCCCCCATCTGAAACCCTGGCAATGATTGATCTTTTTACTGTCTCTGTAATTTTGCCTTTTTCAGAATGACAGTTGGAATCATACACATACAGTCTTCTCCAGCTGTCTTTTTTCACTTAGCAAAATGCATTTGTTTCCTCCATGTTTTCCATGGCTTGATAGCTCATTTCTTTTTATTGCTCAATAATATTCCATTGTATGGATTATCATAGATTATTTATCTATTCACCTATCAAAGCACATCTTGGTTGCTTCCAAGCTTTGGCAATTATGAATAAAGTTGCTATAAACATTCATATACATGTTTTTCTGTGGACATAAGTTTTCACTTCATTTGAATAAATACCTGGGAGCCTGATTGCTAGATCCTGCAATAATACTATGTTTAGTTTTGTTAAAAATTGTCAAACTGTCTTCCAAAATGACTTCACCATTTTGCATTCTCACCAGCAATAAATGAGAGTTCCTTTGCTCTGCATCTTTCACCAGCATTTCCTGTTGTCTTTGTTTCAGATTTTAGCATTCTAATGGGTATGTAGTAGTATCTCATTGTTGTTTTGATCAGCCATTTGTTCTTATTCAATTAAGAGTAAGCAGCTGTCTCCCAAGTAGGATGTGTGTATCCTATCATTTGCACAAGATAATGCATTGAAATATGCAGAGAAAAATGGCAACCACATTTTTTTCATTCATTATGTGAAACTTTATATTCTTTGCATATATTCTTAATGTATATAATATTTTATTAGCATATAAATTCTGTATATTAATATTTTATAAATTAAAAATTCTTATATTGTTAAGATTCATGTCTTCTCATTTTTTTTTTAAATTGGCAGAAGTGTTCTCTTAAAAGAGGACCCCACTGCCATAGAAAACCCTGGATCTATGAAGACATCAAAGACAGACCTAATTTCTCTCTCAAAAAGTGAGCCTTGATTTCCATTCAATATTGTATTTGATGTTTAAAAATTCTGAAGTATGTCAGAGCTGAAGTTTATCTATGCTATTTTGTACTGGATACATCTACTAGTGTGACAAATTAGGTGTTTTCCCAGAGTAGCAGTTGTCTGAATTCATCTGCAGGGAGGATACATACAGGTGTGTTTTCAGAATATTGTCAGAGTGGTCTTAGCTTTTCAAAGCAGTTTCTCCTATACCATTTTGTTAGGGGAAGCACACTGACTGAAACTGCCCACTCTGGCCAGGCACCATAGTAACCATTTGCATGAGTTGTTTTACAACAGGAGGTCCTGGTAAGGAACACAGAACTAATAAGCCACCACCAACCAGAAGAGTTGGGGAAAGGTCAACAGGAGACACCACATGTCCGACCACTTCCCAGAATCCTTCTCTCTGGCATCCATCTTGGCTGAACAAGGCATGTACCACCAGAAAGGACTCTGAGTCAGAATGATTGGCTAAAGACAACCCGGAAACTAGCCATCACCATAAAACCTGCAAGCCATGTGGCAGAGCTGTTCTCCTGGGTTCCCTTACCCTACTGCTCTCCACCTGGCTGCCCGTTTCCAATAAAATCTCTTGCTTTGTCAGCACACGTGTCTCCTCAGACAATTTATTTCCAAATGTTACACAAGAGCCCAGTTTCAGGCCCAGGAAGGGTTCCCTCTTCCTGCAACAATTTCACCTCACATATTAACAGAATGACTACCACTGTTTTATTGATAGTTTCCTTTTCAAAACTCATTTTTTAAAAAAAGGACCAGTGTGAACTGATAATCCTCATAGAATGAGTTTTATTGTTAATCCCATTTTATAGATGAGGCAACTGAAGCATAGAAAATTTAAATAACCTGCCAAAAGCTCACAATTTGTAATTGGCAGAACCATGATTCACACTCATGTGTAAATGCCAGAGTGCAAGCTCTTACTCATTAGATTATTTTGCCTAAAAACATCTATGTGCCTTATAAGGAGGCTTGTGTCTACATAATTTAGAGAAAAACTTTACCAGTTTAGCAAAAGGAAAACCAAATTGCGGACTTCACCATCAGTATAGATCTTTGTTTTCAAGTGCAAATACATGCTTTTTTCAAAAGCAATATGTATGCAGGGCAGACACTGGCAAAAATTTTAATCACTACACATCTTGTGTGTTTGATGGGAAATACTCAATATCTTCTGTATATACAGAGAAAATCTAAACCAAAGAGATCATATTAGTAAAAATATCACTTTTAACATCATGAAGGCAGTATGAGAACCTGTCAAAAAAAATACCAAGGAACAAGTTGATACAGCCAGTAGAGGAAGAACTCTAAGTTTGGAAATTATTAATGGGCCTGATCCTTCAAAATGAGATACTGGAAAACACTATCTTCAGTATGACAATTGGACTCCAGAACACTTTAAGAAAAAAGATCAAAAATATTAGGTAGGGTTTTCCTCCTATTGACTAAAATGATGCACAATTTGAGAGTTGTCAGTTAAGTTTTATTTGGGGCAAAATGAGGATTGAAGTCGGGGAGGCTGTACCCTATATAGCTCTGAAAGACTGCTCCAAAGAGAGAGTGGGAGGAAGGTCAATACGTAAGACTTTGGTAAAGGGTAAGTTCAATACCATTGAGCACTCATTTTACAAAAGGTTTTTTGCTAGTCATGAGGATCTGATGTCATCATACAGGGATTTAGTACTTTTATACAAATGAGGAGATGCAAGGATTGAGATCATAAAATCTGATCATAAAAACATCCAACTATCTAAAGACCTGTCCCACCAGATTCTCTGGAGCACAGAATGCCTCACTCCACCCTGAACTCCCTCAGGGGGTGTTGAAGGTCAACAGCTGCAACAGCACAGGGTTCAGTTTCCAGAGGGTTCTTCTGCAGAGACAGATGGCAAATGACCTTGTTCAATCACTGGCAATGCTCTTGGTAAATGCCAATTTGTAGTTGATGCTCCCTTTTTTCTTACTTCTCTCCCTCTCTCCCTCCCTTCTTTCTGAAATAAAAGAGGATATTGAGGATTTCATTGAGAACCACTGGTTGAGAATAACAGCTCTAAAGAAAGTTAAGGAGGAAAGTAGTTTCGTAAAAAACAACAGAACCTTTATTCAGCTGGACTGGCCAGAATTTTAGAGTCAGAACCACTCTTGAAACCTCAGTGAAGCATGATGATTATGTGGTTGTCAGTCTTTGATATAGCATTCAACAATCTAGTCCCTTCTAGTAGTCTCTCCTTTCTGTAGTCTCCCTAGAGGTCTGCTGGTGAGACCTTCAGAATATGAGGGAAGTGATGGTTTGATTGCCTAGGCTTGGACACAACAGACATTGAAGCTTCTGATTTGCTCTCTTAGATTTTTTCTCTGAGAGAAGTCAGTCACCATGCTGTTACGAGACTCAAGATGTCCTATGAAATGACCCGCATGGAAAGGAACTGAGAACGCCTACCAATAGCCAGTACCAACTTGTTAGCCACATGAGTGAGCCACCATGGAAGAGGATCTGCCAGTCAGTCAGTCAGTCAGTCAGCTCGGTCGCTCAGTTGTGTCCTACTCTTTACCACCCCATGAATCGCAGCATGCCAGGCCTACCTGTCCATCACCAACTTCTGTAGTTTACCCAAACTCATGTCTATCGAGTTGGTGATGCCATCCAGACATCTCATCCTCTGTTTTCCCCTTCTCCTCCTGCCCCCAGTCCTTCCCAGAATCAGGGTCTTTTCCAATGAGTCAACTCTTTGCATGAGGTGGCCAAAGATTTGGAGTTTCAGCTTCAACATCAGTCCTTCCAATGAACACCCAGGACTGATCTCCTTTAGGATGGACTTGTTGGATCTCCTTGCAGTCCAAGGGACTCTCAAGAGTCTTCTCCAACACCACAGTTCAAAAGCATCAATTCTTCTGTGCTCAGCTTTCTTTATAGTCCAACTCTCACATCCATACATGACCACTGGAAAAACAATAGCCTTGACTAGATGAACCTTTATTGGCAAACTAATGTCTCTGCTTTTTAATATGCTGTCTAAGTTGGTCATAATTTTCTCCAAAGAGTAAGCATCTTTTAATTTCATGGCTGCAATCACCATCTGCAGTGATTTTGGAGCCCCAAAAAATAAAGTCTGACACTGTTTCCACTGTTTCCCCATCTATTTCCCATGAAGGGATGGGACTGGATGCCATGATCTTAGTTTTCTGAATGTTGAGCTTTAAGCCAACTTTTTCATTCTCCTCTTTCACTTTCATCAAGAGGTGTTTTAGTTCCTCTTCAGTTTCTGCCCTAAGAGTGGTGTCATCTGCATACCTGAGGTTATTGATATTTCTCCTGGCAATCTTGATTCCAGCTTGTGTTTCTTCCAGCCCAGTGTTTCTCATGATGTACTCTGCATATAAGTTAAATAAGCAGGGTGACAATATACAGCCTTGACGTACTCCTCTTCCTCTTTGGAACCAGTCTGCTGTTCCATGTCCAGTTCTAGCTATTGCTTCCTGATCTGCATACAGGTTTCTCAAGAGGCAGGTCAGGTGGTCTGGTATTCCCATCTCTTGAAGGATTTTCCACAGTTTATTGTGATCCACACAGTTAAAGGCTTTGGCATAGGCAATAAAGCAGAAAGAGATGTTTTTCTGGAATTCTCTTGCTTTTTCGATGATCCAGCAGATGTTGGCAATTTGATCTCTGGTTCCTCTGCCTTTTCTAAAACCAGCTTGAACATCTGGAAGTTCACAGTTCACATATTGCTGAAGCCTGGCTTGGAGAATTTTGAGCATTACTTTACTAGCGTGTGAGATGAGTGCAATTGTGTGGTAGTTTGAGCATTCTTTGGCATTGCCTTTCTTTGGGATTGGAATGAAAACTGACCTTTTCCAGTCCTGTGGCCACTGCTGAGTTTTCCAGATTTGCTGGCATGTTGAGTGAAGCACTTTCACAGCATCATCTTTCAGGATTTGAAATAGCTCAACTGGAATTCTATCACCTCCACTAGCTTTGTTCATAATGATGCTTTCTAAGGCCCACTTGACTTCACATTCCAGGATGTCTGACTCTAGGTGAGTGATCTCACCATCATGATTATCTGAGTCGTGAAGATCTTTTTTGTACAGTTCTTCCGTGTATTCTTGCCGCCTTTTCTTAATATCTTCTGCTTCTGTTAAGTCCATACCATTTCTGTCCTTTATCGAGCCCATCTTTGCATGAAATGTTCCCTTGGTATCTCTAATTTTCTTGAAGAGATCTCTAGTCTTTCCCATTCTGTTGTTTTCCTCTCTTTCTTTTCATTGATCACCGAGGAAGACTTTCTTATCTCTCCTTGCTATCCTTTGGAATTCTGCATTCAAATGGGAATATCTTTCCTTTTCTCCTTTGCTTTTCACTTCTCTTCTTTTCACAGCTATTTGTAAAGCCTCCTCAGACAGCCATTTTGCTTTTTGCATTTCTTTCCCATGGGGATGGTCTTGATCCCTGTCTCCTGTGCAATGTTATGAACCTCCTTCCATAGTTCATCAGGCACTCTGTCTATCAGATCTAGTCTCTTAGGTCTATTTCTCACTTCCACTGTATAATCATAAGGGATTTGATTTAGTTCATATTTGAATGGTCTAGTGGTTTTCCCTACTTTCTTCAGTTTAAGTCTGAATTTGGCAATAAGGAGTTCATGATCTGAGCCACAGTCCTCTCCCGGTCTTATTTTTGCTGACTGTATAGAGCTTCTCCATCTTTGGCTGCAAAGAATATAATCAATCTGATTTTGGTGTTGACCATCTGGTGATGTCCATGTGTAGAGTCTTCTCTTGTGTTGTTGGAAGAGGGTGTTTGCTATGACCAGTGCGTTCTCTTGGCAAAGCTCTATTAGCCTGTGCCCTGCTTCATTCTGTACTCCAAGGCCAAATTTGCCTGTTTCTCCAGGTGTTTCTTGACTGTCTACTTTTGCATTCCAGTCCCCTATAATGAAAAGGACATCTTTTTTGGGTGTTAGTTCTATAAGGTCTTGTAGGTCTTCATAGAATCGTTCAACTTCAGCTTCTTCAGCATTACTGGTCAGGGCATAGATTTGGATTACTGTGATATTGAATGGTTTGCCTTGGGAACGAACAGAGATCATTCTGTTGTTTTTGAGATTGCATCCAAGTACTGCATTTTGGACTCTTTTGTTGACCATGATGGCTACTCCATTTCTTCTAAGAGATTCCTGCCCACAGTAGTAGATATAATGGTCATCTGAGTTAAATTCACCCATTCCAGTCCATCTTAGTTCACTGATTCCTAGAATGTTGACATTCACTCTTGTCATCTCCTGTTTGACCACTTCCAATTTGCCTAGATTCATGGACCTAACATTCCAGGTTCCTATGCAATATTGCTCTTTACAGCATCAGACTTTGCTTCTATTACCAGTCACATCCACAACTGGGTACTGTTTTTGCTTTGGATCCATCCCTTCATTCTTTCTGGAGTTATTTCTCCACTCATCTCCAGTAGCATATTGGGCAGCTACTAACCTGGGGAGTTCCTCTTTCAGTATCATTTTGCCTTTTCATACTGTTCATGGGGTTCTCAAGGCTAGAATACTGAAGTGGTTTGCCATGCCCTTCTCCAGTGGACCACATTCTGTCAGACCTCTCCACCATGACCCATCTGTTTTGGGTGGCCCCACATGGCATGGCTTAGTTTCATTGAGTTAGATAAGACTGTGGTCCATGTGATCAGATTGGCTAGTTTTCTGTGATTATGGTTTCACTGTGTCTGCCCACTGGTGCCCTCTCACAACGCCTACCATCTTACTTGGGTTTCTCTTACCTTGGACGTGGGGTATCTCTTCACTGCTGCTCCAGCAAAGCACAGCCGCTGCTCCTTACCTTGGATGTGGGGTATCTCCTCACGGCAGCCCCTCCTGACCTTGAACATGGAATACGTCTTCTTTGCTGCTCCTGCGCCCACCCAGACGCTGCTTTTTGGACGTTGGATAGCTCCTCTCGGCTGCTGCCCCTGACCTCGGACGTGGGGTAGCTCGTCTCGGCTGCCACCCCTGACCTCGGACATGGGGTAGCTCCTCTTGGCTGCCAGCCACAGTCAAACCTTCAGATAACTGCAGCCCCAGCTGACACCTGACTGTGACTTCATGGAGATCCCTAGCATAGCCCAGTCATTCTTCTCCTGCATATCTAACCCACAGAAACTAAGAAATAATAACAATTGATTTTTTTACATTACTTAAGTACTAGGGTGATTTTTTATGCAGCATTAGGTAACTGATTCTGTCAGGAAGCCTGGATATTTGGCCAGAAATACAAAGGAACTGAGGCTACTACTGAGTTGAAAGAATGCAGGTTGCTAAGCAGAATACTCTTTGATGGGAGACTTAAGATACGTGGAGCTTTGACCTGAGAGCAAAAGTGTGAAGTAAAGGATGTCCTGAAGGCTGCAGATGAAACCAACTGGGTCAAAAACCACATGTCAGCACCAAATTAAAACTAAAAAATGCCTGAACTAAAAAGTGAGTGACTAAATTAATGTAAAACAAATGAATTCTTTTTTAAAATACTCCTTGAAACATGGTCAGTTATCAAATTAGTGAAAAGAGAGAAAAAGAAAGAAGAGAAATAGAAAATTCGTAGGAATATTTTAGTTTTATCAACTAAGCATTTTTCCAAGTCTGTGTTCTTTAGATAACAGTAATAGTAATAAAACTATTAAATTAGTTCAAAGACCAAAAATTTCTAAGGTAGAGAAGATGCAAGGTTAACTGAAAATGTTAGAATGAAATAGATACATCTGTTGGACAAGGGATACAGATTGTAATGTCATTCATCTCCCCTGTGGGACATAACATGTCCCAAAGATGGCTTGCCATCATGAGATACCTAGATATAAAGCCAGACTTCACATAAACACTTTCTCCCAGGTGTGACCAGAAGGAATGTTAGGTGAAGCCACCTGTTCAAGTAATAGCAGCCACAACAAAAATAATGATACTAGGTAGCATTTATTTAATGCTTACTATGTGCACAAGCCCTGTTCCAATTCCTTTATGAGTATAAACTCATTATTCATTTAATTAACTTAATAACCTAAACATCTGTCAGTCTGCTGTTACAGCTTCCTTCCTTTGAAGTCTGATGCATTTCTATGTCTAAAAATATCCCTTTCAGCCAAGGGGTCCATTAATTACCACTATTCACATGCCTACTCTGTGCCAAGAATTGTACTTTATGTTTTACAACAACATCACCATATGCAATCATGTAGGTTATGCAGATATATGTGGTCCCAACTCATATTAGCATATCTCATCCTTTTAAAAACCTATGTCAGAATTATTATCTTTATTTTACAGAATAGTAAGCCTTGACTCAGAAAGATGAACTCACTTAATATGGCCTCAGAGCATACAAATGGCAGAAATAGAATTTAATACCCAGAATTTGTAACCCCAAAATATATGCCCTTTCTTCTCTAGCATGCAGATTTAACAAGAAAAAGACATATCATATGAGTCTCATTTTTAAAAAGGGCTAGTTTCTAAAGTTAGCTACAAAAATGAAAACTGCTTTTAATCTCAGATTCATGAAAATATATTAAATTGTCTTATAAGTAATGTGGCATTTTCATATGACCATTCTTCCTCCCAGCTCTCATACAAAAAAAATCTTGGTGACTTAAAACAACAACAATTTTTGTTTACTTATGATTCTGCAGTTTGGTTAGGATGTGGGGAAGGCTAATATGTAGTGTTGCTGCTGCAGCTACTGCTGCTCAGTCGCTTCAATCGTGTCTAACTCTGTGTGACCCCATAGACGGCAGCCCACCAGGTTCCGCCGTCCCTGGGATTCTCTAGGCAAGAACACTGGAGTGGGTTGCCATTTCCTTCTCCAATGCATGAAAGGGAAAAGTGAAAGTGAAGTCACTCAGTCGTCTGACTCTTAGTGACGCCATGGGCTGTAGCCTACCAGGCTCCTCCATCCATGGGATTTTCCAGGCAAGAGTACTGGAGTGGGGTGCCATTGCCTTCTCCGAATATGTACTGTTAGTTGGGCTCAATTGGGTGACTTTTTGCAATGCAGTATAGATTGGTATTATACATGAGATTGCACTTTGTTGAAGCTAAGCTGGGGAGTCTTAGTGTTCCACTATATAGCTCCTATATGGTGTATTTCCATATATATGGTGTATATTGTATTCAGTGACTTAACCTAAGATTCTTTACATGATGGCTGAATTAGAGGTTGAAAGTAGGAGACAGAAGATCTTCTAAGATCTTGGCTTGGTAGTCCAAGAGCAACATTTCAACAGTATTCTAATGATCCAAGCAAGTTCAAAAGCCATCCCTGATCAAGGGAGGGGGAAACACACCCCGACTCTAGAAATAAGAATTAGTATATATGTTCAAGAAAGAAAGAATTTATTTTTGACCATTTTTGAAAAAGATCTACCACACTATGAAAGTGAATGTGTTAGTCACTCAGTAGTGCCCCCATCTTTGAAACCCCATGGAGCCCACAAGGCTCCTCAATCCATGGGATTATTCAGGCAAGAATACTGAAGTGGGTTGCCATTACCTTCTCTAGGAGATTGTCCCAGCCCAGGGATTGAACCTGGGTGTCCTGCATTGCAGATAGATTTTTTACCATTTGAGCCACCAGGGAAACACCTGTACCATACTATGCATGTATTCTCAGTAGCTAAGTCATGTCTGACTCTTTGCAATCCCATGGAGCCCACCAGGCTCCTCTGTCCATGGAATTTTCCAGGCAAGAATACTGGAATAAGTTGCCATTTCCTTCTCCAAGGGATCTTCCTGACTAAGGGATCAAATCCGCCCCTCCTGCATCTCTTGCAATGGCAGGTGGATTCTTGACCACTGCCACCTAACCTCTAATAAAAGCTTTCATGTCTACCACATTTGAAATACATGCACTCCTCTTTCAAAAATTTCATTCCATTATGGTAACAGCTTGAAGTTCAAATCTCATCACTTGCCTCAAATCTGCATGTGTATGAGGCTCCTTTGTGCAACACTCTTGGTCTGGAGATCTGTAGGCTAAAACAATGTTACCTGCCCTCAAATGTTCAACATAAAATGGTAAGACGTGGATTGAATAACTGTACTAGAAGCATTCATTCAAAATAGGAAAAATGAAGTGACATCAGCAAAATAACAAACTAGGAACTTCCAAGCCCTTGTTTTCCCCATGAAAATATTTTAAGTAGATGAATAAAGTAAGATAAAACAGAACTGACTGAACAAATATACAAGCTTTAGAAAAGAGTGAAAAATCTACAGCAACAAAATGAGTATCCAAATAAAAGTCCACATTCAAAATGGCAGGAAATTTTGTGACATAGTTATTCAAACTTTCCCTACCCTTTTTATGTATGGTGTGGTCTTGATCTAAAGCAAACAGTGACATAATTTCCAATTTTCACCCTTGGACTGGAAGGAGCAGAGTAGCTGATACTCACAATGTTCTAACCTGTCTGGGGGCTGCCTAAAAAACTGTTCTTTGTCTTGTCTGACTCAGATCTTGGATGAGAAAGATCAGCAGCTGCTATTTGTGAAAGTTATGGGGTGAAGGGGGGTACTGTAGACCCACATATACCTGAGCAAGAGACTGTGTATGGAAACATACAGTAATCATGTAAAATCCCAAGGAGAATCTAGATAAGAATGTTTGAGAAATTAAAGCATTCAAAAGCAGATGTGTGTAAAGGGAATATAGAAAGTCACATATAACCTAGGCAAGATGCATGCTCAGAAAAGACCTGAGAAGAATTTCAGATTGCACTTCAAGTTTATACCTACGCATAGGGCATGCCCAGCTACTCAATGAATGACTTTTCAGGCACAAAACCAGTCTGCAGATGCTATTTTTACAGATGCCCAGTTTTTGACAAAAATTACGTTACAAGCCATACAGCAAAATGAAAAATCAGAAAACAAAGTTAATTGGTAAATACCATCCATGAAGAAGCACAGACATCAGACTTACTGGACGAATACATTGAAAGAGCAGTTTTAAATATGTTCTGAGAGTTAAAGAAAAGATGAACAACAAAAACTAATGAACTCAGTAAAAAAAAAAATGAACACAATGAGAATATCAACAAAGAGACAGAAATTATTGTGCTGTGCTTAGTCACTCAGTCATGTCCAACTCTTTGTGACCCCATGGGCGATAGCCCACCAGGCTCCTCTGTCCATGGGATTCTCCAGGCAAGAATACTGAAGTGAGTTGCCATGCCCTCCTCTAGGGGAACATCCTAACCTAGGGATTGAACCCAGGAGAAATTATTAAAAGGAACCAGATTCTGATGCTGATTGAAAAATAATAATTGAATTACAATAATCACTGGAGGATTTCAACAGCAAATTGGAACAGGCAGAAGAAAGAATATGTGACAATAAGCCAGAAATTAAAATTATCAAGTCTGAAGAGCAGAATAAAAAACAATGAAGAGAAATGAACAAACCCAAAGGGACATATGGGATACCATCTAAAGGAACAATATATTCATTATGGGAGTTTCAGGAGAATAAGAGAGAAAGAAACAGGTAAGAGATTATTTGGAGAGCTAAAGTGAAAAAAAACTTCCTAAATTTGATTCAATACATGAATCTACAAATACAAAGAAGCTCACTGAACTACAAGTGGAATAAATCCCAAAGAGATACATTTTATAATTAAACTGTCAAAGGTAAAGACAAATAGAGAAACTTAAAAGCACCCAGAGAGAAGAAGCTTGTCAGATACAATGAATTCTCAATAATATTATCAACTGATTTATCAGAAGAAATCTTTCAGGCCAGAATACAGTAGGATGATATATAAGTGCTGAGTCAGTGAGAATAAAAAGCTGTTAACCAAAATTATGTATCGAACAAAACTGTCCTTCAAAAATGAGGGAAAAATTGAGACATTCCCAGATAGATAAAAACTAAGGGAGTTCATTAACATCAGACCTACAAATAAAAATTTCTGAAGGGAATTTTTCAGGTTGAAATAAAAGGATACTAGGCAGTACCTCAAAACTATATGAAGATATAATACTCTCTAGTCAAGGTAAACACATGGGCAAATATGAAAATATGTATTATTGTAATTTTGGTGTGTAACTCCACTTTTTATATTCTTCAGGGCTTAAATAATAAATACAAAATTACAAATCTATGTTAGTGATCGGTATAGTTACCATCTGTCAATAACAAAATTAATGTAATATTATGGACTATATTCCCTATGCTGTATGGGAGCTTCCTTGGTGGCTCAGACAATTAAGAATCTGCCTACAATGAAGGAGACCTGGGTTCAGTCCTTGGATTGGGAAGATCCTCTGGAGAAGGAAATGGCAACCCACTCCAGTATTCTTGCCTAGAGAATCCTATGGACAGAGAAGCCTGGCAGATTACAGTCCATGGGGTAGCAAAGAGTTGGACATGACTGAGCAACTAACACTCCTTTATCATACCTCCTCATGAAATTTATTTTATAACTGAAAGTTTCCTCCTCTTAATCTCCCCCTCCTATGTCATTTACCCTCCTCCCTCTTCTGACAGCCACCAGTTTGTTCTCTGTATTTTTGAGACTATTTCTATTTTTTTATGTTTGTTCATTAGGTTTATTTTCTAGAATTGATATACAAATGAAATCATGCAGCATTTGTCTCTCTGACTTATTTCATTTAGCATGATATGCTTAGGTCCATCAATATTGTTGAAGATGTTAAGATTTTATTGTTTTTAATGGCTGTGTAATGTTCCATTATATATATATACATATATATACACATTATATATTAAATGCTCATATTATACATATATAATATTGTTAATATATATATGATATATATATGTTGTTGTTGTTGTTCAGTTGCTAATCCAATTCTTTGTGACCCCATGAACTGCAGCACACCAGGCTTCTCTGTCCAACACTCTCTCCCTGAGTTTGCTCAGACTCATGTCCATTAAGTCAGTGATGGGTAAAGAAGACATATTAATATATGTGTATGTATATATTATATATAGGAGAAAGCAATGGCAACCCACTCCAGTACTGTTGCCTGGAAAATCCCATGGTCGGAGGACCCTGGTAGGCTGCAGTCCTTGGGGTCGCTAAGAGTCAGACATGACTGAGCGACTTCGCTTTCACTTTTCCCTTTCATGCATTGGAGAAGGAAATGGCAACCCACTCCAGTGTTCTTGCCTGGAGAATCCCAGGGACGGGGGAGCCTGGTGGGCTGCCATCTATGGGGTCGCACAGAGTCGGACACAACTGAAGTGACTTAGCAGCAGCAGCAGCATATATTATATGTACTCATTATATACATATATACATATATATTATATACATTCATAATATTGTAACAATATTACATAGTATTGTAACAATATTATATATATGTATATAAAGAGTATATAAAATATGTGTATATATATGTATGTGTATCTTCTTTACCCATTTACATCTCAGTGGGCACTTAAGTTACTTCTATATATCTTGGCCATTCCACATAATGCTTCAGTGAGCATAGGAGTGCATATATCTGTTCAAATTAGTGTTGTTGTTTTCTTTTCTTCAGAAAAAATGCCAAGATTTGGAATTGCTGGATTGTATGGTAGTTCTATTTTCATTTATCTTAGAATCCTCCATACTGTTTTCCATAGTGGCTGTACCAATTTACATGCCCATCAACAATGCACAAGTGTTTCCTTTTCTCCACAGCCTTATCAACACTTGTTACTTATTATCTTTTTGATAATAGCCATCCTGACAAGTGCAATGTGTTATTTCATTGTGGTTTTGACTTGCATTTCCCTGATGATTAATGATGTTGAGCATCTACTCCTGTGTCTGTTGACCATCTGTATGACTTCTTTGGAAAAAATGTCTATTAAGGTCCTCTGCTCATTTTTAATCAGTTTTCTTTCTTTTTTTTTTTACATTGAGTTGTATAAAATCTTTGTATATTTTAGATGCTAATCCTTTATCAGAAATATTTTCAAGTATCTTCTCTCATTCAGTAGGCTGCCTTTACATTTTGTTGATAGTTTGCTTACCTGTGAAAAAAACTTTTTAGTTTAATGCAGTCCTATTTGCTTGTTTTGCTTTTGCTTCCATTGCCTGAGGGAATATATCCAAGGATATAGTTAAGACTGATGTCAGAGAGCCTATTGCCTATGTTTTCTTCTAGGAATTTTATGGTTTTTCAGGTCTTACATTTAAGCCTTAGATCTATTTTGAGCTTATTTTTTGTTTATGGTATGAGAAAGTAGTCTGGTGTCATTCTTTTGTATATAGCTCTCCAGTTTTCCCAATACCATTCATTAAAGAGGCTTTCTGTTTCCCTTTGTACATATTTGCCTCTTTTGTTATAGATTATGTGTGGTAGTCACTCAGTCATGTCTGATTCTTTGCAACCCCATGGACTGTAGCCCTCCAGGCTCCTCTGTCCATGGGTTCTCCAGGCAAGAATACTGGAGTAGGTTGCCATGCCCACCTCCAGGGGATCTTCTTGACCCAGGGATCAAACCCACATCTCTTGTATTGCAGGTGGATTCTTTACTGCTAAGACACTGGGGAACCCCTGTGATTTTTCTTTAATCACTTACTACTGTTTATTTTTATAACTTATTGAAAGAGTTATTTTAGACATTATTTACCCAAATTTGTATGAACTATCACTATTGTGCATACAGAAAATAAATAATAAAAGCAAAGCAAATTAGTTGAGGTATTTCCAAAATTTTCTCACATTCAGAGTCTGACTTGAGAGTCAACATTTATGTTTATCCACAAAATGTCACCCTCCATGCCATCAAGTGCATATCAAAGCAGCATTTCTTAAAGATTACTGTTACGTCTAGAATTTTCTTCCAAGCTGTTAACATGCATTATTCAAGTTTTGATGCTGATATTTTCTTGATTGACTAAGAGGTAGCTTGAATCAGTTGCATTAGCCCTGTGTTGCTTTGAGTTTCCTCCAGAGACTTGGCAGTTTCTTTTGCCTTGGGTTGTATTGCTTGGACTATGATAAGTAATCCTTTTGCACATATCGTTAAGTGCAGACTTTTTCACAGCTTCATATACCTGTGGGTCTCTTCCTTTTTGAGCCTCCATAAAGTACTTGGTCTTCACATTTCAGGAAGATGCAGACTTGTGGCCATTGTCCAATCATATTTGTTTTTCATTCCACTACCTTATTTCCATGTCTTCTGTCTTCACTATAACATTTTGTATCAGTATCAAATCACAATGTAAAATGTATTTAAGTTACAATTAAACTCAATAAATGTAGTGCTAGCAAAGCACATAACTCATTTGAAGTGATGATAGTGATGCAGTGATAACCAAGTTCATGCTTGTGCAGTTAAAGGCAACTATGTTTTGAATGTTACTTGACTGATGGTGTCAAATGCTATAAATTGTAATGTGCATCTCAATTTCAAAGATATTTAAGTGTTAAAAAATATGATATTTATTGAGTTTCTCCTGTATATCCAGTGATGTGTTAGGGACTGTCAGATAGATATATTTAAACATTTTAAAAATAGTGCTTGTCTCAAGAAATTTAACAAAGTGAGTTGCTCAGATGAAGTAGATAACCATGACAAATGGCATAGAATAAATTTTAAAGGAAATAGCAGGACATGTTGGAGTTTGAAGGGATGTGAATAGTGGAGGCCATTCATCATGTCTCTCTACATTTTATCACCTCTTTGTATATTTCCCTATTTTCCATATTTTGGTCTTTTTATTACTAATGAAGAGAAAGAAATAAATGTTACTATATGTAAAATATTAATATTTGTAAGGTAAATTTTTGAAATACCTTGTTCTAGCCTGTGACTTATTTTTAAATTTGTCTAGAAGTCTTTGATCATACATAAGTTTGCAACTATAGCATAGTAAAATGTATCTATGTTTTTCTCCATGGCATATAATTTTTATCTTATTTTAGAAATAATTCTGGATATTCTTCAATATTTCCTAAAAATTTTTAATTTTGGCTTTTCACAATTAGGTTTTTAACAGTCAGAATTAGGCTTTTGTGTATGGTGTGAGGTAAGATTTTAATTTTCTCCACATGAATGACCAATTATCCCAGGATAGTCTGTCAAAAGTCTTCCTCACCCTCCTGATTTGGAGTGCACTCAATTTAGGGAGCACAGTTGAAGGAATAAAACCCTGACTTGAAAAATAGAATTTTCCTTTGAGAACATAAACTAATAATCAAATTATTATGTAAGTATTTAAATAGGGATGGAATATACTCTAATATACTCTAATCTGATAATTTTTAATATTTTAATGTCAGAAATAAGTTCTGATTAAACCTATGGACCTCTCTCTAAAAGGGAAAAAAAAATACACAAACACATTAAAAATATACTTGAAGCTTGTACACTGGCCTCTTCCCCTCAGTTTAGAGTGGAGAAATTCAGGGAATGTTAATATATTAATCAAGAGCTCACAGGTACTATATGTCATAGCCAGAAAAAGAATCCATATCTCCCACGTCTCCCATTCCACATGCATACTTACAGTTGAGCCATAAAAGTAGAACAGGGAAACACCACAAATTGTGATCACATGCTCAAAATAATCAAAGAATCGACAACAAAACAGTAACATGAATTTCATCTGTGATCTAAATTTAACAGTTAATTGTATTTGACAGGTGAAACTGTATGGTTATAAAGAATTGAATTTGAGAGAAGGATTTAACTTTAATTTGTTCATTGGGTCTGCTCCCCCATTCAATGGGAAGGACTTGAGTAGCAGGTTATTTCTAGATTGATTTATGGCTTTGGCACCATATAAATAATCATTGGAAGACCTAATTTGTTTGTTATATGCAAATTACCTAGGTGAGCTTATTAAAGATAAGGTTGGACTGGTATTGAATTTAATTCAGGACAAACCAAGAAGGATTAGGGTACTTTGTGATTGATTCAGTTGGGAAGTTGAAAGTCAGCAACTAGACAGATTGATGTGTTCAGCAGGACATTTTGAATCAAGAGCCATCACATGCCATGTAGGAAGCTCAGTTAATAAATTAACCAAGAAAATAATGATCTCACTTTGAAGGGGTAGAATGATAGGAACTCCATCTAAGATATTAGAGAAATTTGAGATTAAAGATGTTTTAAAATTGTAAAAAATTAAAACCAGTGGAAATGAAGCCAGTTGGGCAGTAAATGAGGATTGAAGTTTATGACAAATCTACTGGTGGTTTTGGTGATATTGATATAGGTATTTCTATACCTTTATCATTCTGGGGGAAGAATCAAACTACTCAGTTCTTAGCTGAGCCCAAACTGCCAAACCCACAAAGCTCTAGTTCCCATCCAAGCTGGATTGATGTGAAGTGAAGCTATACCTTAAGAAGCCCTTGACTTCCATGACCCCTGAAACAGTTCCAAATTATTCCAATGAAACTGGATCACTGAAAGAATAAAGCTACATCTCTGAAGAAGTGGTTTTATAGACTTGACAATCCTGCTTCTTTGCGCCATTTGTCACACTTGTTCATGGGCAAACAGCTTCTGCATCTTTTATAAGACTGAGGGGTTAAATGTCTTCCCACCCATGGGAATAAATTGCATTACACCATTTTTTGTGTAACACATTTTTTCTTTATCTCATTTTAATTTTTTTCATTCCCAGCATTCTACCCCATCAGGGAATGAATCTCAGTCCTCCTTTCTCTTTCCCCCCCATAGTATTTTTTTTCCCCTTCAGCCTTATTCTTTCACTTTCAGAATTCTCCCTCTACCTGCTTTTGATATCACTACTCAATAGTCTTCTTACGCCTAGTTTTATTAGAAGGTTCTGCTCACATCTCCTGTGTTTCACTTTTTTAGACACTAGCCTTTTTTAGACCTTTTTTAGAGGCTTTTTTTAGACACTAGCAGTAAAAGTAGTACTGAAGTGGCAGTAGTAAAAATGGTAGTGGTGGAGTGGGTGTGTGTTAGTTGCTCAGTCTGACTGTTTGTGACACCATGGACTGTAGCTCACCAGGCTCCTCTGTCCATGGAACTCTCCAGGCAAGAATCCTGGAGTGGGTAGCCATTTCCTTCTCCAGGGGATTTTCCTCATGCAGGAATGGAACCCGGATCTCCTGCATTACAGGCAGATTCTTTACCATCTAAGCCACCAGGGATCTTGTGTGTGTGTGTGTGCGTGCGCATGCGTGTGCGCACGCCCTCAATTGCTCAGTAGTGTCCAACTCTTTACAACCCTATGGACTGAAGCCCACCAGGTTCCTCTGTCCCTGGGATTTTTTCAGGCAAGAAGACTGAACTGAATTACCATTTCCTCCTCCATGGGATCTTCCCAACCCAGGGACTGAAACTGCCTCTCCTGTGTCTCCTGCACTGGCAGGCAGATTCTTTACCACTGAGCCACCTGGGAAGCCTGTATAGTAGTAATAGTAATGGTATTTATTATTTTTATAGAAGTGCTGCAGCAGTAACATCACATTCTTGTAAAAGCATTCAACACACTTTCCCGTTGTTAACCCTTTCATATTGCCAAAACCTACTCTCACAAGTCTTTGTACGGTTAGCCATAACTAACGAAACAACATTCACTCCCCATTTAAGTCATTGGGGAGCCCATAGACATATAAACTGAGGCCTCCAACCAGAAAGAGCTCCCACACAGCTCAATAACAAGCCAATGGACTAAGAGCCATGTAAGCGAACAGACTTCAGTGCTATAAAATTTTAGAGCAGGTAGATACAATGCCCTGAGGTGGTCAGGAGAGGTATCTAAGAGGTGTCAATCTCTGCCAGGCACTGAGCTGAAACTGGGCATTCCTAATAACGGGAACACAGTCAGAAAACACACAGATATGGGGAAAGGGCCGGGGAAAATGAAGAAGACAGATTAAAAATCTAGTCCCATTATTAGTGGCAATTATGAAGATATGATAAGAAAATGAGCTCTTTGCTAATAAAGCCACAATTACATATGCAAGTTAAATGCAGTAAGGCAGTGGAACCGAAACGAATCTAACTCAGACTTCTTGCTTTCCATGGACCACTCTCTTGCTTGCACTTGCCAAGAATCCTACCTGTGGCACTGTAAGAGTGTATTTGTTCGGGTTGATGTTTGTGTTCTACTGAGACAGATGTGTAGAGTATCATTATGGCAACAAGGGATATGCATTAACTTGCAGGCAGTTGACACAATGGCTGTAGGGTACTATTTACAGAAGGATTTCAGTACTCCTTATTAATAAAGGCCTATTTGTAAGCCTAATTACATCCTTGCCAAATAATATAGTTGACTTTTGTGCCATTTCCTCTTTGGTCTAAAATGGACATATCCTTTATTGATAGATATGAAAAGTCAGCCAAATTTGTGTTCAGGGCTCCTGTGGCATAATTGTATATACTTGTTCCATCTTTCCAGCTGTGTTCTCTTGCCTCACCCCGTTATCCTTCCAGATTCAGTGGCTACAGAGGACCAAGGATCCCTCTGAATGGAGAAATTCACTCACATGTAGGTGGAACTCTTTGAAGACAGTTTTATTGACTAGTCGTCTTGTAGGAACATGCTCTTATGAAGAGGATACTGGTCAAAGTCATGTTTGACTCTCCACATGCCTACAATGCACAGCCAACAATCCTACCCAACCCTACAACAAGAATTATCCAGTCCAAAATGTCCATAGTGCCAAAGGTGAGAAACCCTGCTCTCGCCAAAAGAGTGTTCTATAAGACTATTTTTGTTTTTTTATTCATTTATTCAACAAATATTTACTGAATGTGTACTATGTAGCAGGTGGTCTTCCTGGGTGGCTCAACAGGAAAGAATCCACCTGCAATGCAGAAGATGAACATTCCATCTCAGGTTGGGGAAGATCCCCTGCAGAAGGAAATGGCAACCTACCCAGTATTCTTGCCTGGAAAATCCCATGGACAGAGGAGCCTGGAGTGCTACAGCCCATGAGGTTGCAAAAGAGTCAGACATGACTTAGCGACTAAATAACAACAGCAACAATGTACCAGGCATGCATGGAGTTTTATATATATGTCATTAATGCACACAATAGATCACAACATGGATGTTATTATTACCCTCATTTTAAAGGTGAAAAAATCTGAAGTCCAAAAAGGTTAATTTACCTGGAATCATCCAATTGTGGTGAAAAGGGGGATTTTAGTAGTGAAAGAGGATTTCTAATGCAGTGCTTTACAAATACCCTCTACTTTGATATACAAGGATGTTAATGGAAAAAGTAGCATTCTGAAGCCAGCCAGACCTGCAACTGAAATGTTGGTGCTTCTACTTACTTGCATATTTAGTGGAGACAAGACTACCTTCTCTGAAAGAGCTGTGAGGATTGAAATAGGTGCTGAAAGCATTGTATGACAGAGCCTGTAATAGTGGGTGCAACCAAAATGCTAGCTTCAATTATTTCATTTTCAGCCCGTAATGTCGGGGACATCTGGAAACCACCTCACCCAGCCACATGCTAGAATTCTTGAGTGCTGAAATGAAAGAAGGAGGGGTGGGGAGTGATTTTTCCACTGAAATGTGAGCGGATTTTCTTGAGTATTTCAGGCCCAGGGGACAATGTGGCTTCTTCGCCAGGTGGTGAAGACCCCTTCCCTAAAGTGGACTCTAGGGTGAGGAGAAGGCTGCTTTCTGTGGAGAGCATTCTCATGTCTGTCCAGCGCTTCCTCCTGCGGAGCTGCTGGGCAGGGATTAACCCGGGAGTGACAGACTGTCAGCCAACCCTGCTCCAAACACTCCCGCAGAGCACTCGCAACTGTCAAGAAGGTTTTCTCCTGACGGGAGAACACAATTTCATATTTTCAGAGTTAAGGGATAAACGCACAAGGCAGCTGGAGATGCAAAGCCCACTGCCCTCAGAGCAGAACTTCACAAAGCATCAGCAGACAGGACACTCTACCCGACTTTAAACAGCGCACTTTGGTTTTTTTTTTCTTTTTTTCTTAGTCTCTTTTATTTCTCTTTTTGCCCCAAGGCTTGACACTTTACAAAGTCTATTGCCTTGGCTATATTATTACTGGGAAAACAGAACAGCTTTTTTGGCTCTGGGATAATTAGAACATCACAACCTGGCCTCCAGTTTGAAGAGGGAGAATTCACCAGGGCTTTTCTCCTTGGTTCAACTCTGCAACACTCCTCAAGTTTTCCCCCTCCTCTAAAGGTCCCTTCTTTTCTCATCCACATAATCATTCAATCTTCTACTACAGATCTCTGTGCTTAATTCAAAATTAAAAAAGAACACCAGGGATCAGCAGATGTTTGAGAAAACCAGCAATAGAGATGGAAAGGATTAGAGAATACTAGACTTCAGAGGAAAGGGAAGTTTTAAGGATAATATGCTCAAAGGAATTTACAAAACAAGAGTAGGTTACAACTAAACAGGAGCAATACAATTTTATTTCAAAAATTAAAAATAAGATGGCCTAAATAAAAACATACCCAAGTATGAAAAGAATTTATAACAGAAAGCTACTTAAAAAAGAACTGCCAAAGAACAAGGAAATAGAAATCTGAGATTTAAAAAGGGTAAGAATCATAGAGGGATAATGCAGGAAGTCATCACTCTCTAGTTAGGTGTTACAGGTAAAAAAGAAAAGAGAACATGAAGGGGAGAAAATAACCAGTGAAAGAATAAAGGATACATTTTCCAGACCTAAGAAAAGATATTGAATCAAGACTGATTGGATACTGGGGGATATCAGAGCAATTTTTTCAATGTTCTGAAGAAAACTGATATTGAGAGTCAAATTCTATACCCAGAAAAACTATCAAAAAAAGAGTAAAGATAGGTATTCTCAAGGCTTCCCTAGTGACTCAGCAGTTAAGAATCCATCTGCAATGCAGGAGACATAAGTTCAATCCCAGGGTCAGGAAGATCCCCTGAAGAAGAAGGGCAAGCCACTCTGGTATTCTTGCCTGGGAATTCCCCTGGACAGAGGAACCTGCCGGGCCACAGTCTATGGGGTTGCAAGAGTTCAATACAACTCAATGACTAAACCACCACCAGATATTCTCAGTCATACAAGGCCATGAAGTTTACCCACCACACACCATGAAAAAAAAAATTTTGCTTAAGGAGATACTTCAGTACATGAGAAAAGGAGTCTAGGAAATATGAAGTGATGGGTTCTAAGAAGAGACTACAAAGAGACTACTATAGAGAGCAACAAAAACAATACCAGCTTCATGTGAGTCAGAACTAGTCTTTGAAGGGTTTAAAGGAAAGTTTCTTCAAAAGTAATACATTTTATTCAACAAAAATTGATTTTGAAACCGAAAGATCCAAGTACCATGCTAAAACAGTACAGCTTTTTTTCTCAAAAAAGAAAAAATATATAAATATAAGCCTAGTAAGAATGAAAACTCCCAGGAAAATTATGAATTATAAGGAAAGCATGCTAAATTATGGCATTAATTTAAGTACTTTATGGCATATTAAAAAAGAGAATCTCATTGGCCTTGACACTTGGAATATTCTTTTATAAACAGCACATTTTTGATGATATGAAATTACTTTTTTCTTCTCCAGGGATCTAATCACACTACTTAATTCTGTAGTAAACAATAGTTACAGATAATGATATTATAAATTTTATTTATGGATTTTTAATATTTGTAGTAAACCCATGGACAAAGCACTTAGCATGTAATAATAATTACAGAAAAGAATATCCATGCCAAAACTTTGATAATGTTAAAAAAATAATAAAACTGATGGAGAATGGGAAGTGGGCCAGGGGAAAAAAAAATGGAATGTAATACAAAGGTAGTTTATTTCTGAATAATGTTGAATCAAGAAAGAGTGTGTGTCTAAAACAGATAAAACCAAAAGTAGAGGTTCCATTACATTAAGAAACATTTTAAAGATCATCAGTACAACTGAAAATAACAATTTAACCAACAAATTCAGAAGACACATAGAAACAAAGATAGAGTTAGTATGTATAAATGAGTTATTAAATTCTTCATCTTCAAAATGAGGGAGCCTATAAATCAAAAACTGGTTTATCATTTAGAATTATCATGGAACCAATGGAAAAAAATTTAAAAAAACTTCTAGGAAATGAAAGTGGGGATGGGATGACTATTATTTTCTCAATTATTATTATTCTGTACTATATTAATTATTTTCTTCTAGGTTTATTATTTCTATATGCTTATTTAACTTATATGCCAAGTACATCATGAGAATGCTGAGCTGGATGAATAACAAACTGGAATCAAGATTGTCAGGAGAAATATCAACAACCTCAGATATGCAGATGATACCACTCTAATGGCAGAAAGTGAAAGAGGAATTAAAGAGCCACTTAATCAGGGTGAAAGAGATTGAAAAAGCTGGCTTGAAACTCAACATTCAAAAAACAAAGATCGTGGAATCTGGTCCATTGTTTCATGGCAAATGGAAGGGGGAAAAGTGGAAGCAGTGACAGATCTTATTTTCTTGGGCTCCAAAGTCACTGTGGCTAGTGACTCCAGCCATGAAATTAAGGGACACTTGCTCCTTGGAAGGAAAGCTATGACAAAGCTAAACAGTGTATTAAAAAGTAGAGATATCACTTTGCTGACAAAGGTCCATATAGTCAAAGCTGTGTTTTTCCAGTAGTCATATGTGGATGTGAGAGTTGGACCACAGAGAAGGCTGACTGCCAAAGAATTGATCCTTTTGAACTGTGGTGCTGAAGACTCTTGAGAGTCCCTTGGACTGCAAGGAGATCAAACCAATCAATCCTAAAGGAAATAAACCCTAAATATCCATTGAAAGGACTAATGCTGAAGCTGAAGCTCTAATACTTTGGTCACCTGATGTGAAGAGCTGACTCATTGGAAAAGACCCTGATGCTGAGAAAGATTGAAGGCAAAAGGAGAAGGGGGTAGCAGAGGATGAGATGGTTAGATAGCATCACTGACTCAATAGATATGAATTTGAACAAACTCCAGGAGATAGTGGAGGACAAAGGAGCCTGGCAAGCTGCAGTCCATGGGGTCCCAAAGAGTGGGACACAACAGGAACTGAACAACAATAGCAAATTATTTCTATAATTTATAAACTAGGGTGTAAAAACAAAGTAAATGCATTTTTTAAGAAGTGAATGTGGAGACATTCTGGATTAGTGCAAGTGTTGGACTGCCTTGCATAGCTCTTATCCACATGTTTAAAGTTTATTATGTTTAACTAAAATTGTCATGACTCTATAAGAAGATAAAACTAAAATTCCACTGGCATAAGCCCAGGAGCTGAAGTAGGTGCAGTGGTATAACAAGCAATAATACCAGAATTTGCAAAGTTGTATAAGAGGCTTTGCATTCATTCTATAATTGGTTTATGGAACACTAGCAAACAAGAAATTATGAACCCTAATGTTAGATCCGGAGACATAACCTAGGTATATAACATGTATCAGACCTAGCATTATTATTTGTTGCCATCAGCAGCAGGTACCTCAGTCCCAGTAACAAACAACTGTTCCCCTTCACTGAACATATCTAGATTTATATAAGACACATTTAGTGCCCTTTACCATCTGCCAGCACTCACCTCCTCCATACTCTTCTCCTGCTACTCCCATTGTGAGCTGGAGGTAAAACTAAACCAAAACAGCATCCAGATGCAGGGGCAATAAAAGGACTCAAGTGAGATCTTTTTTTTTTAATATTCTCTAGTATCTAGACTATTTTCTTTTTAAATACCACTTCCCTGGTGGCTCAGACAGTAAAGAATCTGCCTGCAATGCAGGAGACCTGGGTTCCATCTCTAGGTGGAGGAGGTCTCCTGGAGATTTTTGTCCATTGGACAGAGGGGATCTTTTCACACCCAGGATGGAAAATCTTGTCTATTGACAGCAGTGATATAACTTATTTGCTTTACCCCCATGATCTCCACGGAGAAGGCAACGGCACCCCACTCCAGTACTCTTGCCTGGAAAATCCCATGGACAGAGGAGCCTGGTAGGCTGCAGTCCATGGGGTCGCTAAGAGTCGGACATGACCAAAGCGACTTAGCAGCAGCAGTAGCATGATCTCCATTAAATAGTCTTTAAAATTATAACATCAGTATTACTTCTAACATGAAAATACCGAATGAATTCATTTCTATTTGTTCTAAGAATATATACTCTATGCTGGCTCAGTCAGAAGCCAGTGTTCAAATGTCTGTTGGGATTATTCTTTAATTTTAAGTATAGTTATACTGTTTTCTTTATTTTTGACTTTAATGTTTACTTTTTCTTAATTCAAGACATTCACAAATTTCAAAAGTAAAACTGTACAAAAGGACATATGTAGAATAGTATAGTTCCCATCTACTACCCTCCACTTTTCTCCTCTACCCTATCCCCAAAATAAGCATTTTTTTATTACTTTCTGGTTTATCCTTTCAGTGTTTCTTATTAAATAGCTAGACTACTTCTACCTGTTACTTTGCTTTATTCTCTTAACAATATGCCATGGAAATCGGTTGATATCAATTCAAAGAGATCTTGAGAGATTACATCCTAGAGTCTTTCCTAAAGCAATGTTTGTTTGTTTGTTTTTAATGCTAGTATACATATATATAACAAAATAGTCTAGCATCCTTTACTGTATCCTGAGGACACATAGGTTTTTCATTGGAGCCATGTTTTCTTAAGCCACAGATGAAAATCTTCCACTCTGATTCAGCGGGTCTATTTATCATAGGCTAAGCTGGTCCTAGTCTCTGTATCCGTACTCATACTTCTCCGCATGCTTGGCATGTGATCCTCCTTCATTTGAGGCAAGGCCAAGTTCAAATCCTAACTCCTTCCTTCTGAGGAACTGTGCCTGTGCACCCCAGTGTCTAACATGATGGTCAGCACACTGGAAATATTCAGTAATGTTGAGGATGACTTTACAGTAATGTGGAAAGAAGATAGTTTTGGGGGTCAGCTTAGTTCTCAGTTTAAATTCTAGCTTAGCCACTTTGTAACTGTGTTAGTTATCTATTGCTGTATAACAAATTGACCCCAAACATAGCATATTAAAATGACATACATTTATTATTCCAGTTTTTGTGGGTCAGGAATCTGACACAGCCTCATTGGGTCTCTCACAGGCCACAATCAAGGTGTTGTTCTCTTCTGAATGCTCACCTGGGGAAGCTACTTTCAAGTTCATGCCTGTGGTTGCCGGAGTTCAGTTTCTTGTGGTTGTGGGAATGAGGTCTCATTTTCTCCTGAGCTGTTAGCTGGAGGCTTTCCTCAGTTCCTTGTCACATGGGCTTCTCTACATAATATTTCACAGCATGGAAGTTACTTCATCAGAGTGAGCAAACAGAAAGGGAAGAGAAGTACCAGAGAGAGAAAAAGCAGAAATCACAGAATTTTGTAACCTAATCTGGAAGTGATAGCCTATCACTTTGACCACACTATGTTCCTTAGAAGAACATCAGTGGTCCAGCCCAGAATCAGGTGAACGGGATTGTACAAGGGACTGAACACCAGGAAGTAAGACAGAAGTTGTCCACCATAGAACCATTTAAATTCAGCTATAAAGTGCTCTAGCTCTCTTTCTTCGCCTGCAATATGGGAATAATAATAGCAACACTGTGATGTTATTGCAAAAAACCAAAAATAATGCATATAAATCACTTGACACTAGTAAGAGCTCAATATATAGTAATCATTACAATATTAACTATGTTGTCTGACCAGCTAAAACTTTTTTATCCTTTCTACCCAGTCTTTACTCCTCATACTTCTGCTCCTTAGAATCTAAATGTTTTTACTTCTTCTCCTCCTTAATATTTTATTAACAGCATGCTTCAAGTGACCAGTGTGATAGGGTAATTTCTAAGACAAAATATGTTTTCACAAGGTGGATTTACCAGTTGAACTTTACGAAATTACTTTGATTCTTTTCATGACTTCCTATTTGAATCTAAAAAGACAAACCAAGTACACCAACACACCAGGAAATACTGATTTGTAAACTAGAATGCTCTTTACTTTTTTTGCATACCTAGGTTTACAAATTTACTCACTATAAATCTGCTAGAGAGATCATGGTTTTGCAAGACATAGTATTATGTTTCATAATTATGTGACATTCTAAGAGATTTTTGCTAGATTTTATCTTTTCTTTCTTTCTTTTTTCTATTATGGCAAGAACTTTTCCTGTTAGATCTCAATAGTTTACCTTTGTTAGAGTCTGAGAAACTCTTGAGAAACATATGTCCGAAGAAAGAAATTTTTACAGCCAAACTTTAAGGAAACTGCCACCACCTGTGTGAATCTATTCTAATGTGTCCTAAAATATTTTGCTTATGATACATACAGGAAACTATCTCCATTCCAGTTCTTCTTCCTAGTCTCCTATGAATCAGAGCACTGACTTGGGGAGTTAAGGTGATTCACTCCATGACCTTTCCAAGCAAAATTCCCCACCCATAGAATGAGCCTCATGACACTATCCTCATGACTTGTCACTTGATCCCTTTTGCAGGATAAGCAGAGCTGGGCAATGTTCTAGGGGCTCCTAAGAAGAGCCCCTAGAGACCCAGCAGTGGAAAGAGGGTGCTGTGTCTCTTTTAACTGTGATCAGAGAGACTGATTTTGAAAAAAAAAACAACTCATGGGAGTAAGTATCAAGTTAGAGATTAACAGTTAGAACTGAGTTCCTAATTGTTGGGGACATGGGGAAAAGAGGGGAAGTCCAGATGCAAAATCCACATAAAAGACAACAAGAAACAAAAAGGAAAAAAGAGGAAAGATAAGTTAGCTCTAAAAAACTAGAATGGCCTGGAGCTGAAAAACCGGGCAGTGATTTTCTCCTCTTTCTTTAGCTCCATGGGGGCCTGCTGGAAACATTTAAAGGGAAATCCTTGCAACAGACATCTACCACCTGTGGCTATTGAAAAGATATATATCATCTAGATACCACTGCATTAAAAAAAAAATGCCTTAGAAGGAAACATCTTGACTAACAGCAAGGTGCAAAATTAATTCATTTTGCTCAGCATTTTTGGAAACAATTGACTTCAAACCTCCATAACTTTGTGCCTGAAAGTCTCTATCACAGCTGTGGAGAAATTCCTCACGTTCTCTGCTCTGACACTCGAGATTTTTGCAACCATGAATGGACACAAAAAGATGTCAATCATATCCAGTAATGAAAAGTTCATTTCTCACTCCCTATTGTGAAGGCAGTGCCTTTGTGATAGCCATTGTATGAGTCTGTGTTCAAGCTCATTTACCTTCACATAGAGAATATCTGTTTTATATTAAAAGTTTAGACTATAGTCACCCCAGATCATACCTAACGCATTAGAATTGTAATACCATTGTCCTCTATTAAATCTGTGACGACATTATAGTATCTATGTCAGAAATAATGAAGAGATTAATGTGGAGAAAGAGATCCTGGTGTCACCTCCTTCTGCATTTCAACATCAAATATTCTTGGCACTAAAAACTAGTCTCTGTCAGCCAGTGAAAATGGGGACTTTGACAATGGAGAATCCATTGAGAGATGTAAGGGGAATTTTCCAAGTTATGTAGACAGCTGCTGAAGTGATAATTTTGAATAAAAGTGAAAGTTCTTGCTTTTTCTCCTTTTCTAGAAAAATCTATATTTCTTCACTTAACTTCACAGAATATACCCTCCTCAGGGGGTGGTGATATATGCTGAGAAAGGTTTATTTGATGTGGTTCCTCCACAGCTGGATTTACAAATGGATACAATAAAGACACTTGAGGAGAAGGAAAGTCAACACTAAACATGCCGGTCCCAGATTGTGAAGCAGCAGCCCCTCAAATTTAAGGGGCTAGAAATGGTCTCCCCTACTGCTTTACCTCCTCTCCCATCCAGTGGGTTTGAATGGGGAACAGAGTGACAGAGACAATTCATTTATCCCCTCAAAAGATAAGTATCGAGCAATAGATTATTATCACTCCTTACTTCATAAAACACTTTACGTTATGTATATCTGATGATATTTCCCCCCTCATTACAAAATAGAAAGAACATGCATTATCATTCTCACTTTATAGGTGAAGAAACTAAGTCTCAGAATATCTTGTGTATATTTATGCAGCTATTAAAGAGAAGATAGGAAATACGAACTCATGCTTCAGAGTTTGAGCTTCGTTCCATAGTCAGTTGGGGCCAGTAATGGACTTAAAGTGGTAGTATGGGAGTGGAGTTTCATTTCAAAAGCTTTCTCTGGCTGTGGAATGCAGACTGAGTCTTGGGGAAGGAAGACGGGAATTATGAAGGCTGGAAGCTGCCGTGATAATCCAGGCAAACCATGATGGTGACCTGAACTATCAAAAGAGAATCAACTAACTGCGTATTTTGGGAGTATGCAGTAACTATTGGATATTGGAAATTGGAAGGTGAACAAGCACAAACTACTGAAGATGTCTTGGGTTTATCATCTGAACAACTGGTTCCACAGCAATGTCCTTATCTGAGATAAGGAGGAGAAGGGGATGACAGAGGACAAGATGGTTGGATGACATCACCGACTTGATGGGCATCAGTTTGAGCATGCTCCAGGAGTTGGTGATGGACAGGGAACCCTGGCATGCTTCAGTCCATGGGGTTGCAAAGAGTCAGACGTGATTGAGTGACTGAACTGAACTGAATATGTTATTTTCACTTCCCTCATTTTGAATGGCAGCCCTCATAGATAAAAAGAGGGTGCTAATGGGTGTTAAAAATCAAGGGAGGAGGGACTTCATTGGTGATCCAATAGTTAAGACTTCACCTTCCAATGCAGGGGTTTGGGTTCAGTCCCTGGTTCAGGTGCTGAGATCCCATGTGCCTCTTAGCCAAAAAACCAAGACATAAAACAGAAACAAGTTTTTATTTTATTGTAACAAATTCAATAAAGACTTTAAAAATAGTCCACATCAAAAAATCTTTAAAAAATGAAAAGAAGTCAAGGGAGTGAACCAGGGCCTGACCTAGGAAAGACTTGGAACTGAGAAGAGCTGAGGCTGGACCTAGAAGCTGGTAGTCACTGTGACCCAAGAATTTGGGGCCAAACGCCAATTTCTCATGGTAAGTAAGAAATCTAATATGCAAAAACAAGACTTGAAGAATCAAGCACACAGAATTCCAGGTAGTCTAGTAGTGAAAATTCAGAAAATCAAAGAGGCTGATTTGTCTGAAACTGGACAAAGAATCTAGAAAAGAGTCTAGAAAACTGGTAGAGGAATAACAGGGACCACAGACTGGGCCATAGACGATCAGAGTCCAAGTTGTCCACTTATTGTCCTCCCTGCCTAGAGCAGTGGCTAGAGATGAGCCAAGGAAAGGACAGTTTCTGACATTGACTTTGTTGAGGAAAGCATCCCAAATGCAGGCATCCCTGCCAGGCAGTCACTTATGAGACCTGTGGAGAAGAAAGTATTGTCTCTTTGCAAACAGAGTTGTTTCTGAGTGTGTTCACATTACTATAACTAAATACCATAGACTGCATAGTTATTAAACTACAGATTATTTATTTCTCACAATTCTGGAGGCTGGGAAGTCCAAGATCAAGTTGCTAGCAGATTAAGTGCCTGATGAGAGCCCACTTCCTTGTTCTTAAATGGTATGGTCCGTATATCCTCATACAACAGAAGAGACAAGGGAACTCTCTGGGTCTCTTCTATAAGGGCACTAATCCTATTCACGAGGTCTCTACCCTCATGACCTAATCACCTTGTAAAGGTTCCACCTCCAAATACTACCACATTGGGGATTAGGTTTTCATATATGAATTTGGGGGACATAAATATTTAGTCAAAATGGTTTGCTAGCACACTCTCAGTTCAGGCACTCAGTCGTGTTCGACTATTTGTGACCCCATGAACTGCAGAGGGCCAGGCCTCCCTGTCCATCACCAACTCCTGGAGCTTATTCAAACTCACGTCCATTGAGTCAGTGATGCCATCCAACCATCTCATCCTCTGTCATCTCCTTCTCCTCTTGCCTTCAGTCTTTCCCAGCATCAGGGTTGTTTCAAGTGAGTCAGCTCTTTGCATCAGGTGGCCAAAGTATTGGAATTTCAGCTTCAGCATCAGTCCTTCCAATGAATATTCAGGACTGATTTCCTTTAGGATGGACTGGTTGGATCTCCTTGCAATTCAAGGGACTTCTCAAGAGTCTTTTCCAACACCACAGTTCAAAAGCTTCAATTCTTCAGTGCTCAGCTTTCTTTATAGTCCAACTCTAACATCTATACATGACTACTGGAAAAACCATAGCCTTAACTAGACAAACCTTTGTTGGCAAAGTAATGTCTCTGCTTTTTAATATGCTGTCTAGGTTGGTCACAACTTTTCTTCCAAGGAGCAAGTGTCTTTTAATTTCATGGCTGCAGTCATCATCTGGAGGGATTTTGGAGCCCAAAAATATTAAGTCTGTCACTGTTTCCATTGTTTCCCTGTCTATTTGCCATGAAGTGATGGGACCAGATGCTATGATCTTAGTTTTCTGAATGTTGAGATTTAAGCCAACTTTTCCACTCTCCTCTTTCACTTTCATCAAGTGGCTCTTTAGTTCTTCTTCACTTTCTGCCATAAGGGTGGTGTCATCTGCAAATCTGAGGTTATTGATATTTCTCTCAACAATCTTAATTCCAGCTTGTGCTTCATTCAGTCCAGTGTTTCTCATGATGCACTCTGCAAATAAGTTAAATAAGTAGGGTGACAATATACAGTCTTGACGTACTCCTTTCCCAATTTGGAACCAGTCTGTTGTTGCACGTCCAATTCTAACTGCTACTTCTTGACCTGCATACAGATTTTCAGGAGGCAGGTCAGGTGGTCTGGTATCCCCATCTCCTGAAGAATTTTCCAGTTTGTTGTGATCTACACAGTCAAAGGCTTTGGCATAGTCAATAAAACAGAAGTAGATGTTTTTCTGGAACTCTGTTGCTCCTTTGATGATCCAACAGATGTTGACAATTTGATCTCTGGTTCCTCTGCCTGTTTTAAAACCAGCTTGAACATCTGGAAGTTCACAGTTCACATATGTTGAAGCCTGGCTTGGAGAATTTTGAGCATTAGTTTGCTAGCCTGTGAGATGAGTACAATTGTGCAGTAGTTTGAACATTCTTTGGCATTGCCTTTCTTTGGGATTGGAATGAAAGCTGACCTTTTCCAGTCCTGTGGCCACTACTGAGTTTTCCATATTTGCTGGCATACTGAGTGAGGCAATTTCACAGCATCATCTTTGAGGATTTGAAATACCTCAACTGGCATTCCATCACCTGCACTAGCTTTATCCGTAGTGATGCTTCCTAAGGCCCACTTGACTTTGCATTCCAGGGTGTCTGGCTTTAGGTGAGTGATCACGCCATTGTGGTTATGTGGGTCATGAAGATCTTTTTTGTATAGTTTTTCTGTGTATTCTTGCACCACTTCTTAATAGCTTCTGCTTCTGTTAGGTCCATACCATTTCTGTCCTTTATTGAGCCCATCTTTGCATGAAATGTTCCCTTGGTATCTCTAATTTTCTTGATGAGATCTCAGTCTTCCCCTTCTATTGTTTTCCTCTATTACTTTGCATTGATCACTGAGGAAGGCTTTGTTATCTCTCCTTGCTATTCTTTGGAACTCTGCATTCAGATGGGTATATCTTTCCTTTTCTCCTTTGCCTTTCACTTCTCTTCTTTTCGTAGCTGTTTGTAAGGATGGCTCAGACAATCATTTAGCTTTTTTGCATTTCTTTTTCTTGGGGATGGACGTGATCACTGCCTCCTGTAGTGTCATGAACCTCCATCCATAGTTCTTCAGGCACACTGTCTATCAGATCTAATCCCTTGAATCTATTTGTTACTTCCACTGTATTGTTGTAAGGGATTTGATTTAGGTCATACTTGAATGGTCTAGTGGTTTTCCCTACTTTCTTCAATTTAAGTCTGAATTTGGCAATAAAGAGTTCATGATCTGAGCCACAGTCAGCTCTTGTTTTTGCTGACTGTATAGAGCTTCTCCATCTTTGGCTGCAAAAAATATAATTAATCTGATTTCAGTTTTGACCATCTGGTGATGTCCATGTGTAGAGTCTTCTCTTGTGTTGTTGGAAGAGGGTGTTTGCTGGACCCGTGCATTCTCTTGGCAAAACTCTGTTAGCCTTTGTCCTGCTTCATTCTGTAATCCAAGGCTAAATTTTCCTGTTACTCCAAGTATTTCTTGATCTCCTACTTTTGCATTCCAGTCCCCTATAATGAAAAGGACATCTTTTGGGGGTGTTAGTTCTATAAGGTCTTGTAGGTCTTCGTAGAACCATTCAACTTCAGCTTTTTCAGCATTTCTGGTCAGGGCATAGAGTTGGATTACTGAGATATTGAATGGTTTGCCTTGGAAATGAACAGATCATTCTGTCGTTTTTGAGACTGCATCCAAGTACTACGTTTTAGACTCTTTTGTTGACTATGATGGCTGCTCCATTTTTTCTAAGGGACTCTTGCCCATAGTAGCAGAGATAATGGTCATCTGAGTTAAATTCACCCATTCCAGTCCATTTTAGTTCACTGATTCCTAAAATGTCGATGTTCACTCTTGCCATCTCCTGTTTGACCACTTCCAATTTGCCTTGATTCCAGGTTCCTATGCAATATTGCTCTTTTCAACATCAGACTTTACTTCCATCACCATTCACATCCACAACTGGGTGTTGTTTTTGCTTTGGCTCCGTTTCTTCATTCTTTCTGGAGTTATTTCTCCAGTGATAATTTCTCCAGTAGCATATTGAGTACCTACCCACCGGGGGAGTTCGTCTTTCATCTTTCAATGTCCTATCTTTTTGCCTTTTCATACTGTTCATGGGGTTCTCAAGGCAAGAATACTGAAGTGATTTTCTATTCCCTTCTCCAGTGGACCATGTTTTGTCAGAACTTTCCACCATGACCTGTCTGTCTTGGGTCACCCTACATGGCATGGCTCATAGTTTCACTGAGTTAGACAAAGCTGTGGTCTATGTGATCAGATTGGTTAGTTTTCTGTGACTGTGGTTTTCAGTCTGTCTGCCCTCTGATGGAGAAGGACAAGAGGCTTGTGGAAGCTTCCTGTTGGGAGAGACTGACTAAAGGGGAAACTTGGTCTTGTTCTGATGGGGGAGGGCATGGTCAATAAATCTTTAATCCAATTTTCTGTTGAAGAGTGGGGCTGTGTTCCCTCCCTGTTATTTGACCTGAGGCCAAACTATGGTGGTGGTAATGAAGATAATGGTGACCTCCTTCAAAAGGTCCCATGCATGCACTGCTACACTCAGTGCCCCCAACCCTGCAGCAGGCCACCACCGACCCATGCCTCCGCCAGAGACTCCTGGACACTCACAGGCAATTCTGGGTCAGCCTCTTGTGGGGTCACTGCTCCTTTCTCCTGGGTCTAGTGCATACAAGGTTCTGTTTGTGCCCTCCCAGAGTTTGTTTCCCCAGTCCTGTGTAAGTTCTGGTGGCTCTGTGGTGGGTTAATGGTGACCTCCTCCATATGCCATACCCAGGTCTACTGCACCCAGAGCCCCTGCCCCCACAGGAGTCCACTGCTGACTCATACCTCTACAGGAGACACTCAAACACGGTTCTGTCTCAGTCTCTGTGGGGTCTCTGAGCCCTCGTGCTCACAAGATACGTTTGAGTCCTCTGAGCATCTCTGGCTGGTATGGGGTTTGATTCTAAATGCGATTTTGCCCCTCCTACCGTCTTGCTGGGGCTTCTCTGTCCTTGGACGTGAGGTATCACCTCACAATCGCTCCAGCATCATGCAGCCGCTGCTCCAGGGCCAGCAGCAGATGTGGGGTATCTCCTCATAGTCACTCCAGTGCTGCGCAGCTGCTGCTCCAGGCTTGCTAAAAGTAGAGGTGAACCGTCTTTGTGATTCAGAATGGGAAAGATTTCTAAGCCACACTAATCTTCGGTAACATCAGCATAGTCACTCAGAAGTCTAACCATCATAATTCATTAATTCTAAGAAATAAATGTGCTTTGGGTAAAGTGAAGGACAGGGAGACTACATTTAAGAATATCAATAATTGGGTCATTTTTCCCACTTTCCCAATTTTCAGATAAATATTTTCCTCCATGGTTTCTTACTATGCCAAATTTATGTGAACTGGTCCAGTATCTTTAAGAGCTCTATTCTTCTATGAGCAGGTGAGGACTAAGACATCTCATAAACTCCTTGCCTCTCTACTCTGGGGCTTTATAAAGTTTTTCTAAGTACTAATACCTGAGCCTCTTCCTTCATCTCACCACTTCCAGTGTTTCTCTGGTTGTCTGTACTCGCTTTCACATTTGTGGCTGGCCTCATTTAGCTCGGATACATTGTGTGCACCCTGTGTTTGACTTTGCCCCCGGCAACTTGACTGATCCATGCTCTGCAGCCTCTGGGGATTTTCAGATCCTCTGTGTGTGCAGCCCCAGCTCCTGCAACCCCTAATCCTCCAATTATCCAGATAGAATTCAGATAATATTCATTTTCCTCCCCAGTCCCTTTCTTTTCTCTCCCCTGAACTGCTCGCCAACCAGAGTCACTTTCTCATAGGCCTGGGTTCCATGAAGGCCATTTGATATAATAGGACATGTAGGCTACTCATCCCTAATTCTACTTTCTTACAAGGAACACTGTCCAGCCTGTTGTTCCTCTGAGAGAGAGAAATGGGGAAAGCTAGCAAGCAAGAGAAAAAAAGCAGGCCCTCACAATGAGAAGTTAACCTGGCACAGCTGTCATTGTGTTAGTCTCCTCTCAGATGTAAACTCACAGAACACCAACAACAGCAAGGCAATTCCAAGGTTACGATAACATGAGACCAAGCAAGGTCATGTCATAAATGCATCTAAGAAAAGACAACAGCAAGGTCACTGTGCCATGCACGACACACCCAGCACCTCCATCTCTGGACAGGAGAAGTGATTGCTACTTCTTCATCAGTTACAGCTTTAATCTTACTCTTGTCTCCCCTGCTTAGAGATCAAATTTATTGAGATACTCAGTTATAGAATTACCCCCATTTTATGACTGAATCAAACTTCCACTTCCTTAGACTTGCTCCTAAATCACTCAACTAAACCCCAAATCCTATCGTAAGTTCACCCTCTTAGTGAGACATTCCACGGTTCCCAGAATCTTTGCACTCCCTCACTGCAATGAGTAATAAACTCAACTTTCTCAACCACAGTCTTGTCCCTGGTGGCCTTTGGTTGAAGGACATTGACACTGTCCAACATGAAAGGTCCCCTCCTATATGCCAGGTCCAGAACTGGGCCATGTGGATTCAGGGAAAACATGGCATGGTTTTCTTAAATTCTTACAGCTGCTTTGTCAGATGAATTTTACCATCTTCGCTATACTGAAGAGGAAATGCCTAAAGAGACCCAAGGCCAGACAACTAAGAAGTGGTAGGATCAGGAATAATTTACCAATCTGTGGGTTTCCAAAATTTCTCTCTTTCCCTTAATCAGGAGCAGCAGCATTTAGATGTTCGCCTTCACTGGGAACAGAAGCAGACCTCACCCAACACCTCCAGGAGCAGCAAAGAGGAAAACCAGACAGGGCTGGCCAGTAAAACAAAAGACACAAACAGACTAGGAATAGCATGGTGGCAAAACTCAGTAAACTCATTAGAGGCCAAGAGACACAGTTCTTCAGCCAAATGGCCTAAAAGGAAGTATGTTTGAGAATGAAACAGAGTTCCACTATTTTCAGACAATTTGCAATCTCAGTTAATAAAAACAAAAACCAAAAAGGGTAAATGGATTGGCTCATGATGAGCTCATCTGAAGGAACAAAGGTGCAATAGAAGCTGCATATATTTTGAGCAATGAGCAGAGCCGGGGAATCAATGCTCCTTGGGTAATGAGAGCAAACAAAAGGATCAGAAATAGAGAAAATAAAAATAGCAAGGAAAAAGCCATCATTATCATGGGGTTATTGAACCAGTGCTCCCTGGGGAAGGGCAGAAGCTAGATCTCGGGCACAGTTTCAGCCTGACAGTACACATTGTCAGGAGTTGCCTTACATTGGTGGAAGACCATCTGTATGAGTCTCGCTTACATTCCTGCCTCTAGGGTCGAGGATCCTGCAGTCTGAATCCATATTCTGTTGGCAAAATGTATCTGTCTTCTCCTCTAAGCAGAGATGCAGAGAAGGAGAGAGGGCCTAGAAAGCTTATTGCATGTCACATTGCTCTTAGAAATCGCATTTTTATGGGTGTAAATGAATCAGAAACATATGGATGAAACTTCCTGGCTTGCCACAAGCAGTCTCAAACCCCAGGCAGTGCCCTCAGAGAGGATGCTTGGAATGTCAACGTTGGTGAAAGAATCCTGGGTGGAAAAGTCAGGGGAGGGGCCTTCCCTTACCCTCGTACCTCTCCCCTATAGCATAGACCCTGCAGCTGGACCTTATCAGACCCCTGAGAGACATTCCTGCACCAGACCACTGCCCATTCCCTAATTTGTTCTCATCCAGCAATGAAAGCAGAAGGTGTGTGCATGCACACGCACACATTACACACACAAGCCTGTGCTCCCCCAACAAACATCATGAACAGGCCAAGATGTACACAAAGTTGTGAAATAACAATGTCTATTTCTGAATGATGAAATCTTCCTGCAGAAAAAGTAACTTAAATATAGAGAGAAATACTAGCACTAGATAGTTGAACTATTGCAGGAAAATTCAGCCACGTCACTGTGGTATAAAAATCCATGGATATGAACAGAGAATATTTATTGAATTTCCTTTTAAAGCCTGGAGACACCCACCTCCCAAGGTTTTGGACCTGGCTGGCTTTGTGTTCAGCATCTACATTTTAGGTAAAAACAGAGAGACATAACTAGGCTGTGTCATATTCCTCACGTGCAGATTAAGTCAAAAGTCAGGATGACTGGGATGGAAATAGATACAGATGTCTCTCTGTCAACACAAACAAAGTCTGAAAATCTACATGGATATAACCCAAGTAAGTGGACAAACATGGGCTTTAAGTGCCACTGCACAAGGGCTGAACCTTAACCTTGCTATTTGCTTCCCTGGTGGCTCAGCTGGTAAAGAATCCACCTGCAATGCAGGAGACCTGGGTTCGATCCCTAGGTTGGGAAGATCCCCTGGAGAAGGGATAGGCTGCCCACTCCAATATTCTGGCTTGGAGAATTCCATGAACTGTATAGTCCATGGGGTTGCAAAGAGTCGAATACGACAGAGCAACACTCACTTTCACTTTCTTTTCACTTTACCTTGGCCAAGTAATTCAACCTCTCTGAAATGTTTCATTGTACTCTCTAACATACCCCAAACTCTCATTAGAATGAAAATTTCTCATTTGCCTTTTAAAACTGGACCTTCAAAATCATCCAGATTTTGAGGTGAATTAGAAATGCATTTCTTAAATTCAGATGCAAGGACAACCCATCCCAGATGCTGGCTCAATTTTTCATTCTCTGCCCCTGAGCCCACCTCCTTGACTTGGCTACCAAATCGGGCAACTCAAAGAAGTGCTATCTGATGCCCTGACACATTCAGAGCACTCACTCTGGCTTCCCTCATCGCACCAGCTCACATCGCTTGTTATCTGCATTTGTACTCCTACCAGCTTCCAGAGGCCTGAAAACACACCACTCTAAGCACACCCTCCATGCTGGGTCCAAGCTCCATATCTCTGACATTATTTCTCAAGGAACAATAAAATTAGGAAACCTTTCCCCTGCTACTTCAGTCTTCCTGTCTTACCAGCTGACTGTACCATATTCAGGTTGACTCTGCCTCTTCCTCCACCCTGGTTTTTGTTTGCTTAGCAAATAAAATCCACATTCTTTGTCCTGCCACAGTCTCATACCCACTTCCCTCAGCAGCCCCATCCCAACATCCTTTCAACTCCAGCCAGACACGTTATTCATCATTGTCCAACCACACCCAACTCATACAACTCTGTGTCTTTCCCTGGGAAGTTTTCTCTAGTGCTATCCTCTTCTGGATGTTTGACTAAATTCCAGTCCTCCTTGAAAGACCTCTCTTGCCCCTAGTCCATCTTCTCCTGCTCTAATACAAGGAGCCTTCCCCACCTGCCCGTGTGACCTTTCTTTCCCTAGCACATCTACTTCCAATGCCAGAATGTGGTCCAGCATGCAGAGTCTGCTATGGCAATTAGCTTTTTCCACACACATCCTAGCTCCCTACTCTGGGTGGAAGTCCCTGCTGGGCATGAACTGTGCCTTCGTTATACAAGATCTTCAGTGGGAGATTAAGTTAGTATTTTAATATCTTAAAGCCAGACTGGAGCAGTTAGAAGTTGACATGAAATCTGATTCTGTTGATAAAAGAGGTGTTTACTTACTGCTGTAATATACAATCTTTTCTTTTGGTTTTTACCACTTTATTCTCTTTGAACAACATGATCCCTGGAATCCTTGTCAGGAAAAGAAAAACTCCAACACCCTCAGCTCTGTCTGAGGCATAGGCTATAAATGGACACACTGTGCCCTCTGAGGAACGGAATCAAATGTCCCATCAGAGGAGTGTTGCTTCTCTTAATTTACCCTCCGATCCAGACTATGGTCCCAGGTTGTGCTGCAAAACTGCAGAGCTCAGGAAATGGAGTGGGTCCAGGACTTCTCCTGAAAGGCAGAGTGTGGAGTGGAATCCCGAGATGGAAAAGAGGGAGGACTCTGGGTGAGGATAACCTGTGCAAAGTCTTTGTGTAATGAGCATTCTTTCTACATCCATGTTACATGGAGGTTCCAAGCCTCATCCATCTTCTGCTAGGGACAGACAATAAGCAATTTAAACTGAAAATACAGATGCAAAATAATTATATTTCACAGACTTTTCCTAGAATATGACCTAAAGCAAATTATTGAATCTCTGTATGGTTTTACCTCATTGGAAAGACCCTGATCCTGGGAAAGATTGACGGTAAAAGGAGAAGGGAGCGGCAGAGGATGAGATGGTTAAATAGCACCACTGATCAGTGGACATGAATTCGAGCAAAATCTAGGAGATAGTGGAGGACAGGGAAGCCTGGTGTATTGCAGTCCATGGGGTCCCAAAGAGTCAGGCACGACTTAGTAACTGAACAGCAATGACGGCTTTACCTATGTTTATTTATGGAGATGATACCTGCAGCTACCTCATAGGGTATAGTGAAAGCCATGGTAAAAAAAAGAAAGAAAGAAAGAAAGAAAGAAAAGAAACAAGAAAAAAAGTGGTACATTCAAGCAGTGGAGTATTATTTGGTCCTCCTAAGGAATGAAGTACTGATACATGCTACAACTGGATCTTGAAAACATTATGCTGAGTGAAAGAAGCCAGATGCAAAGATGCAAAAAACATGTCACATATTGCATGATTCCATTTATATGAAATGTTCAAAATTAGCAACTCCATAGAGACAAAAAAAGAGATTAGTGGTTGTCAGAGGTTAGAGAGAGGGAGGAACTAAGAGTAACTGCTAAGGGGTATGGGACTTGTCTTACAGAAGATAAAAATACTGTGGAATTAGAAAGTAGTGATAGCTGAACAACCTTGAAAATATACTTAAAAACACCAAATTGTATACTTTAAAATAAAAAGTGTGAATTTTATGACCTATAAATCATATCTCAATTTTTTAAGTGTAAAAAAGGCATATAGACAACCTGTTTGTCAGACAACCTGGCAGATACAAATACTCAGCAAATGGTGCTGTGATTGGGATATGGATTATTGAAAAGTGTAAGATAGCAGGAAAAAAGTTAGATGAGGGTAAATCCTGGTTCTTCCACTCCTAGCTCTGCTGAGTAACCTTGGGCAAGGTTGCTGTCTTCAGTTCAGGTTCTGAAAAATTTAAAGGGGACCCGTACCACTATCTATCTTGTTATATTAGGTAACACATATAAAATTCCCTTGCATAGCACCTGGCATGGTAGATATGCTGCATAAGCCATAGTCCTCTCCTTTTTTAGTTCCTATTAAATCTCATTCCTGCAATAACTCTCAGAACACAGCTGGAGTTGGCTGGGAGTTGGGGTGCCAACTCTGGAGCTAACAAGACCCCAGCAGGGATGCTAGGTAGGAATCACACAAAGTGTTTCCACAGAGAGCCCCAAAACAGAATCACCAGAAAAGCTGGCATGAATTGCAGTCCAAAGGGAAGCCAGAAGTCAGCACTGGGAATGTGAGCCCACAACTGAGTCTCAGTGGAGTCTGAGCCTTTGGGTTTGGCTATAGAGTAAGTCAAGGGGTCAGAGACCAAGCAATGAGAACTAGGAGCTGAGACACACTGTCCAGGAGAAAGGCTATGAGAAAGCAATGGTGTTAGGGCCCAAGGCAAGGCCTGTTTATTTAAGAGACATTAAACTATATTGGACCTAAGACCTGATATCTGTTATTCTCAACTAGTCAGTAAATCATTCTCCTTGTCTCAGAAACCTACATAGAAGGAGGGGAGGGACTGGAGCGAGGGGGAAGGGGAGAGGGGGTTCTAGGGAACTGAACGTGATTAATCATTACCACCTCTCCCTGGACAATGCTATTCAGTGCGCAGCAGCTGGGGGTGGGAAATCCTTTCTTGAAAATTCTTCTTCTTCTTAGCCCACAGTCTAACAATCCTGCCAAAATATTGCCACTGGGTAAATTTAAGGACAAAATACAGTGATTTGTTGGATGTAAAATTTCTAGGATGGGAGACTTTTTGCTCAAGAGTTGAAATTGTTGCATTGACAAATGCTGGTGTTTACTGCTGCCGGCTGTCTCAAGGGGTGGGGAAAGGGGAGAATTTGATTCCACGAAGAAATTCCTCCTAGCTGTCTCTTAATCTATTCTGTGATCAATACTAACACTATCATAATACTTAAACTCTTCTCCCTTGTTGTCACTCGTGTACCTATGAATTCATTACCAAGGCCAGATGCAAGACAATAATGAGACCTCTACAGATAAAACAAGGGCACATTATTTTATTATAATCTATAGAGAAGTTACCCGGTCAGAATAATAAATGATGCCAGGCACCTTCCCTGCAAACCGTGAGGCCCTTGCAGTTCTTCCCCCTTTCGTCTTCCACAGAGATAGATCCATTTCCTTAAAGGCCATTGGATTCCAAGGCAGAGACGTGCACATATGTTTTTGCTTAGGGCCTGCATGTCCAGTGATGTCCAGGCTGTTTCTCTGGGACCTGGCCAACACGACTTAGTGAGTTTGGGTTTGCAACAGCAGACATTCTGCATTTCAAAAATTTCTCCTTTCAGGGAAGTGTACTGCACCTCAAGGCAGAGGCTGAGGTCTGGAGCCCACTGGGAATGTGACTATTAACAAAGAGCTCTGAAAGCCTTTGGCTGCTGAGACAATACTAGGATTCTTCCTGGATGTGCTCCCGATTTGCACATTTAAGGGCTCTCTAATACACGTACCCACTTACACAAATTTAGGTCCATGCATTCAAATGTCCATCAACATGTATATCCCATGTGCATATGCATCTCACACACTTCTGCATATGTACACAAGTACCCTTGTGGATTCGGTTGAAAATACACACATGCACACATATGCATTGATCATATATTCAAGCACACTCATAACCCACAGATATACATATGTGTGTACACACATACATGCACACTCACACTCTCTTTATGCATATGGACATGTAGGTCCTCATATTCATGGCAGGAATTCTGTAACAATCTTGTGGTGTTCAAGTTATAGCCATATAACCTTCCAGACAATTGCACCCCATTATAAAAGTGATATATATTAGGAGACATAGTGAAAATAATTACAGTATTTGCTCCGCCACAGGAAGTCTATAAATCACTGTGCCTTACATTCAGCAAAAGCAAGAAACAAAGTATTGTTCAGAACATAACCAAAATGTGACCAGGTATTAACATTGCATAGACCTTCAAGCAGAAACATTAAGGTGCCAATACTAGCAGAAGCCAGCTGACTTGGCCATCAGCAACTTCTGAATACATTCTAATTTGAGGTGAATGAGGATCTAAAGGTGAGGACCATACACATCTCTGTGGCTTTCAAATAGAGACAGGCTTGGGGATATTTTTCTTGCTAATGGCATTTCTAGGGTCCAAACAGGCCATTTGATTACACAAGAAATGCACTGGAAAAGACCAACATCTTTTTCATTGTCATTTTTCAGCTTGGCAAAACCACATCTTGGAAGTAAAGCAGAAATTTTGGAGACAGTTAGCCTAAAACCCCAAACCAAATTTACAACCAGATATATTCTTTAGTGGGGTTCTGCCTGCTTGTAAATAGGTGGCAATGAGAATTAACTATTTTCCTAGAGTCAGCCTGAACAAGTGTTGACACTTCCACCCCTCCCCATCCCACATGGCATCCCCCACCTCCCGCTGCCCATCTCAAACCCTAAGAAAAAAATCTCTCTCTTACACCATCAGCCTCAGAGAAACATGAAGCCAGTTGTTCTGGAGTTGAGTTCACAGATGCTTTCTCGGGGCTAGAGTAGTGCGCTGGAAGAACTGGAAATCCGGTGGCCAGAGAAAGGGGAATAGGAGCAGATTAGGGGTGGGTCGGGAGGTGGGGGTGGGGGAAAGTTGGGCAAAAACTTCGAGTCTGAGAAAATCAGAGCCCAGGGTGCTGCCTGGAATTCCAAAATAGGGAAAGAGATCTCAGCTGCTTTCATATGGAAATTGACCTGGAAGCGGACTTTGTCTCTGAGTGGAACTGAAACCAAGACCAAGTTCAGTGAACCTAACACACCGTTCAATCAAGCATTGAAACCCAGGAGAAGAGAAGGCAGGAAAGGGAGGGCAGAGGGTCAGAGGCTCCCTTTCATTTGGACTTGGTTATGGAGGTGGCCATAGGAGGAATTAAACACTGCCAACAACTTGAAGGCAAAATCCTGTCTATCCGGAGGATGTGTTCAGCTGGGCTTTAAGTGAGAGAAAAGACAAGGAGAGAAGAAGGAAATAGTGGAAAGCAAGCAAGCGAGGCAAGAGAGAGAGAACAAAAGAAAGGAAGGAAGGAAGAAGAGAAAGAAAGGTAACAATGATAATCACTCAAAGAAATGATTCTGAAATTGGCAAAATAAGTACAAATGCATAATATGGAGGGTGTAACAGAAAGAAGGAAAGAACTTGAACTTGTCTATACTCTGCCAAGATTCCCCTACCCACCCCCATCATAGATAAAGGCTTTCAGAGATAAGAAGATTCTTAAGACAGATACAAATAGGACTTTTGAGGGCTTACTATTGGACTTGCTTTTAGCTGTTGTTGTTTTGTTAATTGCATCTTCAAAGGAAAGTTAAGAAGCCTCTACTCTTTGCAAAAATATACTAATATAGTTTATTCCTGGATACTTTGGCAGGGAGGGGGGTTAGTTTCCTGTCTTTTGTCCTTGATTTATTATTGCCTTTATTTGTTCTCCCCCATTTGGTCCATTTTATTCTTATTTTAAAAGAACAGCTCCAAAGACCCTTCTATTTTCATGGAAATTGCTCAGTAGTAACAATTTCAGATAGCTTCCAGAAGAATAATCATCATGCTGGCTGTTTCACCCAAGATGCTTTGCAGCATTTCACATAACAATTTACTAATTAATGACAAATTAAATGGAATTTGGTAAGAAGAATCAGAGGTTAGAGTACTGGTGTATATCATGTGTAAAAAGGTATGCAAATATCTTCAGCCCATTTGTGGTTCATCACTGGGAAATAATAGCTATTCTACTTGAAAATTTCAAATGCAGGATGGCTGCTGCATAGAATTTGGAAATTATTCATCGTTTTAATTTTTGAACAGTTTCTTAGATTAGACACTGTTCCTTCATTTTAGAGGCACAATGAACATAGTCTTTTGTTTTAATAACTTTAAAATCATAGAAAGTCGGCCATACTTTACTGCTTATATTAATTATATATTAGGAGGTGAAGAGAAGTTTTGGGAAATCACCCGCTGAAGTTTTCATCTTTCAGGGCCCTGACTCCATTCTTATAAGGCAGGTATTGGCAAACTACAGCCTGCAGATGAAACCCATTTTGCCTGTTTTTGTAAATAAAGGTTCATTGGAACACAACCTCACCCATTCTTCAGCATGTTGTCTTTGCCGGCTCTCACACTTTCATGGCAGAGTTGCAACAGCCATCTTGTAGCCGGCAAAGCCTAAAATATTTACAGAAAATTTTGCTAACCCCTGTCCTAGAGGATAGAGCTGGAGAGAGAAGATTTATCCTAAAGAGAGAATAAAGATATTTAACTGAGAACATACTAAAATCATTTTAATGTTTCCTACCACTACTTAAAGACCACAAATGGTCATTATCAATATAGCTGTCATAAAATTTGCCAAAACTGTTTCTTGCTCAGTGTACATTATGGTGGTGTGGGGTGGGGAGTGAATGCTTTCTTTAGTCAGTTCTTCTGTAGCCCGACGAGCAGGTGACTCACCACAGGAAAACACTGGTCACTCCTAATAAGACAAGGTTTGCAAAGAGTGAAATTGTCTGCTCCATGTGGAAGATCCTGGGGAACAAAGAAGATTCCCTACATCAAATAAAGTGATTGCTTTGGGCATATGTCAGTTAACTTATTTTTATCGTTTCTAATTTTGGGAGTGAGACAAAGTATCTTTAGTTTTCATTTTCAATTCATCTTCTTTTTAAATTATTAATGTTCAAAAGATTTTTGGAAAATGAAAAATTTTACTACATTTAATATGCTCCTTCCTGGGATACAGGGTGCTATAAACATACATTAATTTAACTCCAGAACATATGGGATGTGTCATGTTGATGAGGGCAGAGACAAAGCCCAAGACAGAACAGCCCTTGCACGTCCCCAACTTGGCACCACCCAAAGGCTCCTATCATAGCTTAACCAAATGTCAGCTTCAAGCGAAAAATTTCAAGATCATTATTTTTATGTAAACTGATCACTATTTTTCCCCATCAGTAGCTTAATTATGTGTCTGAATTGGCTGGCTGCACAGTCTCTCTGCACAGTCTCAGCCCCTTTCCTCCTGGAGCTTACAGTCTCTTATGATCAAAGCCTTACACATCTGGTGGGTTAGAAGATGCACTGGACTAGGAGTTTGCAGTTTGACAGCAATGCGAGCAAGTAATGTGACCTGACAACTCCATAGTGGAGGAAGAAATGAGATTGGTTTGGGAGATCCAAACTTGGTATCTGTATCAGTCTCTCTATCACCATGTCAACAAATACTACTGAAAACCTACTGTGCCTCAGCACTGTGCCAGGTGCTGGGTAAGCAGCTGGGGAAAACAGACATGCCCTTGCCCTCAGGAAGCTTGCTGTTACATGAATGTATTGTGAGAAGGGAGTCAAGAAAGGTTAATTAAACACACACAAATACAGAATGATAAATTATGACAAGAGCAATGAAAAGGCATTAACAGGAATGATTCTACTTTAGCAGGAAAGGACTCTCCAGGAAAGGGACATGAAGGATGAGCCAACTAGAAAAACTGTGGTTGGGTAGGGGAGCATTCCAGATAGACTGTGCAGCTGCCAGGGTAAAAGTGCTGAGACAGGAAAGAGCTTTGCACAATAGAGTAATTGAAGTAAGAGCTGCACTCATGGCAGACATTACTAATCTATCACAACTCTCCTTTCTGTTGAAAATAGACAATGCCTCAGAATTCTCAACAAAGCATTCCAGGCAGCCACCACCGATCAACTGGAATTGGTGAATGATGGAATCCATTTGTCTTCCCTGGACCACATGGTTTTGGAAGGTCCTCTCAGCCCTGGAATTTTCTGATACTCTGATTCTTATTTCAGTCAGTATTTGAATACTACCTTTTTTTTTAGCAATGAATTTCACATTTTTAATAAAGCTAAGGATTTTACTACATAGCAAATTAAGTAATTTTGTTTCTATCTGGCACAGCATTAAAATTATTTTATCATGCAAACTGTTTGTAGACTTGTGATGATGGCTATTCTGATTGGTGAGAGGTGATATTTCACTGTAGTTTTGATTTGCATTTCTCTAATAATGGGTGATGTTGAGCATCTTTTCATGTGTTTGTTAGTCATCTGTATGTCTTCTTTGGAGAAATGTCTGTTTAGGTCTTTTTCCCACTTTTGGATTGGGTTGTTTGTTTTTCTGGTATTGAGATGCATGAGTTTATCAGGCAAACTGAATTGAACACATATTATCCATCCCCTTAAATTAATGGAAACTCCTGGAGGATGGGTATCTCCTGTCCATGCAACCTCTGCATCCAGGGTGTTCTCTTACATGTGGTCGATATTGGCTTAGTATCTGCTGGGTAAAGCCTGAACTTAAGAGTCATTTAGCTTTTTCTTTTCTTTTTATTAATTTTTTTGGAGTATAGTTGATTTACAGTGATATGTTAGTTTCTTCTGTACTAACTGAATACTAACTCTTGATATGAACATCCTTCATGTTCCCATTTTCTTCCAACTTTATAAAATTCCTGGAGATAATGAACTTTCTCTCTCATCTCATTCCATTAAAATTCCTACACCCAAAGCCCCTTTCTATACCTGCATTCTAAAGGAAATTCCCTTTCCATGGTGAACTCTCACCCATGTGTAGCAGAATCTATCACTGTGCAATCAATCACATCAAAACCTAGTAACATTAACAATTTACCTTTACCTGAGGTTCTGTGTGTTGGTTGGTCAGTTCTCACTCCCCCAGCAGTGGTTGGATGGAGTCTGGATTCAGCCAGGGCAGTTGAGAGAGCAGAGATGGTAGGACCTCACTCTCTAAGTGGTCCTTCACTCCAGCTTCTTCTCAGCATGGCAGACTGAAGAAGTGTCATGAGAAGGAGGAACAGATGTGGCAGGGCCCCTTATGTCTGAGTCTCAGAAACTTGCATCATGTCAATGCTTCCTATTGGTCAAGGCAAGTCAGAAGCCAGACCACATTCAAGCATCAAAAGCACATTTTCAAGGGGCACGTACGCAGAAAAGGGGAGAATTCATGGCCATATTTTTTTATCCAGGCCAACAAAACTTTATTTCAAAACTGCTGAGATGGAACAAACAACCAAGCTGCCTAAATCCTAACCCATTTTTCTCTCTCCCCTTCAACACTCTCAGGTTTTAAGGCATTACTTTCCTATAGGTAACTGGGAGGTTGAAGGAAATCATGATAATAACTCTGAAAAGCATGGCTAGCCATGAACCTCATGCAGCTAAAGACAAACAAAAATGTTCAATTTTGAATAGACCTGTTTATTGCTATAGTGAAACCATACATTGACAAGGAAGTTACCGATTAACTCAATTTCCACAGAGGGAGAGAGATCACTCACATCTGAAGCACCTGTACTTTTCCTTTATGGCTTATCTACTTACCAGGTTCTACCTTGTAGAGATGGCATTGATTTTTATAGACATCATAGTAGAAAGATCTTGAACTCAGGGTAAACAGAAAATTTGCATCCAAATGTACCTCACACTAGCTCCTTGGAATCCTCTAGGCCAGAATACTGGAGTGGGTAGCCTTTCCCTTCTCTAGTGAATCTTCCCAACCCAGGGATCAAACCCAGGTCTCCCGCGTTGTAGGCAGATTCTTTACCAGCTGACCCAAAGGGAAGTCCAAGAATAATGGAGAGGGTATCCTATCCCTTCTCCAGTGGATCTTCCTGACCCAGGAATCAAACCGGGCTCTCCTGCATTGCAGGCAGACTCTTAACCAACTGAGCTATCAGGGAAGCCCAATAGAGAAAGTATCAGAAAAAAAACACAGTATGACTCATTTAGGTAATAATAACCATCACAATCTAGGTGAGGGTCTTATCCTTAAATTCAGCTTCCTTTCATTAGGCTTCCCAGGTGGCGCTAGTGGTAAAGAAACTGCCTACCAATGCAGGAGACTTAAGAGACACTGGTTAGATCCCTAGAGGGGAAGATTCCCCGGAGAAGGAAATGGCAACCCACTCCAGTGTTCTTGCCTGGAGAATCCCATGGACAGAGGAGTCTGGCAGGCTACAGTCCATAGGGTCACAAAAAGTCAGACATGACTGAAGAGACTGAGCACTTTAGCACGTCATTGGTTTAGGAAATAAAGTAGGAAAGGATTTTCTTGGGCTGCAAAATCACTGCAGATGGTGATTGCAGCCATGAAATTAAAAGACACCTGCTCCTTGGAAGGAAAGCTATGACAAACCTAGACAGCATATCAAAAATCAGAGACATCACTTTGCCCACATAGGTCCATATAGTCAAAGCTATGGTTTTTCCAATAGTCACTTACGGATGTGAGAGTTGGACCCTAAAGAAGACTGAGCACCAAAGATTTGATGCTTTTGAATTGTGGCGCTGGATAAGACTCTTGAGAGTCCCTTGGACAGCAAGGAGATCAAACAAGTCAATACTAAAGGAAATCAACCCTGAATACTCTTTGGAAGGACAGATGCTGAAGCTGAAGCTCCAATACTTTGGTCACCTGATGTGAAGAGGTGACTCATTGGAAAAGACCCTGATCCCGGGAAAAATTGAAGGCAGGAGGAGAAGGGGACAACAGAGGATGAGAGGGTTGGATGACATCACCAACTCAATGGACATGAGTTGGAGCAAACCCTGGGAGATGGTGAAGGACAGGGAAGCCTGGCTTGCTATAGTCCCTGGGGTCACAAAGAGTCAGACACAACTTAGTGACTGAACTACAATGAAGAAGGAGGCTGAGGCCAAGTACATGAGGATTTTAATTGTCTTGATAAGGAGCCTTGGCTTTTTCTGACAGACAACTGAAGGTCACTGAGGGAGAGAGTGACAAAATGAGAAACAAGCAATCAGAGGAAGATTTAGGCCCTGCTTGGCCATGGTAAGAGGGCAAGACTAGAAAGATCAGAGGGAGGATAACCAGTTGGGAGGGGATGGTGTGTGGAGCTGCAGTGCTCTTGGGAACATCTTCCAAATGGACGCTTCATATCTCATCCACTGTGGAGGTGTGTGATTTAGAAATGTGTCCACAAATTCTTTGGCACTCCTCCTATGGAAAGACAGGCTTTATTTACACTCTCTTGAATGTGGGTCTGTCTCTGTGACTTATCTCTAATCAGCAGAAGGCAGCAAAGTGATGGTGTGGGACTTCAAAGGCTGGGTTAAGGCACTAGAGCTTCTATCTTGTTCTCTTTCTCTGAGGATGCTTGCCCTTGGAAACAGTCCCCAGGCCATGAGGAAGCCTAGCAGCCCCAGCCCCAGCGGAGGTCCCAGCTGAGAACCAGACAGCATTAACCTCCCACAGGCAAAGGGGGGAACCTCCAGATGCCCAATACCAGCCTCTGATCCCCTCACTGAACCCTGCCCAATGTGCTGATCTCTGAGCAAAGTGAAAGTTGTTGATGTTTTAAACCATTAAGTTTTGAGATGTTTTGTCTCTCAGTAATAGCTAACTGGAACTGTCATCAGGTACTGGCTAGGTGTCACGTGTATACTCCTCTTTCCATTTGTGCAGAAAGTCAATTATTCAGAAATCATAGGATGTTCCCTATCACATCACCCTCTCCATTTTTTCTTTTGCATAACATTTATCACAATTTGCAATTACAGTCTTTATTTGCTCATTCACTTATTTTCCTCGCCTCTTCCTCTAGATCAGAAGCTGCCTGGGTATTCTGATCTTGTTTCTGTATCCCATCACCTAGCTCAGCACCTGGCATGTGGTGAGCACATTAAATATACCTGTGAAAAGTAATGAGCAGATCAGCATCATGAAATTTGGGTACATTCAGTTCTGCTACACTGGACCTGCTTACAAAAGATGTGTGCCAAAGTTTTCAGAAAAGAAAAAAAAATCTATGCAGTTTAGCATTTTTAAATTGAAATGATTTGCATAATTTTTTTTATCTCTTACAAATTGTTAACAGGCAGCCATGACCCATCATTACTACACATGCCTCATCAAGATCACAGGAAAAGAGTTATCTTGATGCTTTTTCTGAGAACCATCAACACACAGCATCTCAACAGACCCTCGATAGCTCCATGTGGCAGGTTTTCTCATTCCCAATTAGGGAATGAAGAAGTGGAGGCTTAGAAGGATTCAGAAACTCTCTCAAGATCCACATATGCAGTGAAGAAGCCAAGGCACAGACTCAGGTGACTCCATACTTGTGTCATGTGGGGCTAGCAAGTTCAAGTGGACCAAGAAGGTCGGAGGGGGTTCTCTTTTTCTGTGTGAAGGCAATCCATGGATGTGCTGTATTTGTTCATAGGCATTTCTTGAATGTATGCAGCGATGTGGGTTAAGATTATAATGCTGATCCTTCCTTCATTCCTTTTATTATTCAACAAACCCTTTCTGGGCACATTCAATGCAGAGGAGCCTGGGAACACAAGCAGAAGCAGCTCCTGCCCTCAGGGAGAACCTTGTTCCTGGAGGAAGGAAAGTGGAGGCAGGCTCAGGGAGTTATAAGGCAACGTGTAAATGAGTACCAGACGTGTAGGGAAGGTGGAGGAGCAGGCAAAAGGATGCTGGCAGACATGTCCGAGGGCTTCAGAGTAAATCTCAGCCTTTCTCCACCCAACTCTTCAGTCCCCAGGCCTCCTGGGCTGGACAGAGTGAGCATCCTCATGTTCTCAGATATGGCAAACACAGAGATGCCAGGAAGCCCACCAATGACAGGGCCGAAATCAATTTTAATTGGGTCCCATGACAGGATAAAATGTTTTTGTTGTAATATTGTCTCGATAAAAACCATTGTAATATTTAAAATGTAGTATTGATCCTTCTGCGAGGACCGTAGATCCTAGCAGATTTGAGAGACTGACCACAGAGGATGCGCTGTCTGCTGGGAGGCCACCAGAAACGCGATGCCCTTGGACTCCACCTTTGTCCGCGAGAGTGGAGGAAGCCAAGTGGGGCCAGCCCTCGCCTTGCTCCCACATCAAAGCAGAGATGCCATGATCCCTGAGCTGACACAGGAGAACTTGAGAGAAACTGTTTAAACACAGGAATCAAAATATGAAACTAAATCACCTGCTCGTGTTTTATTAGGCCTTGTTCTGAATCAATACAAGACCCAGGGCCCATGACTCTTCGTGCTGAAAGGGAATACTTTGTCATCCTAAAACTGAATCAGGCCACTTAAGTAAAACAGATGTTACTCTTTGAGCTGGGTGATTCCTAGCCCTCCCCCAGCCCAAGCTCTCTCCCTGCACGGGACAGAGGGAGCCCTCCCGTTCCCTGAAATCCAAATCAGGGCTGGAAAATCCAAAGCCTTGGAATTTCTCATCCCTGAGCCCACAGAAGTTTTCTGTTTACCGGTGAGGGAGACGGAGAGGGGAAAGCAAGTCTGTTAGAGGATTTGAAGATACAGTGGCAACATGAAAGGCAGGGAAGATTTTCATTTCCTGTGTTATGGGGTGAAATAATATCAGTATAAAAAACCTGGCAGCGAGATGGGAGATAGCAGTTTTTACATTGATAAGTATTTGTTCATTTCCTGACAACAAAAAAATATAAATCTCTTCAGAAATTAAATGCCCCGGCTTGTTGGAGCACTTTTGTGGCGCTCCGTGCAAGGCCGGCTCCCTTTCTCCAGGCCGCCGCGGGCCGGGTAATCACAGCATCAGTCATTATCCCTGGATCACGCGGGCGGCGGCAGCCGGGCTGCGCAGGGCCCAATTCTCCCACTTTTTTGTGTCACTTATTTTCTCGGAGGGCCCGATTTGCATTTTAATGGAAGTAGTTTATAGACTTCTCCGCTGCCTTCACAGTGCCACAAGTGGCATCATTAAGTGAGCTAAGCCGGATTAATGCTGATAGTAAAGTCAGATAATACAATAACAGAGGCCTCCTGCCATTTGCATTAGGTGAGGAGCGCGGGGCTGCCTGGAGCCTGGCGATAATTTGTAAGTGCGATATGTTGTACTTGAGAGGATAAGATTAAATTTAGTGGGTTTAACTGTCATCCCAGTAAGTCAATTACTTCATCTTTTCAGCCTTTGAATTTCTTTTATAAATAAAATAAATGGAATATTGAGCTGCTCCGCAGCCATTTCGAGCTCCCATGAAGAAGAATTACACAGGCTGGGCCAAAAAAATAAAAGGCTTCAGATTCAGCTCCATAAACAAAATATAAACTCCATTCAGGTGCCAGCATGGCAGCAGCTTCGAAATATTGTCCATCTCTCATATCACAAGCATGACAGATTCCATTGTGACTTTAGTTTCTCCATAATAGGAAATATTTATGTAGTGCCTGGATCTTTTCTATTCCAATCCCTCCCATTGTGGGAGGCAAACACTCCAACACAGAACCTTGGGCCTCTCCACTCCCTCCCTCTCGAGCCTCTTGTTGCCTGGTGCTAAATATTTAGTGTTGGGGACGGATATTAAGAAAGCCTTATGACCCAGCTGAGAGAGAGGAGACGCATCTGATTTCAGGCAGGTCTCAGATAAACAGAAGGGTTCAACTTCTTTCACACCCTCTTCCTCTCCCCAACCCTGGGTTGTTGCCAGTGAAGATGACATCTCTGGGTGAGAAGTTGAGCTATCTATCGAGAGCATTGGCAAGTGAGATCTTGATAGAAGGCCGTCAGCATCTTTATTTATTCAAAGATGGGAAGGAGGGGAGGGTGGAATCAAGGAAAAGAAAGAAAATCAAGCAGTTAAACCTCAGGCACCCACTAGTGCAACTGTGTCATAGGAGACCTGACTCTGCTGTCTTCTGAACTGACTTAGAAGCAGACTTTAAAAAAAACAAATAGGTAGTCTGTGTGACTGCTGTTCTTAATCATGGGTAGATGGATGGATGGATGGGTGAATGAGTGAGAGAAAGAGACAAAGGGCACAATCTTTGTCAAGACCCTATAAAACTGGTAGCTAAAAAGCACAGTACGACATATAGATAACCCACCCCTGGGGAGAACCAGAATTCCAGCCAAATGGATTTGACTTGCGTGCTCTGTGTCCTGACCTATTTTTTTTACAGAAAAAAAAAGGATAAGTATAAAAGACTGTCCTCAGAGAGATGCAGGAAAATGTTCAAGCAGCCAGTCATTAATAAGGAACCCACAGTGATGCATAGATGAGAATGAGGGACCAAATATCTCTCTGGTTTCTGCTAAGCCTCTCAGCCTCTGTTCCCATTCCTTCTCCACACAGATCTACTTCAGCGTGCCTTGCATCTGCATGGGCTATGCTTCCTTTTGGTGGAGCCTTCCTCAGTCTTTCTTTGCCTAGCTAAACCCTAGCCTTTTGCAAGACCCTGGCCATGCATTTCCTCTTCACTGAGCCTTGCCAGCCCATACAAACCAAGCAAGACTCTTCTTCTGAGCAGCCCCTGATGGCACTGTGTGAACTGCTCTACAGACATTTATTGACATGTCGCTGCCTCTAAAAAGTGACAGGGTCCTTAAAATGACATTGTGTCTCCATCTCCCTCAGTCATTCATTTCTTCATTCTTACACCCATCAAGTACCATTAAGTTCTTGGTATGTTTTTCTGGTCATAGACATCTGTTGTTTCTGCGTAAAATATCTTGAGTAGACCAATAGACTCCATCACTCTTAACCACTGGATGAAGTTTCCTGTGTGGAGATCTGTGTGTTGCTGCTGCTAAGTCGCTTCAGTCATGTCCGACTCTGTGTGACCCCATAGACGGCAATGCACCAGGCTCCCCCATCCCTGGGATTCTCGAGGTAAGAACACTGGAGTGGGTTGCCATTTCCTTCTCCAATGCATGAAAGTGAAAAGTGAAGGTGAAGCCGCTCAGTCGTATCCGACTCTTAGGGCAGTGCTAAATACAGTACCGAGTGTGGGGACACAGAGATGAACACTTCATGGTTCTAGCCCCAGAAGAGCTGAGCGCAGGAGGTTAAACAGGCTTGAAAGCAGTTCAAATACAGTGTGTGCCTATCTGTTCTCCTGGTGTTGAGCTCAAGATGTGACCTGCAAGAGATGCTAAACAAATGTTGGTTACATGAATGAAGTTTCGATGAGATGTGAGGAATTAGCCTGGGAGATTCTTGAAAGTCTTTAATCTCACCACTGAGAGACTGCTATCACATCTTTCTCTGCTTCTTGGTCTCTAGTCCTCTCCATCTTCACTGTCCCTGTCCAGTATTTCAGCAAAAGAACTAAATAACCTCTCCAGAAGGTGTTGTGAGCCTTAGAAAGGTAAAAGCTGAAAACATCTCGGGTGAACGGGGCTGTTTGTGCTTTCTGAGAGTTCTCTGGAGGATCTATCTCAAGTTTACAGGCCACATCACCTTGACGGAAATCTCCCTAAAAGACCCCAATTCCCACCTGAATGCTTTTTGACCTCTTACTATATGACAGCCCTGTTATTCATAGTTAAATACTTCAGAGGAATCTAAAAGTGAACCATACTCTGTAGCTCACGATTCTACTTCACTTGGGTGATGTGTGGCAGCTGGCACATGGTTTGTCACGGGGAGCTGTGAGTGAGAACAACCTGCCTCCTGGATTCTGATTTATGCCTTTAGTCAACTGTCAAAAATCTGCAAGCCAACTCTTATCAATAACAGTAATGACAACTACATTTGTATATAATGCCTGTCTTTAAAAATTTAAAAATACTTTACATATCCTTTATCTCCTTAAGTGAGTGCTAAGTGTACCTTCCTTCCTTTCCCCAAGAAAAGGAGCTATAAAGGATTCCACTTGGGAAGCCTTTGCCCGGAAAGAGAATGACGTGTGTGTGTGTGCACACACGCACACGGACATGTGTGTGCATGTGCCCACACCATATGTGTCTTTCTCTGATTTGATTGCAAAGATATAAATGACTTTTAGATTACCCCTTGTTTTGTATTATCCATGCCTCTGCCCTTCACTAGTGCAGATAATCGAGAGCTCACTGTACTGTGATTAATTATACGGCAGGGCTGAGAGCCAGCAGTCACCAAAGTGCTAGGACTGATTTCAGGCACAAAGCCTCCTTATCCTTTACTTTTTAGCCGGGATGAGGATTTTATTTGTTTACTTGCTGAATTGTTTAACTAGAGCTGGTGAGTGCCCAACCTGTGCAAAGCAATCTGTTAAACAAGCTTATATTCATCATATAATGGTGGATACTATTATTATTCCCATATTAGAGCTGAGAAAACAGAGTGTGAGAGAAATTAAGTGATTTTACCAAGATCACACAGCTAGCAAGGGCTAGAGCCAGGCTGTCTGCAAATACCTTATAAAATATGATTAATGACTTAATCAGTAACTTTGATGTATGGTCTAAGAATCACTAAGAATCAGTTTTCCCTGGTGGCTCAGATGGTAAAGCGTCTGCCCGCAATGCAGGAGATCCGGGTTTGATCCCTGGGTTGGGAAGATCCCCTGGAGGAGGAAATGGCAACCCACTCCGGTATTCTTGCCTGGAAAATCCCATGGACAGGTGACCCTGGTAGGCTACAGTCCATGGGGTCGCAAAGAGTTGGACATGACTGAGCAACTTCACTTTCTTTCTAAGAATCACAGCTATTACACATACATCTTTTTTAGCCTAATGCACCAATGATTTCTCTCCAATGTTTTCAGCATGAAGTCTGAAACGCTTTGCAGGATTCATGTTCAGTTTTCCTGAGTCCACGAACAGTTCAAGAAAACAAGTTCTGATCTTTCAGAACCATATTCAAGGCATAAACCTTAGAGGTTAGAATTGAGGCTCGTGGCCCAGGCATTTAAGGTGATGGCAACATAGCACCATTGTAGGTTCCCTTCGTTAAGTAGTTTCCCTTCAAGTAAAGGAAGAAGAGGTACTCACAAGGGTGGAATATGTGCCGAGATGCTGTACACAGATGGCCTCATTAATCACAGCAACCCTGAAAGGTTAACACTATTATTCCCTTTACTCCGAGGAACAGGGGTACAGGGAAATAAAGTGTGTAGGAACAAACAGATCAAACCCAGCTCCATTTGGCTCCAAAGTTCATTTCTTTCCAGCCCTCTTGGAAACTAAACTTATAACCTAGAAAACTGCACTATTAACAATACAACGTTAGAAAACTTGATAAGATTTTAGCCTACATCTTTGTAATGTAACATATTTCTTGTCAAATTAGTTTCAGGCTACCATCCTTAAGAACAATGATTAATTTCAGCTCTTTGCATATGGACTATTCTCTGTCTTAGTCCAAATAAGCAAATAACCCTTTGCATTATTCACTCCGAGCCTAAATATTGTTCACTTCATTTTTTTCTCTCTTAACCATATTCCTGTTTATAGTATTTTTAAATGTGGTCTTAAAACCGTCCCACTGTTTCTGTTTTCAGATGAAGGTATCTTGATCTTTGATGGTGGATTCCTGTGTCTCACTTTCTGCCCACAAATTTGCCTATGTATTTAGCCTACAGTCTCCACTTGCAACTTTCTTTCACTTTTTAAAATTTGTTTTCCTACGCCAAATGGGAACTACTTGGTCAGCATATCCCATATTATATAGTCCTTCATGGATTTGAGAAGCTCACTTACACAACTATGTTTTACTAATTTATTTTTACATTTTAACCAAAAAAGAATGTGCCAAAGGAAAACAGACTTCAAATAGAATTCATCATTTCAGAGCACAGTTCCATAACCAATTTGACTTCCAGTTGTTTTATTATTCCAATTAATCTCTTTAAACCTCTCTAAAGAGTTGGCACTTACATTTTTCATTTCCATCGTCAGGAACATTCTTCTAATAATAATATTTCCTAATGCCTACACTATTTCTGGGTTTGATTCCAAGATACGTGGTAGCACTAATCAGCAACCTGAGCCAGAGTGTTCGTACAGATATCAGTGTCCCATTTTCTCTAAAATTAGCAATGTCACGCAAGCTTTCAGATGCTGTAATTACAACCGCAACAGAGCAGAAAAGCTCCCAACAGCCACCCAGACTCCAGCAGCCCCAGAATCAGCCCACCCCCATCTGGAAATCCAAGTGTTCCTTCCTCTCTTTCACCCCTGGCTTTCAAAATTGCTCCCTTCTACTTGAGTCCCTGCTCCGAACCCCTAATATGATGCAAGTTCTGTTTCCAAGCATGTCATGAGCTTCTCCCCGAATGTCTGTGGGTGTTAGCATCTGGACTGACCTTAGGTCACTGTCTAAGGCCCCAGGTCACAGGGTACTTAGTCCTTAAATGAATAAGCCAGGAAAAGGCCAGACCAAGTCCAATGAGAGGTAAAGGGGACAGATGTCTGCCCTTGGACTGAAGGCAGTGGTGTCGGGGTTCTTGTCCCTCCTCTTTGAGGAACCTCACCCCTGTGGGCGCTCAGATAAATGTCCCACCTCCTCCTTCCTGGCTGAAGATTCCCCTCTCATCCCTCCCTCCTGTCCTTGGCTGTGAGCAGTGCTGGGCAACCAAGAAGAAACCCCTTCCCTCCTTTCTCTCAGTCCCTGTCCCCGTTACTCCTCCTTCAAAAAGGGCAGTACTGATCGCTTATCAGCTGTGTGTCCTTAGGCCACATGTCTTAACCTCCCCCCAGGAGCTCTCCTGAAGTATGGAAGCCCCATGAAAACATAAATTAGATGAGCTCAAAACCAGATCTTGTTTAGCTCTGTACCCTGGCACCCAGCTGAGAGCTTGAAATATTGTGTGCACTCAAAAAATACTTGCTGAGTGAATAACTAAACTTTGTAACTGAGGATGCTGCCTACCTTGGGGAGTTTTGAAGGGATAGCTGCTTAAGAATTAACTAAGAAAATCAGCTTTATATTAGTTTGCTTCCATCTCTTAAAATTAATGGTGATTTATAAGCAAAAAAACAAAAACAAACAAACAAAAATTCACAAATCCCAGAGGTATAAGGTGAGTGGGAGAAAGAGAAGAGATTAAAAAAGAAAGTATTCAAAAAGGCCTATGTGATTATTTTTAAATGTCCACAAATTCCTTTATATTCCTTACTTCAAAAGTGGAGCCAAATTTTCCCCCTATGAATAATTTGAACTTAATAACTCATTTCTAGCAAATATAATAAATCATTTATAACAAATAAATGTTTCCACTAGTCATGTATGGATCTAAGAGTTGGACCATAAAAGAAGGCTGAGCACCGAAGAATTGATGCTTTCGAGCTGTGATGCTGAAGAAGACGCTGGAGAGTCCCTTGGACAGCAAGGCGATCAAACCAGTTAATCCTAAAGGAAATCAACCCTGGATAGTCATTGGAAGGACTGATGCTGAAGCTGAAGCTCTGATACTTTGGCCACCTGATGCGAAGGGCTGGCTCACTGGAAAAGACACTGATTCTGGGAAGGATTGAGGGCAGGAGGAGAAGGGGCGACTGAGGATGAGATGGTTGGATGGCATCATTGACTCAATGGACATGAGTTTGAGCAAACTTAGAGAGATAGTGAAGGACAGGGAAGCCTGGTGTGCTTCAGTTCATGGGGTCACTGTGTCAGTTATGACTTAGTGACTGAGCAACTACAACAAAAATAAATCAGAAGTAATGATGTTTGACATTGGAGACAAGGTCATAAAAGGTACCACGGCTTCCTGCTTTCTCTTTTGGATCACTCACTCAGCAGAAACCTGTTGTTATGTCATGGATTCAGGCTCATAGAGGTGAAAGTAAGGCCTCCAACCAACAGTCAGAGAGGAACTTGTGTCCCATGCAAACAGCCATGCGAGTGTGGAAGTGGATCCTCCAGCCCTGGGAGAGCCTTCTGATGATTGCAGCCCTTGGCTGACCTCTGCTCTGAGCCAGAGCCACTCAGCTAAATTGCTTTTGAATTCCTGACCCTTAGACTGTGAGATGATTCGTGTTTGTTGTTTTAAGCCACTAAATTCTAGGATAGTTTGTAATGCAAAAATAGATAACTGCTACAACCTCATAAAACCTCTCACCAAGAGGCTTGTCCAGCACTCAGGACTCCCTCACTTCCTTGGCAGGGAAGCCCTAGATCTACTGGTGTCAGGTCCTGGGCAGGGAAGCACCCGCCATTCTTCTTCTCCTTCAGACCAGCATGTGTGCCCCTCCTTCCAGGATTTTCCTAATATTGTCACGTCCAGTTGTCATTGCCATGGCAGCTTTAGGCCCCTGTCTCTGTTTTGGCCTCCATAGTAAGCCCTTGGCAGAGCTCAAACATCCACAGGCCAAATAGGTCCCTAACTCTTCTTTGTTTGACTTGCATCTTGTTTTGTTTTACTTGTGTTTTGTTTTACTCTAAGATGTGAGCTATTCTTTGAAAATTGGAAGGGTACGTTCAATTAACATATGTATTTAGTATGTCTCTCACAAAATAAAAATAACAGCAAAAGAAATATTGTAAAATTTTTAAGCTACAAAGACCAAAAAACATGGAGATTAGACAACAGCAGAATAGAGATTTCAATAGAAATCTCTTTAGAGGCAGTTAGAAGTGTGACGATGGACTTTGAGGGAAGGAACCTCAACATGGGGATGTATGGAGGATTATTGTTATTAAAAGTGGACCCAAATTTGCCCTGAAAACTCTTGAAAAGCTCAGAGTTTCTGAACATGAAACATCATAAGAATACATGAGGTATAAGGCTGAAAACAGGATAATTGGTTGCATAGCTATATATGGAGGGGCTTCCCTGGTAGCTCAGGCAGTAAAGACTCTGCCTGCAATGCAGGAGACCTGGGTTCAATCCCTGGGTGGGGAAGATACCATGGAGAAGGGAATGGCACCCCACTCCAGTATTCTTGCCTGGGAAATCCCATGGACAGAGGAGCCTGGGAGGTTAAGTTGATGAGTTGGAGTTCATACCTTGCAAGCATCTAAGCAGCCTGGCAACCAGTATTCCCACCTTGCCAAGTACATTGGCCTTGGCAGGAGACTGTGGTTTTCTCTTTGGGGAAACTGAATCTGAGAATCTCCAGACTTGGGTACACAAGCCAAATTTGGTGTGAGAGATACTGCGACATAGGACTGATGAAGGTGCTTTCAATATTTTCCGCAGTCCTGTTTTTAAAATCTCAGTAGCTTCATTTATGATTACCATGCCATGTCTGCTGCTCAGCCATATGCAACTCTTTGCAACCCAATGTAGCCCATCAGACTCCTCTTACCAAGTAGGAGGTAATCTTGAAATAAATAGTTTCATGGAAATAAATAAATCTTGAGCATAACTCTTGAACTAAACTGAATAGTTTCATGGAAATGCCATGATAATAGGCTGAGATTAAGATTCCCCCTCAGGGAGAGTGATGACTCACTGCTTAACTGCCCTATAGTATAGAGAAGTACGTGTTAGTCACTCAGTTGTGTCCAACTCCTTGTGACCCCATGGATTGTAGCCCACTTGACTCTTCTGTCTATGGAATTTTCCAGGCAAGAACAGTGGAGTGGGTTGCCATTTCCATCTCCAATAGTATAGAGAAGCCCACTAGTTAACAAGTCTCATCCAATGCATGGAGCTTCCAACTTTCAGTGCTCTGCTCCAAAATGTGAAAGCCAGATAAGGATCACCAGTAATTTGAGGAAATGCTGACAGAAAAGACAGAGATGCAAAAAAATAAAAAGCCAAAACCAACTCACACACAGAAGAAAGGAATCAGAAGTAAACTTTAAAAATACAATCAATCCAAAACAAGAAAAGATACTATATAAGGCTACTACTAAAAAATTACCCACAGATTGCTTGGTTTAAACATGGATATTTATTACCTCATCTTTCGGCAGCTAGAAGTCTAAAATCAAGATGCCATCTGGGTTGGTTCTTCCATTGGCTGTGAGGAAGAATATGGTCCATGCCCATCCCCTAGCTTCTGGTGGTTGCCGACAATCCTTGGTATCTCTTGGTTTGTGGTTGCATTACTCCAGTCTTTGTCTTTCCTGGAATACGGCCTTCTTCCATGTGTCTCTCTCTGCATCTTCAGATGGCCTTCTTATAAAGACATAATACATTAAATTTAAATTCCATCCTAATCCAAAATGACCTCATCTTATTGAAAAGCTTAGCTAATTATATCTGCAAAGATGATATTTACAAATGAGTTTACATTCTGAGATTCCTGGTAGACCTGAATTGGGTCAGGACACTATTCAACCCAGTACAGACACTATACTGAAACAGCAACAAGAGCAAAGGAATCACCAGAGAATAGCATCCCTGGGAATTGAACTTAGAGTAGCTAAAGTAAAATGTCAAATAAATATTCTATTAGGGTTCACACAGAGAAGCAGAACTACTATGCATATTATGGATTAAGGAATTTTTATAGGAATTTAGACCATACCCATTGTGGAAAGAGCTGGAAAAGTGGAGAATCCAGGAACAGCCCTAACCAGCCCTCCTGAAGCACAGGTGCAGGTGGGCAGATTGGTGATTTCAGGCACATTGAGCTTCTGGAGTGGGACGGTGAAGGGTTGCTGGGTAAAAGTCCATGGAAACTGCTTCTTCATAGCTCCTGCTGCAGAGAGTTTATAGCCAAGCATCTAATGGGGGACTGGAGTCACCACTGGGCACCAGAGCTAACATGAAGGAAAAGATCTGGACCAGAGAGGAGAAGACTATGCAAGTGGGCAAGACAAATTGGAATCTGCTGGCACCTTTGTCTATGTCTCACCACTCGCCACTTCTAATCACAATGAGCTCCAGTAGTAATAACTACTTTCTGTCTACTTCCCAATTCTTACACAAACTTCTCTTTGGGTCAGCTAAAACACCAAACCATACAGAGTAGGTGATTTGGGGGAAATATAGGTCCGTATTAGCCAAGTTCACACAGTAGAAACTCAACGCTGTGGGATAACTCATGGTAGAGGATTCTAGAAAATATAGATCAGATTAACCAAGCTGATATGGTACAAAATGGCATAGAGACAAGGTAATTGTGCAGATAGCAGAACAAAAACATAAAACAGGAAAGTTAAGAAAGCTTGAGATTTAGTCCCAGAGGTCCAATATTCAAATTACAGAAATTCTTGAAAAAGAGAACAAATAAACCAGGGAAAATGAAATTATTTTAAAAATTAAGAAAATGCCATGGAAATGAAGAGCACTAGTTTCCAAATTGAAAGGACTCCTCTGGTACAAAGTGCAGTGAGTGCAAGAGAGTCAAGGTTCATAACTGAGTTTTCAGAATATCCTGGGCAAAGATAAGATACTAAAGGTCTGTACAAAAACAAACTACCAGATCACATAATGAAGACTGAGAGTCAAAAAAGATAATATTGGATATTCAAAGACAATGGAACAATGCTTTCAATATTCTGAGGACATTTAGCTTGAATTTTCAACCTAGAATTCTATACCAGGCCAAAATATTCAAGTGTATAGAGAGAATAAATGAATTTTTAGACACACAAGGATAAAAAAAAATTACTTCTCATTCATCCTTTGTGGAAAAGATACTGGAGTCTGTACTCCAGAAAACCAAAATATGGAATAAATCAAGAAAACATATTGGAGTATAACACTTAAAAGTCACAAAGAGAAATCTCAGAATGAAAATTATGTGGAAAAGCTAAGAACTAATTCATACAAATGGGGAGCAGAAACATGGATAGATCTTCAAAGAAAAAGTGGAATCAACATATTTTATAATGTATAAAAGTATAAATAGGTATTTGAGGGTTGCCAATCTTTAGGGAAAAAATGACCAAAAAAATCACCTCCCCAAATCATAGAAAACCAAAGAAATTAAATCATCAAGCAACATTTACTTTCAAGAAAGACAAAAAATAAAAATTATTTGAAGAAGGGAGTGTAATCAGAGTAAACTACTTAGCCCACTGGTTTTTATACAGTGATAATGATATAAATTTTGACTATTGATTTAACCAACAACTAGGACCTAACAGTACTGAGATGATAAGAAAGAGGAATCAGGAAAGTCAGCTCATATAACTACCATTAAAAATTTAAAAGTTGATAGATAATGTTGAAAATTGGTAAATTAAGAAATAGTGATGGGAAAGAGTGGGTCAGAGTAGTGCTATGTTGTTAATGTAAATCTTTAATACTACCGAAAAGTGAAAGTGTTAGTCGCTCAGTTGTGTCCAACTCTTTGTGACCCCACGGACTGTAGCCTGCCTGCCAGGTTCCTCTGTCCATGGAATTCTCCAAGCAAGAGTACTGGAGTGGTAGCCATTCCTTTCTCCAGGGCATCTTCCCAACCCAGGGATCGAACTCCTGCATTGCGGCAGATTCTTTACCATCTGAGCCACCAGGGAACATTTTTTAACATGTATACATGTTAACTTGATAAAATATTATAATGAAACATTTATATAAAAATTCGTATTTCTGATTTTTCTTTGAAAATATGAAAAACGCATTACAAAGGCTGCATTCCAGAAGACAACAATTTCTGGAGTTGATGTACCCTTACATATTCCCTGGCCATCATCTCTCCCACATGTCTGCCTAATTGCTATCCTAATTTAGGACCTGTTAAACCTGAAGTATGAAGACATATCTATATTATTACTGAAGGAGAAGAGAAGAAAAAGTTGTAGAAGAATTGGACAGCCTCAGCAAGTTAGTCCTGGCAGATAACAAGGAAATCCTTAGGCACTGTCAGGAGAGGTAAATATCACTGGTGGAGGCTGGAAAGGAAGACAGCTAAAGAGTAAAAGAGACCTGGGTGGGCGGGGGGTGAAATGCATCTGAGGAAGAAAGCAGTCTATACCAGAGGGAGTGGATGGAGAGTAAAAAAAAAAAGCAAGGGCCAAGTGTAGGTTCTAGGCTCCAAAACAAGTGTGGAGGAGAGCTCAATCTTGGCAAAGCAGTGTGGTGAAGGATGTAGGCTATGATCCAGAAGGGATGCTGAGCATTTGCCCCACAGGCTGCTGCACCAACATACAAACCAGGGTAACCTGCTTAGTGGTAATGCTGGACAATGATCAATGTATTAAGACCCTGGAAACTACAAAGAAAAAGCAGCCTTTGCTACATTGATCTGATAAATGACCAGCTTTGATTTTTATTTAATCTTCATGTATAGACCCCTTTGCTCCTCACTAAGAGGTAGAAAGCAAGTATCTGAGTAGCATCCCAGATGTCTGAAGCATGCAATACATCCCCCAGCCTTGAGAGTTGTCTAGAAGGAGTGACGCTGGGTGGGCTTTGCAGACCAGATGTCCTGGGAGGCCTCAGGAGTGTGTCTAAGTCTCTAAAGCTCTCTGGGAGCCAAGGTCTGCTTTAAAGCATCTTCTCCTCCAAAACTGACACCAAGCCATCATTTTCTGCTCTTGGCAGCAGCACAAACCTTTCACTTAGACCTGATGTACTGTGTGAAAACAGGAGTCTGCAGGCCATTCATTCCCAGCCCTGTCAGCCTGGAGAGCGGCGTCTCCCTCAGGAACCATCAAGAGGAAAGTCGTACATTCAGTTCACCACATCGCACCAGGTCCTCAGCCCTGACCCCTCTGACTGGTTGATTTGGTCCTTCTTCAAAACCAGATTCAAACAGGGTAATACCATTCACAGGGGTGACGCATGATCTACAGGCTCTCCTGCCATGTAGGTACAGCAAAAAAGGGACTCACCAAGCTGCAAGGAAGATGGCCTCAACAGCTCTGAGGGCAACACGGGGACACCATCATCCCCCTGTGGATCTGGACTGCTGAGTGCTTTTGCAGAGATTTGGGGGGAACACATTGTTCAGAAAATGTTGCAATACATATTTTTTCCAGATGTGAGGGTGATATGCCTCCAACATCTGCCACCCAATACATATTTGTAATGCTTTATGGCACTTTTTGTTTCTAAATCAGACCTTCCACATTGGATGGCTAGCCCCTCATGGGCCAGCATCATGTCTTACACTGAGCATATGGTAAGTAAGTAAAAGTTTGTAGAATAAATGGGCCATGCTTACTAATTGATTTATTAAGTGTAGGAAAGGTCAGGGTTTCTGGGGGTGGGGAGGAAGAAACACTTGATGTGCATTCCCATCTAGAGAATCCTGGGATGTTGGAGTAGGACATATGTCATCGTCTCCCCTACCCTTGGCTTCCTGGACAAAATGAGAAAGGGGTTGAAGATGTACAATTTGGATTCCAAAGCTTTGAGATTCAGTTTAAAATTTGAAAATGAAGAGAGACCAATGGAAAGAGGAAAATTGATTCAGCACCTACTGAATATTTGTTACTACTCTGGGCATTATTGTCCCTATGAAATCTGTATTATTATTTCTGTTTACAGATGAGGAAAGTGAGGCTGAGAGAATAACTTTTCCTTGGTGAAGTGGGCAGAAATGGTGATCTGCACTGACCTCTTCTTGCCAGTGGCAAGCTCACTCTTAGCCTGCCAAGGACTCTGGCCAGAAAATTGCAAGTTGAAACCATAATAATGAAGAGCAAAAGACAGGAGTACTGATACCAACTACAGGAACCATGTGTGTACTGGTGTGTGACATGCTTGGAGAACTTGGGGGAGGGGATAAAGAAGGACTTAGATATCCTCTTAAGACATTGGTCAAACAATGTTTTTAAAATGGTCAACTCAAGTCACCTTAAGTTGAAACCATTTGGGTTTATTACCCACACCCTTAACTATATCCCAAGATGGCTGTGACATAGAGGAGCAAAGATTTATAAGCATGTGAACAGATATGTAAAGCGAAGTCGCTCAGTCGTGTCCGACTCTTTGTGACCCCATGGACTGTAGCCTACAAGGTTCCTTCGTCCGTGGGATTCTCCAGGCAAGAACACTGGAGTGGGTTGCCATTTCCTTCTCCAGGAGGTCTTCCCAACCCAGGGACTGAACCCGGGTCTCCCTCACTGTAGGCAGATGCTTTACTGTCTGAGCCACCAGGAAAGTCCCCAAACAGATATGTAAACTCATTACCAAATACAAAGGGGCTTCCTAGGTGATGGAGTAGTAAAGAATCTGCCTGCCAATGCAAGAGACACATGAGTTTGATCCCTGGGTTGGGAAGATCCCATGGAGTAGGAAATGGCAGCCCACTCCAGTATTCTTGCCTGGAAAATTCTGTGGACAGAGGAGCCTGGCGGGCTACAGTCCATGGAGTCGCAAAGAGTCAGACATGACTGAGTGACTGAGCATACACCAAATACAAATCTTCTCTTTCTGAGAATATCATTCCTTTCACCTGAACTCACAGTTTAGAAGAAATCTGTGCTGCCATTAGGAAGCAAATAGTCTTGCTTGGTTCCTTCATTTGTCCTAATGTTCAACTAAACCACACTTTATCTCCATTTCATATTCAGAAATCTTCCTGAGTATTCTCCAAAGAAACATCTAGAGACCGCCTCAAACTTTCAAATTTGTGACTTTGGAAATTTTATCTTGACTGTTGGCTTTTTCCTAAATTACGTTTCCAACTAGAACCACATGTTGCCTACACAGTCTCCACCAAATGTTCACCACTTTACAACTTAAACTAAAACTACATGCAACCATTCCTCACAAAATAAGTGTGTTTGCCTTTTCTGAATCACAAGGATTACACATTGAGGTAAGTAGAGAGCTACAAAGCCCTGTTGTAATGTGGGTGTTCCATACTTAATCTTAGTCACCCCCTAGCTCTGCATACCAGTGACTGTGACTCAGATTAATATCTCAGGGCAATTATAAATTCCTCCATTTCGTTGGCCTTTCAGGCTACTCTCCTCCTCCACTAATCATCAAAACAGCTAAATCTGATACCTTCAAGGATCTATGTCAGAGGCTACAAACTATTAGTTCATGGGCTAGGTCCATCCCGCTGACGTATTTTATTTGGCCAACACAGTATTTGAAAACATTGGCTTGGTTGCCAGCACATGAAGAGTTTCCCATAAACTATCTGAATTTCTGACTTCTCCTGAGAACTTGGAGGATCTAGACCTACTGTGTGGCATCAATTGGAGGAGTGGGATGGTGGCTACCCATTGAGGTGAGTCATCCTCACCTCTGAGATCCACCATCCTCATCATTCTCTATTGTCTTATAACCAGCCCTCTTCTCTCATTTACCTGGCATGCCTGGCATTGGTGGACTTGTAAAATTTTGACCTCCAATCTATATAGTCTATCTAAAGTTTTTCTAGGTATGACATACATGCTTATAATGCATTCAGCTAAATTCAAGACCATTTTCTTTTCTCTTTCTGCTTTCTTTCTCTATGTTAGCCCATTTAGTCCCATGGTTTTCAATGGTTTCTATGTGTTTCTGACATGAATTTATGCTCAAGCCTAGAGATTACTCTGAACTCCAAACTCATACATGCACCTAACTACTTCACTAAGTCATAGACATTGACTATGTCATAGGCATCTCATCTCTACCATGTCCAAAGCAGAAGTCCTCATCCCTCCTGCCCCTCAAAAACCTATATCATCCATTTTGTACATTTTAATAAATGATACTAACCCCCATGGGATTCCCAGGTGGCGCTAGTGGTAGAGAACCCACCTGCCAATGGAGGAAACATAAGAGACAAGAGTTCAGTCCCTGGGTTGGGAAGATTCTCTGGAGAAGGGCATGGCAACCCACTCCACAGCTGTTGTCTGGAGAATCCCATGGACAGAGGAGTCTATCATCCAGAGGGTCACAAAGAGTCAGACACAACTGAAGCGAATTAGCCTGCATGCATGCACTAATCCCCATCCAGTTACCCAAACCATAAATCTGAGTCATCTTTTATTCTTTCTCCCTTAACCCTCACATGTATATACTTCATCAACTCTCCTGTCTCTTCTACCTCCAGATCATATCTCAAATCTCTGTGTTCCTCCCCATGCCCAGCATCACTTTGAAAGTCCAAGCCACCATCATCTCTCACCAGTTTTATTAGAATAGTACCTTAATATCTTGTTGCTCAAAGTATTACCCACAACCAGCTGTACAGATGTCATTTGGGAACTCCCAAATGACATTTGGGTACTCCCTACCTTCCAAAAAAGAATCTAACAAGAATGAAATGCATGAATGCAGAAACAAATGAATAATTAAAAGTTCAAACTTTTAAAATCAATTGCGATGAGTGGCCAGAAAACACCTTTCAAACTCTGAAAAAAAAGAAACATGTCTCTCTAGAATACTTAGGTCAACGACAATGTCCTAATTAGTGTCCACATAAAGAATAGTCTTTGGCAAATCTTTTCCCTGTATATTTATGCTTCTTTTTTCACTGATTAAATAAGGTCTGATACTCTGACTTGAGATTGCAATTATTGTTGGTATTCAAAAAGTAAACAAAACAAACAGACAAAAAAAATACCAGAAACACACAGTAACAATGCACATTTGAATTAGTGATAAAGAGCTTTCACATTCATTTCTTCATTTGAGCCTCTAACCGCTAAGAGGGAGGCAGAGCAGAGCTGGTTAGCCTCTTTTTACAATGGGAGAAACTGAGACTCAAGAGACTCAATGATTTGGCACGATTACACAATTTGGAACTGATAAAGCAGTACTTTAAGTATAGATTTTTCTAGCTCCAAGGCCAAAATGCTCTCCAGCATATCACATTCCCTTCATAAATATGAACTGCAACTACATCCACCAAACAGACTATTAGTTGAGCTACACAGGAATCATATGTGTAAACAGAAGTACGTCCATACGCTGGTAACCACCCCTTCTCAATATGGATCTTGGCCAGCCCTGAGCCCTTGCCGAGGAGAGCTCTGGATAAAGAGGGTCATCTCTCCAAATAGTTTGTGCTATTTGTCTGTTAGATGTAGCAGACAATCATTTTAATGTTTAATCAGTTTCAAATACATTTATTTCAAACAGTTGGCTCCATGACGAACCAAGAAACTGAAGGCAGAGTCTAAATTTGGGCTTCAAAATCTGTTTCCAAGTATTAATTTTGAGTGGAAACAATTTTGGTTGAATTTGGGGATTATAAATATCCCCCAAGAGTCTTTTGGCTCTTGGCCTCCTGTCTCTAAGTTTCGCTCTGGTTTCAACCTAGGGGGTTGTTAGATTAGAAGTAGACAGTTTTGGCATGTGGTTACTCCAAATGCCTGTAACCGTCTTTAAAACATGAGCTAGAAATGTTGATATTATAAATGACCATTTTTCCAAAATAAGGTTTGCAAGAGTTGAAAGTGGAGTCGGATGCCAGAAAGTCTTCGAAGGAGGATTTCCATTCAGCGAGATCTGGTTACCTATTTCATAACAAAGAAGAAAGAAAAATCTTGGGACTGCAATTCATACATTTTTGGACCGAAAACAATGGGCTCAGTGGGGACACTGGATTTATAACTCTTTGGAGGCACTAACTCTACCCACCCGTGCAGGAGCCATGGATAATTTTAGACAGACAGCAATGAAAAAAATTCCTAAGATATTAAGGGGCACCAAAAGTCACTTACAGAGGGGTGGTGTTTCAGTTGGAATAACTAACACAACAAAAGAAGACACGCCTACAAACCCCTATGGTAATATTATAGCAAGAAGAGGATTGTTTACAGAAAAATCAAAGTATGTTTCTAAGTCAGTTATAACCCTTTATGTCAGGAGTTCATCTTATTTATTTATTTGGCAGTGTCAGTTCTTGGTTGTAGCTAGTTGCTCTGTGGCATGTGGAATCTCAATTCCCAGAATAGGGATCGAACTTGAATCCCCTGCATTGCAAGACAGATTCTTAACCACAGGACACCCAGAGAAGTCCCTCTAAGCCACGTTCAAATTCAAGCCCATCGTCATGGAAATATTATCACTGAAAGCCACAGTTGTTGCACTTTCCTTTAGAGTACTCTGTGCTTTCATGGCCTGTCTGTGCACATAAACTTGACCAATGTCTGTTAGGAAATGACCCCATTTCTGTTGTGTGCATATGTGCTCGGTTATTTCCAACTCCTACTGACTCCATGGACTATAAGCCCACCAGGTTCCTCTGTCCATGGGATTTCCCAGGCAAGAGTATTGCAGGGGGTTGCCACTTCCTCTTCCAGGGGAACTTCTCGACCCAGGGATGAAACCCATGTCTTCTCCTTGGCAGGTGGATTCTTTACCACTGTGCCACCTGGGACTCCCAATTCTGCTGTGAATAGCCCATAATTTCATGGTCACTGTGTCCTAATCTTACAGCATTTTCCTCCTAAGGCTTGTAAGAGCCTCAGCACTGGATGAAGTAAGAGCTATGTGATCTGTAAGGGGAGGGCATTCCTGAAGTCAGATGCTCAGGATCAGGGTTGGGGGCTACGGGGGGAGGTGGTCGGGAAGGGAAGGAAAGGCAGCAAGCCTCAGGTTTAGGTTCTGGTAACTGAGGCTAGCACTGATGGGGTTGTCAAAGAAAAAGCCAGAACTGGTAAAAGCAGAGGTTAAAACCCAGAGGGCTTAAGCTATCACTTAGTTTAAAAAGAAAGTTAAAATGCAGACGGGGGAGCCAAAGATCAGAAACTGACAGCAATTTAATTGAATTGAATGTAAGAACAAGAGCATAACCACTATAAATTGTTGATTCTGTAGTTGATCTCTGCATATAGAAATAAAATAGAGTTTGTTAGAACAAATTCCCTGGGAAACAGACTCTGAGAAGGCAGTTAGCGTGTCGGAGCCTTACTGAGGAGCAAGAGGCACAGGGCTGGACAGAGAGCCTGGGGTTGAAATGCAGGATGGTCCCAATGGGGGCCTCTGATCCTTTGGTGGGCTCTAGAGCAAAAGAGGGCCCTTCAGAGCTATCCTTCCCTGAGACAAGGGGACTAGGCATGTACAATCCCAACTGGCTGACCAATTGCTGAGTAGGGCTGCCCCCAGAAGGGACTGTGACTTTGGACATCAGTGCGCTTCTCAGGTGACTCAGTGGTAAAGAATCCACTGGTCAATGCAGGAGACCCAGGTTCAATCCCTGGGTTGGGAAGACCACCTGGAGAAGGAAATAGCAACACGCTTCAGTATTCTGGCTTGGGAAATCCCGTGGACAGAGGAGCCTCGTGGGCTACAGTCCATGGGGTCACAAAGAGTTGAACACAGCTTAGCAGCTGTGCAGGCACGCAACATGACCAGCAGCTGGAGAAATGACTGTTCCCATCCTAAATGGGGATCTGGGTGCACCTGGGTGGCTCACTGCAGCTTCAGGGCTATCCTCTGTGTTCAGTTTGATAGAGCATCAGTGATATACATATTTGGGTAACTGGTCTGGTTCAAGGGCACAGAGTGAGGTTGACATCTTTAGCTGAAATGGGAAATTCCACCAAGAAACTGAACCCTCCATATACCTTAAGGATTATGCATAGTCTCTAAAGCTATCTTTTGGGCTCTCTAAGCCATTTTCCCTCTAAAGAAACCTTGCTAAACTGCCTCAGCAAAGCATAATCGGGCCAAAATCAATTATGAATATTTTATTTAAAACTACCGATTATTGTCCAAAGCAGAAGAGAATAGCTAGTAAAATAATGAATCAAGATTTTTTTCTTGTATCTTGATTTCAGATGGAAACTCTGGGAAGTTACCAGTTGACAAAAGCCCCTCAAAGATCTATGCATCAAAATTCACACCTATTTGGAATAAATAAATGGAAATGCTAAGTAGTTATATATTCTCATGGCAACAGAAGCCTTAGCCAGGAAAAATGCTTTATGCAAAGCAACTTTTATTTCAAGTTTGACAACCAGAGTATTATTTTTTTTTTAATTCCGAATCCCACTTCCCTATACCCTTGACTGATCTGTCTCACTCTGATCTACTATTTTTACCCAATATTTGTCACCTACTACCATACTACACTTTTTACTTATTTATTGTTTGCTCCTCTAAAAGTATAAGCTTCATGAAAGTAGATATTTGTGTGTCTTTGTTCACTGATATATACCAAGTGCCATGAGCATTGTCTTACCCACAGCTGACATTCAGTTACTATTCATGGAATGCAAACATGAACTCTAGTTGTTCATCTTGCTCTGGATGGCATCATTCTATCTCCCACCTGACGTGTTTGCTCTCAGCCCAATCTCCCTGACTCTTAAAGATAATAGTTCATTCATGGGCTCCCAGATGGTACAGTGGTAAAGAATCCACCTGCCAATGGAGTAGACGCCAGAGACACAGGTTCGATCCCTGGGTCAGGAAGATCCCCTGAAGGAGGAAATGGCAACCCACTCCAGTATTCTTGTCTAGAGAATCCCATGGACAGTGGAGCCTGGTGGGCTACAGTCCATGGGGTTACATAGAGTTGGACACGACTGAGCACGTGTGCATGCATTTTCTCCACCTCAGCTTCGTGTCAAAGGGGTCTAGAAATCCTTGTCCCAATGTCTACACACATGCACACAGCCTAGCACAGCTCTGATGAGCCTAGTGAAGGTGAGTGAAAGTCACTCAGTCGTGTCCAACTCTTCGCGACCCCATGGATTATACAGTCCATGGAATTCTCCAGGCCTGAATACTGGAGTGGGTAGCCTTTCCCTTCTCCAGGGGATCTTCCCAACCCAGGGATCAAACCCAGGTCTCCAGCATTGTTGGCAGATTCTTTACTGTCTGAGCCACCATGGAAGTCCAGACCACCCATCAAAATCCTGTTTCTCACTTCCATTGTCTTCCAACCCTAAGCTTTAAACACATCCTCAACCACATTAGAGTTTGAAAGTGAGGCGTGGTCTTCTTCTGGATCAGCAGCAGGGAGATTGATCTCTTCCATATGTGCTGTCTCCTCAGAGTTCTCACTCCCACTGTTATGACTACATTTCTAATGCCCCCATTTTTGATGGTCAAAGCTTCCAGATCTTTTTGCTCTAGTTGTAGGAAGTCTTTCTGAGTGGAAGGTGCTCCTTTGCTACATCCTGAGTAGGGATGCAAAATCTGCCCAGGAAGTCCAGGGGCAAAATGCATTCTTTCTTCATCAAATATTTCCACTTGGGACAGTCTACACTTGAGGAGGGGAATGGCCAACAGCTCCCCAAACCAACTGGTAAACCATGAAAGAGAATACCTACCAGCCACTGCAAGCCATCTTCCAACTCTGTCACTCCTTTTCTGTAAAGACTCTGCCCTGTGGACATGAAAGCTAGCAGCAAGATTTCACTTCTTAGAAATCTATATGGCACAAACATTCAAAAACTGAAATCGTTTTCTTCAGACTGGGACTCGAACCCACGTGGCTGGGACTCGAACCCAGCTAGAATCCACAATAATGAAGTTCAGATTCTTAATGTCTCATCACAGAAAGAATTCAATACGAGACAAAGTGATAGGTAAGAAGTGAATTTATTCAGAGCGAAACACACTCCACAGAGTGTGGGCCATTGCAGAGGGCAAGTACAGTTCAGTTCAGTTCAGTTGCTCAGTCATGTCCAACTCTTTGTGACCCCATGGACGGCAGCACAACAGGCTTCCCTGTCCATCACCAACTTCCGGGGCCTGCTCAAACTCATGTCCATTGAGTCAGTGATGCCATCCAACAGTCTTATCCTCTGTTGTCCCCTTTTCCTCCTGCCTTCAATCTTTCCCAGCATCAGGGTCTTTTCCAATGAGTCAGTTTTTCGCATCAGGTGGCCAAAGTATTGGAGCTTCAGCTTTAGCATCAGTCCTTCCAATGAATATTCAGGTCTGATCTCCTTTAGGATGGACTGGTTGGATCTCCTTGCAGTCCAAGGGACTCTAAAGAGTCTTCTCCAACACCACAGTTCAAAAGCATCAATTCTTCAGTGTGCAGCATTCTTTATGGTCCACCTCTCACATCCATACATTACTGTTGGAAAAACCTTAGCTTTGACTATACAAACATTTGTCAACAAAGTAATGTTTCTGCTTTTTAATAAGCTGTCTAGGTTTGTCATAGCTTTTCTTCCAAGGAGCAAGCATCTTTAAACTTCATGGCTGCAGTCACCATCTGCAGTGATTTTGGAGTTCAAGAAAATAAAGTCTTTCCATTGTTTCCATCTATTTGCCATGAAGTGATGGGACTGGATGCCATGATCTTAGTTTTTTGAATGTTGAGTTATAGGCCAAATTTTTCACTCTCTTTCACTTTCATCAAAAGGCTCTTTAGTTCCTCTCTGCTTTCTGCCATAAGGGTGGGTCATCTATATATCTGAGGTTATTGATATTTCTCCATGTAATCTTTATTGCAGCTTGTGCTTCATCCAGCCTGGCATTTTGCAAGATGTACTCTGCATATAAGTTAAATAAGCAGGGTGACAATATACAGTCTTGACCTACTCCTTTCCCAGTTTTGAACCAGTCCTTTGTTCCATGTTCAGTTCTAACTGTTGCTTCTTGATCTGCATACATATTTCTCAGGAGTCAAGTTGACTTGTCTGCCATCTGGGACTCATTTAATTCTAATCAGTTTATGTTGTGTCCCTGGGCTATATCATTCTTTCAAAAGTTGTGTCCTGCCCCCTTCCCTCCTGTTTCAATAGTTTCTATGAAACCATTGTTTATTAAACAATGAGTGACACCCACCTTTCCTTCTTTCTTTCCTTCCTTCCTTTTTTCCCTTTCCTTCCATTCCTTCCTCATAGATATCTCTAAGAGTATTTACTCTTTTACTGTTGTGACAAATGCTGGCTAGTTGAGGTGAAGACTAATAGATGAAGCTTCAAATCTTTGGCCATCTGATGCAAAGAGCTGACTCACTGGAAAACACCTTGATGCTGGAAAAGATTGAGGGCAAGAGGAGAAGTGGGGGACAGAGAATGAGATGGCTGGATGGCATCACTGACTCAATGGACATGAGTTTGTACAAACTCAGGGAGATAGTGAAGGACAGGGAAGCCTGGCATGCTGCAATCCGTGGGGTGGCAAAGTTAGATAGGACTGATCGACAGAACAACAACTGTACTTTATGTTCATATATGTGTGTGAGTGCAAACTCAACTATTTAGAAGTGAAAAAAATTGCTGCTCTTCATAGAGTGTATTTTCTTGACTTGGCAGGTCTATCTAATCAAAGCGGGATGGGAACCCTATGCATTGTGGGAAAAATAATGAATGCTTCAAGCATAGTCTGAAGCCAAACTGGCTCAAGGTATTTAAAGGCATGGAAAACAATTTGAGAACTTGCAATACACTAGGGTTTACAATTTCACCACAAAAGATAAACATTTGTTTAAGTCACCCTGTCTGCCTGGTGTGGAGGTATGCATATGGGAAATGTTGACAATGTAAACAAGGCCAAGAGGTGTGAAATTTAAGCACATTATCGCTCACTGTCAGATGCTAATGACTCTCCTCAAGGTGGAAGAGATTGGTTTAAATGCAAAAATGATTATCCTTGGCAAGAGAAGCGCTAGTGAGATCTTAGCCAATTATTTGGGCTCTTGTTTTTCCTCACAATACTCCTCATTAGTTTTTGGCTCTGATGTACATGTTAGAATGGAAATTCATGTGCCCCTTTAGATGACTGCCATGCCAAGCCATATATCCATCTGAAGCATTCGTATTTCCCAATATACATGAACACAAGACATGGGATGTGATATATTGTGTCAATGTCCTGACCCTACAAAAATGTAGAAGTCTAAAGACCTACCTAGAGGTGAAACAGAAGTAATTCATTTATGATTAATTTCCTCAAAATCTCTCATATACAAAATCATATCCTATTTGACCAGAAAAAGATCCAGATGGGGAGGGAGTGCTTTAATGTCATTGATTAAAGTTTACTTTTTTTCTTAAAAAAACAAATAAAGAAAAAGAAGGTTAAATTAATTTACTCCTCATGTATATTACCTATGGAGTTGTTCATTTAATAAGCATAAGGAAATTGAATGTACTGTCATCTTTATTGGGATGAAGGTTACATTCACAAGCTCTGCCTGTTTTAATAGGTTTATTGTACAGTTGCAGACATGTGCTATTGCACTGGGATGGATATGCTTTGAATATTTTTATAATTGTGGATAGTATAAAAGTCATTTTCTGTTAGATTGCACAAATCCATTACATTAGGAGAAGGATACATTATTATAACAGGATTAATGTGCAACACATAAACATAATCAGTAATATTCTGTTTGATAAATTATCTCATTTTAATCGGAATGTAAAGAGATTTTTGGATAGTTCCTCCTTTGATTTGCATAATTGTATTACAGACAGGCAAATTGCATTATATTCTTCATTAACAATAGATGGCTTGTATAACTATTGTATTTTTGAAGGCACTGCTCTTAGATTCATCCTGCAATTTGTCATGTTCTGACATTGCTGGGGAGCTTAGTTGGGAGAGAATAGAACCTAAAAAAGATTACTTGATTTTCGCTGAGTCCAGTAATATCTCGGCTTCCGGTTGTACTGTGGTTATACTATTGTTTGTTTTAACAAATTGCAACCCAGTGGCAAAGAACTTCCTTTAAAAATCTTCTAATTCAAGGACAATTCAGCCCTTATAGATTTTCACAGCAATATGTCAGCCCTTGTAACAAACTCCATGTATAAAAATGTGAATTAAAATTAAATTAAAGCCATACGATTGATTTTCTGTTTTTACTATGGCAAATGCTCTCCTGGACAGGACTTCCCTCCCTTCTACCCAGCACAGACCTACAAGCTAAAAAATTGCCTGATCGTCTAAATATTCTTCTTTTCTTAGGGGATACTTGGTGTGTACAGTCACTCAGCAGTGATTATCACAGCCCCCTTCCTAAAGCCAGGCTAATGACAGCTGTCAGCAGCCCTTACAAAGCACAGTACAGCACCACATGGCACTTCAGCGAGTCTGAAATCCTCAGCTTTCAGAGCCTGAAAGAGACACCCTTTCTGTGATACACTCTTAGGCCAGAATGCTGCTTCCTTGTGTCCCCTACCACCAGTTGATAGGAGAACCCTGTGGGGCAGACACCATGTGGCCACTTCTCTTAGCTCCACACCCAGCCAAGGCCATGATGTTCAGCCGGAGTCATAAGCAAGCAATGAATGAATGAATGAGTGGAGACATGGATCCCATCAAAGTTTCTGGTGGATGCAAAATTGAAAAAGAAAAGCTTTCACACTCAAAGCAAATTATAGTTCCTACAATTTTCTCCACAAACTGAAATTATGACATCGTATGCCAATCCCTTAATGATTCACATTTTCTTTACATGTGTTTGGCACCTGAAAGTTTCCAAAACACCTTGACCTTCATTTCATTGAAATCTCACGACAGCCCCTTGACACAGATAGAATAGAATAATCCCATTTAAGAAATAAGGGTTGTTTGGGGGGCAGGGAGAAGTAGGGGTGCAGGACGGGAAAAGGGGAGAGTTTATTATAAAGGCTGCCATCCCTCCCACCCCACTGGGAGCTGTGATCTGCCCTCAGGCCATCTCCCTCCCCTCCCCACCTCTTCACCAGTTCTTTTCTCTCCCACCCTGCCTGGGACCCTTGTCTGCTGACCGATCGCCACCCCAGCCTTCAGATTCCCATCTCTCTCCATCCTCCCTTGCCCTGAACTCTGCACTTTTAAAGAGGATCCCACACCTACCTGTTTGGGTCCCTTGAAGCTACATCTTTATTTGCCATCTATTTTAATTTGTATACGTTTTGCTCCTCTGCATAACAGACACCTCTGACAGATGCATGGTTCAAACTCGAATTCAAGAGACAGGTATCCACAGTTTCAGGAACCACTGCTCCCCTCCAGCTCTCACATTCCAAGACTCAACAAGCTCCTGAGTCAGATTGCTCCTTCCTTCATGGCAGGTTCTAACCCAAGTTCCTGCCACTCTCCCCAACATCTAGCTTCTGGGTATGTCCCCAGCCCCTCCTCTCTGACATGTCTGAACTGTCCTAGTTATTTCTGAGGGCTCCTCACCCACATGTAATTAATCCAGCAGATAAAATAATGCTGGAGGGAGGAGATGTGTCCTCCACAAGGCCAGTGTTGTATACTTGTTTCAACTCTGGCCTTTGCTATCCTTGAGACTCATTGTCAAATACTCATAATTTCTATGGAAGTTTGCCTGTGAGCTTGTCAGTGGCATCATTCCACAAAACCTGCATCTCTGAGCTCTCAGCTACAAGCAGGCTTCTTGTCTGCAAGGAGTGAGGCATTAACAAGCATCCATGGGAAACCTGGAGGCATGCTCCCAAGGAACTAACTAAGGAAATTTAGTGCAGTCACACCTGAAAATAGAGACAGAGAGAGATGGTATCCACCTCCTGACCAGTCACATGGGAAGAAGAGCAGGAGGCAAAAAGTAAAGAGATGCTCTCATGAGCAGCAAGGCCACAAGAAAGCTGGATGAGATCCAGGGTGGTCCATAGATAAGCACATAGGAGCATCCTCTGCATGAACCTTGGGAACTTGGCAACATTGGGAACTGGAGGGAGCTCAGATGGGTCTTGGCATCTCTGGGATTTACATCTTGGAAGCCCAGGAAATAGGCAGGAGATCGGTATTCCCAGGAGGACACAGTACCAGTGCCAGAGGAAAGATTTTATCCTGAAGGGGCTATCCAGGTACTTGACCCCTGTGAAAATTACAGGAGCTTATTAATGAAGACCTGTGAGTTCCTTGGAGATGTCTAGAGACAATGAGAGGGGAGTGGTGAAGACACACCTCCTGCAAGTAGGAGCCAGAGTAGAGCTCAGACTGTTATGAATAATGGAACAACTTCTGCCCAGAGGCCAACGAGAAGGCCCAGGAAAAATTATATCTCTGTCACTGATTACTTTGTTGATTAGAAATTGCACATACTGCCTCCGGTAAATCGGGGTTCGCTGGGCTAGTTATGGCCTTCCAGAGTCAAGAAGCACTGGAAATTCCTTCTAACTGGTTCAAAAAGAACCTCCCTACTGGTAGATAAAACTAGAAGTGAAGTCACAAGCTCTCCCAACACCCATCAAACATGTGGAGAAGGATGGAATTTTGACATGTCCATTTTGTCTGCCCGGTAATTAACTTTGCAGTACAATGGAATACTACTCAGCCATTTTGAAAAAAAATGAAATCTTGCCATTTGATGCAATATGGATGGACTTTGAGGATATTACACTAAGTGAAATAAGTCAGATGGAGAAAAACAAGTCCCATATGATTTCACTCATACGTGGAATGTAAAAGCAAACAAAACAAAAACCAAATAAATGAACCAATCAAACCAAACAAAAGCAAACATATAGGTACAGAAAACAAAGTAGTGGTTACAAAATAGGAAGGGAGAGGATGGGGAGGGTAAAATGGTAAAGGGGGTTAATTGAATGGTGACAGATGAAAACCAGACTTTTGGTGGTGAACAAGCTATACTGTAGTCTAAATAAAACATTGTACCATGAAATTTATATAACGTTATAAACTGAAAATAACCATTAAAAAAACAAGTTCTACCCTAGAGTGGTTCATAAGCAGACAGAGGAAGAAACTAGCTCCCAAATCCATTGAAGACTTGATGTGAAGGTAGATGGATCCAAGTGCTAAACTATATGGCAGTGACATCAGCTTCAATTCGGTGGTGCCTTCTATAATCTGGGGCTTCCGTGGTGACTCAGGGAGTAAAGAATCTGCCTGCAATGCAAGGCAGATTAGCATCCCTAGGTTGGGAAGATCCCCTGGAGAAGGGAATGGCTATCCACTCCAGTATTCTTGCCTGGATAATTCCAAGGACAGAGGAGTCTGGCAGGCTACAGTCCATGGCGTTGCAAAGACTAGGACACGATTGAGCGACTAACATTTTCACTTTTCCTGCAGGCTGAGTGCTCTACACTGGCCTCATTTGCAGATGTGCAAACAAGGTATAGAGAACTCAGGAGATTTTGGACCCACACAATCTGGTTGCAGAGACTGTGACCTTAACCCCAAGTCTGTGCTGATTCCCAGGGAGACCAGGGTGAGATGGAAAGGTGAGGAAGACCTGGGCTGGGTGTTGTACAGGCACAATGGAGGAAAGATCATCAATGACATCAAAGAACCAGAGGGAAAGAATGGGCATGTGCCCTTTGAGACCCTCGCACAGGTGCCCCAGGTCAAGGACCAAAGCCTGTTTCTCTCAAAGGCAGGATTTTTCAAGGTGACTGCAAGTCGGTGCTAACCAGTGCCTTCTGGGATATATCCCCAAACCATTTACTGCCCCCCACCTCATTATTCAGATATCACTTGTGTCACAAAATCATAGAAAATCAGCTACCTGGGAATTCCATACCAGAGAGTGGATGATCTCATTCAACTCTCTCATCTTAGAGGTTATGAGTACACCTGTGTGGACACCTGAATCCTTGCTGTTTCCTGCACTTTGGCTGCTATTTCCCCACACATTGTCTGCCTGGATATCCATTAAAAACCAGCTCCAAGGATTCACTGTTCTTTGACCCCTCCCCTCCTCTGTCACCAGAGGTGATGGCCCCACTGTGTTCCTGACGAGCCTCTCTCGTGGCATCTGTCACATTGCATTCATCTGCAGCATCTCTTCACTGGCAGCACCTTCTTGGCCAGTAGGCGAGATCATGCCATCCCTGAATCTCCAGCACCTGCCACAGTTCTGGTCCAGGGCAGGGGCTGGTGGAAATGAGCTACTGACAGCATGACATGAATGGGCCCAGCATTTCACACTCAGGCGTGGATAGCAGTGAGGATACGCCATATACCTATTTGTGTAGGCATGATGTGATCCCCCAAAGACACCCACGTCCTATTCCTTGGACAGAGACTTCTCAGGAGGGATTATTATGTTAAGGATCTGGATGTGAGGAGATTGTCCTGCATTACCTGAAGAGACCCTAAACACAATCACAAGTGTCTTTCCTTATAGAAAGGAGATAGAGGGACATTTGGAACAGAAAAAAAAAGAAGAGAATGTGATGATAGAAACAGGGAGAAGAGGAGGTGTGATGTGGGGTTGTGAGCCCAGGGGTGAGAACAAGCCTCCAGAAGTTGGAAAAGTCAAGGCAACAGGGTATCCTGTAGAGTCTCTGGCTCTGCTGACCACTGAAACCCATTGTAGACTTCTGGCCTCTAGTATTGTGAGAGAATACCTGTGACTGTTACGCTGCCAAATTTGTGATCATGTGTTACAGCAGCAATAGAAAAGTAAGACATTATTTTAAAATACTGCACCCTACACAATCAGTTCTGGCTTTGCCTGCACACACATTGCACTCACTCCTAATCCACTCAAAACCTGAGTAGCTGCGTTCTGTGTTCTCCCTTGTACACACACACACACACACACACACACACACACACACACACACACACACACACACACACTCATTCACTCGGGTGCATTTGCATAAAGCCCTCTAACCCAGCTGAGCAAGTTCTAAAAGGGCAGGCTTTTACACACTGGATCTCAGGATGCGATTAACTGGCAGAAAAAAAGTCGGACTAGGCACCTTGGCTAAAGGAACCAGAGGTTATATAGCACAGGGTAAGTACACATCTGGTGTGAAAGACAACTGCAACATCTGCAACATGGACAGTGGTGCCTCTTGAAGAAGCAAAATGACTGACACAAACCAACTTAGGACCACCCAACATAAGTGCCATCCAGCATCAGGATACAGCTGCAGGGTTTTATGAACCATGCCTGTCCTGGTGGTCCAGTGGTTAAGACTCTGCGCTTTCACTGCAGGGGGGCATGGATTTGATCCCTGGTCGAGGAACTTAGATTCCACACACCACAGGCATGGCTAAATAAAAAAAATTAAAATAATCCATTTTGAGTTTATTTTTGTGTATGGTGTTAGGAAGTGTTCTAGTTTCATTCTTTTACAAGTGGTTGACCAAGAGTGGGCTTTCTAGAGCCCACGTAGGAGCTGATGTCTCCTTTGGGGCTCCCTGTGGGACCCAAGTGCAGGGCCAACTAATAAGAAGCAGGCCACTAGCTGCATCCATCACCAGCCAGATTGCAAGCCTCAAAGTGTGTGGCTGAAGCTCTCTGGGCCACCTGGGAGTGTAGATGGTGACCACAGGCATTTCTGCAAGGAAGGCAAGCTGGGGTCAACAGCCAATGGAAAAGGGAGAAGTTATTTTACTGCATAACTAGCCCTATACAGAGCCCAAGTTAAGTCCCTCAGAGGCCACCAGAGAGCCCAGTGCTGCTGGTTCTGTCACCTGTCAACCTCTCACTGGGCTTGAAATGCCACCATTCATTCATTCAAGTGACAAATAGGTATTGGGCACATCCTAGGGATTAGAAATCAGATGAGGAGTTAGGGATAATGGAAAAAATAATGGGTGTCTACTGGAACCAACCTAGACAGCATATTAAAAAGCAGAGACATTACTTTACCAACAAAGGTCCGTCTAGTCAAGGCTATGGTTTTTCCAGTAGTCATGTATGGATGTGAGAGTTGGACTGTAAAGAAAGCTGAGCACCGAAGAATTGATGCTTTTGAACTGTGGTGTTAGAGAAGACCCTTGAGGGTCCCTTGGATTGCAAGGAGATTAAACCAGTCCATCCTAAAGGAAATCAGTCCTGGGTGTTCATTGGAAGGACTGATGTTGAAGCTGAAACTCCAATACTCTGGCCACCTGATGCGAAGAGCTGACTCATTGGAAAAGACCCTGATGCTGGGAAAGATTGAAGGCAGGAGGAGAAGGGGATGACAGAGGATGAGATGGCTAGATGGCATCACTGACTCAATGGACATGAGTTTGAGTAAGCTCCAGGAGTTAGCAATGGACAGGGAGGCCTGGCGTGCTGCAGTCCATGGGGTCACAAAGAGTTGGACACAACTGAGCAACTGAACTGAACTGAACTGGAAGTCCTGAGTCTAAGGGGAAGATAAATATGTAATCAAAGTGCTAACACAGACACACACACCCACAACTGGCTCAGTATTTTAGGGGATAGAAGTACAAATGAGAATGGAGCACAAAGTAAGGGGAGGCTGGTTGTGACCACAGAGAAGAGGACATTTATGTTAGATATTACAAAATGAACAGCGCTTCTGAGGGAGGAGCACGTGCAAAGGCCTGGGAGTGAGAGGGCCAGGCATGTCAGGGAACGGCCTGCCATGTGGCCCTGGAGTGAGCAGCTTTAAGAGAAAGGGTGGACCCAGTGTAAAATGGTTAGTTCCCACTTTGCCATTTATGAGTGTTGTAACTTTGGGCAAGTTGCCTGATCTCTCTATGCCTCAGTTTCCTCATCTACCAAATCACCAGGACTATCACTTTCCTCACATGCTGCTGGGAGGTGAATATGAGTTCAGTTCAGTTCAGTTGCTCAGTCGTGTCCGACTCTTTGCGACCCCATGAATCGCAGCATGCCAGGCCTCCCTGTCCATCACTAACTCCCGGAGCCCACCCAAACCCATGTCCATTGAGTCGGTGATGCCATCCAACCATCTCACCTTCTGTCGTCCCCTTCTCCTCCTGCCCTCAATCTTTCCCAGCATCAGTGTCTTTTCCAATGAGTCAGCTCTTCGCATCAGGTGGCCAGAGTATTGGAGTTTCAGCTTCAACATCAGTCCTTCCAGAACACCCAGGACTGATCTCCTTTAGGATCAGTTATGTATTTATTTATGTATTTATGACTGCATTGGGTCTTCATGGCTGCCCAAGAGCTTTCTCTAGTCGTGGTGAGCAGGGGCTACTACTAGTTACAGTTCATGAGCTTCTCATTGCTGTGGCTTCCCTTGTTTGGCACACAGGCTCAGTAGTTGTGGTACATGGGTTAGTTGCTCTGCAGCATGTGGGATCGTTCCAGACCAGGGACTGAACCTGTGTCCCCTGCATTGGCAGGAGGATTCTTAACCACTGGACCACCAAGGAAGTCCCAAGAAGCTATTTTTAAAAACAAGAGTACCCAGCGTGGATGAAGGTATGAACCAACAGCAGTGTCATAAATGGTTTGTGGATGAGTAAATCAGTGAAACATTTTTGCCAAACAAGTTTGTGTTATACTCCAAGAGCATTTACAACTTCCAGATCTTTTAAACCTATAATGCTAGTAACTACTGAGACTTGATCTTTAGGAAACATCCAAAACTGGCAAAAAATTTATGTATGAAGTTGTTTGTAAAAGTAGTAGTAAGAGTGATAATTTAAAAAAATCCCTAACACAGGTTCTTCTGAAGTCACTGTAAGTAAAAAATAATCATGAACGAAAACACTGCTTAATGCAGTACTGTCTGAACCACATAAAAATATGAACAGGAGCAAAGTCAGAAGGAGTGGTGGAGTAATTGAATTTCTTTTCCTTCTCCTATTCTTCAGTATTTTTCAAATATTCTGTTCCATGCCTATATTACCTTTATAATTAGAACGAATAACTTTATTTCAAAATTGAGAAAATTTTCATGACATATTTACTTACTTGAGTGAAAAAAATAATAATTTCCAAATTGTTTTAACACAATATCATGAAGAATCCCAGTAGGTAAAACAGAATTTTTAAATAAGCAGTTCTGGATCGAGTAGGCATGGGGGGCCCAAAAGCTCCGTCCCTCAGCCACCTCTGCTGGAGCCAGCGATATCCCCAGGGTGTAATATAAAAACCAGCAGTGACGGCAAGTCCCCAGTTTTGTAACCAGCTCATGCTCCTTCCAGGAAGACCCAGATGTCTCTTTCTGTCTCTGGGGTCTTTGGCCAAGGTGACTGGGTCCCTAGGGTATGACAGACAAGGACATGATTCAGATGCTGTCCAGCTCAGCAGCAACACAGAACTGCAGCTACTTTCCCAGTGCCTAGCCCTCTTGTGAAGTCTTAGTGTACCACCTGCCAAGACTGCCCACTGCTTAACCCCTGAGAGGCAGACGCTGAACCACCTCTAATGATCCTAAAGTCACTAGCTTCATTCTGTGGAGAACAAGCACCTAACAGAGGCTCCCTGGTGTGCTGACTGCTAGAGGCTTCCGGCCATGCCTCCGGTAACATTCCAAAATTCAGACCAGCAGAGCTTTTGAAAACCTTTCATTGTTGTTCAGCCCCTTAGTTGTGTCTCTTTACGACCCCATAGACTGCAGCATGCCAGGCTTTCCTGTCCTTCACTTTCTCCCTGAGTTTGCTCAAACTCATGTCCACTGAGTCCATGACGCCATCCAACCATCTCATCCTCTGTCAACCCCTTCTCTTGTCCTCAATCTTTCCAGCATCAGGGTCTTTTCCAATGAGTCAGTTCTTCATATCAGGTGGCCAAAGGGTTGGAGCTTCCGTTTCAGCATCAGTCCTTCCAATGAATATTCAGGACTGATTTACTTTAGGATTAACTGGTTTGATCTCCCTTCTGTCCAAGGGACTCTCAAGAGTCTCCTCCAACACCACAGTTCGAAAACATCAATTCTTCAGTGCTCAGCCTTCTTTATGGTCCAACTCTCACATTTTTACATGACTACTGGAAAAACTATAGCTTAATTTTATCCAAATGGTTGCTTGTTTTCTTTAATCTTCCATTCCCTGACCAGTTGAATCCTATTCTTTCCCTTTCTAAGTGTAAAAGAAACATTTTCACTACAGGGGTGCTAATCACACACTTCCTTCATTTAACAGTAACTCTTGGAAAGAGAATTAGAACAGAGAACAGTTTTCCTTCAACGTTAGTGTTTCCACAGCAAGCCAGGCATGAGGTATGCTCACCCTTGTAAATTTTCCACTGGTCTTGGGAGTTACACATTTTAACCCAAATAAATATATTTGGCTCAGTATCAAATGGAAAAAAAAATCATTCGTAAGCACTTTCTTTCTTTCATTTTTCCACAAGAGCAAATGAACTTCACACACAGAAGAAGGGCATCAGCTCAGTGCAAAACTTCCAACTCCCTGTGAATTAAATTTCACAGACCTCACATAATTAAACATAAATGGAGGTACCCTGGGCCCTCAGAACTTGCAGATACAGAGGGCTGATGTACTATATTGTTGTCCCTAAGAGGCTTGAACTTCAGAGGACTTTGGTCCCCTCAGAGGTTCTGGAACCATTCCCCATACTGAGAGATGATTACTTATTAACTTTGAGGGCAAGACAAAGTTCCAGTCTTTGGCCCATGCGATGTTGCAGAGGCCTACAGATGACACAAGAACAGGCCTAAACCCCCAAATCCATCCATTTTTCTCTTACTCGATGGGGCAGTCCCAAAGTCAGTCTGTTTTTTACCATCAAGAATTACAGTGGCTCCATGATACCAAGGGCTTCCCTGTTGGCTCAGACGGTAAAGAGTCTGCTTCCAATGTGGGAGACCTGGGTTCAATCCCTATGTTGGGAAGATCCCCTGGAGAAAGGCATAGCAACCCACTCCAGCATTCTTGCCTGGAGAATCCATGGACAGAGGAGCCTGGTGGGCTGCAGTTCATGAGGTTGCCAAGAGTCAAACACCGCTGACCGACTAACACTTTCAGTTTCAGGGTACCAAGCAGCTCAAGGCAAACCCATCATTAGAACAAGAGAAACAAGTCAAATACCACATCTTTCTTGGGAATCCCAGTTAAAATGAAATTATATGAAGGACTGACTATGAATTTTCTTCCTTTCACAGCTCCAGCGGCTTCCTTATTGCACATGTGCTGGAAGGATGATTCTAAACACCCGCTCCTCCATCATGGCACTCCTTGCTGACTAACCCTTCAGAGATGTCCCTTTACTTACATGATGTGTCTAGACTTCTTAGTTTGGTATGTGAGTCTCTGGTTGATAATAACCCTTAAAATTATAATAAAAGCAGCTGGCACTTACTGAAACGTCTCTCCTGTGCCAGGCACTTGATGAATACGATCTTATGTTACATTATCTTCACTACAATCCCTGGAAGAATGTTCTAGGATCCCTATTTTAGCAAAGCAAAAGCAACCTACTGTAGTGAATAGCCTGACCTTTGGAACGTGGAGGGTAGGGTTCAAACTCAGGCTCCCCTCACCCAGAATCTTCCGTTTTCACCTCCTGGCTCTTTGGCCTATGCTTCCAGAAGGAAAGTCCAGATGAGGCAGGGGGTGGAGGAGGGAGAATCAGGATACACCTTGCTTCTCCATCGACCCTGAGCGAGAACAATGCACATGAAATGTACTCTTTCATTTTATCACCCAACAAGCATAATTAGGAACAATGAGGAATGACAAATAATAATGAAACTCTTTTCTTCCTAATTAAAATTTAACGACTGTATTTCTGCCATTATAGCCCAGAGCCGCAGTGCAGGTTGTGTGTTAACAAGGCCAACTCTAAAAGTCGGGGCCTGACTTCACAGATGGCTCAGCCTGGGTCTGCCCAGGCTTGTGAGAGGGACAGCCTGCTTTACAGGTGGCTGCTGTCTGTCTGCCCACCTGCCCAGCAGCACTGGGCAAAATAAACTGGATGGGCAGGAGGAGGTCAGACTGAGCAGAATCTAATAAACAGTGGTAAATACTGCAATTCCATGTATACAGTGGAGAAAATGTAGGCTTTGGTGACAGGTAGAACAGGGTTCAAGTACGGACTCTACCAGCGGTGGGCTGTGCATTCTCTGACAGGCTCATTAGCCTCTTTGAGTCATCTGTGCTTGAGAAGGAAAAGCCTCCAATGTCTTTGTTGGGGGTTATAAATGATGGAAGCAGACTCAGTGTGGTGGTCACTGTCATCTGCGGCTGCCCATAACCTTTTAACACTCTCTTTCTATTCTAATCATTCTTCATCATGTAAAGCTTACCTTCCCATCAGAGATTCTCCCAAACTACATTTCCCAGCTTCCATGGCCATGGGGATGTGCACACGTGATTTAATTTTACTGCTCAGATGCCCCCCCATGCTGGGCTCTGAGGTGAGCAGAGTTATAGGGTGAAAGAGGTGGGTCTGGGTCATCAGTTTTGCTGGTAGAGGGTGACAGTGTGGCTGTGGAGGGGGCAGCTAAGGTGGCAGCTCCTAACAATGACAGAGCCATCCCCTCCTCTGCCCGACAGTTGTGCAGTGGGTGCTGAGAGTTCCTCCAGGAAGGTTCACCTAAGATCTGTTTCTCCAGCCTTCTCAGTGATTCTGTGCATTTTCTCTACCTGTAAATATATCTCTTCCTGCTTAGACTGGCCAGAGTGGACAGTGTTACTGCAATGCAGAGCCCTGACCCAGAGAGGGGTTGACATGATGGCACCACTGAAGCCTGTTGTTAGAAGTGGAGGAAGTGATGGTGAGAAGATTGCTGAGAGTCAGTTATTCTGATCCCAGTTGGAGGGAAGAGGGCCCTGACCAGGGAAGTCCAGCAAGTCATTCTAGAGAGTCGACCACTGACATGCCTCTTGCATCTTCTGCCTTCTCTCCAGCCCACCGCCAGCACCCGGGGCTCCAGGGTTACACCTTCACCTGCAACCAGGGTGAGCTTTGCCACTGGTATCATCTCACTTTCCCTGCTGAGAAGTTTCTCATAGCTTCCTAAGACTTCAGCACAAAGCCAGAATTTCTCATCATGGCCTATAAGAATCTTCCTGGTCTGCAGCCCCTCCTCTCCCCCTCTCTAGCCCATTGCTCCCTCTGACATAGTGCACTTGACATGCACTTAACTCCTCAATCCTCACCCTCCCCTGCCCTATGACCTTTGAAAACACCCAGTCTATAATTTCAGCTACCAACCTTCAACTTTCTCATAGCCAACTGACTCTTATTTGCTCCCTTGCTAGGCCATCTGTTTCTCTTAGGCAAGACTGGACCTCCTAGAGTTTTCAAACTCTCCTCTTTCACTGTCTCCAAAGCTCTGTATGGGAACTGCCTGTTTAACATCTGTCTGCTAAGACTTGTGTCCCCCATTCTATCCTATTTGCTGTTCCTAGCACCCCTGAGGCTGGATGGAGACATGGACTTGTGTTAACACAAGTGATGAGAGTCAAACTTTGGATTTAAAATGATTCATACATGGATGAGTCACCTCTGGCACACATGCTATCCATTGACCAAATGGAAGCTAGGGACTTGACAGCCCCTGGTCATGGCAGGAGCATGAAGTAGAAGGAGCTTGGGTCCTTGAATGCCTATGTTGAAGACTGCCTGTCAAATAAGTTCAACTGATATTACATAAGCCAAGAATAATACAGCTCTGTGTTATAGCTCTATTTTATTTAGAAAATAGCAGGAAAATCCATCTTCGAGGCATGAGGGCATGCCGACCCAAAGGTGTGGAGAGAAGAGAGTGGGGGAGCACGCCAGCGCGCAGGAGAGAAAGAGAGAGAGAGAGACCCTGGCCCTTTGGCTCCTCTTTTTACATGTTTCCCCCACCCCACCCCACCCCGGGCCTGTCCTATGTAAACTGGGCTAGCCAGGAGTGCTGTTTGTTCTACCCGAGTCCTCACTCCAGTCCTCGGACCTTCCTTTGACCTCCGTTTGTTCTATTTTCTCGGGCTTTTCCCTTCCTTGTCTTTTAGCCACCGCCATTCTGGACGCCTGTTTCCTATTCTAACTACCTAACATTCCCCTCTCAAGAGATGGAAGGCCCAATTCTTTGGGAATAGGGGCGTTGAGGTCTTTCTGGCTACTTCCTGCTGAACTGCGATGGAGAGGGGCATTGGGCCTCCCCCTCTTGCTAGTCTCAGGCCTCAGAGTCCTTATAGCGGTGTCCATCTAAGAGTATGTGATATTTTCCATGGCCAGCTGTAATTTTATATATCCTTGTTGAACTGGCACTTCATGTTGTAGCTTGTTGACCTGGGCAGAGACAAAATGGGTCAGACAATTGACAATACATGGAGCAATCATCAGATCAGTTCAGTTCAGTTCAGTCGCTCAATTGTGTCCGATTCTTTGCGATCCCATGAATCGCAGCACACCAGGCCTCCCTGTCCATCACCAACTCCCCGAGTTTACCCAAACCCATGTCCATCGAGTCAGTGATACCATCCAACCATCTCAATCATAAGCAGCATCAATATGGCATAACAAGGACTAGGGGCATTAGCCAATTCCAAATTCCCACTGCCAGGATGACTCAAGTTCCTCCTTGTCCAGGAATCAGAAGATCTATCTCCTGTCTGTTTTGGAGTACAACCTTTGCCAAGCACTGATGGCTCTTTAGAGCCATCCTGAGAAATCTTATCCCCAGAAACTAGATTTTGGGGGTGTTCATTAGAATGGCCCTCACACTGGTATTTTTGGTAGCCAACTTTATCTTAACTAGCACAGCCCTGCAAGAGTATGGAGGGAGAATACTGGGTCTGTCCTGGTCACTTCTGTAGCCCCAGGACAAAGCACACATCTTGACACAATACACATTTAATTGGAAGAGCCTAAAAAGCATTTGTTGCATGAATGACAGAGAAAGAAATTAACAGGCCAAGGAAACAGATAGCACTGGGGGATGCAGACATGAGAGGGTAAAACCAATTCAAATATAGAGAGTGTTTTAAGGGCAGCTGTACTTGAGAGAAGAGGGATGTCAGTTAGTGAGGCCTATAAAATATTCCAAGAGGACAAGTCCTGTTGGTCCATGGAAAGATAGAATCAGAGAGGAGACAATTTCTATCATTTTCTGTACAGCCATCACTCACTCATTAATGTCTTATTTCTTCCTCTCAACCTGAGTCTTACATCCTGACATGATCCTCCAGAGAGAGGAAAACAGTGCACATAGTTTTCTCTCCATCATAAATACCTGAGCAACTTGATGGCTCAATTGAAAGCACTGAGGTGTAGGGACAATTTCCTCTTTCAGTGCCTATGTAGACACATGCTTATGTGTATATTTATAGTATGCATATGTATGTGTAGAATGAAGCTTGGCTCAGTAAAACTAAACTCATCCCAAATATACAATGTGAGCACATTTCCTCAAAGGGGAAAAATATCCTTCTCAGGATTATAAAATTTTATAGCAGGAAGGGACCTTCGGAACTATCCAATTTAAATCCCTAATTTTACGGTTGGAGAAACTGAGGCCAGAACAGCCAAGAAACTTGCTCTGGGTCTGACAGATCCTTGTTACAGAGTTGGGCTGGTCTCCAGATACCCACTCCAGTGTTTAGAATTTTATTTTTAGCCAAAGAGAGACCAAAATATGAGGCCAGTATTAGTTTACTCATTGGCCCAGGCATTAGACTTTAAGGGGTGCCTCATGAGTGACCTCAGGACCTAGCCATATAGGGGTTCTGTCTCCAATAGTCAGTAATACATGTAGAAGCCACACAGCTTCTCATCCAAGGTCCTCCGCTCTAGGTATTTTCCAGAGTCCATCTAAATCTGGCTTATGCCCACTGGAAACCTACACAGAAGATGATTATGGTCACCATTGTGTGAGCATTGGAGTGTGTTCCAGAAACCATGGAAAGCACTTTGCCTAAAGTTATTCCACATAGTTCTAACCACAACACTGAAAAGAAAGTATGTTTTACTCTTTCATGTGGCCAAGGATACTAGGACTCAGAGAGGCTAAGTAACTTACACAAGAACATACAACTGAAGTGACAGAGCTGGGATTTGAACTCTGGTCTGTCAGGCTCCCCCAGGTGGCACTGGCAGTAAAGAATATGCCTGCCAATGCAGGAAACGCAAGTGATATGGGTTCAGTCCCTGGGTCAGTAAGATTCCTCTGGAGGAAGAAGAGGCAACCCACTCCAGTATTCTTGCTTGGAGAATCCCATGGACAGAGGAGTTCATGGGGCTGAAAAGAGTTGGACACAAGCAAGCACACACACTGTCAGGCTCCAGGGCTTGTATCCCCACCTTGCCACAGTGACACAGCCACTTCAGTAGAAGGTAGACAGTGCTTCCTTTGTGTCTCAGCTGGTAAAGAATCCGCCTGCAATTTGGGAGACCTGGGTTTGATCCCTGGGTTGGGAAGATCCTCTGGAGAAGGGAAAGGCAACCCACTACAGTATTCTGACCTGAAGAATTCCATGGACTGTGTCATCCACGGGGTCGCAAAGAGTCAGGCATGACTGACCGACTTTCACTCACCCACTCAAAGGACAGACAAAGCATCACCCAGAAAAGGACAGGACTAGAAGATATGTTCCTTGGTGAAGTGTCCTATTTGGTGTTGCTCACTCATGTCTGGGCTCCCTCTCCCCTGGTGGTGGTTGGGCTCTAGAAGCTGGCTCTCCTTCCTGCCTGCTCTTTTCTTCCCAAACCTGTGAGGACTCTAAACTATTTACTACTCCACCCAGCCCAGGCCCACCACAAAGTTGGTGTGAAATGCTGAGATGACATTTGTGTGCGACACCATGGACTGTCGCCCACCAGGCTCCTCTGTCCATGGAATTCTCCAGGTAAGAATACTGGAGTAGGTTGCCACTCTCTCCTCCAGGGGATCTTCCCAACCCAGGGATCAAACCTGCATCTCCTGTATTGCAGGCGGATTCCTTACCATCTGAACTACCTGGGAAGCCTAACTAAATGTGCACACAGAGTTTATACTCAGTAATTCCCTAGCCCTGGAAGCCATCTACACCTCTACACCTCCCACCCGCCCACATCCTCCCCCCACAGCCTTCATGCTACCTGGATGAAAAACAGGACCACCTCATTTTCATTTCCTGCTGCACAGTGCATAGCACAGGGCTTGGGGAGGCATAAAAAAATTTCGTTTTCCCACAATGTTGTCTAGAAAAAATATTTTTCTAAAATATCTGTTGTATGGAGAAGGGTTTGCTCTCTTTCCACCATGATTTTTTATGGTTTCCTGCAGCAGAGTGTGCTTGAATCAAATAGGAGTTTTGTCTTCTTTAGAACCATAGGCTCATTGTCCTGAAGCTTTGTTGCATTGGGCAATGGCCCGTCTCCTGTGGGCTCCTCCTACACCCACTATAGCAGACCTCGGAGATACTGCAGATTTGGTTCCAAACCACCGCAATAAAGTGAATAGCACAATGGAGTCACTCAAATTGTTTTATTTCCCCATGCATATGAAAGTTATGTTTATGCTATACTATAATCTATCAAGCGTGCAATCATTTTATGCCTAAAGAAACAACATGTGTACATATCTTAGTTAGAAAATACTTTATTGCTAAAAAATGTTCACCATCAACTGAAACTTCTGCAAGTCCAAATCTTTTTGCAAGAGTCACACAAAAGATTGGTGATCACAGTTTGCTAAGAAGTATAGTAACAATGAAAAAGCTTGAAATATTGTGAGAATTGCCAAATAGGATACAGAGACATAGAAGTAAGCAGATGCTGTTGGGAAAATGGTGCCGATAGACTTGCTTGACACGGGGTTACCACAAACCTTCAGTTTATGAAAAATGCAGTATCTGTGAAATGCAATAAAGTGAAGCACAGTAAAACAAGGTATGCCTGTCCTTTTGGGTAAGGCCAGCCTCTTCATCCAACCTTCTGCACTCCAGAGTGATCCAGCGTCTCTGGTTTCCCAGATTTTCGATAAGTGATGTTTGCATCTGCCAGGACTTGGATATTGGCAGGCTTCCAAATAGCTTTCAGCGAGCACTAGGTTGCAAAAATATCATTTGGCCTGGAAACTGCTCATACGACTGGTTGCATTTCCCAGAGTCCTTTCCACCACCCCTCCTCCACCATCCACTCACCCCTATCTCCCTCCCTAGACCCAGCGACATCCAGCATCAGTCTGAAGAATGGGTGTTTTTCTACATGAGTCAGCAGAGTTTTTTCACACACACACACACACACACACACACACACACACACACACACACACACACACACATGACTTTCCATACCAATACAGACAGATGGAGAAGAGTATGATCACATTCGTTTACTGGAAATTGAGTGTCTGATTTTCAGTCCCTTTATGCTCATCTCCTTTTTCAAGTCTGACATAGACTAGAGGAAGACAGGATGGTTTTTAAACGGAGTCGGGTTCTTACAGATATCACAGCTGTGTCTCTCACTGGCAAGAACATGCGTGGGGATCCTCAGAAAGTTGTTTGCAGGGATGGATGCAGGACCAGGTGGGAAGCAGCTGGCACCCAGGGCACTGCATGGAGATTAGCTCCTGCAGCCACACATCATTGCAAGCAGGCTCTGGGCCCTAACTCTGACTTGGCCAGGAGGGCACATAACACAGGGCAACCCTTCTGCATGCTGTAACAAGATCTCAGTGTCAGAAGCTCAACTGTCACATCCTCAAAGCCATTTTAGTGCCTGATGGTCATACAGACAGCCACTACTGACCAAACGTTATCTACCTTGTATAGGACAAGGTGCCAGGAACTTTATGTCCCTGTATATTTTATCCCTAAGCTTTGCAGCATTCTAGGGTAAGCATTACTATCCTTGTATCATATTAGTAAAGAGGAAACTAAGGCTCAAAGAGGTTGAAAAAGAAAAAGATGTACTCAAGGTCTTGAAAGAGGGATTTAAATCTAGACAATCAGGCTCTGAAATCCCATTCTTCCCACGACACCACAAAAACCTTCCCCCAAATGATGACACTGGGATCCAAACTGCCAACTACATGAAGGACTCTCAGTGACAACTGCACCAGAGGGAAAAGCCACTCCTTCCTGTTTTCAAGCATGTGTTGGGCACTCTGGGAGGTAAAAAAAAAAAAAAAAAAAAAAGCCGAAGTCCCTTCCCAAAGAGAGGTTATTATCATTGACAATCCTAAAATATTTGAAAACTTAAATAAGAAGTGCTACAAACCACCTTTTGTCACACATTCCTAGGCCCACAAGGACCCTTAGAGGTCACCTTCAATACCCTGGTTATGAAGGTGAAGAATTTGCAGTCCAGTGTGAGGAAGTATGTCAGACACTCAGTCGTGTCCTACTCTTTGCAACCCCATGGACTGTAGCCCACCAAGCTCCTCTGTCCATAGGATTCTCCAGGCAAGAACACTGGAGTGGGTAGCCATTCCCTTCTCCAGGGGATCTTCCTGATCCAGGGATTGAGCCCAGGTGTCCTGCATTGCAGGCAGATTCTTTACTGTCTGAGCCACCAGGGAAGCCTACTGTGAGGAACAGCTTATGCAAAGTTATGCAGTGTTGATGGTAGTTTCTAAACAGAACGCTGGTGTCTGACACCATGTTCTCTTCACACCCACATCCCGTGGTCTCTCTCATATCAAGGCTTTAAGAAAGGCAACCTCACAGAGCAATGAAAAATGACTAAGCAGGTCTCCTGCTGAGGGATAAATGGCCAGCTACCTCTGGGTTTTACTGGGTTCACAGTCCCCTGGCACTCATGAACTGTGATAGCAGAAAGCATAGCGTATGGTCACTTAAACCTTCTTGACCACAGCACAGCCCACTGAGGTTGCTGAGGAGTCTAGGGGAAGGTAAACCTTTCTGTATTCAATAAAAAATTAAGAAACAGACTCCCCCCACGTTGTAAATGTCATATCATGTTGGCACCTAATCATCACTTTGAAGCATTAGCATTGTTTTAATCACTCTCCTATTGGAAAACAAATGTTGCATGTATAATTACACTGCTGCATTGTACTGTACAAATAACCATGTAATGACATCGTTGGAATTTCTTGGTTCTTCATGGTAATGCCAAGTATAATTACCATGTAATCTGCCGAGAGCAAACAAGGTTGTAATTATTCTGTAATCCAATCTAATTATGGGGCAACTGGTTTGTTATTTGTGTTTAGAAGGAAAATATACACACAAAAGAGTAGAAGAAGAAACGCATTTTCTCCAATAGTAGGGTGACAAGTCAGGGGGGTTGAGAAGACCCTCAGCTCTGCCACCATCTGCTCAGACAACAAGGTGCATGCTCATCACGACTTGAAGCCCATGGTCTTCAAGGTTGACTGGATTGGTCAAGTGAAGAACTGACTACAATGGCAAGTCCAAGTGGGAGTAGAAGAGTCATGTCGGCAGAGCCTCTGGAGGGGAGCACCTGTGCAGTGAGATGGAGGATGGAGAGAGGCCAGCTCTCATAAAGGATCTCACCCACCAGCTTCTCCTATACCTAGGACATACCGGGGACAGTGACATATAAATCTCTGTGACTATGTTCCCATTCAATTCAGATCAATCAAACAACCATGCATTGTTGCTCCTACTGTGGTCTTTTTATGGCGGCTGCAAGTCTGGCTCTGGGCCTTACAGAGGAGTCAGGCAAAGAAGAGACAGAAGAATGGAATGAACAAACATGGGAGCAGGCCTCAGTAAGAAAAGTTCTCTGTGTTGCTTGGTGGGGGGTTCCATTGGTTCACTAGGGCCGCCGTAATAGAGTACCACACACTAGGTGACCTGAAAAAACAGAAACTGAAATGTCACACCACTTTGGAAACCCAAGTTAAAAACCGAGGTGTTGGCAGAGCTATGCTCCCTCTGAAGACTAGAGGGAAGAAGGCTTCCTTGCCTCTTCCTATCTTCTGTTGGTTTGCTGGCAGACTTTGACTTCCTTATCTGCAGATGCATGACTCCAGTCTCTGCCTCTGTCTTCATGTCCCTTTCTCCCTGTGTTTCTGTCTCTTCACATGGTGTTCTTTTTATAAAGACATCAGTCATTGTACTAGGGACTCACCCTATTCCAATACGACCTCATCTTAACTTATTATATCTACAATGAGACTGTTTCCAAGTAAGGTCACATTCTGAGGTCTTCAGAGCTCAGACTTCAACATCTTTTTTGAAGGGAAATGATTCAATCCATAACAGGGACATCTAATGCATACATGTGAGCTTCCTTGGTGGCTCAGGTAGTAAAGAATCCACCTGCAATGCAGAAGACCCAGGTTTGATCCCTGGGTCAGGTAGATCTCCTGGAGAAGTGAATGGCTACCCACTCTAGTGTTCTTGCCTAGAGAATTCCATGGACAGAGGAGTCTGGCAAGCTTCAATCCATGGGTTGCAAAGAGTTGGACATTACTGAGCGACTAACACTTTCATACTTGACATGCATTTATTTAGTGTCTATTATGTGCCTGGTGTCTTTTCATACTGTTCATACTGTTCATGGGGTTCTCAAGGCAAGAATATTGAAGTGATTTGCCATTCCCTTCTCTAGTAGACCACATTTTGTCAGAACTCTCCACCATGACCCATCTGTCTTGGGTGGCCCTACACAGCGTGGCTCATAGTTTCATTGAGTTAGACAAAGCTGTGGTCCCTGTAATCAGATTGGTTAGCTTTCTGTGATTGTGATTTTCAGTTTGTCTTCCCTCTGATAGAGAAGGATAAGAGGCTTATGGAAGCTTCCTGATGGGAGAGACTGACTGAGGGGGAAAACTGGGTCTTGTTCGGATGGGCGGGGACATGCTCAGTAAATCTTTAATCCAATTTTCTGTTGATAGGTGGGGCTGTGTTCCCTCCCTGTTATTTACCTGGGGCCAAACTGTAATGCAAAGTCAAGTGGGCCGTAGGAAGCATCACTTAACACAGCTAGTGGAGGTAATGAAATTCCAGTTGAGCTATTTCAAATCCTAAAAGATGATGCTGTAAAAGTGCTGCACTCAATACGCCAGCAAATTTGGAAAACTCAGCAGTGGCCACGGGACTGGAAAAGTTCAGTTTTCATTCCAGTCCCAAAGAAAGGTAATGACAAAGAATGCTCAAACTACCGCACAATTGCACTCATGTCACATGCTAGTAAAGTAATGCTCAAAATTCCCCAAGACAGGCTTCAACAGTACGTGAACTGTGAACTTCCAGATGTTCAAGCTGGATTTAGAAAAGGCAGAGAAACCAGAGATAAAATTGCCAACATCTGCTGGATCATCGAAAAAGCAAGAGAGTTTCAGTAAAACATCTACTTCTGTTTTATTGACTATGCCAAAGCCTTTAACTGTGTGGATCACAACAAACTGTGGAAAATTCTTAAAGAGATGGGAATACCAGACCACCTGACTTGCCTCCTTAGAAATGTGTATACAGGTCAAGAAGCAAAAGTTAGAACTGGACATGGAACAGACTGGTTTCAAAGAGGAAAAGGAGTATGTCAAGGATATATATTGTCACCCTGCTTATTTAACTTATATGCAGAGTACATCATGAGAAACACTGGGCTGGATGAAGCACAAGCTGGAATCAAGATTACCAGGAGAAATAGCAATAATCTCAGATATGCAGATGACACCACCCTTATGGTAGGTAGTTAAGAAGAACTAAAGATCCTCTTGATGAAAATGAAACAGGAGAGTTGAAAAAGTTGGCTTAAAACTTGCAGAAAACTAAGATCATGGCATCCGGTCCTATCACTTCATGGAAAATAGAAGGGGAAACAATGGAAACAGTGCCAGACTTTATCTTTTCGGGCTCCAAAATCCCTCCAGATGGTGACTGTAGCCATGAAATTAAAAGATGCTTGCTCCTTGGAAGAAAAGTTATGAGCAACCTAGACAGCATATTAAAAAGCAGAGACATTACTTTGCCAGCAAAGGTCCGTCTAGTCAAAGCTGTGGTTTTTCCAATAGTCATGTATGGATATAAGAGTTGGACTATAAAGAAAGCTGAGTGCTTTAGATGCTTTTGAACTGTGGTGTTGGAGAAGACTCTTGAGAGTCCCTTGGACAGCAAGAAGATCCAACCAGTCCATCCTAAAGGAAATCAGACCTGAATATTTATTGGAAGTACTGATGCTGAAGCTGAAACTCCAATACTTTGGCCATCTGATGCAAATAACTGACTCATTTGAAAAGACCCTGATGCTGGGAAAAATAGAAGGCTGGAGGAGAATGGGATAACAAGATGAGATGGTTGGATGGCATCACGGACTCAATGAACATGAGTTTGAGTAAACTCTGGGAGTTGGTGATGGACAGGGAGACCTGGCTTGCTGCAGTCCATGGGGTCGCAAAGAGTCGGACAAGATTGAGCAACTGAACTGAACTGAACTGATGTGACTTGTGTATGATAATGGCCCAGTTTTTCTTTTCTTGATTATATGTGGCATGCATTATCTCATTTAAGACTTTTACAGTGTCTGAAGTTGGTACTATTATTAAGCTCATTTTATATATAAGGAGACTAAGGCTTAGACTTGTGGGAACCCAAGCCCAGCCAGTCAGACTTCAGGACCTGCATGCTGAACCCCATACCTAACCTTACCAAGCCCAACATGGCCCTGGAACATATAGAGACAGGAGCCAAGGTAACTTCAGGGAGCCCACTGACCAAAGTCCAGTCACCATCTCAGAGCAACCCATGAAAGGGGGTTAGGAGGAAGTATTGCACTATAGACAAGGGAGTTTTCAAAACTGGCCATGCAGAAGAAAGAAATCAAAACTGGAAGATGGAAAGTGTGGTTAAGTGTTAGGATGGGAGGACAGGAGATATGCATAGTTTCATCATGATAGAGTTTCTCAGGTCCTACTCAATGCTTCCAGGGCCATCCAGGATGGCTTGTTGAGATGCTCCTATGGATGGTGGCTTTTGCATCTTGCCAGAACTCCTTTACAGGAGGGGACTCACCACTTTCTTTTCCATCCATGAATATGGTACCCAAATGTGGCCTCCTTCTTTGGGCACCCATGGGCAGGAGGGTCCAACCTTCCTATTGCCTTTTCTTCCTCACTCAAGGCCTCTGCCTGTGAGCCAAATGGCTCCTGGCCTCGAGAACATGCTTCCTTTCTCAAGGTACTGAAAACTTTTGGAAGAAGTTACAGTTACAGTCTTAAAACAGGTTGTAAATTCTTTATTTGGGCACTAATCTGGCCAGGCTGGTCGACCCTGGTGTTGACTGCTTTTCTAACCTGACATCAGTTAATCCCCAGTGCTCAGAAGTTAATCCCTTTAAGAACAAGATGAAAAGTGGTTTTGTGAGGCAATATTTAAAGGCCTACAAGCAATAACACCCCTCTGCCTCTGCTTCTGCAATTTCTACTTCTGGAAAGGGTTCAAACACCTATTTGTGTGAATGTATACAAAGAACTTTTTATGGCTGATCTTGCGAGATGATACTTTGATGAATAATGTAGAAGTGCTTATACATTAAGGCAGAAGGCACACGGTATAAGTATGTGTGTTCATCAAATATGGCACAGGCAAAGGGCAAACAACAGCTAGTATGGGAATTTCAAAGGCTGCGGAAATTCTGGAAGAGATTCTCTAATTGTGAAATGTCAGGGGAAATGGGTGGAAAAAAGCCTTCAAGGAAGTCCTCAGGAAAAACTGGTAAATGTTATTAGTTGTTACATTCTGGGCCCTTGACTCACTGGAACTGACTGTGAGATTTTATAAGTAATATATCCCTTCACCTTCCTCACGCTCACAACAATCCATCTTGGTATCAGTGACTCTATTTTACAAAAAAAAAGAAACTGAGACTCAGAGAAGTTAAGTAACATACTGAGAGTCACATAATTACTATGAGATAAAGGCTGAGATGAAAACTCACATATGATTCCCAAGCACAGGGTCTTCCACCATCTGCTGGAAGCTACATACTTATAGAGCAAAGACAAATACTATGTATCTTATGGCTGGAAATGAGTGTCTTGCTTTTGTTTGCCAGATGACCTGAGTTTATCTTATCTGACAGAGTCCAGCTCAGAACTCTCTACTTCCAGGAAGGCTTCCTGGACTAGACAGAATAAAAGAATGGATTAATAGAATTAAAATGTCAGCACTCATACAAACCTTATAGGTCATCTTATTTGCTGGCTTTCAACTATGTTTGAGGAGTCCTAGAGGTTGTACTGGGCTTCCCATGTAGCTCAGCTGGTAAAGAATCCACCAGCAATGCAGGAGACTCCGGTTTGATTTTTGGGTTGGGAAGCTCCCCTGGAGAAAGGATAGGTTACCCCCTCCAGTATTCTTTCTTGGAGAATCCCCATAGACAGAAGAGCCTGGTGGGCTACAGTCCATGGGGTCACAGAGTCAGACATGACTGAGTGACTAAGCGTAGCACAGCATAGAGGTTGTGCTTAGTGTCCTTAGGAATCACTGGGGTGGTGGCTGTGGATGAATGGTGAGGTACCTAGGGGTTGGAGATTCAGACTATTTTATAGGTATTTGTTACATATTTAGGACTTCCCTGGAGGCTAAGATGGTAAAGCATCCGCCTACAATGTGGGAGACACGGGTTTGATACCTGGGTCAGGAAGATCCTCTGGAGAAGGAAATGGCAATGCACTTCAGTACTCTTGCCTGGAAAATCCCATAGATGGAGAAGCCTAGTAGGTTACAGTCCGTGAGGTTGCAAAGAGTCGGACACGACTGAGTGACTAAACTTTCTTTCTTTTTCTTTACATATTTACATTTAACGTGTTGAGCTTCTTTCATAAAATTTCACTTGAAAAAGAACTTCATAGCTGAGATTAAAAAAATAATAATGAATATATGCTGAAGTTTGAAATGCGCCATTATTGTCCAGTGTTCTTTTTTTATAGATTGTTATTGTTTAGTCGTTAAGTCATGTCTGGTTCTTTTGAAACCCCATGGACTATAGCCTGGCATGCTCCTCTGTCCATGGGATTTCACAGGCAAGGATACTGGAGTGGGTTGCTGTTTCCTCCTCTAGGGAATCTTCCCGACCCAGGGAATGAACCCAGGTATCCTGCTTTCCAGACAGATTCCTTACCACTGAGCCACCAGGAAAGCATAAACACAGAAAGGGTAATTTCCTTCCTCAAAGTCACAATGATAGGTAGTATCCTGGAACCTAGGTCTCTGAGTTTCAATCCAATATTCTTGTTAATAATTCATCTTTTTTCCTGACTCTCAGTTCCAACCAGATCCTGACACTTGTTTACATAAGCAGATATATGCACATGTATATAGGTATATGACATGAAAAATATGTAGGTTATATATTTATATGTATTTAATCAGTTCCTGTGAACCAAGCTGTAAATTCTTTGAGAACTTGAACCACATCATATCTAGAGCTTGTGACTCTCATTGCCCATGAACACCCTAACTCAGGGACTCCCTGGAAAATGAGTCACTTCTTGTGAATCTTTATATTCCCATTTACTAGCGAGATGACAGGCACATGAGAGCTCTTCAATAAATGTTTAGAAAATGAATAAGTAAATCTGACTAGCAGTTCTCAAGTCTCTGCTTAAATAATTAAAGTGACAATGAACTCATTACCTATAAAACAACTCATGTTCTCTTGGATAGTTCCATGTGTTATGTTGAGTAAAAATCTATGCCCCAATAGATTAACAATTAGCAAACAAAATCCATACTGTATAAAAACGATAGTACATTATGATCAAATTGGATTTGTTACTTAAATGCAAAGTTGGCTTAGTATTTTAAAATCTATAATATCATTTATTTCATCAACAGACCAAAGGGGGTAAAAACATATTTACATACCCTTATCCAGAAAAGTATTGAAAATAATAATTCCTATTGTTGGTAAAATCTCAGGGAATTAAGAATAAATTAAGCATCATTAAACAGGTAAAGGAGGTCTGAGAAAGGGTAAGTGTACAACAAACATCATCCTACATGGGAAAACATTAGAACAACCCCCTTTAAAATCAAGAACAAGTCAAGGGGGCCCACTTTCAATTCTATTCAATAGTTTTACAAGACAGAGAGCCAGCATATTACAGGGCCCAAAAGATATTAATATTGTGAAGAAAAGTGTAAAATATTTTATTTAAAGACATGATTAACAACACAGAAAATCTTAAAGGATCAATGAAAAATATAGAGTTAACAAGTTAATTTAGAAAGGTTGTGGGATATAAATTCAATACACGAAAAGCAATTACATTTCTATGTACTAACAATAAGCATTTAGAAAATAAAAATTTAAAAATAATACTGTTTACACTAGCATAACATATACTTTTTAGAAATAAAGTGTATAAAATGTGTGTAAGACTAAAAGACTCTAGACTAAAATCTATAAAATCTGATGAGAAAAATCAAACTAGAATATGCTATATTCATGGATTAGAAGGCTCAGTATTGTTAATGTGTCAATTCCCTTGAAGTGATTCACAATCCAAATAAAAATTCCAGCAGGATATTTTTTAGAAATCGATAAGCTAATCACAAAACTTATATAAAAATACAAAAGATCTAGAATAGTCAAAAATATTCTGAAAAAGAAGCCAAACATTCCATTTTTATTGGGAAAAATATTTGAACAGATACACCCAAAGAAGATATACATATGTCCAATAAGTACAAAAAAAAAACCCATGATGGTCACATCATTAGTCATTAGGAAAATACAAATTATAATTACATATAATTTTGCATTCACTGGAATGACTAAAAGTAAAAAGATAAAAGGCTATAGTGACCAGAAAATAACTGTAGTGACAGAAAGTACAATAGTAACTGCTTAGAGCTGGGAGAAAGGGATTGGCATATGTTTTTAACTTTTGCAGATGGTGAAGATGCTCTGTGTCTTTACTATGGTGGTGGTTAGATGGTTGTATATACATCTATGAAAACTCATCAAAACTATCCACCTAAATGGATGTGTTTCATTGTATATCGTGAGAAGTGCTATGTACTCAACTGTATCTGTCTCTTAGCGACACTTCTAGACTTGGCCCACCAGGCTTCTCTATCCATGGGACTTTTCAGGCAAGAATACTGGAGTGGGTTGCTGCTTCCTCTTCCAGGGGATCTTCCCAACCCAGGGATCTAACATACATCTCCTGCATTGCAGGCAAATTCTTTACCACTGCGCCATTGGAGAAGTCCCATTGTATATAATACACTGCATTAAAGTTGTTTTTATTTTTTATTTTATTTTTTTTTCAAATTGACTATAGCAAGTGTTGGATGTAAAATAATTGAAACACCGTACTTTGTTGGTGGAAGTACAAAATGGCACAACTGCTTTGGAGAACCCTGGTTTTATTATTATAAAACTATAAACATAAAAGTACTCTCTGACCCAGAAAGACCACTCCCAGGTTTTTATCTACAAAAATTGAAAATAGACATCTTTAAAAATACTTACTCCAAATTAGAAACAACGGAACAGACGAATGGGTAGACAAATAGTGATATATTCACTCAATGAATTACTACTCAGTAATAAAAGTGGACCAGTAGCAAATACACAGAATCATGAATTAATCTCACAGATATAATATTGAGTGAACAAGCTAAACACAAAAGAGTACATATGATATTATTCCTTTTATATAAAATTCTAGAACTGGAAAAGATTTATGGTTCTAGAAATCAGATTACAAGTTGCCTTGGGCAAGAACAAGGGATGTGAGATGCAAATGGGCAAGAAACTTTCTGGAATGATAGAAATGTTCTTTATCTTGACTAGAGAGGTGATTACACAGGTATCTTCATTTGTCAAAACCATCCACATAAAATATGTGCTTTTGATTGTATGTACATTTATAACTCAAAAATTGTTGAATAAAAATATACTGAAAAGTAGGAAAAATATTGCCACTATTTGAAAATGTTATAAAGGAATCTGTTGGTAAATAGTTAGAAATAAAATAAAATATTAGCAAGATAACTGGATATTAGACCAACTATCAAAAGTTAATCCCATTTCTATACAACAGCAACAGATATTTGGAAAACTAGTTTTTAAAAAAGATCTTTAATAGCAGTAAGACCTTAAAAGCACTTGAGAAATATTTTAACCAAAGATGTGCAAGACCTGTACACAGAAAATTTTCAAACTTTATAGCAAGATGACCTTAAAGAAGATCTAAATAAATGGAGCACAAAACTATGTTTATGACTAGATAGACTTAACACTACAAAAATGTCTAATCTTTCCCAATTGATCAATAATTCAATGGAATTGAAATCAAAAGTCCAAAAGTCCAAGTTTTTATGAAACTTGACAAAGTTATTCTAAAATAGCAGTACAACAGGACAAGGAAAAGAATAAGAGAGAGGAGGTTCTTACCATAACAAATATCAGGACTTCTTGTGAAGCCAGGGTAATCAAAACAGCATGCTATTGGCAGAGGATAGACTTGCTGACCAGTGGGACAAAGACAAAGCCCTGGAAGAGATCCATAACTATATGGGACTTTGATATATGATGGAGCAGCGGCACAGATCAGGAGGGAATGGAGGGACTATTCAATAAATGGGAAAAGTGGTCATCCACACTGCGGAAAAAAGAAATTGAATCCTTACCCTACACCACTCACAAAAATTGGCTCCAGATGATTGAAGGACTTAAATGTCAAAAGGGAAATTTTAAAGTTTTAGATAGGTCAATATCTTCCTGACCTTGGGAGTAGAAGAAGGATTTCTTAAGCAAGGCACAAAGAATCATAAAATTTAACAGGAAACATAGACCACATTCAAATAAAACATTTCCATTTACAAAAAAAAAAAAACCAACTTTTTAAAAAGTGAAAAGACAAGCCACCAAATGAGAGAAGATATTTGCAACATATTTACCTAGCAAAGGATTGCTGTCCAGAACATACAAAAATGTTAGGAGAAAGACAAATAATCCAATGGAAAGTGGGCAATACACAAGTATTTCACAGGAAAAAATACAAGTGGATGATCAACATCCAAAGAGATAGTCAACCTCATTGACAACCATGGAGATACAAATCAATACCACAATTGACAGACACAAGAAAGCTGAAATTGCAGAGGGTGGATGAAGAAGCTCTCTGGAACACTGCAGGTGGGAGAGGGAGCTGGCATTGTCTTGTAAAATTGAATATTCACATACCTTACGAACCAGTAGTTCCTCTCTTGGGCAAATAAGAGAAAAAATTGCACATGCACACAAAAAAATGTGTAGTAGTATAATATGATATGAATGAATATTACTACACATTTTTTTTCGACTCTTGTGACCTCATGGACTGTAGCCTGCCAAGCTCTTCTGTCCATGGGGATTCTCCAGGCAAGATTACGGGAGTGGGTTGCCATGCCCTCCTCCAGGGGATCTTCCAAAACCAGGGATAGAACCCAGGTCTCCCACATTGCAGGCTGATTCTTTACCATCTGAGCCACCAAGGAAGCCTGAGAATACTGGAGTGGATAGCCTATTCTTTCTCCAGGGGATCTTCCCAACCGAAGGATCAAACCCATATCTCCTGCATTGCAGGCAGATTCTTCACCACTGAGCCACCTAGGAAGCCCATACCAAGGATTATGAGGGTCCAATTCTAAAATTCAAAAGTGATTTTCATTCTTCTAATTAATTTTTATTGGAATATAGTTGATTTATAATTGTTAGTTTCTGCTGTAGAGCAAAGTGAATCAGCTATACATGTACATATGTTCACCCTTTTTAAGATTCTTTTCCCATATACATCATTACAGAGTATTGAGTAGAGTTCCCTGTGCTATACAGTAGGTCTTTATTAGTTATCTATTTTATATATAGCAGTGTGTTTATGTCAATCCCAATCTCCCAATTTATCCCTCCTCTCCTTTCCCCTTTGTTAACCGTAAGTTTGCTTTCTATATCTGTGACTAGCTCTGTTTTGTACCCTTTTTTAAGATTACACATATAAGCAATATCATGTGATATTTGTCTTTCTCTGTCTGACTTACTTCATTCAGCATGACAATCTGTAGATCCATCCGTGTCACTGCAAATGGCATTATTTCGTTCTTTTTTATGGCTGAGTAAAATCCCAGCCTATATATGGACCACATCTTCTTTATTCATTCATCCATCAATGGATATTTAGGTTGCTTTCATGTCCTGGCTATTTTAAATAGTGCTGCAGTGACAACAAAGGAAACTATAAGCAAGGTGAAAAGACAGCCCTCGGAATGGGAGAAAATAATAGCAAACGAAGCAACGGACAAACAATTAATCTCAAAAATATACAAGCAACTCCTGCAGCTGAATTCCAGAAAAATAAACGACCCAATCAAAAAGTGGGCCAAAGAACTAAACAGACACTTCCCCAAAGAAGACATACAGATGGCTAACAAACACATGGAAAGATGCTCAACATCACTCATTATTAGAGAAATGCAAATCAAAACCACAATGAGGTACCATTTCACGCCCATCAGAATGGCTGCTATCCAAAAGACTGCAAGCAATAAATGCTGGAGAGGGTGTGGAGAAAAGGGAACCCTCTTACACTGTTGGTGGGAATGCAAACTAGTACAGTCACTATGGAGAACAGTGTGGAGATTCCTAAAAAAACTGGAAATAGAACTGCCATATGACCCAGCAATCCCACTGCTGGGCATACACACCGAGGAAACCAGAATTGAAAGAGATGCGTGTACCCCAATGTTCATCGCAGCACTGTTTATAATAGCCAGGACATGGAAACAACCTAGATGCCCATCAGCAGATGAATGGATAAGGAAGCTGTGGTACATATACACAATGGAATATTACTCAGCCATTAAAAAGAATACATTTGAATCAGTTCTAATGAGGTGGATGAAACTGGAGCCTATTATACAGAGTGAAGTAAGACAGAAAGAAAAACACCAATACAGTGTACTAACATATATATATATGGTATTTAGTCAATTGGTAAAGATAACCCTGTATGCGAGACATCAAAAGAGATACAGATAAATAGAACAGTATTATGGACTCTATATGGGAGAGGGCGAGGGCGGGATGATATGGGAGAATGGCATGGAGGCAAGTAAATGATCAGATGTGAAACGAATCGCCAGTCCAGGTTCAATGCATGATACAGGGTGTTCGGGGCTGGTGCACAAGGATGACCTGGAGGGATGGGATGGGGAGGGAGGTGGAAGGGGGGTTCTGGAAGGGGAAAACATGTACATCCATGGTGGATTCAAGTCAATGTGTGGCAAAACAAATACAATATTTTAAAGTTAAAAAATAGAAAATAAACTAATTTAAAAAAAATAGTGGTGCAATGGACATTGGGATGCATATATCTTTTCAAATTATGGTTTTCTCCAGTTATATTCCCAGGAGTAGGATTGCTGGATCATATAATGTTAGTTCTATTTTTAGTTTTTAAAGGAAACTCTGTACTGTTCTTTATAGTGACTGCACCAATTCACATTCCCACCAACAGTATAGGAGGGTTTCTTTTTCACCATACCTTTTCCAGCATTTATCATTTATAGATTTTTTAATGATAACCATTCTGACTCGTGTGAGACAATACTTCATTATAGTTTTGATTTACATTTCTCTAATAATTAGTGATGTTGAGCATCTTTTCAAGTGCTTTTTGGCCAGGACAGCTGGGTAGGAAGTGTGAGAGGCTGAGACTGGGATTTTCAGTTGTGGCTCAACCACTATTATCAGGCATGTCTCTAGGTCCCAGCGTCAGGATGATTAAACTGGATGGTGGTTTGCAAACTCACTTAACAGCAAGATACTTTTCTAACAAGGGATCACAAGTGGATTCAGTGATAAACACCAAGCTTCTCTTCTTGCTGCATAGGGGGAGGGGAACTGGACCAGCCTGGAAGCCACAGGGGAGAGCAGCTGTGGTAACAGCCAGTGGAGAAGGGAAGTGATCCCCAAATGCAAGAAGCTGAGAGAGTGATCAACCTTCCAGGAAGAGCTCAGGCTTCTAGGGCAGGGCTAGTTCCTATCATCACTATCAGTAATGAACAACTGCAAAATCTCAATGGCTTACAATAGCCCACGTTTATTTTTCTCTCACATGAGAGAAAGATCAGCTGGATGGGGCCCTGCTTCAGGCTGCTGGTCAGATGCAAATATGGCCTACATGTCTCCACTCTGGAACCATGTTCTTCTCTCAGCAGACCACAGGCTCATAGCAGGGCCAGCTGCATGAGGGGTCTGCAACATCATCCCTGCTGCTCCAGACTATCACCTGGCCAGTCATGGCCAAACCCCTGTCAATTGGACAGGAAGTATACTCCACAAACTTCACTGGGAGGCCCCACCAAGCCTAGTGGCCTTGGGCCTGGTTACGTCATTATGCAACAGGGAGGGAGTGATAAATTGGGAGCAGATCATGCAAACATAGATGCTGTTTCTCATATAGAAGGGTCCAGTTTGCTCCATTGGGCAGGGCAGACCTTCCTAGAAGTGGCCTCCTCACCACTAACAGCCTGGTAGCAACTATTGGAAATGTCAGGAGAGTTGGTATCTAAGAAAGTGAGTCTCTTTAAAGTATGCTTTCAGAACCTAAATCTAATGAAACTTTTTTTTCACCTCTTGAATAAAATGAGTTCCTTATGGATACAGCAGCTGCCCCTGGAAAAATACTTGCTATCTGGGCCATACTTTGAGGCCTAAATTCTCCCAGCTCACAATAGAGCTACCCTCAGAGCCTATTACAGCCTAAATTAGGCCCCCTCCTCCAAATTCATATATTGAAGTCCTAAACCCCAATATGACTGTATTTGGAGACAGGGCTTATGCAGCAGTTGTTATTGTCAGTCACCAAGTCATGTCCAATTCTTTGTGACCCCATGGATTGCAGCATGTCAGGCCTCTCTGTCCTTCACTATCTCCCGCAGTTTGCTCAAGTTCATGTCCATTGAGTCAGTGATATCATCCAACCATCTTATCCTCTGTCATCCCCTTCTCCTGCCTTCAATATTTCCCAGCATCAGGGTCTTTTCCAATGAGTCAGCTCTTCATATCAGATGGCCAAAGTATTAGAGCTTTTGCTTCAGCTTCAGTCCTCCCAATGAGTATTCAGGGTTGATTTGGTGATTATACTGAAATGAGGCCCTTAGGGTGGGCCTTAATCCAATCTGAATGATAAGAAAAGGAAATTTGGACAGACTAGGGGGTTCATGCATATTAAGAAAAGACAGTGTAAGGACCCAGCCAGAAGGCAGCCATCTGCAAGCCAAGGACAGAGCCCTCAAAAGGAACCAGTCCTGCTGACACCTTGATCTTAGACTTTCAGCCTACAGAACTGTGAGAAATACATTTCTGTAATAGAAGCCACATCCCCCACTCCAGTCTGCGGCATTTGCTATGGCAGCCCCAGCAAACTAGTACAGTTATTATTAATATAGTGACTCTGTGGAAGGGAGCATCCTTGCCCCTCCCACTTCACCTATCAGATGGAATATGAACTCAATAGCATGCACTATGTGGTCAGGGTTAGGAACTGCAGCAGGTGGGCACTGAAGCCCCTCTGGCCCTTGCTGTCCTCTATCTCCTTTAGCCTCTTTTTCCCTGAGGCTAAAGCCTCTTGTCTCCATTTACTTCATCCCAAAGCTCTCACTCTGTTTCCTTCCCACCCCATCCTTAGGCACCCAAAATTAGGCGTGCGGAGTGCCTATCCTTTCTGCCTTGAGTGGGGCTGGCTCCCTGGATGGCATCATCACAGAGTCCTGGTTCCAGCATCAGTCTTGGGCACTAGATTTGCTCCTCCTCCCATCAGCTTTGGAGAAGGAAATGACAACCCACTCCAGTATACTTGCCTGGAAAATTCCATGGATGAAGGAGTCTGGCAGGCAGTCAATGGGGTCGCAAAGAGTTGGACACGACTGAGCAACTTCACTTCCATCAGCCATGGCTGTGGACTGGCCAGTCTGCTGAAATCATCACAATCCTACAATGTCAGAACTGCCCCTAAAGAGGAAAGGACCAAGAGGAAAAGGCCAGATGGGCTCTCGACTATCCCCCTTGACAAGCAAGTGTCCCCTGTTCTGCAAAACCCAGATTAATGCAAACGTTTGTTTCCCGTCTGCAGTCACATGTTTACTCTCCAGACAGGGAGAACACAGTGTGACACCTGGGAGACTAGGATGTGGTAGATAGCCACCTGCCCTGCTACCTGCGTCCCTCCAGCGTAAAGGTGGGAGGGCTCTGATGTGCCTGTCCTCTGAGCTAAACTCTCCACAAAGGGCATGTTAGCACAAAGAAGCTAGAAGGCAGTGGTGAGAAAGAGGACAGCAATGGCTGCTTCTGATTTTCCTTGATCTGAATTGCTTTATCAGGCCCTCATGCTGAGGTTACTCTTTTGTTTTTTGTATCTTTGGGTTTGAATGGAGCTCTCTCACATCTCACAAGGGACTGGAGAGGGAAGAATGAAATAAATGTCAATGGCAGGGTTGATAATCCTACAACCATTGACTAGAAGAGCCCACCACTGGGCCGATGCCTGGTTAATCTGTTGTGTCAATGCATGCTATTAGCAGCCCTTAATTGATGGGTTATTGACAGAGCAAGCAGGGGTGAGTGCTGATATTCTGCAGTGTGAGGGTGTATTTAGGGAGATTTAATCAGCAAATGATAGACATGATCGGTCCTCCAAAGCCCTTATCTGGTACTGGGTCAAGGCCAGGAGAACCAGCCTGAGGATGGCCCATTTCCTCCTATTCAACTGGTCCAGTTCTTTCAAGGCTGAGCACCTCCACACTCCTCCCAGACTAATCCCAAGGCCTCCAGCCTGTGCTGGTCTCATGCCTACAGCCTATCCTCAGTCTTTTACATCTTAAAAAAAAAAAAAAAAAGGTGTTAGTCACTCAGCTGTGTCCCACCCTTTGCGATACCATGGACTGTATCCCCTCCACGCTCCTCTGTCCATGGCATTCTCCAGGCAAGAATAATGGAGTGGCAAGCCATTCCCTTTCTAGGGAATCTTCCTGATCCAGGGCTTGAACCTGGGTCTCCTGTTTTACAGATAGCTCTCAGCCTTTTATATCTTAAATTCTACCCTAAGTGGGCAGAATGGGAAGGAGAAGAAGGGATGGTGGCGAGGAAATTTAAGCACGGGCATTATAATTATACTTTTTAACCATATGAGGCTCAGGAACTGATCTCCAGCAAAGGGTCAGGAACAGATGAGGAATTACAAATAGATTTTCCTTTTTGGCCTTTTGGATTTTTCACACCAGCTGTGTGGCTTCCCTGGAGTCTTTCTGGGGGAGTCTAGTCCCACTGCAGTTACATGGCTTGGTTCTGGGAATGGGAGGAGGCAGATTCTGAAGGAAGAGGCACAGCAAGGAACCCCATGTGGTGATGGGTAGGGGAGAATTTGCCTCAAAGTCACTCTGGATACTAGTCTCAGATGGAAACTCCGAAGAGGAAAAGCTGACAGGATAATGTGGCACATTTACAAATGAACATTGGAACTGAAGGAGAATAAATTCTGTGTAATCCCTTGTTTAAAGACCCACAGCCTAGCCTCTGTTTGCTTCTTTGCTCAAGATGTTTTTTAGCTAAGTCTTAGATCTTTCTCTGTCCATATAATCAAAGCTGTGGTTTTTCAGTAGTCATGTATGGATGTGAGAACTGGGCCATAAAGAAGGCTGAATGCCAAAGAATTAATGTTTTTGAACTGTGGTACTGGAGAAGACTCTTGAGAGACCCTTGGAAAGCAAGGTGATCAAACCAGTCAATCCTGAAGGAAATCAACACTGAATATTCATTGGAAGGACTGATGCTGAAGCTGAAGCTCCAATACTATGGCCACCTGATGTGAAGAGCCAGCTCATTGGAAAAGACCCTGATGCTGGGAAAGATTGAGGGCAAGAAGAGAAGGAAACGACTGAGGATGAGATGGTTGGATAGCAAAGCCAACTCAATGGACAGAAGTCTGAGCAAATTCTGGGACATAGTGAAGGACAGGGAAGCCTGCATGCTGCAGTCCATGGGACCACAAAAAGTCAGACAAGACTGAGCGACTGAACAACAACAACAGGTCTTTCTCCTGTTTCTAAACTGCATGTGGGCAGAGATAGGAAAGTTCACTGTGCCTCAGAAAATAGTTTAGCATGTCCCCCAGACCTGGTATGTCTTCTGTAAGACTCTCCTTCTTGTTCTAGGAGTCTGCAAAGCAGGTTCTTTGTCCTCCAACTAGATAGATCGTCACAGAGATGGAGTAAAATATAAACAAGCCGGAAAGCTGTCTCCCTTCCTCTCAAGACCCAGGGAACAAGAAAGCAGACAAGCCCAGCCAAAGGAGGCCCTTAAGGGCTAGAATTCTTCCTCACTGTGGGCAAAGCATGCCTCATGCTACCCGTGGGGCTGAGGATGCAGCATGGCTCAAAAGCCGTGGTTATTAGAGCGTGGTCCTTCCACAGTCAGCTGAGGAAGAGCAGCATAACCAACTGGGGGACCCTGAAAATGCCCAGGTCAGATGAGTCTTGTTCCCTTGGGCAGTGCCTCTGGATCTTTTTTCTTATAGGGACAGTAGATCCTGACTCTGTGTATCTGTGTGTGTGTCTTGTGGGAAGTGGAGGCAGTCTAATCACATCAAGGCATCAAGGGTGACACATTTAAGAGCAGCTCAGTCCTTAAATAACAGTCTGCACCTATTTCAACCTTCAGGCTTCTCTACACCAGAGTTAAAGACCAGGCATCCCCTGGTCTGATGGTAATGAACCAAGGAGCGGAGTTCAAGTCCTCCTCAAATACATCAAGGGGGCAGGCATTCAAGGGTTGGAGCATCCCCAGCAAATAAATCACATCAACCCCTTTGAAACACAGAGTTAAAATCAACTTCCATTTCAAATAACATTGGCATCTAAAAATCAGCCTACTGTATGCCCTGGCTTTGTGTTAGCCAATTTTGTAATGAGACACTGCAAGCTTTAATTGCCCTGAGAAGATGATGCAGTGGCCAGAGAGGGTCTTGTTAAAAAGTTATGCTTACTTGGAAAGGCCAAGGATGGGAATTGCTCCTGCCATATGCAACAGGAGCATGTGAGCTTACAAGAAGGTCTTTGCTGAGCTATGGAACTCTCCTGGGATTGCTAGTGAGGACCAACATGCCAACTCTATTCTTATCACATGCCAGAGGCTGTTGGACTAATTGTCTAGTTAAGGGCAAACTTACTCTTGAAAGATGAGATCTGAGAACCAATTATTACATAATTTAAGGCAAGGCATTTAATCTCACCAGATAGTTTCCTCTACAATAAACTGAGAATTAGAATATATTCATGAGCTTGTCAACAAGGCTGTTTATTCACAGTTAAGTTATAAAGTGTTTTGCAAATAGTAAGGAAATCTGTCACTGTGTAACCTTGAGGCTCTACCTGATACATTTGGAAAAGGAAAGGACAATAGAAGCTCCATAAAAGCAGGCTGCACTTCTGATTTGTTCCCTGCACTATCCTTAGTGTCTAGTAGAGAAACAGTGCACAGTCAAATATTTGCTGAATGAATGAATAAAGTCAGGAAAAGAATCAACTGGCCTATGGTATGTGGACTGCCCTCCTATTTGATGTCTTTGGTGCTAAATGTTCTTTTCTTTTCCCTGTGACTTTCGGTAGAATTGAGCAGAATTGAAGTAGAGCCATCAGTAGAATTCAGTAGACTTCCTTTTCCCTGAGTCACTGCAGAATTGCCTGCTGCCAGAATCTTTCTGGAAACTTCGATTTGAACTAATGATTCCTCTAAAATGTCACCATTGCTGAAAATTGAAGAGCTTCAGGAAGACAGAAGACAAGCTCAGAGGTTGATCTTTGGCAGGAACAAATACAGTACTCTTCCAGGAAATGAAGTAGGGGTGGATGACTATAGCCCTTGACTGAACCATGTGTTCACAAGTCCCTGCTTTGACCTTGCTCCTTGTCTGCAGTACCAGCCCTAAAAGAATCCCATTTCAGTCTCATTACTCATGTCCTAGAAATGGTCTGGGAAACTTAAAAGCAAAAAGATCTAGGAAGACCACCATCCTATGCGGCTGGACCTGGTTCCTGCGTCCTCAGCTCAGAGCTGCATCTGAGGACTCAAACCCACCTTCAGAATTCACTTCCAGCAGTTAAGTGATGCCAGGTCTCTAGCTCAGGCCTGGCTGTGTAGGAAGCTTGGAAGTTGAAAGAAGGGCATGCTCTTAACCAAGACTGAGAAACTGTCAAAAGCAGGTATTGAGTTGCCAGACTAGGGCACTAGGGGCAACAGTTCGGCAAAGAACAACTTCTAAGAGGAAACCAATATCTTCCCTGAAACTAAATGGAAGACTTAATGGCAGTTTCAGGATTGAGGAACCCTCAGCATGGGACCCACATGGAGAGTTTAAGGAATTAGGAATATTTGTGATTTAACAAGTGAGATGATGGATCAAGGGAAAGAGGAGCTGAGTTTAGCCATTGGGGTTAAAATGAACTAGACAAGGAATGCTACCCCTCAAGCAAGAGTCAGTCAGTCAAATCAAGCTACATGAAGTCATGGAAACAGCTCTAATGCAGGAGTCATGATTCATGATTCTGGTCCATTCTATTGTATAATTAATTAGCCACCTGACCTTAAGCATGTCACATAACTTCTTATATGCAAAATTAATGAGTAAAACTAGGTAACTTCGGCACTCCCTTCAGTTCATTTCAGTTTAGTTGCTCAGCTGTGTGCGACTTTTTGCGACCCCATGAACTGCAGCATGCCAGGCCTCCCTGTCCATCACAAACTCCCGGAGCTTGCTCAAACTCATGTCCATTGAGTTGGTGATGCCATCCAACCATCTCATCCTCTGTCATCCCCTTCTCCTCCCACCTTCAATCTTTTCCAGCATGAGGGTCTTTTCAAATGAGTCAATTCTTCATATCAGGTGGCCAAAGTATTGGAGTTTCAGCTTCAGCATCAGTCCTTCCAATGAATATTCAGGACTGATTTCCTTTAGGATGGACTGGTTGGATCTCCTTGCTGTCCAAGGGACTCTCAAGAGTCTTCCCCAACACCACAATTCAAAAGTACCTATTCTTCGGCCCTCAGCTTTCTTTATAGTCCAGCTCTCACATCCATCCATAACTACTGGAAAAACCATAGCTTTGACTATGTTGACAAAGTAATGTCTGCTTTTTAATATGCTGTCTAGGTTGGTCATAACTTTTTTTGGCACTCCCTTAATCTTCTCTTATTTCTACCAAAGTCAATCAAACAATGAGATTAATTTCCACACGGTTGGTTGGACAGAGGAAACTAATGTCTTCCTGGCATTCATGCTGGGGTTTTCCCTTATGTAAACCTGCAGCAACTCTAAGAGATTGGCACCACTCTTCCCATTTAACAGATGAGATCACCAAGTCTTAAATCAGTCAAACTATCTGTCCCAAGCTACAAGATGGAGGGTGGTAGGACAAAGGCTCAAACTCTGTTTCAAAAACCTCCCATTCTTCCATGGGCCAGTGCTCCCTCACAAGCCACATAAAGAAGATCAGTGTCGTTTCTTGTACCTGCCATGTCACTCCTTAAGAGAAAGCCCTGTGCTAGACTATACTATTTGCATGACAAGCACTGAGCAGGACACAGAGGGGATGCCAACACATAGAATCGTGCTCCTGACCTCTGGCTTGGGTGACAGGCTGCTGGTAAATGACATCTACTAAGAGTGGCTTCTGCGATCAGTGTGAGAGGTCACCCTGACTTTTCCTGTGTTCCATTCTTTATTCTAAAAGGAATCATCTTCAGCCAGAAGAACCCAGGGGTTTTCACTGCACCGTTCATATATTTGTGGCACTGCCATAGCCCTTACTTTTCATCATCTCTTTTCTTTCATCCCTGTAAATTCAATTCTGACTGGGGGTAGGGTAGAGAGGGGATGGAATTAAAACCTTTCCATGTCTGCATGTGGAAGTCCAATGCAAAAATAATTAAACCTCCAACCATTTATCTTCTATCTCCAATTCCAATCCATTGTTCTGAGAACAATTTGAATGGTGTGCTTCTCTTACTGGGTAATTTCAAATTGAGTTCACACTTAGCTAAATTTTTCCTGCTAGGAATTGTTTCTGCAGCAAGCATTTCAGCCTCCTCACAGGAACAGTTCTAATTTGGAGCTCAAACAGAGAGAGGGAGCTGGTATTACAGGAATGTCAGCCAAGCTCCTGGTTTAATGGCCGTGGGGCAGCTGAGTAGGTGCAGATGTGAGCACTTCAGAGCAGGCAGCCTGTGCTGGGATGTGAAGGCCTCCAAGTCCTGGTATTTCAAAGTGGGTAAATTGAAACAAAATTGTGGCATAGCACTTCTTTTGGATGCTACTTTTTGGTGCCAAAGCTGCTACTTGATACCAAATATGGTAGCTCCAGTGAAACTATTCAATCTAATCTTCATAATCATGGCATCTCCAAGGTAGAAAATTAATTGGATGAGGTTAAATATCCCCTTTTCATGTCAACAAAATTGGTTTTTCTAGGGATTAAAGGATTAACATGGTGTTAAGTCCCTAAAGAGGTTAAAATACTTTATTATTCATTACAAAACACAAAGATTGGGCTGTTATTTTTTTTCTTATGTCACTGCCACTCACGTCATTAAAGGGAGCACCACAGAGAACTGGTAATGACAATTTCAGAAGATTTTAATGCTCTTCAAAATGCATGTCTGTCCTGCTTACAAACTCTTTTCTGGGTAAAATAGCCTGAGATATATCAAATTGAAGACCTTTACAGCCCATTCTCAGTGTCAGATGACCAGTGGGCAGGGATGAGCTTTCAGGAAAGTCATCAAGGCTGTAAAATGTGGTATTTCATATTGCTATTCTCTCAGCTTCTGAGCAAAACAGCACTATTTCCCATCAACAACTGAGAAGATGTTTCCAGTTTGGATCAAAGGATGGAGAAATCTGGGCTGTGCCATGTCACCACAGGAACAGACACTTTTCAGATTAGGATTTATACTTTCTCTACCCCCACAAAAAAAAGAAGTGATTTCAGCTCTGTTTTCATCAGATCTTCATCATGGTTTGCAATATTAAATTGGAAAAAAAAATCCCTAAATCCAGTGTTAACTTTTGTATCTGAGGAAACGGAGGCACAGAACTGTGTTACAAGCTGCTCTTGGTCACTCAATTGTAAGTGACAAGGTGGCACTGGAACCCAGTTTCCTGACCCTGATGCTTTCTCCCCTACCTCTGACCCCTCGTTAAATACTTCCCCAGCATCTTCACTTTCCTACAGATGGATGGCTTGGTGACTAAGGGCCCATATGTGGAAATGGATGTTGGAAGTTGGAACTCAGACTGAGACCAGAACAGAAGTCCAAGGTCACTGGACTACCCAGTGGCCATCCATGACCTCAGGCTTGTGAGGCCCAGGTTCTGAGCTGACACACACTATTCACAAATTCAGGAAGCCTAGCTCTGCCTTTCATTCAAATCCATCCTGGGTGACTCCTGGACCTTTCTTGGGGGACATAAAGGCAAAGCAATTAATTCAGATCATCAAGACAGTCCTGTAAAGCTCTATGCCAGGGAAAGAATAATGAGTCAAACATAGAATTGAGGGTTTGAGGTAATAATGTCAAATAACTTTAATAAAAAAAGAGTCAGACAAGATAAAGAGCCATGAGAGGGAACTTACAAAATACCACCAGAGTCAAAAGAGGGAGGTCTGTTCAAGTTGGGGAATCCAGAAACGATTCATGGATGAAGAGGTGGCTTTTGAGTGAGTTTTGAAAGAAGGACATATTTCAGGAGGTTTAGATAAGCCAAGGACATTCAATCTAAAAGAAAGAAAAAAAACTTACACCTGAAAGTAACACAACACTGTAAATCAACTACGCTTCAATTTAAAAAAAAGAAAAACAAATAAAAAAAATATACATAAAGAGGAAGGCAGAGAGCACTATTTGGGAGGCCATGAATGATGATTTCTTCAAGGCTAACTGATATGTCTTCCCACCAGGAAGCCCTCCCTGGTTTTTCTGGGCTGGTTAAATACCCTCTCCAGTGTTCCCTCAGCACGCCAGGCACACTCCCACCATAGCATTAACCAGAAGACTGTGTCACAGATTTGTCCCACCAGACCCTAAACAACTAGAAGCCAGTCAAGATCATGTTTTAGCTTTTGTATGTGATGATCCCAGCACAACACCTGACATATATTAAGTATCCCCCAATATATGTTAAATGTGTCAAGGAATTGGTTTGGATCACTGAAAAAAGTCAACAAGAGAAGTCTTAAAAGGAAATTTGGATCTTATCTGTGGAGGACCTTAGTGTTTGGAGTAGGAGCTTGTGCCTTATTCAGCATGTGATGGGGACTCTGACTCAAGAGTGAAGAAAGACAGATCTGAACGGGGAGAACCAGAACCTAAGCAGGAGGCTGGGCGGACTCTGCAGGGCACCCTGAGTCTTTAGTAAGGTGGACTGGATCTGGCCAAGGGTGAAGAGGTGGGGGTGGGGCAGAGAAGCACAGGAGGATTTGCAAGGAAATACAAGTATGCGTGTGCACCCATAGCTCTCTATCCTTGGTTGGCAAGGATGGGAAGAGGGAGCTTTCTAACATTCATTTCTTGGAGGGATGGTCTATAAAATATCTATGGCCTATAAAGTGCTTTTAATTTTTCAGATGCAATAACCACGAGAAGGGAAAAGAAGTGTTACTTTTGTATCTTCATTGGAGAAAGCTAAGATACACAGACAGGCAAAGATTCACCCAGAAAGACAAAAAAATCAAACTCAACTAAAGCATTGGAAAATTACTGTGATAAAAACACTTAATTTTAGACGCTGTCAACATTCACACACACACACACACACACACACACACACACACACACATACATCCTAACTCTCATTTTTTTCAACCAACATTCTATTATTTTGTCACAAAATACACAACCTTTTCAATTAGATGCTAACATATATTTTGCTATACTTTTTAAATGCTGCATGTTTCGTATTTGCCTCCAACAGAGCAAACTGCCAAACTTTTCAAAAGCTGGAAAAATCCCCTGAGGATCAGTGGGTAGGACAACAGAAAGCTGAAGGGTCAGGGTCATCAGTGAATATTACTGTGGTTACTCCAGCAGGTTACTTTACTTGTTTGATTTGTACTGTCTACTCACATGTCCAGTTCAATGGTGCACTTGCAGCCTTCAGGGAATCTCCAATTTAATGTCATGAGACTTGGTTCCTGTCTTCAAGAAAATTACAGATAATCAGCTTGAGAAGTCAGTGTATGCACACCATGTACACACTCCACACACCTTACTCCAAGCATCTCACCATCAGACAGCAGTAACACTAATGCAAAAATATTACTGCAGAAGTACATAGTCTATGATTACAGAATTATGAAAATCAGTGAGAAAGCAGTAAAGAACAATGGCTAAAGGAGAAATCTCCAAGTCAGGATCATGGCTTCATAATTTACTTGATGAATAGCATTGGGCAAATTACTCGGACCACTCTGACTTTCAGTTTTCTCATCTGAAAAATGAAGGTAATACTAATAAATACTTACTTTAGTGGTTTTGGGGGAAAATTGTATAAGAAATTATATTGTAATAAATGGCATAGTATTATTATATATAATATTAATACATATACTGGCATGTATATAGCATACATAGGGTGTGTGCTCATTCGCTCAGTCATGTCTGACTCTTTGTGGCCTCATGGACTGTAGCCCACCAGGATCCTCTGTCCATGGGATTTTCCAGCAATAATACTGGATGGGTTACCATTTCCTTCTCCAGGGGATCTTCCTGACCCAGGGATAGAACCCATGTCTCTTGTGTCTCCTGCATTGGCAAGTGGATTCTTTACCATTAGCGCCACCTGGGAAACCAAGCATACATAGTATGTGTGTGTGTATATATATAAAGATAGATAGATAGATAGATATAGATATAGGATAAAAGTGACATATATATTATTGTCTATTATGCTATATTATTAATATATCATTATGATATATTAACTTGAGTGTTGAGTGTAAAGGGACTATCTTTATAATAAATTGAAGAGGAGGATTGGGCAGTATCCCTGGATAAGGGCAAGGGAGGGAAGGAGCCCAACCTCTAATATGTGCAGGAGTAGCAACCACCTGGCGAGAAGGCAGGCAGGGGGTGGGATGACTTGTCTGGGCAGGCCTCAACATCAGGGACAGACAAACAAAGTCTAGAGAGGCGTGAAGTAGGATGGGAAGCAGGGATTGTCTGATAGAGCCAGTTGAGAGGGAAGGGTAGGTAATGCTCCTGTCATTCGGAGAGACTTCCACAGTAAGCCTGGCATTATTGACTAGGAGACCAAAGGAATTGAATGTACAAGTACTATTTTAAATCAATAATTATTATGTTCATGCTAACACCAGCTTGCATCTTCACGTGGCCCTTTTCAACTTTCTGGATGCACTCTGATGCCATGGTCTTCCTTGTTCCCTGACCTCAGTTCAGTAAAGCTGCAGATGTATTGCTTTTCCTACTTTATCAAGACAACAAACCTGAAATCAAATGGTTCTAAGATCTGTCCAAAGCCACGCATACACTGAGGCACATGGCTGTGCCCTTGTCATTAGGGAGTGTTCCTGTTGTGTTGTGCCATTTTGGATGGTATCTAGTCTTTCTCTAGACCCCTTTGAATAATCTTAAAAGCCCAGGGCAATCTCTTTCGTTTCTTTTGCAATTTTTTTGTTCCTTCTCCTCCCAATTCCCCTTCTTGGAGCCCCTCTACATGCCTGACCTAACAGGTGCTCAATGAATCTTCATGGAACCACGGACTAAATGACATTCTTCCTGGGGCACTTGCTTCACCATTTACCACTCCAGCTGGCCCTCAGGGCTAACCTCAGGGTTTGATTTCAGAATGACCTTGACATCCCAAGGGTTTTCCCTGAGTGGGTAATGGTTTGGGGGACCAGCACAGCTAATAGCCCAGCACACTGGACACGGTGGAGATGCTGACTAAAACGAGGAAGATGCCCACCTGGTACTTGGCTGTGCCCTGAATCAGCCCCTGCCAACAAGCCACTGGGAGTGGGGAAATGTGTCAGCCCTGCCCACTGCGTCTCCAAGCACCACTATCCAAGGGCCTCCATGTTTTTCTACAACTAGAGGAAGGGTATGAGAGTCCGAATTCTTTTAAGTGGCAGTGCCTCTCGGCAACAGTGTATCCGCTCCTAGCTTTGGGAGAGGAAGGACAACAAGCCTGCGGTCCAGCTCTCTTACCCCTGAAACAGAGCAAGACCAGAGTTGATGACCATGCATTTGAGAAATGAAGAGAACTTTCTGGTATGGTGACTACAAGTCCTTGAGCCAAAGGCTCTTTGGAGACAACGCAATTTGAAAGGCAGAGCCTCGCAGCCTGCTCACTAGCAGTCTTCATGGCTCAATCCCTGCCCTGAGTCCCATCATCAAAATGTCATGTGGCTGGACGTTATTATCTTAGTTTCCCACAGAAAAGACTGTACTGAAATAAGATTTAATGTTATGCCCTTAGCCTTTATAGAGGGTCGACAAGAGAAACATTTGAGGAGTGTTTCCCTGCCTTTGTAGAATTGCAATGGAAAACAGGGTCTGTTGTACTACCTGGCATCCTACGCAGCCTTGACACAATAAATCCTCCTTCCACACAATACCAGATAAAGTCTTTTTCTCCCAATTTGTATTTTTTCTCTCTTCAGATATTACCGACTGGATAACCAGGCATGCATCTCTTTCATTTTTCTTCTTTTTGCCTTTGTTTCTATTAACCTGGCACTGAATTCAATCCTCAACTTCAATAACTGATTCCATCCCTTTGTCTGCCCACATCTGTTTCTCTTTTCTTTTTATCTGCTTTTATCTTTTAATGAGCAGGGGTTTCCCTGATGGTTAGATGATAAAGAATCTGCCTGCAATACAGGAGACCCAGGTTTGATCCCTGCATCGGGAAGATCCCTTGGAGAAGGGAACAGCAACCCACTCCAGTATTCTTGCCTGGAGAAGTCCATGGACAGAGGAGCCTGGCAGTCTACAGTCCATGGGGTCACAAAGAGTCGGACATGACTGAGTGACTAACATTTATATATGGCTAATTTTGTAAACTGCTCAAATCCTGCCCCCCACCCCCATTTAAGAAAAGAAGAAATAATAGATGACTGATAGACAGAGATACAGGAATAGGGTTAGGTAAATAGATCAACTAGCTTTGGGTGAACAGATGGAGTTATGAGTGGGTAGATAGCTTGACCTGAGTCTCATCATTTCATGCACACAATTAACCCAAAATGGAATCAGGAATCCAGAGTCAGCCCTGTTATTGGTCCAAGATTTCCATTCAATCTAATTTAACAAAAGTATGTTGAATATCTCTAACTTGAAAACAATTTTTGCCAGGATACAGTTTGTGTTTTATTCATATTTATATCCAGCAAAATGTTGACATATAGTAGGAGCTCACAAAATGTTGAAGGAAAGTTGAATTCAGTTAAACTAGAAACTTACAATACACAATGCCCAGAGCCTACCACATCCTTGGGGAGATATAATTCACAAACCTGAACAAATCACAATGGCCATATAATCAATACTCCACTCCTAGACCATTCAGGCTGATCACCTCAGACCCTGCCCATTGCTGCTGTGGGTCTTTCTCAGGCTGTTTCCCCATCCATAATGCCCACCCCCTTTCCATCCTTTGAACCGCTCCTACTAGCCTTTGAGACTTAAATCAAGTCTTGCCACTATAAAACATGTTTCCAATTCCAGCCAGCCCACATTGATTTCTCCTTCTCTGATCATCCACTGCACATGAGGCTTCTCAGGGACTCTGACAGCCCATGGCTCGCCCACCCAAACATCCCATGGGTGCCTCAATTTCAGCCTGACCAAAATGGAACTTATCTTTCCAACTGCCTATCTTTCCAATGTAATCCATTAGGGTGTGTGTGTGTGTGTGTGTGTGTGTGTGTGTGTGTGTGTGTGTGTGTGTGTATTGTTGCTGTTCAGTTGCTAAGTTGTGTCCCACTCCTTGTGACTTCATGAACTGCAGCACATCTGACCTCTCTGGCCTTCACTATCTCCCTGAGTTTGCTCAAACTCATGTCCATATAGCCTATATACATATATAGGCTTCCCAATGGCTCAGTGGGTAAAGAATCCACCTGCAATGCAGGAGACACAGGAGACTTGGGTTTCATCTCTGGATTGGAAAGATCTCCTAAGGGAGAAAACAGCAATGCATTCCAGTTTTCTTGCCTGAAAAATCCCATGGACAGAGAAGCCTGGCAGGCTATTCCATAGGGTCACAAAGAGTTGGACATAGCTGAGTGACTAAGCACACAAAAAACAGAGTTTACAGAAGGAAAGGAGATATATATATGTGTGTGTGTGTGTGTGTGTGTGTGTGTGTGTGTGTGTGCATAATATGCTTGTCCCTGTATGTACATGCATCCCCATATATTTATGTAAAGACGTTTTATAATAGAGAGTTGACCCTACATAATCGTTGTCTCTAGGTAGGATGTGCCTTTGCATCTGACCCTGGAGCTTAAAGTCTGCAGGGTAGGCAGTTGGGAAGGGAAGATGAAGAGCACCAACTAAAAATTGTCACTTGCCATCTTCCTCTACAAGGATGAAGCCGTTGTAGTTGTTGATTTTCAATACCCACTGAGAGGAGTTCAGGGTGGAGATCAGGAATGAGATGCTGCGTGCTCTGGGAAAAACTGGCAGAACAGGCCTTCAAATAGTTATTTTCAGAAGATTTTATCAGCGCAATTTCTTGCACCTCCTCATGTCTAGAAAAGCACAATATCATTAGTGGCACCATCTGCTCTCATGACGACCAACAACCTTCTGCCAAAATGTGTGCTTGATTGCACATACTCCCCTTCACCAAAATCACATGCACACTGACCTTCCCCACACCTCTTCAGAGAAGCTCCTTGGAGCCATCTGAGAGGCTGTCTCCCAGGCTATAGTTTTCATTTTGCCCCAAGTAAAACTTAACTCACATTAAAGGAAAGAAAAAAAAACCTCACAACTTTCACATAGTGCCTTTTCTTCAGTTGACAAGAACAATAAGGCACATCCCGCAAGTACAGGACAGACTAAAGCCCATGTTAGTTCTAGCAATACTTTTCATCCAATCCTAGGGTGTAGGTGTCTCTCGGAAGCTGGAATCCTTTGTGACAAACCTAAACACACATTCGCCCAGGCCTCTGGAAACTGAAGTTTCAAAGGAAGTTCAAGTGATTACTGGGTCAACAAGTACTTCACACCAACAAAGTGAACCAGCAGGTCAGTGACAGAGTGTGTGAGTTACAAACAAGCTGCTTCTTCCCTTCTACCCCCTAAGTCTCCCGCAAGAATCTCTCTCATGACCCACTTTAACCCAAAATATCTAAGAAAGAGAATTTGGGGAAATTCCCTTAGCCTAACCAATTGGAAACATTTTGAACTCACCACAACCATGTATAATCTTCATGATCTTGAGTAAGTAACCATTTTCTGAGCCTCAGTTTTCCCATCTGTAAAACGGCATTAACACAGCAAAGCATTCTCATGAGAATTAGATATAATTATATTTGTTGAGCTCTTAGCACAGTGTCAGACATGAAGTTAGTGTTCAATAAACGTTATCAATTAAGATTAATCTGGCTTCTCCTACTATTTTCCTAACACAGTTGGTGACATAAAATCTACCCCTTCAAGCTTGGGCTTGACTCCCAATGGTGGCAAAGTTGGCTAAGATGTCCTGAAGACATCTCTGCCTTTGCCAGGCAACTTCTGGGAGGCAGGTCTACTTGAAGGGTCCTTGGTGTGCCAGGGTCTTGGAGCTGCATAGTCACCTTCCTGTACCTCCACGATTGGCACCACATGCCCGCCCTGTCCTTAGCCTGGGCCTCTGATGGTAGTGTTTCATCCCAACTTCCCAGATTCAGACTCAAAGGGCCTTCAGGGGCCTCTGGACAACCTTAGAGACTGGGCTTCTTTCCAGGGCAGACAGTGCTGGCTCTGGCTAGGACAGACACCCAAGGAAGCTTTAAATGGGAGCAGACAACCTGCATCTGGATCTTTGGCCTGGAGTTCAAAGACACTAGGCTTTTTTCCCCCCAAGCTCTTTAGAGCAGTAAAAGAAGTCCAAATCACCGTCAAATCCTGGAGCTTATGTAGAGCAAGAAGCTCTAGTCCTTCCTCAGGGTTCCCTGTTACTCAAGAAGTCTTAAGCTACTTTTAGCAGAGATCTGCAGGTGGCTAAATTCCTCTGACCCAGGCCATATTAAAAGTGAAAATTCAGAACTTTATACTTTCTCTGCCCCCTAGAGAAACAAGATCTTTTTCTTCAATTTTGTTTACATGAAACTAGAACATTTATTTGTTAGTAGTTCCTGCTAGGATAGTGAATAAAAATTCAAAGAGCAACTCAAAAAAAAAAAGGAGTCAGTCCTCCTCTTGACTTCTCACATGTTTAGGTCTCAGTGTGGTTCCCACCTTCTGTTCTTAACGTCACTGCATTAGCTTAGAACCTACTATGAATGCTTCCTAACTTCAATCTTCTTTCTCCAGTCATTCCCCCACATGTGATCACAATGGCCTATGTAAAAACAAACAAATACATAAGTGAAAAAGAAAAAAGAATAGGCAAATCGAACACAGCACATCCCGGTTTACGAATGGCTCTTCAGTGGTTTCCAGGCCATATTCTCTCCTTTGTCCTTAGGGGCTGGCTCTCCATGACCTAGACCCTGCCCCTTGTCCAGCCTCAGTGCACCAAGTTAGACTAATCATGTCATGTTCTCAGCATTGGTCTACATGTGACCTTTTTCTGTTTTTATTTGTTTTGTTTAATGGTAACCCACAGCTTTGCAGGAGCTGACACTGACACCACCATGCCTATCTGCTCCTCATAACTATACCCTCAAACCATAAAGTGACTATATAAGTGATTCTGCATCTATGTTCAACCTCCCTGCTCACCCTACATCTACCCTCTGAGTTTTGAGGACCAGCTGGCCAGAGGAAGAGCCTGGAATTGCAGAAGAGACACACACACTCAGAATTGCTGCCTCAAACTACCCAGTGTGAAAGAAGGAAGAGGTCTTCCAGCCTTTGGAAGAAGTAGCTCCACTCAAGGAGAAAGGTAGATCAGTGGGTGTCATTCATTAGTCAGGAGCTCATTTCTCCTTCACAGGGCAGAGCACGAGGCCAAGACGATCATTCTACTGTAGGCATTTTGAACCCATCAGGAGGGTCACTGGAGAAGGCTCAACTGATGGACTTCAGGTGAATAAATGTGCTGACATTTCATCCAAGCTTATGTGTGAATGTACGTTTTTTTGAAGGAAAAAGTCCATAGATTTCATCAGATTCTCAAAAGGATTCCTGACCCCAAAATATTTTACAGCCATCTTATGCGTGGCCCCTAAGATATGTCCAGGAGTAGGGGTGGGGTGGGGGGAGGATAAAAGGCTTAGAGACCGGTCTGCCTCCCAAGGTTGCACCAGATTGGGTAAGGAGTGTGGCTGACAGCCAGTGTCTCGGAAGCCTACATTGCATCTCTTCATCCCCACTAGTGTGCACAGAGCGCAGCTCTGGGAAAGCATTATGAGCTGAACCGCCACCTTCATTATCCCCTCAGCTGGATACTACATGCAGTGAACCACCAGCTAGACTGTACATAACACCCCTTGGAAGTTGCAGTAACTTCCAATCTAACCAAAGAGAGGATGCTTTCCTCCTCCAGGGTGACACTGCCTGGGAGACACTGCCAGTATCTTCTGTCCCAGATTCTTCATTTGCGGATCCTCTGTATTCCTAATTACCTGTTCTATGCCACCGGCACCTCTTATGCTGTTGCTTTCTATGACTGAGAGCTCCTCTAGGCTCCAAGATCACCGTGGATGGTGACTGCAGTCATGAAATTAAAAGATGCTTGCTCCTCAGAAGAAAACGTATAACAAACCTAGAAAGCATACTAAAAAGTAGAGACATCACTTTGCCAACAAATGTCCACATAGTCAAAGCTATGGTTTTTCCAGTAGTCATGTACAGATGGGAAAGTTGGACCATTAAGAAGGCTGAACGCCAAAGACTTGATGCTTTCAAACTGTGGTGCTGGAGAAGACCCTTGAGAGTCTTGCAAAGAGCCAACTCATTGGAAAAGACTCTGATGCTGGGAAAGATTGAGGGCAGGAGGAGAAGAGGGCGACAGAGGATGAGATGGTTGGATGGCATCATCGACTCAATGGACATGAGTTTGAGCAAACTCTAGGAGACAGTGAAGGACAGGGAAGCCTGGCATGCTGCAGTCCATGGGGTCACAAGGAGTCAGATACAACTGAGCGACTAAACAACAATAACTAGTGCATTTTACTAGAGGAGTAAAATGTGCCTCAAATACTAGGAGAAGGTATGTAGCACTTTTCTGTCCCTTTCCCTAGAGTGCCTAGTACATCAGTGGATGTGTTGGTTGAGTGCCTGTGTGGCACCTTCATTCAGCCACAACCCACCAGTGAGCATGCAGAACACACCGAGCAGACCACCCACCATGTTCTTCCACCAGCATCCCCTTAACTGGAGGAAACTCTCACAGCCCTCTTCTTGCCTCCCATACCCCAGGCTTCTCTCATTCCCAAAGCAATCACAACCTCAGTGGAGAGAAGGTGAAACAGGAGGTGTGTTTTGAATGAAAGGCTGAGAGGAGGGCTTCTCTGGTAGCTCAGACAACAAAGAATCTGCCTGCAATGGTTCAAACCCTGGGTCAGGAAGATCCTCTGGAAAAGAAAATGGCAATCCACTCCAGTATTTTTGCCTGGAGAATTACATGGACAGAGGAACCTGGTGGGCTACAGTCCATGGGGTCGCAAAGAGTCAGACACAACTAAGCGACTAACACTTTCACTTTCGCGTGAGAAGAGAGAAGTGTAGTTACTGAGGAAAGGGTGAAGCAACAGTACTAGTGACTGGGAGAGACACTTCTCCAAGAGGAAGAGCGGGGAATTATACCTACAGTAAGCAGTGGCCCAAGAGCACCCCTAAACCTGGCTTCTTTGGCACCCTGAATACTCAGAGTTCTGGGCACTGTGCACCCTTATGCAGATAAAATTCAGTCCTTGCCTTGTAGAGTTCACTGTCTTGGCTCAGAGGTTAAGACACTTGTTGCAGAGTGTGAGGTTAGCAAGAGACAAGCCAGGCTCGAGTCCTGGTCTCTTAATTTTTCCCCCTGTTTACTTTCAGCAACAGTCACTGTGGAACATGATCCACAACCTAAACAACCACCACCACGCATCCATGGTCTCAGGACCCTCATCACTCGGGCAGGAGCATTCCTTCTTTAAGTCCCCAAAGCTTGTCAGCTCCACCATTATCTCAGGTCCTTTGGTGGCCATTTTCACTGTCAACCCAGCATTCCAGGAAGATGGATTGTGGTACCTGAGAGAATTCTTTACTGAGTGAGTTTGGGTTTCTGTGTTGCCTGGAAACCTCTGTTAAATGTCCTGTCCCCACAGGAAGACAGTCATAAAGAATTTCATGACTATTTCACCAGGAGGCAAAATTGTAGGATATTTACCATTTGGGTACCAGGATGCAGTGACTCACAAGCATATTCAGGCCAGTGGTCCTGAGCAGCACCCTCTCTGGGTCATTCTGTGGTGGAACCAAGGTCCCACAGAACTGCAGCCAGAGCTGCATCACACCTGTGTTACCTGCAGCCTCAGGCAGCAGGAGCTGAATGATTCAGGTGAGATCCTTCCCCTGTGCCTTATTGTGCCTATTTCCAACAGGAAGGGCTTCAATAAGATCATTTATTTTTCAGTTGCTAAGTCGTGCCCGACTCTTTGTGACCCCATGGACTGTAGCATGCCAGTCTTCCCTGTCCTTCACTGTCTCCTGGAGTTTGTTCAAACTCATGTCCATTGAGTCAGTTATGCTATCCAACCATTTCATCCTCTGCCACCTTCTTCTTTTGCCTTTACTCTTTCCCAGCAACAGGATCTTTTCCAATGAGTTGACTCTTCACATCAGGTGGCCAAAGTACTGGAGCTTCAGCATTAGCATCAGTCCTTCCAAAGAATATTCAGGACTGATTTCCTTTAGGAAATTGACTGGTTTGATCTCCTTGCAGTCCAAGGGACTCTCAAGTGTTTTCTCCAACACCACAATTCGAAAGCATCAATTCTTCGGTTCTCGGCCTTCTTTGTGATCCAATTCTCACATCCATGCATGACTAGTGGAAAAATCATGGCTTTGATTACATGGACCTTTGTCCTCAAAGTGATGTCTCTGCTTTTTAATATGTTGTATTGGTTTGTGATAGCAGTCCTACCAAATAGCAAGCGTCTTTTAATTTCATGGCTGCAGTCACCACTCACAGTGATTTTGGAGATCAGTGCTTACCAAACGTTCATTTAGTTGTATTTAGTTTCTTTCTTCAAAAGAAAGCAATGCCGAGAAGGATAAACAAATACAGCAAATAACAGCAGAGCTCTTCTGGTTGAAAGGATCCCTGGGCTATGAAAGAAGCCTGAAACTCTTCTCTGCTCAGCCATGTAAGCCTTAAGGCAACTCCATGGGGCCCCTAAGATTCCACAAAACAGAGCTTGGAAAGCAGTGGGCTAGACGATCTCTAGCAATCCTTGACATCTCTAAAGCCATACTGTAGGCCCCTATTTTTAAATCTTGATTCTCACTTGGCTTTTATTAACTTGCTACCCATGTTCTTAACTCCAGTGACAGAAATGGAGGCACATTTGTGCAGCAAGTGGTAGGGAACATTCTGTATCTGTATCTTCCCTGCAGGATTTTAATCCAGAGATATTTGGTGTCCCTAATTACAACATGCCTCCCTATGGTGTGTACTCCAACCAGCATACATCATGCCACCTCCCTCTCCAAATAAGGCTTCCTGACGCTGAACATCCCAGTTACTCTGCTATGGGTATCATTGGGTTGCCTGTATGTTAGTCTTGAATGCAAGGCTCTTGCACCCCATCAGTGCCTATGTAAATGGAGTTGGACATCTTTCTCTAGCACAAGTCATGTTCTTTGTTCTTTAGCTTTCCTGCTTGGCTTCTGAATGTCCCAGGTCATATTCTCTCTCTCTCTCTCTCTCTCTCTCTCTATATATATATATATATATATATACATATGGTCATTAATCTCTCTTACTGTGTGTATGCTAGAGTTGCCATTTCCTTTTCCAGGGGATCTTCCTGACCTAGGGATCAAACCTGCATCTCTTGTGTCTCCTGCCTTGCAGGCAGATTCTTTACCTGCTGAGCCTTCAGGGAAGCCCCAAATTTACCAAATATTTTCTATTTTAATAATAAGATGAGCTTACTGAAACCAATAATTTGTTATCTAACAAGTAATGTTATAGACTGATTGTATCTCCCCAAAATTCACATGCTGAAATCCTACCCTGTGAAGTGATGGTATTAGGAGATGGGGCCTTTGGGAAGTAACTAGGATTAAGTGAAATTCTCAGGGTGGAGGCCTCATAAGAGACACAAGAGAGTTTGCCTCCTCTCTCCACTCTCTGCCATGAGATGACACAACTGGAAATCAGCAGTCCACAGCCCAAAAGAGCTTTCCCTAGAATGTGACCATGCTGGCATTGGATCTTGCACTTCCAGCCTCCAGAGAGAAATAAATTGTTTATAAACCTCCCAGTCTATGGTACTTTGTTACGGTAACCCCAACTAATTAAGACAAGAATCAAAACAAAATTTGGTATTCCCTACTAGCTTCAAAAGTCTTCCCAGTTTCCACTTATGGTAAAGAACCCGCCTGCCAATGCAAGAGATGTAAGAGACATGGGTTCAATCCCTGGGTTGAGAAGATGCCCTGGAGAAGGAAATGGCTACCCTCTCTAGTATTCTTGCTTGGAGAACTCCATGAGCAGAGTATCCTGGTGGGTTACAGTCCATAGGGTTGAAAAGAGTCTGACATGACTGAGCAACTAACATTTCATGACTATAATAGGCTCTGTGAGTTCTGTGAGTCTCTCTAGTGAAACAAATATGAGATGGCTTTGGGAAACTCCTGAGTCTGCAGTCTGAAATCTTCAAAAGAACCCTGAGAATTCTGGGTCTAGTGCTGGCTGTCACTGTTGTGGTGGGTGTGACCCTAAGCAAGTCACATTATACCTCCCATCTGAACAGTCAGTAGAAAAGGCCCATCTCTTCTTTCTTAGGCACATACTGAGGGCAAGATGATGTCACAAGTGGAAGAATGTTCTGAGAAGTAAAAAGGATAAAATAAGACAAAGTGATATTTTAAGAATATGAAAACTGTGCTGTGAAGGGAAATGTACAAATGCAGGTACTTATGATCTCAATGAACATTCTCAGTAGTGTTATCAGTAGCAGCATGCCTAGCCTCTCGGCTGTTGATGACCCTGTTCCTGAGGTCCCAGAGTTAGACACAACTGAATAACTAACACTTCCACTTTTCACTGAGCTTGCAGTTGGTGTCAGAAGTGATGGTGGTCTTGTGTGGACTTTTCCTTCTAAATTTGTAAGTTGGATCCTTGCAATTGAGTCTCAAGTCTTGGGCAGACTTGCCATCTGGAGGACTGCACCCATAATCTTGCAGTTTGGCTAACTCCAAACAGGATGTGTAAGGAAAACCATCCAAGCCCCAATCTAGATCTTCCAGAGAGAAGGAGCCTCATCAAAGTCCCAGTCAGCTGGAGTTCTCCAACACTGACTGTGGGGCTTAGGAGTCCTGATACTGATAACACTACTGAGAAGGTTAATTGAGAACATAAGTACTTGTGATTGTACATTTCCCTTCAAAGCACAGTTGTCATATTCTTAAAATATCACTTTGTCTTATTTTATCCTTTTTACTTCTCAGAACATTCTTCCACTTGTGACATCATCTTGCCCTCAGTGTGTGCCTAAGGAAGAAGAGGTGAGCTTTTCTACTGACTGTTCAGATGGGAGGTATAATGTGACTTGCTCAGGGTCACACCCACCACTGGAGTGACAGCCAGCACTAGACCCAGAACTCTCAGTCTAGAGCTCCTTTGAAGAGTCCAGCCAGCCAAGAAATCTGAAATTCCTCACTCTGTTTCCTTTTGAAAAATTACTTATTTATTTTTGGCTGCACTGGGTCTTTGCTGCTGCACAGGGGCTACTCTCTGCTTGCAGTAGGCAGACTTCCCATTGTGGTGGCTTCTCTTGTTGTGGAGCACAGCCACTAGGTACATGGGCTTCAGTAGTTTCAACTTGCATGGGCTCAGTAGTCGCAGCACATAGGTTTAGTTGTTCTGTGGCACATGGCGTCCTCCTGGACCGGGGATCAAACCTATGTCCCCCTGCATTGGCAGGCAGATTCTTATCCACTGTACCACCAGGAAAGTCCCTCACTCTGTTTCTTTAAGACCCTGTATACTTCTTGGAAATACTGCAAAGAAGCTGAACATTGATAGAGTAAGAGCAAAATTACCCCAAGTCTGACCCAAGTCATGTTTGCATTAACTCTCCCCTCTGCTGTGATGACCCAAGAAGCTTCTCTCTTTTTGTGGTGGACACTGTCAGTGCTCTGCCCAGATCATCTTCAGGTCTTTCTCTTTGCGCCCTTCCTCTGAGCTTCAGTGTGCTTCTCAAACAGCCTATACTGTTAGGAACTATCCCAGGGACCAGAGCTACATTGCCTGAATATCCAGCGAGCTGGAAGTATTTTCCACCCTGGGGTAGCCCTGAGTTAGTGACTGATGGGTTATATGAAAGCCCAGTGCTCTTGTCTCTCTTTGGTATGACTCTGAGGCATAATGTACTACAGAGGTCCCAGTAGGATCAGGATACAGCCATCATGTACAGAACTTTTCCTGCAACAGTATTCTACTTAATTCTTCCACTTTCCAGATTCTCCTGGGAGCACCACTTTAACAAATTGTTGTTGTTCTTGTTCAGTTGCTAAATCGTGTACAATTCTTTTTGACCGCATGCACTGTAGCCTTCCAGGCTCCTCTGTCCTCCACTATCTCCCAGAGTTGCTCAAATTCCTGTCCATTGAATCAGTGATGCTATCCAACCATCTCATCCTCTGTCACCCCCTTCTCCTTTTACCTTTGATCTTTCCCAGCATCAGGGTCTTTTCCAATGCGTCAGTAGTTTACATCAGGTGGCCAAAGTATTGGAGCCTCAGCGTCAGCATCAGTTCTTCCAATGAATATTTAGGACTGATTTCCTTTAGGATTTACTGCTCTGATCTCCTTACAGTCCAAGGGACTCTCAAGAGTCTTCTCCAAAACCACAGCTCAAAAGCATCATTTCTTCAGTGCTCAGCCTTCTTTATTACTAATACACAAATGCTCATCTCAGGGTCTGCTTCTTGGGAACCCAACCCAAGACATTTCCTAACCCCTATCTGACATAGAAAGACTCAGAATCATGGGTCACTAGACTCAGAAGAACACCCAGCTTTGTCCCTACAGGGGACAAATACTGAGGGGTATGATAGAAAAAGACCTCTGAAACCGATAAATTTGGATGTGAAATGGAGCCTAGACACTTTGTGGCCAGTCATCTTAGGAAGACTTCTGAACTTCTCTAAGATTCAGCTGTCTAATCTACAATTTGGGGGAAGAGGGTGGCATTATGAGCTGAACTGTTTCTCTTTAAAATTTGCATGTTGCTGGGAATTCCCTGGTGGTACAGTGGACAAGAATCTGCCTGCCAATGCAGGGGACACAGGATCAATCCCTGGTCCAGGAGAATTCCACATTCCGCTGAGCAACTAAGCCCATGCGCCACAACCTCTGAGCCCAAATTCTGAGCTGCAACTATTGAACCTGTGTGCAGCAACTGCTGAAGCCTGCTTGCCTACAGCCTCGGAAGCAACAACCACAGAGGCCTCAGCAATGAGAAACCCTCGAACCACAACAAAGAGTAGCTCCCCACTTGCCACAACTAGAGAAAGCTTGTGCACAGCAATGAAGACCCAGCGGAACTCCCCCTCAAAAATTCATATGTTATCACCCTCACCTCCAGTGCCTCAGAATGTGACTGTATTTGGGTAGAGAGCCTTAAAAGAGATAATTAAAGTAAAATGAAGTCACATGGGTGGGCCCTAATCCAGTATGACTGGCATCCTTATAAGAAGAGGAGATTTGGACACAGACACACACAGAGACATAAAACCATGGGAAGCCACAGGGAGAACGAGGCCATCTGCAAGCCAAGGACAGATACCTCACAGGGGAAAAAAGAAGAAGAAGGAAAAAAAAAAACTGCCAAAACCTTGATCTTGGCCTTCCAGCCTTCAAACTCTGAATAAATTTCTGTTGCTTAAGTCACCCAGTCTGTGTCCTGAGGACAACTAGACTAAGAGCAGGTCCAGCTCTTAGTCTGACAATCAAGACAAAGAAGCTCATGTCATATACACAACAGCCACTGGAGTCATTCCGGCAAAACAGATACCCTGTTAGAATTCAGTGCCAGGTTCCATGGCCCTGATCACTTGGGGCTCAACGGCTCCATGAATTTGCTCTTACCCTCCCCACAGGCTCAAGTCCTTGTGGTAGTGATGTTGGCAGGGGGAGGGTCTGGTACAGCAGCCAGTCAACTGAGCATCATCAGCATTTGGAAACAATTCCTGACAAGGAGTGAGAGGGCAGGTTGCAAGCTGGCAGCTTTCACTCCAGATCATTTTTGAAAAGTTCTTATCACTTAGAGATACCTATTGATGTCTTCCAGATGGAACACGATGTCTGCGATTTGCTTCAAAATAATTTGAGGCACAATGGGAAGAGCGTGAAGACACAGATGAATCAACACAGGTATGAGTTAACTGGTACAGCTGGGTGAAGGGTACACAGAGGTTTATTATATGATTTTTGTGTGTGTGCATGTGTGTTTGGAATGTTCTATCATCAGAAGCTTAGCATTTTTACTTAGTAATTGTTTAAGAAGTTGACATAGCAGGTATGAAATACTTAGAAAGGCCTTTGACAGGCATCTGGGAACTTGACTGGTTCCTTACTTGGATAGACAATATATCCCAACTGAAAAGAGTGGCTTGCTGTACTTAGATGGGGAAACAACATGGTTTACATGGGACATTTGCTCTCTCCCAGGAATCTGGAATTTTAGTACATGCTTAGCAGAGTGACCAGCTCCCAGGAAAAACTTGGGCACTGGGTCCTTAGTGGGCTTTTCTTCACAGAAGCATCACAAGCACATGACTGCATGCTGTTGCTGAGGAAGAGTGTGCTCTGTGTGACGTCTCGTGGGAGGGAGCAAGCAGAAGGAAGCCAGAGCAGAAGGAGCCTGGGTTCCACCCATGTCTTTTCACCTTATCATCCATCTGCGTCTCCTACAAACTGACTTCAGGAAAACTTACTGCGAGCATGACAATACACCAAGTCCCCTGAGTCCCTCCAATGAGTCTCCAAATGTGGGGGTAACCTCAGGGACTCTCAACGCAGTTTATTTTATTTTTAATCACTTTTTAGCCCTTGTGTTTTTAAAATTTTTATAGAAATATAGTTGATTTACTGGAGAAGGAAATGGCAACCCACTCCACTACTCTTACCTGGAGAATCCCTTGGTCAAGGGAGCCTGGTGGGCTGCTGTCCATGGGGTCGCACAGAGTCAGACACAACTGAAGCAACTTAGCATGCACGCAAGCATTGGAGGAGGAAATGGCAACCCTCTCCAGTGTTCTTGCCTGGAGAATCCCAGGGACGGCGGAGCCTAGTGGGCTGCCGTCTATGGGGTCACACAGAGTTGGACACGACTGAAGCGACTTAGCAGCAGCAATAGTTAATTTACAATGTTGCATTAGTTTCAGGTGTAAGCAACTATCATTTTAAAATATGATGATATATGATGATTTTACATAAAACTTTGAATTTACAGTTTCTCTTGAAAAAGCACAAAATCCAACAACCCTGGATCTTTGACAGGTGGTTTGACACGGTCCTCAGAAATACAGGTTCCTGAATTGTGTTCATTACAAGGCATGACTCGCTGTCCATTAAAGCTCCTTCAGGCCCTTTGAGGATTCAGCAAATATTTACAAAGAACTTAGAGTTACTAGGTTTGTGCTAATAATGTTAATAAACAGTAGTAACATTTTGCACTTGTTTTCTCTGTCCCAGGCTTTATCTACATCATTCCTAATCCTGACAACACCTGCAAGGTAGATCTTATAATCACCATTTCCAAGGTCATTTGTTCTGTGACTGCTGAGTGTCTAGACCACATGCAGGCAAAGTCCTAGGCAGTGGAAAACAGGGGAAAATAAGACAAGGCTCCTGCCTGCATCGCCTTTTATTTTTATCAGTACAGACAGACAACGAACCAGTCAACAGATGAATAGATATTGTATGTATCAGGCAATACTAAGTACTTGAAGTAAAATCAAGCCAGCAAAAGGGTCAGAGTGGGAGAAACTTGAAGATGTGTAACCAGGAAGGACTTCTCTGAATAATATTTAACCAAGTGCCTGAATGAGGTGTGAGTGGGAGCTTGCAGACCTGGGGAATAGTTTCCCAGGACCAGAAAGAGCATGTGCAAATGTCCCGAGGCAGAAGTGAGCTTGGTTTGTCTGAGCTGTTAGAGCTTGATGAGCAAGAGGTCAAAAAGTAGACCCACTATGAGGGTCTATAGAAGGAACTTTAGATGTTATTCTGGGTGAGATAGGAAAATACTGGAGTGTTTTAACCAAGATGTGGACTCAATGGTGGAAATTGAGGGTAAGAGACAATAAATAACATTGCCCACTTATGGCAGAGGCAGAATTCAATCCCATGTCTATTTAACTCCAGATAGAGTTCAGGGTCCATGCCATTGCAAAGGGAATGTTTCTTTCTCTCAAAGTTCTCAGAGAACTGAAAACTCAACAAAATTCTCAGCTTCCCTTTGCTCTGAGACCCACCATCATAAACTCACAGTTCACAGAAGCTTCCCAGTCTGAGAAAGGGGTATCTGTTACATTCAGTTTTTTGGCCAAGATTAAATGTAGGTAGATTCTGCTTAATGATCATTAAAAATTAGAAACACACTATTTACAAGAGCCAAGACAATGAAACAACCTAAGCATCCATCCACAAATGAATGGATAAAGAAGATATGATACATATATACAATGGAATACTACTCAACCGTGAAAAAGAATGAATAGTGCCATTTGCAGCGACATGGATGAATTTAGAGATTACCATACTAAGTAAAGTAGGTCAGACAAATATCATATGATACCACTTATATACAGAATCTAAAGAAAAGCACAAATTAACTTATTCACAAAACAGAAATAGACTCATAGATATAGAAAAATAATCTTATGGTTACCAAATGGGAAGGGAGGGATAAATTGGGAGTATGGGATTAACAGATGCACACTACTGTGTATAAAAGAGGTAAGGAACAAGTATTTACTGCACAGCACAGGAAACTATATTTAGTATCTTGCAATAAATTATAATGGAAAAGAATCCAAAAAAGAATACAGATATACATTGATACATATATATATTAATATGTATAACCAAATCACTTTGCCTTACACCTGAAACTAACACAATATTGTAAATCAACTATGTACTGTGTATGCTAAGTCACCTCAGTCATGTTTGACTCTTTGTGACACTATAGACTATAGCCCACCAGACTCCTTTGTCCATGGGATTTCCCAAGCAAGAATACTAGAGTGGGTTGCTGTTTCCTCCTCCAGGGGATCTTCCCGACCCAGGGATCGAAACTTAGTCTCTTATATCTCCTGCATTGACAGGCAGGTTCTTTGCCACTAGCGCCACCTGGGAAGCCCCCCAAAGTTAATAACACAGGGGCATGTTTACATGAACTCGTTCATGACAACTCATGATTAAGTGCAGTTTTTCTCAAATAAATCGCTTGAAAACCACTGATATGCTTGCTATTTTAAAGCACTTGAGAAAAAAGCATTACTTAAGATAAAAGGAATCATCTTGTAATACAAATGATGACTTCCTATCTTCTTTTTTCCTCAAATTACGGTTTCTGTACATGAGATATTCTTAGAGCAGTTATTAACTCAGATCCCTTAGTTATTAGTGCCAGCCTCACTGTATCCTTGTTACTAAGATCTGTAACGTTAGACAGAGCACACTGAGGTTTACATGTGATTAAACTCCCTCTCCTCCTGGTGGAGAAGGAACCACACCCACTGGAACTGGCGCATCAAACCTAGGGAATTTACGCCACCTCTTTAGAATTCCAATCCTCTCCTCACTGTCATATTAAACGGTCTCCCTGAGACACTGGGACCCTGGATGCTTTTAGTCCTATATCTGAATTTTCTTTGTCCAAACAGAAGCAGCCTTTAATTCCCCAGAGGACTCCCACAGGAAGAAAATGTAGGTGTGCTTCAAGCCTGCTGATGATCAAAGGGAGAAATCAACTTTTGTGCCAGTAACTCTTGATTATTCAGGGGCGGTTGATCCAATTTGTGGATTAGCTGGGCCTCTTGGTCTTTCCTGATTTCACTGATCATTAGCCCATGGCCCCCTCGGGCCAGGAAGATAAAAGGAGTGCCAGGCAAAGCGGTCCACTGGCTTCTTGGCGATCCCGTAAAAGGGGGCAGGGCAGAGAGGCAGTCATATGCAATAGAGAAAATGAGGTTTAGGGATTATCCGGATTTCAATGAGCTGTTTCTCCATAGCTCCCTGGCCCCCTACCTGGGTCCCTAACTCTGGATAACGGACGGTGTACCTTGGATGGGGCGGAGCATAGAAAGGGCCCAGTGGATTCCGAAAGTGATATTTCAAGTACCCTGGGAGGCAGGGCTGTGAAGTTGCGCTTCACCGAGATCCTCGGAGCACCAGGCTCCTCCCCATTTCACGGCAGGCGTGGGGAAGTGGGGTTGCTGGCTTCTATACAGGACACTTCTGCACCAGAACAGCAAGGCTTTTAACTTGAGAAGAAAAGTTCATCCTCTTATAAAGCACTTTCTAGGATCCCAAAAGCCTTCAAGAAGTGGGAGAGGGGAGAGAGGAGGAGGAGGAGCGAGAAAGAAAAGAAAGAAAGAAAGAGAGAAGGAGGGAGGAAAGGGAAGAAGGATGGGAGTGGGGGAGTGAGGGGGGAGAAACCGCAGTCCAGCCTGAATGGGTTTTGTTTTGATCCCAAAAGTCCTAGAACAAGCCTTCTCAATGATCAGATCAGACTGACCAACAAGCACCGTGGGGAATCATAAATCCAGCTCCTCTGCAAAGTCAAGCCAGGAAAGAGGGCCAGAGGGACTTGGCACAAGCAGGAAGACAGGTCTTCAGAAGCCAGATCTGCCGCTTAGCCACTGTGACTTTGAGTGAGTTACTCTCGAAGCCTCAATTTCCACATATAAACAGTCAGGATAATATGAGTACAAATTCCTTCATACTCCTGGAGAAAAAACTGAGATTCCCCCAAGTACTGATGCCAGCCCAAGAGGGGGCATATGGAAAGCAATGAATGGATGAACAGAGCTCCAGAGGGCTGTGAGCTTGGCCCTTGCAGAGATGCCCACATCCTCATCACACGCATCCTGTTCCTGGCGCCTAAGTGTGCGGCCGGCTCCACCCCCTGTGGTGTTTCGGCTGTCGATGATAGCGAAGCATCCAGAACACCACTGGGCTCATTTATGGACTGCCCCAGACCTATGGTCTCCTTACAAGGAGTCTGGTCTGGGCATTTGAGATCCAAGTCCTGGATGATACTGGCTTGCTCTGTGATATTGGAAAGTCATACGCCTTCTCTTAAGTCTGTGTTGCTTTTTTTTAAATGAGAGCGAGAATTCCTCTTGTATTATGAAGAGTGAGACAGTGTGAGCTAAAGAGTGGAAATTGCCACTATAAATGAAAGAATGATGCTGCCTACACACCACTTGGGAATCATGCTAAATTTCAGATTCTGGCAACCATATGTGTGTGTGTGTGTGTGTGTGTGTGTGTGTGTGCGTGCATGCCTGCAAAGTTGCTTCAGTCATGTCCAACTCTTTGTGACCCTACAGACTGTAGCCTGCCAGGTTCCTCTGTCCATGGGATTCTCCAGGCAAGAACACTGGAATGAGTTGCCATGGCCTCCTCCAGTGGATCTTCCCGACCCAGGGATCGAACCTGTGTCTCTCATGTCTCCTACATCGGAAGAAGTGTTCTTTTCCACTAGCGCCACCTGGGAAGAATATATTCATTTCCATTGTAAGTTATTACAAGATATTGAATGTAGTTCCTTGTACTAGGCAGTAGGTCCTTGTTGGTTATCTATTTTATATATAGTTGTGTGTGTATGTCCTGATGGGCTGCCATCTATGGGGTCGCACAGAGTCGGACACGACTGAAGCGACTTAGCAGCAGCAGCAGTGTGTGTATGTTAATCCCAAACTCCTAATGCATCCCTCCTCCCCTTTTCTCCTTTGGTAACCATAAGTTTTTGTTTTCTATGCCTGTGAGTCTGTTTCTGTTTTGTAAATAAGTTCATTTGTATCATTTTTTTATGTTCCACATGTAAGTGATATCATGTGATATTTGTCTTTCTCTGACTTACTTCACTTAGTATGAGAACCTCTAGGTCCATCCATGGTGCTGCAAATGACATTATTTTATTCTTCTTTTATGACTAAGTAGTATTCCAGTGTGTGTGTGTGTGTGTGTGTGTGTGTGTGTGTGTGTGTGTGTGTATCACATCTTCTTTATCCCTTCCTCTGTTGATGGACTTTGAGTTTGCTTCCATGTCTTGGATACTGTAAATAGTGCTACTGTGAATACTGAGGTATAAACTGCAGATTCTGATAAGACAGGTCTGAGGTGGGGACCAGGACTCTGCGTCATTGCTGACAAGTCCCCAGGTGATGCTGATGGTGCAGTACTTGGACCACAATTTGAGCAGCAAGGCTATAAAAACCCAAAGAAGAAATTAGTTTACCATTGGCTAAAATGACCAAAATTTGGATCTTCCAAATTGGGCAACAGCATTCCAAATAGTGAGAATGAGTAAGAGGGCCATTTCAAGTGAAAGAGATGACGTAAGCAAAGGCACAAATGTAGGAAAATACAAGTTTGACTAAAGCATAGTACCCACGCTGCTGCTGCTGCTTCTGCTAAGTTGTTTCAGTCGTGTCTGACTCTGTGCGACCCCATAGACGGCAGCCCACCAGGCTCCTCTGTCCACGGGATTCTCCAGGCAAGAATACTGGAGTGGGTTGCTATTTCCCTCTCCTACAGTGCCCATAAAAGCCTTCAAATTGCCCAACACTCCACCCTAAGGTCACAGCACTGTGTATAAGGGAAGCAGGGAAGCACTGGCCTGAGTATCTCAGTGTAAAGGGTGTTAGACCTACTCCCACGCATCATTATCACCAATACATGTCTACTGAGCACCATGGGAAGCAAGGGACTCCAGTGGACATTGATGGTCTTGCTTCTGCATCATCTATCCCTATTTCTATATTCCCTTGAGAGTCATCATTTTTATACACTCAGTTTTAGTAGTTTGGGTAGGTTTGGCTCAGGAGAAGCACATGCTTCAGATCTGGCTAATGAAAGTACAGCCTCCCTATGGCCATAGTGATTATTCAAGAATGGGCACAGAGCCAAACAAGCCACTGATAGCCCCTCTGGTTCTTCTGCTAGTTTTACAGAAAAAACACGCAGGGAGATCATCTAGACAGAGATGCTCAAGGAGCCCCAGATGTTAGAGTCTCCCAGACCAGGCTCCAGACGGGTGAGTGAAGATGAACCCAGCCCCAGAACCCTCTGACAGCAATCATCTAGGGAACCCCAAGCAAGAAATGCCTAGCTAAGCCCAGGCAACTCTCAGATTCATAAGCAAAGTGAATGAATGTTGCTTTAAGCCACTGTTTTTGGTGATTTATTATATAATAGACAGCCAGAACTAGTGCTTGCTTGCTTGTGTGCTCAGTCACTCAGTCGTGTCCAACTCTGCAACCACACTGACTGTAGCCTTCCAGTCTCCTCTGTTCATGGGATTGTCCTGGCACAGTACTGGAGTAGATTGCCATTTTCTCCTCCAGGGGATCTTCCCGACCAAGGGATCAAACCTGCAACTCCTGTGTCTCCTGTGCTGTAGGCAGATTCTTTACCGCTGAGCCACTGGGGAAGCCTAGAACTGATGCTAGGCTTACCTATTAATTCCAGCACTAAAAACACCAGAAAACGGATCAAAATTCAGGACAAATAAGCCATTGGACAAATAAAACATCTTCCAAATGTCTTCACTTTGAACCAACATAGTATTTGTAGATTTTGTCAATAAATATGAGTCTCAGTGTATACCTGCCTTGAGTAACTCACTTTTTTAAAGCATCTGCCATGATACTAGTCCTCCTGTCAGGTAATTCAAATGCTTTAAATGAAATCTGAATAGCAGCATACCATTACCCTATTTTGAGAGTAGAAAAGTGATGTGTAAAGAGATTAAGCACAGCTGGTAAATAATAGAGCCAAGACTTGAACCCAAAGCCCATCTTCCCAGAATTCCAAGCTGTCTGCCCATTGATTTCTTCTCTTTCCTGGGCACTTTACACAGAATCAGCACTTTCTACTGTGAGACAAGACTAGAAAACAATGTTAATGAGACAGGGTGCTCAGGGCTGGCGCACTGGGATGACCCTGAGGGATGGGATGGGGAGGGAGGTGGGAGGGAGGGTCAGGATGGGAAACATGTACACCCATGGCTGATTCATGTGAATGTATGGCAAAAACCACCACAATATTGTAAAGCAATTAGCCTCCATTAAAATAAATTAAAAAATAAACAAACAAACAAAAAGAAAACAATGAGACTTCTTTTCTGTTTAGCATGTCACAGGAGGTCTCATCACCCCTGCAGACCCAGTGCTTTCCTATCTTCAGAGGTCTGTGTGACCCGCTCTGACCAATGTATCATGCTGTTGAACACAGGAAGCCATGTGGTACAGCAAGGGATGGGCAGCAAAGTCTTGGGATCAGATGCCCTGATCAAAATCCTGGCTTCACCACTGGGCAACTGTGGGACCACCAAGCAATGACTGCAGCACTTATTCTGGATCAGCATCCTCCTGCCTAAAACAGGTACAGAGAGTGCCCCTTGCACAGGCTGGTCACGAGAATCAAGCCCGATAGTCCAGGCTACAGCAGGAACATAGTGAACATTCTATACTGTTTGGGGGTTCCCATTATCTTCCCTGGTAGCTCAGACGGTTAAGAGTCTTCCTGCAGTGCAGGAGACCTGGGTTCAATCCCTGGGTTGGGAAGATCCCCTGGAGAAGAGAATGGCAACCCACTCCAGTATTCTTGCCTGGAGAATTCCATGGACAGAGGAGCCTGGCAGGCTACAGTCCATGGGGTCATAAAGAGTCAGATACGACTGAGCGACTTTCACGTTATAGAACAGTGCCTGCTCACTGATGCTTTCCTACTTTACTTGGTTTCTCCATCTTAAATTGTAAAATCCTTAGGGAATGAGACATCTTTAATATTTCTTTAGGGTCTCAAAGCCTGTGATAAAGTGTGAAGCATGCTGGATGCTTGATAAACATTTAAACCAGGTTAAGTCAACAGTTTGCCTGGTTTAAATCTCAGCTCCTATATTTCACATGGCAAGACTGTGGAAGGCCACAAAGACCGTGGAAAGCCACACAGGCCAAAAGTGTCCTCTGAAAATAAAGATGGTAAAAGCATACAAGAGATGCTGTGCAGGAGAGGAAGACAGTCAGCAACTTTTGTATGACTTCCCCAGGCCTCAGAGAACATGGAGTTGGAGCTGACAGACGTGAATTCAAACCCTGAGTCGGCCATCAGTGAGCAGGAGGCATTCAATGAGTCTCCAACCCTGTTAGTCTCAGCTTTCTGATCTGTACAGTGGGACTAACAATAGCTACCAGGCACTGTGGTGATTAAATGAGACATTTTATGTAAGGCATATATTGGCGTATGTAGGCACCCTGAAAGGAAATGATTATCATCAGTTGTACATTTGGGAATAAAATCCCTGGCTTACTCATTTGACATGGCAGTTTTGTGGATCAAGGGAGACTAGACAGCATGATGCTTTCAAAATATTTATAAAGTTCAATGCAAATGAAGTTATTAAAATCCAGAAAAAGTCTAAATCATACAGCATAAATATCCTTTCTGTTTGCACATGCAAAGCAGAATACAGAATGTAAGGCAAAAACTGCTGGGGGAATTCAGAGAAAGGGTCACATCAATGACCCACTGGTCTGGTGCTGAAAAAGACCTTCAGTCTATGCACCACATTTTTCAGGTTGGGAAACCAGGCCCAGAGAGTGCCCCCGTGCGGCCGAGCTCACACAACCTGGTTGGCATAATCAGGAAGGAAACTCTGGACCCAAACACCCAGTCCGCTGCCTTTTCACTATTTTCCATCCGTCTGGCTTGCATTGACTGTGTCATAATCCAGGAATCTGCCCTCTGGAACATTCTAAAACAAACATTGAATGCAGCTGAAAAATAATAAATGCAGATCAGTTATAACACCTGGACATTTCTTTCCTCGTGCCTGGGAGTTGCAGAGACAATGCCTCGAATATCTTTCTCTCTCCATTCTCTTTCTCAATAATGGTATGAAATTGAAATGACTGCTGAGAAAGAATAATGTGTCTTGGGGAAAATATGCTTTCTACAAGCTGCTTCTCTGTCCACCCCATGAAGGGACCGAGGTCTGAGATCCTGGCTTTGCATCATCGCACTGAGCCTTAGCCATGAGGCCAAGTGTTTGGCTCTGACAAAGAAAGCTCTTCAACATTGGAAAAGCTCATCGGTGTTGGTATCTGAGTTCCTCTCTTGTCATGAAGCTCTCAATATTTTAAACACTCTGCATGTAATGCTGAATTTAAATGTTATTTTAATTCCTTGCACATAACGAGGCTGCCTTTTTTCCCTGGTCATCCAGGCTTGAAGGCCACATCACCTCTGACCTGTCTCCCTGCTTTGAGCTCTATGTCCATCCAATTTTTACACAATCATTTTTCCTTCCCATGCTCATGCCACTGGCTGGCAGCAGTCCTCACTCACCCCTCCTGCCTGCCACAGCCTCCCCACTGGGATCTCAGTATCCATGCCTTCTCACTACCCCAAACCCTGCCTGGCATCCACTCTAGTCTCACCCCTAAATTCTGCACTTCAGACCTCCCCTTGTTGACGGGATCAAGTCCAAAAGTCTCAGCCAGGCTGTAGCTGTCTCCTGTTTCATTCCTGCCTTATCTCCCTCCATCCCTTGAAAAACTAACCTGCCGTTGCCTCGTGATGGTGAAAGCCTGCTGTTCTCTGTATCATCCATGTCCTCTCCCACCTCTGCTTACCAAAATCTCACTCAGCCTGAAGGTCCTAGGAAGCCCAGTGCTACTTCTTCCAGGAAGTCTCTGCTGCTTACTCAGGCCAGATACCTCTCGTTCCCTTGTCAGAGCTCCTCCCTACCACAACCTCAGCCCAAGCCACCACTGCCACATCCATGTCCTTGCTTGTCACAGTGCTCAGAGAATAAGGGACATATTCTTTCAGGCTTAAAGCCACATTTCATTGTTTACCTCTCACAACACAAAGCATTTTATCTTCCACATCCAAGGTGCTCAATAATTATCTTTTGATTGAACGAAAGGGAAAACAAACAATAAAAACACTCAATTTTTAAAGTCAGTGCCTTCTGAGACATTCAGCAGAATTCAATAGGCTGAGAACTGAACTCACCAATTTTGATTTCTTCTCTGGATATTAATTTGAAAGTTCCCTGATACCTTGTGTCTCAGTTTCCCCATCTGCAACCGCATGACAAAAACACTTCTTAACCTGCTTCAACCAGGCTATTTCTTTTCCCCTAAAAGGCGGCAATGCCATGCTTGTTTTGTTTTGTGTTGTGCTTTCTTTTTAAGCAGGCTAAGTACACAGAGACCTGGAAGGTTCTGTTTGGAAGAGAAAGACCCTGGGCCGGTTGCCTGGAGTTCAATGCCAGCCCACAGAGGTTCTCTCACCAACCAGAAAGGAAACAGCTGTGGTGACAGATGTTGCTGGTGCTGATTCTTGCAGGGTTGTTTGCATTCAGATTTCCCAGGCATTTTCAGTTTTTTGAAGTCAGCCTCCTTTGACAGGTTTCCCCAGGTCTTCAAGGTGTAAACAAGCCACCCCCTTGCCCCATGCGTTGCATCTGTTTCCTATCTCTACTCAACAAGCACACAGATAAGGGACATCCACCCACCACGCGTACTCCCCATGCCCAGGAGACTTCATTTTGAACATGAACAGTGGCCTGGGGAGAGAAACCTTTTCATTCCTCCTTAGGTTGCTTTGTGTTTTGGTAGGTGTGTGGGTTAGCGGGGTGGGGGGTGGTGCAGGGAGGTTGGTGTAGGAGGTAGGGATGTGCGCTAAACCTTATCCAAGGCCGGTATCTCCAAAGATATGCAAACTTCTGATCCCACCAGGGACTTCAACTGAATACCAGAAAGGGGGGTCTTTGTTCCCTCTAAACAGACTATTTACTTTGAGCTGGTAAAATGAATTCATGAAAGGAAATGACACCTTCGGCTTCTGGGGGAGGGTGGTAAGTGAAACCGGCAGAGAAAGCCCTCCCCTCAAATAAAAGGGGAGGATGAGGATGGAGGGTGGCGGGGGAGGGCGGATCCCACAGGGTTCTCTAAGACAGACTCGGCCAGAACACAGGGTCCTCTTTTCTGGGATTAAAAAATTGCCTCATAATACTGTAAGGCCCATGTATATGCAAGCAGTTGGGAGTTATTACGGGCCTAAAATAGGAAACCATTCGCTTGATCTTTTGCTTCAATCCTATTAAGGGCCCCCTGGAGCTCGAGAGAGATACCAGCCTGTCATGTCCCTGTTGCTGTGACGACCCCGTCTTTATAGAACAAGAAAGAGAAATGGTAATGATTGGCAGACCTTGCTTGCCCCCGTATGTAACACAAAGGGCGACAAAACGAAGAGGAAGTGAGGCCCTTCTCCGAGGTCCGACACTTCTTAACCCCACACCACCTTCCACCTGGCCCAAGGCGCCCCCGCTCGCCTCCTCCAAAGGGAAGGGGGGGGGGGGCCGGGGGCCGGGGGGCCGGGGGGCCGGGAGAGAGGGGGGGTCCCGGCGGCCTAATGTTAAGTGCTAATGGCCAAAGATCACAAGTTACTTTTTTGTGTAATCCCGAGTAATACCATAAGGTGTATATATATATAAAGCCTGTCGTCTGTCAACTGCTGGAAGGGAGGAAGGGAGCGGACGAGGCGCTTCCAGCCCCGGCCCGGGCCGGCGACGTTGTCAGCTGGCCACTGTTTGCCCGACATCGGAGGTGGGGGCTCTCTTGGGGGCTGGAGGCGGCCCGGGCCTGATAAATCCCACCATATGGTGCCAGACTCCGGCTCCCCGACCATAAATCACGGCCTCCCTTCTCGGGGTTTCTGGCCGGGCTCCTCCGATTCCCGAGAAAGTGGCGGAAAAGTGCAAAAGGCCGTTAGCGCCAGGTTTCTCCGCGGTCTGGGGCCGGAGGGGGCGGGCGCCCGGCCCGTGTGCCCGAGACCCGCGCGGACAAAGGCCCTAGTCCGCCGCCCGGTCCCATCGAGGCCCGAGGTGGCACAAGGGAAGCCAGTTGACCCCAGAAGCAGAGGCCTCGGGGTCCGGCCTGCCCCTTCCTAGGAGCGAGGGCCCGGGCCCTAAGCGGCCCGGCTGGGGCCGGCTGGTGCGCCCCCCGGAGCCCGCGCGCAGGCCCCGCTCCCCACGTCCTCCAGCGAGGTCGCCGCGCTCGGCTCCGCGACCCGCCCGGCTCGGCTCGGCCGCTCCCTGCAGCCCCAACTAGTTCGCAATCTCATCCCGGAAAACTCAACCCAAAACCGTCGCCGAGGCCCCGGGTTGCTTTGAAAAGTACACGGATTAGAAGTCCAAGATGATTTCCGGCGGGGGGAGAGGGAGCGGCTTTGTGCCCAGTGCTCGTCTTCCCGACTCTTTGATGCGGGGAGAAGAGGGAGAAAAGGAAAAAAAGAAAAGAAGAAAAAAGTTTCTTTGGGGGAAGCAGTGCAGTAGGAAATGAAGATCCGCTCTGTAGTTTAGCTGAAAGGAAACGCTGTCTAATCCTGACACGAATCGCATTTAAAATAAAACTCTTTTATCTTCAGGCGTGCCGAGCCCCCCAAACATTGTTCGGACTCCTAGAGGGGGAAAGACGTCATAAAATGAGAATTTGTTTCATTGTGGGTCTCTCTGCCAACAAGAGGCTTTTAAAGGCACGCCAAACAAAGCGAGTGCCAGGAGGGGGCCTTCCCAGGTGAGCCGGAGAAGGACCAGCAGCTCCTCTCCGGTCCGGGCAAACGCCCGAGAAGTTAGGGAATAAAACCGACTGTTTCTCCTCGTAAACCCCCGAGTTTCCTTTCCAAGACCCCGTCCCTCTCCCAAATAAATTACAAGCGACTGTCTTCCTACGCCAAGCGCCCTTGGCTTCACAATAAGCCCCGCAGATTTTGAAGAAAAGATGTTGGGGTTTGGAAATGGGACGAGAGGGACGTGGGACTCGCCGCCGTCCTGGGTCAGTGTTGTTGGTTCCTTTCCCGCCAGGCGTGATAAAGGAAAATATTTTAACTGCATACTAGAAGCTTGTTTTTAATTGTTGGTTTTTTTTTAATTTCTTTCTACTTTTTTTTTTCTTGCAAGAAACAGATCAAGAAAAACTAATTACAAGTCACGGCACCGAAGTTAAATGAAAATGTAATCCGGCAATACGGAGAGCAAATTAATTTTTTAAAAGATAGATTTTAGTTAGGAAAAGAAAAACACGTTGTTCTTGCTGGTAACATTTGTTAAAACTAGGCTCGATTTGGGGCTGAAAAATCAGTCCTAACCCAGAACTCTGAGGTCATTCCCTGAGTGCGTTGTCTTTAGAAATTCTAATTTGAAAATGTGCAAGCTTTCTTTTGGGTCTTTGTTTTGGTTTGTATATGGAAAGGTTTGGGGTTTTTTTGCTTTTGTTTGTTTTGTCTTGATTTGATTCAAAATACTCCCTCTCAGTTTAGAACGAGTGGTCCTGGAACCTGGGAGGATGTAGGAAAGGATTTTTTTTGAAAGCACCCCAGTTGATATTTTACTGAAATAATTAATTTTTTTTAAAAAACGCAAATTTTCTCCCTTTTAGGTGGACGTCACATTTCTAAAAATGCTCTTGACTAGTGGAAGAGTGGGCACCGGCCAGACACACATCCAGGTTGGTCTAAAACGGGGCTTGCTCCCAGCGGCTCCCTTCACGTCAAGCGAGGAAGGTTTTGTGATTTCTGTTGTGACTTCTGTTTTGTTTTCGTTTTTGTAGAACACTCTTTTTGGCTCTCTGCATTCCATATTATCTTCCAGAGGGAAGGTTTGATTTTCATTTCACAAATGCACAAACTGCCACACAAAAAAGGAAATCACAGTATATACTTCATGCTAAAGATACTTTTAATCGTCTAACTGTCAAAATATGATAATAAGTATTTTCAAATGGAATGAAATGTATGTCTGAATAACCACTTCCTGGCTGTTTGTCAGAGTCTCCAACACATTTCCTTCCTTCAGTGTTTGTCTGAAGCCATTACGACCTCCATCCTGTTAATTTCTTACACTGAGATATTAAAAATTATCTTTCTCAAATCTTTATCCCATGTTTGTTTTGTTTTGGTTTGTTGCCTGGTTTGACCCACCTCAAACTAAATTTGGCAACAAATATGTTGACAAGTATTATATGAGTTATTTGGGGTTTTAAGATGAACTTTTAAGTCTGTTAATTTATTTCTAAATATGAGACTCCCCCCTCTCCCCTCACCCCGAAGTTTTACTGTACTTGTACAGAGCAGGGCGCAAGTGAAAAAAGCCACGTCCTCTTTTACTGTATCAGCAGTGAATTTGCGCCACCTTCTGGTAGGTTAGAGAAAGACGAAAACACTGCTATTTCTATAGAAGAATTCTTTTACTCCCCCTGCTTCTATGAACATTGTCCTATTTGTATCTGAAGTCAGAGCCCCAGTGAGCTTCTCTGAAAATACACAACAGATCTCTTACAGCCTGATTTTATAAAGATTCTCTGAACCAGGAAACAGTTTCTTTATCCCATTCTTAAAAGAGCTCACACATTCCCTTACTGGCTCCTGCATGTTCATTTACTGAAATGCCTGGCAGGGAAGTAAAAGATGAGTCCCACTCTGTTTTGGCTTTCCTCTGTAGAGTGCTTGAAAACAAATCGAGGCTATAACTGTAACAGCAGAGGAACAAGCACTTCTCTTTCTTGGGTTCATAAGATCCTCATTACCCACAATTAATCATAATGACATTCTGCATTCAGGCTTCTTGTTGGGGTCTGGCGAGGAACACACAGATGTGGTTTGCTGTAGATTTCAATCCCTTTTGCAATATGGATTCCAGAATACAAAGCTTGTTAGTACGTATTACCAGCTCCCAGGGTCTGCTGTTTGTCTCAAAAGAGCTAGTCAGCACTAGGGTGGTGAGGATTTTGTGGCCTTTAGATAGGTAATGTTTTTTTCATGACCTTCCTACCTGGTGGCTATAATGACCACGTGGTCCAAAGGCTGATACTTTTTCCTCAAATCTAAGTTAAATCTTTAAAAATAGAATTTCTCTCCATTTCTATGCATATACATACATCTGTGTGTTACATCCATCTTCTCCTGTGAAAGTCTCTTATTCAAGGTGAAAATAAACTTGATGACAAGCCTTTAAGAGTGTGGGGAAAATTAAGACCCTGTTCCTGTTAGGAAGAGCCAAAATATTTTGCCTACATAACTGAGTTCATAGGGAGGAAGGTGTGCAATTGAGTAAAATTAGTGAAATTATTCCTGAGTCATTCACCTTGTGTTGACTGATAAGCACTTCCTGAGCCCCTGTCATGCACCAGGTCTGTGAGCTGAAATGGCCATGGCTGGCTGTCACAGGCTAGTTGTCCAGAACATTACTGTCTTCACTTGGATTAGCAAGGGCTCTCCTACAGAACTGTGTTTATGGAGTCTGTCTAGACAAGGCTGTGTGCTTATTCGCACAATATTAAGACAAGTCTATCAAGGAAGACCAACAATTACACTGTCATCAGCATAACCTCTTTATTACGAAGTTTTCAAAGAAAGTATACAGGGAAAACTACAAACTTTCTGAGGAACATTCCAAAATAATATGTTGTTGAGAAAACACACTATCTATTTGTCAGAAAGGTAAGTTCATACACCCTTTAGCCAAACATGAATTGCATATTGCTAAGAATTTACATGGAGCTTGCCCAGTGGCTCAGCAGTAAAGAATTCGCTTGCAGTGTAGGAGCTGTAGGAGATGTGGGTTTGATCCCTGGGTCGGGAAGATCCTCTAGAGAAGGGAATGGCAACCCACTTCAGTATTCTAGTCTAGAGAATCCCATGGGCAGAGGAGACTGGAGGGCTACGGTTCATAGGGTCACAAAAAGTCAGACACAACTGTAAGCGACCTAGCATTCACACACAAAAATTTATATAAGATTAAATCATAAAAAGAAAATGAGAAGAAGACACAAATAGCCATCTCACAGTAGAGAAAACACATAAGCCAATAAATGCAAGAACAGGCTAGGTCATGTGGAGAAATCACATTTTATATCTGATACCCATGCTGATACTATATTATATAGATACCACTAACAAATATCCATTTGGCAAAAAAAATTTTTAAGTCTAGTGACATTAAGTGTTGGAGAGGATGTACTTTCACAATCTCTTAAACAATACTTCTGGAAGGAAAACATATATAATCACCTTGGAAAACAGTTTGGCACATAATATACTGCTGCTGCTGCTGCTGCTAAGTCGCTTCAGTCGTGTCCGACTCTGTGCGACCCCATAGACGGCAGCCCACCAGGCTCTGCCATCCCTGGGATTCTCCAGGCAAGAACACTGGAGTGCGTTGCCATTTCCTTCTCCAATGCACATAATATACATAGCTCAGCAATTCTACTTCTTGATGTATATCCAACAGAAACCTTTTCACCTGTGCACTAAGTATACGTGTATTCAGAACAGTGGTAGGCAATAATAGTGACCTAAATGTTTATAAATGAAAAAGTGTAGGAAAAATACAGTGGTGTACAGACACAACTGAGTGCATACAACAGTCAGAGTAAAATACAGTGAGACGCAGGTAGAATGATTGAGCACAGCAGTGTAATATTAAAGGAGAAAAACTAGTGCCAGACAATCACATGTGGCATAATACTCTTTTATAAGATGGAAACAATTCAAATACAATATATATGTCTTCCAAAAACATGTAGATAAGATGAAGTTATGAAAAAGGAAAGGATCAACACAGACTTCTGAGTGGTTTTTGAAGAAAAAGGAGGAAGGAGGAGAGTAAGGGCAGATCACGAAGAAGAATGTAAATTATTTTAGTATCTTAGTTATAATATTGGGTGGTGGGTCGATGGGTGCTTATTACAGTCTTAAGGTCAAAGGACTGAATACTTATCAGAGGATCATGCACTCAGCCATGATAAGAGTACATCATGAACAAGAAACTATTTGCGCTCAAGGTCCAACAAAAATTCAAGAAAATAAACATGAAAAATTAAAGGTGGTTATACAATTTTCTTGTGAGGAAAGTTCTTACAGACATAACATCAATGCCAAAAACACAGAAAGAAATTACTGGTAAATATGACTACATAAGGACTTTCAAGATTTTGTATCAGGAAACAAACAAATTCATAGAAAAGAGATCAGATTTGTGGTTACCAGAGGTGGGGACAGGGTTGGAGGAGGGAGGGTGGGGAGAGGTAGTTGGATAAAGGTAGTTAAAAGGTGCAAAATCCCAATTATAAGTACTAGAGATGTCATATTACAATATGATAAACATAATTAACACTGCTATATGTTATGTGTGAAAGTTGAGAGAGTAAATCTTAAGAATTTTCTTCACAGGAATTTTTTTTGTTTCTTGACTCTTGTACCTATATGAGATGAACTGATGTTCACTAAACCTACTGTGATAATCACTTCATGATGTATGTAAGTCCAACCTTTGTGCTGAAGAACTTAAACTTAAGGCTGGAAATGATTATATCTCAATAAAACTGGAAGAAAAAGACACATAATTTAGAGGATTAAAGGCTGAACAAGTTAATAAAAATATTTCACCACTTGTGAAAAAGAGTTAATGAAAATTCCTTCAAAGCAACAAAGAAATATCCTAATTGAGAAAAGGTTAAGGATATAGACGTTCAAACGTAAAAGAATACATACAAATGACCAACAAATACATGAAAAATGTGTTCCAGTTCATTAGTAATCTAAGAGATGCAAATTCAAATAACAATGAAACATGGCAAAGATGGAAATGCCTGGTACAAAGATTGATCACGCCTGGTGCTGACAAGGATTTGAGGCAATGGGCTTCTCGTACCAGGCGTGTATAAACTACTGCATCGTTTGTGGAATCCAGATATGATCAAAATCCAAATGGCAGCTAACATTTACTGAGCCTTCATTATATGCCAAGCATTCTATCAAGTGCTTTCCATGCATTTAATTCCCATAACCATCCCAGAAGATAGGTACTATTAATAGCCACATTTTTTAAATGAAAAAATCTTGAAATGTGTATCAAAAGCCTTTAAAATGTGCTTAGTGTGCTGTACTTGCAACCTTCTAAGGTTAAATTGCTCAAGATAAAAATAGAGAGTAGTCTGGCAATTCCATTTCTAGGGATTTAAGAAAATTTTTTTTTCAAAATGTTCACATCTTACCAGTGCTTTCTGAAATAGGAAAAATTATAATAACCTGAATGCAAGACACTAAGAAAACTGGCTATCGAGTTTTTTCCTTTTTATTGCTGAATAGCATTTGATGATATAGAGGTACAGATGTACCAAAATGTATTTACCCACTTGCCCACTGAAGGACAGCTGTGTTGTGTCCAGTTAAGGGCTATTACAAGTAAAGCTGCTATAAGCCATTCCTCTATGAGATTTTGTGTGAGCATGTAAGTGTTCATTTCTCTGGGATAAATGCCCAGGAGTAAACTGCTGGATTATATAGTAGAGATTATCATACTAATTAAAGTAAGTCAAAAAGAGAAAGACAGCTACCATATGATATCACTTATATGTGGAGTCTAAAACACAACACAAATGAGCAGATCTATGAAACAGAAACAGACTCACATTTAATCTTTCCAGTAACCCAGAGGTGAAGTTGAAACTTGACTTTGCAAGATTTGATTTTAGTCCATGCCCTCACTGAGATGTGTGATGTCACAAAATGATAATTTGAACCGGATAACATCTCTCCAACTTATTTTGGCCAGCTGTTCTTTGGAGATGCCCTCTGGAATCTTCCCATCCAAAAGGGTACCCACAGGGACTTGGACAACCTATGGCCCCAGAGCATCTCCAAGTGAAGACAAAGCAAACTCGGCAGGTAGATGCAGAAAACATCCCCCAAGGGAAATATGGGGAGAGAGGGTTCTCTCTGAGGAACCTCTGAGGTTCCTCCCACCTGTGAGTGAAAACACATTACTTATTATTCAGATTCAGCCACAAACCCCCTCACTCTTCATTTTTCCCCACCCTAATCTCCAGTGGGAGAAATTCTGCCTCAGCCATGAAAGGAAGAGCTGGAATAACTAAGTACATCTTCGGAAGTATTCAAGTTGATATGAGCTCTCCCACCTCCTTTCTTTCTTTCTTTCTTTATTTTTTTTACTTTTGTGTCCCCCTTTTCCACACCAGTTTGAGTCAGGCAGGCTTTTGATTGTCTGTTGTCCTCTCCCTACCCTGCCTTCCACCAGAACCTAAAACAGATTTCTTTCTCCTTCCTCAATTTACCTTCTCACAGATCATTTGGGCCCCACTCATGTATTTAATTTTTTTTACTTCTTTAAATAGCTTTGGTTTAGTTAGACAGGTAAGTTTAATATCAATTAATTTAACTGACAACACTTGAAAATTAAAATATTTCAAAGAACTCAGTTTCTGGAGTCTCTTAAAAAGTTGGAAAATCTGGTAATATTAGACCACATTATCCCATAGACCAACAGGCTAGAGCTGAGTCTAGCTCTAATGGGGACACACTTTCTCCAGTTTATGACTGGTTACAGTTCACTGATTACATTACCTACTAAACAGTATGCTCTTGTGTACCCTGCTATAAATTATTCTCAGTTTCTCTTTCAGACTAACCCTAGGTCTTCAGCAGGAAGCAATCTCATTCAAGGTACTGACACTATAGAAACTTGCTATGGAAGTCTGCTCCCCAGGTCAGCAGCATGGTTATTACCTGGAAGCCTGCTGCAAATGCACAATCCCAGGACCCACCCCAGACTTACTCAATGAGAAACTCTTTTTTTTAATAATATCCCTGGATCATTCAACTGCACATTGACGTTTCAGATGTGTTGTGTTGTGTAGTTGCTAGTCATGTCTGACTCTTTTGTGACCCCATGGACTGCAGTCCACCAGGCTCCTCTGTCCATGCAATTCTCCAGGCAAGACTATTGGAGTGGGTTGCCATCTCCTTCTCCAGGGGATTTTCCCAACCTGGAGATCAAACCCGAGTCTCCTGCATTGCACCTCCTGTATTGCATCTCTTGCATTGCAGGTGGATTCTTTGCCACTGAGTCACCAGGGAAGTCTTAAGATGTGTTGCTCTGGAGTAATTTTCCCATGGTGCCCTCTACCTCCCATCTCACCCAGGAGTTATATATTTTTATAACACTGATCAATGAGATTTTAATGTGAACAAGTGAAACTGAAGATATTTCATAGATTTTAAGAGATGTATTTTCAGATCCTAGGTCGCTTAGATCTAGAAGATCTAAATTCTCTTATTTTGTAGCCTAATCTTAGAAGCTGAGACAGGGAGCTATCTTATTCAAAATCAAAAGCTAGTGGTGAAGCTAAGAGGAAAACAGACAGGAGGCTTCCTCACGCATTGCTGGAGGGAGAGGAATGACATTGGCCCTGGGCTGTGATCTCTATTTTGGAGGATTTCCAAGCAACTTGTATTTGCCTCTGGTCTGACATAATCTAGAGCAGTGATTCTCAGCTTGAGTGTGTAGAAGAATCACCTGAAGGGCTTGACAGATAGGCTGCTGGACCCCATGCCTATGTATATGGATACCCCGGGCATCACATCAGTTCCTTCTGTGCTTTCCATGAACACCTCAGCTAAGGCTCAAGGCCTGAAGGTGAGCATCTGAGTGGCACAGTATACCCTTGGGGGGATGTTTAAGAAAAGAGAACCAAGTAGGTCTTGAATGAGGGTTCAGAGCCATTCAAGAAGAGAATCTCTGGGTCCCAGCACCCAGAGTAGGGCCAAGAAGGTGGGTGGAATGGCCTCTGCATGGCCAAAGGATCCCCAAGACTCCTCACTAGTTGGGAGGAGGATAGTCAGAAGGCCAGCACAGGATCTCTAAGCTTCGCTGCTGAAAATGTAGGCTGACCCAGCAGCAGCAGCATCACTCTGGAGCTTGTCAGAAATGCAGGATCTCAGGCCTCACCCCAAACCTCCTGAATCAGGATTTCATCACCTTAGCAAGATTCCCTGGGACATCTGTGAGCACAAGAAACCTAAGCAGCACTGGTCTAAGCCTGGGACCAGGGCAGGGGCCCTTCCCCTGAATCTAAGAGCAGGACTTGTCCTGGAGGATGAGAATGATGCTTTAACTCATCTTTGGGTCTGTCGTAGAATCCACTATCCATCTAGCAAGTGATTAACATTTGTTCACTATGACAAAATTAGCTGCCAAGCAATATATGTTTTTTCTAATTATATTTTGATTTAATCTCCCACATGTTCATGTCCCCACAGTTGCTCAAAATCCCAGGTGGTGCTAGTGGTAAAGAACACGCCTGCCAATGCAGGAAACTTAAGAGACATGAGTTCGAATGCTTGGTCAGGAATATCCCCTGAAGGAGGGCATGGCAACCCAATCCTGGAGAATTCTTGCCTGGAGAATCCCATAGACAGAGAGCCTGGTGGGCTACAGTCCATAAGGTAACAAAGAGTCGGACACGACTGAAGTGACTTAGCATGCACACACTCATGATCATTTCACAAGAAGTGGATCATTTTGGAGCTACTCATAAATGTAGTACAGCAGAAGGTTAAGTAGTTGATAATTTAATACTCCTAGAACAAAATAAAGTGTTTTTGAAGGAGAGAGACAGACAGCAATCCAGCTGCCTGTTGCCCTAGCATGTTCCTTGTACGAACTAGATGGTTTGGTTACTCTAGGCAAGAAAATTCTTAAGCTCAGTTCTTAGGCCTGCAAACCCTAATCCAGACACAGTTTTACATTAAAATTTGTATTTTTCCAGCTTCTTTTGAAAAAAAAAAAGGAACGATCTAGAAATACTAACTCCATATTCACAAATATCTACAATTGGCTGGAGCTGAGTAGCTCTGTCCATGACCTTGATGAGCATACTCTGTGGCCCTGAGCCCAGTGCTCCCAACTGTCTGTCCTCACTGAGGTCCAGCTGCCACCCTACTGGCTCTTATGGATATTTATCATTTCTGCTACAGAAAGCCTCGAAGTTTGGCTAATATAGGCATATACACCGAGGAAACCAGAATTGAAAGAGACGCATGTACCCCAATGTTCATCGCAGCACTGTTTACAATAGCCAGGACATGGAAGCAACCTAGATGTCCATCGGCAGACGAATGGATAAGGAAGCTGTGGTACATATACACAATGGAATATTACTCAGCCATTAAAAAGAATACATTTGAATCCGTCCTATTGAGATGGATGAAACTGGAGCCCATTATACAGAGTGAAGTGAGCCAGAAAGAAAAGCACCAATACAGTATACTAATGCATGTATATGGAATTTGAAAGATGGTAATGGTAACCCTATATATGAGACAGAATAAGAGACACAGATGCATAGAACAGTCCTGTGGACTCTGAGGGAGAAGGTGAGGGTTGGACGTTCTGAGACAATAACATTGAAACATGTATATTGTCATATGTGAAGCAGAACACCATTCCATGTTCTATGCATGGGACGGATGCTCAGGGATGGAGCGTTGGGATGACACTGAGGGATGGGAGGGGGAGGGAGGTGGGAGGAGGGTTTGGGAGGGGGAGCACATGTGAATCCATGGCTGATTCATGTCGATGTATGGCAAAAACTACTACAATATTGTAAAGTAATTAGCCCCCAACTAAAATTAAAAAAAAAAAAATAAAAAAATAAAGACAGGCTCACCAGGTGGCTTATCAGGGGGAGATAACCACCCCCCCATGCCCCTTGAGTCACAGGAATTCAGCAAGGTTACTGCAAAATAGGGGAGAGATGGTTTCATAAAATAAAGGATATAACGCAAAAAAAAAAAAAAAAAAAAAAAAAAAAAGATAAAACAAACAAAAAACTTCAGAATAGGAAAATCTCACCCAAAGCATGCATTTAACAAGTATTGAGAGCTGGCTGCCAGGTCCTCAGATTGGAGAAACATATGGAAGGCAGGGGTGGAGCTTCCAGTTCAGAAAGAATGAAAAGATAATCATGTAAATAATTCCATAAATGTTCCAAGTGACCAGAGCTGCAAGAGAGACGCACAATGGAATAACCACCCCATTTCAGGCATGACTGTCCAGATTCTGTAGGAATATAGCCCAAAATCTGAGGCCCTCCTCTGGGTGACACCTCAGTGGGGTCCCCAGCTGGGCACCTGTTCAGATCTATGGCTCTGGGTGAGGACATTTGCTTTCCTGTCCAGACTTTTTGCAGGAGACATATCCAGCCTTCATCTGTCTTGTCAGTGGATGGACCTAAGGATAAGTATCACAAAGTAGAACAAGGAGCTTTCTCTGCATCCAAAATATGCCAATGGGTTCTTCCCACTTGCATCACTGTCCATTTAGTATTTGAAAACAGTATCATTAAATTCTACTTTACACAGCAGTGATGAAGGGAAAGTTATGGAATGCATCATTCTAAAAGGATCATACAAGAACACACACATGCTGATCTATATACATATGTGTGTACTTATATAGATATACATATGTATAAGTGAAAGTATTAGTCACTTAGTCATGTCTGACTCTTTGTGACCCCATGGACTGTAGCCCACTAGGCTCCTCTGTCCATAGGATTCTCCAGGTAAGGATACAGGAGTGGGTTGCTGTGCCCACCTTCAGGGGTTCTTCCAGACCCAGGGATTGAGCCTGGGTCTCTTGCATTGCAGGCAGATTCTTTACCATCTGAGCCATCAGGGAATTAAGTCAAGTGGGCCTTAGGAAGCATCACTACCAACAAAGCTAGTGGAGGTGATGAAATCCCAGTTGAGCTATTTCAAATCCTAAAAGATGATGCTGTGAAAGTGCTGCACTCAATATGTCAGCAAATTTGGAAAACTCAGCAGTGGCCACAGGACTAGAAAAGGTCAGTTTTCATTCCAATCCCAAAGAAAGGCAATGCCAAAGAATGTTCAAACTACCACACCATTGCACTCTCCTCACACACTAGCAAAGTAATGCTCAAAATTCTCCAAGCTAGGCTTCAACAGTATATGAACCGAGAACTTCCAGATGTTCAAGCTAGATTTAGAAAAAGCAGAGGAACCAGACATCAAATTGCCAACATACGTTGGATCATTGAAACAGCAAGAGAATTCCAGGAGAACATCTACATTTGCTTCATTGACTACGCTAAAGCCTTTGACTGTGTGGATCACAACAAACTGTGGGAAATTCTTAAAGATATGGGAATACCAGACCACCTTATCTGCCTCCTGAGAAATCTATACACAGGTCAAGAAGCAAAAGTTAGACCCAGACATGGAACAACAGACTGGTTCCATATTGAGAAAAGAGTACATCAAGGCTGTATATTGTCACCCTGCTTATTTAACTTATTTTCAGAGTACACCATGCAAAATGCCAGATTGGATGAAGCACAAGCTGGAATCAAGATTGCTGGAAGAAATATCAATAACCGTAGATATGCAAATGACACCACCCTTTTGGCAGAAAGTGAAGAGGAACTAAAGAACCTCTTGATGAAAGTGAAAGAGGGGAGTGAAAAAGCTGGTTTAAAGCCCTGTTGGAAGGAAGGTTATGGCCAACCTAGATAGCATATTTAAAAGCAGAGACATTACTTTGCCAACAAAAGTCCGTCTAGTCAAGGCTATGGTTTTTCCAGTGGTCATGTATGGATGTGAGAGTTGGACGGTGAAGAAAGCTGAGCGCCAAAGAATTGATGCTTTTGAACTGTGGTGTTGGAGAAGACTCTTGAGAGTCCCTTGGACTGCAAGAAGATCCAATCAATCCATCCTAAAAGAGATCAATCCTGGGTGTTCATTGGAAGGTCTGATATTGAAGCTGAAACTCCAGTACTTTGGCCACCTCGTGCGAAGGGTTGACTCATTGGAAAAGACCCTAATGCTGGGTAGGATTGGGGGCGGGAGGAGAAGGGGACGACAGAGGATAAGATGGTTGGATGGCATCACCGACTCGATGGACATGGGTTTGGGTAGACTCCGGGAGTTGGTGATGGACAGGGAGGCCTGGCGTGCTGCGATTCATGGGGTCGCAAAGAGTCGGACACGACTGAGTGACTGAACTGAACTGAACTGAACTGATGTGAGACATCAAAAGAGACACAGATAAATGGAACAGTATTATGGACTCTATGGGAGAGGGCGAGGGTGGGATGATATGGGAGAATGGCATGGAAGCATGTAAATTATCATATGTGAAATGAATCTCCAGTCCAGGTTCAATGCATGATACAGGGTGCTCGGGGCTGGTGCACCGGGATGACCTGGAGGGATGGGATGGGGAGGGAGGTGGAAGGGGTGTTCTGGAAGGGGAAAACATGTACATCCATGGTGGATTCATGTCAATGTATGGCAAAACAAATACAATATTGTAAAGTTAAAAAATAGAAAATAAACTAATTTTTAAAAAAAGGCTCAACATTCAAAAAACAAAGATTATGGCATCTGGTCACATCACTTCATGGAAAATAGATGGGGAAACAATGGAAACAGTGACTTTATTTTGGGGGGCTCCAAAATCACTGCAGATGGTGACTGCAGCCATGAAATTAAAAGACGCGTGCTCCCTAGAAGAAAAGCTATGACAAACCTATGACAAAACAGCATATTAAAAAGCAGATACATTACTTTGCTGACAAAGGTCCATATAGTCAAAGCTATGGTTTTTCCAGTAGTCATGTACAGATTGTGAGTTGGACCATAAAGAAAACTGAGCACTGAAGAACTGATATTTTCAAATTGTGGTGCTGGAGAAGACTCTTGAGAGCCCCTTGGACAGCATGGAGATCAAACTAGTCAATCCTAAAGGAAATCAGTCCTGAATATTCATTGGAAGGACTGATGCTGAAGCTGAAGCTCAAATACTTTGGCCACCTGATGTGAAGAACTGACTCATTAGAAAAGACCCAGATGCTGGGAAAGATTGAAGGCATGAGGAGAAGGGGATGACAGAGGGTGAGATGGTTGGATGGCATCACTGACTCAATGGACTTGAGTTTGAGCAAGCTCTGAGAGAAGGTGAAGGACAGAAGCCTAATGTGCTATAGTCCATGGAGTCGCAGAGATGGACACGACTAAGTGACTGAACTGAACTGAACATATGTATAAAGAGTCCTATCTGTCAATCTCTCTACCTAAATAAATTGACAAGCCATGTTGGTTTCATAAGGGTGGATTTAGGTATTGGGGCATGTTCAGAGACACCATTAGGGAGGATTTATCTCTCACTAATATCCAGGGATACACTGGGTTGGGGGTGCCATGTGACTGACCAATCACATCTTCCCTGGTTCTTTTTCCTAAATTAGTTCTTATATTTCTTTTCTGACGAAAAAGGTTAAACCTCCTAATCACTCCCTATGCTGAACAGCAAGGATTTGTCTCTCTGAACATAAGGGCTGAAACCTTCTTTGGATTTACTGAACTGCATGATTCCAGCTAAGTGGGAAATGTATGGAGTACTTGGGAGATGAGTAGCTTGAATGGAAAGTAAGACATGAATAATTAATGGGATTAAGAAAAAGGAGTTACCTACATTTATTTTAAAATGCCTCTGGCAGCTACTAGGGGTTTGAAAATCCTCAAGATTTTAAGGATGCACCATCTCTGTGGAAAGTAACACCAGCTTTTCATGTATTAGTTCAACTCCAAAAGTCTCAAAATAACTGACACGTGTTTGACTTTTAGAGTGGACAATACCAGTGCTGAAACTTTGTCTGGCATTTCAGATAGCACTCTTGAGGATCCATTGCCGAGAAATGCATAAGAGCCACAGGAGACCTCTGAGAGGTAGCTGTTGTGGAAACAGCAGAGACCTGAAATGCAATGCTGGTCTCACTCCTAACCAGCCAGTGCCATAGGCAAGTCACTTCCTCTCTGCAGACTTCATGTACCCTGTCTATAGTATGAAGATTTTTTTGTTGTTCAGCAGCTAAATCAAGTCCCACTCTTTGCGTCCCCATACACTGTAGCATGCCAGGCTTCCCTGTCCATGTTCTCCCAGAGTTTGCTCAAACTCATGTTCATTGAGTCATTGATACCATCTAACCATCTCATCCTCTGTCACACTTTTCTCTTCCTGCCTTCAATCTTATTGGACCAGAAGAATCTTGGGTTCCTCCTACTTTCAACCTCCCTCTGACTCCACTCAGTCATAGGATGGTAGACTAGAGAATTATTCCAAATATCCTGGTCAAAAACCCAGAACATGAGAATGTTACTTTATATAGCAAAAAGGACTTTGAAGATATACTTAAGGATACTAAGAGGGGACGATGATCCTGGGCCCGAATTATAATCATAAGGGTCCTTATAAGGGGGAGACTAAGAGAGATTTGACACAAAATGGGAGAAGGCTGTGTGATCACACAGCCAGAGACGAGAGTGACGGGGCCACAAGCTAAGAGGCTGGAAGATGGAAGGAATGGATTCTATGCCAGAGCCTCTAGATGAAGCCAGCCTACTGACACTTTGATTTTAGCCCTGAAGGCTCTGCTCAGAGTCTGGCACCAAAACTCTAAGAGGGTAAGTTTCTGTTGTTTTAAACCATGAGTTTAACTTTGTGGTGATCTGTTACAGTGGCAACAGGAAAGGAGCACACACACAGACACTCACCTTTCAAGGGATTTCATGAATATGATGTCCGTTGCCTCCCAAATGCTCTGCTCCATGCAGTAATGCTACCTGCCTGGCTCCTGAGGACCATTGAGGTAGCAACCCCTGGAACTCCTCAGAAGGACTCTGATGACTCCAATGAGATCACCACCCATTTATTTATTCACTCCCTCATTCATTCAGCCAAAATTCATGGAGTTCTTGTAGCCAGGCAGTCTGCAAGTGCTGGGGCTTCAAGGTTTCCCAGAGCACATCTCATCTCCCCACAGTCTTGGGTGAGAAACAGGTCCAATAACCCTGGGATAGTGGGAGCAGTGATACAGGCATGGAGGGATAGAGAACAAGGGTCTTGCCATTTCCATCACCACAAGGAGAATTCCAGCAGACACAGGAGGCTCCTGGGTGCTGGACAAGGAACAGAATGAAAGGTGAAAATATTCCAGGGCATTCACCCATGTCACTGCCTGACAACAGAACAGAAGCAAATCTGACTTCAGGCCCAGACACCTTCTCATTGACCTCAGGCTCTATCACTAATTATTTGTGTATGTTAGTTGCTCAGTTGAGTCTGACTCTTTAAGACATCATGGGCTATGTTCCTCTGTCCATGGAATTCTCCAGGCATGAATACCAGAGTGGTAGCCATTCCCTGATCCAGGGATCTTCCCAATCCAGGGAATGAACACTGGTCTCATGTATTACAGGCAGATTCTTTACTGTATGAGCCATAGGGAAGCCCCAAGGACAGAACCCTCAGGTTTATCCAGAACTTGCCTACGCTTTCTCAGAATACCGCCTCTTGGTGGTTCCAATCAGTGTTTTTCAAACTGAGGGCCATAACCCATTCAGTTCAGTTCAGTCAGTAAGTCGTGTCCAACTCTTTGCTACCTGATGGACTGCAGCATGCCAGGTCTCCCTATCCATCACCAACTCCCGGAGTTTACCCAAACTCATGTCCATCAAGTCAGTGATGCCATCCAACCATCTCATCCTCTATTGTCCTTTCCTTTCAAGGAGTAAGCATCTTTTAATTTCATGGCTGCAGTCACCATCTGCAGTGATTTTGGAGCCCAAAACATAAAGTCAGCCACTGTTTCCCCATCTATTTCCCATGAAGTGATGGGACCGGATGCTATGATCTTAGTTTTCTGAATGTTGAGCTTTAAGCCAACATTTTCACTCTATTCTTTCACTGTCATCAAGAGGCTCTTTAGTTCTTCACTTTCTGGCATAAGGGTGGTGTCATCTGCATATCTGAGGTTACTGATATTTCTCCCGGAAATCTTGATTTCAGCTTGTGCTTCATCCAACCCAGCATTTCTCATGATGTAGTCCACATATAACTTAAATAAGCAGGGTGACAATATATAGCCTTGACGTACTCCTTTTCCTATTTGGAACCATTCTGTTGTTCCATGTCCAGTTTGAACTGTTGCTTCCTGACCAGCATACAGCTTTCTGAAGAGGCAGGTCAGGTAGTCTGGTATTCCTATCTCTTTCAGAATTTTTCACGCTTTATTGTTATCCATACAGTCAAAGGCTTTGGCATAGTCAATAAAGCGGAAATAGATGTTATGTCCATGAATCAAGGCAAACTGGAAGTGGTCAAACAGGAGATGGCAAGAGTAAACATCTACATTTTAGGAATCAGGGAACTCAAATGGACTGGAATGGGTTAATTTAATTCAGATGACCATTATATGTACTACTGTGGGCAAGAATCCCTTAGAAGAAATGGAGTAGCCATAAGAGTCAACAAAAGAGTCTGAAATGTAGTTCGTGGATGCAATCTCAAAAACAACAGAAGGTCTCTTTTCTTTTCCAAGGCAAACCACTCAATATCACAGTAATCCGAGTCTATGCCCCGAACAGTAATGCTGAAGAAGCTGAAATCGAATGGTTCTATGAAGACCTATAAGACCTTATAGAACTAACACCCCCAAAAGATGTCCTTTTTGTTTTAGGGGACTGGAATACAAAAGTAGGAAGTCAAGAAACACCTGGAATAACAGGCAAATTTGGCCTTGGAGTACAGAATGAAGCAGAGCAAAGGCTAACAGAGTTTTGCCAAAAGAACGCACTGGTAATACCAAACACCCGCTTCCAACAACACAAGAGAAGCCTCTACACATGGACATCACCAGATGGTAGACACCAAAATCAGATTGATTATATTCTTTGCAGCCAAAGATGGAGAAGCTCTATCAGTCAGCAAAAAGAAGACTGGGAGATGACTGTGGCTCAGGTAATGAACTCCTTATTGCCAAATTCAGACTTAAATTGAAGAAAGTAGAGAAAACCACTAGACCATTCAGGTAAATCAAATCCATTATGATTATACAGTTGAAGTAACAAATAGATTCAAGGGATTAGATCTGATAGAGTACCTGAAGAACTATGGACGAAGGTTTGTGACATTTTACAGGAGGCAGTAATCAAGACCATCCCCAAGAAAAAGAAATGCAAAAAGGCAAAATGGTTGTCTGAGAGGCCTTACAAATAGCTGAGAAAAGAAGAGAAGTAAAAGGGAAAGGAGAAAAGGAAAGATATACCATTTGAATGCAGAGTCTCAAAGAATAGCAAGGAGAGATAAGAAAGCCTTCCTCAGTGATCAGCGCAAAGAAATAGAGGAAAACAATAGAATGGGAAAGACTAGAGATCTCTTCAAGAAAATCAGAGATACCAAGGGAACATCTCATGCAAAGACAGGCTCAATAAAGGACAGAAACGGTATGGACCTAACAGAAGCCGAAGATATTAAGAAGAGGTGGCAAGAATACACAGAAGAACTGTACAAAAAAGATCTTCACGACCCAGATATGCACGATGGTGTGATCTCCCACCTAGAGCCAGACATCCTGGAAAGTGAAGTCAAGTGGGTGTTAGAAAACATCACTATGAACAAAGCTAGTGGAGGTGATGAAATTTCAGTTGAGCTCTTTCAAATCCTGAAAGATGATGCTGTGAAAGTGCTGCACTCAATATGCCAGCAAATTTGGAAAACTCAGCAGTGGCCACAGGACTGGAAAAGGTGTTTTCATTCCAATTCTAAAGAAGGGCAATGCCAAAGAATGTTCAAACTACTGCACAATTGCACTCATCTCACACGCTAGTAAAGTAATGCTCAAAATTCTACAAGCCAGGCTTTAAAAGTACATGAACCTTGAACTTACAGCTGTTAAAGCTGGTTTTAGAAAAGGCAGAGGAACCAGAGATCAAATTGCCAACATCCTCTAGATCATCAAAAAAACAAGAGAGTTTCAGAAAGACATCTATTTCTATTTTATTGACTATGCTAAAGCCTTTGACTGTGCGGATCACAATAAACTGTGGAAAATTCTGAAAGAGATGGGAATACCAGACCACATGACCTGCCTCTTGAGAAATCTGTATGCATGTTAAGAAGCAACAGTTCAACCTGGACATGGAACAACAGACTGGTTCCAAACAGGAAAAGGAGTATGTCAAGGCTATATATTGTCACCCTGCTTATTTAACCTATATGCACAGTACATCATGAGAAACGTTGGGCTGGATGAAGCACAAGCTGGAATCAAGATGTCTGGGACAAATATCAATAACCTCAGATATGCAGATGACACCACCCTTATGGCAGAAAGTGAAGAAGAACTAAAGAGCTTCTTGATGAAAGTGAAAGAGGAGAGTGAAAAATTTGGCTTAAACTCAACGTTCAGAAAACTAACATCATGGCATTTGGTCCCACCACTTAATGGCAAATAGATGGGGAAACAGTGGAAAACAGTGGCTGACTTTATTTGGGGGGGGCTCCAAAATCACTGCAGATATAGCTTTTAAATTAAGAGACTTACTCCTTGGAAGGAAAGTTAGGACCAACCTAGAGAGCATATTAAAAAGCAGAGACATTACTTTGTCAACAAAGGTCCGTCTAGTCAAGGCTATGGTTTTTCCAGTAGTCATGTATGAATGTGAGAGTTGGATTCTAAAGAAAGCTGAGCGCCAAAGACATGATGCTTTTGAACTGTGGTGTTGGAGATGACTCTTGAGAGTCCCTTGGACGGCAAGGAGACCCAACCAGTCCATCCTAAAGGAGATCAGTCTTGGGTGTTCATTGGAAGGACTGATGTTGAAGCTGAAACTCCAATACTTTGGCCACCTGAAGTGAAGAATTGATGCATTGGGAAAGACCCTGATGTTGGGAAAGATTGAGGGCGGGAGGAGAAGGGGACGACAGAGGATGAGATGGTTGGATGGCATCACTGACTCAACGGACATGAGTTTGGGTAAACTCCGGGAGTTGGTGATGGACAGGGAGGCCTGGCGTGCTGCAGTTCATGGGGTCGCAAAGAGTGGACATGACTGAGTGACTAAACTGACTGATGGAAATAACATTCCAGGTTCCCATGCAATATTGCTCTTTACAGTATCAGACCTTGCTTCTATCACCAGCCCCATCCACAACTGGTTGTTGATTTTGCTTTGGCTCCCTCTCTCCATTCTTTCTGGAGTTATTTCTCCACTGATCTTCAGTAACATATTGGGCACCTACCGACCTGGGGAGTTCATCTTTCAGTGTCCTATCTTTTTGCCTTTTCATACTGTTCATGGGGTTCTCAAGGCAAGGATCCTTAAGTGGTTTGCCACTCCCTTCTTCAGTGGACCACGTTTTGTGAGAACTCTCCACCATGACCCATCCATCTTGGGTGGCCCTACACAGCATGGCTCATTGTTTCATTGAGTTATACAAGGCTGTGGCCCATGTGATTAGATTGGTTAGTTTTCTGCAATTGTGGTTTCAGTCTGTCTGCCCTCTGATACCCTATCTCAGCGCCCACCATCTTACTGGGGTTTCTCTGACCTTGGACGTGGGGTATCTCCTCTCGGCCGCTCACTGCTCCAGCACCACACAGTTGCCCCATAACCCATTAGCATGTTTGAAATCAGTCTAAAAGGTCTCTACCATCATTTTTTAAAGCAGGATAGATTTGAATAGGAAACATTAGAGTTTATTGCACAGTGTCAGTGGAGATGCTAATTTGGAAAACTTTATTTCTGAAAAAAAACATATATATACAGGATCATGATGCAAAATAGATCTCCTACTATTGGTCTTGAATGAGATAATTTGAGAGCCATTGATTTAATTACTTCAAAAAGAGATTTGCTGCCTGAACGCTTTCTTGGAAAAGGTGTGTAAGTCATGGCAAAAAAATACTTAAAATGAAATAACAAGTGAGTACAACTGAGCTTACACAAACACTTGAGCTTCCCAGGTGGCACAAGGGTAAAGAATATGTCTGCCAGTGCAGGAGACACAGAAGATGTGGGTTCAGTCCCTGGGTCGGGAAGATCCCCTGAAGTAGGAAATGGCAACCCACTCTAGTACTCTTGCCTGGAAAATTCCATGGACAGAGAAGCATGGTGGGCTACAGTCCATAGGGTCACAAAGAGTCAAATAGGACTGAGCAACTGAGCACAGTCATATAACTGCGCTTACACAAACACCCAGTAAGTACATGCCATGCATCTTACTGTGTAGATGGCACTGGTCCAAAAGACACAGTAACAAGCAAGACCCAGAACTCAGTGCTTCCAGCTCTCAGAAAAGGTGAGACAGGACACACTTACTGTTGATTCTGGGCAAGGAATGCAATACAAGCACTGAACAGGTGTCTTGAAGACTTTCTGGCCCAGGAATTGTAGATGCCTTCATGAGGAAGATGGTTTCTGAGCTGTCCCTTAAACTTGGGTTCATTCTTAATCAAGTGTGATGTGTGAAGGCATTCAGGAAAAGGGGCAGGAAAGCACAGGGCCTCTCCAAGAAGCAGGAAGCAATCGTGTTTGATTGTGCACCTTATAAATAAGTGTAGATAGGGCTTCTGCACGAGGTGACACTGCAGAGGTAGACTGGGATCTCCACCACCACTGATCCTCTTTAACCATAAGTTTTTTCTACCCAGTGAAGTTAGTGGTACTAACACTGCTCACCTCTCTAGTGACAAAGAATATTGAAAGAGAGAAGAAATGGGAAGATGCATTGAAGAACACTGTTCAATTCACTCACTCACTCAAAAGACAAACATTTCTGAGCCCTGCTGAGTGTCCAGGGCTGGTCTGCAATATGTTGATGGATGAGCCATGCTCAGTCCTGTGGTGTATGCAGGAACTCAAAAAACAACAATTCACCCCCTCTGCCTTGGAAATTCAGAAAGTGTCCCCAGTTAGGACACTTGGGCTGAGGTGAGATAGATAAGTTGGAATTTGCAAAGAAAGAGATCTACGTACTGAAACAGCATTTGTCAAGGCTCTAGAGCCGTAAAGCTATGGCAAATCTAGGGAGCATATTAAAAAGCAGAGACATTACTTTACCAACAAAGGTCCATCTAGTCAAACTATGGTTTTTCCAGTAGTCATGTATGGATATAAGCGTTGGACCATAAAGAAAACTGAGTGAAGAATTGATGCTTTTGAACTGTGGTGTTGGAGAAGACTCTTGAGAGTCCCTTGGACAGCAAGGAGATCAAGCCAGTCAATCCTAAAGGAAATAAACCCTGAATATTCATTGGAAGGATTGATGCTGAAGCTGAAGCTCCAATACTTTAGTCACCGGATGCAAAGAACTGACTCATTGGAAAAGACCCTGCTGCTAGGAAAGTTTGAAGGCAGGAGGAGAAGGAGACAACAGAGGATGAGATTGTTGGATGTCATCACCGATTCTATGGACATGAGTTTGAGCAAGCTCCTGGAGTTGGTGACGGACAGGGAAGCCTGGCGTGCTACAGTCCATGGGGTCGCAAAGAGTTGGACACAACTGAGCAACTGAACTGAACTGAGAGCTATAAAAGGGGTCAACATATTCATAGAATGGGGCTAGGGCTCAGGGTGCATAGATAAGGCTGTCCTGTATGATTTTGCTCATTAACCCCAAATTAGAATGCTCTGGTGAAGGCACGGAGGGAATCTCAGTGCTGGGCTGACCAAGTCTTCGGCTAAGGCTGTCCCAGTTCTCACAGAGGCGCCATCTGCTGGCCAAACTGTATACCTTCAGGACCCGGCCAGTATTTTTCCTATTTTGCACCAAGGTTCTATACTGGCTAGAGAAGGCTTTCATTGGCAGGACTCACATGGAAGGCAGATGAGATTCGGAAGGTAAAGGAAATTCAGTTGCACAGCAAAGTGAGTGAAAGCAGCTTCATCATCAGTTCTCCTTGGTGTGGGCTTCAGGACTCTTCTTCCCATCCCCAATTTTAGCTCCTTACTCAGACTTTTAACTATAGCAGAAATACTTCTCCCTTCTCAGACCACTCCAAATCATCCTCTTCTCCAGGCTATGCCCCTCTGCCACCTGCTCCAGACAGTCTTCCCAGATTCTCCCAGCATAATTAATCACTGCCTTTAATTCTATTCTTCTGCCCCCGAATGTCTGTACTTATGCATGTCTTCTGCATGCAAGGGGCTTCCCAGGTGGCTCAGTGGTACAGAATCTGCCTGCCAATACAGGAGACACAGATTCAAACCCTGGGTCAGGAAGATCCCCTGGAGGAGGAAATGGCAACCAACTCCAGTATTCTTTCCTGTAAAATCCCATGGACAGAAGGGCCTAGTGGGCTACAGTCCCTGAGGTCACAAAGAGTCAGACATGACTGAGCAAGTGAGCATGCACACACAATTGCACATACCCTACCTTACAATCAGTTGTGTTCCTCTTGTCTGCTCAGCCCATCAATCTCACGGACACACCTTGAGGTCAGCGATCACATTGTTTACCCCTTTACAATTCTACATGTCTGAAATAGCAAGTAGTAACCCAAAGGACCATTTCTGGTTCACTAATGAAGGAAATAAATCTCAGGATAAGTAGACATAAGGTAGAGACCAAGAGCTGGATGTAGAAAAGCCCTCTTCAGGGAGGGTTTTCAGCAGCACAGCGTAGACACCTCTGCCTCCTACTCTAGCTCCTCACCTCAGATATTTCCATGGGGGAAAAGCCTTCCAGTACCTGATCAGAGAACAGACTGAGGAGTGGAATCCTATGATTTCCATTTGCATTAAGGAATAGAGAACTGACAATGTCTTCTTTCCCTAGAAAGGCTTGGATACAGGCTAGAAAGCATGAAGACATGAAGTACCTAAGGGGAGAAAGGGGCACCATGAATGGGAAAAGGGATTAAAAATATAAATAAAGAATGCAAAGAACCTAAACCAACACATTAAGGAAGAGGATTTGGAACAGCAGCCTGGAGGTATGGTGGATCCAGCCCCTTCCAAAGGCTGTCCCTGCCTGGACTATGGAGCTTCAGGATTCCCCTCTTCCAGACATCAGCTACTCCTGCCAGTCCAGTTCCTCATGCCACACAAATAGCTTCAGACTGTGACTGGGGAAGAAGGGGGTTCTGGGAGAATGTGGGATGGGAATCAGCTGGGCTTCAGAGAAAGTAGCCCAGGAGAAGAAACCAGTGTGACAAGTGTCTTCTTGCTGGATAAGGAGCAGAGGTGGAGTGCAATGGAAAGAACAAAGCCTTCCCGAGCAGAGGGACTGAGTATTTGTGTCTCCCCCCAGTTCACATTTTGAAGTCCTAATGCCCAATATGATGGTATTTGGAGGTGTGGCCTTTAAAATGTTGTTAGGTTTTGGAGTGGGGCCCTCATATATGAGATTAGTGCCGTTTATAAGAAGAGACACAGGAGAAATGATCGCTCTCTCCCCAACATGTGAGAAGGCAGCCATCTGTAAGAGAGCTTTCACCAAGAACCCAATTGGCTGGCACTTGATCTTGGCCCTCCCAGACTCCAGATCTGTGAGAAATAAATGTTTGTTGTTTAAGCCACACAGTCTATGATAATTTTTTTAATTTTTTTTATTGAAGGATAATTGCTTTACAGAATTTTGTTGTTTCCTATTAAACCTCAACATGAATCAGCCATAGGTATACATATATCCCCTCCATTTTGAAACTCCCTCCCATCTCCCGCCCCATCCCATCCCTCTAGGTTGATACCGAGCTCCTGTTTGTTTCCTGAGTCATACAGCAACTCCCGTTGGCTATCTATTTTACATATGGTCATGTAAGTTTCCATGTTACTCTTTCCATACATCTCACCCTCTCCTCCCCTCTCCCCATGTCCATAAGTCTATTCTCTATGTCTGTTTCTCCATTGCTACCCTGTATGTAAATTCTTCAGAACCGTTTTTCTAGATTCCGTATGTGCATTAGAATACAATATTTATCTTTCTCTTTCTGACTCACTTCACTCTGTATAATAGGTTCTAGGTTCATAGACCTCATTAGAACTGACTCAAATGCATTCCTTTTTATGGCCGAGTAATATTCCATTGTACCACAACTTCTTTATCCATTCATCTGTCAACGGACATCTAGGTTACTTCCGTGTTCTAGTTATTGTAAATAGTGCTGCAATGAACAATGGGATACATGTGTCTTTTTCAACACTGGTTTCCTCAGGATATATGCCTAGGAGTGGGATTGCTGGGTCATATGGTGGTTTTATTCTTAGTTTTTTAAGGAATCTCCATACTGTCTTCCATAGTGGCTGTATCAATTTACATTCCCATCAACAGTGTAAGGGCATTCCCTTTTCTCCACAACCTCTCCATCATTTATTGTTTGTAGACTTTTTGATGATGGCCATTATGAGTGGTGTGAGGTGATATCTCATTGTGGTTTTGATTTGCATTTCTCTAATAATAATGAGAGATGTTGAGCATCTTTTCATGTGTTTGTTAGCCATCCATATGTTTTCTTTGGAGAAATGTCTGTTTAGGTCTTTTACCCACTTTTTGATTGGGTTATTTGTTTTCCTGGTATTGAATTGCATGAGCTGCTTGTGTATTTTGGAAATTAATCTTTTGTCAGCTGTTTAACTTGCTGTTATTTTCTCCCATTCCGAGGGTTGTCTTTTCACCTTGCTTATAGTTTCCTTTGCTATGAAAAGCTTTTAGTGTAATCAGGTCCCACTTGTTTACTTTTGTTTTTATTTCCATTACTCTAGGAGGTGGGTCATAGAGAATCTTGCTTTGATTTTTGTCCATGAGTGTTCTGCCTATGTTCCCCTCTAAGAGTGTTATAGTTTCTGGTCTTACATTTAGGTCTTTAATCCATTTTGAGCTTATCTTTGTGTATGGTATTAGGAATTGTTCTAATTTCATTATTTTACACGTAGCTGTCCAGTTTTCCCAGCACCATTTATTGAAGAGGCTGTCTTTCCCCATTATATATTCCTGACTCTTTTGTCAAAAATAAGGTACCCATAGGTGCATGGGTTTTTTTCTGGGCTTTCTATCTTGTTCCATTGGTATCTATTTCTGTTTTTGTGCCAATATCATACTGTCTTGATGACTGTAGCTTTGTGGTGTAATCTGAAGTCAGGAAAGTTGGTTTCTCCAGCTCCATTCTTGTTTCTCAAAACTGCTTTGACTATCTGGGATCTTTTGTGTTTCAGTATGAATTGTGAAATTTTTTGTTCTAGTTCTGTAAAAAATGCCATTGGTAATTTGATAGGAATCACATTGAACCTGTAGATTGTGTTTGGTAGCATAGTCATTTTCACAATATTGATTTTTCCTAGGAGCATGGAATATCTCTCCATCTGTTTATGTCATCTTTGATTTATTTCATCAGTGTCTTATAATTTTCTGTGTACAGTTCTTTTGTTTCCTTAGGTAAATTTATTCCTAGATACTTAATTCTTTTTGTTTCAATGATGAGGTTTAATTTTTCTTTCTGATTTTTCATTGCTAGTGTATAGAAATGCAAGTGATTTCTGTATATTGATTTTGTATCCCACAACTTTGCTAAATTCACTGATTAGCTCTAGTAATTTTCTGATTCTATCTTCAGGATTTTCTATGTACAGTATCATGTCATCTACAAACAGTGAGAGCTTTACTTCTTCTTTTCTGATCGGGATTCCTTTTACTTCTTTTTCTTCTCTGATTGCTGTATCTAAGACTTTCAGAACATGTTGAATAATAGTGGTGAAAGTGGACACCCTTGTCTTTTTCCTGATCTTAGGGGGAATGCTTTCAGTTTCTCACCATTGAGAATAATGTTTGCTGTAGGCTTATCATATATGGCCTTTACTATGTTGAGGTAGGTTCCTTCTATGCCCATTTTTGAAGAGTTTTGATCATACATAGGAGCTGAATTTTGTCCAAGGCTTTGAGATTATCATATGGTTTTTATCTTTCATGTGTATGTGTATGTGATATGGTGTATCACATCAATTAATTTGCATATATTGAAGAATCCTTGCATTCCTGGAATAAACCCATTTTAATCATGGTGTATAAGCTTTTTGATGTGTTGCTGAATTCTGTTAACTAAAATTTTGTTGAGGATTTTTGCATCTATGTTCATCAGCGATATTGGCCTGTAGTTTTCTTTTTCTGTGTTGTCTTTGTCTGGTTTTGGTATCAGGGTGATGGTGGCCTCATTGAATGAGTCGGGAAGTGTTCCTTCCTCTGCAATTCTTTGAAAGAGTTTTAGAAGGATAGATATTAGCTCTTCTCTAAATGTTTGATAGAATTCTTCTATGAAGCCATCTGGTCCTGGGCTTTTGTTTCTGGGATATTTTTGATCACAGCTTCAATTTCAGTGCTTGTAGTTGGGTTGTTCATAATTTTTATTTCTTCCTGGTTCAGTCTTGGAAGATTGAACTTTTCTAAGAGTCTGTCCATTTCTTCCAGGTTATCCATTTTATTGACATATAGTTGTTCATAATAGTATCTTATAATCCTTTGTATTTCTGCATTGTCTGTTGTTCAGTTCAGTCGCTCAGTCATGTCAGACTCTTTGCCACCCCATGGACTACAGCACACCAGGCACTCCATCACCAACGCCCGGAGTTTACCCAAACTCATGTCCACTGAGTCTGTGATGCCATCCAACCGTCTCATCCACTGTCGTCCCTTTCTCCTCCAAACTTCAATCCTTCCCAGCATCAGGGTCTTTGCAAATGAGTCAGCTCTTTTCATCAAGTGGCCAAAGTACTGGAGTTTCAGGTTCAACAACAGTCCTTCCAATGAATATTCAGGACTGATTTCCTTTAGGATGGACTCTTTGGATCTCCTTGCAATCCAAGGGATTCTCAAGAATCTTCTGCAATACCACAGTTCAAAAGCATTAATTCTTTGGTGCTCAGATTTCTTTATGGTCCAACTCTCACAACCATACACGACTACTGGAAAAACCATAGCTTTGACTAGACGGACCTTTGTTGGCAAAGTAATGTCTCTGCTTTTTAATATGCTCTCTAGGTTGGTTATAACTTTCTTTCTAAGGAGCAAGTGTATTTTAATTTCATGGCTGCAGTCACCATCTGCAGTGATTTTGGAGCCCAAAAAAATGAAGTCTGCCACTGTTTACACTGTTTCTGCATCTATTTGCCATGAAGTGATGGGACCAGATGCCATGATCTTAGTTTTCTGAATGTTGAGCTTAAAGCTAACTTTTTCATCCTCCTCTTTCACTTTCATCGGGAGGCTCTTTAGTTCTTCCTCACTTTCTGCCATAAGGGTGGTGTCATCTTCATATCTGAGGTTATTGATATTTCTCCTGGCAATCTTGATTCCAGCTTGTGCTTCATCCAGCCCAGTATTTCGCATGATGTACTCTGCATATAAGTGAAATAATCAGGGTGACAATATACAGTCTTGACATAATCCTTTCCCGATTTAGAACCAGTCTGTTGTTCCACGTCCAGTTCTAACTGTTCATTCTTGAGCTGCATACAGATTTCTCAAGAGGCAGGAGTAGCCATCATAGTCAACAAGAGTCCGAAATGCAGTACTTGGATGCAATCTCAACGACAGAATGATCTCTGTTCTTTTCCAAGGCAAACTATTCAATATCATGGTAATCCAAGTCTATGCCCTGAAAAGTAATGCTGAAGAAGCTGATTTGAACGGTTTTATGAAGACCTACAAGACCTTCTAGAACTAACACCTGAAAAAGATACCCTTTTCTTTATAGGGGACTGGAATGCAAAAGTAGGAAGTCAAGAAACACATGGAGTAACAGGCAAATTTGGCCTTGCAGTACAGAATGAAGCAGGGAAAAGGCTAATAGAGTTTTGCCAAGAGAACGCACTGGTCATAGCAAATACCCTCTCCCAAAAACACAAGAGAAGACTCTATACATGGACATCACCAGATGGTCAACACCAAAATCAGATTGATTCTATTCTTTGCAGCCAAAGATGGAGAAGCTCTATATAGTCAGCAAAAGCAAGACTTGGAGCTGACTGTGGCTCAGATTATGAACTCCTTATTTCCAAATTCAGACTTAAATTGAAAAAAGTAGGGAAAACCCCTAGACCATTCAGATATGATCTAAATAAAATCCCTTATGACTATACAGTGGAAGTGAGAAATAAACTTAAGGGACTAGATCTGATAGAGTGCCTGATGGATGGAGGTTCATGACATTGTACAGGAGACAGGGATCAAGACAATCCCCAAGAAAAAGAAATGCAAAAAAGCAAAATGGCTGTCTGAGGAGGCCTTACAAATAGCTGGGAAAAGAAGAGAAGGGAAAAGCAAAGGAGAAAAGGAAAGATATACCCATTTGAATGCAGAGTCCCAAAGAATAGCAAGGAGAGATAAGAAAGCCTTCCTCAGTGATCAGTGCAAAGAAATAGAGGAAAACAATAGAATGGGAAAGACTAGAGATCTCTTCAAGAAAATTAGAGATACCAAGGGAACATCTCATGCAATGATGGGCACAATAAAGGACAGAAATGGTATGGACCTAACAGAAGCAGAAGATATTAAGAAGAGGTGGCAAGACTACACAGAATAACTATACAAAAAAGATCTTCATGACCCAGATATTCACGATGGTGTGATCACTCACCTAGAGCGAGACATCCTGGAATGTGAAGCCAAGTGGGCCTTGGGAAGCATCACTATGAACAAAGCTAGTGGAGGTGATGGAATTCCAGTTGAGCTCTTTCAAATCGTAAAAGATGATGCTGTGAAGGTGCCGCACTCAATATGCCAGCAAATTTGAAAAACTCTGCAGTGGTCACAGGCCTGGGAAAGGTCAGTTCTCATTACAGTCACAAGGAAAGACAATGCTCAAAATTCTCCAAGCCAGGCTTCAACAATACACGAATCGTGAACTTCCAGATGTTCAAACTGGTTTTAGACAAGGCAAGGGACCTGAGTCAAATTGCCAACATCCGCTGAATCATTGAAAAAGCAAGAAAGTTCCAGAAAAACATCTATTTCTGCTTTATTGACTATGCCAAAGCCTTTGACTGTGTGAATCACAATAAACTCTGGAAAATAGTCTGTTGTTACCTCTCCTTTTTCATTTCTAATTTTGTTGATTTGCTTCTTCTCTTTTTTCTTGATGAGTCTGGCCAAAAGTTTGTCAATTTTTATCTTCTCAAAGAACCAGCTTTTAGTTTTATTAATCTTTACTATTGTTTCTTTCAATTTCTTTTTCATTTATTTCTGTTCTCATCTTTATGATTTCTTTCCTTCTACTAATTTTGGGGCTTTTTTTTTCTTCTTTTTCTAGTTGTTTTAGGTTTAAAGTTAGGCTGTCTATGCGATGTTTTTCTTGTTTCTTGAGGAAGGATTGTATTGCTATAAACTTCCCTCTTAGGGCTGCTTTTGCTGCATCCCATAGGTTTTGAGTTGTCATGTTTTCATTCATTTGTTTCTATAAATTTTTTGATTTCCCTTTTGATTTCTTCAGTAACATGTTGGTTATTTAGAAATGTGTTGTTTAATCTCCACGTGTTTGTGTTTCTTATATTTTTATTTTTCTTGTAATTGATATTGAGTCTCATAGTGTTGTGGTCGGAGAAGATGCTTGATACAATTTCAATTTTCTTAAGTTTGCTGAGGTTTGATTTGTGACCCAAGATGTGGTCTATCCTGGAGAATGTTCCATTGCACTTGAGTAGAAGGCGTATTCTTCTGCATTTGGATGGAATGTCCTGAAGCTATCAATGAGATCCCTCTCATCTAATGTATCATTTAAGACTCTTGTTTCCTTATTAATTTTCTGTTTTGATGATCTGTCCATTGGTATGAGTGGGGTGTTAAAGTCTTCTACTAATATTGTGCTATTGTTAGTTTCTCCTTTTATGTCTGTTAGTATTTGTCTTCTGTATTGAGGTGTCCCTATGTTTGGTGCATAGACATTTACAACTGTTATGTCTTCCTCTTGGATTGATCCCTTTATCATTATGTAGTGTCCTTCCTTATCTCTTGTAATCTTCTTTATTTTAAGGTCTATTTTGTCTGATATGAGGATTGCTGCTCCAGCTTTCTTTTGCTTCTCATTCACATGGACTGTATTTTTCCATCCTCTCACTTTCAGTCTCTATGTGTCTTGAGGTCTAAAGTGGGTTTCTTGTAGACAGTATATATATATATGGGTCTTATTTTTGTATCCACTCAGCCAGTCTGTATCTTTTGGTTGGAGCATTTAATCCATTTACATTTAAAGTAATTATTGATATATATGGTCCTATTGCCATTTTCTTAATTGTTTGGGGCTGATTTTGTATATCTTTTTTCTTCTCGTATTTCTTGACTATATAAGTCCGTTTAACATTTGTTGTAAAGCTGGTTTAGTGCTATTGAATTCTCTTAATTTTTGCTCATCTGAAAAGCTTTTGATTTCTCCATAAATTTTGAATGAGATCCTTGACAGGTACAGTAATCTTGGTTGTTGATTTTTCCCTTTCAGTACTTTAAATATATCCTGCCATTCCCTTTTGGCCTGCAGAGTTTCTGCTGAAAGACCAGCTGTTAAGCGTGTGGGGTTTCCCTTGTATGTTACTTGTTGCTTCTCCCTTGTTTATTTTAATATTCTTTCTTTTTGTTTAGTCTTTGTTAGTTTGATTAGTATGTGTCTTGGCGTGTTTCTCTTTGTGTTCATCTTTGGGATTCATCTTGGGTTCATGGGACTCTTTGTGCCTCTTTGACTTGATTGATTATTTCCTTTTCCATGTTGGGAAAATTTTCAACTATAATCTCTTCAAAAATTTTCTCATACCCTTTCTTTTTCACTTCTTCTTCTGGGACTCCTATTATTTGAATGTTGGTGCACTTGATATTGTCCCAGAGGTCTCTGAGATTATCCCCAGTTCTTTTCATTCTTTTTACTTTTTTCTGCTCTTCAGAAGTGCAAAGGACTTTTATCTTCCAGCTCACTGATTCGTTCTTCTGCTTCAGATATTCTGCTATTGATTCCTTCTAGAATATTTTTAATTTCAGTAATTGTGTTGTTTGTCTCTGCATGTATGTTCTTTAATTCTTCTAGGTCTTTGTTAATCAATTCTTGCATTTTCTCCATTTTGTTTTCAAGATTTTTGATCATTTTTACTATCATTATCTGAATTCTTTTTCAGGTAGTTTGCCTATTTCCTCTTCATTTATTTGGACTTCTGTGTTTCTAGTTTATTCCTTCATTTGTGTAGTATTTCTCTGCCTTTTCATTTTTTTTTCAATTGATTGTGTTTGAGGTCTCCTTTTCCCAGGCTTCAAGGTTGAATTCTTTCTTCCTTTTGGCTTCTGTCCTCTAAGGTTGGTCCAGTGGTTTGTGTAAGCTTTGTATAGGGTGAGATTTGTGCTGAGTTTTTGTTTGTTTGTTTTTCCTCTGATGGACAAGGCTGAGTGAGGTGTTAATCCTGTCTACTGATGATTGGGTTTGCATTTCTGTTTTGTTTGTTGTTTAGATGAAGTGGCCTACACAGGGTGCTACTAGTGGTTGGGCGATACCAGGTCTTGTATTCATGTGCTTTCCTCTGTGTGAGTTCTCACTGTTTGATACCCTCTAGGGTTAGTTCTCTGGTAGTCTAGGATCTTGGAGTCAATGTTCCCACTCCAAAGGCTCAGGGCTTGATCTCTTGTAGGAGATCAGAGTCACCTCAGGAGCATCAGCCTTCTTCATAAAGTGTATGTGATCTGTGCCAACTAATGGACCATCTCCACTGCTCAAGTTGCTAGGGGGAGGGGCACCTGTTTGTCTTCAAAAAGGTAAAGAATTCCTATCTCCTTTTTACAGATGAGGCAACTGAGATCCAGAGAGGTAAAATGATTTGCACAATATCAAATTAGTGAAAAAGTGGGTCTGGCTCCTGTCTCAATGCTTTTTCACTAAGAACTGACTCTTCACAGGTTCTTGAGGCTGCTAGCTTTATGAAGCTGGGTCTCCAAGCACAAGGTTCCTCTTGCTGAATGCTTATGGAGAACAGGCTGGCCTGTAAAGCCCCCAGCTGTGGGCTCTGCACTGTACTTCTACCCATGGTGCCTCCCGCCTCCTTCCCAGTCTATGAAAAATTTTTATAGCAACTCATACTGACTAAGACAGCAGACAGAGCTGTACTCTCTTACCACATGTTGCTGCCCCCCCCCAGGAGCATGTCTAGGCAGAAATACATGCATGTGCTTACACAAACACACACACACACACACACACACACACACACACACACACACACACACACACTCCAAGGAGCACTGGTCAACCCCACACAAAATCTGGAGGAAACCTGGCATTGTTGTGGACATGAGAGCTACAAAAATGAATGCAGATAGATCTATATTTGAGAATCAATTAAACAATGATGTCTTTGACTTAAAGAGCTCACTTGGGGAAGCTATTAGCCTTCACAGCAAATCATAGTGCAAAAGAAATTATAAATTATATGACAAAGCTATGAATAATACAATATGGGCATCTGGAGAAAAGCTTGACTCATTTGTGCCAGGTTATTAGAATCGTGAACATATGGTAAGGGCTGTGGTCTAAGCAGGGACATAATGTGATCAATGTGTGTTGAAGAAAGATCTATTTAATATCAACTTAGCAATTGGAAGGCAGAGATCAGAGCTAGAAGACCAGTTAGGAAGAAATTTCAATTAAAAATAACAGTTTCTAAAAGATTCTGGAAAATAATGTATGTATGTATATATACATAGATATGTGTGCATATATGTATATATATAATAACTGAATCACTTTGCTGTACACCTGAAACTAATGCAATATTGTAAATAAAATATATTCCAAGATAAAGTATAAATTAAATTTAAGGAAAAAATAAAATAGAAAAAAAAAACCCAACAAAACCCAGTTCCTAATCATGAGCACGTCCTTTGTGCCAGGCTCTGTTCTAAGTGCTGTATGTGTATGACACATTTGCATCCACAACAGTGTGTGGTGGTATGAGTTGAATTGTGCCCCCTAAATATTCATATATTGAAGCCCCAAACCCAGAAACCTCAGAATGTGAACTTATTTGGAAACAAGGTCTTTGCAGATGTACTTAGGATGAGGTCACGGCAGGATAGAAAGGACCCCTCAGCCAGTGTGACTGGAACCCTTACAGAAAGGGGAAATTTGGACACAGACATGCACACAGGGAAAGAGCCATGTGAACACAAGGGCAGACAGAGTGGTGCAGATATTGAGTTAGCCAAAAAGATGCTACAGAAAAACTCGAACTTCTCGGCGGACCTAATACAAGCCAAGGAACACAAAGATGACCAGAGAACCATCTGAACCTAGGAGGGTGGCCCAGAATAGATCATCCCTCAGGGTCCTTAGGAAGAGCCAACCCTGCCAACACCATGTCTGCAGACTTCTGTCCTCCAGAATGGAGACAACACATTTCTGTTGCTGAAGCATCTAGTTTATGGTACTTTGTTCCAGAAACCATAGCAAATAAATACAGTCTATCTGTCTGCCTGTCATCATTCCACTTTGAAAGAAGGAAGCTGAGACACAAAGGTCAAGTAATCCCCAGCTCACACTGAACTAGGAAGTGGTGTGCCCTGGAGTTGGTGCAGTGACTTCCTTCTTGAGCCCATACCCTCCACCTCTGCATGAACTCACCTGTCTTAAGGAAGTCCCACGGGCATGAGCAAGGCCAGCAGTGGTAAGAGGTGAGAGGGGAAAGTCATGTGAGAGCTGTGCCCAAGGAAGAAGTCCAGGGCCCCTGTTCAGATGGAGCAGATGAGAAGGAAGCAGGTATTCAAAGTGACACCTTCATTATTAAGTGTGTTTAAGTCTAGATATTATTGTAATTAAAGAATGGTTTTGTCAATTACATGTTTAATATCTGTCTTCCAAGCTATTTGAAGCTCATACATCAGGGGCAATGTGTGTACCCCCCAATGTGTCTGTGCTTGTTGCTCAGCAAATCACACTGGGTAAACATCAGTAAAGTGAGTTGCTACTACCCAGCTTTATGGCCAAGAACACAAAATAAGAAGGGGTGGAGGGCCTAATTTAAGCATGTTTTTCTTCTTGAAAGAAGTAAAGGCTGGGATCAGCCTCCATTTCAGTGGGATAGGCTTGCTCCCCCCACAACATTCAGCCTGGCACACAAAGGCAGCTGTGTAAGTCACTGAACAGCATGTGACTTTGTAGGAAACCCACACTAACCAAGGCTACTTATGAGCAAGAAACCTACCCTCATCAAACACTCACCACCTCCTTTGCAAGGAGACTATAAAAGGAATTTCTCCTGCCACAAATCCTTCAGGTGGTGAATTTAGAAAAAAGGACCTGGAGTAGCATGTGCTGGCAGCAACCAGGCTGAAATGGAAAACCACGTCCACACTGTTCTCAGCCCCTGCACAGTGATGAGTAGTAAGAAGGAAGGATTTATCACTTAGCCAAGTACAGGGCTAAGTGCTTCATAAAGTAGAGATTGGTTGGCCCTCAAGGTCAATTCTCTCCCTTCTTTGATAAATAATGAATGTTTAATGGGTCATATGGCCACCTGGATAAATACAACATTTCCCAGGCTCCCTTGCAGCTGGATGTGGCCGTGTGACTCAGTTCTGGCCAATAGGATGTAAGCAGAAAAGTATGAAAGGGTCAGGGCACCTTCTTTAAAGGATGATGAGTCCATGTTTTTGTCTTGGCTTTTTCAGAACTTTCTCTAGTCTTCTTCTGGAACATGGATATAGATGCAAACACAGTGGACCAAGAGGACAAGCACACATTTTAGAAATGGTGGAGAAGTGAACAGAAAGAAAGTGGATCCTGAGAACCTTACTGAGAGGAGCGTCCAGGCCAGCCCAGGTTGCACAATTATAGACTTCCAAGCAAAAGAATGTCTGCTCTCTGTTTAAGTACTGTCATTTGGGGTCTCTGTAACTCATAGCAAACTTAATACTGTTGTCACTCATACACTGACTCACATATATTGGCCAACAAATGAGGTAGGACATAGATCCCAGTTTATGAATGAAGGAACTAAGGTCAACAGAGCAACTGACCCAATGTCTCCCCTCTTTATAAGATGAGGAATAAGCTTTGTCTGCATCCAGAGGCTTTATCTTTTATCCTGTAACAGTGCTGCCTCAGCATCTGGGAATTTCCAGGGCACTATGATGTTGTACAGCTTTGAGCAATTTCCTGATGTGGTTCATGTACCAGGTCAGTAAGGCCTCAGGTTGGTTTATGAAGGCCAGATGGTTTAGCTTCAATCCAGGGTCAAGGCTGGACAGCTTCCAGAAACCAGGAACCTCACCAAGATATGCTTATGGTCACAAAAGGAAACCAGGCTCTGTGAGAGCCACTTTCAGCTGAGTAAACTCAGGCCTTCCTCCAACTAAGACAGTTTACAAAGAGTGCTGCTGCTGTGCCTTAATGTACATAGACCAGGAGTGGCCACTCATCACGGTCACCCTGCCCTGTACATGCCGCATTACTGACAATGTCTCTTCTCAATGGGCAGATTGACTCAGTGGCCTCCTGCAGGGGAGAAGCACAGGTTTTGGGTTTTTTTTTTTAAATAGAGCCTGGCAAGCTACAGTGGATAGCGTCACAAAGAGTCAGGCACAACTGAAGTGATGTAGCACTCAAACGTACACCTTTATTTGTTGTTGTTGTTCAGTCACTCAGTCATATCTGACTCTTTGAGACCTCACATACTGCACCATGCCAGGCTCCTCTGTCCTTCACTACCTCCCAGAGTTTGCTCAAACTCGTGTCCATTGAGTCTGTGATGCCATCCAACCATCTTGTCCCCTGTCGTCCCCTTCTTCTGCCTTCAATCTTTCCCAGCCTCAGGATCTTTTCTGATAAATCAGCTCTATGCATCAGGTAGCCAAAGTACTGGAACATCAGCTTCAGCATCAGTCCTTCCAATGAATATTCAGGGTTGATGTCCTTTAGGACTGATGAATTTATTTATTTATTATTTATTTGGCTGCATCCGTTCTTCATTGTAGCATATGTGATCTTTCATTGCACTGCACAGGCTCCAGAGCACATAGGCTCTGTAGTTTTGCTGCTCTCAGGTTCTCTACTTGTAGTGCATGAGCCCAGTAGTTGCAGCACTAGGGCTTTATTGCCCTGAGGCATGTGGGATCTTAGTTTCCCAACCAGGGATAGAAACCACATCCCCTGCATGGCAAGGCAGATTCTTTTTTTTTAGTAAGAGACCACAAGTTTTATTTGGTGTTTCTGACTTGATGTTTCACTGCTTCACACAATTGTGCTATAACATGGAGACACACTTCTTCTTGATGATTGTCAGAATTAATTTTTATTTTGTTTATTGAAGGATAATTGCTTTACAAAATTTTGTGGTTTTCTGTCATTCATCAACAAGGATCAGCCATAGGTGCCCCCATGTCCCCTCCTTCCCAAACCTCCCTCCCATCTCCCTCCCCATCCTACCCTTCTTGTCACAGTTCCCCTGTTTGAGTTCTTTGAGTTATACAGAAAATTCCTACTGGCCTTTTATTTTACATGTGGTAATGTAAGTTTCCATGTTGCTCTCTCCATATATCTCACCCTCTCCCTCCTCCCCTTCCTTTATGTCCATAGGTCTGTTCTCTATGTCTGTTTCTCCATTACTGTCCTGATAATAAATTCATCCGTACCATCTTTTTAGATTCCATATATATGTGTCAGTATGTAATAGTTTTATTTCTCTTTCTGACTTACTTCACTCTGTATAATAGGCTCTAGGATCGTCCACCTCTTTAGAACTGACTCAAATGTGTTCCTTTTTATGGCTGAGGAGTATTCCATTGTATATATTTACCACAGCTTCTTTATCCATTCATTTGTCAGTGGACATCTAGGTAGCTTCCATGTTCTAGTTATGTAATTAGCAAGGCAGATTTTTAACCACTGGACCACCAAGTAAGTCCCAAGCAGAGGCTTTGGTCAGGAGGCAGGGCTAGATCAGAGGTTTCCAGAAAGCAAGGCTGGATCAGGAGGTGGGATCCATGGAAAGTGCAATGCATAGGGTTTTCTGTGTACAGATTTTGTTTAAAATTGGAGGTGGGGGCGTTTAGAGAAAATGTGTCAAATTCAATGGTCCAATCAGGGGGCTTGGGAGAAGAAATCCTTCTGAAGTTCCTTTCAGAACCTACTTTAAACACAGGAGGTATTTTAAACACAAGGGAGAAGGTTTGTTTTTGTTTGGTTGTTTGTCGAATGGGATGTTTTCTGTTTGTGGTTTTTGTTGGTTAGTGGATGGGTTTTGTCTTTTCTTATTTCTAGTGTTATTAATAAAATCTCATCATGGCACTAACTAGAATGTATGACCTTTAAGGGTTGTGAATCACAAATGTAAGCATTCTCAAAGTCTAAACTTGTTTCTGGAGAAAGATGCACAGGCCTGGAGCAATCACTCTTCTCATCTCACACTCTTGGCAGACATTGCTAATCAATCACTGAAGGCTATCTCAAGGCTGATTACGGAGCTGAACGTCACTGAGCACACTAGGCTACCACTGCCAATTAAGAGGAGTTGCTTTCTTATCTTAAAAACCTTTTCCATGCCTGCTCTTTAAAGACAGAGACCCTGGGTCACCCTCAATTCTACATTTCCAGCATTTAAGATGAGACCTTGCATACAGTGGCATCTGCCTGGTGGATCAGATGGTAAAGAATCTGCCTGCATTGCAGGAGACCTGGGTTCTATCCCTGGTCAGGAAGATCCCCTGGAGAAGGAAATGGCAGCACACTTCAGTATTTTTACCTGGAAAATCCCATGGACAGAAGAACCTGCTGGGCTACAATCCAGGGAGTCACAAAGAGTCAACAGAGTGACTAACACTTGCATACAGTTGGTCCTTGGGATACACACAAGGAAGAGAGAGACAGAAGAGACAAGAGGAACCATTAAGAGTCAGGTTGTGGGACCTCCCTGGTGGTCCAGTGGTTAAGAATCTGCCTTCCAAGGCAGAGGAGATGAGTTCGATCCCTGATCGGAGAACTAAATCCCACATCCTGCAGGGCAACTGAGCCCATGAGCCACAAGGAAATATCCCACATGCTGCAACTAAGACCCTACGCAGACAAAGATAAATAAATAAATAGAGTCAGGTTACAGGAGACCCAGTGGACTATGATAGAGGTTGGATCTCATCCTTGATTGGCCCCAGAGCCCAGAACTCTTTTCTATCCACCTTGCTGTATTTGACCCCTCCACAGCCCCCTACTTAGGCACTGGGGAGCTCCTTGTATGCTGTGGGTTTATGCAGATGCACAACTGCTGAGGTGGAAAGGGCACTAATTCAGGAGCCAGAAGACTGGGTTCCTGTCCCGTCCCAGCACAACCACTCACCTGCTGGGGGATCTTGAGCAAGAAGTAGCTGGGCACCACCCTCAGGCATGCTCCCTTGGTAGACAATGGGGACCTTGTGTCAAAAGGCTGCTGTCCATCAGTCCTTTTCTCCTCAAATCTGTAGGAGTCCACTGCTGTTGTCATCCCTCCAGTGGGACTGGAGGACGCTTCTACCCTCTCACTTATGTTCCTGCCTCAACAACATCTCTCTTGAGAAGCCTTTCCTGGGTATCCTTGCCCATGGATGATACCTTTTTTCCTCAGAAGATGGCCTGCCCCACAATGGGTTTGAGTCTATATTTAGCTTCTGTTGTTGGTGAGCCATCTCCCATGGGTGTGCTCTCTTTCTCCAAGTAGGTAGGAGATTTCTTGAGAGCTGAGAATTTGTGCCTTGTATTTCCTTAATGTCCCTCACAAGAATAAAAGCAAAGTGAAAGATAATATAACAGTAATGGTGGTGGTGGTGATGAAGATGATGGTGATGATGTGATGTTTGATACCCATTACCAAACATTTTACACACACATGCTCATCTTTTTCCTAATAACAACCTTGAGAAGTGTTATCTTTTTAACTTTTCAATGTGAAAGCTTAGGTGCAAAGAGTTTATAGGATTTGCCCAAGGTACACCAGGAGGAAAAGTCTGGAATATCAGTGCCTCTGGCCCAGACCCTTGTGTTTAAGAACTAACTGCCACAGCCTGAAAGGCCTGGCAAAAAGTAGTTCTTGCTGTACACATATGTCCATGGGTTCAAACACCTTCAGTTTGTGACATTTCTGTCTAGTTCATCTCTATATTCCCAGTGCCTAGCATAATATTCAGTATATGAATATATGAATGAATGGAGAGGCTCTAAAAGAAAGGTCACTCCCAGGCCTTGCCAGCCATTCATCATTAAATCATCCATCCATAGCTCCAGTTCCCTACCTTCAAGCACATCATGAACCTGTAAGGCTATTTGAACAAGCTAAGGAAGACCCACTCACTTTAAATTATTTACTCATGGCATTTACCTAGCAGCCTCTCTAACTCTGCATAAGTAATTCATCTTTCACATTTCCTGTTAGCACATTTTAGAACTTCTTAATAAACTCTGGGCAGCTAATTAATTTACATATCTGATCACACTAAATGAGCATTTACACAGTTTCTAGAGAGAACTTACTCTCAAATTCTTCAGCTGCTCCCTGCAAAATCATTTCACTTTATGATAGAAACAGAGTTAGATGGGATTCAGATCTGACCCCCTCTATCTGCAGTGCCGCTTCCCCATGCTTGTTCAGCCCAGACCTTTTCAAGAGTCTTCCAAAGCACTGTGGTTACACATCACCCAGGGACCTTGTTAAAATGCTGATTCTGATTAAGTTGTCTAGAGTGGAGATAAAGAGTCTGCATTTCTAACAAGTTCCCAGGTGATACAGTTGCTGTTGTTCCCTGGACCACATTTTGAGAAGCAAATCTCTACCTTTCTCCTAGTTTCAGCAGAACACCTTGTCCCAGTCCCAAGTCCATCCTACGTCCTCCCAGTAATAAAACACACAAAACTTATCTCATCATTTTCCTACTGGCAACTTGTGGGATCCCATCCATGCTCCTTGGCCTGATTCTGGTCATGGTGGTCAACTTGGAGCCCAGCCTGTATCTCTGCACCCCCTTTCACTTGCCCCATCACACTACTCTTCCCCAATACACCCAGTGTGTGTCTCCCTCATTTTTGTGGCATGCTTATCTCTGAGCTTCCACAAAGCCTTCGCTGACCTTCCTTTTCTTCTACCACTCCTCAAGCCTGAGGAAAATCTCTTTCTGACTCCATAACACCCTCTGTGTAATTTTACCGGAGCATAGATGCATTGATCCAGGTTGGAGTCCCCATCAGACCAGGACTTTTTGGAGGGCAGGGAACAACTGTATCTTGAAAATCTCCATATCCTCTGTGACTCAACAAATATTTACGACATTAATAGAATGAACAGAGGAGACATCTTTGAAGAATTCTTTGAAACATAAAGGAGGACAGTTAATAGAATTTCCAGAAGGAAAAATAGCTCCTTTGCTGTTAATACAAATCATTGCTACATGTATAAGCTAACTTTTCAAGGCTAATAAGATGTTTGCTTATATTAATATGTTTGACTGTGTCATTTACTTTGCAAAGTTCAGACAAAATTTTTAAATACTGACTGGCATTAAACAATTTTTAAGGGTGGAGTGAGCAAATTAAATGCATTTACTTCATAACTTACACAGAGGACAATGCCCTTTGAAGTGGCTGCAGCACGATTTTTATTCTGTCTTAGAGTCATTGTTTCCTGAAGAATGATTTATTCAGAAATTATAATGGAAATCACTAGGAATATTTCACTAGAGATAAATCAGTTCAGTTCAGTTCAGTCTCTCAATCATGTCTGACTCTTTGCGACCCCACGGTGCACCATAGGGAAGCCAGGCTTATTGTCCTTCACCAACTCCCAGAGCTAACTCAAACACATGTCCATCGCATTGGTGATGCCAACCAACGATCTCATCCTCTATCATCCCCTTCTCTTCCCACCTTCGATCTTCCCAGCATCAGGGTCTTTTCAAATGAGCCAGTTCTTCACATCAAGTGGCCAAAGGATTGGAGTTTCAGCTTCAGCATCAGCCCTTCCAATGAATATTCAAGACTGATTTCCTTTAGGATTGACAGGTGGGATCTCCTTGCTGTCCAAGGGACTCTCAAGAGTCTTCTCCAACACCACAGTTCAAAAGCATCAATTCTTTGTCGTTCAGCTTCCTTTATGGTCCAACTCTCACATCCATACACGACTACTGGAAAAACCATAGCTTTGACTAGATGGACCTTTGTTGGTAAAGTAATATCTCTGCTTTTAAACATGCTATCTAGGTTGGTCATAGCTTTTCTTCCAGGGAGCAAGTGTCTTTTTATTTAGTGGCTGCAGTCACCATCTATAGTGGTTTTGGAGCCCAAGAAAATAAAGTCAGCCACTGTTTCCACTGTTTCCACTGTTTCCACATCTATTTCCCATGAAGAGATGTGACCAAATGCCATAATGTACTTCTTTCCTGGTGAACATATGGAAGTTCATGGTTCACATATTGCTGAAGCCTGGCTTGGAGAATTTTGAGCATTACTTTACTAGTGTGTGAGATGAGTGCAATTGTGCAGTAGTTTGAACATTCTTTGGCATTGCCTTTCTCTGGGATTGGAATGAAAACTGATCTTTTCCAGTCCTGTGGCCATTTCTGAGTTTTCCAGATTTGCTGGCATATTGAGTGCAGCACTTTCACAGCATTATCTTTCAGGATTTGAAATAGCTCAACTGGAATTCCATCACCTCCACTAGCTTTGTTCGAAGTGATGCTTCCTAAGGCTCACTTGACTTCACATTTCAGGTTGTCTCGCTCTAGGTGAGTGATCACACCATCGTGATTATCTGGGTCGTGAAGATCTTTTTTGTAGAGTTTTTCTGCGTAGTCTTGCCACCTCTTCTTAATATCTTCTGTTTCTACTAGACCTATACTATTTCTGTCCTTTATTGAGCCCATCTTTGCATGAGATATTCCCTTGGTATCTCTAATTTTCTTGAAGAGATCTCTAGTCTTTCCCGTTCTATTGTTTTCCTCTAATTCTTTGCACTGATTGCTGGGAAAGGCTTTCTTATCTCTTCTTGCTATTCTTTGGAACTCTGTATTCAAATGGGTTTATCTTTCCTTTTCTCCTTTGCCTTTCACATCTCTCCTTTTCTGAGCTATTTGTAAGGCCTCCCCAGACAGCCATTTTGCTTTTTTACATTTCTTGTTCTTGGGGATAGTCTTGGTCACTGCCTCCTGTACAATGTCACGAACCTCTGTTCATAGTTCTTCAGGCACTCTATCAGATCTAATCCCTTGAATCAATTTGTTACTTCCACTGTATAATTGTAAGGGATTTGATTTAGGTCATACCTGAATGGTCTAGTGGTTTTCCCTACTTTTTTCAATTTAAGTCTGAATTTGGCAATAAGGAGTTCATGATCTGAGCCACAGTCAGCTCCCAGTCTTGTTTTTGCTGACTGTATAGAGGTTCTCCATCTTTGGCTGCAAAGAATATAATCAATCTGATTTTGGTGTTGACCATCTGGTGATGTCCGTGTGTAGAGTCTTCTCTTGCGTTGTTGGAAGAAGGTGTTTGCTATAACCAGTGCATTCTCTTGGCAGCCTTTGCCCTGCTTCATTCTGTACTCCAAGGCCAAATTTGCCTGTTACTCCAGGTGTTTCTTGACTTCCTACTTTTGCATTCCAGTCCCATATAATTAAGAGGACATCTTTTTTTGGTATTAGTTCCAGGAGGCCTTGTAGGTCTTCATAGAACCATTCAACTTCAGCTTCTTCAGCATTACCAGTCGGGGCATAGACCTGGATTACTGTGATATTGAATGGTTTGTCTTGGAAACGAACAGAAATCATTCCGTCATTTTTGAGATTGCATCCAAGTGCTGCATTTTGGACTTTTTTGTTGACTATGATGGCTACTCCATTTCTTCTAAGGGATTCTTGCCCACTGTAGTAGATATAATGGTCATCTGAGTTAAATTCACCCATTCCAGTCCATTTTACTTCACTGATTCCTAAAATCTTGATGCTAACTCTTTCCATCTCCTGTTTGACCACTTTCAATTTGGCTGCAACGGCGCAGGAGCGGCAGCTGCGATGGCACAAGAGCGGCGACTGCGACGACACAGGAGCGGCCGAGAGCAGCTACACTATGTCCAAGCTTGGAGCAGCAGCCGAGAGGAGCTACCCCATGTCAAAAATCAGGGGCAGCAGTGGAGAGGAGCTATCCCACGTCCAAGTAAGGAGCAGTGGCTGCACTTTGTTGGAGCAACCGAAAAGAGATACCCCATGTCCAAGGTAAGAGAAACCCAAGTAAGATGATAGGCGCTGAGAGAGGGCATCAGAGGGAAGACTGAAATCACAGTCACAGATGACTAGCCAATCTGGTCACATGGACCACAGCCTTGTATAACTCAATGAAACTAAGCCATGCCGAGTGGGGCCACCCAAGATGGACGGGTCATGGTGGCGAGGTCTGACAGAATGTGATCCACTGGAGAAGGGAACGGCAAACCACTTCAGTATTCTTGCTTTGAGAAACCCATGAACAGCATGAAAAGGAAAAAAAGATAGAACACTGAAAGGTGAACTCCCCACGTCCGTAGGTGCCCAATGTGCTACTGGAGATCAGGGAGAAATAACTCCAGAAAGAATGATGGGATGGGTTCAAAAAAAAAACAACACCCAATTGTGGATGTGACTGGTGATAGAAGCGAGGATCAATACTGTAAAGAGCAATATTGCATAGGAACCTGGAATGTTAGGTCCATGAATCAAGGCAAATTGGAAGTGGTCAAACAGGAGATGGCATGAGTGAACATCGACATTCTAGGAATCACTGAACTAAAATGGACTGGAATGGGTGAATTTAACTCAGAAGACCATTATATCTACTACTGTGGTCAAGAATCCCCTAGAAGAAATGGAGTAGCCATCATAGTCAACAAAAGACTCCAAAATGCAGTACTTGGATGCAATCTCAAAAACGACAGAATGATCTTTGTTCATTTCCAAGACAAACCATTCAATATTACGGTTATTCAAGTATATGCCCCAACAAGTAATGCTGAAGAAGCTGAAGTAGAACAGTTCTATGAAGACCTACAAGACCTTCTAGAACTAATACCCCCAAAAGATGTCCTTTTTGTCATAGGGGACTGGAATGCAAAAGTAGGAAGTCAAGAAACACCTGGAGTAACAGGCAAATTTGGCCTTGGAGTACAGGATGAAGCAGGGCAAAGGCTAATAGAGTTCTGCCAAGAGAATGCACTGGTCATAGCAAACACCCTCTACCAGCAACACAAGAGAAGACTCTACATATGGACACCACCAGATGGTCAACACCGAAATCAGATTGATTATATTCTTTGCAGCCAAAGATGAAGAACCTCTATACAGTCAGCAAAAACAAGACTGGGAGCTGACTGTGGCTCAGATCATGAACTCCTTATTGCCAAATTCAGACTTAAATTGAAAAAAGTAGGGAAAACCACTAGACCATTCAGGTATGACCTAAATCAAATCCCTTACAATTATACAGTGGAAGTAACAAATTGATTCAAGGGATTAGATCTGATAGAGTGCCTGAAGAACTATGAACAGCGGTTTGTGACGTTGTACAGGAGGCAGTGGCCAAGACCATTTCCAAGAACAAGAAATGCAAAAACGCAAAATGGCTGTCTGAGGAGGCGTTACAAATAGCTCAGAAAAGGAGAGATGTGAAAGGCAAAGAAGAAAAGGAAAGATAAATTAGAGATATCAAGGGAACATCTCATGCAAAGACGGACTCAATAAAGGACAGAAATGGTATAGGTCTAATAGAAGCAGAAGATATTAAGAAGAGGTGGCAAGACTACACAGAAGAACTATACAAAAAAGATCTTCATGACCCAGATAATCACGACGGTGTAATCACTCACCTAGAGCGAGACAACCTGAAATGTGAAGTCAAGTGTGCCTTAGGAAGCATCACTTCGCACAAAGCTAGTGGAGGTGATGGAATTCCAGTTGAGCTATTTCAAATCCTGAAAGATAATGCTGTGAAAGTGCTGCACTCAATATGCCAGCAAATCTGGAAAACTCAGCAGTGGCCACAGGACTGGAAAAGATCAGTTTTCATTCCAATCCCAAAGAAAGGCAATGCCAAAGAATGTTCAAACTACTGCACAATTGCACTCATCTCACACACTAGTAAAGTAATGCTCAAAATTCTCCAAGCCAGGCTTCAGCAATATGTGAACCATGAACTTCCATATGTTCAAGCTTGTTTTAGAAAAGGCAGAGGACCCAGAGATCAAATTGCCAACATTTGCTGGATCATCAGAAAAGCAAGAGAATTCCAAAAAAACATCTGTTTCTGCTTTATTGACTATGCTAAAGCCTTTGACTGTGTGGATCACAATATACGGTGGAGAAGTCCTCAAGAGATGGGAATACCAGACCACCTGAGCTGCCTCTTGAGAAACCTGTATGCAGGTCAGGAAGCAACAGTTAGAATTGGACATGGAACAATAGACTGCTTCCAAAAAGGAAAAGGAGTACCTCAAGGCTGTATATTGTCACCCTGCTTATTTAACTTATATGTAGAGTACATCATGCAAAATGCTGGGCTGGATGAAGCACAAGCTGGAATCAAGATTGTTGGGAGAAATATCAGTAACCTCAGATATGCAGATGACACCACCCTTATGGCAGAAGGGAAGAAGAACTAAAGAGCATCTTGATGAAAGTGAAAGAGGAGAGTGGAAAAGTTGGCTTTAAGTTCAACATTCAGAAAACTAAGATCATGGCATCTGGTCCCATCATTTCATGGCAGATAGATGGGAAAACAGTGGAAACAGTGGCTGTCTTTATTTTTGGGGGCTCCAAAATCACTGCAGATCGTGATTGCAGCCATGAAATTAAAAGATGCTTACTTCTTGGAAGGAAGGTTATGACCAACCTAGACAGAATATTAAAAGCAGAGCCATTACTTTGCCAACAAAGGTCCGTCTAGTCAAGGCTATGGTTTTTCCAGTAGTCATGTATGGATGTGAAAGATGGACTGTGAAGAAAGCTGAGCACCGAAGAATTGATGCTGTTGAACTGTGGTGTTGGAGAAGACTCTTGGGAGTCCCTTGGACTGCAAGGAGATGCAACCAGTCCATCCTAAAGGAGATCAATCCTGGGTGTTCATTGTTAGGACTGATGTTGAAGCTGATACTCCAGTATTTTGGCCACCTGATGTGAAGAGCTGACTCATTTGCAAAGACCTTGATTCCACAACTGAGTGTTGCTTTTGCTTTGGCTCCGTCTCTTCATTCTTTCTGGAGTTATTTCTCCACTGATCTCCAGTAGCATATTGGGCACCTACGGACGTGGGGAGTTCATCTTTCAGTGTCCTATCATTTTTTCCTTTTCATACTCTTCATGGGGTTCTCAAGGCAAGAATACTGAAGTGGTTTGCCATTCCCTTCTCCAGGAGATAGACAGATATAAGCTTTCACAGAGTATTAAGAATAAAAATAACAACCACAAATAGTAACAGCTATAGCTTATTAGATAGTTACTCAGTACCAGGCATAAGGCTCACACTTTATTTCTTTGATTTCGTGTGATTGTCACACTAACCCTGGGAGATTGTCTCCTTTATTTCCTTTGAACCAACAGGAATACTGAGGCTCAGAGGGACTGAGTGATTCCTCAGTGGGTTCCCACTTAATGTCAGAGGCTTCTTTCTATGCTCATAACCAGTAAGCAAGACTGTCAAATATTTACAGTGATTGGATGTGGTTCAAAGAAAAGTGTGTCAAGTGATCACGTGGCATAAGACAAAAAATGCGGAACAGAGCTTCCATTCTCTGTGAGCTGCCTGATTGAGACCAATGCAACACCCATGATGACCATGTTAGTGGGAGAGATGCAAAGAAGATTTATCCTTGATGGAAACTCCACTTGTAGTGAGGAGTAGGAGGCAAACCAATCTAATTGGAAATGCAATTATTAGGCATGGAATGATAACAGCTGCCTGGAGTTAAACCCAAAATGTCTTACATGAGAGCAGCCTATAGTGTAGATCAAGATGATATGAATGAGTGAGAAAGAAGTAAACACCTACGAGAACCCCTTGTCTCGTGCCTCATACATGGCACATCATTCATTCCCTAAGGTGTCCCTCTGATGCCGTTATAGCTGCCACCATTTAACAGATGCAGAAACTAAGGCTCTCCGAGATTCAGGAATTGCTGCCTAAGTAATAGGACAGTCTTTTTTTAAAAGATATATTTATTTTTGGCTGTATTGGGTCTTATTGGTGCACACGAGCTTTCTCTAATTGCATGGATCAGGGACAATTTTCAAGTTGTGGTGCATGCGCTTTGGGCACTAGGGCTTCAGTGGTTGTGATGCACAGGCTTAGTTGCTCAGTATATGGGATCTGTCTGGACCAGAGATCAAACCCATGTCCCTGCATTGGCAGGCAGATTCTTAACCACTGGACCACCTCAAAGGACAGTCTTTTGAACTCAGGTCTGTCCTGTGTTTTTGGTGCAGATGTGTGGAATATGCTCACCTCCTCTAACCCCAGTCCCTACAATGCTGCCATTCTTAATGAATTTTTTTAAGTTATCAAAAAGTCACTTGCCAGTAGATTCAGCCTGAGGCTGTGGCACGTACCATAATCAGAGGAAAGAGACTTGGAATTTTAGGAAATTATGGAAAAATTAGTAATGTGAGAGCATTGAGACTTATTGAAAGGGGAGGAGAGTAAGAAAAATTTTTTCATTTTCTTATTGGAAACCTGAAGAAATGAAAATATGACCTTTTTCTACCTCCCCTGCTTCTAAAAAGTGACAAAAGTGTTTCATATTCCTACAAGCTATATTAGGAGAAGTACCTCCAAGTGTGTGCCACCTCCTGGGAGCTCAAAGTTTCAATCTCTTTTTTTTGTTCTTTGGCAAGAAGAAAAGAGATGCTGTTTTAGGACAGAAGTGTCCATATGGTTTTGATCTGGGTTGGGCTCTAGCCAAACTAAGCTGTAACCCAGCCTGTTCCTCAAACCATATCTGCCCGCCCCCAACTCAGAGATGCCCTTTCCCAGCTAACCACTAGGTCCTTCCCAGACAACTGACAAAACACTAAAGAGAATCCTCAGATCAGAGACCCCAGAGCTCAGGTCCCATCCCTGAAGGACCACAGGGTCCTAGGAATTGTCTTCTACTCACTCTTACTTCTCTCAGCCTTAACTTCCTTTTCTGTGAAATGGGAGAATTTCGCTCCTCCACAGAGTTTTGCGGAGAGCAAAAAACATTGCACAGTGTTTTAACTAGGCATTAGCTTTTGCTGGTGTCTCAGCAGTAAAGAATCTGCCTGCAATGGAGGAGCCAAGGGTTCAATCCCTAGGTAAGGAAAATTCTCTGGAGAAGAAAATGGCAACCCACTCCAGTATTCTTGCCCAGAGAATTCCAAGGACAGAGGAGCCTGGTGGGCTACAGTCTATAGGGTCGCAAAAGAGTCAGACATGACTGAGCAACTGAGCATGCCACAACACAATTTTCATCAGTATTAACTAGCATCAACTAAGCACTTAATAGAAGAAGCTATTTGTATGACTGTCATCCTCTCCAATAATATTAAAGTAGAAAGGCCGCCCAGTGAGGGCAACCTTCAAGGTACATGAGGTTCGGAGGTACTCTTTCCTCCCACTGCTGTGAAGGTGATGGTCAGAGGATAGCGTGTCCACCAGGGTGCAGGCAGCACTTTCACCCTAGAGAGGAACTATGCATACCTCACTGCAGCTCTATGACCATGCAGCGGGCCAAGGGCAAGGACTTCTTTAACAAGAGGAGTCTGAGTGATTTCAACGGGCAACCTGAGCCATACCAGTGCCCAGGTTGTGCTATATCCTGAGCTCCTTTTACACCATAACATACACTGGGCAGTGTGCCCTGCACCAGCTCCAAGGGGGCAAGTGAGATCTGAAAGCCAGCCTGTGCTCCACTGGTCAAGCCTGTCCCCTTGCTAGAGGAAGGGAGCACTTCTTCTGAATTTGCATCCAGGTGTGGAGGGGCCAGTGGTGGCCACATGCATCCGGTAGAGCTCATAAAACCGACCTTGAATCGTAAAGAGTCCTTCCTTCTTCTCTTCCTTCCACCAATCCTTTCCAAGACTCCCCTGTTTGTTTGTTCACTAATCCCTGCTTCAAGGGGCCCAGAATCTGATGGGGGAGAGACATCAAGGTGAATGACTACAGAACAGGGCAACCCAGCCAGAAAAGCAGCTCCTGATCAGAGAGAAGGAGCAACTGCCCCAAAGGGGTGAGGGACTGACTCCAGATTACATGACTCATAGTTATTGGGCAGAGCCCACATGAGAAAACTTCATGAAAAGGCCAGAACATGCAGCCAGATGCAGAGAGGACATGGGAAAGGGAGCACAGGAGGAAAGGAGAGGCAGGAGTGGGAGGAAGAGAATTCAAGGTGTATTAGAAAGTGTGAGGTGGAGATGAATGAACAAAGAGGACCCAGCTGGGAGGAAGAAGCTTGTGACTATGTGTGTATGCATGTACATGTGCATATATATACACATATTTGTGTTTACATCACAGAGAAATATATAGGGGTTGAGTGCAATCTGTATAAGACACTGAGATGACCTCTTCATAGACACTGACTCCTTGAATTCTTGTGGCAGTCTTGTAAGGTGATCTGTGTTATTCCCATTTGGCAGATAAGGACAATGGAACTCACAGAGATGGACCCCAAGTAGCCCCTGTTGATATATACAGAGCCCACACCATCAGCAGGGCAGCACAGGAGAGGGAGAGCTGTCCTTTACTGCTAGGAATACAGCTCCTCTCATGTCCCCTCTTCATCTTCCCTCTGTGGCAGCTCTAGGTTCAAGGCAGGAGCCCAGGGTCCCAGAAGCTCTGGCCTGCCAACAGAGCCAGGGCCTCAAAGGCCACAAGCAGATGAGGTTAAGGTGTCTGACATGGAACCAAAGATGCCGTCAGTACAGAGTCCAGAAAGCATTTGGAGAGCTGTCTGTTTTTCCTCAGTCCAGGTACATGGTGCCTCACAGTTATATTAATTAGACAAATCTAATCATGGAAATGAACTGACCCAGGTGATGAGCATGACACTCAGCCTCAAGTTCCTGGTGACTGTCAGAAAATCCAATTAAGATAAAGCTGAGCCAACCATACTTCAGAAAGATAATTGGAGACAGGGGTGGGAGCTGAGGAGAAGCTAAGAAAAGAAATCATATCTTAATATCCATTAAATCAACCTTCCTTTTAAGCAATACCTCTTGGGCTGAGGAGAGGCCAGGAGGGATCTGTTAGAGAATTAAATGGAAAGTAGACATTACCTATTCCCCCTTTTTCCTGAGATTCTGGTCAGGGGGCATGTGGTGGGCAGAGGAGATGAGGACACATGGGCCTATGTGCCATCTAGAAAATGCTGGGCCAGGAGTGTGGGAGTCCAGCATCAAGTCTGGGCTGGGCACCATCACTAGTGAACCAGGTAACCCTAGGCATTTTGTTCATTGAGCCTTAATAAAATGGAATGCTAGAAATGAACCAAAGCCAACTCATAGGGTGGCTTCAGAGACCCAGGGAAATCGTGGATATACAGGAATTTGAGAAAGTAAAATCTTCTATCAAGTAGGTCGCAGTGAACTTGAGTTTTGCATAATGAAATAGCAAACAGAAAACACTGGTGAGGATGCTCAAGAAGGAGGTAAGTGTTAGTCACTCGGTTGTGTCCGACTTTGCGACCTCATGGACTGTAGACGGCCAGGCTCCTCTGTCCATGGAATTCTCCAGGCAAGAATACTGGAATGGGTAGCCATTCCCTTCTCTAGGAGATCTTCCCCACCCAGGGATCAAACTCAGGTCTCTTGCATTGCAGGCAGATTCTTCACCATCTGAAACTCAAGGGAAGCCCTAAGAAGGAAGGATGAGGATTTATTCTTCCTTTCATCCATCCATTCCAAATGCATTGAGCCTCTGTATGTCCAAGGTCACAGAAGGAGATAGAATATAGTGCCTGACCCAGACAGAATCTTTTATATATAGGTCAGGAAAGAAGGTGTTTTGTGTCTGGTTTTCTTCCCATTATATCCCAATAATACTTGACAGTAGTTAATACTTAGAGTGCATACTCAATAAATACTCATTGACTAAATGAATGAACTACCAATTTTGTAAGCGTTTAAGACAAGTAAACAGACATTTCAATAAAGTATGATAAAGTCAGGAGAGTGATAAAGCAACCAGGCGAACTCCATGAAGGGCACCTCACCCGCTGGGGCGGGGAAGGAGGGAGTTTTATGAGGGGCTCCGGGGAGGAGTGTGCTGGGAAGAAGTCAGGAAAAACAGACCAAAGCCGGGCTGGGGAGTGCTAGATACTCCGGGGGCCCTCCATCCACCTTAAGGAAGGAGGACCCAAGGATGGGGAAGTCAGATCATAGTCTTACAAAGATGCTCTGTGTGTGTCCAGTCAAGTGAGAGAGCAGCCAGCAGAAAGGGAAGCTGGAAATTGTGAGATTTGGTTTAAGCCGGAAGAGTGGGTTGCGCCGGGGACCAGAAACTAAAGTGGAGAGCTCTGGAGGGCACGGCTGGAGAGGAAGGACAAGGACGTGAGAATGACGGTGGGTGTGACTTATTGGGACGGAGGCAGGGAAATTGGTGGGGGCGGGGGGAGGGATGAGCGCATGCGTTGTGCTCACACTGGCGTGTGCCTGTGCGCCAGCGCGCAAGCGCGCGCCCATTAAAACTCCCGTGATAAAATTGACAAAGGCGAGAGAGCCTCGCGTCCCTCGCGGCCACAGAGCTGGCGCAGCCAATGATGCCCGAGGCGAGGGGGAGGGACCAGTGAAGCGCCGGGAAGAGCCAGACCCAAGCAAAAACAAAGCCGTCTCTCTGAAACAAAACCGAAACAGACGTGGCCGGGGAAAGTAAATGTTTCTGAGATGATGTGAACAAAGGGGAAAAGTCAATCCAGGCAAGTTTGAGTGTCTGCTTGGAGACTTCGGCGACCCTGAGAGCTGGATACTTGATGAGAACGTCCTTTGCCCCTTCTCTCCCTCTCTCCCCGAAGGAAAATAAATCCTTGGCCAAAAGAGATTTGGCGGCAAGAAAAGAAGACCGTCTCCAGACTGTCCCCGCTGGCACTAGCGGGACCCGGCCAGAAGTGCCTCGTGACTGACATTGAGGTCGGTGGCTCAGTACTGTCACCCCCCAAACACCATGGTACAGAGACCGTGGCCCTCCGCAGTGGGACAGGCGCAGCGCCAAGGAAACCTTTTTCTCTCTAGTCCTTGCCAACCGGGGAAATAACGCCTTGGCATTTCTGCCTCGTAATACTGCTTCCTGTACTCCACCCCAGATTCGCTGCACCGCAGCCTCTCAACAGCCTCTCAGCCCCACCCCCGCCGCCCACTGTGAGACACCCCCTCTCTCCCTTCTTTAAACCAGAGTATCGCAGAGCAAGGCCCTATTGTGGTTACCCATAAATCCAAAGGCGCGGAGACACCAGTACCTCTATGAGGAGCTGGCATTTTAATTAGCGCACTCCAGCAGCCATAAACCCCGACTGGTATCCCACCTCTCCTCCCCCTCTCAGTGCCCTCCTCCAACCTCCCCACTCACCCCCATCTATGTTAAAAAAAAAAAAAAAAAGCCATAAAGCCTTTCTCCAATCGCCTTCTTGGAGTTTATGCAACCCCCAGAACACAGGTTGATTGGAAAGGTCTCTCTCCTGGATAACAACAATTCAATGTGCCTTGACATTTTAATAGCCTGCCGTCCTGGTGAACACAATCGAGCAAGGCAGTGAAGCAAAAATCATTAGGTAAGCAAGATAATCTAAGCGGGATCTGCCGCCTGCACACTCACATCTGGGGCAGGCTGCACAGCTGGGGCAGTCGGCAAAGCAGGCGGCCTCATCCTGCTTTGCAGAGCTCTGTTTGTTTGCTCCAATATAGACACTTGTTCAGCTAGAGACACGCACCCCAGCAGACAGGTTTTGGGAGATAAACACAGACAAATACAGGCTCACTGAAGCACCTCCGATATAAAATAGCTTGAAAGTATGCAAATTTACAATGAATCAAAATACCCACCACCTCTCCAAACTACCACCAAATTAAACTCACTGCTCTCAATTCAGGTTTTGCTGTATCACTGAAAACGAAGCAAATATTGGCTGGAATTCCTAATGTCAACTATCTCTAAAGGCTGATGTATTTCTATCCATATGTACATGTTTATGCAAAGATTTTGAATATAATACCATGGATAAATATAGAATTTAAACATAAATATGTAATATGAAACATGTATGCAGACTGTATGGAAGGTAATATTATAAATGTTCCACATCTATTAAGTCATTTAATCCTTGAACTGTATGTATTGTTATCCCCGTTTCACAGATGAGGCACACATTGTTGAAGCAACTTGTCCAAAGTCATCCTCTAGTAAGTGGTGGAACCAGGAATTCCAAGCAGTCTGTCTCTAGAGTACAGGCTGTCGTCCTGTGCTATGCTGTCTTATAGAAAGTAAATCACACAAATTAATGAAACGTATTACACGTCTTTCTGAGGTCAGCACATTCCTTCATGAATGTTTATGTTTACTAACAAAACACATACTTTTAGACGGACAGTCAAAAGGGCTTCCCAAGTGGCTCAGTGGTAAAGAATCCACCTACCAGTGTAGGAGCCACAGGAAACGAAGGTTTGATCCCTGGGTCAGGAAGATCCTCTGGAGAAGGAAATAGCAACCCACTCCAGTATTCTTGCCAGGAGAATCCCATGGACATAGAGGATCCTGGAGGGTGACAGTCCATGGGGTCACAAAGAGTCAGACATGACTGAGCAAGTGAGCATACATGCACAAAAGGTGCAAAGCGGTATGACTGGCTGGTTTTCAGCACAAACACCTGCATGTATGTATTCAGCCATAATCACATATTGAACATTTTGTGAGTCCCAAGATCGTGTGTTAGTATTGACACAACAATTAATTAGACACAAGTGCCACCCCTGTAGCTGGTAGCCTCTGGAAAAGTGAAACCAGCAAATGGATGCTTGACCTTGCAGGTGATCAAGTTAGAGATTGACACAGAGCTGAAGAGGCTCAGAGGATGCCACCTCCCACCCCTACCTGCCTCACACAGTCTGTCCCTGGTTCTTCTTGGCAAGTCACACACATATTCCAGAGAGGTTGCCATCACTCCAAACACATGGAGCACTCCACTTGGGGATTGCTTTCAAGAAGGTTTTTATAAGCTGCCCAGGAAAATGAGTCTTGTTACTTGATAATTACACATAACACACATGCTCACACTCCTTTCTTGGGAAGGAGGTAGAAATGACATCACAAAACCCGGGGGTGTTGGGGGTGAGGGGCTGGCCACAGATGACAGAAAATTCTCCTGTTGGATCCCAGCCCTCCCAGATCACCCATGCTCCTCCCTCTCTCCCTGCACAGAAGTCCCCAGCACAGACCAGTTTCCCTGGGTGCTGACTTGGCAGGCTCTTCACTTTATGAATATGACCCTCAGAGGGGAGAGCCCCTCTCAGCAACCCCCGAACTATGTTATCACGGTTATTAAGGAGCTTAAAGAGGAACTGGGAGGAGAGACACCGCTGGAATTGCAGCCTGATTGTGATTGATGTGTTCCTATTAGCGTCTCAGTGTTATCTCTCTGGATGGCAAGAACAGCCAGTGGCTTGTAACACAACAGATTACCTGAGTTCTCAGCCTTAGAAGGATGTTTAAATAAAATATAGTCCCTCTTAGCAAGAGGCTCATTTTCTCCACGAGGCTCCCAGACTATTTCATGTCAGCTCTGATTCGCTGCGACTCTCCTCAGTAAACATGTCTTATCATTAATAATTCTTTACAAGCACAATCTCTTAGAGTCCTCTCCCTCTGTCTGTCCCTCTCTGTCTCCCTCTCTCTCCCTCTCTCGTTCCCTCTCTCTCTCTCCCTTTCTCTTTCTCTAGGTGGCTGGATTCAGACACATCACGCACCAGTTTGGGTTCCAAGGTGCTTCCCTCTGAATTTTCACCTGCCTTGCCAAAAATGATTGATTACACTGGGCCGGCTGGGTGTCCGGCAATACCCAACAAATGACTTTGGCCCCTAACAGCAGGCCTTGGCCAGATAGAAATCAATATTTCACCATTAAAATCTATCAAAGAAGAGTTAAGGCACCATCTGTCCCTGCCGCCTCTCTATGGTGTGTGAACATTAAATCCGACACTTGTACTACATGGGTAATCAATATATAGTGGTTCACAGATCATTTGTGGTTCCCTTTTAGCAGTGATGGATGTCTGGAATCGTTGTGATTCATTTTGTCAGACCATTAAACAAGATTCTGTCCAGTTCCTTCCTGATTTCATTTAGAGGATCATTCTTCACAGTTCATAAGAGGGAAACGGTTTTACCAATCTGCTTCTATTTCAATAAGTCACTTTATAGAGATTTTGTGTCCTCCAGACTGTAAAAATTCTGGAGCGATAGTACAAACAGACCTCTAAAACTATTCACTGCATGACATATGCATAAAGTGTGAAGAGAGGAATGTAAATATGTTTACCTCTTTATCTGCAAATGTTGGTTTTTACCCCCTCCTGGCTGGAGCTCTGGTTTGCGGGGCTCTGGGAACAGAGCTCGCCGGAGTCATGGGAGGGTGGTACTGGGGTCTGGGGGGCTAATTTACAGAGGCAGTGAAAGCCCCCAAAGCCTCCATGGAATGACTAAAGGCAATGGAAATGGCCTTTCCAAAAGTTGCATTTTGAGACTTTCATTTCTGCCATCAAGAAGATCTGCCTTTGACCCAAACCTCTGGCAGGGGCCCCTCTGTATCCCCGTGCAACACACAACCCCAGAAGACCATGTCCTGAAGGACTGAGTGTAGACAAACACAAGGGCCTGCATGACAATGTCAGCCACCATCTGTGGAGCGCCAACGTGTTCATAAGGGCGGCCCTTAACAATCCTGAGAGAGATAGTGTTTGTCTCACTTTCCAGCAAGGAAGTTGTTGCTCAGAGAAGTTAAATAGTAGAGCCAGGGAACGTGAGAGTCAGAATCCAGACCCAAGCCTGTCTGACACCAGAGCCCACGTGACCATAGTCAGCTCCTGGCTGGTGGCCATTACTTTGCTGCAGAGTCTTTGCAGATGATTTTGTTTCAACCCGAGTGAATTTCCTTTAATCGTCCTAGGACTGCACCAACCAATCAGGTGTTATTAGAAAATAAAATTTTATTCTATTATTATTTTAAGTAAATCTATAACAGGATCACTAAATAATGCACTCTAAAGCCAGACACTTAACATTAAACTATTTTCTGTTTTTAGATTACTGGATAAGTATATCATTGTAGCTACTATTAGAGTAGATAAGCAGATGTTGATTTAAATATTAATAGATCTTTATGTACATATGTGCTGTATATGTACAGATACATACTTATACATAATTTATATTTAATTATCATATATTATATAGTAAATACACATAATTTAAGAGTTCAGAGATAGTGGCCCAGTTGGGGTAAAGAATCCACCTGCAATGCAAGAGACGTCGGTTCGATCCCTGGTTCGTCCCTGGTTCGAGAAGATCCCCTGGAGAAGGAAATGGCAACCCACTCCAGTATTCTTGCCTGGAGAATCCCACGGGCAGAGGAGCCTAGCAAGTTACAATCGATGGAGTTGCAAGAGTCAGACATGACTTAGGTACTAAACTACCACCAGAGATAATTTAGCTTTTCTTTCGTTCCTTTCTCTTTAACATAAAGTAACCAGATCTCAAAAAGAATAAAAGCTGGCCCCGGGACAGGAAGCTTGTTTCCTGACTTTCAAGTCAATATACAACATAAAAAAAACTATAACAGAGTGTTACTCAGTTATAATTTTGGTGATAGATTTCTTGAGAGGACGATCGGGAGAGGGTGGCACCTATTTTGCAGTTGAGCAGGGGAAGACCTCTAACTACCCAGTGCACTAACCACCATGCATTCCTGCCTCCAGGTGATAACAGCAGAAGATCGAATCACTTCAGACCCAAGGCCACCTAGCCAGAGCCCTGTGGAGAGCAACATCCCGGGAATTTCCAGGCAAGGGCACTCTTAGGAGGCATTGGACATGGCAGAGAGAGCTTGGATTTAGGCTTCAGAAAGACTAGGCAAAAAGCCCATCTGTGCTGCCAATTAACTATGTCACCTTAGATAAGTCACTTCACCTCTCTGAGCATCTGTTTCCTCATCTGTGAGACTGACACCAGTCATATCTACCTCACAGGGTAATTGTAAGAATTAAATGAGACCATGTAAACACCAGCACAGGTCCCAGTACAGAACATGTTAGTTACTGTTCTTTTATTTCTTTCTTCTTCCCTTCCTTCCTCCTTGACGTTACTCCATAAATTTATATTATACGATATTTCAGCCTTCAGCAAGAACCTGTAATGGAATCTGCCACATAAGAATTTACCTAAGTACTTCTTGATTCCAGAAACATAAAACCTAGGAATTAAAATGAGAATTGAGAGGTCTTTGGTCCAACCGTTGACCCAATGCAGGAATCATTCTCACAACCTGCCTGACAATTCATTTTCAATGACCAGGAGTTCAGGCAGTCACCAGGAAGTCCACCTCATTGCTGGACAGTCTTTTAATGGTAAACCTGCCTCCATGTACATCCCATCCATTAATCCTAGTAATAATTCCAGTCCATAACTACCTCAAGTTCCGTATAATAATTTAATAGAATGAAAAGAAATGTTCCTTTTAATTTGTGTTAAAATGACCTTCTTGAAGCATTTTGATTATCGGACTGAAATCCAAGAGGTTTACGAATTTGCCGGAGCTGGCTTTATGCGTGTCTTTTGATTTTAGCTCTGAGTACATCCTTGCTCATACTGAATGTAGTCAAGAGCTGGGATTTTTTTTTTCTTTTATGAATCCTTTTTGGTCCTTGTTACTCTCTGGATTTTCTCTGTCTCTGCAGTTCTGATCTTGAGCATTTAAATCCCAAACTGTTCAGAACACTCCAATTTTATTTTCAGATTTCATCCATCCATTTCTTTATTTATTTTAAGCACTTTTCCTTGCTAATGTGCCATGTCCCAATTGTCAAAGTCTGAAAATGCCAGTATTGCTGCCAGGTTCTTGGTCTGTCTGCAGACCTCTGAATCCAGCATCTCTTTGTCTCCTAAATGATGTCCTGCTATCTAAACATCAATAGCATTTTTTTTCTAATTTCACTTTCAACTACTGCTCAAAGGAGCCCATGAAACTATAAGACTCAGGACAGACGGGACACAAGACTTAAATCAGTCCTTTCAACTTGGAGCCACATGGGGACAGAAGATCAAGGAGAAGTCAGGGACATTTCAACTTCTTCCCAACCTTAAGGCTCCTTGGCCAGGATGTATCAGGTGAGGATTTGGGAGCCAGGCTGATATCCGCTGCCAGTGGTGAGGCAGGAAGGAGGGTCGCTGGACCAGTCCTGGAAGCTTCCACCTGGCAAGGGATTGTTGGCTCCACAACAGAGCCTCAATCATAGAGGCTGTTTGCAGGCAGACAGCCAGATTCCTGGTGCCCCACACTCTGGGGAAAGGGCTGGAGGAAGTCATGGGGAATATTAGAACTGGGAAGCTTACCAGGGGTCCTCAACCGGAGTGGGAGCACAGTGTATCCTGAGGGCACACAGAAGTGTGACAGTGAGTTGTTGCAATGGCTGAGGGTGCTGTGGGCAGGACAGGCTGTGCTAAATGTGCTCTAAAAGATGAGACAGTCTCACGTGGTGACAAACTGCCCATTCTAAATGCCAGTGGTACTCCACTGACTGAGTCCAACTCCTTCATTTTCAGGTGAGCAAGGATTTGAAAGATTTCCCTCCAAGAGACCTAGGGGTAACTTTTGTTTCTGCCCAGTGGTGTCTGTGTATATTCAGCTTTCCCATAAAAAAAGCTGAAGGTAGTTGCTTTTCTTTAAGCTCATCAGCAGGGCCACAGTGCTGAGAAATGGGAAGGGAAGTGACATTCATTGAATGTGCCACTCCTGCACGAAGTGCAATACTTAACACAGATGATCTCATTTCCTTTCTGAGGGAAAAAAAAGAAAAAAACCACAACTGGGAATCAGGTGGTACCGGAGGAAAGGAGACTCGGGCTCAATTAGTAATCAGCTCATTGAGTAAGCTGACCAAGGTCACATGGGTCATCCATGGCAGAGGCAATATTGCAATTCAACTCTGCCAGGCAGCCAAGGAGAGTAGCAAGTTGGGTAACTCAAATCATCTCTCACGTACGTCAGGGTTTCTGGAGTCTCCACCTGCCTGGAGCAAACTGGAAAAAAGCCAAGTTCATCTTGGTAACTTTCCTTCCTCTTATGGTTCCTATAACCAAATCCCTTCACCCAGAGTTACCCAATAGAAGCTGGTTATGGGTTACTGTTTGCCAGGAAAAATGGCAACCTACTCCAGTATTCTTGCCTGGAAAACTCCATGGACAGAGGAGCTTGGCAGGTTACAGGCCATGGGGTCACAAAGAGTCAGACACGACAAAGCACACGTGCACGCACACACATACTATGTGAAAAATATGGAAATATAAGAGAGGAAGCTCCCATTATAGAATGGCGATGGAGAGGAGCAAAGCCTCTCTCTAGAATTCTTACCATTTTACAACTCTGCCTTACATTAACCAGACTTTGAGACACACTGAAGAAATAAAAGTGCTTTTTCCTGGGGCTCCTAAGTCTGAAGATTTGCCTTTTCTTTCTCATTGCCCTTGAACCATTCCATACATGGAAGAGGGAGACAGTAGTGAAGAGACATACAGAGAAGATGAGGGAGGTGGCACTTCAGCTCAGGCTGGAGAACCTTCAGAGAAACAAGAAAATGGAAAAGAACAATAGTGAAAATAGCATAATGGCCCATCTCGGCAATTTTAAAATCCTTATGCATTTACCCAAAGAATGACCCCACTGGGATCCCTAGCCTATTACATTTTAGCTTGTGATCTGGGCAAATGCCTTAAGTTGGCTGAACCTCAAGTTCCTCATGTATATAAACAGGGGGGTCATATCCACCTCACAGTGTTGCCATAAGAAATGAACCTGGAAATAAAACACCTTGCACATAGTAGGCACTCAGCAGGAAGAAGCAGTAAGGGCTGATTCACTGCAAAATGGAGTCAATGGGATGGATTGGAGTAAGAGAATGCAAAAGAGCTCATTACCTCCAAAGCTCTGACTCTGCTATCCTCAATCTCTTTTTTTCTCCTAAAGAGTGGGCAGGGGTGGGGGGAGAAAGAAAGGGGAGTTTTCAGGGTAACAAGACTAATCAGGATTTCACCATCAAAGCAAATATATCCAATTAACAGCTATTAAAGAAGCATTTTCTGGCACTGTGCACAATGAAGGCCATTCTATCTAGTGGAAATTAATCTTAATTATTGGTACCTGCATACATACGTGCAAAAGGAAGCAACTCACATTAATCTACATTAAACTTAATAGCAGTCCGTGTATTATCTATTCTGAGTCAAAATTGACTGCTGGCCCCTGCATAGATATCTGCAGTGCTAACTCAAGTAATTATAGTGCAGTGGGTCTCAAAGACACAATTTGTTCCCTATACAATAAATCAGCTGCTAGAAGCCTTTTTATAATTAAAAACCAAAAGAAAAAAATAGAACTGTATAAGCAAATGTCATTTTCTTCCAAGGGAAATAAGGAAAAGGAAAATGTGTCATCTTGTTGCTTTGTCTGAAAGGGAGTATGAAAGAGCCCTCTCTGATGGAATTCCCAAACAGAGAGGAATACAGAGTTAGGTTTCAGAACTGTGGAAAGAACATTCTTAAAGCCTCGAATTTAAGGTGTTTAAGAGGCCTTAACTTTATTTCCAAGAAGTCTAGTAAAGCCATCTGAGAGAGATGCCTTACATGACCTGGAATTTTCAGTAGTTTGGATCAGCGGGGAATGCCAAATTGATCTTACTAAATCCCACTGAAATGGGAACCCTTCCATCAACCATGAGAAAAAAGGAAGAGTGACTGTGTTCTCTTCCTCTCTATTGCTAACAGCCCTTCCTGTCAGGGCATCCTGCATTTATCCAACAAGCCAAGCTTTAGGAAATGCTCTACCCTTCACCAATCTTCCTCACACTTGTCATCTCCGTCTCCAGAAATCACAGGCCCTCCCGCCACCTCAGCAACTCCAGTCAGGACTCTTCTTAGTTGCCTAGAATCATACAACCCTGGTGTTCTATGACCCCTGAGGTCGTCCAGTCCCACCTCTAACTCAGCCAGCACTTCCTGAAGTGTGGAATGCCCCCACCCCACCCTCCAGAATGGGCAAGATTGAACCATATGTGGATAACACAGCGACTTCATTGCTTATTGCTGACCAACAGGGGCCCTAAGGTCATGCTCCACATCAGAGGACAGCTTGTGCCGCCTCAGCCTGGGCTACAACCTCACACACGCCGATTTTCCCAGCCTGGCCACCTGTCCCCTCATCATAAGACCCCAGCTCACCCCAGGGCAGGACCTTCCTAAGCCCCTGCCTCCTCACTGCCCATTCTCAGCTCTCACTTCTGGGTCCCCCTAAGCCTGCCCTCACCCTGCCAAACATCCCTCCTGCGACCCAGTTAGGGCCACCATGTCCAGCTATTGAGGTTGTGCCTATAACTGCAAACTGCAAACTGCCCCCAGGGCTGCACACTCTGTGCCTCCAGCAACCACGTAGGGCACCGTCACCACTGCTTTGCCTCAGTCTTGACTCCTCCCTATGCCCTGCCTCCCACCCCACAGCCCCCTCCTATCCCCCATCCCCCCCCAACACACAACGCCCCCCCACCACGTCGCCATCCCCCCAACAGCTTCGTCATTATTTTTTCCACAGGTGCTGCTCTGCTCTCAGCCTCCAGGGTTCCTTCTTCAGTCAAGGCAATTCCTTTCCCCTCAACCCCTCTCTATAGAACTCAGAGGTCAGTCGCTGATCCTTTGCATGAATCCACCACCCTAACTCCTGGTCCAGCCTTTTCCAATCAGGCTGAAACCCCCTGTTGGATCACAAAGGTGCCTCAAAGCCATGATTCTTCCCATCTCGCCCCTCAATCTGTGTGGAGCGCTTGCTGCTTCCTTCTACCTCTTATTCCTGTTTGCTTTATTTTTCATTATACAATTGTGTCATCAAACACAATTTTAAAATCAAAACCCGCTGTATATGTTTCCTGGACTAATTTTAGAAAATATAGAAAACTACAGAAAGGCAGTCTGTTGGTGTTTGCTTCTCAAGTCTTCTTTCTGTGGACATATAGCAGACATTCTAATATACAAAAGGGGCACATGAGCAATACTGATTTTTAAAATGTTCTTATTCATTCAATTTTTTGAATAGGTAATATGTGCTCTGGACTGTCAGTATCCCATTCCAGAGACAACCAGCATTACCAGCTATTTTATAACTTGACATTTTCTAGGAATAAGTGATAAATAAATATACATATAATCTTACTCATACATGTATTAAATATATATATGAAATATATATATGTATTAAATATATATACATCTTTTTACACAAGTGATGGGATCTCTCACACTCCTTTACATCTTGCTACTTTCTTTTGCTTAATAAATGTTATGATGTTGGAGATAATTTACACTTTAAATAACCCAAGTGTGTACCTGCTAAGTCACTTTAGTCATGTCCAACTCTATGTGACTCTATGGACTGTAGCCTGCCAGGCTCCTCTGTGCATGGGATTCTCCAGGCAAGAATATTGGAGAGGGTTGCCATGCCCTCCTCCAGGGGAATCTTCCCAACCCAGGGATGGAACCCATGTCTCTTAAATCTCCTGCATTAGCAGGCAGGTTCTTTTCAAGGGCTTCCTTTGTGGCTCAGCTGGTAAAGAATCTGCCTGCAATGCCGGAGACCTGGGTTCTATCCCTGGGTTGGGAAGATCCCCTGGAGAAGGGAAAGGCTTTCCTTTCCAGTATTCTGGCCTGGAGAATTCCATGGACAGTCCATGGGGTCTCAAAGAGTCAGACAAGACTGAGCCTCTTTCACTTCGCTTCACTCCACTTCACTTCTTCTTTACAAAGAGCACCACCATAAAAGCCCAAATAATTCTGTCTTCCTTTTTAAATATATCTCTTCAACTGCAACAGTGACTAAGTCATAAGACAGAGTTGAGGTATAACAAAAATCATGAGGTATTTTAACAACTGAAGTTCAGAACACACTGTTCTCCTTCATATATGAATTCTGCCACTTCCCCTGACCACCCAGCCTTATCCATAAGTGGCCCTCTGGACCTGCTTGAATACTCCCAAAGATGGGGAACTCACTTCCTTAGGAGGTAGCCTTAGGTGATGAGGCTCTCATCCTGAGCATTTCATAAAACTAAGATCTCTCCAGTTTCTTGGATCCCTTAAACCCAGTGATTTCATCTTGTTGGTACTGTTTAGCATTTTAAATCTATCCCATCCATTTGGATACTTAATAGCCACTGCTCATCAGTGTGTCTTAACCATTTCCTAGCAGGCTGCCTTGCCCTTTTAACTTAATTTTGTTAAAATTAACAAGCTTGGGAGGGACCGAAGCTTGGGATTCTCTTGCATCCCCTTCCAGTGCCTGCCACAGTGCTTGCCATACTGCTGCTGGATAATGTCTCCAAACCTTCCTGATCTCAGCTAGGTCATTGTTTCCTCCAGAGAGCCTTTACTAACACTCCACCCCTAGAATTTCTTCAGTCATTGTAATTGTGATCTGTGTTCCCAGTACATATGCAAAGTCTGCAGTTTTTTTATATATATATTTATATATATATATAAAAATATATATATATATTTGATGAATAAATAAAAGGACCAATGAGGGCAGTCTAATGGTAAAGAACCTGCCTGCCAATGCAGGAGACTCAAGAAAGTTGAATGAAAGTTTGATCTCTGAGTCAATCCTCTGGAGAAGGAAATGGCAACCCACTCCAGTATTCTTGCTTGGAGACGCTCATGGACAGAGGAGCCTGGCAGGCTACAGACCATGAGGTCACAAAGAGATGGACACGATTGAGCACACACACACACACACACACACACACACACACACACACACACACAACTTGGCTTTTTCTTGAGCAACAATGATGACAGATAGGTTAGTATTAAATTCTTCAAGGGAAACTTGTACTATCCAAATGCTAGAGACATCTTCCCCCAGGAACCCCTGGATGCTGACAGGGCTACCACTTGCAGTATCGAGCAGCCCTGGAGCTCTGTTTACAAAACACCCAATCATGACCAAAGCAGCAGAAACACAAAGCTGGATGCTAACTTTCTAGGCCATGCAAACTTCAGGAAACCAGGTGGAGTCTTGGAATCAATCCTAAAGATCACTTCTCTTTCCTAACCCTCTGCCCAGAAATCGCAGGCACCTCTAAGTTAAAACTGTCAATTACGCTACCAACAAGCATATACTGAGACCATATTAGTTAAGAAAAGACCAGTTCCATTGTCTCAGCACTCTCGGTAGCAATATACAATGAATTCACATAAACAGCTAAACAATACTGCAAATAAAACACCTTGACAAAACATTCATTATTGTGGTCGGAGGAGAACAGGGCTTAAAGAACAAACGTTTGAATCCTGGCTATGTTACTTCTCAGCTGTGTGACCTCTGGAGTTGACTTCACCTCTCTGAATTTTATTTCTACACAGAAAGTAATAATGCCATCTCATAATTGCCCTAGGAATTAAATGAAATTTGGAAATATTACATATGTGAAGGTGGGCAGAAAATGCATGTGGACTTTAGAAGGTGATGGGTGGAAAGTGGGACAGAGAAGAGTGATGTGGTAAAGTAGGAAAAGGGTCTGTCACTGGCAGAGGGAGTTGTCATCTGATGGTGCGATGGAGGAACCTTAACACGTCCATAACTGCTCACTTATCTTGTTTTTCTTGTCACTCCACAAATATTCAATGAGCATCTACAAATGGTGAACAAGTTAGACAGAAGGACTGCCCTCATGGAGCTTACAGTTTATCAGAGATACAGACACATAAAGGACTTGAATTCAGTGAGTTCAATGTTCCAAGAGGGGAAGGAGACATGAGACATGCAGTGACTTCTAATCCAGGCAGGTGAGTGAAGAGAACTTGTGAGAAGCAGGTGACATCTCATCTCTCAGAGACAAGTAGAATCATCTAGGCTGGGGTAGGGTGGGGCAGAGAAGATGGGAATGGAAGAGTCTGGAAGAAGCTGAACTGATGCCTACTATCCCTCAGAGAGTGCAAGGGAAGATGTGACCAGACAGCAGAGCTTCATAAATCACAGTAATGAGTTTGGATCATATCATATGAGCCAATGTAGAATTTTAAGCAAGAGAGTGACACACATGACCAGATTTGCATTTTTAGAAAGCCGAATGAGTTGGGGCAGGGCAAGACCCCCTGGAGAAGGAAATGACAACCCACTCCAATATTCTTGCCTGGAGAACCCCATGGACAGAAGAGGCTGGTGGGCTATAGTCCATAGAGCCACAAAAAAGTTGGACATGATGAGTGGCTAAATAACAACAAGATAGATACAGGGAGACAGGCTAGGAAAGAGTTGTAGGAACTTAATTAAAGGAGGGATTACAGGGGACCAGAGAAAACAGAAAGATGTTTAGAGAATATGGCATACAACCTTCAAGAAAAATTGGAGTAAAGGTCAGGAAAGGAAGAAGTCAATAGTGGTTCCCAAGTATCTGGCTTAGGCATCTAGGGGAAAATGTGCCACCATTGGCTAATCTGAAATTTTGAGGAAAGACATTGAGATTAATTTGGAGTATGTCAAGTTTGAAGTTCTTACAAGATATCCAAGTAGAGTTGGAAAAGAGCAAACTAATATATGGGTTTCAAATCAGTGAAGTTCTGGATTAGAGATAAAAGTTTGGGAGCATATCGATGATAAACAGCTGCTGGGCTATCAGTGAGATTTTTCTGAGAGTAGGAGCAAGTGAGAAGACAGGAAAGCTGGCAGAGAACCCTCTATGATGTGGGCAGAAGAAAGGGACTCAATACAAGAGACTGAAAGTCAGCTGGATAGGTGGGAGGAAACCTCACAGAGAACACAGTGTTACAGAAGCCAAGGAAGAGAGGGCATTGCCAGGATGAGATAAGATTTGAGAAGTATTTATTTGATAGGGCAGTAGAAGTCTTTTCTTGGTAACTTGAGTAAGTTCCAAGGGAATCCAGATTGCCAGTGTTGACAGGCAGGTGATGCCAGTGTTGACAGGCAGGTGAGAGAGGAGGAGATAGCAAGTTCAGACAAAACTTACCAAGAACTTACCATGACAGTTAAGACAGAGAAGTACCTGGAAGGAGATGAGTTTGGGAAGAGTTTTGGGAATGATGTTGTTTTTCAAGGTGAGAAAGCCTTGTGCTAAGTCACTTCAGTCATGTCCAACTCTTTTCAACCCTAAGGACTATAGCCCACCAGGCTCCTCTGTCCATGGGATACTCCAGGAAAGAATATTAGAGTGGGTTGTCATGCCCTCCTCCAAGGGATCTTCCCAACCTAGGGATCAAACCCATGTCTCTTACGTCTCCTGCATTGGCAGGTGGGTTCTTTACCACTAGTGCCACCTGGGAAGTCTCAAACATGTCTTGATACTCATAAGAAGAAGCTAATAGGAAAGAAAGGTTAAAGATATATAAAAGAGAGGAAGGAAATGATGATAGAGGAGAATCCTGAGAGAGATCAATGGAAATAGGATCCAGGAGGTATTTCATTGGAATAAGAATGAAACATGTATATCTGTTAGAAAATCTTTCAGGCTTAAACCCTGTAGGACTGTGACATGAACTCAGATTTTAGAAGTCAGGGAATAGCTTAACCATTAGTTAAACAGCTTCGTGTTAGCAGGTCTCAACACTTTTTTTGTTGTTTTTGTTGGCAGAACTCTATTATTTGCTGCACCTTTGCCTCATTGCAAGATGGCTGTGGCAGCTCTAAGAATCAATCCTTATATGACCAATTCATGTCAGGAAGCATGAATTGGCACAGGGCAGGAGTTCCTCCTCCTATACCTCCCTTTTAAATGAGAGAATACTGGGCACAGCACTCTGTGTTCTGAGCCCCAGTGCCTTTTGGCCGAGCCTCCTATGACAGGGATGCAGAACCTGTCCCTTGGCCGGCGTTTGTCTGTGGCTCTGTGCTGCTGTCGCCCACATAAAGATACCTACGTTCTTTCAAGAGCCCAGAGATGTGGCTGCTGCTCCTGAAGGTGGGATGGGGAGAAACCTTGAAGTCCATGTCCTTCCTTTCCCGGCAGGGACTTGCCTTTTGACTCCCACAGTGGCCCCACTAGGCTTCTTCATTCTTTGTAATATGTTGAAGTTAATTTGAACTGAACAGACTGACTTTTGTTGCGCGAGTTTAAGCTACTGCATTAATGTCATCTCCATGAAAGTCTGTGGTACTTTCACTTATGGTTCTTCAGCTTTCGTTCACTTTGGAACTTTGCAATAATAAAAAAACTGGTTATGGAGCAAAAAAGTAAATAAATAAATAAATGAGAGAATAATATTTTTAGAAGACTTCTTGATGCATAATATTACCTAAAGTTGGGACTGAAATGTCATCCCTAGGACAAGGCTGGGCTCACTTCTCTGAGATGAAGGCATCTCCACCCATTATCAGTAGAAAATCCAGACTCCAGTGATAAAGAAGAAAGGGTAGATATGGTAGGTCAGTGGGTTTGGAAGCAGAAAATTGGATGAAATCTCATCAAATATCTATTTTCTCTGTCATTTTGTCATCCACTAAGAGTGAGTGAAAAGATTTGGTGGGATATGAGGTCTAACAGAGATGGAGATCTCCAAAATAACCACTGTGAAGAATGGAGACCAAACCAGCCAAGGAAACATCTAAAATTCCTAGGGGGTCCTCAGAGGGAGCATGCTTGGGGAGGAAATTGAAGACCAAAGGAAAGAGGACAGGAGGGAAGTTGTGTCCCAAGTGGTCACATACACCAGGGTCTCCAAACCTTGACACTGTTGGCACTTTGGGGAGTTTGTGTGGGGAGTTATCCTGTGCACTGTAGGATGTTTGGGCTTCCCTGGTGGCTTAGATGGTAAAGAATCTGCTTGCAATGCAGGAGACCTGGGTTCGGTCCCTAGGTTGGGAAGATCCTCTGGAGAAAGGAATGGCTACCCACTGCAGTATTCTTGCCTGGGAAATCTCATGGACAAAGGAATCTGGCAGGCTACAGTCCATGGGGTCACAAAGAGTTGGACACTGATTTAAGAGACAAGGTCTTGATCCTTAGATCAGGAAGATCCCCTAGAGAAGGGCATGGCAACCCATTCCAATATTCTTGCCTGGAGAATTCTATGGACAGAGCTGTCTGGCAGGCTATGGTCTATAGGGTCTCACAGAGTTGGACACGACTAAAGGAACTGAGCATGCATGCACATAGGATGTTTAGCAGCACCCTGGCCTCTACCACTATATGCCAGCAGCACACACACACACCCTTCAGCTGTGACAACCAAGACTGTCTTCAAACAATGTTGAATGTCCCCTGGGAGATAAAGTGTCTGAGTTGAGAACCACTGCTATACACTATCTCACTTAATCCTGTAGTTCAGGGATGTAGTCCTGATTTCAGGGATGATATTAAGTGCTCGAGGACACACAACTAAGAAGAAATGGAGTCAAAATTTAAACCAAGTCTATGAGAGATATTCTTCCCTCTGGCCCTGAGCTCCACAGCCTGCAATGTACCACCAGCACCAGCACCACCACCAAATGGGTACTCAGGGTCTTTGTTCCTGGCCTCACCCTTCCCATCAAGGTTCTCCACCCCACAGAGTTCACTTTGAGTAGTGAGCTGTTTTTCTTGAAAGCATTAGAGAACCCATAAGAATTAAATCTTTACAAGAGTTCTATACGCTCTTTTCTAGGAAGTCAATCCTCCCAGAGAAACAAGTGGCAGCATTTTCCCAAGGACTTGGAGAAGGAACCCAGCAACCAGAAAGGAAAATCTCCCAAGCTGGAATGTGCTCTAGGCTGCCTCTTTAAATAAAAAAAAAATGTTATATGCCTGGGAAACATTATATCTGCCAAAGCAATACAGGGACTCACTGTAAAAATGACAGCTCAACTCCATACTGCCTTTTATCCTCAAGTCTCCAAGAAGGGCCTTAAAAGTGAAATTTTATCCAAGTGCACACAAACACACACATTTGAAAGAATTCACACATATATCACTTTGTCCACCTCTCTAATGAAGGTGGAATGCAGTAGCAGATGTTTACCAGCTGCCCACCACTCACCCTCCAGCAGTTTAGGACAGGAAACCCAAGGACACTCGATCCAAGAGGAACTGCAGGGAGAATCCAGGGAGGTAAAATCTAATCCTGCAAACTGGGATTCAGCCAAATACATGAAGCGCCCTCCACATCATTGCTTTGTCCCTTAATTCAAGAGACCAAATGGAGAATGACAGGCATCTATCTGCATCAGGGAGGCTATGCTCTACCCATGAAGAGTTGGAACTAGAAATGGTCCCTGATACTTGAGGCATAGGTGCCATACACACAGCCTGCACCTGAGCCCAAAAAAGTCAAGGTTATACATTTGGTCTCCAGTCTGGTCAGATATCTTCACTTTGTTTAATAGGCTTTGGCTGTATCCCTATTGTGGAGATGAATTCTGGTCTCATTACATGATAAGCTTAACAAAAAACAATAAAAAATTGCCTCATTGACTAGAGAGATTTCGAGAAAGGATCTGGATGTCTTAAAGGAGGCAATGGTTCAGGCAGAGGAAGAAACTGCTGAGATTACTAGGAAGCTGGAGAAATAAGAGAAGAAACACTGGAAGAAGGAAAAGAAAAGACTGGCTACAACTACCCTGGCATCTTCAGAAAACAGTAGTGCCCCAGAGGAGTGTGAGGAGAAAAGTGAAAGACCCAAAAGGAAGAAAAAACAAAAGTTCCAGGAGGCTTCTTGGGAGAATGGAATGGAAGACTCATCTGCCTCCTTCTCCAAATCTAAGAAAAGGAAATCTTTTTCCAAGGAGGAGCTGGTTAGTAGTGATCTTGAATAGACAGCTGGCAGTGGAAGTCTTCCCAAGAGGAAATATTTCCCCAAAAAGGAACCAGTTGGTTATCCTGAAAAGTCAGAAAACAAGAGGATCCCTAAAAAAGAGAGGAAATTCTCTTCCAAGGAGGAGCCACTCAGCAGAGGATCTGAAGAGGCTGATCCAAACAATAGCAGCAGTTTCAAGAAAAAAGAAAAAGCTCCAAAAGCTATCTCAGGAAAATTAAAATGGACATCTCCCCAGTGGGGCATAACTTACGGAGATGTTTCCCAACCCATCCTCTAGACCCCAATAAAAAATTTTAAAAAGATAAAAACAAAACAAAAAAAGAATCACTGATGTACTTGGGTAGTAGGGGAGATGAGAGGTTGGGGATGGCATCTTGTCCAGCTGGGTGGGGCAGTGCATACAAAGCAGGGTGAAATGAACTAACATCTGTTCATGTTCACCTGGACATTCAGCTCAGGTGAAGCTCTGACCTGGGAGCTTTGTGTGTGTGTGCTTAGTCACTCAGTCTTATCCAACTCTCTGTGACCCCCACGGACTGTAGCCAACCAGGGTCCTCTGTCTATGGGATTCTCCAGGCAAGAATACTGGAGTGGGTTGCCATGCCCTCCTCCAGGGGATCTTCCCAACCCAGGGATCGAACCCAGGTCTCCTGCAATGCAGGCAGATTGTTTACCATCTGAGCCACCAGGGAGGCCCAGGAAATTTACCGATGTTATCTCTTACTAGGTCATAGTATCTGAACTTTACAAATGAAGAAACTGAAATTTTAGGGAACTTAAGATATTTTCTCTAAATATTTTTAGGGAAGTTAAGATATCTGTTACCTGGAGTAACAGGCAAATCTGGGCTTGGAGTACAAAACGAAGCAGGTCAAAGGCTAACAGAATTTTGCCAAGAGAATACACTGGTCATAGCAAACACCATCTTCCAACAACACAAGAGAAGACTCTATACATGGACATCACCAGATGGTCAATACCGAAATCAGATTGATTATATTCTTTGCAGCCAAAGATGGAGAACCTCTATACAGTCAGCAAAAACAAGACGAGGAGCTGACTGTGGCTCAGGTCATGAACTCCTTATTGCCAAATTCAGACTTAAATTGAACAAAGTAGGGAAAACCACTAGACCATTCAGGTAAATCAAATCCCTTATGATTATACAGTGGAAGCAACAAATAGATTCAAGGGATTAGATCTGATAGAGTACCTGAAGAACTATGGACAGAGGTTTGTGACATTTTACAGGAGGCAGTGATCAAGATCATCCCCAAGAAAAAGAAATGCAAAAAGGCAAAATGGTTGTCTGAGAGGCCTTACAAATAGCTGAGAAAAGAAGAGAAGTAAAAGGCAAAGGAGAAAAGGAAAGATATACCATTTGAATGCAGAGTTCCAAAGAATAGCAAGGAGAGATAAGAAAGCCTTTCTCAGAGATCAGTGCAAAGAAATAGAGGAAAACAATAGGATGGGAAAGACTAGAGATCTCTTCAAGAAAATTAGAGATACAAAGGGAAATTTTCATGCAAAAATGGGCTCAATAAAGGACAGAAATGGTATGGACCTAACAGAAGCAGAAGATATTAAGAAGACGTGGCAAGAACGCATGGAAGAATTATACAAGAAACATCTTCCTGACCCAGATAACCATGATGGTGTAATCACTCACCTAGAGCCAGACATCCTGGTATGCGAAGTCAAGCGGGCCTTAGGAAGCATCACTTCGAACAAAGCTAATGGAGGTGATGGAATTCCAGTTGAGCTATTTCAAATCCTGAAAGATGAGGCTGTGAAAGTGCCCCACTCAATATGCCAGCAAATATGGAAAACTCAGCAGTGGCCACAGGACTGGAAAAAGTCAGTTTTCATTCCAATCCCAAAGAAAGGCAATGCCAAAGAATGTTCAGACTACTGCACAATTGCACTCATCTCACATGCTAGCAAAGTAATGCTCAAAATTATCCAAGCCAGACTTCAGCAATATGTGAACTGTGAACTTTCAGATGTTCAAGATGGTTTTAGAAAAGGCAGAGGAACCAGAGATCAAATTGCCAACACCTGTTGGATCATCAAAAAATCAAGAGAGTTCCAGAAAAACATTTACTTTTGCTTTATTGACTATGCCAAAGCCTTTGACTGTGTGGGTCACAACAAACTGTGGAAAATTCTGAAAGAGATGGGAATACCAAACTACCTGACCTCCCTCCTGAGAAATCTGTATGCAGGTCAAAAAGTAACAGTTAGAACTGGACAGGGAACAATAGACTGGTTCCAAATCAGGAAAGGAGTGTGTCAAGGCTGTATATTGTTACCCTGCTTAATTAACTTGTATGCAAGTTACATCACGCAAAATGCCGGGCTGGATGAAGCACAAGCTGGAATCAAGATTGCCGGGAGAAATATCAATAACCTCAGATATGCAGATGACACCACCCTTATGGCATAATGTGAGGAAGAACTAAAGAGCCTCTTGATGAAAGTGAAAGAGGAGAGTGAAAAAGTTGACTTAAAACTTAACATTCAGAAAACTAAGATCATCCATCCATTCCCATCACTTCATGGCAAATAGATGGGTAAACAACGGAAACAGTGAGAGACTTTATTTTGGGGGGCTCCAAAATTACTGCAGATGGTGATTGCAGCCATGAAATTAAAAGACGCTTGCTCCTTGGAAGAAAAGCTATGACCACTCGAGACAGCATATTAAAAAACAGAGATAATACTTTGCCGACAAAGATCTGTTTGGTCAAAGGCTATGGCTTTTTCAGTAGTCATGTATGGATGTGAGAGTTGGACTATAAAGAAAGCTGAGCAGTGAAGAATTGACGCTTTTAAATTGTGGTGTTGGAGAAGACCTTGAGAGTCCCTGGGACTGCAAGGAGATCCAACCAGTCCATCCTAAAGGAAATACGTCCTGAATATTCATTGGAAGGACTGATGCTGAAGCTGAAACTTCCATACTTTGGCCACATGATGCAAAGAACCGACTCATTTGAAAAGACCCTGATTCTGGGAAAGATTGAAGACAGGAGGAGAAGGGGATGACAAACCATGAGATGGTTTGATGGCATCACTAATGTGATGGACATGAGTTTGAGTAAGCTCTGGGGGTTAGTGATGGACAGAGAGGCCTGGCATGCTGCAGTCCATGGGGTCGCAAAGAGTTGGACACAACTGAGCGACTGAACTGACTGAAGATATTTGTTGGGGTTATACCCCTAATAAGCCAAGTTTCAAGCTCAGGTCTGCCTACCTCAAAGTGAACATTTCATGTTACCACAATATCACGAGAGAATATTGTTCATACTCTAGAAATCTCCTCTGTGCCTCCTCCATGTCATTACCCACTTTCTCCAGGTAAACACTGTTCTTGCTTCTTTTCAGTTCAGTTCAGTTCTGCTGCTGCTACTGCTAAGTCCCTCCAGTTGTGTCCGACTCTGTGCGACCCCATAGACGGCAGCCCACCAGGCTCCCCCGTCCCTGGGATTCTCTAGGCAAGAATACTGGAGTGGGTTGCCATTTCTTTCTCCAATGCGTGGAAGTGAAGTCTCTCAGTCGTGTCCGACTCTCAGCGACCCAGTGACTGCAGCCTACCAGGCTCCCTCCTCCATGGGATTTTCCAGGCAAGAGTACCGGAATGGGGTGCCATTGCCTTCTCCGCAGTTCAGTTCAGTTGCTCATATTACCACAGATTAAATTTGCCTGTTTTTGAACTACACATAAATGGAATCATGTACCATATATTCTTTGATATCTCACTTTTTTCACTCTAAGTTATTTTTGAGATTCATCTGTGGTTTTGTGATTGTTGTCGTAACATGTTGATTCCCATTACTGTATAGGATTCTACTGTGTGAATATATTATTGTTTACTTACCCATCCTATTGTTCATTTGCTTGTGGGTTGTCCCATTTGGGAATATTATGTGTCATAATTCTGCTTCAAGCTTTCTTGACATCTCTTTTGGTGCCCAACTGTTTGCACATCTATACCTAGGAATAAAATTGCTGAATCATAAGATACAGGTTTGTTCACTTTTAGTAAATAATGTCAAATAGTTTTCCAATTAACATTCTCACTAACACTATGTGAAAGTTCCATTTGCTCCACATTCTCCAAAAATTGGTGTTTGAGTTTCTTTTAAAATTTTAACAATTCTAGTGACTGTGTCAGAGAAGGCAATGGCACCCCACTCCAGTACTCTTGCCTGGAAAATCTCATGGGCGGAGGAGCCTGGTAGGCTGCAGTCCCTGGGGTCGCTAAGAGTCGGACACGACTGAGCGACTTCACTTTCACTTTTCCCTTTCATGCACTGGAGAAGGAAATGGCAACCCACTCCAGTATTCTTGCCTGGAGAATCCCAGGGACGGCGGAGCCTGGTGGGCTGTCGTCTATGGGGTCGCACAGAGTCGGACACGACTGAAGCGACTTAGCAGCAGCAGCAGCAGTGACTGTGTAGTTGTATCACATTGTGGTTATATTTCCTTAATAAGTAATGAATTTGAAGATCTTTCCAAATATTTATTGGCCATTTGATCCATTCCCTCCTTTGTGAAGGGATATGTTTTCATATGTTGGTTTACTGGAGATCTTTTTATATGTGCTCTGTACGTAAATCCTTTGTTAAATGATTGATTCACAAATATCTTCTTTCATGGTGTGGTTAGCCTGCTCCCTCTCTCTGGTAACTTTTCATTCTTAATTTTAATGCTTTTAATAAATTCCAGCTTATCAAACACTTTTGTTATGATCTTTATATAATTTAAAAAATATTGGCCACCCAAGTTGATAAAAGATATTTTCCTATGCAATGTTTTGACTGTTTATTGTTTACCTTCCATATTTGGATTTACAATCCCGCATGAAAAGAATTTTCAAGTATGATGTAAGGTAGGAGTTAATTTTTCCCCCTCTAAATGGGTATCATATTAACCTCAAAACAGTTATTGATAAAACTGTCCTTTTTACTACTGCACTGAGGTGGTAACTTATTCACATACATGTGTAGGTCTGCTTCTGAATTCTTCATTCTATTCCTCTGGTCTGTTTGTCTGTCTTTGCACTCATTCTGCCTACCTTAATTAACATTGCTTTATACCAAGTCTTTATAGTGTAAAGTACGCCAGCTTTGTTCTTCCAGATTGCCTTTGCTATTCTTGCCCCCATAGAATGTTACATGTATTTTAGAATCAGCTTGTCTGTATAGAGGTTCTCCATCTTTGGTTGCAAAGAATATAATGTAATCTGATTTCGGTATTGACCATCTGGTGATGTCCATGTATAAAGTCTTCTCTTGTGTTGTTGGAAGACGGTGTTTGCTATGACCAGTGTGTTCTCTTGGCGAAACTCTGTTAGCATTTGACCTGCAAACACCATGTATTTTTCCATTTATTTAGTTCTTCTTTAATTTCCCACAAAAATGTCTAATTGAAAAGTGAAGGTCTAGCTGTTTCTGTAGACATAGTTCTAGGTATTTAGCAATTTTAACCCATTGTAAATTTTATAATTTTTAAAACTTTATTTTTGTGTCATTTGTGGGTAGTATATAGAACACAAATAATTTTATATTGTCCTTGTATCCAGTGTCTTTGCTGAATTAGGTTCTTAGTTCTAATCATTTATCTATATATTCTTTTATATTTATCTGTATATTCTATATATTCATTTATCTACATATTCTTTATATTCATTTATCTATATGTTCTTTTGATACAAAATCATGATGTATCCAAATGATAATAGTGAACATACTTGTCTCACTTCCAGTATCAAAGGGAAGCTTTCAATGTTTCAACATTAAAGAGATACCCTTTACAAACTAAGATTCCTTTAATCTTACCTGGTGAGAGTTTTAATAATGAATGTAGTTTTAATTTTGTGAAGTGCTTTTTCTGCATCTCTTGAGATGATTATATATTTCCTCCTTTATTCTGTTAATGTGGTGAATTATAATAATTGATTCTCTAAGGGTAAGTTAACCTTCCATTCTTGGCATAAAGCCCCATTTGGTCATGATGTATTCTCTCAGTTGTATATGACTAGGTCTGAATTTGTTTAGTTTTTTGGGGTCTATTTTGATTTCCTTTTTGAGTAATGGGTTTAATTTACATATAAATAAACTTCATTATAATCAGAGAATCTATTCGTTTGAAGTTTCTTGAAATTTGTTTTACTTGTCCATTTATAGTTTATTCTGGTATTTATTTTATGAATACATGAAAAGAAAATGTATTCTGCAATTATAAGTTGCAGAGTTCTATAGATGTCAGTTAGATTGTTTCTTAATTGTGTTGTTCAAATCTTCTGTAATTCTACTGATATTTTATGTATTTGCTTTATCAGTTATTGAGAGAGCTTTGTTAAAACCTCACACTTTGTCAGCAAAATTTTCTACTATTCTTTAATCTGTCATTTTTTGCTTTGTGTATTAGGAGGCTATTTTAAGTGTATAATTACTATGTGTTCCTCAAAGGTTGACCTTCTAATGTTTTGAAATATTCTAACACTTTGAATTGCTTCTTATCCTAAAGTCTGCTTTGTTTGATTTTAGTATAGTTATAACAATCATTTTGGTTGATGTTTTCTTATGTATCATGTTCTATCATTTTGCTTCCAATTTCCCTGTACCCTTACATTTCAGATGGATCTTTTATATAAGTAGCATTTAATTGGAATTTTCACTTTTACCCATTTGGACAATATTTTTTAACTGGCATGTTTAATGCATTTATATTTAAAATAACTACAGATGCATTTAGTTTTAAAATCTAACATTTTGTTTGTTTTCTAGTTGTCCCATTTCTTCTCTCATCCTTTAATTTCCCTCTCTTGCCTGTTTTTGGACTAATCAAGAATTTCTGTTATTCCATTCTCCCCTTGTATTAATATTAGCTTGTTAGTTATAAATTCTTTTATTAGTCTTTGTGTTTATTCTAAAGTAGTGATTCTCAAATTTAGCATGCATCAGAAACATCTGGAAAGTATTTGAAAATTCAAGTTTCTGGGCTTCTCCTCAGGTTTTCTTCTCCAGCAGGTCTAGGGGAAAACCCAAGAAGTTGCATTTCTAACAAGTTTCAAGGTGCTGCTGATCTAGCTGGTCCAGGAATCACACTTCAAGAAATATTACCCTCGAGAGCACATCTTTGCCTTATTGTTGTTGTTCAGTTGCTAAGTCACATTTGACTCTGCAACCTCATGAACTGCAGCAAACTGTGCTTCCCTGTTCTTTATTAGGATCTATTATAAACTATTTTTACTATTTCCCGGAAAATGCAACAATCTTAGTATTCCTTAACTACATTTACTCTTATTTTAATTTTTATACATTTTAATTCTATATTCTTTTAAAATCCAAAAGATATGATTTTGTGGTTGTTGTTATACACAATAAATATTCATTTAATTTATGCATGCATTTACCTCTGTATTGTTCTTCATTTCTTCTTACATTTCTGTATTTCTAGCTGAGCTTATTTTTCATTTGTCTAAAGAACTCTTTTTAGTATTCATCTTATAGTATCAGTTGGTAACAAAGTCTCTCAACTTTTGATTGTCTAAAATGCCTTCATTTTATCTTCATTTTTTTGAGGGATATTTTTTCTGGGTATCAAACTCTAGAATGGGAGGTATTTCCTTTCAGTTTGATGAATATGTCATTGCAATGTCCTTTTTGCTCCCAGCATTTCTGTTGAGAAGTCAAATGTCAATCTCATTGTGGCTCCCTTAAGGTTATTGTGTCTTTTTAATATCACCTCTTTTAAGATTTTTCTCTTTATCATTGATTATGACGTACCTAAGTATAATCTTATTTATATTTACTCTAGTTTTTAGAGTGCATATTGAATTTGTAGCTGGATGATTTCCATCAGTTCTGGAAAATTCTCAGAGAATATCTCTTCAAATATTGCTTCCATCCATTTTATTTCTCTTTTATTTCTGAGTTTATATTTATAGGTTGTAAGAACTTTTCACCATGTTCCATAAGTCTCATAACTTTTTTGGCTTTTTCCAATTTTTTACCTCTTTGTGCTTCATTATGATATTTTCAGCTGGTCTACACTACTCATGTTTTCTAATCATTTTTTATATGATTCTATTCTTCTGTTAAGTTAATCTATTGAATTATTTATTTCTGTTACATTACTCTATTGAATTAATTATTTACTGTAGTTTTCAGTTTGAGAAATTTATTTTAATTCTTTATATTTATAGATTCCAGTTCTCTGGTGAACTCTACCTTGTCATCTATTTTTTGTACATATTTATCATAATTATCAAATAATGACACCTGAATTACCTATGGCTCTGCTTCCATTATCTGTTTCCTTGCTTTTCCTTCTAGAATGATGAGTGATTTTTAATTGAATGCTGGACATTAAGTATAATAAATTGTAGAGAAATTGGGTAATGTTACTTCCCTGGTGGCTCAGATGGTAAAGAAACTGCCTGCAATGCAGGAGATCCAGGTTTGATCCCTGGGTCAGGAAGATTGCCTGGAGAAGAGAATGGCAACCCACTCCAGCATTCTTGCCTGTAGGATTCCATGGGCAGAGGATCTTGGTGGGCTACAGTCCATGGGGTCACGAAGAGTCAGACAAGACTGAGGGACTAACACTTTCACTTTCACCTCTCTCCACAGGGATTTTAATTTCCTTCTGGATGGCAATTAAAATAGAAAAGATCACCTTGGCTGAATAATAATTGAAATAATTTAAGATTTGATTTTGGTTTCCGTAAGAGTTGACTTTTTTTTAGGTCTTCAGTTAATCTCAGGATATAACCTCTATAGGTCTCAAATGAGAGCCTCAGTGTGTTTAAGACTCTCTTCTGCATTGTGCCCTGCACTCCAATAATTGCTCACCAGAACCTTGAAACCGAAGAAAGTTCTGCATTGCTTTATATTCTCAATGCTAGCACATGTAATTTAGAAATTGGCAAATGTCTCAACGTGGAAGCAAGGCAGAATATAGGAGCTTATTTCTCTGAGGTTCCCTTACTCTGAGATCTTGGTCTGCCATGTCCCAGTTGCCTTGGTAATGCTGAACTCCAGATTTTGTCTTGATAGCCCCATGAGACTGCCAAAATCTCTAATTACTGTTTTCTGCTTCGTCTCTCAGCCCTATTATGCTTATAAATCAGCAAATGCTTCCAGTATATAAAACATCAGAAAATATTGAGCATCACTTTTTCTAGGCTCTTGGACCCACAATGCCTGGTTGATTTGGTTATTCTCCAATGCCTTCAAGGAACTGTTTTTTTTTTTTTCCCCTTTTATAGAGATTTTATTATCTTCATTGGGAAATATATTTTCATATAAGCATATTTTCACGCAGTCATAGCCAGAGGTGAAAGTTGATTGGTTAATTTTAAAGTCCCCCAGGTGGCTCTAATATATGATCATAGTTAAGGACCACTGTCCTAACTTATCTTACTCTCTCATGCACGTGTAATTTCCTCTGCCAGGAACTCCACTGCAAAATTCTGCCTGGCGAACCTCTAGAGGAAGCCTTTCCTTAGTTATGGACAGATGGGGTCAGTGGCCATCCTACATAAGTCTATAAAATATCATGTCTATCCAACTTTATCACTTAGTACATTCTATTCTAATCTGTAAGTTTTTGCACTTATCTCCTCCATCAGATTGTGAGTTTCTTATGAATAGGGACCATCTCACTTTTTTGTTACATCTTGTAAGTACTTGAATAGATGATACTAAATATCATATTGCTCTTCAGTTCCCACTGTTCCTAAGCAACAGACCTTTTTCTCCCTCTCCAATACCATGGAATAGCTTTTGGATCCATCCCAACACATCTGTCCTTTAGATCCCCTGAGACCATTGTAACTCCTCACCTTCCCAGACTTAATCAGTATGAAGCATTTCTAATCCTGCTACCAACTTTGAATATCCTTCATGCTTCTTCTTTCATTTTCATGTATGTATGGCATTCTCTTTCTGCTAAATATACATGTTAATGCCTTTGGGGGTGTATTAATTTAGTCAGTCGGTAAGCATGTATAGAGCTACTAATACATGCACCAGCTGTGAAGGAAGGTATGGTGGATTTCATTATTCAAAGCTCAGCTCAAGGATATTACTTTTGGAAAATGTCTTTCTAGGTTTGTTATTTTGGGGGATGGTAGTGCTCCTCTACCCAGAGTTCATAGCCTTGTTCGAAAAGTGAAATGACCCCATCCTTCCACTTTGAAAGAGATGAAGAGTACTTCCTGCATTACACTAGCTATTTAGCTAACTGATAAAATCAGTTCAGTTCAGTCACTCAGTCGTGTCCGACTAATTGCGACCCCATGAATCGCAGCACGCCAGGCCTCCCTGTCCATCACCAACTCCCGGGGTTTACCCAAACCCATGTCCATCGAGTCGGTGATGCCATCCAACCATCTCATCCTCTGTCGTCCCCTTCTCCTCCTGCCCCCAATCCTTCCCAGCATTAGGGTCTTTTCCAATGAGTCAACTCTTGCATGCGGTGGCCAAAGTATTGGAGTTTCAGCTTCAACATCAGTCCTTCCAATGAACACTCAGGACTGATCTCCTTTAGGATGGACTGGTTGGATCTCCTTGCAGTCCAAGGGACTCTCAAGAGTCTTCTCCAACACCACAGTTCAAAAGCATCAATTCTTCGGCACCCAGCTTTCTTCACGGTCCAACTCTCACATCCATACACGACCACTGGAAAAACCATAGCCTTGACTAGACAGACTTTTGTTGGCAAAGTAATGTCTCTGTTTTTAAATATGCTATCTAGGTTGGTCATAACCTTCCTTCCAAGGAGTAAGTGTCTTTTAATTTCATGGCTGCGATCACCATCAGCAGTGATTTTGGAGCCCAAAAAAATAAAGTCTGACACTGTTTCCACTGTTTCCCCATCTATTTCCCATGAAGTGATGGGACTGGATGCCCTGATCTTAGTTTTCTGAATGTTGAGATTTAAGCCAACTTTTCCACTCTCTTCTTTCACTTTCATCAAGAGGCTCTTTAGTTCTTCTTCACTTTCTGCCATAAGGGTGGTGTCATCTGCATATCTTAGGTTATTGATATTTCTCCTGGCAATCTTGATTCCAGCTTGTGTTTCTTCCAGCCTAGTGTTTCTCATGAAGTACTCTGCATATAAGTTAAATAAGCAGGGTGACAATATATAGCCTTGACGTACTCCTTTTCCTATTTGGAACAAGTCTGTTGTTTCATGCCCAGTTTTAACTGTTGCTTCCTGACCTACATACAGGTTTCTCAAGAGACAGGTCGGATGGTCTGGTACTTCGTCTCTTTCAGAATCTTCCACAGTTTTTTGTGATCCACACAGTCAAAGGCTTTGGCATAGTCAATAAAGCAGAAATAGATGTTTTTCTGGAACTCTCTGGCTTTTTCGATGATCCAGTGGATGTTGGCAATTTGATCTCTGGTTCCTCTGCCTTTTCTAAAACCAGCTTGAACATCTGAAAGTTCACGGTTCACATGTTGCTGAAGCCTGGCTTGGAGAATTTTGAGCATTACTTTACTAACGTGTGAGATGAGTGCAATTGTGCAGTAGTTTGAATGTTCTTTGGCATTGCCTTTCTTTGGGATTGGAATGAAAACTGATCTTTTCCAGTCCTGTGGCCACTGCTGAGTTTTCCAGATTTGCTGGCATATTGAGTGCAGCACTTTCACAGCATCATCTTTCAGGATTTGAAATAGCTAAACTGGAATTCCATCACCTCCACTAGCTTTGTTTGTAGTGATGCTTTCTAAAGCCCACTTGACTTTGCATTCCAGGATGTCTCGCTCTAGGTGAGTGATCACACCATCGTGATTATCTGGGTCGTGAAGATCTTTTTTGTATAGTTCTTCTGTGTATTCTTGCCACCTCTTCTTAATATCTTCTGCTTCTGTTAGGTCCATACCATTTCTGTCCTTTATTGAGCCCATCTTTGCATGAAATGTTCCCTTAGTATCTCTAATTTTCTTGAAGAGATTTCTAGTCTTTCCCATTCTGTTTTTTTCCTCTATTCCTTTGCATTGATTGCTGAGGAAGGCTTTTTTATCTCTCCTTGCTATTCTTTGGAACTCTGCATTCAGATGGGAATATCTTTCCTTTACTCCTTTGCTTTTTGCTTCTCTTCTTTTCTCATCTATTTATAAGGCCTCCTCAGACAGCCATTTTGCTTTTTTGCATTTCTTTTCCATGGGGATGGTCTTGATCCCTATCTCCTGTACAATGTCATGAACCTCTGTCCATAGTTCATCAGGCACTCTGTCTATCAGATCTAGTCCCTTAAATCTATTTGTCACTTTCACTGTATAATCATAAGGGATTTGATTTAGGTCATACCTGAATGGTCTAGTGGTTTCCCCTACTTTTTTCAATTTAAGTCTGAATTTGGCAATAAAGAGTTCATGATCTGAGCCATAGTCTGCTCCTGGTCTTGTTTTTGCTGATTGTATAGAGCTTCTCCATCTCTGGCTGCAAAGAATATAATCAATATGATTTCGGTGTTGACCATCTGGTGATGTCCATGTGTTGAGTCTTCTCTTGTGTTGTTGGAAGAGGGTGTTTTCTATGACCAGTGCATTCTCTTGGCAAAACTCTATTAGCCTTTGCCCTGCTTCATTCTGTACTCCAAGGCCAAATTTGCCTGTTACACCAGGTGTTTCCTGACTTCCTACGTTTGCATTCCAGTCCCCTATAATGAAAAGGACATCTCTTTTGGGTGTTAGTTCTAAAAGGTCTTATAGGTCTTCATAGAACCGTTCAATTTCAGCTTCTTCAGCGTTACTGGTCGAGGCATAGACTTGGATTACCGTGATATTGAATGGTTTGTCTTGGAAACAAACAGAGATCATACTGTCATTTTTGAGAATGCATCCAAGTACTGCATTTTGGACTCTCTTGTTGACCATGATGTCTACTCCATTTCTTCTAAGGGATTCCTGCCAACAGTAGTAGATGTAATGGTCATCTGAGTTAAATTTACCAATTCCAGTCCATCTTAGTTCGCTGATTCCTAGAATGTTGACATTCACTCTTGCCATCTCCTGTTTGACCACTTCCAATTTGCCTTGATTCATGGACCTAACATTCCAGGTTCCTATGCAATATTGCTCTTTACAGCATTGGACTTTGCTTCTATCACCAGTCACATCCACAGCTGGGTATTGTTTTTTCTTTGGCTCCATCCCATCATTCTTTCTGGAGTTATTTCTCCACTGATCTCCAATAGCATATTGGGCACCTACCGACCTGGAAAGTTCATCTTTCAGTGTCCTATCTTTTTGCCTTTTCATACTGTTCATGGGGTTCTCAAGGAAAGAATACTGAAGTGGTTTGCCATGCCCTTCTCCAGTGGACCACATTCTGTCAGACCTCTCCACCATGACCCATCCGTCTTGGGTGGCCCCACATGGCGTGGCTTAGTTTCATTGAGATAGACAAGGCTGGGGTCCGTGTAATCAGATTGGCTAGTTTTCTGTGATTATAGTTTCAGTGTGTCTGCCCTCTGATGCCCTCTCGCAACACCTACCGTCTTACTTGGGTTTCTCTTACCTTGGACGTGGGGTATCTCTTCACGGCTGTTCCAGCAAAGTGCAGCCGTTGCTCCTTACCTTGGACAAGGGGTATCTACTCACGACGGCCCCTCCTGACCTTGAATGTGGAGTAACTCCTCTCGGCCCTCCTGTGCCCATGCAGCCGCTGCTCCTTGGACCTGGGGTAACTGATGAAATAGTGTTATCATATTGGAGAATTGAGGGGAGGGGGATCAAAATTTGCTGACAGCCCAAAGAAAAATATCTTCCACCAGAGCAGCTGTTGCTAGGTTTAGTTAATGTGTGTCCTGTCAATGAGAAAATAGGAGGCTTTCTTAAAATGTCTTTTTTTGTTTGATTGCTTGCCTGTTCCAACACTGATTAGCTTGTTCTATGCATGTATCATTTAAAAGGGTTGTGTGTGTGTATGCACGTGCTTCACTAGAGGGAGCAGAAGAAATGGGAATGAGATTGTCTCTCTCATAGTTGCAACTCCAGCTAGGCTCCTTCTCTGCCCTTACTATAATTCTCCAGTGTGTTGGAATAGTGTTGTGGCAGCAATAGTGCTGTGAAGTGAGATGTAGAGAGCATCTAGCCTCTTCCTGGGTTTTAAGCATTAGCATCTTTTTGTGATCCCTTATGCAAGAAAATGTGGATCAAGACTATCACTCTGTGATAATCTCCAAAAGGTCAAACTTAGATTCAGTAAAGTAATCCTAGTGAAAGAAAAGAAAGTGAAAGTCACTCAGTTGTGTCCAACTCTTTGTGACCCCATGGACTATACAGTCCATGGACTTGTTCATGCCAGAATACTGGAGTGAGTAGCCTTTCCCTTCTCCAGGGGATCTTCCCAATCCAGGGATCAAACCCAGGTTTCCTGCATTGCAGGCAGATTCTTTACCAGCTAAGCCACAAGCTATTTCCAGTTTTCTGTAAATTGATACCAACAACCAAATTCCAGACTAATACTTACAAATGACTGTAAGTATGACACTTTTTTAATGACAAAAATTCCCCTTATCCATACATGTGAGAAGCTACACTTTAAGAATCACTGATTGAGAAAATACGTGACAAAATCAACCATGAGTTAGTTTTTTTTAAAGGATACTTGAATCAATACAATATCTGTGCATATTTAAGTTCAGTTCAGTTCAGTCGCTCAGTTGTGTCCAACTCTTTGCGACCCCATGAACCGCAGCACGCCAGGCCTCCCTGTCCATCAGCAACTCCCAGAGTCCACCCAAACCCATGTCCATCGAGTTGGTGATGCCATCCAGCCATCTCATCCTCTGTCGTCCCCTTCTCCTCCCGCCCTCAATCTTTCCCAGCATCAGGGTCTTTTCCAATGAGTCAGCTCTTCGCATCAGGTGGCCAAAGTATTGTAGTTTCAGCTTCAACATCAGTCCCTCCAGTGAACACTCAGGACTGATCTCCTTTAGGATGGGCTGATTGGATCTCCTTGTACTCCAAGGGACTCTCAAGAGTCTTCTCCAACACCACAGTTCAAAAGCATCAATTCTGCAGCACTCAGCTTTCTTTATAGTCCAATTCTCACATGCATACATGACCACTGGAAAAACCATAGCCTTGACTAGATGGACCTTTGTTGGCAAAGTAATGTCTTTGCTTTTTAATATGCTATCTAGGTTGGTCATAACTTTCCTTCCAAGGAGTAAGCATCTTTTAATTTCATGGCTGCAGTCACCATCTGCAGTGATTTTGGAGCCCAGAAAAATAAAGCCAGCCACTGTTTCCCCATCTATCTGTCATGAAGTGATGGGACCAGATGCCATGATCTTACTTTTCTGAATGTTGAGCTTTAAGCCAACTTTTCCACTCTCCTCTTTCACTTTCATCAAGAGGCTCATTAGTTCTTCTTTACTTTCTGCCATAAGGATGGTGTCATCTGCATATCTGAGGTTATTGATATTTCTCCTGGCAATCTTGATTCCAGCTTGTGCTTCATCCAGCCCAGCGTTTCTCATAATGTACTCTGCATATAAGTTAAATAAGCAGGGTGACAATATACAGCCTTGACATACTCCTTTTCCTATTTGGAACCAGTCTGTTGCTCCATGTCCATTCCAACTGTTGCTTCCTAACCTGCATACAGCTTTCTCAAGAGGCAGGTCAGGTGGTCTAGTATTTCCATCTCTTTCAGAATTTTCCACAGTTTATTGTGATCCACACAGTCAAAGGCTTTGGCATAGTCAATAAAACAGAAATAGATGTTTTTCTGGTGCTCTCTTGCTTTTTCGATGATCCATCAGATGTTGGCAATTTGATCTCTGGGATGTTGGCAATTTGATCTCTGGTTCCTCTGCCTTTGTATATATGTTATAATACAGTTTGCATATAGACAGTATTTTACTTCCCTGGTGGCTCAGATGGCAAAGAATCTGACTGCATTGCAGAATACTTGGGTTCACTTCCTCAGTCAAGAGGATCTCCTGGAGAAGAGCATTGCTACCCCTTCCAGTATTTTTGCCTTGAGAATTCCATGGACAGAGGAGCCTGGCAGGCTACAGTCCATGGAGTTGCAAAGAGTCATACTTGACTGAGCAACTAACACTAACTCTGGATTTACAGACCCTTTGAAATAACCCTTACCCTTTGTTCCCTAGTCTTTCTCCCTTTATCTCTTCTGCTCACACTTCCTTCATGTTGTGACACTCCTACTCAAGGATCTCATCGTTCTTAACTTTGCATTTGATTCCTTCCCTCTCTGTTGCCTGGCTCGGCTTGTCTGCTCCTTTCCAGTAGCCCTAGTTTAGCCATCCCTTCATTTGAAATCAAATTATTTATTATATCCATTTGCTGACCTCATTAACTTCATTCAAACTTGGCCCCACTCCTGGCCATCAGCATATCTCCCTTATCTCACCTCAACTAAGAATCATAAAGGGTCTCCTAAAGCTGTCTTCCTTGTTTGATTGTTTACTTGTTACAGCACTAACTGGCTATTTTGTATATTTGGGGAATTCATCATTGACTATATGAGATCTCCAGTGGTAACTATGCGTGTCCTTTGTGAAGAACTCAGGTCTGGGCTCTACAGCTTGGAGTGCATAAATATTTGTTAGGAAAAACAAAATTATGAAGGTGGGGAGGGGCACATGTAATGTCAGGTGTTCCCTATTTACAGAATTAATTAAACTACACAAATTAGTTGAGGACATTTTATGGCCTGAAAGGGAGACTGTCCTGACCTAGGCCAACACTGACCTAAATCAGAAGAGCAAGATAACAAAGGGCTGAACTTTTCCATCCTGCGATCTTCATTCTTGTAGTTTGTTTTTATAGCTTTGCTTCATGGGTGCCACAGAACAAACCCACCCCCCTCTTCCAGAAGATACTTTCCACAAATTAAATAGCAATTTTTCTGTTCTGCTTTTGACTTCTTCCTTTAGGTTTAACCGGACTTCCCTGGTGTCTCAAATGGTAAAGAATCTGCCTGCAATGCAGGACACAGAGGAGGCATGTGTTCAATCCTTGGGTCAGGAAGAGCCCCAAGAAAAGGAAATATCAACCCACTCCAGTATTCTTGCCTGGAAAATTCCATAGACAGAGAAGTCTGGTGGGCTACAGTCCATGGGGTCACAGAGTCCGAGACGACTCAGCACACACACATGCACACACACACACACACACAGGGTTGTCTGAACAATGACAAACACAGTGTTTGGGTTGATGTTACATGGGCCTTACTTATGTTCCTTCCAGGATTTCTGAACTTTGGTTTGCTTTTTTTTTTTAATTAGTTTATTTTCTATTTTTTAACTTTACAATATTGCATTTGTTTTGCCATACATTGACATGAATCCACCATGGGTGTACATGTTTTCCCCTTCCAGAACCCCCCTTCCACCTCCCTCCCCATCCCATCCCTCTGGGTCATCCCGGTGCACCAGCCCCGAGCACCCTGTATCATGCATTGAACCTGGACTGGCTATTCATTTCACATATGATAATTTACATGCTTCCATGCCATTCTCCCATATCACCCCACCCTCACCCTCTCCCATAGAGTCCATAATACTGTTCTATTTATCTGTGTCTCTTTTGATGTCTCGCATACAGGGTTATCTTAACCAATTGACTAAATACCATATATATGTGTTAGTATACTGTATTGGTGTTTTCCCTTTGGGTTTACTTCACTATGTATAATAGGCTCCAGTTTCATCCACCTCATTAGAACTGATTCGAATGTATTCTTTTTAATGGCTGGGTAATATTCCATTGTGTATATGTACCACAGCTTCCTTATCCATTCATCTGCTGATGGGCATCTAGGCTGCTTCCATGTCCTGGCTATTATAAACAGTGCTGCGATGAACATTGGGGTACACGTGTCTCTTTCAAGTCTTGTTTCCTCAGTGTGTAGTGTGAGCTGCCTGGCTAGTTACTGACATCCTACCTGTTCCTGACCGCCAGCAATGGCAACACTCCAGGCTCCTGGCTGGACAACCAGGATGACACAGCGCTTCCAGACAATTTGCTGCATATTCTGCTCCTGACATCTATCTGGTGGCCCCTCTTAGTGAATCTGGCATCACCAGGATCCAAGGTGCCAAGAAAGAAATCAGACAGGAAGAGAAGGTCATGCCCTAAAAGAAGGTCTATGGAGCCTATAGGAAGCTCCAAGTTTAAATCTGCAAATCTCTGTGGGATTTTCCTTCTTCATGGCTGAGTCCAGAAAAGAAAGTTGACTGAAAGCTGGAGACCACCCCTTGACAAAATATTTTTTTTAAATGAAAGTTCCCAGGTATTCCTGTTTTTTTGGCTTTTAGCTATGTGGTATTTCAGAGATTTCTTGTTCTTAAAATCTGTTAGCAATCCCCAAATCTACAAACAGGCTTTAGAAGATGGGGGTGGGGGAGGCAGTGAGAAAGATTGTTTCAGGAGCAATCCCTCTGAAAGGAAAAGCCAAAACCTAAATTGGATACAGCTGAAAATATCTCAATCCTGCACGATTAGTCTTGACACAAGCCCTGCAGCAGAAGCATTCTGTGTGTTAAAAGAATTACTCCAAAGGTTTTTCTTTTCTTATTGCCCACTTATTTTTCTGAAAAGCCATCTCCTGCACTTCTGTGTTTTATACTAATGCAAAGCCTTCTGGAGTTATTGTCCTATATGGATTCCAACAGGAGACATTTTCCTGGAGGCCATGATTAAACAGACTCCCTGGAATTTTGGCTTACCTGAGCCGGCATGAAGCATCAACACTCCAGGAATACTCAGCTCCAGCCAAAGAGCCCTGAATGACCACAGTAAGACAAAAATTCAGCCACATGGAAACTGAATAGGGCCAATCAAATCATTGCTTTGCCCTCCAGGGAGCAGTCTTGATTTCCTATTTCACCCCTTTGGGTTTGTAATGATCTAATACCCAAACCGTCACCACTTCCTCCTTGAAGTTCCTCCAAATTTTAGAGCTTTGCAGATAGGGGTGTTGTTTGCTGGATTCTGATCCAAGTCAATGGGATAATCTGTCTACCCTCATTCTTAATAATCTCTGTTCTTACCTCTGTTCGGATGTCAGCTTTTCAGATTTACCAAACAGCAGCAAGCTGAAAATGGCTTTGAATAGAAAATGAGAGAAATGGAACTTCAGTTGATCAGGATGTTTGCTCTTATTTTTAAAAAGGCTTGAGTCATACTGGATGCCTTAAAACCACATGGATCATGGGACATCAGCAAAAGAAGGGACAATGTTTGGGAATCCAGTCAAATTCAAACCCCTCTGCAGGGCTTAGTCCTCCAAAATGCTGGTTCACATCTTCCAAACACCAAAAAAATTCTCTTTATAAAACCAGCCAGATATAATCTGAACTTTCCCATTTGTTCCAGCAATCCACAGTTATTGTACTCTGCCAAGAGGACTTTTCCTCAGGCACACTCTTCAGGAGAATCATATAATCTATTGGCATAATGGTCCTTTTTCAAGAGAAGTACTTCATTTTAATAAAAATGTGTACCACCATATTTAATCAATCAGGCTGATTGACAACAGCAATCGCTGAGTCTTGCAGCAGATGCTGCTGCTACCTCATTCTTATTCCAGTTTCGTTTCTCAATCAAATCCATGTGTAAAAAACATAATGTGCTGCCAACACAATGTAATAAAATCTCAACTGAAATGCACACCAGCACGACAGAAACTGATATCTCCAAGTATGGGAAAAGTTAACTTCAGAAAAATCACTTCTGACACCCAAGTACTCAAGGTTTATGGACAAGAGATGCATCATCTCACTAGAGCTAACATGAATAGACCAAATTCGTGGATTTGTCCTGAAACAGAAAATAATAATTAAAGCAACATTTTCCAAACGCTGGCAGAAAAAGCCTTCTTAAGCAGCCCAGAAATCATCCTTAAAATTGGCTGAGTTTGTTTGAGATGCACCATTTGTGTCACAGAGCAGTAAATTAGTACTTGAGCAGCATTTTTTTTTTACGGTGGTGCAGACTAGTTAAAGATGATGTATCACTGGTTGTCACAGATTGAACCAGCAGTTTTCAAAGTTAATGATTCATAAAGGAATAAAGGTAACCTAATTACAGCAGTACCAGGACAGAACCCAGTTACTGCACTCAAATTCTGAGCTCCAAATTTCAGACTGGGAGAATTGTGCATACTTCTGTGGGACTTTATTCATGCAAAAGGGTAAGTTAGGGAGCAGACTTATGAGTGCCTAGAAAGGGGGATAGATCCACTGTTGTTATTATAATAATTATACTATGATATCTGTGATTATACTATGTTGACTGGTGTTCCCCAAAATTTACGCTTCCCCAGAACCTCATCATGTGACCTTACTTGGAAATAAGGTCTTTGCAAATGTAATTAGTTGCAATGAAGTCAGGCTAGACTAGAGTGAGTTCATCCAATGACTAGTGCCCTTATAAGAAAGCCAAGTGAATACACAGACATATATATAAAATGCAGTGGGAAGATAGACTTGTTAAGACAGAGACAGAGACAGAAGTTAGAGTGATGCAGTTACAAGCCAAGGAGATTCAAGGGCTTCCAGCACCACCAGAAAGAAGCAAAGCATGTGTGGCACAATTCAGCAATGCCAACATTTGAACAATAATTGGCAGTAATTTCTTCCAAGGAGTTCATTCACAGCTGGACATAATATGGCCAAATCTGGCACTGATCACATTCTGTGATCTGGCATCACAGAATGGCTATAGTCACAGGTAACATTTAGCAGTCAAATACAGGAAGTCAATTTTTTTTTCAAGGTGGCACTTAATATAGGAGTTATTCCTACTAAAAATTAGGAAAGTCTACAAAATCTTTCTTCAGGAGACACTTCCACAAGAAAACTCCTCTAGACAGTTGTAGTAGGCCACTGGGGTTATAGAATTTGTGCAGTTGTTATGTGCCAAACTGATTGGGGTAATCACAGCTAGAGCTCTAGAACACAGCTGACAGAGATGCACTCTCAATAACAATCTCAAGCAATTGAACCAGAGTGAGAAGCCTGCACGGTTAGCACATCAACCTTTGAAGAAAGATGTGACCAGCCCACTATGAACTGACCTAGATCCATGTGGGATGTAGAAGAAAATTCAGGAGAGGCACAGTCCTAAAGAGTTACACAGGCTATAGTAAACCATCATGGAACCCTAGGACCCTGCTATGGTTACATTTGCATCTAGTTACTGAACATGTATACCTGTCTCAAATTCATTGTTGGTAATCTATCCAGGGTTCCTTTTGCATTGTGGGTTTTGTTCTTCTCAATTCAGTATCTCTTGGCTTTATGAGGTCCTCAGAAAAGAAGCATTTTTGATGCAGTGAAATAAAAACATCTGGTCCACAATCCAGATGAAAACCACAGTCAAGAAACATACAACTCAAGTACACATGCCTTTTATAGAACACAGGCTAAATGAGAACTTTTGCTGAGTCTGGGAGCAGGAATATGATTCTCTTGAAAAGAGAATGGATCCATCGTCCATTAGGGAAATCTATAAATCTACAACTGATCTGTAGTCCCCCTTTCCCTTGTCTGATCACACAGAAAAATATATTTCAATATTTATAAGGATTTACATTCTCCCAACTCAAGAGTTCTGCATAACCCACTCCAGATGAACACTTACTTGGCCGCTGAAGAGGGTACTGCAGATTTTCTGAGACATTTGACAGTAATCATTGGCTTCAACCCCTTTCTGGGTCATCACTGTCCATGTGTTCAGAATAAGTATCTAAAGACTGCCTTGGCTGTCTTCTGGGACCAATGGAAAGCAAAGGATCAATCTATAAAGAGCTTTGAATGCACAAAGCAGCAGGGTTTTGAAATACATTTTGGTTGTTCTATGCCTAAGACCAGAGGCACCAGACCTCCATAGTAACTGGGTGGTAACCAGGTCACGCACCTTCCAATGTCTTGGACCTCACAGACGGTTATGAGAGCACTGGTTACTACTGGATATAGGGATGACTTTTACACAGTTGGGCTCTTTGGTTAGCATTTATTTGCCAGTCTCAGTCCTCAGGCTCCTAATTATTACTATAACCAGCACATACAGTTTTCCCAACCCCCTCTCTCCCCACCATAAACACACATTGTGTTCAGAAATGCCTGGAATCATTTGTTGGCCCCTTGTCCCTCTCATTGATCATATATCCACTTATGTCCCACATAAGAATTAGAGTGGCTTAACCAAGGTCTTTGATTGTTGACACACAGCTGATGGGAGAAGGCTCTGCCTCCACATTCCACTTGCCCAAAGTTTTGACAACCCCAAAGGGATACCCAAACTTGCAGAAAGAGGAATAGCCAAGAGACTTTGTCCTAAGTGGACCTCAATAGGAAGGGGGAAGGTCTAATTCAGCAGCCAAAGTGATAAAAGCTAGAGTCAGAGCCTTAATGGATAGCTCAAGGTAGAAGAGGACTCAGGATCCTAGCCACACAGGAAAGTCCAGGATACTAGAAAACCAGCAACCTCCTAAGAATGCATGGACTTGGTGCTCCCTACCTCTCACCTTCCAACAAGTGGGTGGCATGTCAGCAGGGCATAAACACGAGATTTACTCTGTACCCCTCATCAAGGACATGCATGAGAGCTGTGCCCTGCCACACAGACACTGCCTAGGGACACCCCCTGATGCCTAGAAGGATTTTGTCAACCAAGAATGAGAAGGAGAGAGCTATGGAGAGACTACTAGACTACGATCCAGGAAACAAATCACCTAGTTGATCACTCTGGTAAAGTGCCTTAATTTTCTCATATATAAAACAGAAGAAACACTTGTCCAGGTAGGACTGTAAGATGGAAGAACTCAGCCCTGGGGTTTGACAGCCTTGATATTGCAAGTTAGCTCTGCTGTTTCCTAGCTGAGTATCTTGGACATTTAATTCTGAGTTGTAGTTTTCTCGTCTGTGAAAATGAGGGTCATAACTGGATACAATGAATCACATGTATGAAGTCTCTGGCTTAGAGAAGTTTTAGAGGCATCACAGGAAAAACCTTAAGGTGACTCTCTCAGAGTATGAACCATAGACTGCCACACTAACGTTTCAGAGGCTTCTACTTTAAGATGGCAAACCTTCAAGAATAGGACTTACTTCTTTGCCATGACCCTTTCAAAATGACAGAAGATTTTTTTTAAATCATAAAATAAATAATTGTTGTTGTTCAGTTGCTCAGTTGTGTCCGACTCTTTGCAACCCCATAAACTGCAGCACACCAGGCTTCCCTGTACTTCACCATCTCCCAGAGCTTGCTCAAACTCATGTCCATTGAGTTGATGATGCCATCCAACCATCTCATCCTCTGTGGTTATAAATAATAAAATAAATAACAGTGAAGAGAATAAAAGGGATGCTGTCTTTGAAAAAGGAATTTTAACAGATTTCAGGAAAACAAAACTACGGCAAATGTCAACACACTAACAGGCAGACCCAAATGGAGGTGTCCACAGCCCAAAATACACAGGATGGGTGATGATAGAGGAAGGCGTGCATCTTCCAGGCAGGACCCTGGGCTTAACTCACTCATCCCCAAGAAAGCAAGTTTTCCCTCTAAAGAAATTTAATTGCTTTATTTGTGGAAGATCAGGACAGGTGACAAATGTGTTAACATCCCAGAGTCAGGCCTTCTTGTTTAGGGATACACTAGAAAGAAGCTTCGGAGAAGGCAATGGCACCCCACTCCAGTACTCTTGCCTGGAAAATCCCATGGATGGAGGAGCCTGGTAGGCTACAGTCCATGGGGTTGCTAAGAGTCAGACACCACTCAGCAACTTCACTTTCACTTTTCCCTTTCATGCACTGGAGAAGGAAATGGCACCCCACTCCAGTATTCTTGCCTGGAGAATCCCAGGGACGGGGGAGCCTGGTGGGCTGCCGTCTATGGGGTCGCACAGAGTCGGACATGACTGAAGCGACTTAGCAGCAGCAGCAGCAGCAGAAAGAAGCTTGTTTGTATGACCTGCTTCCATACATAGAAACTGATAGCATTTCTGTTCCACATTCTTAAAAATGAGTTGAGAGCTAAACATGGACAAACATTTGAGGGGAAAAAAGATAAACAAATACCTCATAAAGCATCATTTCTATTTGTGCATGCTCAGTCACTTTAGTAGTGTCCAGCTCTTTGCGACCCTATGGACTGTAGCCCACTAGGCTCCTCTGTCCATGGATTCTCCAGGAAAGAATACTGGAGTGGATTGCCATGCCCTCCTCTAGGATATTTTCCCCACCCAGGGATCAGACTCGAGTCTCTTAGGTCTCCTGCATTGGCAAGAGGCATCTTTACTACTAGCGCCACCTGGGAAGCCCCCATTCCTATTTATTCATCTTCAAATATTATTGGACAACTAAGGATGAACAGATATTTGAGTAAAAAATTTAAAAATACACCATAAGAGACAGAGAGAATTCAAACAGCCAGAGACTTGAAAACACTTTATATCCATAAGGTGAAATCAGAAAATCAGGATTTTTTTAATTAAAATAAGAGAATAGTAAATATTCCTGGGAAATTAAGTTGTCAAAAAATTTTTTAAAAATTAATAGAAAAACTAGAAGATATAATTGAGAAAATGTCTTCTAACAGTGACCAAAACAACAAAAGAAGGATAACAAAAGATTGAAAAAGAGGAATGAAGCATAAATTCAGGAGGTATAATAGCCAGTTAAGAAAAGTTGCAAAAGGGTAAGGGGAAAATTAGGGAAGGAAGGTTATGAAAGAAACAATAAAGAGAATTCCAACAACTGAAGAGAAACACAAATATTAATCAGAATTAATTAAAAGAATGAAAACCTTGATGTATCATGCTGAAATATCATACCACCCAGGATAACATTCTTGAAATGGCAGGGTTGGGGAAGTGTAAACAGGTAACTCTAAGGGGATTTGAATCAAAATGGATCAGACTACTTATCAGCAACCAGGACACTAGACCTTAATCAAGGCTTCAAAATAAGAAGGTGAAATTACTTTGGACCTGGAGTTCTATATCTAGATTCAGTTCAGTTCAGTCACTCAATAGTGTCCAACTCTGTGACCCCATGGACTGCAGCATGCCAGGCTTCCCTGTCCATCACCAACTCCCAGAACTTGCTCAAACTCATGTCCTCAAGTCGGTGATGCCATCCAACCGTCTCATCCTCTGTCGTCCCCTTCTCCTGCCTTCAATCTTTCCCAGCATCAGGGTCTTCTCCAATGAGCCAGTTCTTCACATCAGGTGGCCAAAGTATTGGAGCTTCAGCTTCAGCATCAGTCCTTCTAATGAATACTGGGGGTTGATTTCCTTTAAGTTTGACTGGTTTGATCTCCTTGCTGTCCAAGAGACTCTCAAGACTCTCAAGCACCACAATTTGAAAGTATCAATTCTTCAGTGCTCAGCCTTCTTTATGGTCCAATACTCACATCCATACATGACTACTGAAAAAAACCACAGCTTTGACTATTACAGACCTTTGTTGGCAAGGTGATATCTCTGCTTTTTAATATGCTGTCTAGGTTTGAAGGCAGGAGGAGATTGAAGGCAAGAGGAGAAGGGGACAACAGAGAATGAGATGGCTAGATGGCATCACAGAGAAGGCAATGGCACCCCACTCCAGTACTCTTGCCTGGAAAATCCCATGGACGGAGGAGCCTGGTAGGCTACAGTCCATGGGGTCGCTAAGAGTCGGGCACCACTGAACAACTGAGCGACTTCACTTTCACTTTTCCCTGTCATGCACTGGAGAAGGAAATGGCAACCCACTCCAGTGTTCTTGCCTGGAGAATCCCAGGGAGGGCAGAGCCTGGTGGGCTGCCGTCTATGGGGTCGCACAGAGTCGGACACGACTGAAGTGACTTAACAGCAGCAGATTGCTTCACCAACTCAATGGACATGAGTTTGAGCAAGCTCCAGGAGTTGGTGATGGACAAGAAAGCCTGGCATGTTTCAGTTCCCAGGGCCACAAAGACTCAGACATAACTGAGCGACTAAATTGAACTGAGCTATGTTTGTCATAGCTGATTACTGGTGTTTTAATATTTAGAAACATTCATAGACAAAGCATAGAAAACTGAGTGGTTACAAAACAGAATGTAAGTGTTATACACATTGAAAATGTGAAAGAAATGAACAGAAATAAGGAGATGAAAAGGGAGGAGAAAAAGAGAGGGAAGGATTAGGAAGGTAATACATTCATTTTGCAAAATGAAAGGTTAAGAGACACAGTAGAAAGCAATGGACAAAAAATAGAACTTTACATATTTATTATTTAAAGCTACATGGTAGCTAGTAGAGGAAGTTAAAAATATTAGTATAACTATCAAAAATTATCTCTCTGCCCTTTTCCCTCTCCCTCTTCTCATTCTGGGACTTCCACAATGCATATATTGGTCTGCTTGTTGGTGTCCTACATATTTCTTGGGCTCTGTTCAATCGTCTCCAATCATTTTTCTTTCTGCTCCCCAGATGCAATAATTTCCATTGGTAATTTTTCCATTAGGAAAGAGGAAATTAATATTTCTTCATTGTGACTATGTGCCAGGTACTGTGCTAGATGCTTTACATCTGTCACCAGAGTTGATACTCACAACAATTCTATGGGCTGAGTACTTTTTACTCCCACTAGAAATTAGACCATAGACATTTATAGTTTAACTTGACAAAGGCCACTCAGCATTTAGCCAGGCCAGGCTAACAGCTAGGCTGACTGATGACTGAAGTCATGTTGTTAGGCATCTAGAATTGAAACCAGTGGTGAAACAGGATAAACCATCAATGTGAACATGGTTTATAAATCTTTAGCTGTGATAAAGAGCATTCCAGAAAAATGTATGAACCAACAGAAAATTATGTAACTAAAGATTGGAACATGGCATGATTCCACTCACAAAATATTTCCACAACCCTTCAAATGAAGACATTAATTAATTAAATACAGTTTCATTTGCTGAAAACTAGTAACTAAAGAATTCATAATAATTTCTCCTGAATAAAAAGTGAGATACATGTTGTATACATACTAGACACAAGAAGTACTGGATCCCTTATCTTCTTAGTTAATATCAGCATTTTTAATGTTATAATCTTCCAAATACAAATAGCAAGGAAGGGATAGGAAAGATGACAGAGACAAGAAAACCCCCTGATTAGGAGGTAATTTGTTTAAAAAGGAGGGAGTCTTTTACATGTACTTCCTTTTTATCACTATCTATCATGTAGGAAAGCTTATCACAAAACTTATCTGAAAATCCGTCCATTTACAGGCAAGATCTCATATCAAGAGGAGTTAAACCTAGTAACACATTTGTGGTGAACTATTCATAAGGTTCTGTGGGCCTTCCGGACTGTTCATGCCCCAGGCAGCCTGGGTTTCCCACTCACATCATTCTCCCAAGTGATAAGGCACATGACATCAGGTATTAGGTAGCTGTTGTTGTATAACAAAAGACTGTTTAGAACCTAAAACAATAAACATTTATTTCTCACATGTCTGCAATGCTCAGTGATGATCAAAACCAGCTTGACTGGACAGTCTTACTGATCTCAGCTGGGATCTCAATGTGGCTAGAGGTTGGCTAATCTAGGCTGGACTTGGCTGAAGTGATCCAGCTCCACGTGTCTTCATCGTCTTTTGGAAGCCATGGGCTAGCTCAGGCATGCCCCAGTAATGACAGAAGCCATACCAGAGATAAAAAATGAAGAGGTTCTTGAAGTTTGGTCTCAGAATTAGCACACTATTTCTTCTATTTTATTCTATTGGCCAAAATAAGTCACAAAGCTGGGCCCAGAATCAGAGTGGGAAAGTGCTGCAGAGATGCATGGCAATGAGTGTGAATAGAGTCACACGAGCATTAATGCAGTCTAGGCCCTGGAGTAGGAAATGGCCACAACTCACTCCAATATCCTCGCCTGGAAAATCCCATGGACCATGGAGCCTGGTGGTCTACAGTCCATAGAGTCTCAAAAAGTTGGATACAACCTAGCAACTGAGCATAAGGCAGTCTACCACCCCCAGTCACACCTAATCTGCTGAAGACTTACCTTCCCAGTTTGGCTAAAAAAGAGGATTCTTGAGGGCAATAACTATATGCATTTATCATCTTTTCATCTTTACAGTTACTTTGCAAAATATTAACAGATTAAAATATTAATATTGTTATACAGATGAGGATATCAAGGTTCAAACAATGAACATCTGTCATTTTACACATGTAGCCCTGGAATCTGAATTATCGATTGCTAAAGTGCTCTAATCATTTTGGGCTAAAGACAAGTGCCTGATTAGTGGTCCAGATTCCGGCCACACTTTGTCCTTGTGATTGTTCCAAGTGAGTGGCTCCTGGCTTAGATCACTAACACTTGTATTCTGTGGAGAACCAGACTCTGAGGAAAAAATAACCAATATTTTGAGTACAAGGTACTTTTCTTGTCTTATAGAGTTTGGGATTATACTCTTACCATGAAGCGTCAAAAACACGTTTACAGTCTTCACAAAGGGCGAAACAGATTTTCCTTTCCTTTCTTTTAGAGAGCTGAATGTTGGGTAGTTGCATTGGCAGCCACTCTTGACTCCCTATAATGAAACTACCTCAGACCTTGAGGATCTTATTGTGGAGGCAATCAGGAAGGTAGGATTTGGGAGATGTGTCCAGCTCTTCAACAGAGGTGCTGTTGTGCCCACCCTGGGGAAGGCTTGAGAAACAGTGGGAAGAGTGATTGATGCCCAGGAACTTCAATGGTAGGATTGGGCAGGAGGCAGGAGTCCTGGCCAGCTCCCCTGCCACACACACCCAGTGCACCTCTGCCTGCCATCCACACCATATGCCACCCTCTGAGCACATCATAGGCTGAAGGAGCCATGCTTCAGCCACTCTTAACCTTCACCTGCCAGCATCATGCTACACATGAAAAATATCAAAGTGAATCATGAATAATCCTTGCATTTAAAGAGCTCACAGAGAAATGGGGACATGCGGCACATAAGGTCATCGAGGCTCCCTGGGAGAGGTGACTTGCAGTACAAGTGAGAATTGGCTAGACAAAATCTGGAAAAGAGACTTCTAGACAAAGAGGAGATGCCAACTGAGTCTCAGCTATTAAAATCCCCAAATTCCAAAAACATGAGTACTGTAGTGTGAATAGCTAGTTTCCCATACCATCACAGGCTTCCCTGATAGTTCAGTTGATAAAGAATTCGTCTGCAATGCAGGAGACCCCAGTTCGATTCCTGGGTTGGGAAGATCTGCTGGAGAAGGGATAGGCTACCCACTCCAGTGTTCTTGGGCTTCCCTGGTGGCTCAGCTTGTAAAGAATCTGCCTGCAATGTGGGAGACCTGAGTTTGATCCCATGTCTTCTGAAGGCACCAAGGACCTACACTGGAAGGCTCCCCCTGACTGCAATGGGAAGGACAAATTAGGAGAGGGGAGCATGGGCGACAGTGAAGATCAGGGGCTATCACAGAAGTCGACTATTACTGGAATCTGAGAGTAGACTATGCCAATCTACTGGAAAGTTTAAAAACTAGTAAGATACAGAGATTGATGAAAGAGAATGAGGAAAAGAAATCAAGTATGACTACTGGATCCTGGCTAAGGTGATTGAAGGGTCAGGGTGGCATGCACCAGGGCATGAGGAAGAAGACCTGGAAGGCACTATTTAAGGAAGGGCACAGGAAGCAGAACCTGGAGAAAACTGGAAGAGTGAGCAAAAGAGGATGAAGGAAAACAAGCCAAAAACCCAAGGAAAGGTGAAGGGTGAAGGATCTAGGATAGACACCAAGAATTTACTTCCAACTGAGTCCTGAGTACTTGAACCCAAGCTTGGATGTCTAAAACATAGAGTTTTTCCTTGAAATTCAAAAAGCCCTTCCTTTCAGTCTTATATTTTCCCAGTCTTCATGTTCCAAGATTTCACATTTCACCACCCCACTCATTTAGTACGTTTAATTAATTTCTCAATATCTTTGTGGACGTGTTACTGCTTTCTGCACATACAGACATACAAGGATGAAGGAGGAGGTTCTGCTGATTGGTATTTGTAATGTGCTGAGACTGATGAATGAACTCATACACACACCGTCACCATCACCAATAATAATAACAACCTCTATTACTAAGCAAGAGTCTTACCTCCTGTTTATTGAGCATCTATTATGTATGAGGTCTTCAATTATGAATTTTATAAACATGGCCAATAAACAGAGTGGAAATAACATTTCTCTTTTATAGAGGAAACAAGTAAGACTTCGAGAAGTTAAGTGAGTGGCTGAAAATCACAGAGTAAATAATAAAAAGTAGTGGGACATGTGTGTACTATCCACAAAGGGTAGAACCCTTTAAAAACGTTTGTGTGCCTAAATGACTGACTTCCTTGACTTCCTTGTTATGATTTGTGGGGAGAGGAGGAGTTTGGGAGGGGGGAGGGAGCAGAGCAAAGGAAACAGAATTAGGTGGAATCGGGTCAGGGAATTGCTGTTCCTAAGCCCAGGAATGTAAATTGCTGGCTATGTGTTCAACACTCCATCCTGCACAATCTCCTTCAGAAACTAACAAGTACATGAATGTTTTTCATTTCCCATAGAAATTTATCCAAAGAAACAGAACATCCTGATGCAAAAATTCCTGGCCAGCTTTGAAGAGCATAACTTACAAGTCATTTATTTGTTCTTTTAATATTTGTTCAAATATTTACCAAGCACCTACTGGATGCCAAGCATTGGGCTGGGTCCTAGGGATTCAATGGCAGACATATCAACCACATCAGCATGGGAGAAAGAACAGAGAGTGCCCTACTTGAATTGTCTTTGTGGAGGGGACTTAAAGGATGAGAGTGGTTGAGGAGAGGTGGAGAGCTTTGTGGGCAGGGGGCCACTTGAGCCAAGGACTGTTGCTCTAAAGCTGTGTTTTCACCACTCCTCCCCACCTTCATGTCACGTGGGCAGGCTTACATGGCCTGACCTCTCTGGCTGTATCACAGGGCCTTCCTGTGGGATTCTTCTGCACCTTACGCCAATCTGTAGGAGCACCTATGAACAGACAGTAGGTATGAGCAGAGTTCTACAGTCTGCCAGAAGCAAGGATTATTTCAGCTCTGTGTCCCTGGTGCAGCACAGAGCAAGTCTTCAGTAGACACAGTGGGATATTCACAGCATACCGAGCAGGTTTTTAACACACATCAGGACCCTTTGGGTAGTCCTGGGCCACACTGCCCAGTTAGCCACTTTATAGTTCCTTTTTGAGGAAGCAGTTTGGAGATAATAGAAAGGTTGGAGGCCCAGGCTCTGCCAGAATGACTTCAGCACACCACGTAAGGTTGTTTTCCTCCCTCATCAAAAGACATGTCGAGTGAGACCAGCATGGTGGACTTGGGATGCAATAGGACTTACCAAAGCCTATGAGTAGGTTTGTTTGTGCTACAGCAAGTCCAAGGTCAACCTTACATCCTGTAGTCAAGATGGAGCAGAGAAAGATTATCCAGAAAGGAGGTAACATCACATTTGGTCTTTCCTTTATTTCCCTCTGACCTAAAATTATGTGACAAAGTGTTGCTCTTGTCTGTGACTCATCTGAAGCTTACTTTTTCAACAAGAACAGAGTTCAAGTGCCTGGCATAGAACACAACAGTAGCTAAAAGAATACTATTTATGGAGAACTGTAATTTTTGAACAGGTAAAAGGATCACATGGCTCAAAGATGAAAGTAATAGAAAAAATGGACACTGAGAACCTTGACCTCACCAGGCTGATATCTTCCATGTTTGATAACCTGCTTTGTGCCCCCATGAGTCACCAGTTTCTTACCTGCCCTTCCAGTGATTCTTTATGCAAATGCAAGCATATATGTGGAATTTTGTTAAATGCATCTTCAGTATCTGTGGAGACAATCATATGATTTTTTCTTCTTAGATTTATTCTGATGAACTATCTTTGCATTCTTAGAATAAGCTGTACTTGGTTATGGAGTATTACTCTTTTAGTATGTTGTTGCATTCTGATTGCTAATATTTTATCTAGGATTTGTGCATCAATACTCATATGTGAGATTCATTTATCATTTCTTTTCTGTATAGCATTTATACTCAATTTATCTTTGCCAGGTGAAAATTATTTGAAAGTTGTCCTTTTTTGTATATGCCTGTGCCTGCACACTGAGTCACATCCAACTCTTTGCAACCCCATGGGCTGTAGCCCACCCACCAGGCTCCTCTGTCCATGGAATTCTCCAGGCAAGAATACTGGAGCAGGTGCCATTTACTTCTCCAGATGATCTTCCCGATCCAGTAATTGAACCCTCACTTCTTGTGTTTCCTGTATTGGCAGGCAGATTCTTTACCAATTGAGCCACTGGGGAAGCCCCTTTTTTGTATATGCTCTGAAACAATTTGGGCTTCCCAGGTGACGCTAGTGGTCAAGAATGCGTCTGCAATGCAGGAGACAAGAGATTTGAGTTCGATCCTGGGTTGGGAAGATTCCTTGGAGGAGGGCATGGCAACCCACTCCAGTGTTTTTGCCTGGAAAATCCCATGGGCAGAGGAGCCTGGCAGGCTACAGTCGATAGCGTTGCACAGAGTCGGACACTGTGAACACACTGGACCAATTTAAATAGTGTCGGGATCATCCAACCTTTAAAGTTTTGGTTAAATTTGCCCATGAAACTTCTAGCCCTTCTAATAATTAAAAATGTTTTTAATTTTAAAATTTTCTTTAATTTTTTTCTATGAAAATTGGTCTATTTAGAGATGGTTTGAGTAAATTATATCCTTCTAGAAAAATCCATTTCTTTCAGATTTTCAAATTTAGATGAAGTTGTGCAAAAAACTTTTAAAAATTTCCCTCCTTTCTTCATTTTTGTCTTCTTGTCATGTATTATATTTTACATCTGTTCATTCGTCCTTGATTTATAAGACATTTTTGTTTCATTGCCAGTAATTCAGGGACTCACTTATTTACATTGTCTACCCACCCCTCTTATCTAACTCATTAATTCCTTTTATTTTTACTTTATTCCTTCTGCTTTCCTTTGATTTATTGCTCTTTTTTCTAACTCTCTGATTCTCAGTTCTTTCAATTTCACCTTTTTAATATAAATATTTCTTTTACCTGGTGGCTCAGAGAGTAAAGAATTTACCTGCAATGAAGGAGACCTGGGTTTGATCCCTGGGTCAGGAAGATGTCCTGCAGAAGAGCATGGCAACCCACTGCAGTATTCTTACCTGGAGAATTCCACGGACAGAGGAGCCTTGTGGGTTACAGTGGGGTTGTAAAGAGTCGAACATGACTGAGCAACTAACACTTTGACTTTCTTTTGCATTTTAGGCTATGACATTTCCTATGAGTACTGCTTTAGTTCTGTCTTTTAGATTCAGAACTTAATATGAATTTTTTTCAGTATTATTGGTTTTTAGAAACTCTGCAATTTGGATTTGTGTTTTTACTTTAACTTGGGAGTTGTTCAAATGATAATTTTCTTCAAATTCTTTTACGTTTAAAAATTTTTATTGTTACTGCATTGTGAACAAAAAATAATGTCTACATTATTCCTACTTTTTGAAATTTGTTGTAACTTTCTTTATGGTGGTCAACGTTATGGTCAATTATTGTGGCTGTTCCATGTGCACTTGGAGCAAAAATATATTCCTACCTTCAGCGAGAAAGGGAGTTTGCATCATACTAAGCACTCAAATATTATTATTACCAGCACCTAGAGTCCCTCCAAGTCATGAAGGGCCTTTGTCTTACCCACTATAGAAATACAGGATAATTGGATTTCTCAGTTGGTTCAGTAAACAAAGCCTATGTTTTGGGGATTCCCTAGTGGTCCAGTCAGTTCAGCCGCTCAGTTGTGTCTGACTCTTTGCGACCCCATGAACTGCAGCACACCAGGCCTCTCTGTCCATCACCAACTCCTGGAGTTTACCCAAATTCATGTCCATTGAGTTGGTGATGCCATCCAACCATTTCATCCTCTGTCATCCCCTCCTCCTCCTACCCTCAATCTTTCCCAGTATCAGGGGCTTTTCAACCCTAGTGGTCCAGTAGTTATGAAATCACCTGACAATGCAGGGGACATGTGTTAGATCCCCATTCTGGGAAGATCCCACATCCCAAGGAACAGCTGAGCTCATGTACCACAACTGCTGAAGCCTGCACGCTCTAGGGCCCAACTGCCCCAACCACTGAGCCCATGGCCATGCTTCGCCATAAGAGACACCACTGCAATGAGGAGCCTGCACACCACAATAAAGAATAGCCCCTGCTTGCTGCAACTAGAGAAAGACTGCCTATGGCAACGAAGACCTACTGTAGCCAAAAATAAATAAATACATTAAAAAAAAAAGATCTATGTTTTTGGCTCTGAATTAAGCTTTTCACATCTACCTTTTTGATTATGTGGCTTAGGTCCTTTGTACTTGTATTCATTTTTGGTCCAATAGATCTGTGAGGATGTCTTATTATTTCCTGAGACGTGAAAAGGCTGAGAAGAAGCCAGTTCCTGGGGGTGGGGTGGGGAGCACAGGCTCAGGCAGGGACAGGGGAGTGGGCTGTGAAGAAATCATGGCTTTGTTGGAGACATCTGTCAGATCATCCTCAACCAATAACACTCTTGCTGTAAAGAAAAGGGCCACTCCAAATTGATCAAGGTCTCTATTGTTTAATTTCTATTGGTAATCTTGAAAGGAGAAGGAATCAACCTCTCATTTAATCAGGTAATTTTGTATGGGTTTCTTTTTCATATGTTGATTTTGCTTACCAAACCGAGTCGGAAAATCTGGTTCTGCTTCTATATTTCCATGGTGGGCAAGACAAGGCCTTTTCATGACTTGGAGGGAGTTTATATGGTGATGTTGAAAACAATAACATTTGAGCACTCACTAACGGCCAAACTCTCTGCAAGGTACTTTGTATGTCTTAGGTCACTTAATCCTTGTATGAACTCATAATATTCCCATTTTGAAAATTAAAAACAACAAGACAAATGGAGGTAAAATAACTTGCTCAAGTTCAAACTGCTAGTGAGTGGCGGAGCCAGGACCCCAACCTTAGCTACTATGCTCTGGGGTCTCTTTTAGAGACCAGCTCTTCCACAGAGTTCATTTTACAGGTGAAGTAATAGACCTAAAGTTGTTGAGTCAGCTAGCAAGCTCCCAGCAGAGTTAAAACTAGACCTCTAACATTCGGACCTTCATCCAGAACTTTCTCACTATAACAGCACAGCCCCTCACTATGCATAGAAGCAGTGTTTTGTAATAGAAAAGAAAGTGAAAGTCACTCGGTCATGTCCAACTCTTTGTGACCCATGGACTGTAGTCCATGAACTTCTCCAGGCCAGAATACTGGAGTGGGTAGCCTTTTCCAGAAGATGTAATTTGCTGGATGATACGGGCTAATCATTTTTAGCAACTGCTGCCTAACTCACCTCACATGTCTATAGGGTAACACCATAGTAGATGGAAAGATGTTTTAACTTATGGGCTACCTAAATACCTTCTGGTTCCTGAACAAACAGCTCAGCTATGGAATAAATTCACTTTTAATATGATTGTGTGTGTATGTTAGTCGCTCAGTCATGTCTGACTCTTTGCGACCCTGTGGACTAAAGCCTGCCAGTCTCTTCTGTCCATGGGATTCTCCAGGTAAGAATACTGGAGTGGGTTGCCAACCCCCTCTCTAGGGGATCTTCCCAACCCAGGGATCAAACCCAGGTCTCCTGTATTGCAGGCAGATTCTTTACCATCTGAGCCACCAGGGAAGCCCTTTAATATGGTTAGGATATACAAAACTACAAAAAGTAAAAATTCTTTAAGAGAGAAATTCTTCTAGGTGCCAGTGTACTTTCACTAGGCATCTCCTCTACTCTCTGGTTCCCACCCAAATGACTTCATTCTTTGTTCATGGATTGTGGGTGTCAGGCTTAAAAACAGGCACTTTCTCAAGACAAGTAGGAATTAAGATAGCTAATGGAAAAGAATAGCAATCAATTCTCAGGGGAGAGCATGATCATTAAAAACAGCACATAAAGGGGTGAGTTTCTTGTATTTCTTGTAACCAAGTCCAGCCCTGAGAGCCTTTCTCTATTGCCAAAAGTGATCTAACATCTCCCAACATAGCTTGGCTTCAGATGGTAAATTTTTTTCTCCACTCCATACTTATTCCAAAGATTATGAAAAGAGAAAGGAGTTTATCACATTTGGGAAGAAACTAATCTGCTATAGCAATTTTACTAAGAAAGGACACAATGGTTTTGGCAAAATAAGAGAATTTCATTCTGAAATTGTAACATCCTCTCCCACTGGAATTATTTGGCTTACCAAAAATCAAAGTTGTTAAGCTGGCAAGGGCAGGGCCATAAGGCAAATGACTAGAGGTGATACTCTGTACAACTCTACACACAGAGGCTTTCAGAAGCTCAGGTTAGGGAACCTGCTACTGTGGCTGGAGCTGGTGGTGTTCCAGTTGGATTCATTCGCAATAAAGCAGCAAAATAGGATCAACTACAAACCCTGGAAAACTGTCCTCTCACTGTACAGAATCTCTATCAAAGGATGAGAACAGAAAACTAAGGACTTTCTCAAATCACAGCATCATGAAAAGATTTGTTCAAAGCTGGTCCCACAAACTATTGCTTCTGGGTTTTGCAGCAGAAACTGAATAAAACATGTTTCCATCACCTTAAAGAGCAAATTGGCATCACAAGCCTTCTAACCTAGCATTTGAGTGTGTTCGGTCGCTGAGTCATGTCCAACTCTTTGTTACCCCATGGACTGTAGCCCGCCAGGCTCCTCTGTCCATGGGATTTTCCAGGCAAGAGTAGTGAGTTGCCATTTCCTGAAGTGAGAGCAGCTGAAGATCTGGGATGGGTTTCTTGGAGAGGTTCTAGACTCTCCTTTCCCAATTTTCCTAGTTTTCATTTCAAACAAGAGACTGAAATGATTTAATTGTGGCCTAACTCAGATTTGAGGGAATTGCTTCAATGATATCTCTAGCTTCACTGACCTAAACATTTTTATTAGCAAAATATTTTATTTAAAAGAAAGTACGGCCAACTAATGCTTAACCACATAGATTATCAGGAGCCTCTTCCGTGACACTAAGTGAGATAGCTGAGCTGGGAACTTTCACATGTGGTTAAAATTTAAGTCATTACGGATGAAACTGGAGCCCATTATACAGAGTGAAGTAAGCCAGAAAGAAAAACACCAATACAGTATACTAATGCATATATATGGAATTTGAAAGATGGTAACGATAACCCTATATGCGAGACAGAATAAGAGACACAGATGCATAGAACAGTCTTATGGACTCTGAGGGAGAAGGTGAGGGTGGGACGTTCTGGGACAATAGCATTGAAACATGTATATTATCATATGTGAAACAGAACACCATTTCAGGTTCAATGCACTAGACAAATGCTCAGGGCTGGGGCAATGGGATGACCCAGAGGGATGGGATGGGGAGGGAGGTGGGAGGGGGGTTCAGGATGGGGAACACATGTAAACCCATGGCTGATTCGTGTCAATGTATGGCAAAAACCACTACAATATTGTAAAGTAATTAGCCCCCAACTAAAATAAATAAATTTATTTAAAAAAAATTTAAGTCATTAATGAAAAAGTATCTAGCAAAAGTGGGAAAAGAGTTGAAAAAAGCTGAGTTTTTCATGAAACTGAATGTAAGTATTTTCAGAGAACCAGATAACCTCAGCAACAGATTTTATGGCTGTTTCCAATATCATTTAGTTCAATTGCTATAATTGCTCAAGTAATCTTTGGATGATCTGTTTGGTGGGCAGGCTTCTCTTCCCATTGAGGGACACATGTTATCTGAAGGGCATGTATAACTTACATATAATCCAGGATATTAATCAGTATGGAGAGGGAAATGGCAACCCACTCCACTATTCTTGCCTGAAAAATCCTGTGGATAGAAGAGTTCAGAGGATTACAGTCCGTGGGGTAGCTGAGAGTCAGACATGACTGAATGACTGAGCACATTAATCAGTAGAGGAAACACCAGCACATTATTTTAGTCATGGTCGGTCAGTTACAAAGAAGAGAAAACTAATCAAATTAAATCCTTTTTTAAAGAGTTTATTGGAAGAAAGGTATAGGTTTCATGGGAAGTATAAAGACATGAGATGGTTTTCTCTCTTCTTTTTCTTTATCACCTACTGTTTTTCTCTTCAATTAGCAACTTTATCTTGCTTTTGCAACTTCCAGTTCATAATGACTTTTGGGCTCTGAGGGCACTTGTCTTTTTAGTTATCCTTATTTTTGTCATCATATTGAAACAGGCTGGGACAGGAGATCCTTTGCCACATTGATGCAATGCTTTCACCTGTCTCCTCAAGCAAAAAAAAAAAAAAAAGCTGTAAGGGACTAAAAGTAACAGTGTACAAGCACAGTTGGGGCAAATTCTGGACAACAAGATACAAAAAGATCAAAAAGGTCCAATTGCCACCTCTGAAGAGCTGGGAGCAAAAAACAGAGGTCAGGAATAAAAGCAGGGTACTGGGCATGCCCCTTGCATCCAACACCACCAAAGGGATGGGCAGATGGTAAGCCACCCCTCCTGCCTGAACCCTGGACATACCTCTACCCTCACCCCATATAAGGAACCAACTCGCACCCCCACCCACCCCACTTAGGCAGCAAGCAAGGGAAGCTATTATTTGTTCTCACTTCCCATTGCTTCAGCAGAGTACCCAATAAAGCCTTGCCTGAATTTCTTTTCTGCCCTCTTATCAATTTCTATTTCTTGGCAAAGTCCAAAAATCCCTGTGAGTATCAATATCACATTTTGTCTGTGTAGAACCAGCCTTGAGATTGGTGTGGCAAGGGATACCTGACACGACCAGAGCCAAAACTTTTCTGAGACTTTAGCAGAATCTCCTGAGAGACAGGACATGTGTGGGGAAGACTTGGGACTGGACCTGCCAACACCATCCAGCCTTGTAAAGCCCTAGCCTCATGTCAATACAGCAGATACAGAGAAAGATGGAAAGAAGCTATGCTCTGATGGTAGTTTTTGATACCTGAATCCTGGCTGCATGTGAAGCCAGTCTTTCTTGTTAATTTCATGAGCCAATAACTTTCTTTTTTGCTTTAGTCATTTTGAACCAGGTATTCTGTCAGGCAGGATTCCCTAGTGGCTCAGTGATAAAGAATCCACCTGCCAATGCAGGAGATGCGGTTCAATCCCTGAGATGGGAAGATCCCTTGGAAAAGGAAATGGCAATTCATTCCAGTATTCTTGCCTGGAAAATCCCACGGACAGAGGAACCTGGTGGGTTACAGTCCTTGGGGTTGCAAAAGAGCTGGGCATGACTTAAACACTGAACAACGACAACATTCTGTCATGCATATCCCTGAAAGTCCCAAATGATGTAAGCCATCAGCCCTGGATTCCACTGAGTCAACCCCATTCCTGACCTGACCTCATAGCTCTAGACTCCTGATTGGCCTTGTTAGACAGGGCTTGCTCAGGAAGGAATAGAGTTCACTGTGGTATGTGGGACAATTTTTGCAGAGCTAAAGGTGGGGCAGAGTGAGAGGAAGTCATTAACCTCTTCATTTATATTCACTAATTAGAAGTTTGATCTCATAATTAGCCTAAATATGTCCTGTCTTCATTAAAGTCATTAATAGAAAAATATAAGTTATCACTGATAATCTACAGAAATCACTTCCAACTTCCTAAATAATGCTTGTGATTTTTTTCACATGCAAGTCTAATGGAAATTTAGAAAATGTTCATTTCCTTGTTATTTTTCTGTGGACATGTTAGCAATATTTTAAATTTTTCATTATACCAACTTTAATTTTAAAATTAAAGACACTGGATGACATAGGAGGTCAAATTTAAGTGATAAATGAAAATGTATCGGATAAATGCTTTTCATTCTATTTCTTCATTAGGGGAATAACCCAATTCTTAGATTTAAAAATATTTCTAATAAGTCATGATGCAAATAATCTTCTCCCATAGCTTTTCTTTCAAGAGACCAAATTTATTTCATCAGAAAATAATAAATCTCATGCTCAGAATCCATTTCTTAGCCAAGAGTGGCACCACTGAAGTTGTTCATTGCTCCAACTAAAATTTAAAATTGTTTAGGAAGGGTAAGGGCATGACTTTCCCATATATGTTTTAATCCCACATTTAACATTTCATAGAAATAAATCAATTTGGGGAAAGGAAATCCAAAAAAAGAAGGGATGTATGTATACATGTAGCTGATTCACTTTGCTGTAGAGTAGAAACTAACACAATATTGTAAAGTAACTATACCTCAGTAAAAATTAATTTAAAAAAAAGAAAGAAATAGGTTCCACTAACATATTTCTGTTTTGACAGTACAGACAGTAAAGATCTGCATCTTTCAGCCTGGGAAGGAGGAGGGCTTGGAATTACCCTCAGCTTAGCATCTACTTGCATGATGTTGGCAGGTTATATGTAATCTGGGTAAGCCTTTGTTTCTTCATATTATATTATAGATAATAGTATTTATATCATAGATTTAAAGGGGTAATTAAGTGAGGTGGTATATGTAAATCATATAACAGATTAAAGTAACAAATAATTTCCCATTATAACAGATACATTCATTATTCACGAATGTCCCTTTTCCACCAGTTGTCAACATTGCCATAAATCTTGCAGAGTTATAAAATTAAATCTACATTTTTCATGAATTGAAATGTTAATGCCCTGTTAAAGCTACTGAAATGTCTCATTCTGCTACTAATTGGCTCTGTGACCGGGGACAAGCACTTAACCAATGTGAGTTTTGTAAAATGACAAGATTGGGCTGCCCGTGACCAATTTTAGGGTCTCTTCTAGCTCTGTCATTCTTCTCCTTGAATCTTATAATGCAGTTAAGTTGCTATGTAATATTAAATGAGTCATCATGGGATAATCACATCTTGATTTTAAATGAATTCATATTCTTCTCACAAGAAGAAAAATGGCTTCCATCTAAAACTAGCCTCCCAAATAAGAATTAGGATAAAAGCAGAGAGAGAGAGAGTGAATGAAAGATGACAGTACAGTAATTCATGTGCTCAGATTTTATAATTTTGGAAATCTCTAAAAATAATTTTTTAAACTTGAAGATCAATTTTGTGACACAGGTGTAGTGGAAGAAAATGTGTAGCCAGACATGGTGGACACTTACCCATTAGATTTACAATCTATGGCTCCCCATGCAAAACTCCAAACCCAAGATGCCTCAGTTATAGGAAACCCTAATGAGTGCTGTGCTTCTATTTTTCTGAAACTGCAAAACAGATTTGTCTATTAACCACTCCTTTGGTATTTATTTTGAAGCCAACTGTGCAGTTCTTGGCCCTTTCACATACAAACAATGCCAGCTCTTACACAATTGCACAGAATTCTTGCACAGTTCTCACTTGCTCTGTCCAATTTTTTTCTTACTTTCCCCTCTTTCCCCTCGTAAATGGTGAGCATCTCAGAAATGATGATCCCATTAGAAGGAGATCTGTACACATTGGTCTAAAAGACACTGAAGGAAAAATTCAAAAGATGCCTCCACACAAAAGTGGAGGAAAGTCACATAAATTAAATTTCAAACAGAAGAAAGTGCTGTGTGTGGAGAGCCCCGATTCTCTGACAGATGGCACACCGTGCTTGCTGGGCAGTGCTTGAGGTTGGCTCCATTGCAAATACAGAAACAATAAAAACCGTTTAGCGACTTTAAAGAGCTCTAAAATGAAGTATGGCATTCTAACAAATAAAGGTTTACTAAGGTAGAACAGCCAGGATTCAAGGGGTCTTAAACTAGGATACTATTTAATTGATGTAAATATCATTCTCAGGTGACAAAACTTCAAGAACTTCAACTTGTACATGTGTGTAGGTGTTCATGGCTATGAGTACAAGCACATGCACACAATGAGGTCTGAAGTTTTAAGCGATGTATGCAGTTCATGGGGTCGCAAAGAGTCGGACACGACTGAGCGACTGAACTGAACTGAATGCCCATTTGAAATTTTCTTGAGCTTAGAAAAGCAAAGGTTGCAAACCTTACATTCAGTTGCCTTCGGCAAGCAAGAAAAATATCTGTCAAGACCCAGGTCTCACTGTTAAGGCTGGAGTTGAGAAATGCCCTCCAAATGCCTTCAAGTCAACATTAGCTATGACAGAAGCAAGACTATTATTTAACAGTAGCAGCAAATGTCAAAAACAAACTGTACCTGGCATTTTGACAAGACACTATTGAAAGAGAACCACTTCTTCAGCACTTGTGTAACCGTTGGGGAGAAACTCGACAATTAATATCCTGAGGTCTGGTAATAGGATTCCCAGGCTGTTTGGTGATTTCCTTCTGATATACATGAAAGGCACAGGCAAGTGGCGGACACAGGCAAAAATAATCTGAAAAGATGAGGCCTGGAGAAATGGACTGATAGGTTAGAGATCAGGTGTCGTGCAGCTGATTAAAATGTAACTCCTTCTTCGGGAAAGTGCGCTCTCGTGGTTGTGACACTATAAAGTATGAGGACAGAGCCGTCATCCCCAGGCAAGAATAAGATACTGACAAAACCCATCTCCTGTTTCCCACATCCTCCTTTCCCTCTGGTGTCCTCATGCCAAACTGCAGCACCTCACCTGAGCTTCCCTCCCTGCATGACACCACAGCCCAACCTGGCCAAACCTCCTGCCAAACAATTTCTCAGAATCACAATGACCAGCAAGTGCTCTCTCCTGCTTCACTAGGGACCGGCTCGCTGTTGACTAACCTGGTGAGGGAAGCTGTGGATGGTAGTTATCGGCGTCATAGATTCCTGCATCCTGCTTCCTTCCATTTCAATGGAAACATGAGGGGAGTTTTCCTGATACAGAGGGGATGTCCACGTGCTGGTGCAGAACCTGTACTTTGAAATGAACAAACAGGAGGGACAAGAGAACTAATATTTCACTGGACACCTGCTTACATATTACTGTGTTTAATGTTAACAGACCTCTAAGGAAGGTGATAGTGTATCTCCATTTCAGAGATGGAAAAACTGAAATTTCAAGAGCTTGGGGACTTGTCCAGGGTTGTTGTTTAGTCACTAAGTCATATCCAACTCATTTGTGACCCCATAGACTATAGCCCACCAGGCTCCTCTGTCCATGGGATTCTCCAGGTAAGAACATTGGAGTGGGTTGCCATTTCCTTCAGGGGTTCTTCCCCACCCAAGGATCAAACCTGCATCTCCTGCACTGGCAGGTGGATTCTTTACTGCTGAGCCACCTGAGAAGCCCCTTGCCTAGGGTTCCAGTCTGTAAATAACTCCTCAGGTGTTCAAGCTTGAGTTTGACTAATTTCCAAGGCTCTCTCCTTATTCTGCTCAACCTCAAGATCACACCTTCATTAGCCACAGGATGTTCTTTTTCAGTAGAAGTCTGATGCCAATGGGAATTCTCTGAGCTGTGCTAGACGGGGCAGCCCCAACTTGCAGGACTCCCACAAGTAACCCCACGGGCAGGTGGGGGCCCCCCCTAAGCAGAGCACACCCTGCCTATAAGCTCTTTGGGAGCCATTTAAACATCAAAGTGAGGGACTTCCTTGGTGGTACAGGGGCTAAGAATCTGTCTGCCAATGCAGGGGACACAGGTTCAACCCCAGTCCATGAAGATATCACATGCCTGGGGACAAATAAGCCCAGTGGCCACAACTACTGAGCCTGTAGTCTAGAGCTCAGGAGCCACAACTACTGAAGCCCGCCCATCCTAGAGTCTGTGCTCCACAGCAGGAGAAGCCACAGCAGTGAAAGCCCATGCACTGCACTAGAGAGTAGCCCCTGCCTGCCACTAGAGAAGCCTGCACAGCAACAAAGATCAATGCAGCCAAAAATAGATAAAAACAAATATATTTTAAAAACCCCAAAGAGAGGTGAAGCCCTGTTTTAGGTCCTACCTCCCACCACTTCCTCTACCTGCAGTCTTCACTACGTCCAGACCCACCTTTGGAGTCTTCAGAGTACATTCACCTGTCTGTCCATGTGGTTTTCCTGTTCATCTCATGCCCAAGAAAATTGTCCTCCCTTCCTCGAACTGATCTGACTCATCAGTACCTGTGTCCTTGCCTTCCAGATGCCTTTCCTGGCCACCGTATAAATATCCTGTTCTTACTCTAACAGAACTTACCACCTATACAAACCGTGTGGATGGATGAATCTATGGATGGATCTCACCAGGCCAGTACTTATATTACAAGCACATCAAAAACTAGACCAGCAAGCACAATAACTCACACAGACTTCTCTCAGACTGAACTTAAAAGGTCAGAAGTCAAAACCTGTTAACACATCTTTTCTGCGCTATCAGATTTCCATATGGGACTGTGCCTATAGAGGCTTGAGTAGCAAGTCTGCTATCTAGAGAGGCTTCAGGTCCAAGTTCAGGCATTCTCCCATGGCTGAAGTCATCAGACTCTCTAAGAACACTTTTGTTGACTAGAGAACCTGGATCCCAGAGTGAAGTAACATGTTAAACATACGTCTATGAACTCAAGGCATATTCATGTCAGAGGTGCCTTGGTGCCAAGACACTTAGCAATGGTCTTGGGATTCTGCTGGAAATGCACAGGCAAAACAGCTTGCACGGACTTGTAAGGACAGTACCATGTGGTAGTGAGAATCCTTGGCTGTTGGAGCAGTTAGATCCAACTTTGAAATCCTGCTCCACCATTCAGAAAATTATGGAAGTTGGCAGCTGTAAAACGATGAGTGTCTGCCAGGGGTGGCAGCAACATTTGTAGGAAGCACTAAGGAAACGATTAATTTCCCACACCCTCTCACTTTCAGGTGATAGGAAAAGACAAAAGTGGAATTCTTCCTTCTTCCCCACTGTTCTGGGACATGGATACAAAGTTTATATTTTATATATTTTAAAGACTGTAATTTTCATTCAGTTCAGTCACTCAGTCCTGTTCGACTCTGTGACCCCATGGACTCCAGCACACCAGGCTTCCCTGTACATCACCAACTCCTGGAGCTTACTCAAACTCATGTCCATCAAGTCAGTGATGCCATCTAAACATCTCATCCTCTGACATCCCCTTCTCCTTCCACAAAATTTTAACGCTCGAAATTTTTCATTTTCTTGTATTTGTATTCACTATGAATCATTTATGATGAAAAATATTCTAGTGGGAAGAGAGTGCTACAAAACGCTTTACACCAACTGTTGTAGGCATTGCCAGTGATCACCTGTATTTGGTCCTCCTGTCTGTCAAAGGAAGGATCACACATCCCAGCCTCTCTGTGGTTAGCCAGGGCCACAGGACCAGAACTCTTCCTAACAAAGACTTAAGGATCACTACTTTACTTTTTCTGGGGAAAAAAAGTTGAATTCGACTCAACTTTATTATGAATTTTACATATATTCTGGAAAGACTCATTTTAACATATCCTGACCTGCGTTTCTCTCCTGGACAGATCTGAGGCATAGAAAATTCCACAGAGATTTGTCTTTACAAATATCTTTAACCTTCATCTTCAATTTGTCAGTCTACAGCCTTCCCAAGCCCAGTGTGTGGAGACTGAGCATAGCAGCTGCCTCCAGTTGATCCTAAGATGATGGGGCAGCAGTCTGTCTTCCTCTAATGTCCTGCTGCAAAATCTCAAGGTTTTGTCAAAGCAGAAGGAACCGTTTCAAAACAGAAACTGCCACTGTCATAACTTGGTTGAGCAGACATTTCCCGAAGATTTAGGAGTGACATGTGATGACTACAAAGGGAATAGAAATGAGTTTCATTCAATGGCAGAAATTTCCAGGGAATACATTTAAGAAACTTTTCTTCTAAAACAAACAGATTCAACACTTAGATACTTTGTCTGCTCAGTTGCTCATCACAATGAATTGGTCCACGATCACATTCTGTATAAGTTACTCAAAACGTGTTTCAGAGAGACAAAATCCCGCGAATGGAACAAACTCATGGAAACACAGTAGTACTAAATGAATTTATTAATTTCACAACAGTAATAAAAGGACTGTTTTAAATGGAAATGTTTTCTATATGCTCATTACTTTTAAAGCCCACCTTTGGGGGTAGCTACAGAACAACTGGCAGTTATAAATCCTATGATGGCAAAGCAGAATAGAATACTCTTGCACTGGCACAGAATTTTGATTTAAAATCAAAACTGTCCCTTGTTCACGAACATCCTCATAGACACCACAACCAGGGCAATGGTGAAAGGGAAAAATTGCCCATATATGGCAATCAGTTTCAACACGAGGCTCATCAATAGCCCAGTCTTTCACAGGCACATCATTATCTATCTGATCTGCCAAAGCTGATCCTTAACAACATTGTCTTCAGAACAGCTGACATACCCTGGAAAAGTCTGTCTTGTAAATCACAAAGAAAGATGACAGGTTTCACAGATTTCTTCAGTGATAAAAAGAAGGAAGGCATAAAGTAACTGATATCAGGATACTTACCCTTCCTGGCACGATGATCTCAGTGAACTCAATAAATATATTTCAAGGGGGAAAAAACAAAACTTCCATACCCCAATTTTTATTGAGACCAAGTAAGAAACCACTGAGTTAACCCATTTATCTCAGTTCCCAACTAAATTGAGTTTTTGAAATGTAAAGACAAATGATCAGGCAGATGGTTAAGATTTTATGGTATAAAAAATGGTGAGGAAGATTGAATCAGGGCGGCCGACTGGTCAAGCTGTAGCTTCTCCCACCTACCCCAAATCCACAGAAACAACAACAAAGATTTTCAAAAGGAAAAGGAATCCACTATACTGCCAGGTAAAGAGAAGTATTCTCCATGGACTAGCCACTACAAGGAATCCATGAAGGCAAGGAAACAAGTGAGTGCAGACAGAGAAAAATGACAGCTCAAACACTCAAGGAAAGGATGTGCTAAAAATGAAACCAGAGATGGCTAATGCATGGAGCCCAAAATACCAAGGGAAATAGACTTTGTGGGTTAGGAGTCTTCCTACAGAAGTAGCCATGTAACCAACCCTTTCACACTTCTACTGGCCACCTTGGATCAGACAGAGACAGCATGGTATCTGTTCCCAGATGTAAGCTGTGTGAGCACTAAGTTCAGAGAGGCCTGGGAGTGGGCCTAAGGCAGACTGGGGAGCGCTCACACCCACAGACAGACTGGCACAGGCTCATCCTGCCCTTCCCTGCTCTTTGGAAGAGTTTAGAACTTTAGGTTAGTTAATATCCTCAGCAAATGCGAGAATGACCACATACATACACTCCTCAAAAACAGAGATCTTGGAAATTTAAATTGTCATCACTGAAATTAAAAATTCAACCGATAGATTGAACACTGAATGGGCACAGCTGAAGAGCAACTCACTGAGCTGGAAGTTCCACTTAAGTAATTCTTCCAGAATGTAAGCACAATAGAGAAAAGCTAAGGGATATATAGAAAACAGGAACATAAGATCAAATATCTCCCAAACAGAAGAATTTCAGAAGACCAGAGAAGGTGAACAAAGGAATAGTAACAACAAAGAGAGAAAAAAAAATTATCCAGAATTAAAGAGATGATCTCTGATTGAACACGATCAGTAGAAGATTTACTCCTAAACAGCATGAGTTTTTAGATCACCTAGGATGTTGAAACAACTAAAAATAAGCACATAAAGAGGGGAAGGGACTCTAATTAGAATTCCAATACAATCAAGCATTTGAATAAGCTGTTTCACTCAAATGGGCTTTAGGACTACAGACGAGACCTTCCTTTTCTTTTTTTTTTATTTTTTTATTTTTTATTTTTTTTTAATTTATTTTAGTTGGGGGCTAATTACAATATTGTAGCAGTTTTTGCCATACATTGACATGAATCAGCCATGGGCCCACACGATGGGGAGCACATGGAGACCTTCCTTTTCATCCAGCCTCTGGGATCAATCATTTCAGTAGCATCCATACTGCTACCAACAGCTGGTCCCCCAGGCCTTGGATCTCCACCCACTTCTGTGAACTACGGAAATACAGTTGTTCAGATCACATCTTGGACCTTGAGATCTTGAAATGAGCCACTAAATTCCTCTGACTACAAACCCCAAGCCGATCACCCTTCCCATCAAACAGTGTCTTTGGCCTCCTCAGACTTGCTGTCCTTTCACCATCACACTGTTCTCCCACGTTGTCAAGTTAGCACTGCTGATCCAACTTCCTTCCTCAGTTTTGTCTGGATCCCGTGATAAATCTCTTGATGTTGCATTAGGAGCCTCCATTAATCTTCCACAAAGCCTTGTGCCATGTCTACCAACAAACTCTCCACTAGACTCAATATACTCCATCACAAAAGGCCTAACCCCTGGGCTACTAGCCCACTTGGACATGACACAATCACGTCAATTGGCTCTGCTGCAAACATCTGATCTCTAGCCTTACCTGGGTCCTTGATGGCCTCAGAACTATCTGGAAAGTCTTTCTTTGCTTCAAGTCAGTTCCTAAGCCCATTCTTCATAGTTACATCCCAAATCTCCACCATTCTTCCAAAGTTCTCTAGTTGCCCCAGCTCCCCTCACTCGTAACAAATGACAGTACATCATCAGTGTTAGTCACTCAGTCATGTCCAACTCTTTGAGACCCCCATGGACTGTAGCCTGTCCGGCTCGTCTGGCCATGGAATTCTCCATGCAAGAATACTGGAGTGGGTAGCCATTTTCTTCTGCAGGGGATCTTCCCAACCCAGGGATCAAACCCGAGTCTCCTGCATTGCAGGTGGACACCTTACTGTCTGAGCCACCAGGGAAACCCCACATGATCAGGCTTTTCTCAAATATATTTTGTGAGTTATTAGTATACAATGATATACTTTAAATGTTAAAGTAAAATAGGTTAGAAAAAAACTATTTGTCAACATAGAACAATAAGGTATTACTTCCTGTTCTTATGAAGTCTATTATTCCTTTCAATTGCACTTCATCCTACCAGTTACCGTGCCTGAAATTCCCTCCTATTTTGGCTTCCATATCACTCTTCGGTTTTCCTTCCCACTTCTGACCACAACCCTTTCATCTCCTTCACCAGCTTCTCTACCCACAGGCCAGTATGCCTCAGATCTCCTCCTTTTCACTATAACATACTCCCTAGGTGATCTCATCCACTCCTACAGCTGCATTTATTACTGTCATATGCTGATGAATCCCTCATTACATCCAATAACACAGACTCAAATATCCAACGGCATATAATCATCTTTACCAGATGCCTTCTACACATCTCAGCCTCAATATATCAAATCAAACTCTTTTATCTATTCATCTACTTTTCTGCATTCCTCTTTTGGTTTATGGAAATACCATCCACTTACTTTTCCAAGAGGGCAATTTAAGTCACCTTTCACATTTCTTCCTAAAAACTTATACCCAAGTAAACAAGTTCACATGATTTAACCCAAAATGTATCTCAATGCATTCCTCACATGTCATTTGCAAAGTCACTACATCTCTCGCACCCAGAACCTCCACCTTATATTACATGTATCTACACCTGTGAGAGGTAACTTGGGCTGCACATTAGAATCACATGGGGAACTTATGAAATGCCTAATGCTCAGAGCACACCTCAGGTCAATTATAATATATTAAGAGTCTCTGAGAGTGGGGTTCACAATCAGCATATTTTTATAAGACTCCAGAGGACTCTAACATGCATTCAGACTTTAAAATTTCCAGATATGAGCCCACAGAATGAAAGTGCATACTGAGTACTAAGCAAGAAAAACGAAAACAAATTTTAAAATAAAACAAGTAAAAGTGAAACTAAATAACCTCAAGGATAAAGGGAAATTTATGAAAAAGCACCTAGAGAGAAAAGACATGTTAGTGTTAGTTGCCCAATCGTGCCTGATTCTTTGCAACCCCATGGACTGTAGCCCACTAGGGTCCTCTGTCCATGGAATTCTCCAGGCAAGAATACTGGAGTAGGTTGCCATTCCCTTCTCCAGGGGATCTTTCCAACTCAGGGATCGAACCCAGGTCTGATTGCAGGCTGATTCTTTACTATCTGAGCTACCAGGGAAGCACCAAATAACCTCAAGGATAAAGGGAAATTCATGAAAAAGCTCCTGGAAAGACAAGACAGATTACCTACAAAGGGAAGAAAATTACACTAATAGGAGACTTGTCATCTGCAACATTAGATGACAGAAGACAAGTTAAAAAAAGTCTTCAAAGTGGTGGGACTGGGGGGAGACTGTGAACCTAGAATTCTATGGCCTGTTAAACTGCTCTTCAAGAATGACTTTTTCATACACACAAAGCTAAGACTCTACTATTCATGGACCATCACTGGCAGAATTACCTTACAAAGAATATTATGTCATTATCCAGGTAAGTGAGCCAAAAGATTAGAGAAGTATTTAATGATGTTGACCAAATCTGGATTTCCCCTAGATATGTGAAACAGATGCACTACAGAGAGGACCCAATGACCTCAATGAGAGTAAAGCAGTTCAGTGCAAACAAATAAAGATTATAACAAAAATATGACCAAGGTTCTTGCTAGTTAATTTTAATTATTTGCTTGCACTTTCATAGAATTTAAGTTTCAGTTTTCAACTAGTCAACATTTGAAACTTTAAATAATAAAAGCCAGGAAGCACTGCCAATACAGCAGTATTAAAATACGTTTACCACCTTCTTCCATTGCCAAGAAAAAATATAATATACTTATCAAAATATCAAAACAATTTTATTTTTGTCAGAAATACCTTTTCTTGTTTTCTAGGTGATAAGAAAATAATTCAAGAACTTAAAGTAATAATCATTCAGTTCCTATAATACTAAACTAATACTAGTTTCCTTCATTTTTCTTAATAAATTCAACCATACATGTTAAATTTTATTAAATTAATCCACAGTAATAAAATTCTAAGATTAACCACAAGGAAGAAAAAAAGACTCTTAACCAAGATGATAATTATATATTTAATACATCTTGCTTTAAACAGCAATTTCCAAAGTAAACATAGACCTTATAACTTATTAAAGATTTATAGTGCTTACAAAGTTGATTCTAAAAATATACCTTATTTGTTCTAAATGAATAACATTATCTAGAAGATAGAATAATAAATTATAGTAACATGTTTACCACCACTACAGTTAAGATTGTGTACATATATTCAATATGAAATCTTAGGATTTTCACTTTCAGCCTTAAAACATAAGAGCAGATTAAAGTTTGGCATATAAGATCTCAGTCTGATAGCGATGGTTTTAAAATCAAAAATGAAAAAATATCTAGTTGACATTACGAGAGCAGGAGCACATGCACACACACACACACACACACACACATTCTCTCCCTCATTCAATCCAACACATATCCAACACAGACAGACACATACAAACAAAAACACACACACTTCCAGAGTAAGCAGAAGATTTTGCCATTGTGTATCAGATAAATGCCATCTATTTCAAAAAATATAAAAATTGGGGAGAAAAGTTAACTAAGAATATGTTCATACTTCAAAGGCTCCAGCTGTTGGAAAGATATGCATGAAACTATTATCGGGATCTTTAACGTGCACAGTATGCCATCCCAATTCAGTCTTAAATAATACATTCCTGAGCTATTCACTAATGAGCACATGAATACATAGGACATTATGTGCCCATCCACTCCCCAGATGGCAATCCACTGACAATAAATCATATGATACAGCCCAGCTCAAATGGTTTACTTTATAGAATCCAATAGATTATAGAACCCAAGAGAATTAGAAATTTCATTTGGACCTGTTTGGGATTTCTTATACATTCCATGTGCAAAAGTAGTGGAATACTACATTGTAATTGACAGTTAATATCACTTAACACTGTGGCACTGCAGAAGGTCATTTTGCATTTCTAAAGCATATTTATTTCAGTTAAATTTTTCAGTGGTCCCTACTGTTAATTTCTAGATTTAGACTCAAAACAATTTAATGCTGATAATCTCTCCTGCTTGTCACTTTTTACCTCCAGTAAAATCGGTCAAAACAAAAAATTACTCTTTGGACTCTCTCCAGTAATTCAGGTTTGCAAATATTCCACGGAAGTTCTTTTTCATCATATATTTAAACACCCAAAGCTCTTTGAGATGACATTAAAATAGAAACTAACCACATATTAGGGCACCAATAACTCACACTGCTGTAATTAGAAAAATAAAAAGGCACAACAGTAAGTGAAAGAGAATATACCAGCTTTCCATCTGCTTTTTTTTTTTTTTGGCTTTCCTCATGTTTTATTTCATCAACTTTATAAATTGTTCAAAGCACTCTTATAGTCTGCATGACAGTAACAGAATTATTTTGGCACATCAACACTGTGATATGATATATGGTATACCCAAAAAATTAATTTAAAAATGTCATCTATTAATCAACATGTTTTTTAATGTAGCATATATATATTTTACAGTTATTTAAGTCAAATACATAAAGGCTTGTACTTGATTTACAGATGAAGCAATCACAGATTGCAGTAACATATGTATGTGTGTATATATATATGTATATGTGTGTGTGTGTGTGTGTGTGTATGTGTGTGTATATATACACACCAATCAAGGGAAAAACTGCATCCTGGCAATTTTATAGTCCGAAGTTTTGTTGGTCTAGTTATCATTTGCATGCCTTTTTCATCTTGCTTTTCTGTACAAAAGATATATTTCTGCCTTCTTCATTCTTGATGAGATTTTTCTGCAATAACTTTACATTCATACTGTAAAAATTAAAAGGTTAAAAGGTTAACAGAGTAAGTTGATTTTGAATAGCAATTTCCATATAAACTAAAAAGGTCTAAATGTAATAGTTCATTAGCATATGCCCACTGTATTCCTCGAAGAATCAGAGAGTTGCACAACTATTAAGATTAAATGACCATTATGATAGGAAAAAAGAAAATTCACATTCTAGAGGCATGGCCATAAGCAAGAAAAAATGAGATTTCTGCATTACAAGGAAATGACAACAGTATATAATTTAGATCAATCCTACAATATAAAAGGAGGCAAAATATACTTCTTTGTGTGCTCACTAAGGCATACAAGCAAAGGAAACATCATGCACTTAAGGACAGGACTAATATCGTAAATTCAGATACTTTTTCAAATAACTTTAAAATTGAAATGAAAAAATCTACTATATTAGCAAAAGCTTCAAATCAAAACAATATTTTAGAAATACAGCTATAAAAATGTATACCCATAATTCAAAATAAAGTAAGCCAGTGGATTTAGGACAACTGGAAGGGTAGGTTACCAAATCTAGCATTGTAAACCACTCAATTCTCTCAGCTGGCTAAAACGGTAAAAGTGACGGCACTTATTCATGAAAGTGCTGTGGCATCTGAATGCTCCTTAATGTGACACCTATGGCTGGGCTTATCAACAATGTCTTTTTCCTTCTTAACTAAAGTGATCAAACATCTTGATTTGCTAAAACAGTCCTAATTTATATCTACTGTAGCAACATTATTATAAATAGTGCCTCTTCTCACTTTTAAAACTGTCCCTTTTTCATGGAGTAGAAATGTATAGAGGAGTAAAATAATTAATAAAAATTGGAGGATAAAATCATATCACCTATCAGTAACATATTTTAGATTTTCTATCCATAGGTTCTTTCTATTTTTTAATACACTTGTGATTAAATTCTTCCAAGTGATTTATTCCACTGCCCTTTGGAGAAAATTTATCTTACATCTCAAAAACAGAAAGGTGACTAAATAAGCATAAGCTTACCATTGCCAGTTGTCGACCAATGTTTCCCATTGTTATGCCTCCAGCAAAAAATATACACGGTAACCAAGAACGAACATAGAGAAAATCTGGAGATGTATATCTAGAATAACAGAAATATTTTTAACAACTCACAAAGGAAGTAAGCACAATGACACTATCAAGATAATTAAAATGGAAATAAGTTACTCTGAAAATTAAAGTGGCTAATGCAATTTTAAAAATCTCAATTCTGAATTCACTTATCATTCTTTTAGGAAACCAACGCCAAAAAGAATACTTACTGATAAACACCATTATAGACTAGCAGTTGAGTGACCAGAGTTGCCAAGAAAGCAATTCCTACTCCAAGGCCAAAACCACTTCTAGATCTATCAAAAGTCCACCACAATCCAATGGATAGTGCAGCCAGTGTGAGAGACAACTGTATGTTGTTATCAAAATCCACTTTCTGAGATCAGTGTTAAAGAGTCATCATAAAATTTGTAACCAAATAATATCATCTGTTCATTTTTCTAAAATAAGAAATGTTAACGTTGAGATGGGAGTGCATTCAATTTTTTAATGTAATGTACAAGACTAGAGAGGATTAAAACTATGATGGCATGATACTTCACTAATAGATCTTACTGATGTGACATGCAATATCTCCAAAAAATGGCATAGTATATACATTTCCAATTGTCAGATCAGACCCATTATTTAAGAAATGCTTTCTTCTCAAAAAATGTAACTGGAAGCTTCAAAATACAAGTACTGCTAAAGGAACACACTTTTGCTAAAATGGAAACCACTATTACTTCTCAAACAGGTTTAGAATTGTTTGAGAATCATACAGGAACTTGAAAATAGAAGAGTTGACAGCTATTTAACAGGGTACCACAGTCTCTATATGATTTACTGACAGACACATTTTATAATAATGCAGTTCAGAAACAAGAGTACCAAGGACACACTATCCCTTTCTATTATGTCAACTGTTCTAGTTTTAATTTGTTGAGGAGAAAGCCTTGAAGTGAACATTATCTTCCAACCTGCCAAGCTATTTTGGTTCCTGAGACTTTCTGGTATAGGACAGTTTGCTCAAATGATATTTTATTTCCGTCACCTACTTAAGCATCTATTCACAAATATACAGCCCTTTTCTACTCCAAAATCTCTGGGCAAAATGAAGCTTTATAAATTCAATCTTCTCATTTCTTTGCTAGAGGATTACACTAAAGGAATTAATTTCAAGTATCATTAAAAGGGCATTATCTATGTCCCAAAGGCCACATCTTGGCTCTATATTCAACTCCCCAGAGGAGACTACATATCTTCCCAAACTAACTGGCCATGCTGCAACTACAGAGAAGAGAGAACAAGCTTCAAAAATGCATACAAAACCATTTTCCACTTCCTTTAACACTGTGCTATTTACCACCATCCCCCCTCTCCCACCCAACCAGCGGGTACCCTGAACACCCAGCCTGCTTATGTCTCAGCAGTCATGGACCACTCAAAATCAGTCCTTGTTTAGGCTTGATTTATAAAGAAACCTATAGTCTATGGGTATGCTTTCTGAAAAAGCTTTTATTCTTTAGAGGCTTTTAAACCTCCAACTCCAAAAAAATGCTTGAGTTCTCTGATTTCTCTATGTAATAAACACTCTTGTAATGAGTAGAGCTCGACATTAACTGGGTTTTATCTTTGCTAACTAAATTAACTTTGTTATAAGAGCCAAAGCAAAATGAGACTTCCAGGAAACAGGTAAAAACATCAATCTTAAAAATAGTATAATGTGACTTTCTAAAGTCTAAGCAATCTAATATTAAGTCTGTGTTATAAAGTTTGTAAACATTTTGGATTTTGTTTAAAGGATGAACAGAATAGGTGAGATGGCCATATTTAAGGATTTCATTTAGCGAGAAAGAAAAGAACCACCAAAGCAAAGAATTTAAAATAGACATGTAAGTCTTTTAAATTCCAGAAAAGGTTATTTAAATTTCTCAACTTAAAAAGAACTGAACTGTCTAGGACAGAAAGGTCTAATCCAGCAGACAGAGATGAATTTACACGTTTGTAGGACTCCTGGGTCAGAAAAGGAAAGTTCCTAGACTCACCAGGATCTCCAGGGTCTGGCCTCGGCTCTCGCACAGCCTTGCAGTATGAATGACTTAGCCAAGTACCGAATCTCTAGAGCTTTCACTTCTTTTATCTTAACAAAGAAAACATGGAACTAGGAGATTTCTAAGTTTTCCTTTAGATAGAATATTCTATGAGTCTGTCTTTCTAAAGCCTTCCTAGCCACTAGATTTGTTTGTTATAAAATCCTAAATCTCAAAGATTTCACAAAACTAAACATGTTGAGAAACTCTTTTAAGATAAAAAGAAAGGGAAAAAACAAAAATAAGAGCCACTGAGGCACTTTCCAGTGGCTTCACAGATCTCCAAGAACCAGCACAACTGGGAACAGAAAGATAAGATGTGTTTTCAGAATCTAGGACTCTGCTTCTTTCCTTGGTTCCTCTTCTCCAGCTTCTCGCAAACAATCACCTTGATACTTTCTGTTAAGAGACACTGGAATCTCCTTGCCCCATGACACATCCTCTCTTCAGCTAACTGAGCCCAGCACAGAGTTTCAAGAAGAAACCTCACAGTCTGAGTCACAGGACTTCTCTTTACCTCCACCTTCTAAGCCGTATCTTCTAGAAAAGGGAAGACTGAACTAGCATTTCCCAGATCTTCTTCTACAGAGGGAAGTCGGGGACAGGGGTTCAGGTAGGCGGCAGAGAGGATGACAGGATAAAAACCTTATGAGGGCAAAAGCTTTTGTTCTTGGGGGGACATCTTTTTCTGGGGAAGAGGTAAAAGGCAGAGGAGAGACAGGAAATAGAGGTTACCTTATCCTTCAAGCCAGAACATTATGAAAACACTCATGAATCAGTAAATTAAAATGTCAGAATCCTTAAAATGATCAAACTTTAAGAATATGTAACTTAGGAAAAAAGTTCTTTTTGAACACAGTCTATAAATTGGCTACTTCTACTTCTGCCCCTTTTAAGAACATTTATGTGGTTTGTGGGTGTTGATTAACACCAACAAATGACAATCTTTAAAAAAAGAAAGTATATATACATATACATATATACTTCAAATTAAAAAACAAAACAAAAACAACTAGTACCTGAAGTCACCACATGTCCTTACTTAAATGAAGAAAGAAATCTTAAATGAAGAAAGAAAAGAAATTCCTTTGAAAATGCACCTGTTTCAATGTTAGAGTTAGCAAAACTAGATGGAGGTAATTAATAACCTAATTTAAAGAAAAATAGGTAAATTTATTTTTAATGTACAAAGTTTCTGAGTGATATCGAAAAATACGGATTGAAGTGAAAGGCTGGACCCCACACTATAATTGCATAGATGCTTCAACAATGTGGCGTGTGTTCTTTTCCTGACTAACTGGGCATATCACAATTTGTTAACAGTGCGGTTGCAAGGGTCTGCTTAACCTTTGGTTTCTCGGAAGTTCCCTTGTTATTACGCATCTCATCACAGCAGAAAGGATACAGCGCTGGCGTGATTTATACCAACAAAGACGGCTACGCACCGCATTACACTGGACCACTCTCTTTTAAACTTATGTGGTTCTCCTAGATGCCTGTCAATGCAGGGGTATAATAACCCAATCACAGCTGTGGGAGAGAAAAGCAAAAACATTAAGTCATCTCCAATGGTTAAGCTAAGGGTCACAACAACCATCATAAGCATTTGAAAGATTCTCTAGAAAAGCTTTTCAACTTTTTAACATTAATCATTGATACTATAAACTTACCTCCCAAAAGGAAAAAAAAAAAAAGTGAGGATAACACTACTGAAGACAGCACTGTAAGTGATTACAGAGGTAGTCGCAATCACAACAGGCAAAACAGTATTTCAGTGTACGATTCAGAATTCAACAGACTGGACTAGAGATGAGTCACACCACTTTTCTACTACTAATATCTCTGAGACTTGGAAACCATCAAACCAGTTGGCAGTTAAGTAATGTTCTCTTTAAGCTATATAACCATGCAACATGCCATGAAATGACACAAATCTAGAGAGAAGCTTGAAGCGTAAACACGTACAAGCTCATCACACATGTACTACTGGATGACTATAGCTATACTGCTATACGGAGGATCCTGTCCCCATCTAATGTCTTGTCCTGACACTCCCTTCCAACCTGGCCCTCTAATGAGACTCTCGGTCAGCTTGTCAAAGCAGGGAAACTCGCAACAGAAATCTATCATAAGACTCATTCTGCAGAGGAAAAATGGAGAAAACATGGTATATGGAATCACATGTTTTCAGTAAAAATTGAAATTCACTGTTAAAAAGATCAGAAGAAATCATTTTAGAATATTTCTTCATTTTGGAAAGAACATATTAAAAGCTAACTGCAATTAATTATGAGTAATTCAATTTTTAACTTAAATCCTTGTCAAACCTCAACATTTTACTCATTTAGTGGGAGAGGATTTAAAATGCTAAGTTACTTATTAAAAAAAAAGAGAGAGAATATTTCATGAACCAAAACATTTTTCAACAAGTTATGAAGAAAATGTACTCCTACAGACTAAATTTAATAGGAAATACCTGGGCAGCTTTAGTCTGATAATCTTCCTAAAAACAGAATGTTTATGCTGCCATTTGGTAATAAAAACACAACTGTCACACTGGTTGAAAAGTATGCTTAAAATGTCCAGTATTGCCTACAATGAATCATGAAATTATGGTACCCAAACCTAAGTGACCAAAGGGTTAGAAGCCCTTGCCTGAGATGGTATTGGCTCGCTCTAGCTCACAAACAATGCATTCTATCTTCAAGGAAAAATGGAAATCAATTAATATAAAAAAATCACAGGCTAGCAGACAAATGGAACAGCATAGAAAACAGGCCACATGGCCACTGTGTCATCTGGATTGGAGATGTTGCAATGATACATACACTTTCTAATCCACAAAACTGAATGGGCTCTTCCGATTAGGCTTTTGCTGAAGATAAATGGTTCACAGACCATCAAGACACTAGCAACACATTTCAGCAATGAAGAGCTCCAACAACTACTAGTAAATTTTAAAGTTTCAAATTATATTCCTATTTAAAAGGTTCTGCTCTAATATCCCGAGAGACTAACTGACAGCATTTCCAAATTTCTACAAAGTTAAAGTGGCAACAAGCATGCCTAACAGTTGAAATATATCTGAATGAATATTACCTCTTTTTTTGTTTTCAAGGGGTCATGAAACTAGCAGTTCAATGTGTCGTTCCTTGCTTTGGCTCCCTCTTCCCTTCCTTTGCCTATTGCTGAGGATATCAACTAAGATCAGGCATTCCAAGTCAATTTTCCTCAGCAGCTGATGCCATAGGTAGAGAATTATCACATAGAGAGTACTGATATGTGTGGGCAAAGATATAAATAAGTAAAATTGACTATATTTTTATGCATGTGATGTCAGACTCACAAGTGAGAGACAACTGAGGAGAGAAAGCGAAAACACAAAAAGAAATTTAAACTGCCACGCTGCCAACCTTGGGATTTGCCAATAAAAATCAAATCCATCGAGTCTGCATGGTTCTCGGATGCTCACTGAGAGGGAGAATTCGAGGGAGCTTGTCACTTCCCATTAAATGTCTTTTTTCTTTCCTTTAAATAAAGGCCTGGCAGAGTCTGAGAAAACATCTATAGCGCAGGAAGGCTGCACTGTTGAGAGCTCAGCAGCAATGTGTCTGGTCTTCTTGTCCTCTTCCTCCACTTTCTTATTTTAACAAGAGAGACTAAAAATCATGCCTGTGTAAAACCATATGCAAACACAGTCCTGCTTAATCAGATGGTTCTCTGTGACAAAAATCACATTTCTTGGGATATATTTCAGTTATTTCCCAGTAACTAATTGTAGGCTACCAAGACCAAAAACAAGAGAAGTGTGTAAAACATCAGGTCATCATTTTTCATGGTAATGTGTTTAATGCAGCACTCCACTGAAAGAAAAAGTTAAGTCAAATATTTTTCAAGGAAAGGGAGCTGAACAAGCACAACCACGGAATGAGATATACTTTCATGAAAAACTATGACAGGCTGAGCAGTGTGTTCATCTAACAAGATGAAGCAGAACCCACAGTGTGTCTGGTTCTTCATATTTGCTGGGGATTTAAAAAAGGTAAATGAGTAAGACGTGACTCAGTCCCAAAGTGACCACAGAAACAATCTGATCAAGTAACGTGTTAGGGGCAGCACTGACAGGCCCCAAAGGTCCGGTCTCTCCTGCCATATGCCAAGGGGAGGAGGGTGCAAGCCTGTTAGGAGAACAATACAGCAGACTGTTCAGCAGCTGAGTGGTCTGGAAAGGGCTTTCTAATCAAAGGGAAGCATCTGCGGAGAAGTACAGACAACAGAAAATTCCTGGTATCATCTGGAAACCGGTAACTTTAGGCAGAAAGAATTTTAGAGTCCAGAAATTCTCTGAGAAGGATACAAGCTGGCAGGGGCCACGTGCTAAGTCACTTTAGTCGTGTCTGACTCTTTGCGACTCATGAAGCCTGCCAGGCTTCTCTGTTCATGGGATTCTCCAGGCAAGAATACTGGAGTAGGTTGCCATGCCCCCTTCTAGGGGATCTTCCCAATCCAGGAATGGAACCCATGTCTCTTATGTCTCCTGCATTGGCAGGTAAGTTCTTTACCACTAGCGCCACCTGGAAAGCCCACAGGCCATACAAAGAGACTTTTCCCACAGTCACTGGGAAAATAACACCATCACACTTGTGCCAGATAGAGACACAAACGTTCTTCCAGCAGTGAGGGTCTAACACAGGACAGGAAAGGAGGGGCTTCGGGGGGGGGGGGGCGGCGAGAGAGACAAAATCCAAGGCAGAAAAAAAAAAATGACTGAAAATTCCAAGCAGAGCGGTTGAGGGCCTAGACCAAGATGAGGCAAGGGAGAGATGGAAAACTTGGAAACCCGATGTGGGCCATGAGAGAGAAAGGGAGGAGACTTCTAAGGCCCTCCAGTAACTGGGTGACTGACTGCATGGGTCAACAGAAAAGATGTTTGTTTTGTGTTTTTAAATCAGATATTCACTTCATAGGCACGGACACACTCTAGTTACTAATGATTTGTCAGTCAAATTCTCCAGTTATTTTAGCCACATAATCTTTTTTCCTACTTTTTCTTCAGAAATGTTCCTTTGTAGCTCTCAACCACATTCAAGAGGTTCTCAACTCTGATTCTAATGCTCTATGCAAGTAAAAAAAGTTAACCAACTTGAAATACTGCCCATTATTAAACTGAAAACAGAGAACCAGGAAAAGGAAAATGGGATCCAAAGGAGTTTACCAGGGCTCTCTACTAGCTGCCCCTCCCGAAGCACCACTAGAGAATTTCCCAGAACAGCGTTTATATGTACAAAGTGGTGACTTCGGAGATGCTCCAGAAGGTAGCTGCTCAGTCTACAAATATTTATTGGACAGAAAAATCAAAGGATAATTATCAGTTTTTCTGATCTAAGATGATAAGAGCCAAGAGAGCTCTGAAAACGCACACCAACATATATACACAAAAACATATATATACCATATATACACATAAACTGTACACACTGTTTCTCACAGCATTTACCTTTTTTAAACACTTTCCCTAAAATTGGAGCTGGGGTGTGGGGGAGGCAGCAATTATGTAAGAATCTATTTTCCATCTTTGGCAACTTCCACAAACCTGATATCCTTGTCCCCACCTACCCAACACCTACCCACCTACCCAACACCATCAAGAGTGGGCTTAACTGGAATCTCTCCTTTCATTTGCCTGGGCACCTCACGGAATGTACCGATTTCAGAAGAAACACTTAAGCAAGAAGTGTAAATGTAAATATTCCACATGAAATGATATGAGGTTAAGTTGGTAACTGTGAAAAGCCAGTGGTTGGGAAAAGGTAGGAAAGTAGGAACAGAGTGACTGAAACGTAGCATTAACATTAGAAATTTTCCTTCCTAAATGTGAGTTTGTGGCAAAAGTGCCCACATCACAGGGAGAGATGTACCCCCTGCTCCTCCCTGTAAGGGAGGTACAACGAAACCTCAGTCCATTTTTCCTGCCCTTTCCCAGAAGGTGTAGCATAGGCCAGTGTACTGTACACCACTGTACCTTCAGGCCAGGCACTTAGTCTGGAAGATTCAAAGAGGCAGGCCAGAGAGGGGAGGATGAGTGGCTCCCTCTGTGCCTTTCCCCAGCATGTGATGCAATATGTCATGTGGGCACACCACTCCCTGGCTCTGGAACCCTGGGCTCACTGATACCCTCTCTTGTTTCCTCATCCCCTCAAAATAGGCACAATGCAAACATCTCATTCCCAAGGTTGCCCTACAGATCCCTGTGATGAAGGGACAGCACAAAACATTAATAGACACTCAATAAAAAAGGGTTTTCCTCCCCTGCTGCTCCTTTTGTCTATTCTGAAAAGACACGCTCTTCTAAGTCCTGGGAAGCTTCTACTGTATATGGACAGCAGCTCCACTACAGGAGAAAATAAAGAAGTAGAAAAAGTTGTTGGGAAAACTTTTTTCTTCTGAATGTAAATGAAAGAAAGGAAAGCACATGAGGACTGGTAGATACTGAATACAATAGAGAATAATAAAATATAATTTATGCTTTCTTCTCTTTGTCTGTGTGAACTATGTCACCTGTTCTCTCAGAGAATAATAACAGCCCTGGGGAAATGAAGAATCATCACCTTTACAAGTTCTCTTTTAAGGTAAATACTGTAACAGTGAGACATCAGTATATAAACCATGCTGAAACCTTACCACAAAAATGCCTTTACCTCCACACAGTGGGGTTATGTAAATGTCCAATAAGTTTCACAAGATCATTTTAAAAATGTCTCACACCTAACTCCTCACCCTTAGCCCTCTAGCTCTAGAACATAAATCAAGGAAGATCTACATTATACTGCAAGGTAGTGATATATATTAAGTGTGAGACACCAAACAAACATTCATAAAAGAATGAATTCTCTCCTACCACATGACTATGGCTTTCTTCTACATCTATTACTTTATTATATAAAACAGTAGTAATCTATTGGTCTCACTAGAAAAAGCCAAAGAGCTATCCATTATAGAAGTGCAGCATCAATACAGCATCCTGAAATGCTCCACTTTATCCAACACACATTGCCCACAAAGAGAGGTCTAAACTAATTGAATAATGATTTTAATCAAATACAATCTGCCTTACTTCTCTTTAAGAATTCATTATTTTGAAAGTATATCTAAAAACAAGATATGAAGAAAAAAATATACAAAAATCTAAAAAATAACATGAGGATTTAAATTTGTATAAAATTATAGTCAATCCTTGAACAACACCGCGGTTTAAGGGCACCAACCCTCTGTATAACTGAAAATACGCCTGTAACTTTATAGTTCGCCCTTTGTATACACAGTTTTGCACCTGCAGATTCAACCAATCTCAGATTGTGTGATACATATTTATTTAAAAAAAAACAAACCCACACATAACCCTTCACACTTGTGCTGTTCAAGGATCAACTGTCTTCCATCCTTCAAGTTTTCATCTACTTTAAAAACTAGACAATAACACACATCAAAACCTTAAAACCAGCGTCATCAAAATAATTTCAAATAAATTTATATGAGATGAGTTGAAGAAAGAACAAAATTAAGAGGTTAAAAGCCTCATCCCTAAGAGAATCAAGACTGTTTTTAGGACTGAAGTTTTAAACGTCATATGGGTCAGTCACATAGAAATCAGACACAAAAGAATACGAACTCTATGATTCCATTTATACTAAATTCTAGAATAGGTAAAAATAGTCCAGATTCAGCCTGAGGCTGGTGGTAGGCTGCAAAAGGGCACAAGAGAATTTAGAGGGTACTAAGGAAATGGCAACCCACTCCAGTGTTCTTGTCTGGAGAATCCCAGAGACGGAGGAGCCTGGTGGGCTGCCGTCTGTGGGATCGCACAGAGTCGGACACGACTGAAGCGATTTAGCAGCAGCAGCAGCAGAAATGTTCTATAGCTGAACTGTGGGGGTGGTTACATGAATGTATGATTAATCTAAACTCATTAAACTGATCACTTAAAACAGGTCCATTGTACTGTATTTAAACTACAACCCAGTAGCGCTGACATTTTCAAGTATTTCCCAGACAACAGCCACAGTCATTTATTCTAATTTTTATCTGTGTTACAGAAACAGCCTTCACATACCTGATGCTGTGCCACAGCACGGCGGTACCCACCATGCTGAAGAAAAGATGCTTGCAATCACATCAGGTGGAAAGAGTGTCACATTTCTCTGAATCTGAAGTAAATTTAACACTAATGCAAGAAATACTCCAATAAAAAACAGCACTACTCCTCGAATCATCAAGTTCACACTCCGGCTAGTGACAGATGAGATATATGGACCACGCTTTTTGGGCCCAGATGACTCTGTCTCTCTTTCTGCCATGGTTTCATAAGTTCAGCAAGTCGGCCAAGAAAAAAAAACAAAGGAAAAAGAAATGGTTTCCCAGCTGAAAAAGCTAATTGTATGAACCAAAGCAGACTGGCGTTTCAACAGTACTGCATCTCGTCCTAAAACAGGACCTACCAGAAATCCTGCAAGAGATAAGAAAAAAGGAATCAATGTATGCCTAATAAATGACTACACAGTTTTCCTGATATCAATACCAGTTCATTTTAAAGAACAAATAATGAAATGACAAGTTTACATGCTTATTTAAATTAGTCATTTATGGAATAAGAAGATGTAAAAAGTATTTTTATATGCATAATGTAATAAAAAATAAAGTGCTAAATTTATATTTACTAGGACAGAACTAGTGACCTTGCTTGCCCCACATCAGTGAAAAAAGCAGCTCAGGCTGAGACACTTCTACCTACTGGAGAAACCACAAGATCAAACTCTAGGTTTCTATTTCTTCTACCCAAATCTCCAAGCCCATGTAACTGAAGGGCTTGGAGATTCATGGAGAAATTTTTACACTTTACAGAAAATAAATAAATTTATACTTTACAGAAAATTGGCATATTCTTACTGTTAGTGTTTTACTGTTCTCAATAAAATGTGACTTGCTCATGAGGACAATCTCCATGCGGGATAAAATGACTCTTTTAATGTTTAATGCTTAAATATGTGAATTTCTGCACAAAAGTGCCCTATAAAAAACAGACCACCACCCGTTCACTCACATATACATCAAGCACAGAAATCAGACCTGACCCACTGTCCTCAGGGCCAGAGTTGTGTCCCACCCCTGCCATGACCCAGTCCACCTTTGTTGCAATCATGAGAGCTATTGTGAGAAAGCTGGAGTAGGAAGCATAAGAAAGGAAGCTAAGAAAACAAGAATAACCTCTTGGCTAGATTCTAAGGAGTTTGAGGCACAGGGCGCCTGATTCCTAAAACCTAGAACTTTGCAAGTACAATCACTCTAGGTATTCACTCTAGGTATTCTAGGTAGGGGGGATGGGGGAGCTTATTTTAGAAATAAACAGTATTAAAAAATGAGAACATCTGTAAGTGCTAGTAACTTTCACAGCCTATCAGTTCCATGCAATAAACACTGACAATAGACTTTTTTTTTTTAACTGCCTCTACCACACTCAAAGCTCTAAGCCCAACACCCAGGGGGAGAATTCTATCCTCAATCTCACAAACTTACTTAAGTCTACAGCATCACTGACCTCTACAGCTCAGTCGCCTAGAGAAAACAGTACACATTATAGTTGATTCATGGGAAAAGGTCATGTGTTCTGGTGTTCATTAGCTACAGAATTCATCATCATCATCACCATCATGATAAAGCACCCATTTATGGAGGGACTACTCCACACCAGGCACATAGTAGCCCTAATCTTCAAAATAATGCTACAGGTAGGTATTATCTTCCATATTTTACATGTGAAGATATAAAGTTAGAGACTTAGCAACTTTCCTATGGTCACATGACTGGCAGTATAAGAACTGGAATTGTACCCTACATCTGACTGATGCCAAAACCCCTCCTCTTTCGTATAAACCTTGAGTCCCATTCCAGCCCAACTCCTCAGACTTCTTCTTTGGCACCTCTCTTACAGAAGGGGATCTGGTTACTGAAAAGATGGATAGACACTGGAAAACAATCTCAACTGTAAACATTCTAATGACATTATTATGTCAATTAATATCCAAGTAGAAAGATCATAAGAATAAATATCAAAACACCTTGAGATTTTCTTTAAGAGTACCAGATCAAGGAGTAAAAAGATGTATTAAAGAAAAATAATCATATGGCCAACTTCATACACTATTCAACCAACAGTCAACTCTTCATTTCCCAAACTTCAGTAGACACAACACCCCCTGCCTTCTGCTATTAAAACAGCTACTAGTGCACAAAGAGTAAATACACATTTACAGTAATCCAACTGCTCTAGTAAATCACTTGTTTCTGTCTGAATTTTTCCAAAGGGGAATTTTATGTTGAATAATATTTTTAAAAGAACAAAATAGCTTCAGTTTTTAAAACCTGTTTCCAGTGTAGTACGCCCCATCTCACATCACTCACCAGTATTTGTCAAAGAGCAGGACAGGACAGGGCAGGACAATTTCTTGTTGTTCCGCACTGCCCTCAGCATTACAAAACATTGAGCAACCCTGGCTCGTGCCCACCAAATGCCAGTGCACACCCCCTCCCCACTTTGAGATAACTAAAAATGGCCCTACATATTTCCAACCGCCCAAACACCCACAGAGAGCCACTGATTGCTAGACTCCTTCCTCATTCTATTTCAAGGCTGCTAGAGACTTTCTACACTGTTTATGTTATTCTGCTGTAGCTGTTTATTCAATCTTTCCTGAAAGTGCTTGTTTACTAGTTTGCTACTTCACCCCAAAAGTAGTTTTTTTAAAAATAACACAACACTTGTCTGATGTTTATTTGAAAGATTTTTTAAGCTACTTTTTTAAGACCAAAAAACTAATTTTGTGACTACATAATAATACAATAGTATATAATTTCTGGAGACAAAAATAAAAGTTAAAATGCTTTAGAAACACACTATCCAAGAATTTAAGAAATGGAAGGGAATTGGGAGTTCATCTATTTCAGGGGGTATGTAAGTCTGATGCAAAACAAAAGCAAAGAAGTTGTGCATATAAGCATTCTTCTGGAGAAGAGAGTTTGGACATTTTTACATCAGGTTCTCAAAAAAAAAAAAAAAAAAAAACCATGATCCAAAAAAAAGTATCAGTAATCTAACAGTTTCCTGGCAAAGCAAATGAGACCCAAAGTGGTTAAGTGAAGTGACGACATCAAGAATGTATATACCGGCTCTTCCTATGACAAACAAGTACAGTGAACTCCTAGAAATGGGCAGACTGACTCATCAAAGGGATAAAACATTCTACACCCCTTACTACACAACAATTAAGTTCCTAAAAAAGCATGTTTATAAAGTTCGGTTTTCTGATTATGAACTGATAATATCTTCCTAAAGTATATCTATACCTTTAAATGTTACTATTACACCAGTGATAAATTCGATTCTCAAAAAAATTTTTAAACACCTATATTTGAAAAATTTAGGTTACCCAAGAAATAATTTTCTGATCAAGAAGTTTCTGGTATAAAAATACCACTTAAAAGATAATATCTCAATAGATCCTCAACAATAATCCTAGTAAGTAGGCAGGTGTTTTTTAATCCTTAACCTTTTTATTTTACAAAATAAAATAGGTTAAGTAACCTTCTGCGAGTATAAAACTGCTGCCAGGTAGTACCTGGACTGGCCCCAAGCACGCTGGCTCCCTGTCCAGAGTTCGTCTTCACCATAATTGCCTTTTCTAAAAACACCATACAAAAACAATTTAGTGCCATGCAAGAAATAATTTTTAAAGCCATTTTTTAAGCAAAACAACAACAACTTTTTTTTCAAAAATTGACAAAGAAGAAACTTCCACAGAACATGAAAAATTCTACCTTAAGCCCCTGACCTACAATTTCTATAGAGTATGTTACTGAACAAAAAGAAAAAGTTCAAATAGTTTGGATAGATCAATAACAAATCATCCAACCTGGGAAACTTTACTCCCAGTCTATGGCTGTCAATCAATGGGTTATTATTTACCATCAGATAAATAAAACAGGGTTGTAACTGATTCTCCCCTTTGTGGATGAAAATCAAAGTTTACATTTGCCACCACAAAAACTTCCGGGTAATAGGCATTTGAAAACAAACACACAAACAACATCTCCTGAAGAACCGATTAAGATCCATGTCAATGTATGGCAAAAACCACTACAATATTGTAAAGTAATTAGCCCCCAACTAAAATAAATAAATTTATTAAAAAAATAAATAAATAAAAGCTCAAAAAAAAAAAGAATCAATTGTATTTTAACAATTGCAACACCCCCCAAAACAAACAAGATCATTAGTCTTCAAAGGAAGAGCAGTCACAGAAGTGTGTTTATTCCCTCAGATTAGCCTGTCTCTTCAGGTACTTAGGTCAGAAAGTTTACTAAATAATAAAATTAAATCACTACCTCTCACATTCTTATCCTATGCTCTAGTAATTAGAAAGGCATTTTCAAAATAGAATAAGCATCACAATTAGGAAAAACACAAATCAATGAAACTCTCCTTAAAAAAAAGCATACAGATGTGATTCATAGGCTACGAACACTAAGAACTTCTAGAAGGAAAAACGTTAGCCTTGAAGACCCTGCAGCTCATCTTTCCTATCTACATTAAAATCCAAACACAGAAACTATTAAACAAGCAATATTTGCATCCCATTAATGCTTTAAAATAACAAATCGCAGTCCATAAAAAGGTTACTCCTTCGTTTCAGAATAATTTTCTGATAACGATGAAAATAAGCTCTGTCTTTAAATTATTGAATTGCATTTTAAACTTTTCGCCATACGTAGAAGCAACAGTTGTCAGTTTAAAAAGAATTAACCTCTTTTCCCAAATAAACATACATGATTCATAGCTTGGTCACTTTATATCAGATACGTACTGCGAACTGTAACAAAACACTACTCAACCTAATGTCCAGAGAAAGAATGAAAGGAAGGAACAGGAAGAGTACATGGCTATTAAGCGGGAGAGAGAGGGGGGATATTAATGGGGTCCCTCCATTCATTTTCACTCAACTGTTCCCTATCAAGGCCAAATCCCCAAATTAGAATATACAAGCTGGCCATTGCCAGGCTGCCTTCTTTCCTCCTGAACCCAAGACTGGAGCCTGACTTCCCCTGCAACCCTCAGTTCCACTGCAATACTGATCCCTGCCAGTCTCAGCGCCCCAGTTGTCAAGACTATTCATTCCTTCTTGAAGCATTTCCTCAGTAACACTACAGAACAGTTAGCTCTCCTTGGTACATTTGCCTAGACTATCTAGCTAACGCCATACTTCACTAACTTTTTGCCAATGCTAACTGGACATGGGTCATTATCGCTTAAGTTTTAGCACCCTGCCCCCCTTGTCCCCCATTATACCCACACTGCTTTCCTTTTCCAGATTGCCAATCTTCAGTGACCAAGCCTGAACTCTCGGAAACTATCACCGACTGACTTCTAGGTCCTGGCAAGTTCTCTTTGGCTTTACCTCACACCTACTCCAGAGGTTTCCAATTAAAATCCAAAATGCCAAAGTCCCACTCCTCAACCCAGTATCTACAAACCTTTTGGCGGATTATAAGCCTACTATCAATACAATACCAACCTTTCCAGATCCTTTCCCCTCCTAAGCCTGAGTCGGGTCTCCTTGGCTACGAGCCTACCAAGTGCTGACAGCTCTATGCTTGACAGCTCGCCGACTCTACCCCTTCATATCTCCGGGGTCGCCCTTCCCGCCGTCCGCCAGCCTTCTTTCCGCCCGGGCATTCTTCCACTGTCCAGGGAGTCTCGGCCTCTCCTAGGCCCTCTCCCTGACCCAGATGTCCCCTTCCGGATCTCGCCAACCCTCCTCCAGGTAAGCGGAGCCCCTCGCCCTTCAGGCCCCATCTGTGGTCCTGGCCCCTCACACTTGCTAGGAGGGTTCCCAGGTTGCAAAAATGCAAGCGGTTCCTCTCCCCGAAGGCACCCCTTTCCTCAGGCTCTTTCCCTCAGCATCAAGTCACCCGCGCTTCCCCGGGGGACCCCAACTCACCCCCGCCTCCGCCATCTTCTGGGACCGGCCCCCGCCCCCCTCCGCCGCTTCCTCCACCCCTCCCACAACTCCGCCCGAGCTCCACTGCGCCTGTGCGGCCTACGCTCAGACGCTCAGACGATCGGGGCAGAATAACTTCCGGTTCCCAGGGGCCAGGTGGAAGGCCGGAGAGCCGGGGCAAAAGGACTTCCGGTCTCCGCGAGTGTAGCAGCACCTGTAGGCGTAGACCGTCGATTGGTGGAGGCTGCCAGATCAGCTGTTGTTTGCTGACCGGGCAGTCGTGAGTTGTGAAGATTGCCCAGACCTAGTGGGCGGTGCCAGAGAATCGCGCAGCTACTCACGCACACCCTTGGCGCGTCCCTCTCTTCGGAGCTGAAATCGGAGTTCGGGAGCACAGGTCGCCGGTCCTCCTGCTAAGGATGCTGACAGTATCTTTTGTGATTTCGCCGACCTTTATTCTTTACCTTTTTTCCTTCCCTTCTAAAGTCATAACTTCTTTGGGGAGAGAGCATAATTGATAATTCTCTTTTCTCCATCCCACACCACTTTATGCGGCATTCGTTAATAATCCTTCCCCAAGTTTGACCAGGTAAAGCGGTTTGGGGACAGTTTGCATAGAAAGAGTTTTTGAGGTTTACAGCGGAGTGAATTTTGCGAAGTACAATACAAACTACTAAGAGGAAAATACAAAGTAGAGAAATTACAATCCTTTGTCAGAAGTAGTATCATGATGTGGTTGTGGTCAAGTTATAGTGTTCTTGTGGAAAGTTTTTACATGAAGTTTGGGCCTGGAATTATTGTTTAAGAGCTGTGCAAAGGAGTAGTAATTGGTGAAATTCCTTTGTGTGTGTGTGTTTTTTTTTTACTTTGAACTGATTAATGATGCTATGTTTCTAACCTTTTTATGTGTACGTTTATTTCTGAAAAATTTGAAGGCGATATTAAATTTACACCAAAATACACCTAAGCAAGTATTTACATAGCCTTTCTTATTTTCTCTATGGCCTTTCTTATTTTCTCTAATGTTCCCTAAAGGTCATAAGTTTCTCTCCTGTGGGTTTTCACACTACCAGTAGGAAAAAAAAAAAAAATGGATAAGGATGAATTATACTGAATGGATGAGCAATTTTTAAAAGAAAAGAGAAAAGCACCCAAAAAAGAGACAGTAACTTCAAAATGCCCTTATATCCAGGGCCCTCTTTAAAGCAGCATGAGTCCTATTCATCAGGGTCTTGCCTTTTTCAAACACTTCAAAATTGCCTTCAAGAAATTGCTTATGGAAAATTTTATCCTGGAGAGGCTTTTGTTTTAGTTTAAATATTTATTGATTTCAGGAAGGGACAAGACCTAAAAAGCAAGAACCATGTGGCACCAATTTCTAAGTTTCTTACATCCAACACAGTCATTCCTATTGTGGTATAGGGCAGAATACAAAGTCCTGAGGAGAAATAACAGAGAACCACTGTCTTCTGATTAAGTTTGGGGACAGTTTTCACGGATTATAAGGAGGTAGATATGATGGGGCTGTGCATTCTGGTGAGAGCTCAGAGATGGGAAAACTTGAAATAGATGATGGAGCCTGGTGCATGGACAGATGTCTTGAGACCTGAGATCTGAATGTCATACTCATGAATTTGGACTAAGTATTTGTAATTATCATGGAAACGTGAAAATCACAAATTACTTTATGCCAGAATATAAATTGATGAAGAACTCTGAGAAATTGGAATAACTGGGTTACTTTGAAACTGGTGTGATGTGGCTGAGAGAACACTGGTGAAGGATCCTTGAAACCTGGTGCTCTGACAGCACGTGCATAATCATGTCCAATAAATTCACTTTTTTTGGCCTTTTTTCTCGTTTGTAAGATGAGGGGTTGGTCTAGGTTATTTCTAAGGTCCTTTTCATAGGCAAAAGTATCAATGATTTGATAATTCTGTAACTTAAGAAAAAGGTTTTTTCCCATTAACCTTAAATGTTGTTTGGCTTCCCAAGTGAATGGGACAAAAGGTAAACTGGAAAACAAAACCTTTCTTACTTAGCTAACATAAACACCCTCAGAAGTTTATTTACCTTGTTGAAGTGAGATGTTGTTAGACTGACATTAATTATTGCCCAAGAGTTGATGACTAAGCCTCTAAGAACCTGGACTTGGAAGCCTTACCGAAATTAAAACCATCTCCCTGAAAAAAAAAAAAAAAAGTGTTCGAGTTTTCCTAGTCAGTAGCTAGAAACTGGAACACTAGCGACAATAGTACTAGTTTTGATGGTGTTTTGATGTAGGAATACATATGGTTGTGGGACACAAAAAGTCAAGGACTTTTGCCTTTTTTGAGAGTCCAGGATGGATCATTTATTCATCCATCCTTTAACAGCTATCACCTGAACGTCATGCACACCCCAGGCACTTGGCACTGAATCCCAGGAGGAAAACGATCTTTTCTGCCTTCTGAAGCTTGCAGTATGTTTGGGGAAACACACAGTAAATAGTTAAATTAATATATAATTTCAGAGTGAGACGAATGATGATGATGAACATCTCCCTACGCAATAGAAAATAAAGGGGAAAACCTGGAGGCTAGATATGACTTCAGGTGTGACTTGAAGGTAGGAATCTTCTAAGAGCAGGGTGAAGAGCAAGAGTGAAGGTACTAAAGCTGCAAAATCTGTACATTCCAGGAATTGAAGGCAAAGCAGCTAGTGACTAGCGATTGAGAAGAAGGTTACAAATTAAGATTGTGTATTAACATTGTGACTTACTATATACCAGTGTGTGTGTATGTGTGTGTGTGCGTGCGCTCAGTCACATCTGACTCTTCGTGACCCCATGGACTGTAGACCTCCAGGCTTCTCCACCCATGGAATTTTCCAGGCAAGAATACTAGAATGGGTTGCCATTTCCTACTCCAGGGCATCTTCCCAACCCAGGGATCGAAACTGCGTCTCCTGTGTCACCTGCATTGGCAGGTGGATTCTTTACCACTGTACCACCACTATGTTCCAGGCACTATGCTGAATTCCATTTCTTTTCAGATGCTCCAAACCCCTTCAAAACAGATACTACATAGTAGATGAGAAATTATGATCAAGAGCAGTGTTCTCAACCTTGGCTGTGTAATAAGATCACCTGTGATCTTAATTTTAAGATCTGTTAAAATTTCTAGTCCCTGAGCCTCACCCTCCATACATTCTGATTTAATTGGGCTGAAGTGGGGGTTTGGGCCCTTCTAATAAATCCCTTGTGTAATCTTAACATGAAGCCAGAATTGAGAATTGCAGTCTTAAAAGTTAATTTGCTCAGGATCAGTTAGCAACTAAGGGGCAGAGGAGGCAGAAATTAAACCTAGACCTGTCTGATTCTAAAACCTGTGCTCTTAGCCACTCATCAGTGTTTAACATTCAACTACATGTAGCACTAGTTACATACTAAGAATTTTATAAAACACGGAAATAAAAATGAACAAGACAGAGACCTGCCTTCCATAAACTCACAGTCTTTTAAGGCAGAAGTCTCAGTAAATGAAGCTTGGCCAGCTCATGTAGGCAGAAGCAAGTCATCTGAGGACTCTCATTGAGATTAGTTATGTTCATATTTCAAGCTAGATTGGCACTGAAGGTAACTGATGCATCAGGGAATCTACGTAGGTGGATATTGCAGTCATCGTTTGAAAGGTGGTACAAGCCTGAACTAAGACAATGACTAGGGTACAAACAGAATCTGCAGGACTTGCCGATCGCTGATGTAAGGATGAGGACAAGAAAGAAGTGGAAGATGAATTCAGAGTTTTGAGTATCATAGACTTGCTGGAAGTGAACACCACTGATCTAGAACAAGAACACAGGACTGGCATCTGGGGGTCAATGAGTTTGAAATACTTGTTGGACGTTTAGGTAAAATTCTTGATTAGAGTATTGGAAATGTGTGTCTGAAATTGAAGTGAACAAATGGGTAGAAATAGAGTTCTGGAATCATTGACCTCCAGGTGATAGTTGAAAGCATGCTTTGCATAGTGTGTATGCTGTGTATGGAATTTTTTAAAAAGATAGCAGACATCAAGAGGGGAAAAAAAATCCACAAAACCTGATATTGCTATATTTGAACAGTTCAATAAAGCTATTTTTATCTACAGTGATATTAAACCAGTCAACTTGTGATTATCCATGATGAGATTTTAATACTTTGCAGACCTTTTCTGGCCATACGGCGAATTTAACAGATGATGCACAGCCATGGAATGCAAACCAATTTTAAATATTGGCCAAATATTTAAGAATGCTATATGATACATTCAGAATGTAATAGAAATATATTACAACAGTGTTTACACACATAAATAATTTGTATATAACCCTAGTTTTGATTTTGATTATTTTAATATTACTTAAAAAAATTGTAATGTTCTAGATATAAAACTAGTTAGAAAATTCTTAGGCTTAACTCAGACATCTATAAACCAAAACATTTGCAAAACAAATATGAACAAAGGCTTAAAAATGTAATCTTCAAGTTACAGAATGTGAAAGATATTTTTGAAATTGAAACATTTCAATAAATATTGAAATGGACCAACTAGACATGGAATAACAGACTGGTTTCAAATTGGGAAAAGACTATATCAAGGTTGTAAATTGTCACCATGCTTATTTAACTTATATGCAGAGTACATCATGTGAAATGTCAGGCTGAATGAAGCACAGCTGGAACCAAGATTGCCAGGAGAAATATCAATAACTTCAGATATGCAGATGACACCATCCTATGGCAGAAAGCAAAGAGAGCTAAAGAACCTCTTGATGAAGGTGAAAGAGGAAAATGAAAAGGCTGACTTAAAATTCAACATTAGGGAAAAAAAAAAGATAATGGCTTCCGGACCTATCATTTCATTGTAAATAGATGGGGAAACAGTGGAAACAGTGAAAGATTTTATTTTCTTGAGCTCCAAAAGTGACTGCAGCCATGAACTTAAAAGACACTTGCTCATTGGAAGAAAAGCTATGACCAAACCTAGACAGCATATTAAAAAGTAGAGACATTACTTTGCCAACAAAGGTCCATATAGTGAAAGATATGGTTTTTCCAGTAGTCATTTACACATGTGAGAGTCGGACCATAAAGAGGGTTGAGCACCAAAGAACTGATGCTTTCAAACTGTGGTGTTGGAGAAGACTCTCAAGACTCTTGAGCATCTTGGACTGTAGGGAGATCAAACCAGTCCATCCTAAAGGAAATGAACCCTGAATGTTCATTGGAAGGACTGATGCTGAAGCTGAAGCTCCAATAATTTGGCCACCTGATGCAAAGAGCCGACTCATGGGGAAAATCCCTGATGCTGGGAAAGATTGAAGGCAAGAGGAGAAGGGGATGGCAGAGGACAAGATGGTTGGATGGCATCACCAACTCAGTGGACATGAGTTTGAGCAAGCTCTGGGAGACGGTGAAGGACACAGAATCCTGGTGTGCTGCAGTCCGTGGGGTTGCGAAGAATTGGACGTGACTGAACAACAACAGCAACAACAAATATTGAAATAGTTGTGACAGAATGAATTATTTTTGAGGTAAAACATGCTCTTAATTGCAGTTTGCCATGTGATGGCTCAATTCTTTTAACACTTCTATTTAATAAACCTTTATTTGTACAGTTATCCCTACCGTTACTTGACCTTCATTTAGAGCAAGTGATAATTTAAATTCATCTCTGTTTTTTAATCAGTGTTAGATGATTAGAAGCCAATCTTAAGAGAAATCATGTAGCAGTACTCTGTTAGAATGTTTTACCAACACGATTCAAAACATGCTTGAATTGATATTTGAAGGTTATCATGTAACTAAAGTCACATCATTTCAAAATTCTCCAATAAAATTATGTACTATTGAGAATATATTCATGTCCTCTAAAGATCTGAAAACACTACTTTGAAAAAACTATCATAATCTATCCAGTGTTTTTGCTTATTTATAGCTTATAAAATTCCTTAGCATAAATCTCCAATTCTCAAAATGTATTCCATAGAATTAATAGTAACAGGAATATGTTGGGAAAATAGGATTCTGTGCTCATATTTGGTAAGCATTGGATTAGAAAAAATTAAACAGATGTTGTCAATATGGGGATTCTGAGATCCTATAGTATTCCAGGACAAAATTTGTCCCATAAAACATTTTTTCCCCTCTTTGGAGTATCTCACAGAGCTCATAGTTGGCTATGTTTATACACTGTCAAATAAACATCCCTCTCTAATATGTTTAGGAGAAGTTGAAGTAATGAATTTGTATTTTACAGTGAAAGATGTTTATAAAATCCTCTGTCATCAATCAATCCATCATGATCTACATGGTAAGCGGGCTCATCCGGCATATGGCACCTTTGCAGTGCCTAGGGTGGTGCCTAGTCCGTAAGGAGCTCAATAAATATTTATAGGGTTAATTTTTTGTTGTATTTGTTGTCTTACGGCAATAGTGATTGCTACTATTTTGGTTTCATGAACTACATAGCCTCTGAAGAGAGGTCTATGATCAGAAAACTATTTTATTCTAACCTTCTTATATAATAAGTGTATAACTTGAAGTAGCAGTCCCAGGTGATTCAGTGGGTAAAGAATCTGTCTGCAATGCAGGAGACACAGGCATACGTGAGTTCAATCCCTGGGTCGAGAAGATCCCCTTGATGGCATGGCATCCCACTCCAGTATTCTTGCCTGGAGAATTCCATGGACAGAGGAGCCTGTCAGGCTATATAGTCCATAGAGTCGCAAACAGTCAGACATGACTGAAGCAACTTAGCACAGCAAAAATACATTTATCTTAGAATGTTCTAATACAGCAGGCACTAGACACATGAAGCTATTTAAATTACCTTAAATAAAATAAATTAAAAATTCAGGTCCTCAGTTGCACTAGCCACATCTCAAGAGCACAGTAACCCCACGTGATGGACACTGAAGATTTTCAAACTTTTCTATCATCACTAATTTTACTGGAAAGCACTGTATTAGATGATTTATGTAAATCAGTCTTCCTCAAAATACTGACAAGAAAAAAATCAAGAAAGAAAGGCAAAATCATTATCTACCACCAATTTGTCCACCTAAAATTTATTTGTTCTTTTAGCATGTTGGAGACAGAATTATGTAATGCAAAGGAGTTGCACTTAATTGTGTTTTTTTTAATTTTACTTTGGGAAAAAGTCTGAGTTATGGCATTCTAAATGTTCAGACTTGGCACCAGCTTCTTCCAGAGAGACAGGCCAATTTCAAAAGGCAGTTTGGTTTCTCAGCAAGTATCATGAGTAAGTGACCTGTAGAAAGACTATAGCATGTTAATGTGGGCCAAGTTATAAAAAAATAAAAAGCCTCCCCCTGGAAACAGTGTTTATTTGAATGTATTTTAAGTATTACCTTAAAAACATCAAAGAGCTGAAAAGATAAAGAGGGATTAGGAGGCAAAAATCTAAAGGAAAATGAGACCCCAGAAAAGTAAGCGTAGCAGGGAAGCTGCTCCTGCCCAAAAATTATTTGCTGATTGGGAAAAATTGAAATTCTGTCTTGACAGACTTTTCAGACAAGAGACTATGTAAAATCATGGAGTCTGCTAAATTTGGGGTCAGAGACCTCAAATTTAAAAGACAAGACCCTGGGACTTCCCAAGTGGTTAAGAATCCACCTGTTTCTCATATTCTTTTCCATTATAACTTGTCACAGGATATTGAATATAGTTCCCTGTGTGATACATTAGGACCCTGTTGTTTATCCATCTTGTATATATAGTCTGCATCTGCTAATCCCAAGCTCCCATACCTTCTCTTCCTTGCTGTCCCCTACCCCCAGCTCTTCGCAACTGCAGTCTGTTCTTTATGTCTGTGAGTCTGTTTCAGGATCTTCCTACATCCTTTGTCAGTATTTTGAGGAGACAGGAGTCCTTTCACAGAGGGAAAGGATGGGCCCAAGGTTTACTATTAGTTGAGTCAGAATAGAAATCAGATCTTCTGATTCCTAATTCCTTGCTTTAAAAAAAAAAAAAAGAATTCATCTTGTTCTCAGGACCATGCTTTAAATCTTTTAGATCATGTAAAATTTTTTTCTACTGTATTAGCTTAACAGACAGTAATAGATAATTAACAGTGACAATAATGGATAATTCTTGGTATATTTGTAAGTAAAGCTTTTATTCCTTTTCTTGATAATATGCCCGGAATATTCAATATAAATTATTTATCATTTTGTAGCTCCATACACTGAGGTCACCCACTATTCAGTAGTAGTTACAAATGTGAGCTAATTTCATAATGGGGACACTTATCTTTTTGGATGTAAATTCAGTAAATGTCTTCTGAAATTATGACCTTAGCTTGCTTGTAATTTTTAAATTGAGGATGAGCTTTATACCACACTCAAACAAACTAGAAGAAAAAAGGAATGACGGAGGTGCTTATAAAGCAATCTGGTCACAGGTAAACTAATCTGAATTCTCATGGTTGAATTGCTTCAGTCTGTGATTATTAGTAAGATCAGTGCTGGCTACAGGAAAAAAATGTGGTCAAAGAGTAGGGCAGGATGGGGAACAGGGCAGGTTAAACCTCCAAACTTCTGAAAGAAGGCAGTGAGAAGAGCATTCGCCATTTAGATTTGGCCTTGATGTAACCCTTTCAGGGTGCTTTTTGGGTTTGTTAGGAAGCAGTGATGACTAAAGTCAATAAACTGAATGTATATAAAGTCAAATGGTCCCTGTAAGCCTTGGTATGTATCATCAGGCAACAAATAAACTAAACAAAGCCCAAACAAGGTCACCATGGATGAGCAAGCAAATGCAAAACACAACTCTGAGACCAAGAGACCAAGTCACTGAGGTGTAAAACATCAGGCTGAGAAGACAACTGGAAAGATATAGACTATAAACTATTTGTCATAGAGGCAATTATAGAGACCAAGAATAAAGAGGCGACACTAGCTATTAATTATTACAAAGGCCCATACAATTTGAAGTCAAAAAACACAAGGTGCTTAAGAGATTTCTCTCCTGCTTATTCACCACATGGTCATTCTAGCTCTGCAACACTCCTTCATTCAAATGAATGCACACATGAGGGCTTATACAGCTTTCAGTCTCCCAAAGGCAATATGAGCATTCCAAGTTCTAAGTGAACTTAAGCTAGACTCACAGTTGTCTAAAAGTGTATAATGCTTTTATAAAAGGATGAAAAAAGTAGCAGAGAATTTCCTCTGGCTTCCTAATTATATATATATAATATGTAATTATATATAATATATGATATATATATATATATATATAATTGGGGGGGTACATCTATATACATACAAGAGCAGAATATTTTATCTGATACAGATGGAGGACATAAATGATTAAATAGTTCAAAATTCCCTAAAAGAAGTATGCATGAGGCTAGGAGATGTAATGACTTCCCTGGTGGCTCAGATGATAAATCGTCTGCCTACAATGTGGGAGACCTGGGTTCAATCCCTGGGTCGGGAAGATCCTCTGGAGAAGGAAATGGCAACCCACTCCAGTACTCTTGCCTGGAAAATCCCATGGATGGAGGAGCCTGGTAGTCTACAGTCCATGGGGTCGCAAAGAGTCAGGCACGACTGAATGACTAAACTTGCGACATAAAATACACCTATAGAAATTAAAGGGCTTGAATTTAGATTTCTTCTGGGAATTGTTGTTGAGTCGCTAAGTGTCTGACTCATTGTGACCCCATGGACTACAGCACACCCGGCTTCCCTGTCCTTCACTATCTCCTGGAGGTTGCTCAAACTCATATTCAATGAGTCAGTGATGCTATCTAACCATCTCAACCTCTGCCACTCCCTTCTCTTCTTACCCTCAATCTTTCCCAGTATAAGGGTCTTTTTCCAGTAAGTTGGCTATTCACATCAGTTGAACAAAGTATTGGAGCTTCAGCTTCAGCTTCAGCATCAGTCCTTCCAATGAATATTCAGGGTTAATTTCCTTTAGGTTTGACTGGTTTGATCTCCCTGCTGTCCAAGGGACTCTCAAGAGTCTTCAGCACCACAGTTCAAAAGCATCAATTCTTCGGTGCTCAGCCTTCTTTACAGTCCAACTCTCACATCCGTAAATGACTACTGGAAAAATCATAGCTTTGACTATACAGACCTTTATCAGCAAAGTGATGTCTCTTCTTTTTAATATTCTGTCTAGGTTTGTCATAACTTTTCTTCCAAGGAACAGGTGTCTTAATTTCATGGCTGCGGTCCATCTGCAGTGAATTTGGAGCCCAAGAAAATAAAATCTGTCACTATTTCCACTTATTCCCCATCTAGTTGCCATGAAGTGATGGGACTGGATGCCATGATCTTAGTTTTTTTAATGTTGAGTTTGAAGCCAGATTTTTCACTTTCCTCTTTCACCTTCATCAAGAGGCTCTTTAGTTCCTCTTCACCTTCTGCCATTAGAGTGGCATATAGAGTTATCTGCATATCTATAGTTGTTGATATTTCTCCCAGCAGTCTTGATTCCAGCTTGAGCTTCATCCAGCCTGGCATTTTGCATGATGTACTCTGCATATAAGTTAAATAAGCCGGGTGACAATATGCAGCCTTTACATACTCCTTTCCAAATTTTGAACCAGTCCATTGTTCCATGTCTGGTTCTAACTTGCTTCTTATCCTGCATACAGGTTTCTCAGGAGACAGGTAAGATGGGACCTTAGATTTCCCCAAAACAGGAACAATCAAAATAATTTTCCACACAAATAAACTATTTAAAATGACTTTAAATTCAAAGAGAAAGGGAAGGGGAGGGATAAATTAGGAGTATGAGATAAACAGATACCAAATACTATATATAAAATAGATAAGCAGCAAGAATTCACTTACAGTACAGGGAACTATATTTACTTTCAGTTAATAACCTATAATGGAAAATGATCTGAAAAAATATACATATATAACTGAATCACTTTGCTATAAACCTGAAACTAAATATGGTAAATCAACCATACTTTAATAAATTTTTCAATTAGATTTTTAATTTCCTTGATATTTGAGAAACATTGCTTTCTTTTTAAAGCTAGGAACTAATGCTTTAATAATGATTATAGAGAATTAAAAGAACTTAAAACTTCAGAAAAAGATCTTAGATTAATAAAATTGATTTTAATATTGAAGTATGACAGAACCATCAGTAGAAAAGACATTCCAAACTCAGTAATATTATATGTTGCTCAGTGATGGCCTGGAGAGTCCTGGTGATGCTCAGTACTCTCAGAGGGTTTATTAGATACCTTAGCTCCAGAAGATCTCATAGCTACTCTGCTATTTTAAAGAATGATCCTCTCCTAGGGCTCAGTTTACTTTGAGGAAGTATGAGCCAGTGGAAAAGCATGAGCATTGTTTAAAAGGAGGCAGATCTAGGTTCTGATCTCTGCTCTCTATCCCCAGCTGGGTATTCTTGGGCAAGTTGCTTGACCCCTCTGATCTTCCATTTTCTCATCATTAAAAGTACTTCTTGTTGTAAGGAGTACATATTACAAAGTCCTAAAAAATCATAGTCTTGTGGGTATTATTACTAATAACTTTGATATTCTCCATGACAAATGACCTTCTTATTTCTGTTGAATATCTCTAGGATTGGAACTTTCTCACTTCTTCATCCTTGCACAAACAGCTCTGTGTATGACAGAGTTCTCCCTAGAGTTTAACTGCACTCATCTTTTTTATTGCTCCCGCCTTTTGACTCCATTCTGTGTGAGAGCTTTTTGTTTAATTCTCCTCCCACTCCACACTCCCCACAGATTCTTGTCCTGGCTGAATATACTGTTTCTTTAGTCATTTTCCATATCACAAGTCCTCTGTCCCCTTACCATAACTTGCTTTCTCTGGACATACTCCAGTCTGTTAATACTCTCCATAGGATTACTTCCAGAACAAACACCAGAGTTGCATCATCATGTCCCTTGTTTTGGATCCTTCTTTTAACAAAATGTCCTATCACAGTAGCATTTTTGGCAGCACATCCCAGTATTAAGTTGTGTTGAGTTGTTAAATTTAAACAACTCAAAATTCTTTCCATGTGCACAAACCACATTTTCTCTATCCTGTTCTTTTATAGTTGTGGGTAGAATTTTGAGTTGTTTGGATGTTTCCACGTTGTACATTGAGGGTGAGGGGTGGATGCCTAATCAAAAGGGTTCATAATTTCCCTGTTGAATTTCTTTTTCTTAAACCATGTCAATAGTTACTACCTGGAAACATCTTTGGGGTACAAATTCTACCATTTAACATAATGATGAGCCCTTTCAGCTTTGTGTTACCTACAGCCTGTATCTGCATGCCATGATGCTATCATAATCTTATTCCAAGTCCTTAGTAAACATTTTGGGTAGTACAGCACCAATCCCAAAGGCCTGTGGTTGGCTCTAAAGAGAGCCCTGCCTTTTAGTTAACATAACTCCATTCATCAGAAATAATTCTTTTCCTACTATATGCCTAGTTCACATTTAGAGGCTATCGTTAGAGGCTGGTAAATTCATGTAGAAATTCAAGCTAATCACTTCATCTTCACTAACTTACGCTGATTTCTTTACTGAAGGCTTTCAAATCATCACCTTAATAATTTGTTCTAAAAGATTAACCTAGATGTCAGGCCAATCTGTGGACATTGTCCATTTTCAATCTTCCGTAATTCTCAAGATTCTTCAAATATTATTGACAAGAGTTCCTCTGTTTTACCCCAAAGTTCTTTCAGTGTCCAAGAAATGCACCTCACCATGCATGTCATGAAATGTCTATATATTTTCAAAAATAAGCACTTACAGATTCTTAGAGATTCCTCCCGTACCTTATTTTTTAAATGAATTTAATGCTGCCCTTCTCTCTCTCTCTCTCTCTTCTCTCTGTACTCAAGAGACACGGGTTCAATCCCTGGGTCGGGAAGATCCCCTGGAGTAGGAAATGGCAACCCACTCCAGTATTTTTGCTTCTAAAATTCCATGGAGAGAGGAGTCTGGCAGGCTGTGGTCCATGGGTTTGAAAGAGTCAGACATGAATGAGCACACACTCACACTTCTCTCTCTGACAATCTTTCAGCTGGAGAAGACATAGGAATTAAAGCAGATAAGCGGTTCTACTTTCTTCCTTTTCTCTTTTAACATTGTAAATGTCTGGGTCTACTAGGCTCCTTAAATTGTGGTCACCTTTCTGGGCCACCTGTGAAAATGTTCCTTGCATGACTCACCACATCAGTCTGAACCACTTAACATCTGTGTTGCTCATAACTTAAGCCTGAATGCTTGCACTCTACAGCCTGACCTGTTTCCAGTCTGACTCTGTGACTTATTTTTACCTTTCACTTCCTCTTGCCTCCTTAGCAGAGAAGACCCTCTGAACCCAGGTCAGTCTATTAGGAGCACTTCCATTGCTCCTACCTCACTCTGTTGCCAAAACTTTGATATTTAATTCCTTTTCTCGGCATCTCTGTGAATGAAATGCTACCAATCCTTTCCTTCTTTTGTCTGAGTAACCCATGTCCACATACACACATATACACACTAGATATTTGTCTCTTGTGAAGGCTTGTCATCCCTCTCTTAGGATGGGGAAGATATAACGGCATAGTCAGAGACAAACAGACCTGGGCTAAATTCCCACTCTTCCTTATTAGCTATTCAGGTCATCTGGAGAATATAATTTCAGTTCAGTTCAGTCACTCAGCCATGTCCAACTCTTTGTGACCCCATGGACTGCAGCATGCCAGGCTTCCCTGGCCATCACCAACTCCCAGAACTTGCTCAAACTCATGTGTATTGAGTTGGTGATGCCATCCAACGATCTCATCCTCTGTCATCCCCTTCTCCTCCTGCCTTCAATCTTTCCCAGCATCAAGGTCTTTTCTAATGAGTAAGTTCTTTGCATCAGGTGGCCAAAGTATTGGAGTTTCAGCTTCAGCATCAGTGCTTACAATGAATATTCAGGACTGATTTCCGTTAGGATGGACTGGCTGGATCTCCTTGCAGTCCAAGGGACTCTCAACAGTCTTCTCCAACACCACAGTTCAAAAGCATCAATTCTTTGGTGCTCAGTTTTCTTTATAGTCCAACTCTCATATCCACTCATGACTACTGGAAAAGCCATATCTTTGAGTAGATGGACCTTTGTCGTTGAAATAATGTCTCTGCTTTTTAGTATGCTGTCTAGGTTGGTCATAGCTTTTCTTCCAAGGAGCAAGCATCTTTTAATTTCATTTTACTTCTTAATAAAACAGTAAGTTTTATGTGCTACATAGGGATGACAGTGGGGTTAAATGAAAGAATACGTGTGAAGAATTCAGCACAGGATAGGCACTCAATGAGGGCTTCCCTGGTGGCTCAGATGGTAAAGAATCTGCCTGTAGTGCAGGAGACACAGGTTCGATCCCTGGGTCAGGAAGATCCCCTGGAGAAGGGAATGGCAACCCACTCTAGTATTCTTGCCTGGAGAATTCCATGAACAGAGGAACCTGGAGGGCTACAGTCCATGGGTTTGTAAGATTTGGACACAACTTAGCAGCTAATGACCAAACCACCACCAGGCACTCAGTGAACATGAATTTAAGCAAATTCTGGGAAGTAGTACAGAGAAGCCTGGATGCTTCAGTCTGTGGGGTCGAAAAGAATCAGACACGACAACAAGAAACACGACAATTAGCAACTCAGCAACAACAAGACACTCATTAAATGGTAACTCAATATTATTTATTTCTTATTCTTTTAACCGTAAACTACAACCATCTCCTCCATCCTGTACTACAGTTCTGCATAAAACAGCACATGTATATCTGTACAAAACACCCTGTCAGGTGACTTTATAACACCATGTATTCTTTGTGAGTTTTTGCATGAGTTTTTACCTGGTTTCATCAGCAATTTTCATAAGATCCTCTAGGGTCACAGTCACCCATTTTTCCTCTTCTTTTGTAACCCTTCTAGCCCCTGGCTCAGCCGTGAGTTGCACCGTCCAGAGGTGCATGCTAGATTATATAAAATCCCCTATGCTGAACAATTGAATGTAGGAGCCAAGACTGTTGCCCCCAATTTCTCTCTACAAATAACTCTCAGACACTTTGCAAAAGGGAACCTAATGTAGAGGAATGCTGCTTGTCCAAAGTGATTGCAGTGCTTACAGGTGTATAATTAGTCACTAGTCAGTGTGTAAATAACTCTGTAAATTGCTTTATTTGTGAATGTGAAAAGCTCTGCAGAAATACAAGGTATTATAGGAACCAGGGCTGAACACAGGAGATAAGGTACTGTGGCGGAAGAACAAGTGAGTGAGGTATCAGTGTGTGTCGTGCATCCCTTGGAGGGAACAAAGCTTCTGGGATCTCCCTGCTTGCTTTCTAAGAACACTGACTCCCCTGGGTGAATAATTTAAAGGACAAATTACCCCTCTTCTGGGTACCAAAGCCAGCCATAAGCTGAAATTAAATCATAAAGCCCTACAAGAAAGTGAGAGAAGAGTCAGAAATATAAAACCAAGGGAATCCAGAGCTAAGCATGAAATATTAGAGTCCGTGTGATGTCCTTGTGCTGATGAAGGGAAAAACTGAAAACCACCCTGGTACAGACTTAAAGGACCACCATCATATATCCATTGTTAAGTACTTGGCAGTGGCTATTGCAATGATTTCAATTCCAGTGGGGTATTAGAGGGAGGTAGGAGAGAGAGCACTAGATCAACTGCAAGTCCTTGCACTTCAGCTAAGTAGCTGGGTGACCTTGAGCAAGTCACTACCTACTCTGAACCTTACTTTTCTTCATCTTTGAATTGAGAAACATGAAATCAGAGTTTGCGCTTCTAAAGTCCTTCCCCCCAACCATATCAGCTCAAAGATTTTTTTTTTAATTTTTGAAAAGTTGATTTTTAAAGCTGTACAGAATTTGCCATCTATCAAATGTATTGCTTTGCATTGCATGCGTGCTCAGTTGTGTCCGACTCTTTGCGACCCCATGGACTGTAGCCCTCAAGGCTCCTCTATCCATGGGATTTTTCAGGCAAGAATACTGGAGTGGGTTGCCATTTGCCACTCCAGAGGTTCTTCCTAATCCAGAGATTGAACCCTCGTCTCTGGCATCTCCTGCATTGGGAGGCAGATTCTTTACTACTGTGCCACCTGGGAAGCCCATTCAATACATATAAAAATATTAATATTAAAATATACAACAAAACATCTATTAAAAGTAGAAAGTTCATGAACCTTTTTAACAGCACCTGCCCTCGGATGATGGTAAAATGTCCTATATGTTCGTTAGTATGGGGCCAGGGGACACGTGGGCAGCTATAGAAACAGAAAACCATAAAGTTTTATACTAAAACACAGTGTCCCCACAAGTGTATTCTACAGAAGGCAATGAAGATTTACATGGCGGCTTAGGGGGGTGGTCCCATCCTGTTTATCAGAACAAAGGGACATTTTGAATACCCAAGAATGGCTTCTGAGTAAGGAATTCTGCATGCCTGTACTAAAATAAAACCCAACGATCAGGAGTTCTCCATCAATGGAATGAGAAAGAGTTGTGAAAGAGCTCTTTTTTGTAATCAATACAAAGCAGGGACTTTGGTAAACAGGCTGGCAGCTCTTCTGCTGCCAACGTGGCATGGAGCTCTAAAATAAAGTCAAAGTCAACAAAGCAGCTGATGTTTTCTAGGATGCTATGTCATTGAAAGACCTGGGACATGTCCTAGGTCCAGCATAACAAGCTTAACTCTATCAGCATCATGGCTAAGCCTGCTCAGCCTTTACTGCCATGACAATAACACAGGAAATAAAATTCTAAAACATAGTGGTCCTTACCTCTGCTGGAAAGCTGTCCTGTTCACTCTCTGTCTATATGAGGCAGGGAAAAAAGACTGGGTTTCCCTGATATCTCAGACAGTAATGAATCTGCCTGCAATTTGGGAGGCCTAGATTTGATCCCTGAGTCAGGAAGAACCCCTGGAGAAGGGAATGGCTAACCTCTCCAGTATTCTTGCCTGGAGAATTCTATGGACAGAGGAGTCTGGCAGGGTACAGTCCAAGGGGTCACAAGGTCTGACATGACTGAACAACTAACGCTTTCACTTTGACTTCATGATAAAGGCCACAACAGGAAATGCTCACCTAACTAGGAGTGACTAGATCTTTGGAATCCATCGGCCAGTAAAATTTCAAAGGGAAAGAGAGAGATCAACAAATGGAGGCCAAATTTGAACAGGTTGTAGTAATATATTAAGAAAAGTTCAGTAGATCTTTGGTTTTAACATTACCCCTTTTTTTATCAAGCTCAGTAATCATCAGGACAATCACTCACCTACTTCTTGTTCTAAATGGTCCCATATTCTAACTTACATAGAAAACCAGAATTCTATATACAGAAAAGTATCTTAGCAATCATTTAATCTATCCCCTTAGGGCTTCCCATGTGACGCTAGTGGTAAAGAACCCACCTGCCAACACAGGAGACGTAAGAGATGTGAATTCAATCCCTGGGTCGGGAAGATCCCCTAGAGGAGGGCACAGCAACCCACTCCAGTATTGTTACCTGGAGAATCCCATGGACAAAGGAGCCTGGCAGGCTACAGTCCATGGGGTCACAGAGTCAACACGACTGAGCACAGCACAGTACACACGCAGTCTATTCCCTTGTTTAACAGATGAGGTATCTAAGACCCAGCTAAGTGAAGCAACTTGCCCCGGATACCAAGGAGATCAGTATTAGAGTTAGAATTCCTACTGCGATGTATGATCTTGTAAGTATTTTAAATATAATAATCTCTTATCCTCATATCTCCAGATGTGCAGTGCACTATACATCAATGCAGTCCCTGAGAGAAATTATAAGGAAGACAAGGTTTTCCCAGTACCACAGACTCTCTTTTCTGCTTTCATTTTACCCTTGGCTATTTCTTCTTCCCTTCTTTGGTACCCATAACTCCTACTCTCTCTGCTCACAACCGTACTTCCCCTCCAAACTTACTAAAACCTAAGTTCTCAAGAAAGGATATGGTAAATTTATCCACACAAGGTAAATTCCTAATCCTTATGGAGTGGTTGCTGTGTGCCAAACATTATGCTGGGCATGGTTTAACATGTTATTTCTCCTAGGGGTTGTTGTTGATGTTCAGTAAGTAAGTTGTGTCTGACTCTTTGTGACTCCATGGACTGCAGCACACCAGGCTTCTCTGTGCTCCACTAACTCCAGGGGTCTGCTCAAACTCACGCCCATTGAGTCAGTGATGCTATCCAACCATCTCATCCTCTCTTGCCCCCTTCTTCTGCCCTCAATCTCTTCCAACATTAGGGTGTGTTCCAATGAGTCAGCTCTTTGCATCAGGTGGTCAAAGTATTGGAGATTCAGATTCAGCATCTGCCCTTCCAATGAATATTGAGGGTTGATTTCCTTTAAGATGGACTGGTTTGATCTCCTTGCTGTCCAAGGGACTCTCAAGAGTCTTCTCCAACACCACATTTCAGAAGCATCAGTTCTTTGGCACTCAGCTTTCTTTATGGCCCAGCTCTTCTTTATGGTCAGCTCTACATACATGTCTACTGGAAAAACATAACTTGGACTATACAGATCTTTGTTGGCAAAGTGATGTCTCTGCTTTTTAATACACTGTCTAGGTTTGTCATAGCTTTCCTTCCAAGAAGCAAGCATCTTCTAATTTCACCGTCCGCAATGATTTTGGAGCCCAAGAGAAGAATATCTGTCACTGCTTTCACTTTTCCCCCTCCTATTTGTCATGAAGTGGTGGGCATACTTGCAATTTTACAAAGTAGTGAGATAAGTCAACAGGTTTCCTGTTTGCTTGAAACCTTTACTTTCCTTGAAACCCGTATAGGCAATAGTTTACTTCCAAAGTCAGCCAAGCTCTTCAGAGCTGAAATCTTACCTTTCTTTTGTCCTCTCAAAGCAATTATCACAGTCTTGATACTTAATAATATTTGTAATTTATGTTGACAACATAAGAAAGCCTTCATTTTTCTTTTTCAGTGCTGGTCTTCTTTAAGTAAAATCCAAGCTTTAACCTTTCCACTTAAATGCATCTTGAAATATACACATTTTTAGATGTTATTATCAAAGCTACTCACATCCTGGAGTAAGAACCTGGAAATAAGGATTATCGCTTCTGGAAAAATATACCAAATGATCTCTGCCAATTCTCTAAACTTCTCTGGGCTCAAGTTTTCACATGTATGAAATGGAAAAATTGTCCTTAATAGAGACTGAAGTATAGGAGCATTGGGAGCACACCTTTTAATCTTCCGTTTGTTACTATACAGAGCCTCGTCTCCAGCTATGCCCACGCAGATGCTCAGGAAATGCTTGCTAACTGAAGATTTTTATGATCACTGATAGAAAGACACCTAAATGCAAAACACGATTTTTCCCTTGCCCCGAGTTACCTGGGAGCATCATTCTCATTCAGAGATGACCACACTTCAGAAAGTGGGTCTCATAAAACATACAATTTAATGAAACCATCTGGGAAGATGATCATCGTATAAACGCAAGGTATTGATATTACCTGGCTACTTGGGGAAATACCATGTAAATGAAGGTACAACCCAGCTCCATAATTCAAATCAAGTATTGATGTACAAGGTCTTTGGATAATGGACTTGGAAGATTGATATTTCTCTCAGATCTGAGGTTACTTTTCTTCCCTCCTTTGCAATTCTTGTATTTTTGCAATAAGGTTTTATTTTATTTTTTGGAAAATATCTTTTCTGTTGAACAGGAATCTATCAGTTTCAACTGGGAATCTTGAAACAGAAATTTTACATCTGACTTTATCATTTTTTTTAGCTTCTTTTCTTTAGAAGCAAGAAATGATGCAAACAATACAAGCATTTCTTTCCTGCTCCAGTAATTGTGCAGAATGTCGTTCAATAATTCAGCATCCCAATTGCCTCAACTGCTTTTATTATTTTAGCACAGAGGTGTGTTCTGCTTCTAACCTTATCCTGAGGGCTATTCTGGATGGAATCACCCTGTGATTGGTACTCCGTTTTAACCAATGTTACCTCCCTTCTCTGAGAGACAATTGCTAAAATAGTGCCAAGGTCAGTCATGCCAGTGATCACAAAATGAACTTTCAGCCAGCTTCAGCACTCAATCTTTTATATGGTTGGGAAAAGGGGCAGAGCATTGTCTCTAAATGTGAACTTGGTCTTCTACCTCTGCTAAAGGTATCACACCTTGCATTGAGGCAGCAGCTGCCCCCAATGTGTAAACCAAAGTTCCTCTGGGTTTCCCAAGGTTTCTGCAGGACAAAAGGGTTGCAGTATTTGTACCCACTTTTCAGAAACCCTGAGTCCATTTAGCCCTAGCTATCTTCAACCTCAGGCTTCCCGGGTGGCGCAATGGTTAAGAATTCACCTGCCAATGCAGGAGATGCAAAAGACATGGGTTCAACCCCTGGGTGGGGAAGATCCCCTGGAGGAGACAATGACAACCCACTCCAGTATTCTTGCCTGGGAATTTCCATGGACATAGGAGCCTGGAGGGAAACAGCCCATGGAGTCGCAAAGAGTTGGACCCAAATGAGCGACTAGCACACACACACACATCCTCAACCTCTCCACTCAACACACTATCATCAAGTAATAAATACAGTCAATCACAGCATGGCTCCCAGGGATCGGTGGGGTTCATTGATATGGTCTGGCTCTATAAGTGGTGGGTTTTCTGGTCACAGGGGCTACACACAGTGTCCTTCTAAAGAATGTGCAGGGCTTGATAAAATATTCTCAGAGAAATGTTAATATGTCTCACTATGATTATATATTTTTTCTTTTCCCGTATAGTTCTTCTGATTTTTGCTTTATGTATCTTTGTTTCTTTGTTGTTAAAGTGTCTAATGGTTTATGATGTCTATCTTTTTTGTGAATTGTACCTTTTATCATTGAAAATATTCATCTTTGTTTCATTTAAAATAAATGACCTAAAAAAATAAAAAAAGAATGTGCAGGGATGGGGGCCTGGAGATAAAGAGGTTGTTCTACTTGCTTTGCATGGTTGATGATTCAGATGGGATAGATAGAGAGCTAATGCTATATCTTTGATGTTTAATCCTTTTCATACTCACTGAAGAAACTCCTTCTCCCTTTGCTCAACATTTTGCATCTCTAAATCACAGCCTGAAAGCAAGTGTGCCAAGAGCTGAGGGCCAAGACATGGCCTGTATCCCAGGGACAAATTTGCATATCAGAAGCAGGGTAAGGAGAATATACTGACCTTTTTCCCATCTAATGCTCTGCCAGGTATATCACTGTCCAGCCCTGATAGAAAAAGAATATTCTGAGTTTCAGCCTAATGGGACTGATGGGAAGTCTAGAGTCTTGGAAGCCACATAAGCAGGCTCATTTAGTGAGTGCTATGGGCCAGACTGGGTACAAACATGGGAGTATAAGAAGGAAGAACACCCAATTTGTGCCCTCAAAGGGTTCTTAGACAGGTAAGGACCTTGTAGTAAATTTGACTATACATACATACATGCATGCATATTCAGTCATGTCTGACTTTGCGAGACCATGGACTGTAGTCCACTGGGCTCCTCTGTCCTTGGAATTTTCCAGGCAAGAATATTGAAGTGGTTGCCATTTCCTACCCCAGAGGATCTTCCCAACCCAGGGATGGAACCCGTGGTTCTCTTCTCTACCACTGAGCCACCTGAGAAGCCCAAATTTTACTATGTGAATCTATTTATATCCTCAATACTACTCTCAATTTTAAGAGCCTCCTAAGGTTTTTTTTATGTTGCAAAATGAAAGAAAATTGCAAAGGTGATGACAAAAATAGTCTGAACATCCTAAGGGATTGGAACTCTGACTTCAGAGATAGCAAGTAGATATCAATCGCATCCAAACAGCTAACAGCAATGGGTCAGCAACTAACATGTTGAGAGAAGCAGCAAGCAGATATGCTGCAAATACAAAACAGATATACTGGGGAAAGCATTTCAGTTTCTCGTAAAACATTAGGCAACTATGGGAACTAAACATTTATTTTTAAAAGGTCTCTTTATGTGGAGAAATTAGTCTTTCAGATAACCACATGTTTTCTTAGCTGACTTCTGCGTGTTCAGAGATAGGCAACCACAATATGTGAAGACAAAGAAGTGTGACACAGTCCTTCAAGTCACAGTATTGGTGGGAACATGAGGTTTTTCCTAGGGAAAAATTAAAGGGGTATTGATTCCCACTGTAAAAGACTTTAAAAACCCTTTAGCTAATATCTGAAGACTCTATGGATGGAAAAGATGTAAAAGAAGTAAAAAGCTGGGTTTAGAGGCTTTTTGTAGTCAATGCAGTGCAGTGGGGGTGGGGATGAAAAGAACTTGAGGTTAGGAACACGGGAAGAGCTGATAAATGTTTTTTCTGTGCAAACAAAAAGCAAAATCCTTTCTAATGATTACCCCCCCCAAGTGATTTCCTGTAATCATCAAAAGTATTGACCAATAGAGTTTCATACTCAGTCATTAAAATGTTTGGGAATTTTTATTCTAAAAAACTAGAAATTGCTTTTCTGATGATTTTTCTCCATAGCAAAACATTCAGACTGTATAGAAAATGATTGAGAGAAAAACAAAATCACCCATAATCCTACTACACAGAGATAATCAATAGTAACATTTTGGTGGATACCCTTCTACATATTTCTATGTATGTGTACAAATGTGTTAGCATATATTTTTATAATAATGAAATCATGTTAGGCATGCTGCAATTTAATGGGTTTTCATTGGTTCTCAACTCCAGAAAGAATGAAGGGATGGAGCCAAAGCAAAAACAACACCCAGCTGTGGATGGGACTGGTGATAGAAGCAAGGTTTGATGCTGTAAAGAGCAATATTGCATAGGAATCTGGAATGTTAGGCCCATGAATCAAGGCACATAGGAAGTGGTAAAACAGGAGATGGCAAGAGTGAACATTGACATTCTAGGAATCAGCGAACTAAGATGGACTGGAATGGGTGAATTTAACTCAGATGACCATTATATCTACTACTGTGGGCAGGAATCCCTTAGAAGAAATGGAGTAGCCATCATAGTCAACAAAAGAGTCTGAAATGCAGTACTTGGATGCAATCTCAAAACCGACAGAATGATCTCTGTTCGTTTCCAAGGCAAACCATTCAATATCACGGTAATCCAAGTCTATGACCCGACCAATAATGCTGAAGAAGCTGAAGTTGAACAGTTCAAATAGGAAGAGGAGTATGTCAAGGCTGTATATTGTCACCCTGCTTATTTAACTTATATGCAGAGTACATCATGAGAAATGCTGGGCTGGATGAAGCACAAGCTGAAATCAAGATTGCCGGGAGAAATATCAGTAACCTCAGATATGCAGATGACACCACCCTTATGGCAGAAAGTGAAGAACTAAAGAGCCTCTTGATGAAAGTGAGAGAAGACAGTGAAAAAGTTGGCTTAAAGCTCAACATTCAGAAAACTAAGATCATGGCATCTGGTCCCATCACTTCATGGCAAATAGATGGGGAAACAGTGGTTGACTGTATTTTTCTGGGCTCCAAAATCACTGCAGATGGTGATTGCAGCCATGAAATTAAAAGACACTTACTCCTTGGAAGGAAAGTTATGACCAACCTCAATAGCGTATTAAAAAGCAGAGACATTACTTTGTCAACAAAGGTCCATCTAGTCAAGGCTATAGTTTTTCCAGTAGTCATGTGTGGATGTGAGAGTTGGACTATAAAGAAAGCTAAGTGCCAAAGAATTGATGCTTTTGAACTGTGGTGTTGGAGAAGACTCTTGAGAGTCCCTTGGACTGCAAGGAGATCCAACCAGTCCATCCTAAAGGAGATCAGTCCTGAGTGTTCATTGGAAGGACTGATGTTGAAGCTGAAACTCCAATACTTTGGCCACCTGATGAGAAGAGCTGACTCATTTGAAAAGACCCTGATGCTGGGAAAGATTGAGAGCAGGAGGAAAAGGGGACGACAGAGGATGAGATGGTTGGATGGCATCACTGACTCAATGGACATGGGTTTGGGTGGACTCCGGAAGTTGGTGAGGGACAGGGAGGCCTGGCATGCTGTGGTTCATGGGGTCTCAAGGAGCCAGACACGACTGAATAACTGAACTGACTGACTGATTCTCAATAATATATGGGCTTCCTTGGTGACTCAGAGGTAAAGAATCCGCCTGCCAATGCAGGAGATTTGGGTTTGATCCCTGGGTTGGGAAGTTCCCCTGAAAAAGGAAATGGCAACCCAATCTAGTACAGTTGCCTGGGAGATCCCATGGACAGAGGAGCCTGGTGGGCCACAGTCCACGGTGTCTCAAAAGAGTCAGATATGACTGAGCAATTAAACAACAAAACAAACTATATCACTTTATATTTCAATAAATATAGGTTTCAATTAGTATAGTGAGTTAAGTAGTGTTCCCCCTAAATTAATGTCTACCCAGAAAGTGGCTCAGATGTTATAGAAGTGAAGTGAAAGTCCTTCAGTTGTGTCCGACTCTTTGCAACCCCATGAACTATACAGTCCATGAAATTCTCCAGGCCAAGATACTGGAATGGGTAGCCTTTCCCTTCTCCAGGGGATCTTCCCAACCCAAGGATTGAACCCAGGTCTCCCACATTGCAGGTGGATTCTTTACCAGCTGAGCCACAAGGGAAGTCCAAGAATACTGGAGTGCGTTTCCTATTCCTTCTCCAGTGAATCTTTCTGACCCAGGAATCAAACTGGGGTCTCCTGCATTGCAGGCAGATTCTTTACCAACTGAGTTATGAGGGAAGCCCCAGATGGTAAAGAATCCACCTGTAATTGCCGGAGACTCAGATTCAATCCCTAGGTCAGGAAGATCCCTTGGAGAAGGGAATGGCTACCCCACTCCAGTATTCTTGCCTGGAGAGTTCCATGGACAGAAGAGGCCATGGGATCACAAAGAGTTGGATAAAACAGAGCGACTAACACACAAAACCTCAGAATGTAACCTTAGTGGGAAATGGTGTCTTTGCAAATTTAATTAGTTAAGGGTCTAGAGATGAAATCATCCTGTATTTAGGATGGGCCTAAATCCAATGACTGGGCCCTAAATCCAAGGAAAAGGAGTGGGAGAGTTAGACACAGAGAGAGACAAGGAGAGGGCCCTATGAAAATGAGATTAAAGATTGGATGGGTGCAGCTTCAAGCCAAGCAGCACCTGAGGCCACCAGAAGCTGGGAGAAGCAAAGAAGGATACTCTCTTAGAGCCTTCAGAGGGACTCTGACCCTGGTGGTACCTTGATTTTGGACTTCTGACCTTCAGAGCAGTGAGATAATAAATTCCTATTAAGTCACCAAGTATGTGGTAATTTGTTATGGAGGCTCCAGGAAACCAGTACTGTACAGTTAGCATTTTTATTGGCTACATGGTACTTATTGAACCCCATTCTTCATGGATTTATTACCGCAGGGAATGGAATACAATGATAGACATTGTATTGTGGGAGGGAACACAACCTAATGGTTAACAGCATGGGATCCAAAGCCAAAGAGACTACCTGGGTTTGAATTTTGATTTCATCACCTACTAGCTATTAGTCTAAATTGTTAGTTGGCTGGCAACTTGCTGTTATGGAAAATATTTTTTACAGTATCTGACACATATAAAGTACTAAATAAATATGTTTTATTTATAATAAATGACTAGAGGTGGATAATTCTTTCTATGTCAAAGAAGAGATATAGTTTCAAAAATCAAATGTAAGTATAAAAGTCTGAATAATAAGCATCAGAGTTCTCATTTGCTCACAGAATACAAATTTTCATTGAAAAATTATAGTTGCCAAAGGCAATAAATTCTTAATTTCTACCATCTCTAGCAAAAAATAAAAAAAGAAAGCACATTAGTAATTTACTTTTATTGTTCTTGAAAAGGCAACTGTTAATTGTTCAACACATTGGCATTTAAGTCAGACTACATATAATTTCAACCCTGATTCTGCCACTTTCTAATATGAAGGAAATTACTAAACTTCTATGCTCCTTACTTTTTCAACCACAGACTGGGATAGTTTTCCCAGTCTTACTAGGATGATTATAAAATTTAACTGAAGCAATTTATGCAAAGTGCCTAGTTCAGAACCTGGAACATGGTAGAGGCATAAAATAGTGTGTTATTATCACTAAAAGGAAAAAAATTAATGTCTAAGAAGATGGTAAGGAATAGTCTATTGAACAAAAAAGACAAAACCTAAGTTATCTGCAACCACTTCCTAGACGAATAACAAATACAACTGGTCTACAAGTCTTTGGATACTGCATGCCATAAGCAAAATATCTGCACCATGCCCCCCAAATATGTGTATTTATAAATTATAAACATATACAATGACATTCATATGCACATCTTAAAACTTAAAAATAGAAATTGCAAGAGATGAAGTAAAAATTTTTAAAGTTCTGGCATTTCTTTTCTACACTCTAGTGGATCATCTGGAATGCCCCTCACCTGAGTTCACGTGCTCCAGTCTGAAGATCTCTGATGGTACGATATTTTCAACTGTAAGATAGTATAGCAATGGAGCGGGTCTAAGGATTTGCTAATCATCCTTCACATGGAACTAACCAACAGCTGATGTCAATACCTAACTTTCTGATATATATCCAAATTTTTCAGATTTGTCCTGAGACCATCCTTTATATGACACTTCTGGAATTTTCAGGTAGAACTGACAACTGCATCCCCTATCCCTATATAGATATTCACAATAGCATCTAAACCCTTGATTGCATTTATTAGCTTCTGGGTGTTTCTCCCCATGTTGAGTATCAGTTTCTCAGTGATAAGGATCATGTCAAATTCTTCGTTGATTTACTAGTACTTATTGTATGTGTGTGGGCTCAGTCGCTTCAGTCATGTCCAAATCTTTGCCACACTATGGACTATACCCTGCCAGGCTCCTCTGTCCATGGGATTCTCCAGGCGAGAATACTGGAGTGGGTTGCCATGCCCTCCTCTAGGGGATCTTCCCGACCCGGGGATCAAGCTGTGTCTCCTGCCATCTCCTAAACTGCAGGCAGATTCCTTAGCACTGAGCCACTAGGGAAGCCCAGTACTTGTATAGTAGATACTTAATAAATACATACCAAGTGAATGAGATGACAAAACCATATAGCAATACAATGGATAAAATTAGGGTGTTTCAGAAGCATATAGAGGAAAAAAGAAAATGCTTTGAAATGAAATGCTAGCTAGAGCTTCCTCAACATAGGGTTACGTTTAATTAGATTGTAATGTCTGACTTGTTTGCAGCAAATTGCACAGAACTTCCCAGTGAATCCTCTAGATATTTCAACAAAATTCTTGGTTGCCTCGCTCCTCTGCACAGCTCTTCCTCTGCTCTACAGAGGAGAGGAGTTGGGCCCGGATGGAGTGTTTATGTACTTGCTAATCATATGTTTGTTTTCCCTCTAAACTCAGTTCTGCCTGTCATGAATAGTTCCAGATGATAATCATTTTCATGCTTTCAGTCAAATAAAGGCTCCAGAAGGACCAGCAAGAAGGGAACACAGCCAGAAGTTTAATATCAAGAGCAACAAAAAGAAGAAAAAAATAAATTTAATATTCTGCTCCACATTTTTTGCGATGTTATCTCAGCGTTTTAGTACTCCTGTTCACCTGAAATTAGAATATTGCAGTAGGTTAGGACAAGAGTTCAAATGTGTGTGCGTGTATGTGTGTGTGTGCTCAGTCATGTCTGACTCTGAAACCCCCATGGACTGTAGCCTGCCAGCCTCCTCTGTCCATAGGGTTTCCCAGGCAAGAATACTGGAGTGGGTTGCCCTTTCCTACTACAGGCGATCTTTCTGACCTAGAGATCGAACCCGAGTCTCCTGCTTGCCAGGTGAATTCTTCACCAAAGTACCATCTGGAAAGCCCTGGGAAGAGTTCAAATGGGTATTAATACAAATTAATAAGAAGGCTAAATTCTACCCCATAGTTACATCTCTCAGGAGTCATCTGAGTTTTAAAAATTTTCTCTCTTTCTCATCACCCACTTTGTCTTTCATGTTAACTTGAAGCCTCTACTAGTAACTGTTAGCAACATTTATTTCCACATTTGTTTCCCTAAAGCACTTTCCAAAATGAATTCCATGAGATGTTCATAGATGCTCCATGGGAAAAGTTTCTGTAGTCAAATGTTTGGCAAATTTATGGTTATTATAAATTAAACAGATTGCTTTGCAACAGTTCTTCTCATACACTTTAATTTACCAGTGGACCTAGTCAATCTCTAAAACGAAGTACAGTTTTTACCACAGAACCCTCTTTTTCTGGAATCATCCGGCCAGACTAGTGGTCTGATTAATACATTTGAAGAAATACCACCCTTTGACATATAAAATGTGAAAATGTTAATCTCTCAGTCATGTCCTACTCTTTCCAGCCCCGTGGACCATAGCTCACCAGGCTCCTCTATCCATGGAATTCTCCAAGCAAGAATTCTGGATAAACTGGAGTGGGTTGCCATTTCCTTCTCCAAGGAATCATCCCAACCCAGGGATCAAACCTGTGTCTCCTGCTTCGCAGGTGGATTATTTACCATCTGAGCTGCTGGGAGCTCGTGTCGTCAGAGACACAGACATTCAGAACTACCTCAGTTTCTCATATTGCCATGCAACTCTCTACCACACTGAGCAAACATCACCAAGGAACTATCCCATCTACTCATACGCCAAATTTCATTCTTCCCCGTGGGCTGACAGCCCCCACCCTGGGGCCTGAAATGCCAATTCTGCAGAAAAGATAGGTTAGAATTATTGCTGGGTGGAAGGGCAAAATGAACTAAGCTGGACATCATGGCTTTAGGAATATGCATCCCAGGGCCTAAATTGTGTGTTTAATCTCTCAGCAGTTACATACTAGAGTGAAAATGCCCTTCTCTCTTGGGGTGCTTTCATAGAGAAGCTCAATTTTTACTATTTTTACTCCCACCCACCCTAACACAAAACCTTTTTATTACACATGGCTTTTGTTTACACTGTGTTCCCACCAAGAATACACCTCTCTACCTAATTCCTACTTAGTCTTCAATCTCCTCCTACTGCACAGACTTCTCTTTCTACGCACTGTTAAACCCTCTCAGTTCTCTGAATACCCACACTACTTCGTGTCTGTACCAGAAGTCAGCAAGGCATCCTCCTTCCAAATTCAGCCTGCCATCTATTTTGGTAGATACAATTTTATTGGAACACAGCCACAGCCATTTATTTATAATTGTCTACAGTGGCTTTCTCTCCATAAGAGCAGACTCGAGTTGAGCCATATAAAAAGCCTAATATAATTACTATCTGTTCTTTACAGAAAAATTTACCAAACTCTTGCCCATACGATTTCTTTAGTATTTATCAAAAGCTTCACATTGGGATCATACTTTGTTGTTTCTATATGTATTCTCAATGAGGTTTAAGCCCACTGTGGTCATGGTCTATAATTTATATTTACTTTGAATACTTTGTAACACAGCCCAGAATATGTTATTAATAAACATTAATTAATCATTCAATTTCTTCTTGATTTTCTTTGAGAGAGCACAATTTATCCAAATTCTCTGTAAGATGTTCCTGGTACCAAAAAGAAAGAATAAATAGTGTCTTGTTGATTTCCTATGTTTCAGATTAGTAATTTGTGATGAGAATTGAGCACAGCCTATTTACATTTGTTAGCTTCAAATTTTCTCTGAAAGTAAAGTAAACCTCAGAGGGATGACTATATATTTCTTCCTGGTAGTTCGGAAAATGTTATACTTTCTATACACAAATTACATAATTGTAATACTTTCCCTGTCTACTGTACACTGATTCCAACAACCTCAAAACAGCTGCAAAACACACACACTAAAGTACTAGCAGATATAGTTTGGATTAGCAGAAATTGATCACTACTGTTAATAAATAGACAAAAGGCCCAAAATGGAGTCACTTTTGCTAGGCCCCACATCATTAAACCCAGACTTAATACTTAACTTAATTACAGTTTCAGCTTCTCCCAAGAATGGAATCTTAAACCAGTCAATCAGGAATTACCTGGGCAGCACTAGTGAGGTAATCTGTCTAATAGACCCCGTGTCCCATAGAGGAAGGTGACCTTGCCACAACCAATCCATTTTTTGCTAATATAACTTTCTTATCCTGCTCCTTTATGCCTATAAAAATCTTTTATTTTGTACAGTTCCTTGGAGCCCCTTTCTGTCTGCTAAATGGGATGCTGCCCAATTCATAAATCATTGACTAAAGTCAACAAGATTTTAAAATTCACTTGGTTGAATTTTGTTTTAACAATACTGATGGCAACAGTGGAATTTGAAGGAAATTTCTGATGGCTTCAGGGATGATGAGAAACACAGATCCTGATACCCATGAACCCTTTGAGTTCTCTGTCTTCCTCACCATCTCCAAGAGCTGTAGGTAAGCTCCTCTCAGTTTTGACCTCTGCTATTTTTGCATTGAGCTCCTGATCTAATTGGCTTTCCAGTCCAGGGCAGCTTAGCTTAAGCTAGGAGACAGTTCCACCCAGAACCCATGCCCGTAGTCCTTGGTTCGGTCAGTAATTCCCCAAATGATTAGAATCCCAGCCCTTGGTTAAGACTCCAGATTTCACATTGGCATCTCCTGATGGTTCAGTCTGCAATTACACTTTTAATTGAAATGCCAGTCTGCAGTCCCCTTTTGTTAGGGTCTTTTTGTTTAATCTTTTCCCCATTGCCACATTGGGAATTGTTGGAAGTCCACACAAGGCCTTCTGTTGACGAGTTTATGATAACATCTCTCTCTCTCTCTCTTTTTTTTTGTTGGCAATAGAGATTTAAAGTACAATGAAAATGGAAAAACCAGCTGTGGTTCTGAATACATTTGAGTATGTTCAACAGGTGTTAATCAAAACATGAATTAATTATCAAAATAAAAAGTAGCTTGGAATCATGAATCTACCAAAGAAAATACAACGTTCTATTAACAGAACCACCTGAGGTCTTCAGCACCCTGGCATGAGCATCTAGGCAGATGGGTAACAATGTGTGTATGAAGGTAATCCATACAAGAGAATGCTCATGACAGTGGATAAATGTTTAATATAAAAGGAAAAGAAATGGTATACACTTGAGGTATAACTGATTCTAGGAGGCTGGAAAATGGATCAGGAAAAAAAAATCAAATGTCAAAGTGGTTATCAAAGCAAAAAGAAAAAGAAACAGCAACAAACAGACTGAATTCCAGGTAGGAAAATTTTTTGAGAAGGAAAGAATAAGGTGGACCCCAAGTCTGGGAAACTGCCTAGTATCTCAGATCCTTTTAAGACAGGTATGGTCAGAGGTAATGTCACTGAAGATTGAAATTAACTCTCCATATTAGGCTTACTTACATTTCAACATGGATCCAGAGTTATTTTATAATAAAGTCTTAATTTTTAAAGTATCTTCATTCTTGCTCACCTTCAAAACTACTAAAGCTATTTAGTTGTGTCTTTAATGACCAAGGCCAAAGTATTTATTCAAAACTCATTTAATGATATTTTATTACAGATATTACATAATCCCCAAGTAACAGTGCTTATTCCTATATATCAGGATGAAATAACTCTCAAGTTTCTCCAGCATCATTATAAAGCAAAAGACATGAAAATATTCAGGAAACTAATCCTATGTCAACCCACAGTAGCTACTCTACATTTTGTTATTGTTTAGTCACTAAGTCCTGCCTGACATTTTGGGACCCCATGGAATGTAGCCCACCAGGCTCCTCTGTCCATGGGATTTCTCAGGCAAGAATACTGGAGTGGGTTGCCATTTTCTTCTGCAGGGGATCTTCCCAACCCAGGGATCAAACCCAAGTCTCTTACATTGGCAGGAGAATTTTTCAACACTGAGCCACTTGGGAAGCCCTACTCTACTTTTTGCATCTGCACAGATAGACTGCTCTGGAATAATGTATTACATTTTCACTAACAGCAATGCACTTTCCACTTGGTGATTATCTATGATCATTAAGTACACACAGATATTGCTGCCAAGTAAATGGTATATAATGTTTTCTGTTTGTTTATTTATGTTAATCCACACAAATCACTGACTTTTAAATATAGGTCATAATTTAATGAACTTGGAGTGTATTGTGGCGTCATAATATACTTAAGACCAACAGTTAATGCAATTGTCAATTTCAAATTTTTTTTTGACAAACTGAGATATCTGCTAATTGTAGTCTGAAAACCAAAATCACTTTGGCCCACTTCATTAAATTATAACATCTCTTTGATTACTGCTGGTGTATTACAGTGCACACCTAGTAAAGCTATTGCTATTGGGAATCTTGAAAACCAAAAGCTAAAAAATTGGTAGATGCCAAACATCTAAAGAGCTTCCCTGGTGGCTCAAACAGTAAAGAATCTGTCCGCAATGTGGGAGACCCTGATTCAATCCTTGGGTCGAGAAGATCCCCTAGAGAAGGGAATGGCAACCCTTCACCCAACTCCAGTATTCTTGCCTGGAGAATTCCATGGACAGAGGAGCCTGGTAGGCTACAGTCCATGGGGTCACAAAAAGTCAGACATAACTGAGTGACTAACACACATTAAGCCCTTAAAAGCCATTAGAACAGTTGCCATCTAAGACTCCTGTGTTAGGATAAGTTGGTCACAGAAAGGGTTAGCTTGACACTAGGTCACCTGCAACCTCAAGAAAATTTCCATGCAATGAGGTACGCTGTAAAACATCACATAATCCCCAACTCAATGGTATTTCTCTTTTAGGTATGAGTTTGGTCCAGAGAAACCTAAAGCTTAGCTAAAAAATTGAGATCCTTAAGTTCCAAAGAGTTGAGCATGCTATCTTCCAGCATACCTGCTTACTTTACAGCTAAGAACTATGGTTCCAAAAGCTGTGTTTGCATCCATGCTTAGTCACTTCAGTCAAGTTCAACTCTTTGTGACTCCATGGACTGTAACCGACCTGGCTGCTCTGTCCATGGGGTTCTCCAGGCAAGAATACTGGAGTGAGTTGCCATAACCTCCTCCAGGGGATCTTCCCAACCCAGGGATCGAACCCAAGTCTCTTATGCCTCCTGCATTGGCAGGCAGATTCTTTACCACTTGAGCATTTGGGAAGCCCTTCCAAAAGCTGTAGATATCTACAAAAATGTCAAAATATCACAAAGACAACCTAGAAATACAATGGCCATGAAGAGGAGCATTCCAATTAGAAAAGATTATTTAAGAAGTTTACTTGAAAGCAAGGACTACCAAATCAAACAAACAGAATGGGACACCTATTTTAATTGACATGCAAAAGCCTCTAAAAGGATTCAAAATTCCAAAACAGCTTTATTGAAAGATCCATCACAAATGGCTAGTGAAAAATTGAAGACATAATAGGTACCTAAATCAAAGGACTGTAAGACTGACACGATTCCTACTACTCCCCTCTATCTTTCTTTACTTGAGTATTCGTTCTACTAATCCTTTTTCTGAACTGTCTTTATACCCTGAAGAGACTACTGCTGGGCTCAGTTGCTTCAGTCATGTCCGACTCTGAGACCCCATGTACTATAGCCCGCCAGGCTCCTCTGTCCTTGGAATTCTCCAGGCAAGAATACTGGAGTGGGTTGCCATGCCCTCCTCCAAGGAATCTTCCTGACCCAGTAATCAAGCCGTGTTTCCTGCATCTCCTAGATTCTTTACCACTAAGTCACTGGGAATCCCATAAAAAGACTACTACATGACTATAAACAAAAGTCTGCCAAATTAGTGACCTTACAGATACTCTCATATCTACCCTCAAAAGAAGGTCCTTAGCCTGGGTCCCACACTGAGCAGCTGTAACCTGTCCCCTGTGGACAGAGACTCCATGATAAAGATAATGGCAGGAGGGAGAAGGAACTGAGTCCTACTTTGATAGAATATAAAGAAACCACATATTTCTCATGCTTGAGGTCAAGGAAACCTCCCAAACTACGCATATGCAGAAAGGTTCCTTAGAGGTCACAGAAGGGAGGAGGCTCCAGACCATAATATATTCTTCTTCCCAGAATCCCTTGTGCTGGAATCCATTTTGGCTAGAAGATGTGCACACACGCAGGGGAGGGCCCTGAGTTAGACCAAATAGGGACTCAGAGCTAGGCAAAGCAAGATAACTGGTCAGAGAAAATCTGGAAGAATTGCCCCATATAAATGATTTGAACTACTCTAAGGGCACAACTCTTTCTCTAAGCCCACCCACATGTGTCTATCCACATGCTTTTTTCCTAATAAACACTTTACTCCTGTTACTATTGTCTGTCTGTTGAAATTCCTTTCTCCCAAGTAGATGAGCCAGGGCTTTGTCACTAGCCATTGGTTCTCATGGTCTAGCAGTTAGGATTCGGTGCTCTCGTCGCCACAGCCTGGCTTTGATCTCTGGTCAGGAAACTGAGATCCTGCTTCTACTCACTGTAGACTGAGGCCGCCCAAAAACACCCAGGGTTGGCAGAGCTCTGAGAGAACTTATGGTGAACTGCTACATCAGTCCATTAGCAACTGTTGCCAAAATCTTGGCTCTCTGTGCACCAATGCCAAACAGAAATACAGAGACAGAATTATGGAGGAGAAAGAAAGAGTGGCTTTATTACTTTGCCAGGCAAAGGGGGAACATAGTAGGTTAGCACTTCAAGAACTCTGCCTCCCCTTCCTGGTGTGTAGGGAAAGGTTACATAGTCAGGCAGGAGTATAAAGATCAAGGCAGTAACAGTCTTGTATTCTTCCTTCTTCAGGTTCAAAAGGGTTGAGTTTGTTGACAAGACTGGGATGTGTGCAGGGTCCTAGGTGGTCTGTCTTCTATACTTGATGAGTCTCGGCCTCAGGTAGTTTCATTGCTGCTTCTTCTTTTATTAGCAACTGTTCTGCTTTTAGAACTCAGAGAAGGTCAGGGAGGCTGGAGTCTTGCCTGCAAGGAATGGGGGACAAGAAGGCCTCTGTGCCCAGGAGTCCCACAGGGCCCTGCTTGGCATCACAACTAAGGGAAAAGTAATATTAAAATTAATGGAAAACCTTACCAAATTCTGGGAGATGCTACAGCCTGAAGATGAGATCTTGGAAAAACTGGTAAAAGTGAGAGAAGAGTGAGAATTCTTACCAGGGTCAGCATTCCAGAATCTCCAGTGTCCTATTGAAAGGGAAAAATTAAATTTCATGTTGTCCCTTTATTTCCAAATTCAGACCCACTGATTATTGATCCTGTGGCAGCTGCTGCCTTCTTGCTTGTCCTGTTTTGTGTCCTGAGAACTCAACTTGGTAGCCATCAAAAATGTGGGTTGAACTCTAGAGTCAGAGCAATTTTTTATTTGGCTATATATGGGAGTGGCTCTGGATCTTAGAAGGGTAATATTTTTGCACCCTCTTTGGAAACACCTCTTGGGCCCATGGAGTTGTGAATTAAAAATGCTGTCTGCCATATCAGTAAACAACATCAACATTGTTGCTACCATCAAACTACTCTAGTAGCCCCCAGGGGTGCACTCTGAGAGAACTCAGGTTGGGAAATACAGGATACAGGCCCTAGATAACTAAGGTGCTTGTCAAAGGAATGATTTTGATGAGCTCAGAATTTCATATCTTCCCATACATGGAAACATGCTAAACTCATTAATTTGAGGTACCTGATTTCTTTAATTAACAGTAATCTTTTGATGTTCTAATTACTGATTTTTGTTGCAAAACTCCCATATATCCTGCTTCCTCCCTTACCTCTTCAAATCAGTCTTTCAGAGTTATCTGAGAGACTGCCTCCCTGGCTTAAAGTCCTCAGAAAATCCACCAAATGAAAACATAATTCTTAACTTTTAGGTTTTGCTTTTTTTTCAGTCTACAGCCTTATTCAATACTCTCAGAAATATTTTTTGGCCTCTTCCCCTAAACTAAACCAAAACTATGTACCCAGAGGAACAGAGAAAACTTCTGAAGCCTTTGTGAAAGAATTTACTGAAACATCCCAAAGACAAACAGCTCTAAATTCAGAACATAAAAATCTTTTGATTTCAATCTTAGTTGGATATCTTCCCCTGATATAAAAAAGCAAATTAAAGATGATGTGGTTGGATGGAAGAATCAGCCCTTTGATATCATATCAATTCTTTGAAGAGTTAAAGGCCAACTGTCCTTATCTTACAAATCTTTGCAAGACCAGAAATGTGGCTCCAGAAAGAATTCAAAATTTACCTATGCTTTTTACCAAGCCCCAAACCTCCCCAATACTTTGGCCACCTGATACAAAGAGCCAGCTCATTGGAAAAGACTCTGATGCTGAGAAAGATTGAGGGCAAGAGGAAAAGGGGGCGACAGAGAATGAGATGGTTGGATGACAACACTGACTCGATGGACCTAAGTTTGAGCAAACTCCAGGAGATAGTGAAGGACAAGGAAGCCTAGTGTGCCACAGTTCATGGGTTCATGGTGCTGCAAAGAGTTGGACAGGACTTACTGACTGAACAACAAACTTCCCCTAAATTATCTCAAAAGGCTTGTAAGTACTGTAAAAATTCTGGCCTTAAAAAACAAAAGTCCTTCCTGAAGACTTGCATACTTTCCCTGTGCCTTTGAGATGTAAATGTTCTATCTGGCCTTCTTCAGGAACTTTTATCTAGACCATCTCTTTGTAATAAAAACTTTAGGAAAATAATTCTTATCAGAAGTAAAAGGGAACAAGTTATCTGGAATTTAGGTAAATGACAAATCTTAAGTGTTTTCTTCATAACTATTAGAAAAAGCTTTACTATTTGAGTAGGTAAACTTATTCCATTTGCCAAAACACAATTTGAATCCAACTTCCTTTATAAACTCTGAATTATCATACCCATCTCATGGCTATATTTTTAAGAAAAAACTGTAAGATCTCTGTGTCTGTATGTTTATGTATGCCTATGAATGGGTGTGATAATACAGTTTATAAAGGAAGTTGGATTCAACTTGTGTCTGGCAAATGGGATAAGTTAAGGTTACCGACTCAGATAGTAAAGCTTTTTACTAAGAGTTATGAAGAAGACACTAAAGATAAATGTATGTTGGGCTTCCGAGGTGGTTCAGACGGTAAAGAATCTGCCTGCAATGCAGAAGACTCGGGTTCAATCTCTGGGTCGGGAAGATCCCTTGGAGAAGGGGATGGCAACCCACTCCAGTATCGTTGCCTGGAGAATTCCATGGATAGAGGAGCCTGACAGGCTCCAGTCCCCGGGGTCACAAAGAGTCGGACACAACTGAGTGACTAACACTTTCACTTTAATGAATGTATGTTAAAGATGTGTGTTGCTAAAATTAATTTGTAAAGAGCTCTATTTAACTGACTTAAAAACAAGCACTGTATAACTTCAGTATATTCTCAGAAATATAAAAACTCTCCCAAATATTTTTCAAGTTTATGTGATTTAGGATAATCTTCAGGAAAGAAAAGCTACTTTAAATTTGTTGGTTTAATTAAAATAGACATGTCTTTAGAGTTATCAGCATTGAAAATAATGCAGACATACAACTTTTACTTACCTGGGTTTGTTAGTCAAGTAAGTTCATGTTTCCTCTGTTACAAAATTTTTCAGCAAGAAAAATAGCTTGGTGTGAATGCTGACTTAGTCTAATATCTCATGAAGGTTTTGTGGGTAGTCTAAATGTAATTGTTGGGAGTAAGTAAATTAAGTAAGTGTGAGAGGACTAAAAATTCTTAGGTGATCTTTGCAGCAATAATTGTTTTTTATGGTATGTCTACTTTGTTTCCTTAAATATTTTTAATAACTTGAAACCTTAAAGTTTTACTAAGTTAAATTAAATTATGGATAGTCCAGATCATTTCCAAATAAGCTGAAATATTGAAACATTAATTACTGAACATAAGTATATCCACTGTTGGCTTCTTATTACCAAGAAAATTCAGGTATATAGTTCTATTGGTAAACATGTTTTGTGCCACATTGAAAAATTGTGCTATGAGAAAGCACGTTTCTAGAAATTATTAGATGTCTTTATAAATTTGCCAATTCACAGAATGCTACTGTAGCAAACAGTCCACAATTACTTACATTTTAGCTTTCAATGGGAATTAAGGATTCTAGGGTTAAGAATTTTAATTAATATGTGTAATTAAAGCTACTTAAAAGTAATAAGGGTTAAGGCAAAAACTGTATGAAAAGTAGACAAGGAAAGCAAAATGACTGATTGTCCCAGAATGAAAAAAAGGAAAAACATATGATAAAATCTGAGGAAATATTTTAAAAGTTGTAGAAGTTTTGTGGAAAAGAATCTTTGGAAAGGAATTTTATCTGTGGTCAAACTGGCTAAGACTGTAACAAATTTATTTGTTTAAAAATAAATTTTAATATCAAAATGCACTACTGTGAAATTAAGATTTAGTGCTCTCTCTCTGTTAAAAGGACAAAGATTTTGCTGGACTTTTGGTCTGTTTTGACAGAAAAATTGTGAAAGTTTGTTTATCTTTTGAGTACTATGTCTAGACAGCAAAGATTTTCTTTCTTATCAAAATAATTTACTGTGCTTCATATTATCTTTATCAGCTCTTTGATTACTTAAGAAAGTTGAATATTCTCAATATTAAAAGAGCTAAGTTTTGTTTACAGCTATGTGGTCTTCTGTATTTGCCATTAACATCTTCTATTGTTACTTTGCTGAATGGATAATTTAGAATGGTTTCATAATTGTCTCTGATCTTTTTAGTCAAGTGTCCAATTTTTCTTTATATTTTTGACACTCTTGCCAAAATCAAATACTAAATGAAGTCTTTTTGACCTGAAACTAACTTTGCGATTTTCCAGAGGGCTCCTGGAACATCTCAAAAGAACTGTTCTCGTATAAAAAGAAAAGAGAAACAGAGAGATAAAGAGAAACGTTAAGCTAATAAGGCTTATTTGATATACTAAATTGCATGGGAAGTGTCCACTAAAATGACGCACAATGTGAGAGTTGTGAGTTAAGTTTTACTTGGGGCAAAATGAGGACTGCAGCCCAGGAGACAGCACCTCAGATAGCTCTGAGAGACTGCTCCAAAGACGTAGTGGGGGAAGGTCAATCAATATATAAGATTTTGGTGAAGGGCGAGTTCAGCACAATCAAACACTCATTTTACAAAATGTTTTCAGCTATTCACAAGGAGCTGATGTCATCTGAAGGGATTTAGTGAGTTTTAAGAAATGAGGAGATGCAAGGATTGGGATCATGAATCAATTCCTGAAAATATCTAACTACCAAAAGACCTGTTCCAATTTGGAAAAGGAGTACATCAAGGCTGTATATTGTCACCCTGTGACAATATATTTAACTTATATGCAGAGTACATCATGTGATATGTCAGGCTGCATGAAGCACAAGCTGGAATCAAGATTGCTGGGAAAAATATCGATAACCTCAGATATGCAGATGAAACCACCTTATGCCAGAAAGTTAGGAAGAACTTAAGAGCCTCTTGATGAAAGTGACAGAGGAGAGTGAAAAAACTGGCTTAAAACACAACATTCAGAAAACTAAGATCATGGCATCCAGTCCCATCACTTCATGGCAAATAGATGGGAAAAAAATGGAAACAATGACAGACTTTATTTTGGGGGCTCCAAAATCGCTGCAGATGGTGACTGCAGCCATGAAATTAAACGATGCTTGCTCCTTGGAAGAAAAGTTATGACCAACCTAGACAACATATTAAAAAACAGAGACATTACTTCAACAACAAAGGTCCATCTAGTCAAAGCTATGGTTTTTCCAGTAGTCATGTATGGATGTGAGAGTTGGACTATAAGGGAAGCTGAGCACCGAAGAATTGATGCTTTTGAACTGTGGTGTTGGACAAAACTCTTGAGCATCCCTTGGATTCAAGGAGATTAAACCAGTCAATCCTAAAGGAAATCAGTCCTGAATATTCATCGGAAAGACTGATGTTGAAGCTGAAACTCCAATCCTTTGGCCACCTGAAGTGAAGAACTGACTCCTTGGAAAAAAACCCTGATGCTGGGAAAGATTGAAGGCAGAAGGAGAAGGGGACGACAGAGGGTGAGAAGGTGATGCCATCACCGAGCAAGCTCCAGGAGTTGGTGATGGACAGGGAAGCCTGGCATGCTACAGTCCAAGGGTCACAAAGAATCGGACATGACTGAGTGACTGAACTGAACTGAACTGAAAGACCTGTTTCACCAGTTTCCCTAGAGCACAGAGTGCCTCATTCTCCACCTTGAATTCCCTTCAGGGAGTATTGAAGGTCAGCAGTTGCAGCATCACAAGCAGATGGCAAATGTCGATGTTGTTCTTCAGTCACTGGCAAATGCTCTTGGCAAGTGCAAATCTGTAGTCAACACTTCAGTTCAGTTCAGTCACTCAGTCATGTCTGACTCTTTGTGACCCTATGGACTGCAGCATGCCAGACTTCCCTGTCCATCACCAACTCCCGAAGCTTGCTCAAACTCATGTACATTGAGTCAGTGATGCCATCCAACCATCTCATCCTCTGTCGTCCCCCTCTCCTCCCACCTTCAATCTTTCCCAGCATCAGGGTGTTTCCAATGAGCCAGTTCTTTGCATCAGATGGCCAAAAGATTGGAGCTTCAGCTTCAGCATCAGTTCTTCCAATGAATATTCAGGGCTGGTTTCCTTTAGGATGGACTGGTTGGATCTCCTTGCAGTCCAAAGGACTCTCAAGAGTCTTCTCCAACACCACAGTTCTAAAGCATCAATTCTTCAACACTCAGTTTTCTTTACGATCCAACTCTCATATCCATACATGACTACTGGAAAAACCATAGTTTTGACTAGACGGACCTTTGTTGTTGAAGTAATGTCTCTGCTTTTTAATATGCTAGGTTAGTCATAGCTTTTCTTCCAAGGAGCAAGCATCATTTAATTTCATGGCTGCAGTCACCATCTGCAGTGATTTTGGGACCAAGAAAATAAAGTCTGTCACTGTTTCCATTTTTTTCCCATCTATTTGCCATGAAGTGATGGGACTGGATGCCATGATCTTTGTTTTTTGAATGTTGAGTTTTAAGCCAGCCTTTTCACTCTCTTCTGTCACTTTCATCATGAGGCACTTTAGTTCCTCTTCACTTTCTGCCATAAGTGTGGTGTCACCTGCATATCTGAGGTTATTGATATTTTTCCTGGCAATCTTGATTCCAGCTTGTGCTTCATGCAGCCTGACATATCGCATGATGTACTCTGCATATAAGTTAAATAAGCAGGATGACAATATACAGCCTTGACATATTTACTCCTTTCTCAACTTGGAAACAGTCCGTTGTTTCACATCCAGTTCTAACTGTTGCTTCCTGACCTGCATACAGATTTCTCAAGAGGCAGGTCAGGTGGTCTGGTATTCCCATCTCTTGAAGAATTTTCCACAGTTTGTTGTGATCCACACAGTCAAAGGCTTTGGCAAAATCAATAAAGCAGAAGTACATGTTTTTCTGGAACTCTCTTGCTTTTTCAATGATCCAACGGATGTTGGCAATTTGATGTCTAGTTCCTCTGCCTTTTATAAAACCAGCTTGAACATGTGCAAGTTCACGGTTCACATACTGTTGAAGCCTGGCTTGGAGAAGTTTGAGCGTTACTTTGCTAGCGTGTGAGATGAGTGCAATTGCACAATAGTTTGAACATTCTTTGTCATTGCCTTTCTTTGGGACCAGAATGAAAACTGACTTTTTCCAGTCCTGTGGTCACTGCTGAGTTTTCCATATTTGCTGGCATATTGAGTGCAGCACTTTCACAGTATCATCTTTTAGGATTTGAAATAGCTCAACTGGAATTCCATCACCTCCACTAGCTTTGTTCATGGTGAGGCTTCCTAAGGCCCACTTGACTTCGCATTCCAGGATGTCTGGCTCTAGGTGAATGATCATACCATAGTGATTATCTGGATCATTAATACCTTTTTTGTGTAGCTTTTCTGTGTATCCTTGCCACCTCTTGTTAATATCTTCTGCTTCTATTAGGTCCATGCCATTTGTCTCCTTCATCGTGCCCATCTTTGCATGAGATGTTCCCTTGGTATCTCTAATTTTCTTGAAGAGATCTCTAGTCTTTCCCATTCTATTGTTGACAGGAAAGTACCAATTTGTAGTTGACAGAAGTATTGTCAAATAAGAAGTAATACTAGCTCTTCTTTAAGTTACATTTTTCCAGGTCTGTAAGTTTCAGATATTGTATGAAATTTCTGGAAATCTGATATATCCCATTATAATATTATCTGTCATAATTCCAGTTATCTTACAATATTGTATATCACAGCAATAATTACATTTACTTATCAAATGAACTCTCATCAGATCCCTAACGATAGACATTTTGAACTTTTTTGTCATATATAGACGTGCATGCTCAGTAGCTTCAGTCATGTCCGATTCTTTACAACCCCATGGACTATAGCACGCCAGGCTCCTCTGTCCATGGTATTCTCCAGGCAAGAATACTGGAATGGGTGGCCATTTCCTTCTCCAGGGAATCTTCCTGACCCAGGGATTGAACCCAGATCTCCTGCATTACTTAAGGATTCTTTACTGCTGAGCCACAAGGGAAGTCCTTTTATAGACAGTTATTGTGTTACTCTGACGTTTTTGCAAAAATGATACCCATGGAAAGAGCCTTAACAAGGGCTCCTGATCGTTGACACTACTGTGGAACTAGAAGGCTTTGAACCTGGAGCACACATCTCACAGCTGAGGAAGACTCCACAGGTATTTGCTCCTTTGCAGAGACCTCTTAATCCAATTGATTAGGGAGAGAAGTAGCTAACATTAAGGTAGACTGCATCCACCCAAGACACCAGGTCAAGACTTCATACTTTACCTAAACATGAAAATTTTCCTTCTCTTTCTTTCCTTTACTCTGGCATTGACCTGGAAAGATAATACCATCATCTGTGACTCCCAGGCCGTTATTAAAGGAGAGTAACTTTTCAGACTGCCAGATTTGTCATCAAAAACTCTGTCCTTGAGGCTAGAGACCCCCTGGTCCTTCTTGTGACAAGTTTTTCTTCTATTCCTAGTGTCCCATAAACTATAATTGACCCCCTTTAGACGTCACTTACAGAGTCTGACTGTTATAGCCAGAATATCCAATGCCTTGTTCTGACCTTTTCCTTATTATAACTGTACTTGCCCGATTAGACACAAATATCTATGTGCTGGCAACTCCATATTCTTACGTTATCTGATATTCTTTTATAATCTGATTTAGATCTGGCCTCAATCATGAAAAGTCTCACCAGCAGTACCAATCTTTGCAAGGAATTTAGAACAACTTTTTATTTCAGACTAGGAGATTTACTTCCCAAATATACGGAAAGCCTAATTGACCCCTGGCTTGATTGGGCAAAAACAATTCCTGCAAATAAATCAATTAACAGCGTCACCTTAGTAGGAATGGTTTGTACCCCCATAGGATTTCTTTGTCTGTGGTGGTTATCATTCTCCTTGAGCCTATGTGTGCTTAGATGGCTAATTAGTAAGCATGTAGGTTTGTAACCTTGTAGGTTATCTAACTGTGCCCTTAACTGTCCAAAACCAAACATAATACATCATTGGTCAACTCCAATAAATTTACATTGTCAAGTTAGAAAGGACCTACCAGGAGGTATTTCTGATCCAGAAATCACTTCTTTTGACAGATCCCTACTTCCATGTTTACAGGTGAGTATGAATGAAGCTATTATCAGGAAACTCTAGTGTCTCCTTAATTCTTGAAGATATTGCAGAATTCACTGCTAAAGTAATAGCTATTCAACAGAAATTCTTAGGCTTTCTGGCTAAAGTTGTTCTTAATAATAAAATACTATTTGATTATCTTTTAAATGAGTAAGGATGTGTCTGTGCTATGGCCAACACCACTTGCTACTCCTGGACTAACACTTCTGGGGAAGTTGAGTGAAGAAGCCACTTGTTTAACAAGCCAGTGGCTTCAGTGGAATCTTTCTCTGACTTATTTGATCCTGATTAGTTTGGAAATTACCCTGTTTATAAATAATCATAGTAATTTCCTTATGAGAGAATACAATGTGCTGTGTATTTTCTCAAAAACTTTAAAAGCATGTTCATAGCCTCCACAAGGCAAACAAGTGATTGCCCTAAAACTAGAAGGTCAGAAAATGAAAGAAGAATGGTCAACTAAAAAATGTTGGCCTGCTGGTTGGGAAGAGAGTTTGGGGGAGAATGAATACTTGTATATGTATGGCTGAGTCCCTTTACTGTTCACTTGACTATCACAACTTTGTTTATTAATTGACTATGTCCAACTCTTTGCAACCCCATGGACTGTAGTCTGCCAGTCTCCTCTGTCCATGGGATTTCCCAGGCAAGAATACTAGAGTGGGTTACCATTTCCTATACCCCAATACAAAATAAAAAGTTAAAAAAAAAATGTTAACCTGAAGCTATGACCTGTAAATGCCACAAATATTCAGCAAAAAGACATCAAGACCTGTAAATACCACACAGAGGTCAACTAAAACTGCAAGAAGTTCAGAACAGTATCTGCGAGTGCTGCTAATGCCTTAAAATTATGATCACATCTCTCAGACTGAGAGTCTGATCAACAGGATGAATTATTTAAAAAGATAAAACAGCCCCCAAATGGAGTTACCTATGCTAAGCTGATTGTCACCAAACCAAGACTTATTACCTAATTTATAGTTTCAGCCTCTCCCAGGAATGGAATCTTAAACCAGTCAAACTGGAATTACCTGGTCCACACTAGTGAGGTAAGCACCTGATAGACCCTGCTGTCCCCTAAAGGAAGGTGACCTTGCCATAACCAAGTGATCTTTACTAGTATAACTTCCTTGTACCTATAAAACTGCCTTCTGCCTATGAAAGTCTTTCATTTTGTATAGCTCTTTGGAGGACCTTTCTATCTGCTAGAAAGGATGCTGCCCAATTCATGAATCATTAAATAAAGCCAATAAGATCTTCAAAATTTAATATATATATATTGCATTATATATATATATATATATATATATATATATATATATATATATATATATATAGGAGGACATGGCAACCTGTTCCAGTATTCTTGCCTAGAGAATCCGAGAATCCCATGGACAGAGAACAATTCATATATATAAATAATTCAGTTCTCTGATGGCCATGATGCTAGGTTTTCTAATGGAAACTTGCTGGACTGAGTGGCCTGAGACCTATGGTCACAAGCAGGATGGTCCTGCAATGGCCTATTATTTTAATCCTGGAGGTGGCCTACACAATGAGCCTCTGCTGGATCAGAATACAAGAGGCAAACTCTTTTCATGTTATCTATTCTGAAGATTTCTCCAGCTAACGTTTGTCAGGGCAAATGAAAATCCTAAGCTAAGAGTGGTGAAAGAAGCCCTCTTCAAAAGCCAATCAGGAAATCCTCCTCATTATTAGCAGATTTTACACACTCCAAGTTAAATCAGTCACTCAAAAATGCTCATTTCATTCAGTGCCAAGAAGTGGGTTCTGATGGTCTGTGTGTGGTTGACACACACATAACTGCATTCTCATGACTCCCAGTGGTTGAATATGCTGGCCTGAGTTATGCATGCATGCTCAGTTGCTAGTGGCCCCATGGACTGTAGGCCGCCAGGCTTCTCTGTCCATAGAATTTCCCAGGCAAGAATACTGGAGGGGTACCCATTCCCTTCTCCAGGGAATCTTCCTGACCCAGGGATCAAACCCACATCTCTTGCATTGCAGGTGGATTATTTACCACTGACCCACTGGGGAAACCATGAAGAAAATATGAAAAAAAGGGAACATGCTCAGAATTTTCTAGCTTCACCACTTCCATTCAGTCTGACTCATCTTTGTTCCTGGAGAAATGTGAGGACTGGCTTCAGGTTAGATATGATGTGATCTTCCTCAGGTCTGTCCCTGGTTGGTGGCCCAAGCAGAAAGAGTTATGATTTTTCTATCATGTAATTGTAGAAGCAAATATGATTGTATAGAAAGTAGCCCTTTTATAATACTAACAGTCTTCCATAGTTACAATTTTCTGCCTGCTGGTTGAGAGGTGATGGGACTTATTCATAGCATTTACACTCTAGTGGTTTGATAAATATATAACATGTTGAAAAGGAGTTTTGCAGGAAAAGAAACATTATTTATCAGGGTTTTAGTTTCTCTTACATTTGCCTTAAGCTGAGCAATACTAGAAGCTGTTAGATTTTTATTTTTTTACATTTATTTGGCTTTCTTTACCTAATCGAATCCAAATAAGAACAGCACTTAAGCACTTCTAAAGATGGTGTAGGGAGAAACGTGTATATCCTTGTCTTTATATTATCTTTTGTTCCCATGCTGAGGACTTTGGAAGGCAGATTGTGGTGAGGTACTATTTTATAGCATGCTTAATGCTTATCAGTAATTTTTTCCCTCTGACCTTCTGTCCCAGACAATTAATTTTCTTGAACTGCTCACACACTAAAAGAACATTAAGGGGAAAAATAATGTTAGTACTAGTGAATATAATCTTGGAAGAAAAGCTGTGCAATTATTCAAAGACCTAATCTTATCTCTTGTTTCATTTTTATATCACAAGTCTACATTTAAAAGTATTAGATATACTGTTGTGCCGTCCCACATCTTCAAACCCCAGTAAATAAATGCTGCTAAGTGCCACCAGGAGTGAAAGAGCTTGTAATGAGAAGTGTGAGGAGATATGTGCTCCATTCATCATTCTGTTCAGTCCAATATTGAGGCTTTTGTTATCAGCAGGATTCTTGGTGGTGTCATCGTGGCTGGCATAAATCTTCTGTCAGTGTGGGTCGGACTGATGCCCTATTAAAAGTCTGCTTTCACCTAATCACAGAATGACCTTTCAATGTCTTTAATTAACCTCTGACCTGAACCATGCCAAAGTCTTGTTGGTAGGTAAATCTATGGCATGACATTTGCTTATGACACTACATTTGTCTTGGTTTAATCATCATACCCATCATATGATGGCTTGAATGAAATACAGTTGGGATCCCTGCTAATAGTCAGATTAATTTTTAAAAGGTTAGAACATAATATTTTCTTCTGGGTTTCAAGTGATATCATTGCAGACTTTTCCCCCTGGGGAACTGGGGGTCTCCCATTAAAGTAAGTGCAGGTGAGCCTTCAATTTCACCAATAACATCATCTTTTCTACTCAAAGTTATTCCTTTAGAATGGCATAGGGAGCCTGAAGCATTCAAGGTCCTATGAATGACCAGAGGACAAAAGTTTTAAAATATGATCCATTCTTACTTGTTCAAGACAAGAGAATACAGCAGTGACATGGGATTTAAAAAGAGAATGAAAAGAGGGAGGAAAGGAGAGAGAAAGGGAGACCTTTCTCTCTCTTCTGGGAATGTGTTTTCAACTCTGGAATATGTGCTTCAGGCCCTGAGAATTCTCTGGATAAAAAAATTTCATTCATATCTCATTCCTCCACTAAGAGGAACTCTGTAAGTGACCTCCTATCTGAATTAGTAACTATCATAAAATATAAAATATTTATAAAGATATACACTTTTCTTACACACAAATGCAGTTATAAGTTGATCGGTGTGGTTACTAATTCATTTAAATTGAGTAAGTCATTTTAAATGGCACATTGTGATTGACCTATAAATCATAACATTATCTGAATAAAAGTTTTGAGCTACCTAAGATTTACCTAATTTTATACTCAATCAGAAGCCCCATGAAGGGGATAGACTAGATGGTTTCTCAGATCTTTTTCAGTTATGAAAGTCTATGATTCAGTATCTCAATACAACAAATTCTCAGTTTGTTGGGTCTGAATTCAAAAGCTTTCATGCCTTTAAAATATAATTTAGAAGTTATATTAAAGACTTTAGAAACTGGAAAGTTTCCAAGTGTCCCACCTGCCTTTTCTCTCTTCCCCAGCCTCTCTCTCCTACCTGAGCTTTGTTGATTCATCTGTAATGTGAAGACAACAATACCTATCAGTAGAATTGCTTTAAAGATGAAAGAAAATGTGCATGTAGCACCTAAAACAATGTCTGGCATGTAATGATGTTCAATTCATCATGGATACTGGTGAATCTGTCAGTATTGGCAGCATCTGCTGATAGATTTTACCTCTTAGATTACTGGCTGCATGCATGCTAAGTCACTTCAATCCTCTCCAGTGCTTTGTAGACCATAGTCCACCAGGCTCCTCTGTCCGTGAGATTATCCAGGCAAGAATATTGGAGTGAGTTGCCATGCCCTCCTCCAAGGGATCTTCCTAGCCCAGGGATTAAACCAGAGTTTCTTGCATCTCCTGCACTAGCAGGCAGATTCTTTACCACTAGCACCACCCGGGAAGCCCAGATTAATGCACCAGTGTGTTAGTTGCTCAGTTGTGTCCAACTTTTTGTGACCCCATGGACTGTAGCCTGCCAGGCTCCTCTGTCTATGAAATTCTCCAAACAAGAATGCTGGAGTGGGTAGCCATTCCCTTCTCCAGGAGATCTGAATAACCCAATCTGTTTTCTTCTAAATTTATACAGTTTAATGGTTAACAAATACCATTACTGGGTTCAAATACCTGCTCTATCAGCAACTTTCTGTATTATCATGAGCAACTGACTTAAGCTTCCACAATTTATCTATGAAATGGGAAAATAATTGTACCTATTTAATGGACCTATTGAATGGGTTCATGCACGAAAGGCACAATTTCTGATTTTGCTCCATATTTACCCTCAATATTTACCCTCGTTTACCCTCATATAGTACTTGGCATGCAGTAAGCACTCCATAAATACTAAGATTTAACTATTAGATCTAATTGTTCTATTATTTTATTACATATATATTAATATTAACTGTTATCATCATCAGTGAACTTGTTCTATTTCTGTCTCACACCTTTGGTTTTGCAATGGTGGTAAAATATTTTAACAAAAGTGAGTTTTGGTTAGGTCTTAAACTGAAGTGGGGAAGTGATGTTTACTAATGATATCATTCATTTTGCCTAATTATTCATTTATTTAAGAAACATTTACTGAGCAGATGTTATATATCATACTCTAGGGGTACAATGGAAAGCTAAAAGACACATAGTCCCTGCTGTTTTAGAGCAAGGAGTTTCTGAGAGAGAGAGACTGATATTAATCAGAGAAGGACACTAATTAGTGAAAAACTGTATAACTTTGGCAAAGATCAGGAAGGAGATATATACAATGTTATGAGGGGGTTTTCACATAGTGAGAGAAGTTAGGGGCGTTTGAAAGAGGAATAGCAGAGGATAAAGAAGCCTAACCACATGAGAGTTAATACGCCATGGAAGAAATTCCTTTTCTTATCCTAAATTTAATGGGAAGTAGGGGACAGAGCATGATGAGCTCCGTGTTTCCAAAAGCTTACTTACTTTGATGACCATATGGAAAGTAAATCAGAAGGAGACCAGGATGTAAAGGGAGATGTTAAATGTTAGTGATTTACATGGTATAAAATCCCAAAGAGTTGTCTCCATTATAAGTCTTTCTTTGAATCACAGAAAAAAGTGAGGTTGATGCCTTCTTCATAGACACCAAAAGAGTAGAAGGAGAAAGGACTCCACTCCCTAAACATGTAAACTTTTCCTTTCAGAGTTAGTATCAATAATAAGGACCAAGAAATACCACATAGGCCTCTGAATTCTTTCTTCTCCTCTGCTGTTTTGCTGTGACCACAAGAGAATAAAGCTATCTATGTTCACTGCCATATATTACGGGCAGTCACATGCCCTCTAATTAGAGGGCTGCATGTCAAGTCAGTGAGTGACCTAGGCTCATAAAACCTGCTGATTATTATACTGATGAGGCTACGCAACAGTGCAATTTAAGTTATGAAACTCACCTCTGAACTCTAGGTCCAACAAAACCACCTCCAACTAGAGAGAGTTCATGGCAACCAGCATCTGAAAGAGGGAAGGTGGCAAGTTTATTCATATGTCCCTCTGCAAATATCTTCTCAACTCTTATTATGTAGTAGGTACTGCCTAAGTTTTAAATGGTGAACTAAGTTCAGCCTTGAGGGGGATATCTACTACATCATGTGTTTTAAAAGGAAAGACTAACATTTATGAACTTGCTGTGTACTTAGTATGTACTATAGATTATCTGATTTGGTCAACTTTGGGAAGAGTTAGGATCTGAACCTAGATCTATCTACCATGAAGCCTTTGACCTTCCATCACACCATGCTATTCACCAAGGAGAGCCCTTTTCAGAGATAGCTCCCTGCCAAAGGCAAAGCTGGCAAGATTCACCCTCTCCCCAGTGCCCTCTTTTTAAAACCATAGCAGGGCTTCTGAATCTCAGCACTACTGATATTTAAGACTAGATAATTCTTTTTTGTGGGACTTCCCAGGGTGAAAAATCTGCCTGCCAATTCAGGAGATGCAAAAGACAAGGGTTTGATCCCTGGGTCAGAAAGATCCCCTGGAATAGGAAATGGCAATCCACTCCAGTATTCTTGCTTGGAAAAATTTCATGGACAGAGGAGCCTGGTGAGTCATAATCCATGGGGTCGTAAAGAGTCAGACAAGACTAAGAGACTGAGCACGCATGAATTTTTTGTTGCAATGGGCTGTCCTATGCATCGAGGATATTTGCCTCCACCCCTGGCTTCTACTGAGTACTTCCCAGTAGCATTCCACCTGTGATGACCAGAACTGACTGTGAACATTGCCAAATGTCCCTGGGTAGCACTATCATCCTTGGTAGAGAAACACTAATGGAAAATAAAAGCAAGAGGCCAAAGGAGAGAATCTCCCTGAGGTGCACCAACATTTAAAAGGAAGGAAGAAAATAAACTATTATGAAAAGCAAAGAAAGGAGAGCTTCAAGAAAAGAATGGTCGACAAAGTCAGCCAATCCAGAGAACCCACATAAAATACAGATAGGAAAAAACAGCCTTTGAATTTGGTGATGAGGAGCATCTCGGTGACCTCAGGGAGACAAGTGTCAGGGGACAAAGTCTCAGAGGACTAGGAGAGGAGGGGCAGAAGCCTGGCAATGATGTAAATGGAAGGCATGGGATAGAGACAGTGAGTGGCCTCTTCTTTCAGTTAACCTTAAAAATACTGTACAAGTGATGCCGTGCAAACCATGGGTGTAGAACTTAAGATATGTTTCTATGCATAGAAACATTGTCAAGATCCAGTAAGATGCATTTATTCAAAGTTACATTTACTTAAACTTGCATAGTGCCTGGCACAATAAATACTTGCTAAAATTTAGCTGTTATTTAAAACAACAAGTTTTTCTATCAGAGGATAGCAAATCATCACATTCATTATAAAATAAACCTGACTTGGACACTTCATGAGAGTTTGCACTCACTTCATCCCTCCTAACTAGCAGGACCAGTGAGACCTTCTCTCACCTTCTGCTTCTTCACAAATACAACTACGAGGCTGTTTCTGTTGGTCTTCTTGTGGCTTCACCTGGTTCTCACTGTTCAACCTACAAACTTACATACACACACACACATATACACATCACGTGAGCAAGCCTCTAAACCACAAGTTATCCTGCAGGAAATAGGAGTATTAAAGGATTGACTTTTGAATGTGTCTTTAGCAACCATGAAAATTTCAGTTTCAATTTGTGTGACTTGTGATTCACTCCTGTTAAAAAAAAAAAACTAGAAAGAAAGAGAGAACTAGGTGTTGAGTACAGCAAACGAAGAATAAGGACAAAGGAGCCATAAAGGTTTTATAGTGAAACATTAGGAATTCTGAAAGAAACTGAAAAAAAAAAAAAAAAGAAAGAGAGAAAGGGCCACCTATTTCTGCCAGAAAGCAAAGGGCTAAGCTGTGCATGAACAGGGCCAAGGGCAGAGTGAAGGCTGGAATCTTGGCTGCTGAACAGATATTTCAAATACACTAAATTAACCATGAAGGTCACCCAGGACTTCTTCCATCTTAGGCACCCAAACTACTCTGCATTTCTGAACCCACAGGGGACCCAAGATCTTGGAGATGGGAGTTAATAATTCTGAGTCATAACATTAACAAACATTGAACAGATAGAGGATAAGACAGAGAAAATGCCCCCTAACCTGCATAGTACCTGGATAAACAATTATAAATATCTCATTGATCTGCCCCAAGAGGATTTCCCGTGAAGTCCCTAATAAACAATGAGTGTTAAGATAAAATTAATTATATAGCATCCATCGTAACTAATTTAAATGGATGAAATGTCACCACAAATTTTGGTGTGTTCTTTACTGTTTTAAAAGAATAAAAATATAAGGCGAGTGACAAGCTCTGGCCTTTAACCTTAGTTTTCATATTGTCAAAATTCCTTATCTTCTATGGGATTTTTGAGAAAAAGACTGAAGATTACCATCAGCATGTATAGAGGGAAGTCGGAGGAGGGGACAATAGTAGGAAGGCGTGGACTTAACAGAATGGTAGCTGGTAGCCCCAGAACTCCATCGGGATCCTTCCAGCTCCATGGGTGGGAACACGCCGACTTTGTAGAAATAAATTGATTTGATGCCTTTTGAGTCAAAGTACTTAAGATGTGTCTGTCTTGCTGAGAACTATTTCTTGTGACCACAGGGCACAGAGCCACAGACCAACTGCTTTATTTTGCAGTGATTCCTTTGAGTATTAAAATGCCTCCACTCAGTCCCATTTAGATCTTCCTCCCATCAACCAGGGCTTTTCTTGGCAGAGGTCGAGTGTGAGTGGGAAGTAGGTGGGAAAGGAGCCAGATCGCATGTTCATAAAGGGCCTGAAATTTATACTTTTGACATTTTCTCCAAATAAAATTATATAAACACTATACTTTTGGAATGCTAAAATACTAATTTTTAAAATGTAACCAATTAAAATCTACCACATGTGTATCAACTGTGTGTGTTAAGTTGTTTCAGTCATGTCTGACTCTTTGCAAACCTATGGGCTGTAGCCCACCAGGTTCCCCTGTTCGTGGGATTCTCCAGGCAAGAATACTGAATTCAGTTGCCATTTCCTCCACCAAGGGAATCTTCTCGACCCACGGATGGAACCCACGTCTCTTACGTCTCCTGCATTGGCAGACAGGTTCTTACCATTAGCACCACTTACTGCTCTTCCCCTCAAATGTTGAAACTTTTCAATGGAAGCCTAGATAGACACTAAGCTGAACATGGGAAGGATACGAGAATATGTAGTAGGTACAGACATATGCAGAGGAAAATACTAAAACCTATTCCATTGAGCTCCAATAGAAAGAATATCCCCTCAAGAGCTAGGGCATAATCTTTCATCTTTGAATCCTTAATTCACGGTATAGTGGCTAGAACACAGTAGGAACTCAATGCGTGTGTGTCAAATGGGTGAATGAATGAATGAATGAACAACACGAACCTGGACAGATTATTCTTTATGCAATATATGATACTGTCAAATTCAACTGCCTGCAAGGGAATCATTTGTCTATGGAGTCGGCAAATTTTCAATCCGAAGCTGACTTCAAGTCATTGCTCAGACCAAGTGCCCGGCTAAAGGAACATAAATGATTTTTAATATCCTACCAAGGAAAGCCTATGTGGCAGAAGGAAATCTGCAGCTGGAAAAATGAGAGCATATTCCAAAACCAGAGAGAAATTCCTTTTGGATTGTCAATTGTTTGGGATTACCTGGGCCTGGGTTACAGATCATTGATGTGGATAATCAAGAATCGACTGCAGATGTGGTTGTTAAGCCTGCCTGGACTCAGGCATCCCCCAGAAGCCTGATCACAGCCTCTTTCTCTCCCCAGAGCCCAGGGTAGAAATGGAGGTGTAAATCCACAGCAAGCCTGGAGGCAGGACCCTCCTACTAATACCCTCAAAGATTAGAGTCCTTCCCACCCCCAGCGTTAGGAATAAGCTAGAGTTTGTTATAAACTCTGCAACTAGAGCAATGAATGAATGAACAACATAAGCCTGGACACATTATTCCAGGAGAGAGGGCCTCATAGAGGAGAGAATCTGGATTGTTCATGCCGGTTGCATTTTCCTGGGCTCTCCAGGTGTCTCAGTGGTAAAGAATCCTCCTGCCAAGGCAGGAGACATGGGTTCAATTCCTGGGTCAAGAAGTTTCCCTGAAGGAGGAAATGGCAACCCACTCCAGTATTCTTGCCTGGAGAATTCCATGGAGAGAGGAGCCTGGTGGGCTACAGTCCAAAGGATTGCAAAAAGTCAGACACGACTGAACACGTATGCACACACGTTGCATTTTTCTAAGTTACTACAACCTTCTAACACATCAAGTGTGTTCAAAGCAGGGACAGCTATGAAGGAAGATGAAGAGTGGGGAATTCTGCTTTGGGCACTGCTATCCCTTGTCATCACAGCTTGGTCCCTGGCACTTGGCCTCCACTTGAGTGTGTGAGCTGCTTAGGGTGTTTCCCTGATAGCTTCCCCTGGGGATGATCTACATTCCCAGCCTCTCCTCCTGCCCCACAACCAATCTCCTGCTGCATACTCTGTTCTGCCAGAGGCCTGCCCTCAGTTCTCAAAGGTTAAAGCTAGGATAATTTGATAAATTAATCTAGGCTTTCAGAGTAATGTGTTAACGGGCACTCCTTCTAACACGAGTGTTCGGTAGACCTTTCCCTGTGTGTATTAACCCACCTAATGGAGTGGTTCAAAAGGAGGGCAACAGGGGGCAGGGCTGTGTGGAATCAGCCTGAGGGACAATGTTTGGGGGTCTGAGGTTTTCGAGATTTCTGGTTTTCTATGACAGGATCTGTCTAAGGAGGCAGGTGATGAGCAAAATTTCCTGTACTGAAGGACAAATCTAGGAAGTCACTCGCTATTTTTCTATCCCAGGGGGCTCCTGAGGGCATTTTGGAGGCTTTCCACTTCACTATTCTAGTTTCCTGAGAATGTTTAAGCAAACACAAAGGGGGACAATTTGAGAAATTATACTTGGAGTCATAATCAGTACAGGGAAGGAGGCCCACCATGAACTAAAGACTCTGTGGCCCATTCAGTGAGGGCGGGCATTGGGAGCCCATAAGCAGAGAGTTTGCCCCCACCCCCGCCTCTGCTTGAGCTTTATAAAGGAGCTCTTAGCCTCACCAGAAAGAGTGGGATAATTTATAGGCTAACATTTTCTTTTAATGTGGATAGCATTTTCCTCATTTATAGTTAATTAGGTTAAGCATGCATGGGGAGCGAGGGAGAAAGGCTTTTAGTGATGCTCTAAATGATTAGTAATTTGAATAAAGTAAAGAACCTTTAAAAGATGGAGCATTGCCACATGTTAACCAGGCTGTCTTCTAAGTGCTAGAATCAGCCCCCTCTGGGGCTGAAACAGACCAGCTTCAAAGAAATCATTACAGCTTTAAGATAAAAAGATACTGTGCTAAATATTTTAAACAGGTCTTAAGCTGTGTGTATGTATGATATAAGAGACATTGAAACAAATGACTGTAGACTGAACGTATTGGATAGTTGGTATCCTGACAGCCACCATGTTGAGCTTTGGCCCCTGGGTCACTGGCCAACCCTGGCAAGAAATATTCATGACCTCAGAGGAAATAAATAGTTGGAAGTGATGTAGCACAAGAAATATTCGAAGATATTTTGCACTCAGTATTCTTTTCCTCATTTGTAAAATGGAAATAACAATAGTCTCCAGACCTCTTTGGTTTACGGCAATTATCACAGACAAACAAGGTGAAACTCCATCTATATAGTTTTCCTAGAGTGTCTTATGTCTCCTGTGAGCAGGCAAGTTCTTTACCAGAGCCCAGGGACCTTTGTCTGGTCCTGGCTTCGTCACCTCTCACCTGTGCAGCCTGTACAGACTGTGCAGCCTGTTTCAGACTCTGTACCTCTGATTGACTCTCTATACAATGCAGACTCTCTTCACGAACTAGATAAAATAACTTCGATGAATTAAAAGTCTCAATTCATGGGTCAAAGAATTGTTTTTCTGGACACAAGGTTTTAATGACTTAACAGAAGTACCCTCTCCCCACATTTCTCTGGAGAGCTTCTCACTCTGCTTCTCCTTCACCAGCCTCCCGGAGAGGGAAACAGTGAGATGTTGAGTGGTTTTGGAGCCAGATAAGCTGACATTTGAATCTCAGTGCTTCGGTTTACGGACCATGTGAACACTGGCAAATTGCTTATCAGCCTGAGGTCTCCGTTTGTCCCCCTGTATGAGTGGCTAAGGGCTTCCCTGGTGGCTCATATGGTAAAGAATTCATCTGCAATGCAAGAAACATGGGTTCGATCCCTGGGGTGGAAAGATCTCCTGGAGAAGGGCATGGCTATCCACTCCAGTATTCTTGCCTGGAGAATTCCATGGACTGAGGAGCCTGGTGGACTGCAGTCCATGGGGTCACCAACAGTCAGACATGACTGGGCAATGAACACTAATTGTAATTGGCTAAAGTAGCACAGAGCCCACTGCCAATGTCAGAAGAAGCAGTGGACTTTCAAGACAGCCCCCCATCCATGAACTCTCTCATAGGCCCCTGAAAATAGTCAGTAAAAAGATTATTTTTGTCTTATACATACATACACACACACTATCCCCACTCCCATTGCCCACTTTCCCTGGAAATGAAACCTGCATTAGACCCCACAAGAGGGGAGATGGTTTAAAAGAGCCCTGGTGAAGAGAGGGCATTGCTTTCCAGATTTGTAGCCACCCTTCAGGCCACTGGCCTGATGAGAAATAAGGTGATTCTTTTACTCCATTGTTTTAATTTAATTCTAATTGAATGAATGCCTGGAGATGCCTTAAACGGACTCTTTTTTCTGGTTCAATGTCCTCGGGGAGTGTACCCCAAGACCTCTCTCTTTGTGATAACTTATTCTGGTCAGCAGAGCCGGGGTCTCTTTATTACAGCTCCTGACCAACCCCCTCCAAAGCCCGGCAGGAGGGGCCCGCTGCAGTTGCTGATGACTAGAGAATTACTCAAGTGTGAACTGTTTCACTGTCTGTCACTTTGCTCATTAGGCAAGTGAGAAAATGTATCTATGGCTCTGTCTCAGGGTCCTCATTAGCTTGGTGGTTCACTCTCACTTCCCTTATTTGTTTTAAAGATGAATGCATAAGAAACAGTGTTTGGTCGGTGTTCCTCAGTATAATTTTAAGGAGCAAAAGCCTGGATAATCTTATTATCTTCCCAATAATTGTGTTGTTCAGATGAGAGGGAAAGGGTAATTGCCTCTACTACATTTCCAGCTAGGGTACTGGGGTGCAACTGTCTTAGTTTTACTAAGATTTGAAGTCCTCAGCATTGGGGTAAGATCACGGTGTTTTTGGAAAAATAATAAACAGATACTCCTATGAACCTGTTCCCTGATAATGTTGTTTCATTTGTTTCCAATACTCTAGTCCTTGTAGGTTAAAATTATATATATAATCAGCATATATATTACATATATATATATTATTAACACTACCTCTGTGTTAAATATAATTCTATTTCTACCTGGAGATTTAGCAAAAGGTTCATTTTTGGTGGGGGCAGTGATGTAGAAGGGATATGTGGGGTACATTTAAGATTTGATTTTTATGGACCATTCTTTGTAAGTATTTATGGTTGTTTATCCCTAGATTTATTTACTGAGATGGTAAAACAGAGTTGAGATCACCTAATATCATTCAAGAGTTTGACATCCTGGTTGCCCTCCTGATAGAAATGTGTCAGCCTATCTCTTGTTTGCTGCGTTTGACTTAGGGTGTTTAGGATCCATTTTTGTTCAGCCACATAAATGTTGTTTCAAATTCATTATCATCTGTATGGATTCTCAGCCACAGATACCCTGTGGCTGATGATTTAAGTGGGGAACATTCATCCCACAGGGCTAAAAGACAAAAGATGCTATGTCCTTTTCTTTACTTAAAACTTCTCACACACATGCAGCATGTAAGAGTTGGCATTTGCTGCTAGCATCAGTTTACACATAGGTCTGCATGACCAAAAAAAAAAAAAATAGATGGACTAGATTGGCAAACATACAGAGTATATTTCTGTTTATTTACATTTTCAGAGCTAGAGTTTAAAGTCTAAGAAGTGTGGAGAAAGAGGCATTCTCTTATTTTTTAAAAGCTTGATTCTTTTAGAAACAATGCCAGCTAAAATGCCTGATTCTCATCTCCCTCAACCATTTTCTTCATTCAGAGAAATGAGAATGCACGTAACCCATTCAAGGGAAATATAATGCATTATTATAATATGACTCGGCCCAAGTAGCTAATCACTTTTTATTAACACTTTTTGGCCCAGGGAGTTGGGATTTCTCCAAGCTGACTGTCAGGGCAGGGATTCTGGGAGTCTATATTAGTAATTAGCATTACAAGATCTTGACTCCTGGGGTGATTCAAATTAATACAAAATAAAAGTGCAAATTTCCAAATAGCTTTGAAAGCCATATCTATTATTAAATTTATGTTATTAAAGCCCTTTCCAGTCAGTATGACAGGGGTCCAAAGCAGAGAGTTTCCTTAAATGTCTGCACCACTCGTCTTGGACTCTTTAATAAATAAAAGAGCATACAATGAAAGATCAAAAGAATTTTCTGTACAATTGAGTTACGCCTTGGCAGTAAAGTTCTCTACCAAACCAAATCCCTACAAAGCAATATGAGTTTCATGGTCACAGTTGCTTTTGGACTTTCCTTGATACATTTGGCAGCTATCTTGAGAGCATCCAAAGAACCACTGGCAACATCAATCACTCATTTCGTAAGCAGGCACTAAGAGGCGACAGGAGGGCGCTTGGCACATTACCATCTCTGCACCATGCAACCCCTCCCGGCAGGAGAGAAAAGAGGAATGAGAAACAGTATAGCATAGAGACATTGTGGAATCCTCGTCTTCGAATAAGGTTCTACTAATGTGTAAATAACCTGCTTTCTCTAACCATGTCTTTAGCAGACTAAGTGGTTAATTGTTATTGATCAGTTCTGCCCACTGTTCCAATATCAGTCATTATTGAAAATAATCTCAGTATCCTTCATTAAGCATGCATCTGTTTCCATGGGAATGCATTTTAAACACAGAGAGCTACTTGAGTGTTATTGGTTTCACTGGTTGTGCAGCACCGAGGGCTGTGGTTGCCCAATCTGTCATAGTTAATCAACTCTCATCTCTTAACACTGGCTGCAGTTATCAATGAGGTAAGGATTAATATTCTGGGCGAAGCAGATGATAAATCATTTGTATATAATTAGTGTACAGCAAGGTTACAGCTGACATGAATTTTTATCTTAATTATGAGAGAAATTTGTTCCATTAATTTAATTTAGTTTGCATGAGTGGCTAGACACCTAACAAAGTTAATCTTACACCTGTCATTACAACATTAAGGAGAGAGCCTCGAGTTGAGGCGCCAGTCTTGGGTCCTCCCTCGATGAGGATAATGTTGTTCATCCTGATGTGAAAATAGATGATCGTAGACAGAAGATGTAAAGTCGACTCTCTTTAAAGTTGTCCCTGGGGATTTATGGGAGCATATAGAAGCAACTCAATAGATGTTGCAGCACTTTGGATACCCTAGTCCCCTTTCAAAATTACCTCTCTCCTACCTTGTAAATCAGGTGGAAGATACCAGACGCAAGAAGAGATGTGTTATGTTTTTAATGTATATGTGTTAACTTCAGAGCTCTTGGCCAGAGAAAGCTTTGTCTTGTGACAAGCTATTATTGCATTTGTACCAAATGCACTGAATGAAGAAATGTCTGCTGTTCAGGTTGTCTACTCTAAGCACTTTGTATTTATGTTATAATTGAATAGAAAAATTCACATCACCCTTTCTACTGAACAAGAGGTAATTAATTGTGCAGGCATCCCGAAGCTGCAGAATACTGCACAAACCTTAACCCTGTACTAATTATTCAAATGATTACAAAGTCTGATCTATCATATCTGACTGATAGATTAGGTGGGACTGTTCATGCAGCAGAATGTGATATTCTTTATTTTCCTAATGATTAGCTACACATTTAAGATTTTTTTCAGTCAAATTACCTGAGATGATTCACAGTCCATTATGGGACCATGCTAATTGCCTCAGCTGGGGAAAGATTATGGTGAGCTGAATCTCGCCTTTACTAATGAGATGTTTTGGTGAGTTCAAAGAGGGGGAGGGTGACTGGGCTTTATGAATTTCATCTAGGATTCTCTCCACGTGGAAAAAGGAAAACAAGGATCTATAATGCAGCACACTCGGTATCTTTCCCATTCCCAGTGCAAGCCTTTGGGGAAAGATTATGGTGAGCTGAATCTCGCCTTTACTAATGAATGTTTTGGTAAGTTGGACACAGGCTTCTTTAGGGGACCTTCCACGTGGAAAAAGGAAAACAAGGAAGACACCTATCTTTCATTCCCAGGAAAGCTTTGCAAAAGGGACAAAAAAAGAAAAAATAAGTTTGGACACAGGCTTCATTACCTTCCATGGGAAGGATCAATCAGGGCAATACGCATTTTCCAAACTAGCCGGCTTGGCAGAAAAAAAATGTCTCATGCACAACGCAGCCTTCCAGAAGCTCACACTTGCCTCCTCTTCCAGCTGCAGGTAGAACAAATTCCATCTCTCATTTGCTAAACCTTCTGTTTCACAGATTGTTAATCCTAACTAAAATATTTGGTATTAAGCTATCTGCATGAATTGTTGATCAAGAATTAAGATAACACTTGAGCTATTAAATATAATGTGTGCTCATATTTTTTCAATGGATACTTGGGTTACTGCTCATAAAGTACACACACTAACCTTTTTTATTTTTTCCGTCTTCAAACCATTTCCCTTTCTTTACTTTACTTATCCCCATCAAAAGCTAAACAGAATTACTGGGTGCCCTTAACAATCATAGCGTTTAATATTTGTTAGCCAATTAGAATTGTGATATATTCTATAGCTTTTTTCCTAAGCCAGGAACTGAATAATAGCATCATGCTTCACTGGTAGTGAAGTGAGCTGAGCCTTTACATTAGGAGAAAATCAGAATGGTATGACTGCAGTTCATTACTGAAATAGGTAACTGATGAACTGAAAAGACAAAGGGCATTGTTAAATGAAATGTCATTATTAGAGGTGCTCATGTTTAACAAATGTACTGTAAGTTAATTCAGTAGTGTTTTCTATATAAATTTCTTCACTGAATGTTCGCCACTCATTTTTACTATCTCTGCATACCTAACGTCTCCTTAAACATGTTTTAAAGGAAACAATGTCAACTCCCAATCATGGGAACTAATTAAACCTACGTCACAACCACCTTCTGAGCACAGGTGCTTGTGTCACTGTCACTGAAGACCCCAGCCAGAAACAATTGTGTTTCTGTTCCTAGATTTACAGGAGATCTGCTATGATGTAAATAATGCCCCCCAAAAAAGCACAGTCATTTTACAAAAGATGAGAAACATGTTTTCAGCTTAAAGAGAAACAAAAGCAATGAAACCCCTTTGGCATCTGTGCAAAACTGTTTGGTTGGCTCTGGAGGTGATAAAAATAATTTATGAAGCTCTACATTTTTAGCTAGAGGAAATGACCTCAGCTTTTGGCCATCTGATGCAGTTAGCAAAGCCTCTCTCTACTACTTTTATGGATTTCCTTGAGCTGCATATTCTGTGACCTGTATTTCAGATTTATTGGCAGATACATAAGCCACATTAAGTGATATAAAATGCAGTGAATGCATCAAACAACTCAGCAGGGACCAACTGACAGCAGGCAAGAGGCAGCCCCTTCGAAGAAGTCACTCCAAATCAGATACCTGTTTATGCATCTGTCCAACCAGGCTCTGAATTTTTGTTTGAAATAAAGACATTATTTCCAAACTAAAAGAGTCTCCAGCCAAACACATAATATATTGGGTGGCAGGAAGAGGGTGCATGGCCAACTTTAAAATCTCAGCAAACTCTCAGGATTTGGAGTGTGAACACTCCAGGTGTTTCCATTTGGGGGGGGAGCATGACTTCTCAGCAAGAAGAAGCCCCGCCTCACCCCCCACCCCCCATATATGGTGTTTGGTTCTAAGCCAGACAATAGAGTGTCATTTTGATGTGGGAGATGCAGAATGACTGATAATGTCTTTTGGTAACTACAGACTGCCCTGATTAAGACTAGAAATGGATCTGGAAGGAAATGGGTATCAAATAGGGCTGGACACCAAGCAGTTGAAATACAGCTGGAAGACTTTTTGTAAAACCTCTACTCCCATCTCTGATGCACTAAAAGGCAGGGGCCCAATGTGGCAAAGTGGAAAGAGGACCAGCGAGGCAGTCAGGAGACCTGATTGCTGGCTGGGCTCCCTGAGACTCATCTTGGGTAAACATACCCTCTCTCTGGAGCTCACAGTGGGACTCCTAGCATCCCTTCTGAAACAACAACCCTTGATTCTTGAAGCAATGCAGTCCAAATGATGAATGTAGGAGAAGTGAGATCACAGGAGGCGGGGGACACCTCCACCAGCAGTGAATTACTTGGCAAAATTCAGGCCCTGGCATAAACCCGAACAGAAGAATGATGGACGTGTGGGAAGCTTCATGGGAACTTCTGATGTACCTTCTTGTGACTGTTACAGTTTGCTGTTAAGTAGTCCCTCATACAGACAGTCTTGTGGAACTCAGATAACTTATTCTAAAACACCTCCCAGATGAATTCACCCTATGCTGGCCCCTCCATTCTCTAAAACAGACCACTCTTCATACCATTTAATACTGCCCATGTGAGCAAGTAAGTAGAATGACGGCAGGCTAGGATTCTCAAGTCAGATGGCCCAAGTTTAAGGCCTTGATGTTGGGCAAGTCTCCTGACCTCTCTGAGCCCCCACTTTCCTCTTAAAACAGGGGGAGCAATAAAACTGATTGTTTAATGAGCTCTTGTGATGATGAAATGAGGTCCAATTTGTACAACATTTAGCACAAAGCACGACAGAGTAAAATCCTCAATTAGTATCAGGCACTATTATTATTGACATTATTATTATTCTCTTTCATGCCTTTTCTTAACAGGAGAGCAATATCATTTGGGTTCCCTGCAGTGTTGGGTTCCCATTATGTTTCCAGCAAAAAAGTATTGATGGATAAAGTCTTGTTTAAGGTGGACAAAGGACATAAAGCATAACAGCAGTAGAATAAAAAGTATCTGCATTCCTGTTGCTTGAAGAGCAGTGCTAATGATGGCCGCGATTATTAAACACTCAACTCATGCCAGATAATTTACGATATTTCCAACCACTACTCTGAGAGATCTGTAGTATTATCCTTGTTTCACAGAAACAAAAATTGAAGTTCAGAAAAGGTAAGCTGTATGAAGCAGGGATACATCATGGAAGTCAAAGAATGGAATTCAAGCCCAGGTCAGTCAGCGGCCAATGTCCATTTCTATCATATACCTTCTTTCACCACAAAATGCTGTCCAGTCAGAGACTCAACTTCTAAGGGTGCCACAGAGCTGCTGTGTGGTGTGAAGGAATTAGAGATGAGGTCACCCAAGGAGCCCTCGATACTGAGTCACAGAGCAAAACGTGTGGCAGGCAGTGGTGAAAGCTAAGAGTCAGCCTTCAAAAATGCACAGTATGGGAGAAAAATGCAGAGCACAGTTGTGTGGGGCTCACACCATACCAATTATCATCATCAAGGTTCTCTTTGAACGCTAACAATGATGACTTAAAGACAAAAGGAGATAAATAAGATGGCATTGAATACGGATATTAAATAATAGTAATATGATGTCTCATACTTAGATATGGGACTTCCCAGGTGGCTCAGTGGTAAAAAACCTGCTTGTCAATGCAGGAGATGTGAGTTTGATCCCTGGGTCAGGAAGATCCCCTGGAGGAAGAAATGGCAACCCACTGCAGTATTCTTGTCTGGAAAATCGCATGGACAGAGGAGCCTGGCAGGCTACAGTCCATGAGGCCACAAAGAGTCAGACACAACTTGGCAACTGAGCACACACACACATACTTGGAAATAAGTCATGCCTTATACTCACGAAGCTCCTCTAAAATGTTCTCTGACACTAAACTAAGGGTATTAAGGTGGGGGGATTCACATTGGCAATGTTGGGACATCACCTGAAGAAAAAAGAGAGATTGGAAGAAGCAGGCAAGACCATCCATAAAATTCCAATGCAAGTGTCAGTGCAGGTTGTGGCTTGGACTGGAGCCTGTGAAGAAAAATGTGACCCATGCAGGACATGTTGGGAACCATATTTACAGGAAGGACGCAGTATCAGGAATATCTTTGTCTGATTGAAAGGACCTGGTCTTTCCAGGCAACCGTTTCCAGATCTGAATGTTGCCTACCCTTCAGAAATGTTTCATCCTAGACCTGAGTTATCCCCATCATTTACCCAACTGCCAAGTAGAAATGCTTGGGATGAGAAAACAGGCAGCATAGGAATCCATTTGCCTTGGGTACCCTTCCTTAAAGGGCTTCGCAACAAAGGAGTCCAGAGCTCGGCTGGCAAATTTAATGAGAGCCAAGAACCATCTTAAATAATTCAAAGCTAAAATTAGACATTCACATGAAAAACTCAGGTAATCGAAACAAAAATGAGGGGGACTTTTGTTGATTTAAATTATGAGGATAATTGTCTCAATTCTGCAATTCCCCTCACTCGGTTAGACTCGGCTTGAGTATACCAGTATCCATGGTGACTCATCTAATAAGTAAACTGCATTAGCTCTACTACTAGCAGAGAGGAAAGGAAAAGGTCTTGAAATCTATCTTTTGTGGCTTCCTTCCAGAGCAAGGAATTTCATTATATCCCGAAGACATGAGGCAGTTCAAAGAGACTTGAAATATGGAATGAGAAGAGGAGGAGGAGAAGTTTGGGCTTATACACTTGCTTTTTCAGTTTTGCTTTTATATATGAGAAGCAGACACTAGAAACAGAGACTCTAGGGGGAGGCTTTATTCTTCTGGTCCAGGATTTTATTTTTGGTTTGTTCAATGGTTGGTATCTTTCCAGAGAGTTCTCACACACAAGGAACCTTTCATGTTTACCTTTATGTACATAATTTCAAATACGGATGACAGGGATCCTTTAAAAAAATACACATATATGATTTTACATTCTATGGCTGGCATGAAACTTGATGGAACAACGCATAATGGTACCTGTTTAATAAAGCCAGACAGTGTGGAAAGATAATAGAAATCATTCTAGAAGAGATACTGCCATATCTTTCCAACAGGAGAACAATAACTTGCTTTGCCTCCGTCTACTTTTGAAAACCATTTTATAATTACAAGCATGTAAGCTATTCCAATAATTACTGTAAATAATTAATCATTTCCTTTACAATCACTTATTAATTAGCTGTCATAACACTGTTATGAATTAGGAGGAAGACAAGGATTCAATATCTCGTTATTAACACCTAATTAAAATATGCATTGTTTCCCATATGTTGTTTATAGCTTTGCTTCCTCATGCTTGATCACAGAATTTCTCTAACAAGGAACGTCTTCTATTTGCTTAGCGACACCGCCACCTGTTGTCGGGAAGTGGAAAATATCCTTTTCTGGTTTTTTTGTTTTGTTGTTTTTTTTGGTTTTTTTTTCCACAGAAACAATAGCTTAATTCTTCCTTACCTCTCCGCTTTCATTTGGAATTGAAAAAGTTTAATCCACAGTGTTCTCTTCCTGAAATATTTTTCTAGACTTTACTTGTCTTGCCGTCGACTGAAGTATTCTACTGACTAATTTAAAAAGCATCATCTCACTGGTAAAGTAAGTGAACCCATTAAATTACAGTGGAATAGTCAAACTATGCAGACACAGGTAAAGTAAAAGAGAGGGAATTAGCTAGTTAACTAATTGGCTTACATAGTCGTTATTCAAGGAAATTTAAGATTGATCACCAGATCACCTACAGATTTACTCTACACTAACTCATCTTTATAACAGAAGTCCACATTCCCTGATTGCTGAGTGCCCATCACTGTTCATTCTTGCAACAACCCAGTGATGGAGACACTGTTAATGTGCTCATTTTGCAAATAAGGAAGCTGAGACACTGGGAAGTAAAAGTAATTTGTTGATGAAGTGTCAGCTACATAATTTGCAGGTTCCAGTGCGAAATGAAAATATGGGGTTTCTTGTTCCGAAAGCAGGAAAAGGTGTCATTAAAGGTACTAAATATAAAGTTTTTTCCTTTCATCCCTGTCTCTCTCTCTCTCAACTTATGATCTTTGTATTTGCTATTTAATGTCATTCTAAGCAAAGAAAAATTTAATTTTAAGTTATCAGTATGAACTTTGCCATTCATTTTCATATTGTGCAATGACAGTTTTAAATGTAAATATTTAACTCATATGCAAAATAACCAAAATTATACAAGTCATTATTTTGCCAGCTATACCTGTAGCATGTATTCTGCTCTTACCAGAGCAGTAGAAAGCTTGCACAGAACTAACTCAGCTGTTTTTACTTCCCTTGATATGTGCGTTCTACCAGTACTCTCTACCTGTGGCTTGCTGATGAGTAAGGAAAGACTGAAAGGGAAAGGGATTATAATTCTTTTTCCCTCTATGACATTATTAGTGTAAATGGTTGCCTAATCCAGAGAAATAATAGAGAGTGTGGTCAGGTTCCCTGTCATCCATGTTTCTTAGAATGTCACTACCTTCCTTCCATTTTCACAGCAAGTTCTGGTTCAAAGGGAAAGTCAGACACAGACATAACACACTTCCCTTGTCACATTCGAAGTCTCTCTGAGCTCCCACATGTGGCGGGTCCACCAGAAGCCTGTGCTCACGAGACACCATGAGTTTCAAAAGGGGATGAGCTGGCAGGGAACAGCAGACACCCACACGCTCTCATCTCCTCTACCCACATTCACACTCCATGTCTGGTCTGACTTCACTCACAGCACATAAGGTCAGAGATAAAACTATCAAGAATTCCCAGAGATTCTGACCTAAGACAAATTAAGACGCAGATTTGAGAATCATCATGTAGGCATCGTCACTGAAACCATGATGAGTGTGCAGGGTAGAGAGGTCTCTTGGAATTCTTGATAGTTTTATCTGACAGCAGAGCCTTAAACCAAGGGTGAGGCTCCCTCCCTGTGGGGTCTGTGAGACTGCATGGGTCACACACCCACAACATAGTCACCGAGATGATGGACACATGAAGAATCCAAGCAATCTGAATCCAGAGTCCGTGCTCTTAATCACCATGCTCTGTTGCCCCTCAGTTGGTGCTCAGAGGCACCACCAAAAGGTTCTATTTTATGTCCATTATTCATAGAATTAAAGTAAAGATGATGGTAGCTAGAGGGCCTTAGAAGTCCAACTTCCTCATTGTAAAGACAAGGGACAAAAAGTCTAAAAAGCCAGGATAACAGCCATGATGTCCTGAATCCAGACCTCAAAATGAATGTAGTATCTCTTCCCCCCACCACATCACGACTTCCCCAGCCCACCCTTCCCTTGGGAACCCTTCTTCCCTAGGCCATACCCAGCCCACTCAGTCTCTGTACTGGGCCCAGAGAAGGCACACAGGCAGGTCTGCAAAGCCATGTGCTTCACAAGGACCACATTCCAGCCGTGGGGAAAGAGACACACCCTTTTTCCTCTGGGATTTGAGATACAAGGACCATGAAATGATGGAGCATCCAGGTGACAAACTGTCACTATGTAGAGAGGGACTGTGGGACTCTGAGGTGGACACAGAGGAAAGGAGAGCTGAGAGACACAGAGAGAGACAAACCCCCATGTAAATACAGCTTTGAGCATCTGAGTTTTCTCCAGTTACATCCATGAGCCAATAAATTCCCCATTTTATTCTTAAGCAAGTTTGAACTGGATTTCTGTCTCTTGCAGCAAGGAGTCCTGCCCTAAGACAAATTAAGATGCAAATTTGAGAATCATCATGTAGGCATTGTCATTGAAACCATGATGAGCATTCAGGGTAAACAGGTCCAAAGGCAAAGCTCTAAGGAAGTTCATGTAAGGACAGAGCTTAGAAAAAGAAGCCAGTAAAGGAGACTGGAGGAGCCATCAGGGAGTTTTCAAGAGACTTATCACAGGAGAGAATGTCCACCAGACAGGAGAGAGAAACGGATGTGGACAAGGCCAGGAAAGACAATTTAATCAAGATGGAGCTTGAAGAGTCTAGGGACCCAGCAATCAGGACAGTGGAGACACCCACCAGGAGTTTCTTGGATGGTAGGAAAGAAGGCCAATGGGCTGGGGATTAAAGAGTTTATGTAAAAATTTTGTGTTGAAAACAGTAGGTTGGATCCATGTATTGCTCACATTTTACTTCATCCTGAGACACGACTAAAATGGGAAAGAGAAAAAAAAAAGCTTAACCTGCAAAAACAATGAGCACAAAAGAGACCACAGTGGATGAAATTTGATGACTGCCAGTGAAAATGTGATGACATTTTGGGAAGTGGGAAAACAGACAGAGAACTGGTGTCTGGTTTCACAGAAGAGAGGAAGAGAGGCACCCTCCGAGCCCACTTGGGTTAATGTTGGGAAGTGATTTACCACCAAGAACCATGAAATCTGCAGGACTGAGGCACCAGGCAACTTGGAGAGCAGGAGCAAAGCTCCACGCTGACAATAGGAAGATTGTTTGAAGCCTCTATCAGAGCAATTTGACATGTCCCCAGTCTCCTCCGTCTTTTACAGTTGGGTCCCTGATTCCCACAAGAAACCAGAGAATTAATGTCTGGAAACACTGAAACCCTGGAACCTCTAGCAGAGAAGGATCATGGATGAGGTTCTGTGCCACCATCTGAGGGATTAGGGTGGCTCATGGCTCAAACCCCTTCTTGTCTCCTGTCTTTTACCAGGACACCAGTAGTTAGAGGTATATGCCCCAACCAAGACATTGAAAGAACTCTCCAGAAACAATGCAGAGTACAAACAGTGGTGGTTTGTACTGTGACACTTCAGCTAAGTAGGAAATACACTCAGAAGAACCCCTTGCCTGTGTGGTTCTGCGTTAGGATGACAAAGGAGGAGTCAGTGTGAAGTCTGGAAAAAAGAAAAGGGAAACAGCCTCTGTTATGCTCACCACTGCAGCCCCACACGTTGTCACGGGTCTGCTGGCTCACCCTGCTGCTGCAGGGCAGTTCCTCCAGCCCCATGGATCTTCTCCGGCTTCTCCCAATTCAGGCTCATGCATGTACACAGCTCTGTGGTGGGAGGCTCCAACCTCTTTGAGGTCACATGCATCACTGAGGTTGAGGTGGCCAGAGCCCCCACTGCAACCAGCCCACCCCCTTTCCCATCTTACAGAGGAAGTTAGGGAGAGGAGGGAAGGAGTCCTTGAGTCAAAGCTGCCTGGAAGAGTCCTGAGTACCTCTCCTGTGCTCAGTCACTGGAGCGGGGTAGCATGGGCCTGAAGTCAGTGCAATGATAGATCAGAGCCTCTGGCAAACTGCATTCACTGTGAGGGATCCAGGAGGTGTGTTCTCAAGGGCGCCACAAAGGTGCCTCAGCCAGTAGGGCAGGAGGGAGACCTATGGTTTTCCTTCCTCCCACACTCTGTATTGGTTTTCTAGGTCTGCCATAACAAAGAATTGGGTTGGCCAAAAAGTTCTTTTGGGGTTTTCCATAACACTGTATGGAAAAAAAACAGAAGGAACATCTTGGCCAACCCAATACAACAAGCTAGGTGCCTTAAAACAACAGAAATTCATCGTCTCACAGCTCTGGAGGCTCCAAGTCCAGATCAAGGTGTCAGCAGGGCCATGTTCCCTTTGAGACCTGCAGGGGAACCCTTTCTTGTCTCTTCCTGGCTTCCAGCAGCTTGCTGGCCATCTGTGCCATTTCCTGCAGTGCAGTTGCATAGCTGTATATGATTGGATTTGAGAATTTGTTTTAGCATTAGCTTCACTTCTTTATATTCCAAGTTTTAATGCTGTATCCATAAAATGAGAGAACTCTTACCTTTTTAAAAGGATTAACACCAACAGCAATGACAACAACAAAAAACCATTCCATTTTTCAGTAGAAAGTCTGTGCCTTCTCTTCGCCAAGCACAATCCTAAGCCCAAGGACATTCCAGGCACTTGCTCTATAGCTTCATGAAGTTTACAGTATAGACGGGATGAGAGTCAACACCATTTTTTTTAAAGATTTATTTATATATTTATTTTTGGCTGTGGTGAGGTTTTTGTGGCTGTACTCAGGCTTTCTCTGGTTGAGGCAAGTAGCGACTGCTCTTCATTGTCATGTGCGGGCTTCTCATTGCAGTGGCTTTCTCTGGTTGCAGAGCACAGGCTCTACGTGCTCAAGCTTTAGTAGTTGTAGATTGAAGGCTCTAGAGTGCTGGCTCAGTAGTTGGGGCCCATGGACTTAGCTGCTCCGTGGCATGTGGGATCTTCCTGGACCAGGGATCAAAATGGTGTCCCTTGCATTGCAAGGTGGATTCTTAACCACTGGACCACCAGGGAAGACCCGAGAGTCAACAACATTTAGAATAAATAAACTGTGGCTCATTCATACAGTGAAATGCTACAGCAGTAAAATAAAATGCTATTACACACACCAATCTGGGTGTCTCTCACAGCCATAGTGGAGAGCATCTGTAAGAAGTTCAAGAATAGGAAAACTAGCCTCTGATGATTAAAGCTAAAATAGAGAATCATTTATGGAAGAAGAGAGCCCAGCCTTCTGGGATATTAAAAATGTTTTATGCTTAATCTAGGTGATGGCTCCTTGGATTTAGAGACATGCAAAAATTTTTCAAGATTGGCCACTTCACCGAGTGTATGTTATACCACAGTACAATGTTAACAAACAACCCCATATATAGTTGGGTGTGTGTGCCTAGTCGCTCAGTCACATCTGACTCTTTGCAACCCCATGGACTGTAGCCCACCAGGCTCCTCTGTCCATGGGGATTCTCCAGGCAAGAATACTGGAGTGGGTTGCCATGCCTTCCTCCAGGGGATCTTCCCAACCCAGGGATCGAACCCAGGTCTCCCGCATTGCAGGTGGATTCTTTACCATTTGAGCCACCAGGGAAGCTAATCATTTGCAATAACTGCTACCAAGAAGGGATTTCGCTGGTGGTCCAGTAGTTAAGAATCCCCTCCCAAAGCATTGGATATGGGTTTTATCCCTGTTTGGGGAACTAAGATCATAGTTGCGGGGCAACTAAGCCTGCTAGCCTTGATTAGAGAGAAGTCTGCACACCACAACAAAAGATCTCACATGCCACAACGAAGACCCAATGCACCCATAAATAAATAAATATATTTTTAAAAAGTGCTGCCAAGCCTCCAAGAGGACCTGATCTGATCTGGGGCATGACTTCCCCGAGGAAGTCAGAAATAGAAAAGAGGGGTTCAAAGAGATGAGCCTGCAGGAGGTACTGAGGAGAGAAGAGTTTGACTTCTGGAAGATGGGAAAGAGTACCAGAAAGGTTGGAGCAACAGGAGGGAGCAGTGTGAGGCAAGTGTGAAGAGGCGGGCAGCCACTTGCGGTCTGTTGTTAAGGTGTTGCGCTCAGCTCTGAGACCTGTAGAAAGCTAAAGTGTTAGTCCCTCAGTCATGTCCGACTCTTTGCTACCCTATAGACTGTAGCCCACCAAGCTGCTCTGTCCATGAGATTCTCCAGGCAAGAATCCTGGAGTGGGTTGCCATTCCCTTCTCCAGGGGATCTTCCCAACCCGGGGATCGAACCCAGGTCTCCTGCGTTGCAGGAAGATTCTTTACCGTCTGAGCCACTAGGGACCTGTGGAGGGGTCTTCAGAGAGCCACATTATAGATTCTTTAGAAATTAGTGGGTGTTCAATGTACTTTTCCTACAGACTGAGTTGACAACTGAGGGTCTCTGTAGCAGCACTTTATTGTCCAATTTGCATTTAGGGGATCCCCTGATTTAATAGAGACACCCTCATTCAATATAACTTCTCTCCCACTTTTCCTGCCCATTCTGTGCACAACAACAGTGCTGTTGAGTCAAAGACTGACACAAATATAGGATCGTACATGCACGCCTCTCCCAGATACAAATCTGGGATGTAAAAACTCAGACCCGCCTACATGACAGCCAGTATAGTCCTTGAGTGCAACATTGCCCAGCCAGGCTTCCATGGAAACACCAGTGCTCCAAGAGGCATCAGTCAGTCTCTAAAGTCAAACACACCTGTGAAACAGACAAAACACACAGTTTTTCTACCGTAGGACTTCTCCAGGTGTTTCCTGTGTGAACATGGATTTTGACTTTCTAAAGGTGGGTGGGTGGGAAACAATATGCAACATTTCTAAACTTATTTGAACCATGGAGCCCTTTTGTGGAGTAAATAAGGTCGGCAAGTCAAGGTATTATTCAATGGAACACGCTCTAAGAAATGGTGATGTGAAGTCTGACTGCACAGTGTTTCAGTCCTTTTCACTAGTTATGATTCATGACATTACAGCAAGCAATAGCCTCCCTTATCTCAATTTACTTTTAGAATAAATACAAATAAATGATGGAAAACTAAAGTTGTTATTTTATTTTTGTCTTTCATCAAGTTCTAATTCTTCCTTCACCATCATCTGGTCATCTTCTGTACATGTTCACTGTATGCTCATTCATCTGATTGGCTATAGATTATTCTCCTCCTCGGTAATTTTAAGTACCTAAAAAACTTCCACCAACTCCTTGTATTGCTTGAAAGAAAGGTTGTTGCTCTTTAACCCTTTTTAGAAATTATCATAAAGCTAACTGGACTCAGATCCCCATCCTATCAATGATGACAAATAAAATAGTGGTTTTCATATCTCAAGTCCCAAATTGTGTTTCCTGTTGTAAACGATTTTCCTGAAACAGACTGCAAAAAAAAAAAAAAATCTAGAAAGGTTAATTCTGCTATGGCTGACATATTCAGAATTTTCAGTATTCAACCTAAGCTTTGCATTCTCTTTGCAATTTTCAAAATGCAGAGCCTCACGCTCTCTTTCAAAGGCTCTGGTATTATCCAGAAGCAATTACGAAAAAAAACGAAATTACGTTTCGTCATTCTATCTACTCTGGGCCTTGGAAATGCAGACTGACAATGAACTGACAATTATATGCAATCCACTTTCAGTTAATTTCACCATAAATTGAGCCTGAGGACTGCTGACAAATAAAATATATTATTCTTCTGAAAACATTCTCTTTGGGACTCCAGATCTTCAATCTATTTCATTAGTGGTCACGATCAAACTAACTTGAAAATTGATTTATGCAATAGTTATCCTTCTGCTATAATTAATTAGGAAAATAATACTTTGGTGGAGCTTTGAAAAGGAGCAGTTTCTAAGGCTCTTTGATAAAATAGAAAACTTTTAATATAATTATGAGCCAGTGTTCCTAAGGGAGTAGATATGCATTGCCCTTGCCTATTTCCACAAGTCACTAGACTTAAATCACAGTCAGAGATAGCTCCTTGAATTTCAATTCAGTTCATCTAACAATTTTTTTGTATGTGCTCTGTGCCAGGCACTATATGCTAACTCTTGGAGTATCACAGAAATGGAACATCCTCAATAAGTGTACATGGGCAGGTAGCCATGCATAGCATTAACTGTCATAATAAATATTGTAATAGACATAATAGCAAAGTGTTTGGCAGCCATAGAGTCTCCAGGGATTAATTCTGCTTGAATCATTGGTGAAAGCTTCATGGGAGAAACGTGGCATTGGAACAAGTCCTAGGACAATGGGTACATTTTTTTAAGGGGTACATTTTTAATTGGCTGAGATGAAGGGCTGGAGAGAATGTGAGTAGTTCAGTTTCAGGCAGAGGGAATATTACAAACAATTGAAAAGAATGAGGATGATTCCTGGTAGGTTTTGAGAAGAGGTGAGAAATCTAGGGTAGCTGTGTTGGTAAAAGGAGGACATGCTGGGATGAGACTGTGTAGAAGAAACAAAATCCACAGACTATTTCTAATAAATGAGCTTTTAAATGAGGGGGCTGCATTGTTCCGATGATAAATCTCGTGGCTGTGTCATGGGATGAAAGAGTACTGAAAGGTAATTGTTCTGCTGCTAGGTGATTAAAAAAAAAACTGTTGAAGAAGAAAATAAAGATGCAAGAAGGAGCAGAATTTGGGAATCATTTAATTCATCCCTTTAAAAGTCAAGGCATAGTGAGGTCTGAGGTTGGAAGGATCTTGTGGCTGTTGAAGCCATGGAGGTTGTGAGCCAAAGATGGTGAGGAAAAAGTATGAATTAAATACTAAAGTCTTAAAGGATGGAGGGAATATAGTGGGAGACGATAGAGAAGGATGATATATGTTCACTATTTGACTCATTTATTCATTTAAAAAACTTGCCATTGAAAACCTACTCTGCTGGGCATTGGGAATACAAGCACCAACAAAACATTAAGACAGCAGCTTTGATCAAAGGGGGTTTCAAGGTTAGTTAACAGAAATTTAACTGAGCATATTTTGACACCCAACAGGTTCTACTAGAAAGAAATCAAGGAAGAATGGACATCACAGTTGACTAGCGAGTATACTTTGCATGCTTATGTTTATTTTTATTGCCCTAATTGATTAACATCTTACTGGGGTACAGAATTCTATCAGGTTAAAACAATTTTTCTTTAGAATTTTAAACATATCACTCCATTGTGTTTTTAGCTTCCAGTGTTACTCTTGTGAAATCATGACATTCTAATTCTCGTTTCTCTGTGACCTGATCTTTCCTTCTGCAAAATCTTGCTATCTTCTCTTCATAGCTAGTGTTCTCAAATGTCATTATACTGGGCTTTGATATGGATCACTTTTGCATTCATTATGCCTGGCATTTGGAGGATCTTTCCCATCTTTTATTATTTCTTTGAAAATCCCATCCTCTATTGTCTTCTATTACAATGTCTGCCCTCCTGGACATTTCCTTCTCTCTATCTTCCAACTCTTCTATTGAATTTTTTACTGTTGTTCTGTAGCTCAATTGTGTCCAACTCTTTGTGACCCCATGGACTGCAGCACGCCAGGCTTCCCTGTCCTTCACCATTCCCCAGAGCTTGCTCAAACTCATGTCCATTGAGTCCGTGATGCCATGCAACTATCTTGTCCTCTGTCACCCCATCTTCTCCTGCCCTCAATCTTTCCCCGCATCAGGGTCTTTTCAAATGAGTTAGTTCTTCCAATCAAGTGGCCAAAGTATTGGAGCTTCAGCTTCAGCATCAGTCCTTCCAATGAATATTCAGGACTGATTTCCTTTAGGATTGACTGGTTTGATCTCTTTGCAGTCCAAGGGACTCTCAAGAGTCTTCTTCAACACCACAGTTCAAAAGGATCAATTCTGTGGTGCTCAGCCTTCATTATGGTCTGACTCTCACATCCATACATGACTACCAGAAAAACCATAGCTTTAACTAGACGGACCTTTGTTGGCAAAGTAATGTCTCTGCTTTTTAATATGCTGTCTAGGTTGGTCATAGTTTTACTTTCAAGGAGCAAGCATCTTTTAATTTCATGGGTGTAGTCACCATCTGCAGTGATTCCAAGAAAATAAATTCTATCACTGTTTCCATTGTTTCCATCTGTTTGCCATGAGTGATGGGACCAGATGCCATGATCTTTATTTTTTGAATGTTGAGTTTTAAGCCAGCTTTTTCACTCGCCTCTTTCACTTTCATCAAGAGGCTCTTTAGTTCTTCTTCGTTTTCTGCCGTAAGGGTGGTGTCATCTGCATATCTGAGTTTATTGATATTTCTCCCGGCAATCTTGATTTCAGCTTGTGCTTCACCCAGCCTGACATATCGCATGATGTACTGGGCACAGAAGTTAAATAACTAGAGTGACAGTATACAGCCTTGACGTACTCCTTTCCCAATTTTGAAACAGTCCATTGTTCCATGTCTGGTTCTAACTGTTGTTTCTTGACCTTCATACAGATTTCTCAGGAGGCAGGTAAGGTGGTCTGGTATTTCCATCTCTTTAAGAACTTTCCGCAGTTTTTTGTGATCCATACAGTTAAATGTTTTAGTGTAGTCAGTGAAGCAGAAGTACATGCTTTTCTGGAACTCTCTTGCTTTTTCAATGATCGAACAGATGTTGGCAATTTGATCTCTGGTTCCTCTGCCTTTTCTAAATCCAGCTTGAACATCTGCAAGTTCTCAATTCACATACTGTTGAAGCCTAGCTTGGAGAATTTTGAGCTTTATTTTGCTAGCATGTGAGATGAGTGCAACTGTGCAGTCGTTTGAACATTTTTTGACATTGCCTTTCTTTGGGATTGGAATGAAAACTGACCTTTTCAAGTCCTGTGGCCACTGCTGAGTTTTCCAAATTTGCTGGCATATTGAGTACAGTACTTTCACAACATCGTCTTTCAGGCTTTGACATAGCTCAACTGGAATTCCATCACCTCCACTAGCTTTGTTCGTAGTGATGCTTTCTAAGGCCCACTTGACTTCACATTCCAGGATGTCTGGCTCTAGGTGAGTGATCACACCATCATGGTTATCTGGGTCATTAAGATCTTTTTTGTATAGTTCTGCGGTGTATTCTTGCCACCTCTTTTTAACATCTTCTGCTTATGAATTTTTAGTCAGGTTTTTTTAATCACTGAGATATTTTTCATATTTGAATTATTATTAATTATAATTAGTAATGAACTATAATTATAATTATATAATTACAGCATACAAGGTTGTTACGTGAGGCTTTTAAAAATAAATTTGGAGTTGAAAATCCAGGTTTAAAACTCAGAATGTAATGTACCCCCATATTCCAAAGAGAGATGTTAGATCATCATACAAGACTCACTATGAGACAGTAAAACAGGTCTTGTTCTCTTAGTCTACCTCCCAACTCAAGTGCATATATGAAGAGAAAGTAAGAAAGAGGAGAGGAGGGAAGAGGGAAGGGAGGGAGGGGGAAACGGAGGTTGGGAGCATGGAAGAATGGAAAGAAGGAAGGAAGGAAGAAAGAGAGAAAGGAAGGAAGCAAGGAAAGAAGAAAGGAAGGAGGGAAGAGAAAAAGGCTAGAGACTTTTCAAAGTGAGTCAAGATTTTTTTTAAAGAAACATATACACGGGAGTGGGAACGTGTGGATGGTTCTCCTCCCCTCACCCCGTCAGGCCCAGCAAGGAGACACTTCTCAACACACGCTCAAGTCCCTGGGATTGTCTGCCATGGGTGGAGACCAGCATCCTGGGCCCCAGCCAGCTTCTGCTAAGCTGCAGACACCTGTGGGCTTGATCTACCTATGCTGCCACTTAGGCAACCGGCAAAGTTTGGGGAGAGAGTGCTTTAGGGGAGAACTAGATCCATGTCCTCTGGACTTAGGGGGTCAGCTGTGCAGGGGGGCAAGAGAGATTAGTGCCTTCTAGTCACCTGAGACTGCCTGGTAATACTTGGGTAGGACAAATAAGAGAGTATAGTGGAAATGGTTTAAATTTTCATACAATAGAGAAGGGAAGGAAGTGGAATGGATGAGTCCTGAGTTCCAGGAGCTAAGTGGAAAACCAGGAAAGTAAGAGCTTGAAAGGACCCCACCATCACCACCACCTAATAGCTCTGCACAAGCAGATGGAAGGAGCACAGGGGTAACAGCATGAGACATCTGCAACATGGTGTTCCTCTCAATGAAGTGTGGGAAGAACAGAACAAGGTCAAAAGTCCCCTGAGATGGTAGGTAGGTAAAAAGTACTACCAGAAAGGATCAGCTTGGGGCAACTATCACACAAAGACATCAATGACAGGCAGGATAGCCCAATTAAATACAGTTTCTCTCTTCTAATTTCGGCTTCCGTTAGGCATGACACTGGGAGGGGCAGAAGCATCAGTTAGTGGATGTGGGAAGAAGAAGGGTGAGAGTGATAAAAGAATAGTCCATGAACCCCCACTTTCATTTTGCAGAATTCTGGGTCAGATTCAAGCTAGGAAGGGGGAGAAGGTATGAACTGGATGAAAGACTGAAGGTGAGACCAGACTGAACTATTTAATACCAGAAAAGGAAAAGATTCTGACCTCCCAAAGTGCCCATAAGAGCATATGCACAGATCTGACCCAGGCGTTGGGGAAAGGAACTCTAACAATAACTTAAAGAAGAGGGATAGGACGACACCCAGGTTGCTTCCTGCTTGCACCTGATCGAGTATAACTCATCTCATGAACTGGATATAATAGCATGTTTCTTTCCTCTTCCACTTTCTTCCATTCTCTTTGTTCTTGTGGAATCATACTCTTGCTATCATTTTATTTGGATTTCAGGGCAGAGAGAAGATGGGCACACGTGTCCAGTCCCTTTTCCAACCACAAATTAATGCAACTGCATTTTTTTACCCCCAGAGGTTTTTCCAAGAATAAAATAACCTATTGACATTTGAAATGAGAAGTCAATAGATGATAGGATAGTCCCGAATTCCCATGTAAATATTGGGTGTATTTCACTTACATAAGCTTACCTGGGAGAACAATTTTAACTGTGGTCCACCTGAACTCTTTCGCCGGATCATTGACTGTCACATCTGCCACCTGGTGGCCATTCTGATGCACACATTATACTAATATTACCACGCCTGGCCTACTGCTTTTCATCCATCTATCACCCATCTACACATCCATGGTACACTTGCTCAAGGCAGGTTCAGGGTATGAAGACAAACGGAAAACACACATCCCCTTGTCCTTCCTTGAGGAGCTGACAGTATAATGGGGAGACAAAAAATATGCATGCATTTTAAGGTGATTTGTAAGAGCTAAGGGACTAAGGTTCAAGTCTATATTTTTAACTTTTGTTTTCTCAACTGGTTTTTCCCCTGCAATTTAATAAAAGATACTTATGTCTCTGCCATCTTTTAAAAAATCCAAATAAATAAATTTTCCATCAGTCATGCCACCATCTTATTTCTTTCCTTTGATTCATAAGTAAACTTCTCCAAAGAGGAGTCTATACCCTCTGTCCCCTCTTTCTTGTCGATAATTTAAAGTTTTAAATTTCATTTTCATATATTTTATTATAAAATAATTAAAATATGCAGAAAATAATAATAAAATTGTCCAAGTTATCACCCACCTTTATCAAATATTGACATTATTTGTCTTAGATCTTCTTTCCCCAAAAAATAAAGCATTAGAGATAGAAAAGATGCTCTACGGTCATGCTTCCTGCTCTGTTCCTGATCCATCTCCTCCCTGCCCCCAGGGAGAATCACAATCATGAGCGTAATTCCCATTCAGTTCAGTTCAGTGGCTCAGTCGTGTCCGACTCTTTGCAACACCATGAACTGCAGCACGCCAGGCCTCCCTGTCCATCACCAGCTCCCGGAATTTACCCAAACTCATGTCCATCGAGTCGGTGATGCCATCCAACCATCTCATCCTCTAGCGTCCCCTTCTCCTCCTGCCCCCAACCTTTCCCAGCAGCAAGGTCTTTTCCAATGAGTCAACTCTTTGCATCAGGTGGCCAAAGTATTGGAGTTTCAGCTTCAACATCAGTCCTTCCAATGAACACCCAGGACTGATCTCCTTTAGGATGGACTGCTTGGATCTCCTTGAAGTCCAAGGGACTCTCAAGAGTCTTCTCCAACACCATACAGACTTCCATGCTTTAAGTTCATATTTATGTATCCATAAGCACTGAATAATATTATTTTGAATGGTTGTAAACTCAGAAAATCATTATGAAAGTTGCTTTCCTTAAAAATTCAACTTTGTATTTTTCATATTTATCCATAGTCAAACATACAACTCTAGTTCATTTTTGCCACTGGATATTAAACCATGGCATGAAGATATCCAAAATTATATATATCCAGCCTTCATATGATGAATATTTAGGTCGCAGAATGCTTGCCATGAACAATCACGAGTACATCTCCTTACTCACATGTGTAGGTCTTGAAAAGAGGACCATCTGTCCTGCCCCCTGTTCTGGAAAGTGAGGAAGAAACTTCCTAAGAGTTCTCTCTATTGAGGATATTTGCCAGCCCATCACATCCTATGCTGGAGGCAAGAAATGTCACTGCCCTAAGCACTGGATTCAGTCCTCTATCCACACAACCTGAGAACAGAAGTTACTTACCTGCCAAGTTGATGCCACCATGTAATGTGTCCACTTCTGAGCATCCAGAACTACAACAATATTATTTCTTCTCTCTCTACTAATATAATTCTGATTTCTTTTTTTCTTACTTTTATTGCAATTAAGTAATGGTTCAAATAGAGTTTCCCTGGTGGCTCAGCTGCAAAGAATCTGCCTGCAATGCAGGAGCCACAGGCAACTCAGATTCTATCCCTGGGTCAGTAAGATCCCCTGGAGGAAGTCATGACAACTACTCCAGTATTCTTGCCTGGAGAATCCCATGGACAGAGCAGCCTGGCAGGCTATGGTCCATACAGTCGCAAAAGAGTCAGACACAACTGAATCAACTTAGTATATATCCATGCAATGGTTCAAGTAGAAGCCTATTAGAACTATAATTTTTAGGATGGTGTTTTATAATTTTAGATGATTTAAGTGCCAATCTTACAAATTAATGACTTCTATGTCATTCCATTTGTAGGTGGAGCAGATTATTTTTGTTGTTTTAACAAATCCAACTAAACAATCCAGAAACAGGGCTGCAATCTTTTGTCTTTTACAAGAAATGTAAAGGGTCTTAGGATAAAATTTCAGAAATATACAACATAATTATGACTTTCACTTGTAAATTATTTACATTTTATTTGATTTCAAGATAATGAAAGCATAATATATCTCTACCTAAGACTGTTTAAGAAGTGTCTCCTACTGACCCAGGAAAACTCATTTTTTGGTCTCTCTTCTAAAGTAATTTTGGATTTTCTCGTTTAACTTCACATGGAAACTTGACAGAACTGTCATTCCTTGGAAAGTGTTATATAAATGCAGTTTATTCAGAAGTACATTTCCCGAGTCAGTTGTTTCCTCTCCTATCATTTCCAGATGGTGTTAGGGTTGGGTTTCATCTGTCGCTATTTACTGGAATCCCCACAACATGAATGACTTTCCATAACATAAAATGTAGGAGTTTTACATGAGTAATCTTGCTATTGGGGGACATCTGAACCTCAGAGTCCATCTCTGTAGAACAAGAGCAGAACTGACTCTACTGATAAGATGAACATGTTTATGAAATACTTTTTCTTCAAAACTTCTGATACCTGTCCTTGTGCTTAGGTGAAATCCAAACACCTTGGGGGTGATCCACAAGGTACTGGGTGGGTGGGGAGCAGGGCCCCCGCACCACTGCTCTCGGAGCTCCAACCCTTAAGGCTCACCAGGCTCCTCCCTTCTCTGCCTGCACAGGTCCCTCAGCCCAGAGGCTTTCCCCTGCTATGCCTCTTACTCCGCCCAGGCTTAGGATGTCATTGGAGTAATTCTCACTGACTTTCCACTTCAAACCATTCCTCCTGCTCCTCTGTTTCATTCCACCTTTCCACCTACCATTGATGGCACTTATTTCACATACAGTCATGTAGTTTTGATGTGATTATTTGTTGACTATGCACAGTTATCTCCATTTTGTTGATTTTTTGTATCCAGTGTATTTCTGTCAGAGATTTGGGGGTGCTTGTGGCATCTGGAGGGACAGTTCCTCTTTGTGTGGTGAACAAGTCAGACTACACTGTGAGGACAATGTTAGCAAACAACCTCCAAATCTCTCTGCTCACTGCAAATACTGACAGCCCTCTCAGGGAGCTGGCTGGGCTGGGTTTGGAAGGGTTGTGTCTTGGGTCCTCTCCCTTCTCTGTTTCTTGTTCAAGGGCCCAGGCAGAAGGAGCTGTGGCTGCCTGGGTATATTCTTATGATGGACAGAATGAATAGAAGGATTCTTAGTATCTCGGCCCAGAACCAGCACAACCTCATATCTTCCCACATTCTTCCAGCCAAATCAATTCTTTTGACTCAAAGTCAATACAGAACACTTGACATCCATAGTAGCTGGATGCTAAATTGTTGGTAATCCCTCCCAGTCACTGTGAAAACTGCAAATTCTCCTTGGGTGCTGAATCACTCCCCCTCACCCCCACTGAGAACCCTTCTCAGTGACTGGCACACAGCAGACATTCAATGGATATTTGATATCCATTGGGGACAGGTTGGCAAAATTAACTTTGCCAAACTGCCCTCCAGAACCCTTGAAAATTTTACTCAATGATGAGGGAGTGTTACAGCAATTAGTTTAATGTCCTTACAACATTATTTCTTCTATGCCAAGGTTACAACTTTTTAATGTGAAAATTTGGATTTTTTTCTTTTCATATACTTAGTGACAATTGCTTTGAATATTTCTCTATTCAAGTCTTTGGCTCATTTTTCTATTAAATTTTTCTTCCTCATTTGCAAGAACTCTTGTCACGGGTAAGGAATATTTTCCCAGTTTGTCTTTTAAATGTTTTAACGATTTTCTGATGGACAGACATTGCTAATATTTATATAGCCTCATCTCTTATCCTTTGCCTTCCTGGTCTGCTTCAGTGAACATTTTTACTGACAACATGGTATTGCACCAAAAGCATATATACTATAATGTATTTGTCCATTCCCTTTTAGTGGGCTATTTACACGGTTTCCAGGTTTTTCTCTTATAAATATTATGATGAAGACCACCTTTTTTTTAAGGTTTCTTTTTAATGTGGACCATTTTTTTAAGTCTTTATCGAATTTGTTACAATATTGTTTCTATTCTGTTTTGGGTTTTCGGCTGTGAGGCATGTGGGATTTTAGCTCCCTGACCAGGGATTAAACCCACACCCTCTGCATTGGAAGAGAGAGAGAGAGAAGTCGCTCAGTTGTGTCCGACTCTTTGCAACCCCATGCACTGTAGCCTACCAGGCTCCTCTGTCCATGGGATTTTCCAGTCAAGAGTACTAGAGTGGGTTGCCATTTCCTTCTCCAGACGATCTTCCTGACCCAGGGATCGAACCCAGGTCTCCCACATTGCAGGCAGACCACTGCATTGGAAGGCAAAGTCTTATCCACTGGACCACTAGGGAAGTCCTATGATGAAGATCTTGTACTTAAGTCCTAGTAGTGGAAGTATCACGTCCAAGGATATTTTTTCAGTTCTTGATACAGTCTGTCAAATTACTACTGATACTCTACTTTCCAGGTCCCACACTCTAGATTCCCCCACCCAAAAATCACACTTCAGATCTTCACATCCTCGTGAGCCATACCCCAGGCCCTGCTGATGAACCCTTACCAGCCAGCCTTGTACAGCAGCAGGCAAGGTGAGGTGGGGTTGGGGTGGGGTGGGCGAGAGTGGGTCTGGAGAGGCAAACGGACGTTTCCAGAACACCCTAGATGCTCCTTCTGCCTGGAATGTTCTTCCCTGAGATCTTCCCATAGCACCTTCTTGAGACTGGAGTCTTCCCTCAAATGGCTCCCAAGAACACTATCTTGACCCCTTTATCTAGAAGATGTACATGCTGACGGATCTAAATGAGCCTATGACTCCAACGCATTATTCCCTATCACATTACACTGTTTCTTTTTCTTGAAGACCACTTACATCTATCCAATACTAACTTATTAATTTGAATATTTAATTGCTGTCACTAATCATCTCGTCTGGTTTGCTAACTGAAGTATATCCAGCATCAGGAAATAGTCTCTCGCACAAAAAGAGTGGTTCTCAAATTGGCTGCTCACCGAAGTCACCTGTGAAGTTTTAAAAATTCACTTCCTCCCCCAAATACGAAATGTATAATGTTGAATAATTTTATCAAGAAAAAGTTGAATATCATTTTCTACAGGAGATACAGAATACAACAGATATTCTCAAGCATTTATTCATTGCTGTGTAGCTGGATCTTTGTCAAGTCCTTTCTAATGTTGCTAATAGAGTGTGGTTGTGAAAGTGATGGAAATTGTTGGAATTCTTTAATAAAAGTATCATGTTTGGAAAGATGCAGTAGAACTCATCCAAGTGTGTGTGTTTGTGTGTGTGTGTGTGTGTGCGCGCGTGTGCGCACACATGCTGGGTTGGGTTTGAAAGCAGAGGGGGGTTAGGTTTGCTTGTTATTTTTGGTGCACAAAATAGAGTGTACTAATGGTGTACCATCGGTAAAATTTTGTAAAAATTTTACTGTGTGAGAACAGATCAGCATACAATTAAGAATTTCAAGAAGAACTCATTTAACTTAAAGACTTTTAGCTTGCTTATGGATCTTAAATTTTGTGTGCCACGGTAATCTAAAAAGAAACCTAACAATAACAATGTAGTCACTAATTACTATCATGTTGCCCGAGTACATATACCTGCACTGTTTTGTGTATAAACAATATATTCCAAAGGGAAAATTCAATACTCATGTTTCTTTCCAGATCAATTAAACCAGAATTTCTGGAGGTGGAACCCAAGGTATTGGTAACTTTTAAAACTCCTTTGGTGATTCTAAAGTGCAGCAAAGTTTGAGAGCCACCGATGTAAAAGGAACTCAGGAATATTTGTTGGATTGGTGGTTGGATGGATGAATGACGGAAGGATAAAAGGACACTGTGAATCAGAAATCTGAGGCTCTAGTTCCAGCACTGCCAATAATGTGCTATGTATACTAAATTGTGTCACTCTACTTTTATAAACACCCAAAGATGCTTTCTAAGTTCTGCTTCAAGACTTCACAATTCCCCTTCTTGGTTACAGCAAGGGCCCTAGAATGGAAAAGCTGCAAGAAACATGAGGACAGCATGTTTGAGGCTTTATAAAAATGCACCCAGAATAAAGATGATCCTAACAGAAAGCTCTTTACCATGGCTACATTTTACCTAGAAAAGGAAAGCATTTGAGACATTCCTGAGAATCTCACACTTAGAAGAACATCACACATCTCTGTACTGGATATGCAGAGGAGGGACAAACTGATCCCTAATCCCCAAATATCCCAGTTGGGAAGAAAATATGTTTATAGGGACTCTGAGCCAGAAGGAGGGGAGAGATGCGTTTACCTGAGTCCTTCTGATATTGTCTGTTTGAGGCCTTCTCCAAGGTAAACATGAGATACTCAAACTTTCTTGACTGCTGTCTTGGCTGACTTGCTGAATCTTTGAAAAAAAGGTGGAGTGGGGGGCACATTGCCACCCTGACTCTGCTACTCTTAGTCTACACAGACAGTAAAACAGTATGGTTTCTTACAGGGAAAGATAGCTGCTCATGTTTAATTAAAGGATGACAAAGGCATTTACAACAGGGAACTCCTGTGTGGCCTACCTGATTCCTACTATTCTTCAGGCCCTATTCCCCAGGCTGCTTCAAATACAGCTTTCTGCTGTGGGAGTTAGCACAATACGTCCCTTGGTATCAGTACCTGCCTGATCATTCAACAGTGGCTACAAATTATCCACCTTTAGTCCCCCTCATCCTATGCCATCTCAGGGAAGGACAGTTTTAAGATTACAAAAATAACTCACATGCTAGTAAAGTAATGCTCAAAATTCTCCGAGCCAGGCTTCAACAGTACGTGAACCATGAACTTCCAGATGTTCAAGCTTGTTCTAGAAAAGGCAGAGGAACCAGAGATCAAATTGCCAATATCCGATGGATTATCAAAAAAGCAAGAGAGTTCCAGAAAAACATCTATTTCTGCTTTATTGAATATACCAAAACCTTTGACTGTGTGGATCACCACAAATTGTGGATAATTCTTAAAGAGATGGGAATACCAGATCACCTGACCTGCCTCTTGAGAAATCTGTATGCAGGTCAGGAAGCAACAGTTAGAACTGGACATGGAACAACAGACTGGTTCCAAATAGGAAAAGGAGTACATCAAGGCTGTATATTGTCACCCTGCTTATTTAACTTATATGCAGAGTACATCATGAGATGAAGCACAAGCTGGAATCAAGATTGCTGAGAGAAATATCAGTAACCTGAGATATGCAGATAACACCACCCTATGGCAGAAAGCAAAGAACTAAACAGCTTCTTGATGAGAGTGAACGAGGAGAGTGGAAAAGTTGGCTTAAAACTCAACATTCAGAAAACTAAGATCATGGCATCTGGTCCCATTACTTCATGGCAAATAGATGGGGAAACAGTGGAAATAGTGACAGAATTTATTTTGAGGGGCTCCCAAATCACTGCAGATGGTGACTGCAGCCATGAAATTAAAAGACACAACCTAGACAGCATATTAAAAAGCAGAGACATTACTTTGCCAACAAATGTCCATCTAGTCAAGGCTATGGTTTTTCCAGTAGTCATGTGTGGATGTGAGAGTTGGACTATAAACAAAGCTGAGCGCCGAAGAATTGATGCTTTTGAACTGTGGTGTTGGAGAAGACTCTTGGGAGTCCCTTGGATTGCAAGGAGAACAAACCAGTCCATCCTAAAGGAGATCAGTCCTGGGTGTCCATTGGAAGGACTGATGTTGAAGCTGAAACTCCAACCCTTTGGCCACCTGATGCTAAGAACTGGCTCATTGGAAAACACCCTGATGCTGGGAAAGATTGAAGGTGGGAGGAGAAGGGGACGACAGAGGATAAGATGGTTGGATGGCATCACAGACTCAATGGACATGAGTTTGCGTAACCTTCAGGAGTTGGTGATGGACTTGGAGGCCTGGCATGCTGCAGTCCATGGGGTCTCAAGGAGTCGGACATGACTGATCAACTGAACTGAACTGAAGAATTTATGAGAGTGGGCACCTTAGATATTGTTTCCCTGGCTTCACAGAGGATAGGAGTAAACTGCCACACAACACAGGCAAGACTGGTCTCATAACACCATAATTTGCATATTCAAATTTCTCAACTTACTGCTAAATATCGTTAGCAATATTTACTAACTATATTTTAAAAAGAAATGGTCGTTCATATGATGCTTCCAACCTCTTGTATACTCTGGTTCCAGAGAAATCTCTCCTCTGTCAAGAAAACGCCCAGGAGGAGTGCAAAAGGAGCAGAGAATTTCTTCAAGGCAAACATTAACTGAGTACCTGCTTTTTAAGATGCTAGGGATGCAGCGAGGAACACACACACACACACACACACACACACACACACACACACACACACACACACACACACACAACCTCTTTGAGTTTAAGCGACTCACAACCTCCCACTCCTCACTCGGCCCCTCCCACCCAACACACTCACAGAGGAAACTTTTCTACAGGAAAAGTTTTCACATGTCACCTCTTTCTTCATCGCTTAAAGAAGAAAAAAATGATAATTATAGACCGGTGCCCAAGGCTTGTGGCTAGGTACATAACTCCTTTATATAAATGCCATTCTCTGGGACAGAAAGGTGTGCTTCAGGTAAATGGTGTAACTAAAGTGACATCATTACAGGAGTTGCATCCTCAGAGATGACTTTCCTCTCAGGAAGAACATGAAACGGAGGGTGGTTAGGGTGAGTGAACACGATCCCCTCTCACTGGCTGGAGGGGAGGCAGCGAGCCTAACAATCGTTTTTTGAGGACTCGGTTCCCTGGCCCGTATATCAAGAAGTTTGCCCAAGTGCGTGTAACTCAGGGGACACCCCGATTCTGAACTAGAACCAGCCCGGGTCTGAATCGCCAAGTTGATTATTGCTCAAGCCTTGATTCGGGAGCAACCGGGCTTCCGAAGTCCGGCTCGCGGAGAGGACCAAACCCACTTGGGGCATCCGATGCCCGTGAGAAGCAGATGGGGAGGCAGGATGCAAACCTTCCCCAAGATTGAGGAATAATCCTTTTATAAAGCACCTCAGAGGAAAATGCAGAGCCCCGGCGCGAAGCTACCCGGAACGTGGACCGCGTCAGGCGGCCTGGACTGCACCTCCCCGCCTGCGTGAGTCCGGTCCCGGGGCTGCCCTCGCGCAGGCGCAGTCGTGCAGCGCTCCCGCCCCAGCGCGCATGCTCCGCCGAGCCGCTGCGCTCTAGGCTCCAGGCTCCCGGCTGCGGCGGCGGCAGCGGCGGCGGAGGAAGTTTCCGCTCTGCACTCCACCCCGGTAGCAGCTTCGGGGCCGGGGACAGCTTCCTCCGGACGCTCCGCGGGCTTCGCTGCCGCCGCACGGCGGTCCAACGGGATCATGGGGTTGTCAAAGGGGCCGGAAGGCCAGGGTCTCCCGGAGGTAAGGAACCCCTCCTCCCTCCCTGACACGTCCGGGTTTCCGACCGAGGGCCGAGCCTGCGGGGTCGCAGGCACGGGGGGATCGGGCAGCGTTTAGGGCTCCCCGCCTCCTCAGGTGTGTCCGCCTCCCCAAGCACCGGCCCTGTCCGCTGGGGGCCGAGCTAGTTCCCCAGTGTGGACATGGGCGGAGACCAACTTCAAACGGTGCCGGGTCTCCTGGGACGGAGGGAGCCTTCCCTGGCCAATGCCTGCCCCATCGCTGCCCCAGGCGGCCCGGGGTCCCACCTCTCTGGCTCCCTCCGGCAGTCTCCCCCCGACCCCCGGCGCCGCGCGGCTCGCCCCGAGGACCGAGGCTCCTGCGCCCAGCAGTCACGAGACGCGCGCTGGGACGGTCCGGGCTCGGGTTGTGCAAAGGGCGGTGACCTTGTGGCGCCTACCGCCGCCTCCCCAGGCCCACAGGGTCCTGGCGGCTGGCACCCGCCGCAGTGGTGTCTCGGGGGATTGCCTGCCTGCGTTTGTCCCCACGCCGGGCCAGGCTGGCTGAAGGAAGTTTGGGAGCCGGGCGCGCGCCAGGTCGTGTCCGGCCAGGTCAGCGCACCGCGGTGTCCGCGGTGGAGACGCGCTCTCCGTCCGTGCCGAGTGGCCGGGCGGAAACGTCGCTGCTTCTCCAGAAGGTAGAGCGGGTGCCTCTCCTTCCAGAGGTGTTTGTTATTGAGCACTCAGTCGATCCCGAGGGACAGGATGATCAGCGGTTCCTGGATTTATACACACATTATCTGGGAGGAGAGGAAAAGTGCACTTCCTTTTGGCTGCAGATATCAGTTAGCTAGACGGTTTGCATCTGAGCTCTCTTCCAGTTGATTTACTCAAAAGCTAGTCTAGTTTACTAGATTCTTGAAAGAAATGGAGTCCATGCTGCGCCTCTGTCCCCTTCCTAAGGTTCTGAAGCAGGTATTTGTCAGAGGGACTGATTCCTTGACGTGGTGCATGGTCCCTTCACACTTAACTGCCTGGGGCCAGTCTTGCTTCTTTGCCTCCCTCCCCAGATCCTTAGTTCTTAAATCCCACTAGTACCATTTATTGAGGGATCACTGTTCTGTGCATAAAAGCTGGAGATGTAGTGATTGCAGAACAGACTTAATCTGTCAGTGTTTGCTCCCAGAATGCAAATCCATTTCATCATCTTCAGAAAACCTAGCAAGTGTAATGTCAGAACCCTTCTGTTAGGTAACACTTGACATGCAAGTTGCTTTGATGGACCAGGGTTTGTGAAGACTAGAATCTGTTCTGTGATTTGATTTGATATTTGTTTTTTACCTTTTTAAATTCTAGGCTCTCATCAGGTTTTTTGCCTGGCACTTTGCTGTGGACTCTGTATGGTCTCCCAGGTTCTACCTTAAATCCTTTCAATTCTTTGCCCCACTGTACCACCAGTAGGGTCTTTATAGAAAAAAAAAACAACTTACACCTCCTTTGTCCTTTGTTTAACCCTTTACTGTCAGGAGACTGGGTCTACTTCGTAGCTTTTCCAAGTTCCTGAAATTAGGCAAACAGGATTCACTTAGTTCAAAGACTAGTATGTATGAATATGAATAGTATGTGTCATTAAGCTGTCACTAGTCCGGTTATTTCATTAAATTTAATTTTGTAAAAGCTTTTATGTATGTGAAGGAAAAAGAGATAGCTAGACGTGGCCCTGCCTTCCTGCTTACATGAACTATAGTCCAAGACAACTGACAGTTCAGTGTTCCTAGTTTAAGAGCTCACAGCATTTCTTTTTATTAGAATTTTAGTTTTAAGAGTTGGAGGTATTACCCAGCCTGGTGATGTTTTATGGGTTCAAGGTAGAGTATTCTTTCATTCACTGCATATTAGCTAGTGACCCTTTTGCATTTTGTTTTAATGTTAACCTATGAAGTGGATTTGGTGTCTTATTAACATTCCCCACTCATTGTCTTGTGCAAGAAAATTACTTCACAAGGTGCATTGCAGAAGTACACTTCTCCATTCTGGGGGTGGGTGGATGGGAAGCGTGGGCCGTGCACTCGCCAAGGTGTGGGCAGTGGGTGCCCATTAGGTACAAGGTACGGCCGGGAGGACCCTCCTGGGATGGCCTGATGTATTGTCCTCTTCTTGGAAGTGTCTTCATGATACGTGATTGAACAAATGAAGGATTCTTTTTTTATATCCCAGGAGTTTTAAGAAAATACTTATATTATCCCATTTTCCTTTTGTATTCTATTTTTGTGAACCATAGCTGTTCCTTATTTTCTCTTTTATTTGAATCTCTCGACTTGTAGATGGTTCTCAACCATCACAGACCTTTTGCAAGGAAGAGAAGGTGTGAATAATATTTATTTTTGCATGTCTAGGAATTAGTGAATGCTAACCTTCAGAATCCTTGCTAGCCTGGACCAGTGTCATTTGAGAGGGAAGTGAAATGAACAGTGTCGCAAGGCTTTCCCCTCCATCACCGCCTATTGCAGGAGATAAACAGTCACTTTAATAATTCCATGTTCAACTGTGTGTTAACATGTGTGCTCCTTCTCCTGAAAGTTTGTACTTTAAAATAAACTTGACTTTCCATTATCAATGTCATGACTATGAAAACAGGTTGTTAATACATGACTGGCTTAGGTCATGGAGTTTATGTGATTGATGGTTAAGCATATCATTCCATATTTAATAAGTGTGTCCTTGGAGCCTAATGCTGTTCAGAACAGAGAGGTAAACATGGGTGGCTAATAGATGGAATATATGCCACCCCCCACCCAACCAGCTAATAGTCTATTTGGAAAGACAGGCATGCGACTCAGAAGAGGTTGGTAATTGTGTGAATGACAGATTATAAATAAAATAAAAATGAAAGGAGTGACCATTTTAAGCTGCAGAGATGACCTTGAATGGGAGCTGGAGTTTGAAGGTGGTGTCTGGGTGGTTGGAGAATATCAGGAGAGCAGTGAAGGAATGTGAGTGAGCAGGGCTTGTTTTAGGTTGGCCACAGCTGTGTCTGGATTGTTTTGGTGGGAGGTAAAGGATGGAGCTGAAAAGATAGGTTGCAACCCAAGATCTGAATGCAAAACCAAGACATGTGGAACTTATCTTGCAGACAATGAGTGATGCCTTAATGATGAGGGCTGGGTGCTGAACAAGAGGGGTGATGAGAAAGCTGTGATTTAGGAAGGAATGAGCAGGGTAGACTAACAGGGAAGATTGAGAGGCAGTTGCCGTTGTCCTGGCATGACATGCAAATGGAAGATAGGATAAATGTGAGTTGCATAATTAAGGAAGATTTAGCAGGCATTGTTGCCTAAGGGAATAGTCAGAGGTGGATATGAGGCTATGAACCAGGGTACCTTGACATTGTTTTCTGTAGAGAGGCAGTTGTTTATTTTCTGCAATAATGGAAGACAGGAAAGGCACAGTTCAGTAAAGTGTATGCAGGCAAAAGTACTAGTCTATTTAGATGTATTGAACTTGGAGTTAACAGCCTGGAGTGAAGGTAGGATATAAATAATGTTTAAATCAAATCCCTGTTTAAATGTATCAAGTAAACATTATTTTTAAGGCAGCCTTGTTACGTGGTAGTAATCACCCTGTAATTTGTCTGTGTTGAAAGCCTTCCCTGTATTTGCTATAGAGATCAAAGTGCAGAGGGGGCCATATGATTGAATTCTTTGTTCTTGCCCCTCTTGTCAGTAACTTCTAGAACCAAGATGAGTGTAAAGTTCAAACAAAACAAACCACCTGTTCCATCTGAAAGGAGTTTATAATCCAGTTGAGAAGCTGCTATATAAGTCACATGTTAGAGAACAGGGCGGTAAATGTGCTGGAGTCTTCCTTTCCCTGGATTCCTCCAGCACCTGCTGAATAGTCGATACACCTGTGCATGTCTTCTCCCCCATCTATGATGATTAACAGCTTGTTGAGCAGGGACCTTGTTCTGTGTGACTCTGGCAGCACTGTGTCCCCACGCTACTGCAGTGATAATTGCCAATATCATATGCTCCCTGGCAGTGAGTCCGTGGTATCAAGGAATATACCTGGCGTTCCTTTATTCAAGGTAGCTTTTACTAGCCTTTTGTTTTCATTTTAGGTAGAAACAAGAGAAGATGAAGAGCAGAATGTCAAGTTGACTGAAATTCTGGAGCTCTTGGTTGCAGCTGGGTATTTCAGGGCAAGAATTAAAGGCTTATCACCTTTTGACAAGGTAAGAGGAAATTTTTCTAACCATTAGGCTAGTCTTTGTCAGGATGTCATAGTTTACCATGGCAGTAGGGTATTTTTGGTTAGGATGGCATGGTTTACTGTGGAAAAGAAGAAGAGATTGTATTTTTCTTTCTCTGTATCCATGTTGCATTTCTCCAGGATTCAGATTCATTATGGAAGTGTTTGTTTCCTATAAAATACACCTTCAAGTTTTTTTGTGCACGAAGATTTGAGAAATACAAATAAGCAAAATAAATAGTTTCTCCTTTCAAGGAACTTAAAGTTTGGGTGGGAAAATAAAGCTTATAAGATTAAGTAATTTGAGTTAATAGGTTGCTATCCCAAGTTGATAAAGCTGAGAAAGAATCTGCCTACAATGCGGGAGACCTGGGTTTGATCCCTGGGTTGGGAATATCCCCTGGAGAAGGGAAAGGCTACCCACTCCAGTATTCTGGCCTGGAGAATTCCATGGACTGTACAGTCCATGGGGTCACCAAGAGTTGGACACAACTGAGGAACTTTCACTTTCACCCCAGGTTGGGATGCTCACAGATAGTTGCCACGTATTCTCTGGGCTCTGAATGCTAGGTTTGGAGAAAGAAGAAGTCGCTATTGGATGAAGTCATTTAATTCGGCAGAACCTTGAACATTTCTTACATATAAGGCATAGTAGTAGGGTTGAGAGCACAAGGATAAGAACAAAGACCTTGTACTCAAAGAGCCTGACTTCTGAAGAGTAGGGAAGAGAGACAGTAAACCAGCACGTAGAATAAATGGCACAATTCATTGAGTGCCACAATGAACTATGCACAGAAGTGAAGCATCCAGATCAACTGGGACATGCCAGGCAAGCTTCATGGTAGAAGGAAGCATTGAGTTCCCCAGTGGGCCAAAGCCCTGGCTGCACGTAACAGGTTCTTTTGTAATACAGATGTGTAGGTCTCAGCCTTGGAAATTCTGGTTTGTTAGGTGTAGGCTGGGGACTGGAATCTGTATTTTATTAGGCACCTCGCATGAGTCTACAGTATAGCCAGGATAAGATTCATTGTTGATCTTTTCTAAGATCAAGCTGTGTCTATAAAGGTTTTGTTTCAAATGGATTTTTAGCCTTGGTCTCATTTGCATCTCAGGGAGGTCCCATGACAAGATAGAGTACAGATTCTCATCTCCTTTAGGTAGAAGAAAAAAAAATTCTCATCTCCTTTAGGTATGGAAATTAAGTAACAAGCCACAGAATGTCCCTCCTGCTACCCACGCATCTGGTCCATAAACTCGTAATTCCTCTGCTGTCTTGCACTTGACTGTCACTGGATTAAGGCTTCTCTCAGCTGAGAGTTAATGTCCGTCCCCATTGGTTTAAAGAGAATCTATGCATCATACATCCACTTAGTCTTAGAAGGCAGCTTCTCAGTCCATTAGCCACATATTTCAAGTGCTCAGTAACCATGTGTGGCTGGCAGCACCATACTAAACAGTGTGGATCCAGACTGTTCCTGTCTTGGCAGAAAGCTTTATTCAGCAGTGATGTTTAGATGGGAGAAGGCAATGGCAATCCACTCCAGTACTCTTGCCTGGAAAATCCCATGGTCGGAGGAGCCTGGTAGGCTGCAGTTTATGGGTTCGCTAAGAGTCGGACACGACTGAATGACTTCACTTTCACTTTTCACTTTCATGCATTGGAGAAAATAATGGCAACCCACTCCAGTGTTCTTGCCTGGAGAATCCCAGGGACGGGGGAGCCTGGTGGGCTGCCGTCTATGGGGTCGCACAGAGTTGGACACGACTGAAGCGACTTAGTAGCAGCAGAAGCTGTTTAGATGAGTTGCAATGGATGGAGCCAGGACACATATTGTCTCTCTCTGAGGATACACAATTTTGTATATAAAAACTGTTGCTATTTTATCTGCCTTGCACTTCTTCCCTTCTTCCCAAACTAGGAAGAGAAAATAGGTATTTTTTTATGTCTTGCAGGTGGTGGGAGGAATGACCTGGTGCATCACCACTTGCAACTTTGACGTGGACGTTGATTTACTCTTTCAGGAGAACTCTACAATAGGTCAGAAAATGTAAGTTGTTGGGCTTTCCATGGATGAGCCTGAACAGTGAGAAAGGAGATAAATCTTGAGCATTTGCTCTGTGCCAAAGGTTGTGTCAGATGCTTCACTCATGGACTAAAAGAAGCCAAGGTCACACAGCTAACACATGAGAGTCATCTAATATTATCATAATGTTAATAGGCTATTTCTGGTGTTTTTTGTTGATCAAAATTTCTGTTGATTGCTTGAGTATCTCCTTCCAAAGGCATTGAATTTGGATGGAAGTTGGATAGTTGAAGGGAGGGGAATCTTTCCCTCCCTGTTGCCTCTGCATAAGGCAGAGCCTCACTTTGCCTATGTCCTTGCCAAAGACATCCTGGAAGGGTGCCCTGGCTGATCTTCTGTAGCTCACCAGGGACTTGGTGATTTCATGAGATCATTGGAATCCTGGTTCTGCCCAGCACTGCCAGTGGGCAGCTGTGTGACCTGGGGCAAGCCTTCCTTTATGTATAGAAAGAGGGTTTGTGATCTCAGACCTATAGGATTCTGTGATTTGCTTACTCATTTTTCTGAAGACTTGTCCTCCCCTAAATGGATTAAAGATGGTTTATGAGCTTTCATGGGGGAGCAGTAATAGTGGAAAAGTGAAGCAAAGCAAAAGGGGTAAAAAAGGGAAGGAAAGGCAGAGTTGAGGGTGAGGAACACAACTGGGAAGAGCCAAAAGGCCCTGTTTTTCTAAGGACGGGACACAGATTTGGCTGAAAAGAAAAAAAAAACATGAAGAAAAAATAAATTATCTAATTTATACTTTGCATATAGTAGAAGAAAAACAAGTCCCTGGGAATCACCAAAATCCTTAACACTAAGACCCAAAGGCATCTTGGCTCCTTGTTAAGGAGTTCATGCTGTTTGACACAGTAATACTGTCATCAGTGCCCGGCCATGAATAGTGGGTGCTGCATCCTGACACCTGTGTGTGTGGGGCTGTGGCATCATGTCCAGCCACCCACAGAGAGAAGTTCACTCTGGGGGGTGCAGTGGAGTCCAGGTGTGTGGCTCTACTGCCAGTGATCCAGTTCAACCCAGCAGGGAGTATATTCTTGTTCTTTTGTTCATGTTTATTAAGGTGTTACATACGTGAAGGTACAAGAAACATTCAGATACTACCAAAGGGAGCAAAACATGCAGCTGATGTTTCTCCCCTTTCCCATTTTATACCCTAGTTTTATTCCCTGAAAAGAGTCATCTTTGACTAGGTTTTAGATTCTTCATCGTGGTCACTAATATGTCTCCACCTTTGTATACACTGTTTCATTCAGGTCCAATGAGAGGAGAAAGTTGGCTCACCTGTACCATTCACTACATCCCCTTTGTCTTCCAACTTCCACTCTTTTAATTATTATCTTTCTTTTCTATGATCACTTGCATAATTTTGCTGTACTTAAGCTTCTATTTCTTGACCCATTAATATAAAGTAGCTTTTCCTGTTTATAGTCTGTTCTGTAGTAGCAGTTAAGTTGTCCATGCTTTATCTACAGGTAAATTCTAAATCTGTAAACAGTATTTGCAATAAGAACTAAGACTTTGTGATGGGGTCAGAAAAAGAATGGTAATTTTCTGGACCATAGTGGTGCTGTTTAAAGGAGAATATTTGAAGTATTACAGTCAAAAGCAACTCTTTTCATTTATTCTTTGACTCAGCAAATATTTATTGAACCCTTATATTCATAATGTTCTGGATGCATTAATGAAAAATGCACTACCCTCATGGAGCTTAGAGTCTATTGGAGGAGACAGACAAAAACTAATAAGTAAGTACAGTATGTGTAGACATATGTGCTGTGAAAAAAAACTAAACCCAGGAAAGGGTATGAGGAGAGACATAGGGTGGCAGGCAGTTGTGGTTTAAGTCGGTGTAGGCTTCACTGAGAAAGTGATACTGGAGTTAAGACTTGAGGGATGAGGGTTCCAGGCAGAGGGAACTGCCAGTGTGAAGGCCCACACAGAAGCCTGCCTAGAGTGTAGTGTGGTGGAGGGTGGGGCCGTGGGGAGGGGGCAGCAGCGGACGGAAGTGCAGAGAGGTCATGGGACAGATCAGGTAGCACTTTGTAGGTCAGGTTAAGGACTTGGGGTTTACTGTGCGTCAGGTGGGAAATCCATGGGGGGTGGGGGGGTTGAGCAGGGAAAGAACACAGTATGTTCTGTGTTTAAGAAGGAACCCTCATCTGAATACTGAATTAAAGGAGTGAAGGTGCAGTCAGGGAGATGCTTTAGCCTGTTACAGTAATCCTCCCCTGGACAGTGGGCCAGTAGTGGTGGCATTCTGGATCTGTTTGAAAGGTAGAACCAACAGGATCTCATGGCATATTGGATTTAGAGTGTGAGTAAGAGGAGCGTGGAGGATGACAATGAAGTATTTGGCCCGAGCGAGTGGAGGTGGTCTCTGCAAGTCATTGAGAATCAAGCACACTGCATTTTGCTTCATGTTTACAAAGCTTTTTTTCCCCCTTGTGTTTCTAATTGCCTTTTTTTTCTTTTCGACAAAAAAGCATGTACTTTCACCTGTAGCTGAGGTCAGCCAGCTTCTTAATCAGTCTATTGACTAACATGCATTCTCTGCCTTCTCGAGTACACTCTTGGTTGAAGCCTCTTTTTGTTCCAGTTTGAGCTGATTACCTCTTACACCTGTGGCATCTCTGATGTTCTGGGATTTCTTTCGTTTGCCTTCTTTGTGGGCTAGGATTCTTCAGTCTGCATTTCTGAAATCTAAAAAACAGTGAAAATGTTGGTGGTGTTTTTTTTTCTTTTAAGTGTGGATATAAAACTTTAATTGGAAGCAAAACATGACCCAACTGACTTAAGGTTATTTATGGTCTTCATTGATCCCACTTATGTGAATATTCATAAGTTTTGGTACAGAAATACTCATTTCTTTGATGATAGGGTGCTGCTGTGGATTTCAGTGGGTCTTACCTAATACATAGTATATACCCCTTAATCTACTAAGGTGCAACATCTAAAGAATTGTGAGTTCTGAAGCACATCTGCCCCCATAGGGTTTGGTTAAGAAGTTGAGGGTGTATTATTTTTTCTGGTAAGTGTTTGATGTGAAAGCAAAGCTGGGGACAAGGTTTACTTGTAAAGACCCAGCAGACTCCTAGCAGATTCATCAGGAAGTTGAGTCTTTATTATCTGTAGGAGAAATGTCATAGCCGCAGGGCACTGAATTATCCAAAAATCTTTTCCGTTTGGTTTTGGGGTGTGTTCTGTGTTTGGGGTCCTCCCACGAAGTTTCTGGTTTGGTACATTTCAGTTCAGTTCAGTCACTCAGTCATGTCTGACTCTCTGTGACCCCATGGACTGCAGCATGCCAGGCCTCCCTGTTCATCACCAACTCCCAGAATTTGCTCAAACTCATGTCCATTGAGTCTGTGTTTGGGGACCTCCCACGAAGTTTCTGGTTTGGTACAACTCAGACTAATACTGCCATGTGCTTGCAGTGCATCTGTGCATCCCAGATGATGCGAGGGGGCAGCACCATCTCTAAGGTACTCACTTGCCTCATAGGACATGCTTACCTTCCATTTGTGCTCCATTGGGGCACAGATGGGCCTCATTTGTGGATGGGCCTCCATTGGCACCTCATTCTCCTTCTTGATCCTTCTTTCATGTGGGCTCCCTGAGCTTCCCCTCTGCATCCCCAGTTTGTCCTAAAGTCCCATCACCACAGAGTGCTGTGTTCCAAGGTCCATAAATAAGATTTTAGGCTTAAAACCAAGCTCATTTCTACAACACATATCAACACGCATTTATTAGGCACCTGTGTACAGAGCACATGCACTTTATTATTTAACCTTCATAGCAACCCTTGAATAGGCAGGATGGGGATTATCCCTCATTTTATGATGATAGTGTTAGACCAGAGGGACCCGGTGGCTCGCCAAAAGTACCAGAGTGGGTGATGGAGCTTGGAATTTAGACCCTGGTTTAACTCACTCTCTTTCAAACTGTTTGCAGTGGAGGAGGAAACAGTGCACTGAACACGTAGAAAACTAAAGGAACCAAACTTATCTCCAGTAATGAAAAGTGGGTGTGTTAAAAGCATAGACTAGGAAACCTGTCTGGTGACCTCTGCAATTGTCATTTTCCCTGATTTTCAGAAAGTCAGAGGATCCACTCTGAGCTCCAGGGAAAAGCCAAATGGAGACTGGTAGGTTTCTGCAGGAAGTCTTCCTGACTTTTGCCCCCAAGCCGGACTGTTTCTCCCACATCCGCACCGCTTTGCAGTAATAGTGCCTTCAGCTTCTTCTACGCGCTGCTGACGCTGCACACTTAGTAGTCATTTCTGGGAGGCAGGTTTAACAGGGTTGTAAACCGCAAGATGACCCTGGGCATCCTTCCCTCAGGGCCTTTATGAACTGGGAGAGTGGGCCATCTCTGAGGAGTGGCCAGGGAGAACCTTGCCTGAAGGTGGAGGGTTGGCTGGATGGTGTTGGTGTCCCAGCCTCTGATTTTTAAACTTCTGAATGGTTAAGGGCCATCAGTAACCTTCCCTGCATAGAGCCACTAATCTGTAGCCACTAGAGGGAGCTCTCCTCCTGTCAAACCAAAACGTGACTTGGCTAGGTGGTCCCGGTGTGAGTGAATTCTTAGACTTCCCGAGAGCAAGGACTGGAAGCCAGAGTGTGACCATCTTCATTTGCTAAGCTTGGAATCTGGGGAGCAGAGCCAATTAAGCACCCATTTCTTCCCCTCACAAATTGCAAAGAAATTAAGGAACAAGACATGGGATTCTTATGGACATTAAATTAAAAAGTAAAACTTATCAAAGAGAGAGCTTTAGATAATGTTGCCAGATGGGTGTGTCAGTCTTTTCTACCAAACTGTCCCGTTCGGACCCCAGGAGGAGCTGGGCAACCACAGGCTTCCCTACTGGGACAGAGAAGATACTTGTGTCCTGAGGATGGGCTACTCAGAAAGGAGGGCCCACAGGGGCTCTGGGAGTCAGATGACACTTTGCTTCCACGCCTCAGACCTTTTGGATGAGTCACACCCCACTTCTGTTTGCAGTGGACATGTTCTCCCGTATGCCCCCCTCCTGGAAGGTGGGTAGTCCAGCCTTCTGTGAGTGTGTGCAGTAAGGGAGCAGACTTCTCCCCTCCACATGTTTTTCTCTTAACATATTGGACTTGATGTTATGCTTATGACTCTTTCCACTCAGCAGTTTTAAGCTTGGTCCCGCCTTGTGAAGCTACTGTAGATATAAACATGGTTGTATAGTGTGTTCTCTGGGGAGCCTTCTCTGGGAGCCATTTGGCTTCTGTTCCAAGGTTACTTAGTTCCTACCAAGAGCTAGGGCATGAAATATGCTAAGGGAAACTTAAGTTAGATATTTTCTCTTATCCGGGCCTGAGTTAGGTGTTGGTTTTATGGGTGTCTGTCTCCTGGAAAGGATTGTGGAACTACAGAAAGACCAAAATGTACAAGATTTCTTTGCACAAGAGATACCTTTTCGGTAGATAGACCTAAAACTTGCTGTATTGGAAGCCTCTAGTAAGAACCTGCTGACCTTGTAACCATGGCCTTTATCTGTTAGAAAATAGTCTGATACTTGTAGATGAGGCTACTCTGGCTGAAATTTTTTAATATCTTAGATGGGGATATAACCTAAACTGTCCATGTAGGCTGAGCCAGGAGCCCCCATTTCTCCATATGGCCCCACAAGGCCACAGCTTGGACTATTTCTCGAAGTTCCTAGGCTATGTACCATGGTTTGTGGGTTAGCAAGCCCACTGAAAACCTCTGTTCTCTCTCCTCTTGAATCTGATCCAACTAATATATAAGAAATAGAAACCAGACAATCGGAGCTCAAACAGCAGCTAATCACAAATTTAAATCTGTGGTGAAACAAACTTGCACACAAGTCCTTCTTTCACTCCTGCCATAAAACTGTCCCACCTGGGCCAGGGCTCAGCTGGGCACCCAGTGGGGGTAGGTGCTCACCTCCTGACTGAGGTCAGATATGCTCTGGGCCTCAGAGAGCCTGCCTCCTGCTCTCCTCCAGCCACTTCAGGGGAGGACCACGCAAGGTGGAGGAGAGAGATCATGTCCCTTGTGAGAAGCTGAAAACTCCTCTTCTCTGGAAAAAGAGTGGTTCCTCTAAATCTAGGATTAATTTTAGAGTATCAAAATTAAAGGCTATTGTTTATTTCAAAAATATTTCTTAACAGAGTAGAAACTTCAATTTTTTTTTTCCACACAAGCCTGAGACCTCATGTTTTTTCTTAATATTCTGGGCACCTGGCACAAAGTCTGGTAATTAATTTGTTGCCCAGATGATTTTTCAACTTCTCTGGTGGCTCCAGACAATAAAGAATCCACCTATAATGCAGGACACCCAAGTTCAGCCGCTGGGTTGGGAAGCTCCCTTGGAGAAGTGAATGGCAACCCACTCCAGTATTCTTGTCTGGAGGATCCCATGGACAGAGGAGCCTTGTGGGCTACAGTCCGTGGGGTCACGGAAGAGTCAGACACAACTGAGCAACTAAGCACTCACGAATGATATTTAGAACCTTTTTTTAAAAATGTTTAACCTAGTGGTTTCCAGACTTTGGGAAAAAGAAAGACAACAAGCTGAAATGTAGAACATGCAGCACTAATAACTTTTTATTTTACCATGTAAGGTTGTTTAAAAAAAATACTACCTCAAACACTACCATAACTTCATGAAGAAACAAAATATTTTCTTACAAAAAGTAGGACGAACATGATCTTGGAATTAAGGGTGAATGCAATTTTCCTTATGTGGCTTTACATGCACACAGGTCTAAATTGTGCTTATTTTTCTCACTTTGCTGTCAGCCAGGAGAAATGTGGTCCTGGTCTGGTATTGAGAAGTCCCGGATCCCTCTGGAATGCGGCCCAGACAGTAGAGATGTCTCAAGAGCCACTTAGTATGTTCTCACTCTTGGCTTGTTGTTTTCCCCCGAGCAGAGCTCTATCAGAAAAAATCGTCTCCGTCCTGCCAAGAATGAAATGTCCACACCAGCTGGAGCCCCACCAGATCCAGGGAATGGATTTTATTCACATATTTCCTGTTGTCCAGGTGAGAGCGTCTGAGGGGTTTCTTGTCCTCTGAACATTGGCATTCCTGTAACGGGTCTGGCTCTCTGGCCTAGATCCTGGATCTGATGGGTGTGGCATGGATTTGGTGGCCGCAGAACATGACTGCACTCCCAAATGTTATCCTCAGAAGTTGCCAACATTCAGTCTACCTTCATTCCACTCAGTCACCTGTTCTGATCTTTGAATGTTTCCCACAAGTAGCTTTCCATTGCCCTTCTGGGAGACCCCCATGCTCTGGTTCCCTTTAGTCTTTCCAGCCTCAATTTATTCTTTGTTTTTCTTTGTTCTTTATGTTCCAGCCCCCCTGGCTTGCTTTCCACATACTATACTTCTTTCCTGTCACGGGGCCTTTCTCTCAGCCTTGGAAGCTCTTCCCTTCTCTCTTTTCCTTCATCTTTCAGCTCTCAGTTCCAGGTCTCCTCAAGAAATCTCCCCTGATCCCCAGATCTAGAGCAGGTTCTTTTGCTATATTCTCTTATACAGAATATTCTGTACCTTCACAGGGGTCTTCCTTACCACATTTGTGACCGTGTGCATCAAAGTGCCTGGTTATTTATCTCTGTCTCTCATGGGCAGGTATCAGGGCTGTCCTGCTCAGTCCTGTGTCTCTGGCACCTCATGGAATGTCTGTCACTTTGTAGGCATTCAGTCCTTATTTGAGGACTGAATTTCTAACAAGAGACTTACCTCCACCCCAGCTTTTTCTGAGGCCCCGTGATGAAGTGGCTCATGCTGTACAAGTCCCTGTATTCTGTGTGGTTTTTGTGTCTCAGTCTTTCCTCTGGGTACCACAGAGAGAGGAGGAGTAAAAGGACTCACTTTGTTGCCTGCTTTGTGTACAGGACTTAGCCTCAAGTCCTAATAGAGTTCCTTGAAGCATCTGTTGTAATCCCAGTCTTACATTTGAGAAAAATGCAACTCATAGTGGATAATAATTTGCTTAAGGGCAGAGAACTAGTGAGTGGAGAGGCGGATTCCTCTAAATTTTTCCTTGTCTTGAAGCCTGAACTTTCCCACTCCACCACCATGCAGCCACCCAGAGGAAAACCACACAGCCCCTGCTAGAGAAGTTCAGTGATTCTGTGAAAGTTTTGTAGTGTAGCGTAGCGGTTAAGAGCCTGAACTCGGCAGACTTTCTGGGTTCGATCTTGACTCTGCTACTTTCCAGCTGTCTGATCTTTGCAGATGTCTTAACTTCTTACCTGTTAAGTGGAAAATAATAATAGCACCTACCTGATAGAATGAAAGTTGAATAAGTTAATATGTGTAAAGCATATAGCTGAAGGGCTAGCATGTTTCAGTAAGTGCTTTCTAAGTGTTATGTAGTTGTTTCTGTGGTAGTTACTGCTACTGGGAATCTCCCCCTGAACTAGACTTCAAATTAAATATGATGAAATTTATAAATGAAATTTGCACATTTGAGGCTAGTACTTTAACTCAGGATTTGACATGTATGTTCATTAGAGGATGGTGCCCCTATCCTTTAGTGAAAATAGGAAGTAAGGACCCTATGGAAATTCTTACAGAAACCTCCAGCGCTATCATATTGTGAGGTTGTTGCCTTTTCCGCCTCAACCTGGATCTCTTGAAACTAGACTTTACTCAATCCTGTGCTAGAATTTGGAGGACCAAAATGATAGTCCACATATGAGAAGGGGGTGAAGCTGATTTCCTGTAGTTGGTTTGGGTATTCTGAATATCTGATGGCCTGTGTTCTGAATGGAATGCCTGGATGTGAGAGCCTCAGCTAATGGTTACCAGCCATCTTAATTTTGTGGACCTGCAAAATTTTAAAGCAAAAATGGAGGTTGATCTGTGGTTGCCACCTGTGTTTTGGCAGGCAAGGACATTGTTAAAAGTAACAGTTATTTTGCTTTTTCTATCATTTCTTGAAAGAAAGGCCATTTAACCCTCACTCTGAGAATAAAGAACAGTCTTTCCAACTGAATACATTTAGCTCTGTGAGAAACTCAGCCACATGCCTGTGGTTTTGTTGGACACCAGTGAAAGAACAATTGTGGACCAGTCGCTGGGACCCACTGAACCGGTTTCTTGCCCTAGTTCTTGCCGTTTAGCACAGCTATGGTGACTCTGAATGCAGTGGGAGAGTGGAACTAGCTTCCAGCTACTTAGTTCCAGGTCACGTGTTTTTCTCCTACATGGGGCATGTGAATCCTGTGACAGTAGATATTTTTCTCGAAGGCTCGGGGCCTGTGGCAGAGCTTGGCTATCCTAGAGGCTCCCTCCTCAGCTCTTCAGGTTGGGAACTCTGAAACAGAGCCATGGTGTCTCTAAGGGAATCCTATGAATCAATGGGTTTTGCCTTCCTCATCAGAGCACGACCTCCAGGATCCAGCCAAGTAATAACTCAGTGTAGATCTAATTAACAGAGGCAGATTTGAAAAGGCAACAACTATGAAAGGCCAGAAAGTGGATCTCCAGGTGGGAAGAAAAGCAGAGTGAAATTGAGTTGAGCAGTGAGTCAGCCTCCTGAGATGTCCAGGGTCCATGCTGGGGTGTGGGTGAGAGGCCGGAGTAGCCCCAAATGTCATCTGATCCTCAGTCCCTGCACCCTTGGACTTTAGTCAGTGCCTGAGGTTACTGTTTGGAGTTGGGGTGGAGTGGAGTGATAGAAACAGATGGAGGATTCGAGCAACAAAAGAGTACTCCTAGAGTTACTTGTGGCCACTGCTTTTGTGGGCAGCTGCTTCCTGGCGTGTCCTTTACTTGAGTTGCCCGCCATTCCTGAGCAGGAGCTCTGTGCGGCTGTGCCCTCTGGGGCAGCACAACTTCTGTATAGAAACTGCCCCTGAGATGATGTAGCTCCCTGAAGAGAGCATGGCACCCCTCCACAAAGATCTTCAGTGATAGCGGAAATGAGTGCAGAGTCAGGAGGGGAAGTAAAGGCTGTCTTTGTACTTTGCGTTCTCACGCTCAGAGTGCCTGTGCCTTCCACGGGTTGTGGGGTGTGGGTGTGTGCAGGTGTAGGTTTCAGCTCCCTGGAGCTGTAGGTCAGCAGACATGAAGAGTGGCTCCTTGCACACATCAGCTCCAAAGGTCTGGGAAACATTGCGTGAGGCCCAGACGTGCCGTATCCTGGTGGTGGACCCTCCGGGTTGTAGCCAGCAGCTGCTGGCTGTGGATCACTGGACAGATTAATGTCGTCCCTCTGAGCTTCCAGTTCTGTAAAACGCAGTCAGTGCCCATTACCTTACAGTGTTCTATGAATGCTGTGAGTGCTAAGCTGCACCCAAGGTCTGAGGCTTGTCCTTGGTACACCTGGTCTCAAATCTGAATATCCGAGGGATTTTTTCACCTATCAGACAAGGGTTACACTAGGTATTCTCACTGGTTCTCTTTCCTTCCTCTGGTCTGTGGCACAAGCAGCACAAGACGGAGAGAGTCCCATTAAGGTCTGCCATCAGATGCAGGGAGCTTTGGGGAGCGGCTGTGTTTGTGTTGGGCTCCAGTATTTACAGAGCCATCTGGTACTTGTGTTTCATTTGCTCCCGCAGTCGCTCTGTGAGGTGAAAGGAAATGATACTCTGCCCTCCACTTTAGCAGAGAAGGAAACTGAGGCCTGGGCACCTGGAGCAAGGCTCAAAGATTCCTCTGAGGCTGTCAGCTCCAGTCCCCCTGATCTCAGCATCCAGATGACCAGCGGCTATTTTCCCTGCAGGGCAGTGTGTACTGATGGTCGCTTGTCACCTGATTAGTTCATGTTCTGTGATTCGGGTTCAGGACCTGTGCCATCTCTGAGTTGGTCTTTGCCCTTTACTCCACCGTGTTTCATCCCCATCAGCTCACACTTCTGCACTTCGTTCCCCAGTGGCTGGTGAAACGAGCTATAGAAACAAAAGAAGAGATGGGTGACTACATCCGCTCCTACTCCATATCCCAGTTCCAGAAAACCTACAGTCTGCCTGAGGTCAGTGTTCTGCTCTTTTCTTGTCTAGCTGAGAACCTGAGTGCACAGTTAGGGACCCCCCTGGAAGAAGCAGAGTAAGCTCAGGCTCCCCTGTGCTCCTACCCAACTGTATGGCATCCCTGCACCCACCTGGTCAGCACTGAAGCTGGACCTCCTGGTTCATTCGAATTGCCCTCTTTGAATGGGCACTGACTGCCAAGCTGTGTAATTTTGTCCTTTTCTCTCAATTTTGGTACTTGATCCACACCTTTTATTAAATGAGAACATGAGCATATTTCTGTATAATTGTATGAAGCTTTTCAGGAGACCATCTGCTTAGGATAACACACCTATAGTAGCAGTTGAGTATTAATCACAGCAACAATAACTGCTGATTTCTGTCAGATACTTTCTACGTGCCAGTGCCAGCGCACTACATGCCTTCTGCTTCTTGATCTGCACGATCACTCCCTGTTTTACAAGTGGAGAAGCTGAGGCTTAGAGGTGAGGTAACTTGCTGAGGTCTCAGAACTCAGAGGATTTGAACTGAGAACACTTGTCTTCACCTCTACACTCTGTGGTCCCCTTTTTTCTTACCAGCTGTAGGGATCTGTTTTGGAGCCCTTGACAGAGGCCCTCACTTTTCTCATGCTCAGTGTATTTCAATTTGTTAGAAAATTGAGACTTTTTCAGACAAAGTTGTGATGAGAAGTCAGTTTATAAGACAGATTGCTGAGCAGTCTAATTGAGTTTCAGTCTTTACACAGGATTTGTTTCATCCCTGTGTATTCTTGTCTTGCAGGATGATGACTTCATCAAGAGGAAAGAAAAGGCCATCAGGACAGTCGTTGACCTCTCCGTGAGTTCCCTGCCCGAGTTCTCCTGTCAGGGTAGATCATAGAGTCATAGCTTCCAAGTAGCCCTTTGATTTAAATTGCAGAAGCCTCTGCCCACCCCCGCCCCCACCCCCACCCCCACACTCCCTGAGGTTTCTGTCTGTGGGGATTGCCCAGCAGCTGACCTTAAGTGCGTGTGTGAGGGAGGCCCTGCCTGCTGCGCGTGCTTGCCCAGTGCCTAACGCCAGCATTCAGGGTAGAAGGTGCCATAACCACTGCCCTGTGTTTTCCTTAGTTCCAATTTTCCAGACTCAGAGCCCTTCCTCGTTTGTGCCAGTGGTGACTATAAACTTCAAACTTGACATAGCTCCAGAGAACAGATGTCGAACTGAAAGTGAGACAGAGGTGATCACTGCCTTGGTGGCTTTGGAAAGGCATCTGAGCTTTGTGTGGGAAACTCCGAGATGACCTTTGTCCCATGTGCAGTGTGCCTCAACCACAGGGTCTGTACCCACATGCCCAGTTACCCAGCGCAAGGGCCAGAGGAGAGCTTTGGGCCTTCTCTAAACACTCAGGGCCAGAGCCCAGCAGAATCTAGTCAGTGCCACCCCCTCCTTACCCCCCAACCTTCCTACATGAAAGTGAAGCCTCAGTGCCTAGGTGTAAGTTCTCTCTTTAGAAAATAATGTATTGAGTTATTTTGCCTTTTTTTTTTTTTTTACTTTAAGAATAAATGTGTAATCTCCCCAGGTGATTACTCTGAAAAGAGTAACAATAGCTTGATGATGAAGGACATGAAATGCTCATTTAAAAGTCCTGTCAGCTTATGGTTATAATTTATATTTTCCCACAATTCCATTTGGGAAATGTGAGGTATGGAGAACCTTTAAGTTACATTATGAGTCTGGATGTGGATTTCAGATTTGGTGGCAATATTAAGTATTAATAATAAGAATACATGATAGAACAGTAATTTTTTTTTCCTAGTTGTGAAATAGATGTTCAGTTTAGAACATCTTTAAAGTTTTCTTTGAAAAAGTTGATTGATCAGAGGAAAAAAGGTCAACCTTAATCTAACAATACAGAAACAGCCACTTTTGGATATATTTCTTCTGTGTTTTTAATATGTATTTTTATCGTGAATTAGAATTATACTTTGAATATAAATTTGTAGTTTTTTCCCTACTCACCGGTAGAGCATTGTATGCTGTTAAAGATTTCTCCTGATCTCATTTTCATGACAAATAATAACCAGTTGGTTGGGTGTGCTATTGCTTTCCTTTGTTTTAAGTGATGCTTCATTTCTGGAAAGAACTGAGAATTAGATGACAGTGTTACCTCAGATACAGGGAGCTGGGGAGCCAGGAGCAGGAGAGGAAGGGAAATTCTCTTTTCCCCGTAAACTCTGTCCTATTTGAATTTTATGCTAAATCTCTTATCACCTATTCAAAAACAGCAGAGTGAAAAATTCGTTGTTTAGTTGCTAAGTCGTGTCTGACTCTTTGCAAGCCCATGGATTGTAGCCCACCAGGCTCCTCTGTCCATCGAATTTTCCAGATAAGAATACTGCCATGGGTTGCCATTTCTTTCTCCAGGGGATCTTCCTGACCCAGGGATCGAATCCACATCTCCTGCATTTGCAAGCAGATTCTTTACCACTGGGCCATCAGGGAAGCCCAAAAGTTAAAAAAAACCATTTAATGTTTATTCAATATCTTCATGTGTAAATCTCACTTGGAGCCCTGAAGAGAGAGTGAGAAACATTACATTTGTTGACTGTGTCACCAAATAAAAAGGCCAGTGTAGCTGTTGATTATCCTATCAATGAAACTGGGCCTTATGTCTCTTTACCTATTAAACATTTCAGTCCTCTAGAGACATGACATTTCCTCTTTTCATTTGTAATGGAGTTTTTAAAGAAAATTGTCTTCTGCTTAGCAACATGACTTAAATTCTTAATGGAATTTAAGGAGGTAACGACAAATATGTAGTGTCCAAACATTGTTCTAAGCATTTGTATGTAACTTATCTAGTCCTCACAACAACCCTATGAAGTAATAGTAGTTTTTCTTTTGACAGTTGAGGAAACTAAGGCACAGATTGGTTATGTACGTTGCCCAAGGTCACATTGGTGATGACGGAGCCAGGATGCAATAAAATGCTAGATAAAATGCTGTCTGCAGCTCTTTAGAAAATAATATCAAGATACAGGAAAATGGAGAAAAAATTAGAGGTCTTCTTTGATTAATAGCTCAAATTGCTTAGTTTATTTCCTTTTTTTATGGGTGAACTTCCTTCTCAGTTGACTGCCAATATATTTACTGTTGTTCGGTTCAGTTCAGTGGCTCAGTCATGTCCAACTCTGCAACCCCATGGACTGCAGCATGCCAGGCTTCTCTGTCCATCACCAACTCCTGGAGCTTACTCAAGCTCATGTCCGTTGAGTCGGTGATGCCATCCAACCATCTCATCCTCTGTCGTCCCCTTCTCCTCCTGCCCTCAATCTTTCCCACCATCAGGGTCTTTTCAAATGAGTCAGTTCTTCATCAGGTGGCCAAATTATTGGAGCTTCAGCATCAGTCCTTCCAATGAATATTCAGGGCTGATTTCCTTTAGGATGAATTGGTTGGGTCTCCTTGCTGTCCAAGGGACTCTCAAGAGTCTTCTGCAACACTACAGTTCAAAATCATCAATTCTTCGGTGCTCAACTCGCATATCTACGTGATTACTGGAAAAACCATAGCCTTGACTAGACAGACCTTTGTTGGCAAAGTAATGTCTCTGCTTTTTAATATGCTGTCTCGGTTGGTCATAGCTTTTCTTCCAAGGAGCAAGTGTCTTTTAATTTCATGGCTACAGTCACCATCTGCAATGATTTTGGAGCCCCCAAAAATAAAGTCTGTCACTGTTTCCACTGTTTCTCCATCTATTTGCCATGAAGTGATAGGACCAGATGCCATGATCTTAGTTTTCTGAACGTTGAGCTTTAAGCCAACTTTTTCACTCTCCTCTTTCACTTTCATCAAGAGGCTCTTTAGTTCTTTGCTTTCTGCCATAAATGTGTCATCTGCATATCTGAGGTTATTGATATTTCTCACGGCAATCTTGATTCCAGCTTGTGCTTCATCCAGTCCAGCATTTTTCATGATGTACTCGGCATATAAGTTAAATAAGCAGGGTGACAATATACAGCCTTGACGTACTCCTTTTCCTATTTGGAACCAGTCTGTTGTTCCATGTCCAATTCTAACTGTTGCTTCTTCACCTGCATACAGATTTCTCAGGAGGCAGGTAAGGTGGTCTGGTATTCCCATCTCCTTAAGACTTATCCACAGTTTGTTGTGATCCACACAGTCAAGGACTTTGGTGTAGTCAATAAAGCAGAAGTAGATGTTTTTCTGGAAGTCTCTTACTTTTTCAGTGATCTAACAGATGTTGGCAATTTGATCTCGGGATCCTCTGCCTTTTCTAAATCCAGCTTCAACATCTGCAAGTTCTCGGTTCACATACTGTTGAAGCCTAGCTGGGAGAATTTTGAGCATTACTTTGCTAGTGTGTGAGATGAGTGCAATTGTGCAATAGTTTGAACATTCTTTTGCATTGCCTTTCTTTGGAATTGGAATGAAAACTGACCTTTTCCAATCCTGTGGCCACTGCTGAATTTTCCAAATTTACTGGCATATTGAGTGCAGCACCTTCACAGCATCATCTTTTAGGCTTTGAAATAGCTCAACTGGAATTCCATCACCTCCACTAGCTTTTTTCATAGTGATGCTTCCTAAGGCCCACTTGACTTCGCATTCCAGGATGTCTGGCTCTAGGTGAGTGATCACACCATCATGATTATCTGGGTCATGAAGATCTTTTTTGTGTAGTTCTTTTGTGTATTCTTGCCACCTCTTCATCTCTTCAGCTTCCGTTAGGTCCATACCATTTCTGTCCTTTAGTGTGCCCGTCTTTGCATGAGATGTTCCCTTATCTCTAATTTTCTTGAAGAGATCTCTAGTCTTTCCCATTCTGTTGTTTTCCTCTATTTCTTTGTATTGATTATTTAGGAAGGCTTTCTTATCTCTCCTTGCTATTCTTTGGAACTCTGCATTCAAATGCATTTATCTTTCCTTTTCTCCTTTGCCTTTCGCTTCTCTTCTTTTCAAAGCTATTTGCAAGACCTCCTCAGAGAACGATTTTGTGTTTCTGCATTTCTTTTTCTTGATCTCTGCCTCCTGTACAATGTCATGAACCTCCGTCCATAGTTCTTCAGGCACTCTGTCTATCAGATCTAATCCCTTGAATCTATTTGTCACGTCCACTGTATAATCATAAGGGATTTGATTTAGGTCATACCTGAATGGTCTAGTGGTTTCCCTACTTCAATTTAAGTCTAAATTTGGCAATAAGGAGTTCATGATCTGATCCTCAGTCAGCTCCTGGTCTTGTTTTTGCTGACTGTATAGAGCTTCTCCATCTTTGTCTGCAAGGAATATAATCAGTCTGATTTCTGTATTGACCATCTGGTGATACATTACTGTTGTAATGATAAAGAATTTTTGTGGATGGCCAGAGGTGGCCTTTGGGTTTTGTTTATATTCTTCTTTATCTACTGAAAGAACTTATTTCCAGATGCTGTCTTCTTAGGTTTCTTAGCTGAACTCTGTTGCCATTAATTTCCTTCTCACTCACCCACCAGCTCTGCACACACTTCCTTGCAGCCTTGGAGGGAGAGTCCCAGAAACTTGTCAGAAAGTCAAGTGTGCATCCCTGTTATCTTCTTGTGACTCCTGTAAGACATAGAACAGCTTGCTGAAATTTGTTTCCCGTCACTCTCCTCACAGAGTCTCTTCCCTTGTAAAAGGAATGAGTGTGAATTGTGAAAGTCGCTCAGTCATGTCCACCTCTTTGCGATCCCATGGACTGTAGCCTGCCAGGCTCCTCTGTCCATGGGATTCTCCAGGCAAGAATATTGGAGTGGGTTGCCATACCTTTCTCCAGGGAATCTTCCCAACCCAGAGATGGAACCCAGGTGTCCTGAATTGCAGACAGATTCTTTACTGTCTAAGCCACCAGGGAAGCAAGGAAAAGTAATGAAGTCTTTCCTACATTCAGGGTGTGATTCTTTGCAAGTGTCAGGTTCTGAAGGATGTTTTCTTCTCCTCCCCAGTTCTCCCCTCCACATGGCTCATCACTGTTTCTTACCTGCCCCTTAAAGGCCAGTGTATTCCATAGAATCCCAGATTTAAATTCTGAATGGTAAATTAAGGATTAAAATTCAGTTTAACATATGGTGGCAGGTTTCTAGACCCAGCCTTTTATAAAATACGAATGCAGCTACTGTGTACTGATTGAATGCCTTCTGTGTGCTTGGCATGTAATTAGGTATTTTACAAGCATTATCTTGTTTAGTTGTCATCAACACTCAAGGACTTCTGTGTTATTTTTCCATTTTATAAGAAGTTGAAACTGAGAAAAGCTAGTAAAATCCCTGCACAGTTGCAGAGCAGAGAAGAGGCAGCCAGGTTTTGATTTTCCATCTGACTCCTCAGACACAACAGGTGCTGGTGCTTCTCTAGTTTTCTCACTCTTCACCTGGTGTCTGATTTCTCACATATCCCTGACACTAACTCTGGAGTAGTGTTCCTGACTGATTTCAGGACCTTGGGATAGTAGTCATCAGGGTCCCAGAGACTCAAATGCATGCAGAATGGCTGGGTGCGCTGCCTTTACGATGGCATCTACTCTGCCTGCCCCACTGAAGACCGTTTGTCCAGCTGGAGAATGGATGCCAAGTGGCGACCGTTGTGTTGTCTTTTTTCCCATCTATTAACATGTTTCATTGTGCCTCAACAAGCAGACTTTACTTACTCTTGCTTAGATATAACATGCTTTCAAAAATAAATATTGAACATTTTAATTTTTTCAAAAATTTTTAGCTTATTCTTGTCTTTAGCCATCTTTGTAGGACTGTTCCAGTTTTCTGCCTTTGTCCTTGATTGTGTGGCTTATCTGTATTTTTTGGTGCATGATTTTTAATTTTACAAAAGGTTCTTTTTCTTATGTACTAGTGCTGTACTAATAATAAGGAAAAATTAGGAAATGGAGAAAGAGTACAAAGACTAAATCACCCATGATACCACCAGCCAGGGATAACCACTGATATTCCAAGTAGGAAATACAAGAGTTACGGATATTAATATAGAGAATTAGAGATTGCAAAAAAATTAGCACGATACTGTATATTCTGTTTTATTGTGTGCTTGTTTTGCTCAAGATATAATCAAGGTTATATTTCCATGCCAGTAAATAAACCCCCACAGCCTTTTTAGTGGTTGAACATTACTCATTGTGTGGTACTAATTTAACTAGCTTAGTTTGTTTTTTGGGGATTTTGTTTTGTTCTTTGGTTTGGGTTTTTTGGGGGTTTTTTTTGGCTATTATGTAGGACATCCCCATAGCTAACTTTTTTCTTTTATCTTTAATTATTTACTTGGGTTACATTTCCTTGAAGTGAAATTGGTTCAGAGGTTATGCCCCAGTCTGTAGGACCTCTTGCCAGATTGCCTGGCAGAAAGGCTGTTGTGGGAACTTTTAACTTCTGAGCTCTTTTTGTCTTGGCCTCATTTTTCTACCTCCTAGGGATTAGTCCCAGTACTTCTGCTTCTCCTTTGAAATGTATTCTTTTCTTGACTTCACCTTATCCCCATTTTGCAGAATAGCTGACTGGTTTGTAGAAGGCCTGTTTGATGGGAGGTGGTATTTTCGAAGGATGTAAAAAAATGAAACTGTTGCCACCCAGGACAGTTGTCCCCTTACCCTTTCCACTTCAGCATCATAATTGCTCATGTGTCTCAACTTATGTGCTATTTTACAGCTTACTTCCTCCTTTTCTGAGCTGTGAGCCTTCCATATTCATGAAGTACCTGGGACCTGTGCAGTGAGGTCTTTTACTCCCTCTCAACCTTGAGTAAAGAGCAGCTGTGAAATTTTATCCAGAGCTCCCCAAATACGTTTATTTACTGATTGTTGAGCATTTTTTGGTAGTGTTTAGAATTTTGTATGAGACCAGAGGGGACAGAATTTAAAAAAAATAAAAGAAGACTTCTTATTGGTCCCCTAAAAGACTATGTAATTTAAAACTCTACTGTGCTCTTCCATAGGAAACACCATGAGGAGGGCCTTTCCACCCAGGACATAAAATGTACATATGGTAACATAAGAAAAAATATGTATTGGTATATTTTATTAATAATAGCAAAAACACACATGTATGTATATCTTAACCCTTAATGTGTGTCAGATATGTTAAATAGGTAGATTGACTAATCCTTATGTCTTTCTCCATATACCTGTTTCACAGATGGAGAACCTCAGGGGTTAAAGTAATTTGCCCCAAACCAGACAGATAGCAAAAGGGCAAAGATTAAACCCTGTCTGTCTGACTCCATATGTTCATTCAGTAATAGTATTAATAAGTAGGCATTCACTGTGTGCCCAGCTGCATTCTAGAGTGTGGGGTGAAAGTAGGGACACTGCAGCTGTAAGGGATGCAAGGGACTTTGGGGCTCATCAAGGGGAAAGATGTGAAGGGTCAGAGTCAGTAGCACCACAGGCTCTATTTAGGCAATGCTTTAACAGGTTTCCCTGCAGGGTGGGGAGGCCCTCACAGTGTGCAGCCATCCTGAGACCTAGGCACAGGGGCCACAGTCCAGAAGGGGAGGAAACAAAGCAAGGGCACCTGGGGCAGGGGTCGGGGCAGGAAGCCCCTGGTGGGTTAGAGATATTTGAAGGGCAGCTGCGGTCTGGGGTTTTTATAGTCTCGGGCTTCTCCTATCTGTGGTTCAGAAATGATGGGGCAGTTTTGCAGAGCATGCAATGTGGACAGGCTGTAAATGGCTAAAACACTGCTTAGTGGGGCATCTTGTGAATAATTGGGTGTGTAAAGAGTTGGAGGGTTTTGAGCAGTGGGTCTCAGCATGCTGTGAAGAAATAAATGTAGGAGTCAATATACAGAAGCCTTCTTGGCTCATGTATACACAAGAGCAGCCTCTTTCTTACCCACCGAGTTAAGCTGTTTGGTACAGATTGAAGGGGGTCTGAAGTGGAACTTACACTAGACGTCACAGAACAGAATGCAGACCTGCACAGCGGAGCTCTTGTAAGAGAGAATAGCAAATGAACAAGATTTAGGGAGTGTCTGGAGAAAACCTTCCTCCCCAGCTAACTTTCCTACCCATAGACATGACTACCATCCATCTATCTCATCATTCCATTCAGTTCCCAGGGGCTTCATTTTTGTGGTGGTGGTTTTATTAATGCGAAAATGAAGACAAACCTGTTTGTCTCAGAATAATTTTTTCTTAGGGGATGTTTTAGGGCCCTGTGCTTGCTGGTGGGGGCATCAGCAGAGCCCCTTTAGGTGGAAGGCAGTGTTTGTTGAGCGACTGGTGGGCAGAGGTATCTGTTAGAGTCAGGTTTGGGCTTCCAGGTGAGCTCTGGGAAAATGAGATGTGCTTCCTGCAGAGTGTTGTGTGGTCCGGGCCCCTGGAGCTCTGGAGCGCCGTGGCTGTCAGTGGCTGTCTTGCTGCCCACTAGTCATTTCATGAAGGGGTTGCCTGCCGTAGCTGAGGGGCAGTGACTGGGGCGTCGTTGCAGACACAGTTGTGGAGCTGAACTCTTCCCACCCCATCCCCGCCATTTGGAATGTGACCCAGAGGAATAGCTCTGATGGGTGAACCTGACTTGTAGCCAGTCCTGTGAAGTGGAGAGCTGGGCCACTCACTGTGCACAAGTCTCTGCTTTACAGAGGGGTCACCTTAACTTTTTAACCCCAACCACACTCATGTATCCTTTGGCATATGCTGAGCAGATGATCAGAGCCCAACATGAAGGTCACCCTATATCATCATCATGGTTGATGTAGGACACATCATGCAGGTGCTTGAGAGTCTCAGTTCTGAAGTCATCTCTTCTCTTTCATTCATTGCGTTTGTAACCATGGGCAAGCTGTTTAACCTCTGTGCCTGTTCCATCATCTGTATACGTAAAATAAAGACAACTGCCCTCATGGGTGTGAAGGTCAAGTGGGTAGCACATATAGAGCAATATATGCCTGACACATATCACACGTTCAATAAGTGATAACAGTTACTATTACTACCACTGTTAATGGCCAAACAGAAAATGATTTTTGCCTACCTTTTAAAAACTGAAGTCGTGTTTTTTTAGAAAGCATAGTTAAAAAATAACCTCTGACTTTAAATTACTGATGGAATTATGCTACCAACTCATTATCTTTTCAGGGTTAAAAGAACACAAAGAGTGAGAGAGTAGGAGTCTCCTTTCAAGATCTGTTAGTCCAACCCTCACTGTGCAGATATGGAAAAAGGTCCATTGAGGGAAACTGCCTTTCCCAGGGTCATACAGCTTGTTAATGGCAGAGACAGGACTAAACATCAGTGTTCCTGACTCATTTCTTTAAAGGGTGACTTAGTAATAGTTCTTTATACTTGGCCTGGGAACATTTAGGTCCTTTACTTAAGCAAACCATTGTAATGATCCATATGGCCACTTCACATTGTATAGCCTCGTGAGAGGGCTTTGCTAAAGTGACTAGTGGCTGAGGCAAGTTAGTATAGTAGGAAACCTTGGGACTAGCAACCTGGGTACCTATTCTAGCAATCCTGGACAAATTATTTGTTCTCTGGTTCTTTAGTAGCAAGGTAGAGGTAATAGCATCTGCCCTGCTTCTGCGCACAGTGTAGTTATAAAAAGCTTTAAAGTATAAGGAATAATTTGCACAAAGGCCAACATTGTCATTGTTTGGCTGAATAGAAGGTCCTTGTGCTGTCGGTTTCAAGTATGCTATTGTTTTGAAGACAGTCCTTTTTTAGAAGAACCCAACTTCCTGGCTGGGTCATTGACTCTATGAATGGTAACTAAGGAAGGTAGCAGTTAAGCTCAATTATATAGTGCTGCTGTAATAGTAGAGCTTCATGGAAATTAAATCGTGCGCAGTAACTGATGTCATACAGGTTTATTATGGTTTTCATATCCCCATAAATCTGATTTGTTATTTATAGCTTCCTATTCATGTTCATGTAGAAACCAGCAGCAAAATAAGAATACTTGTGGCAGCAAGTTATAACAACCCTCCTGGATCATCCCAGAACCTGTTTCATTTCTTTTTTCACAAAATAGTTGAAATTATAGATGTTACAGAAAGGATGTTTTTCTGTATGCTTGAAACTTTCCATAATAAAAAGTGAGATGATAATAAGGTTAACCAGAATTATCAAGAGGGGAACAGTTTTGATTAGCCTAAAAATACCACGATCTGGAGAAGCCAGATAGTAGGGCTTGTCCTGGTGATGTCCAAGTGGAGATTTTATGTATGTGTATGTGCTGAGTTGCTTCAGTCATGTCCGACTCTCTGTGACTCCGTGGACTGTAGCCCACCAGGCTCCTCTGTCCATGGGATTTCCCAGACTAGAATATTGAAGTAGGTTGCCATTACCTTCCCCAGGGGATCTTCCCGACCCAGGGATCAAACCCAGATCTCCCACACTGCAGGCAGAGTCTTTACTATCTGAGCCACCAAGCAAACTCTGCCAGTGGGAAAGAAAAGATCCAGGGGCAAACTGAAATACGTTGCACAAACAACTGCCTACTTGTACCTAGAGCCCTGAACAAATGTTATTAAGGTATTATTTGATGCCAGTTGGCAGTCAAGAAGGACATATACTTGGGGTAGAATGGTAAACCAGGTCATCTCAGGGTGATGACCTACGTTAATTGAGCACCTACTATATGCCATGTACTTTGTTTAGGAAATATATATATGTGCAGTTTCAGTATGTGTCCTACACAAAATGGATCTGTATTTATTTCTGTATTTATAACTAAATAATACTGTAATAATTTAAAAGTCACTGAAAGTTTATAGTGCATTTTGTGTTTTATAAGTTGTTTTTTTTTTTAGGATAAACCTCAAACACTTTTGTAAAAATATATATATATGTTTCTGAAGGGTTTATATCAACTTTCCTTTTTTGGTATTAGAGTTTAAGAATTTGAGATTTCTTTCGCCATGAAGGAATTTTTCTTTTTAAGTATACTAGGTTAACATATATATCGGTGATTGTTGCAGTTTATGTCTCTGGGTGGTAGAAAGGTCTGGATATGTAGTGACTGTGAAAATTTTGTATTTCTTTCTGGAAAATTTTATTAAGGGGAGAAAAAGATTTGAATAGAGATAAATATTGCTTTTCAAGGCAAGATTCAGTATTATAGAGATGTTGGATCTTCCCAAAGTAATCTATAAATTTGGTATGATTCTAATCCAAGCTCAACAGTTTTTCATAATGAACTTGACAAGCTGATACTGGAATTCATTTGGAAGAGAAAACGTGTAAGAATGTCCAGGAAATTTGAAAAAGAACAGTGGAGACAGGATACTCATTAAACAAGAGGAATTGCAGAGGATAATATTGGTACATGTTTTATGTATGTATATGTTTGCCATTTTAAATCAAGGAAAGGATAGACTATGAAATTTATGATGTTGGGATTCTTAATTTTCCATTCAGAGAAAAATATATACATACCAACTTTTCACTGTACCAGAAGAAATTATGAATAGATTAAAAGATTAAATATAATCTATAAAAGTAACATACAAAACAATCCCTGAGTTAGGAAAAAAGATAATTGATGAATTTGACTTCATGATATTAAAGCATCATAGGATAGAAAAAGCCCCAGCCAAGAAAAAACAGAGTTGACAAGCAATGGCTTGGGTGGAAGTATTTGCTACAACGTTAAAAAAAAAAAAAAAAAAAAGGGCAGACTCCTTGAAAGCAGCCACCCCATGCCGGCTGTTTACCTGCAGGGGAGCTGTACACCCACCACCATGGGGAGGAACGCCTGCCCCTGACAGGCCAGACCCGCCTCTTCACCCTTGGTAATTCTCCACCTCATCCACTTCTTAGGATGCTTACAAACCTCGTCGGAAATACAAACGCCAGCAGGGAGCAGAGGAGCTGCTAGATGAAGAGTCGCGGATCCATGCCACGCTTTTGGAATATGGCCGGTAACGAAGGGGACCCAGGATAAAGTGTCTGATAAAACCGTTGAAAAGAAAAGCTAGTTTAAATCGCTTCACTGGGATGAACTTGGTTGGTTTTCACCTGGTCGAGTTTACAGTTTTGGGCCCGAGATTTCCGACACCGAGTACTTTTCCCTCTGGTGTTGAATGAGTCCAGTTTCTGTGGGTAGCTTCCCTGATGGTGGTAGAGGCCTGATCTCTGAAGACCTCCACCCCAGCTCTGCCCTCCTTGGAGTCAGGGTGTGTGGGGGTGTTCACGGAGGCTTGGGTGGGCTGCCCTCTTTGCCCCTACCATTTGTAAACATCTTCAGGGAAAACTGCAGTTAAAGCAGCTTTACTTTGTGTTAGGTACTAGTTTTGGTTTCCTGTGAAGAATTGTCCTGACCAGAAAAATGAAGAATTTAGACATTGTTTTGTCACTTCTTAAAAGTATCTCTAATTAAAAAAAAAAAAAATTCTTGTGGCCTCAGTTTTCACTTAATCACACACACAGAAGTGCCTCTCCTCATTGAGCTTTTTTTGCTTGACTCTGGGTATTAACCTTCCTTTATGTCCTGAATTTTCTACTTAGGGTCACTGATTCCTTGATGTGAGTATGTCTGCTGGTGCTTTCCTCCCCTCTGATCTGAGTGGTTGCTGTGTGTTGTTCTGCTCATAACCCAGCCCTCACTGGGGGACTGCAGCTAACAGCACTGCCACTAACATCTCAGAGTGAGCATCTATGGCTTCTCGCTCTAGGGTGCTGGAGAGAACCAGAAGGAAATTAAGGTTTAATTGCCTTACTTATTCCATCTCTCAAATGGAATTCCAATTGCCACTTTTTGTTTGTTTTTGAGAGAGTAATGTGGGTTCTTAAGAATGAAAGCTAATCCGTTTCATGAAAAGGAAGTTGTTAGTTCTGGCCCTAATCTAGATGTGAGGGCTGCCCCATGCTCACCATTTGCTGCTGTGAATTGAACTCCTCTTCTGAATCAGGCACCTTCAGACCAGCTCCACAATTTGCAGGGGCCGATATAAAATGAAAATGCAAGGTCCCATGTTAAGAGTTATGAGTAATGATTAATCATTAAGAATTTCATGACAGCAACAACAACCAAGTGTGGGGTCCTTTGGGGTGTGGGACCTTGTGCAACTGGACACTGTGATGGGGGCTTTCTAGCCACCCTCCAGCTGCAAGAGGGCAGACAAGGGCTGTGCTGGTCCACATGAGCCAGAGCTGGAGAGACAGCCTCTGTGAGTCTCACATGTCCTAGAGCCAAAAAGAACTCAGGAAAATGTGTATTTTGTTAGTTTGTATGGTTCATACCTTCATTTTTTTCAGTACTCAATATGTATCTCAATACTCACCTTAGTTCTTGTTGGTGGGGTCATGCTGGCCCCTGATTTTGAAGCCTGGAGTAGCTGCTCGGTGAAGGCTTTTTTTTGTTTTTTAGGAGATGGGGTTATTTTGCTTTATTTTTTTTTTTTTAAGCTTTTCTGATAAGGAGAGGGTGAATTTGTGAAGGTGGGTAATTCTCATGGTTTATTCAGTTCATCCCCTTTTTTGAGAATGATGAAGACAGCATTCACACAGGTTAAAAAATAACCTGCCCAAGGTCAACTGTTAACTATTAAGAACTAATAAGAGCCTCAAACTGGGACTTGTGCTCAGGTCTGTTGGACTCCAAAAGCATGTCATCATCATTATCTCTGGTGAGAATTTGGTTCTTGGTCATAGGAAGACAGGCCCAGTCTTTTTTGTTTCCTCCGAGACTGAACAACTAAAGAGTTATTACAACTGACAGAGCAAATTGGATAAAACTTACTGCCCAGAGAAGTGGTTCATTTATTCCCCTTCCTTTGGAAGGCCCCTATCCTCCCTTCTGGCTGTTAGACTCTTCTCTCAGGGTTCTAGTCAATGCACTCCACTGCATGGAGATCTTTCCCATTAGATGAGGGTCATGTAACAGTGTCTTTATGAGGGACTTTGGCAGTCTGTTCCATGTAGAAAACAGTAAATGTCAACTATTAGATGCTATCACCACCACCACCACATCATTATCACCATCATCATCTTCATCACCACCACCATCATCTTCATCATCCTTAGCAGCAGCAGTTTTGGTTCTCAGTTGCTCATAAATATGACTTTTGGATTCAAATGAGAATCCTATCCTGAGCCTATCTTTTTCAGTTTTCCTTGTCCCTATGTTCTCATTCCCCCCAGTTCTAGTCCTCCCTCCAGCCCATTTAAGAGAAGCCTTACCCTCTTTGCTTCCCTTCCTCATCAAGCAAGGCTGGCCCCCTGCTGGCTCTGGGACTCACTCTGCTCCTCCTAGTCTCTCCATCACCATTGTGGCATCCCTTAGTTGCTCATCCCCACCTAGGAATCTAAATCCCTCATTTGTTGTCAGTGCTTGTTTTCCTCTTCATTTCTCCTCTTGATAAGAGGGAAGATATTTTGACTGTTAAGTAAGAAGGTCTGAAAACAGTGTATCCTCTTTTTAGTTAAAGGTCACTCAGCCTAGGTCCACAGAGCATCTGGCTTTGAGGCCAGCATCCCAGTTTCTCCTCCCTTTTTTGACTTTCAGTTGCTCAAGGCTAGATTTTGAGCCTGGACAACTATGCTGAGGGTCTTAAGGACTGTATGTCTTGTTAAAAATATGTTTAGGTATATTTCTTTAAATGTTGTTGGAAAAACAAGACTCATAGTTTTGATCTTAGACTGAAACACAATGGTATTTTTTTAATATTTCAATTATATTATGGGTTCAATAAACTTTTAGGAGCTGACTTAAACACCGAACCACACTATGAAACTGCCAGTGTGAGGAAGTGCATTTTAAGTGCATGTAACATATCTCTGCTAACCTAGGTCCCTTCTGAAAGCCCATGACATGTTCACAGAAGGTGTTTAGTAAATGCTCATTGAATGAACAAAGAACAGAATCCCTTGTCCTTAGTATTTAGGGCTTTTATGTCTCTGATTTGTTCTGGATTCCAGATAATTTGATATCTGTCTTAATGTGCCCCAGGGAAGAAGACTAGAATGTTTGTTTTCTAGAATGTTGATGTCCAGAATAGTGGTCACTAGCCACATGTGACTGTTGAGCACTTACAGTGTGATTAGTGTGGCTTAGAAACAGAATTTTAATAATGAAGTTAAAATTTTTAAATACATGCTTTAGTTATTTGATTATGTTTAAATATGTTCAGAATAACTTGGGTAGGTGAATACTAATCTAAAGTTATATGTGTGGCACAGCAGTAGTTACACAAAGGAGTGAATACAGTAAAAACTGCTGAAATATGCATTTTAAAATGGTGAATTTTATGTTGTATGAATTAAACCTCAACTTTAAAAGTGTAGAGAAAAAAAAAGGGCGTAGAGAACATTTTCTCCCCTCCAGGGCTCAACAGACAGAGTGCATATAATCCAGAATAATTGTACCCTGTGGGGTGAGTGCGAGTGCTTTGTTGGTGTCAACACAGAAGCACATGTCCACCCAAATCCTGTACAAGACCTTACTTAGTCAACATCCAGCATCTTTCTATACTGTGCAGGCCAGAAAACAAGCAACTCTATTTTCCATATTCCCTTGCACCTAGAGTTGTGAATACTATTTAGGTTCTGCCCTTGAGATGCATTTTCTTGAGTTTTGAATGTGCAGCGTTCAGAGGAGGAGACAGAGTATAAGGGTGGACAGGCACAGAAGCCTAGTTTGGGGTGGTCAGAAAAGTCTTCCTGAGCCTCTGTCTTTAAGGAGAAGTAGCTTGGACCTGGGAATTCAATTTACTCAGATTTAGTTGTTTACTTCTTTATTTGGAAAATCCATAAAGTTCTCAGATCTTTGATAAGGCCTGCCTGTCTCAGGGTATGTCTTCTGCCCTTAAAGGTCTCCAGAGACTGAAGGCTTGGGAAACAAAAGAATGCCTGGGGTGCAAGGACACTTCAAGGAGTGGGAAACTTTGGAAAGACCCTCTGTTGGTCAGCTGGTTTGAGTCCCTGGTTCAGGACTCAGAACCCGCCCCCCACTAGTTCCAGCAGAAGGGATTGATTACAGGGGTGGATGGGAAGAGTTAAGGCATGTGATCCGGACTGAGCAGGGTTACTGCCCAAGCGTCACAGTAGATCTGGGCTGCCGAGGATGCTGCTGCTGCCTCTGTGGTCAGGAAACTGGCAGATAGCGTGTGGTGCTGGGAAGCTGGTACCACAGCTGCTGGCAAAAGAGCCATCCACTGTTTCCAAGATCAGAAAACCACTGTCACAGCTTCTGGCCCAGAATCAGGTTGCTTCTACTGTGATCCCCATGAGCACAGTGAACCCCTTATGCTCTTACTGTTTCCTCCTCTAACTGTTGCACATTCAAAACTCCAGCAAATACATCTCACTGATGGAACTTAAATAGTATTCAGAACTCTGGGTACAAGGGAATGTGGAAAATAGAGCTATTTGTTTTTTGGCCTGCACAGTATAGAAGGATGCTGGATGTTGACTAAGTCAGTTCACAGAATCTGCCATAAGGTCTTGTACAGGATTTGGGTGGACACTCAGAATTGAACTTTGATCTCTTGCACTATGGGCCTGTCAATCTGTGGATGGGCACAGTGTACCCAGCAATGACATCTGGTCTCTCCAGTTATAAGACAGCCTATTGAAAGGACAGGTGATACTTTTGGCTTCTTGATTTCTGCATTTTCTTGGAGAAGGATGCAGACATGCAAACAGGCAGCTGGACATGATTGCTGATCAGAAAGTAGGGGGAACACATACAGGCACAGGGATAGATCAGCCAGGGCAGAGCACTGGTGTAGTTTAAAGTGTCCAACCCAAACTACACAGCCTGTAGTTTGTGTCTCCTTCTAACCCTCCTATACAGTTGTTGGTAATTTACAGAAATCATATGGAAGCTGTTTAAACAGGGCTTGAGAGCACGTCTATAATCCCATATCAGTGGTACAAAGCTCAGAGAGGTGAAGCGATTTTCCCCATGTCACAGAGCTGGCTGTCATCAGGGTGAAGACTCTAAACCCAGTGTCCTGACCTTCTACTACTCAACCTGTCCTGTACACTAGACTCAACTATAAACTAAGCCTGTGATTTGTCAGCCCAGTCCTGAGAAATCCTGTGCCCAAGTGTGTGTTTCCCTTCACACTCATCACATGTCTGGCAAAGCACTGGTCCTAGATTGAGGTTTTCAGATTGAGTGGAACTGACTTTTGGAAATGACCAAAAGCATCCAAAGTGAAGTCTGGGAATGCTTCAGAGGAAGAGGTGGCTTTAGAGCTGAGATGTAAGGAGTGAATAGAAAGGTAGGGGGAGACAGGAGAACAGCACAGTATATGCAGAGCTCTGCTCAGGGCGCCGATGCCCAGGAGCAGGGAAGGTGAGCTGCTGGGGTGAGGCTCAGTGGTTGTTAGGTGGGTCCATGGAAAGGAGACCCTAGTGACAGTGTCCACCAGGAGGGCTTCTGTTCCCTGTCTGACCAGATGCATATAAGGCCAGTAGGAGGTTGAATAAGGGATTGGGAGGGAGAGTGGAAGTGGAGGCTTGAGACAAGGGTAGAAGCCAGCACACAACCCAGCAAGTGGTATGAGCTGTGAGTGAGGGCAGAGCAGGGTCCCTTAACTTGTTTTTCTTAAATGGTTATGTGTGATTTTATTTCCTTATAAACCATTTAAAGGTAAGTGAGTTTGGGTGTTTTGCATTATGGTTTATGTTTTAGGTCGAATGCTTTTTGTATTGCTTTTTAAAAAAATAGGTATTAATTAAAACCTGAAAATAAGCTAGTTTAAAGTGCATTTGTGAGTGTCTTTGAATTTAAACTTGCGTGAAGTGAGCACACAACATTTTTGGCGTTGTGCTTGGGTTGTGTTTGAGAATAAAAAATGGGCTGGATGTTAGGTTATGAAAGTAGTCATTAGAGAGCATGTTAAGCTTGAGCAAACACATTCACATATACAGATATTTTAAGGCTTCTAGCTTAAACTATGGATCGGTACAGTTGCCGATTCAAACAGTAATAATCACACTTTAAAAGAGTGCTGTGCTTTGCATGGAGAGTTCCCATTTATATTGATGATATTTATGTGGCAAATTGAATGCTGGGCCCTTTATTCAAAAACAGTGGAATATGTTTGTGGTTTTGGTACTTGAAACATGTTCTCCAGTCATCAAATAGCCAAAATTCTCTTTGGTGCTGTTCATATAAAAATGCAACTAAAATTCATTTGATCAACTTTTTTTTTTTTTTTGGAGTAATAATTAAGCTCCTCTCTTTTGTGGCTTGCAGGAGATATGGATTTAGCCGCCAGAGCAAAACAGAGAAGGTAAGAAATGCTTGGCTAATGGGAGAGCACATTTGAGATATGGAAGTACCCCTCTACTTTGCCTCTGTCTGACACTGACAGGCTCCCAAAAGGGATGGGACAACAGGGCTCTGGTCCTTGAGCAACCCCGGTCAGCAGGGGTGTACCAGCTGCTTTCGACCCCTGCATCTCCCTCCTGGCATTCCCAATCTGCTGCCTCTGCATATATTTTTTGTGGTTGGGTTTATTCATGATTCTTAATTGCCAGCAGCTCAGAGGGCACTGAGGTGCATATGTTCTAAAGCCAGACTGGCTGGTTTCAAATGCTGGTTCCTCCCCTTCACTGTGTGATTTCAGTCAGCACACTTAACTGTGTGCCTCAGTTTATGGCATCTGTAAAATGGGGACAGAAGTTGTACTATCTCACAACACTGTTGTGAAGATTAAAATGTAAAAGATGTAGAATAATCCAACTCATAGTGCACATTTACTAAGTGTAAACTGTCATCACCATTATTATCATTAATAGTCATTTATGCATTGATTATGACATCTTTTTTGGTTTTCTCATTTCCACATTTGTGTTTTCACTCAACCGAACAGCCATTTCCTCCAAAGCAAGGCTTTTCTGGATTAGAGTGTAATGGGGTAACTGTATTGTATATAAGAATTTGATATGTATGTGTAATATACAATTTTAGGTCTGAAAAGAATGTCTGTGTATATGACAGTATTCTGAAATAAGGCAATTTTATTATGCTTGGAAAAATTATGAGATGTCCATGAAATATTATTCACATTGGCCTTGCCTTATCATTCTTATGTCAGATGGCACATTTGAACTGGAAGTCTTATCCCCTGCAGATATACACAGGTGCTCAGGCCAGCCCCTGGAGCCGGTCCTATGCTTGTTATAGAAGCACATCCCAGAATCGGGATGGTCTCAGAGGGATATCTGAGGCCAGTCCTCTCATTCAACCCCAAGAGACCCTAATATCCAGAGAAGGTAAATCTGAGGTCAACAGCTTGTGAATGGCAAAGATGGAGCTAAAACCAAGAACTCTAGACTCACAGCGCAGGCTTGGGGAGCAGCCATGATTCCAGGTGTCCTGAGTGTGGTGCAGTACATTTTGAGCCTGAGCTGGGTTTGTAGCATGGAGCTTGAGCATAAGGACAAGCACATTAGAGTCTTATCCTTTAAACCAGCGATTTTCAAACTTTGTTGACAGCTCTTGGTAGTAGGAGTTATTTTCATCATGGTTTAGTAGACACACACACACACAACCCCAAAAACAAAGTTTCACAAACCAGTTTTCATCATGGTTTAGTAGACACACACACACACACACAACCCCCAAAACGAGTTTCACAAAGCAGTACTCTTTACTCCCTGTAATGGACTCTGATATGTTCTGTTATTTCTATTTAGATGCCAGTCATACCTGTTAAATTGCTTTCATATCCACTAATGCACCTCAGCTGAAAAAAAATCAGTGATCTAGTCTTAAAGAAATTAAAGTAGGGGAAGACCCAATCACAGTGCATGGATAAGTCTGGCAAAGATGTATGGCCTGATAGGAATTTAATCAGCAAGTAGTTCAGAGATGGAGGCAGGCATTGAGCAGGGCCCAAGACTCCTGCTTGGCATGTGGTTGGAGCGGAGGCTAAGGTCTCTGGATTTTGCATCCTTTCCCAGGGACTGGGTCATTTGTCCAGATGTGTGTGTTCTTTCCCAGACTTATGGCTCTTTGCAGTGTTACCCTTTCTCTACTGTCTCCACCTATAGTGCTCAGCTTCAGTTTTTACATCTTCCTTTCCAGGCTGAGGACAAGAAAACGGCACTTCCAACAGGGCTGTTGACTGCAGAAAAAGCTGATGCTCGCGAGGAGGATGAGCTTCAAGCTGCTGAAGAGGTGAGTGGTCCGTGTGGCCCTCTAGGGTTTCTGCATAAATCTTTTGGGGAGAAATTTCACTTTCATCTCCAGTTTTCCAGAATGGCCAGCTATTGTTGGCTGTTTTTTCATACTCTTTTCAGTCTCCTTCCATCACCTCTCATGAGACTGACCATAAAATGAGATTGGGTGAAACAGCCCTTGGATTCCACTGAAAAGCCCTGTTTAGATACCCGACTTAAGCCTTTTGTGGGCAGACCTGCTCACTGCTACTTCTCCCCATTCCTCTTTTAGCAGCGTATTCAGTCCCTGATGACCAAGATGACCGCCATGGCACATGAGGAGGTGAGGCAGGCGTGGCTGTGAGGGTGGGAGACTTGGAACCAACCTGCTCTGCCGTGGAGGGCCCTCTTCCAAGAGTCCACCTTCAGGGCCCTCTCTTTTTAGAGGGCCCTCTTCCAAGAGTCCACCTTCAGGGCCCTCTCTTTTTAGCACTCTGCTTCTTGTTTCCTGGGATATTTCTTTGGGGAACTTTTTATATATGCACGGTGTTGCCATTGACGGGAACCTCTCAGAGGGAGACCTGAAGGACCTTTGTGAAGACAGGATGTCCCATCTGGATGGTATCACAGGACCCGTGCGGGAGAGCTGTGGTTCAGCCCTGCTTGTCCACAACCACATGTGGCATTGAGGCCACAGGAGCCCCGTCTCCTGTTTCTTTCCTATACCATCTGAGTAGATGGTAGGGCACCAAATTTATATTCCCTCTTCTCAGAGCTCGTGACCTGTCCTGAAGGTTTATCTAGGTGCTTTGAAAGAGAATCCCTCTTTAGGGCAGGAAAAACCTGTGACAGTCAGGAGATAGTTCAGGAATTCTGAGATCCCTTTTCCTCTCCCATTTCCACTTTCTTCCTCTGAGTCCTATGCCTGCCAAGTTCCCTTTAGGTTCTTTTTAGTGATCCTCAGCAACAAAAACCATGGGATGTGGTGTAAATGGTGAAGAATGGTTTTCTAGAGATACCCAGGGTCCGAGGAGAATCTTAACAGAGCTTGCTAAGTGATTGAGGAGGGAGTGAGGTGAGGTAACCTTTGTCCTGAGACTTGTTTTCTCCCTTCCTTGTTGATGAACATGTGAGGAAAAGACAAATTACTTTTCCCCCAGGAATGTTATCTGTTTTGCTATAGTTGTGCTCAGGGTTTGCAATGTGTGAAAGCCAGTGCATGGCCTTGAGAGCACACCCTTCCTTGTGATTGCAGAGCCGGCTGACCGCAAGCTCCGTGGGCCAGATCGTGGGCCTGTGCTCTGCTGAGATCAAGCAGATCGTGTCTGAGTATGCAGAGAAGGTAGGTGGGGACCCAGCTGGAGCCATTGCCTCAATAATGCCCAAGAATTTGTCCTTCTGCTTCCCTACCCTCCCAGCAGTGATGGAGGCAGGTTGTAATTCATCAGCCACGTTTGTCAGAATATCCGCCATGCAGCGCCATCCACATCTGCCCATTAGCTAAATTCATTTTCTTCTGCAGTGACTATTTTTCTATAAATATAAAGAGAAAACCTGTCTCTCGGAGCAATTATTGCATCTGATAGATGGATGCCTTAGGGACAGCACCCACATTTTCCCTTCTCTAGCAGGTTTCCTATAGCTTGGGCACGGTTTGGTGGATGGGGCTGAGGAATGAAGCTTTGCCACTTAGGAGATAAACCCCATAACTCAGCCAAGCCCAAGGCAAAATTTTGTGTCCTGCTTTATTAAAAGGGTATAGAATGAGCAAAAGCCTGAAAGTCATATTTCAGCATTAGATTTTTTTTCCATCCTAAGAATAGGCAGCAGGACCTTGAATATTTCAGGGAGACAGTGATTAATCATTTTGCACATAACTGATTCTGGTCTGGCGAGATGTAGTATCAGTAGAATCAGATTTACAGGGCCTTGTTGCATATCCTCCCTTCCCCAGCCCTGCTCCCTCTGCCCCCCTAAAACGTTGATGTCTTTTCAAGCATCCACATTCACTTTCCCCATCTCAGAAGCCTTGACAACAAATGAGCTCTGCCCTGACCCTCTGTGCGGTAGTCTTCTGAAGAGATCGCACGGATGATGTAGTTGGACAGAGGGTGTCACCTGTAATCCGGGCATTACAGTCGGCTCTAAGCACGATAGTGGTCATCTCACACAAAGTGAGGGGCTTTCTGAGCAAGACTGAGTAAAATGGTACAGAATAGTGTTTGGCAGAGGGGAAGGGGGCAGAGGGAGGGTGAAATGGGCAAAGGGGGTCAGTAGTATGGTGAAGGATGGAAACCAAACCTTTGTTGATGAGCACGCTTCCAAAAATCGAAATAAAGTTGAAATAAAAACTCATGTTATAAGCCAACTTAAGAAAAAACAGTATAGAATGTCTAGGGATGGGGTTCTCTTGTTTTCCCCACCCCCCAAATCAGTGTTTCTTAACGTAGGCTTTCTGATCCAACTTTCATATTAGAATCCAAAGTGAAAGAAAGTGAAAATCGCTCAGTTGTGGCCGACTCTTTGTGACCCTATGTACTATACAGTCCATGGAGTTCTCCAAGCCAGAACACTGGAGGGGGTAGCCTTTCTTTTCTCCAGGGGATCTTCCCAACCCAGGGATCGAACCCAGGTCTTCTTCATTGCATGTGGATTCTTTACCAGCTGAGCCATAAGGGAAGCCCAAGAATACTGGAGTGGGTAGCCTGTCCCTTCTCCAAGGGATCTTCCTGACCCAGGAATCAAACCAGGGTCTGTTCGTTGCAGGCAGATTCTTTACCAACTAAGCTATCAGGGAAGCCTAATAGAATCCAAAGTATCCTCTATTTTAATTTACCACCTAGAAAAGGTGACAGTGGTTAGAGTGTCATCTGACATTTGACCAAGGATTTAGGTCATCCTGAAAGTGCCAGTAGAATCAAAAGACTTGAAGACATAGTTGTGGAAAAGACTGATTAATTCACTGCCCTGAGAAGAAGTGTCTTGCTTTGCTGTCAGCACACACACACCTGGATGGCAAGGGGGTGAGCCATACCTGCCCTTAGGTTGCCACATAGTATGATTGATTCAGTTTTTACAGAAAGAAAAACATGCGGGGCACTCACTGCTCTTCCTATGGGGACTCTGATTTTTATCTTTATACCTGCCCATTGTAAGTTGATAGGAGCTTAGATTATTATAAAAGGGGAAGCAAATAGGCCTCCTTAGTACACCTGTCCTTGCCTAGTAGTCTTGAAGCTAACTTGTCTTCCCCATCAGCTCAGCGATTCCATGTTTCCTGCTGGGTCTCTGTATCCCTGAGCTTCCTCTCCCTCGCCCTTGTGCAGTGATCTGATGGCTGTATTCTGTGTTCTGTCCCTTTGTTCTGCTCTGCCAGAAAAGAATGAAATTAAAAGTAGTTTTGGACAGGTCTTTTTCCAAGGATGTGTATAATTAAAAGACTTTCCTGGTGGCTCAGTGGTGAAGAATCCACCTGCCAGTGCATGAAACACAGGCTCAATCCCTGGATCAGAAAGATTCCCCTGGAGTAGAAAATGGCAACCCTCTCCAGTGTTCTTGCCTGGGAAACTCCATGGACAGAGAAGCCTGTCAGGCTACAGTCCATGGGATTGCAAAGAGTCAGATATGACAGAGCGCGCACACACACACACATAGTTAAAACTTCTCATGGAAAACTGAAGTTCACCAGTTCATTGCTTGGTTATGTTGTTTGCAATGGATAGATCATATATCATTAAATATGAGGGGTTTTATAATTAAATTGACTTTAATCCTGTTCCCATATCACAGTTATTTCATATTTGCATATTTAATCCAGTATTTGTCCCCAGATATCCATGGTGGCACCTAGTTGTAGCCATCACGTGTGTGTGTAAAAGAGGTAAAACAGTGTAGTTACAAATACAGCATTGGAGTCCTATCTTGGTTCATGTCTGTTTCCTCAACTTCCCCGCTCTGTGACCTTGGGCACTTTATTTAATCTGTTTGCCCTAGTATCTTCATCTATAAAATGAGAATAATATAACTCTCCTGGCAGGGTGGCAGGGTATTGTGCAGATTAAATGAAATGTGATGAAAATACCCAAAACAGTGCCTGGCACATTATAGCCATGCAGCTAATGGTAGCCTTTATTTACACTTTTATAATCTGCATTTTTTTTGGGGGGGGTCACATTAAGTCCTAAATATTTTCCATGTTTCTAGTCTTCATAATTATGTGAATACTAGATAGTCCAGCACAATTCATTAAACATTTCCCTATTGTTAGACTTTTGTTTACCATTGGAGATAATCCTCTTGTAAAGTCTGAACAAATGGTTTCTGTGGAAAGATTTCCTGGGAGTCTAATGATTCAGTTCTGACTCCTCTGTGTTGCTTTATAAATAAGTTGTAGCAATATAAAACACTGCTTCCATGAAGGGGCTTCCAGCATGGTCTGAGCGTCTTCCCCTCTGTTCATTTGTCTAACTTGCTGCCTTAGTGGCTATAAAATAGCACCTGTTTGGACCACTGAGTGGCTTGAACATGATTACATGTTTTTGTTTGCTCTGTTTTCTGCTTATTTGCCTGATATATTGCAGCCTTTACTCACTTATCTTTTGGGTATCTGATATTTTCCTTGTAAATCTGATTAAAGTCTTTATTCTAGATTTAAATATTTTGTCACAGTGATGCACATATTTCTCAGGCTGTTCTTTAATTTGTGTATTGCTTTTCTTTTCATGCAAGACATTTGTACCCAAATTGAATAGTCTTTTTGTTTCAAAATGGCAGTGTTCTTTTTACATTGATCTGATAAAGTAACTCATTACATTTCAGCTCATAATTTTTAAATTATGTTTAATCCTTTAACCTACATAGAGTTCATTCTTATTTAGTCCAAAATCTGGATCCATCCTAGTTTTCCTGCTCCTATCCACTTACCTTAATACCATTTATCAAATAATTTCTTTATACTCATTTGGAGAAACTTTGTTATATTTTTGTATTATAGATCTAATTTAAGCTCTGTATTTTGCTTTCTTGGTTTATGTTTCTGTTTTTATGCACATTCCATGATAAAATCATGTTTGCTTTTTGTTTTTCTTAATTTGCTTTGTCTGCTGCTGTCAGTGTCCTCTAGTCAAAGACCTGGGAGCACACCCATAGTTAGACAAGTTGGGTTTATTGCTGGTTGTAGTGAAGGAGACCACACAGCAGTGGGGAATCATACAGCATCTCAATAAGGAGGCCTGAGAAAAGACTTATGGGATTCAGACTTCTTTTAGGTGATTTAGGGGAAGATTAGAGAAAGTAGAGCTTTGCTCTGTGTTAGATGCATTGAGGCGGAGAAGGCAATGGCAACCCACTCCAGTACTCTTGCCTGGAAAATCCCATGGACGGAGGAGCCTGGTAGGCTGCAGTCCTTGGGGTTGCTAAGAGTCGGACATGACTGAGCGACTTCACTTTCACTTTTCACTTTCATGCATTAGAGAAGGCAATGGCAACCCACTCCAGTGTTCTGGCCTGGAGAATCCCAGGGATGGGGGAGCCTGGTGGGTTGCCATCTGTGGGGTCACACAGAGTTGGACACGACTGAAGCGACTTAGCAGCAGCAGCAGCAGCAGCAGCAGCTACATAGCAGTATTAAACAAATACAGTGGCCTAAAATAACATAGCTTATTATCTTATGGTTTCTGTGTGTGGCACAGTGTAGCAGGGTCCTTTGTTTCAGACTCTTACAAAGTTAGTGAAGGTGCTGACCTGGGCAGTAGTCTCATCTGAGGCTTGACTGGGGAAGGATCCACTTCCAAGTTCACATGGTTATTGGCAGCATTCAGTCCCTTGACACCTGTTGGCTGAGGTCAGAAGTTCTGGCTGTCAGCGAGAAACTACCCTCAGTTCTTTGCCAGGTGTCCCTCTCCAACATCACCACTTGTTTCAGCAAGCGAAGCACCTCCTCACAAGACTGACGTACAGTTTTATGTGACGTATTGATGTGCATGCAATCACATTCATCGCACCCCATTTGCAGAGACTGTGGGGCTCTGTCCGAGTTGTCCACCATGGTATGTTTGTTTTTCTCTTTAATCTTATTGCCATAAATTGGACGGAAATAAGGCAATTCATCTAAAAATCCATGCCCCTACCTTCAGGGCCTCAGTAATGAAATGCTTGAAAGTAAAGACTGAATTGAAGAATGCTCGGGAGGAAAGCCTTTTGGTGGCACTTGAAAGAAACCCAAATTGGGCTGAGATCAGGATGAATTTTTGCTTAGTGAATAAAAGGAACAATAATTTTTGGAGGATGAAAGTGTGAAAATGATTTTGTGCCTGAGAAATGAATCAAACAGCCTGCTTGGTGCACGTCACTGGATGGTCAGCAGGCACTGAAAAATAAAAATGAAGTAAAAAACATGTGCAGGCTTCTCTTTCACTGGTAAAGTTCAACAGTTCTTACAACTAATCCATGTGTTTCACAGCAAGTCCCTGGGATGTGTAACTCAATTTAATATGGTTCCTGTTAAGCAGCAGGGAAGAAGAATGCAAAAAAGGTTCCATGTATATAATTCATGAGTGTTGGCAGAGTCCAACCAGGGAGCTCCATCTCTCTTTGTTTCCAGAAGGTGCACCCTTCCCAGATTGCGCTTGCTGAGGCATCACTGTGCCTTGTGGTACTGCTGTCTAACATGCTCACTGTTACAGGGAAGAGGAATCTAGTACTATGATTTTCAGAAAACTAAGGGTTTGGCTGTCCCCAAAGTACTTCCACTCTACTATCTGAGAAGGAAGGGGAAGGAAGCAGAGCCAGGCAAGGGCGGGAAGGAACTCTTACTCAATGCCACATGTTAACCAGCTGTACACCATTTTGACTCATGTGCAACTAAGTCTTTCTTGGTCAGCACCTCCCTGAGACAGGATATGAAAACATTTTGTAGATCACAGGTCTGTTGGGGAATCAGAAGAATCTACCCTGCTTTTTTTCTGTGCCAGTATCGCTCTCGCAAACATGGTGAATGTTCCAAAAACTCACCGGACTTTCTGTAAGAAGTGTGGGAAGCACCAGCCCCACAAAGTGACACAGTACAAGAAGGGCAAGGATTCTCTGTATGCCCAGGGAAAGTGGCATTATGACAGGAAGCAGAGTGGCTATGGTGGGCAGACTAAGCCGATTTTCCAGAAAAAAGGCTAAAACTACAAAGAAGATTGTACTGAGGCTTGAATGCGTTGAGCTCAACTGCAGATCGAAGAGAATGCTGGCTATTAAAAGATGCAAGCATTTTGAGCTGGGAGGCGATAAGAAGAGAAAGGGCCATGTGATCCAGTTTTGAGCTTCATATTTTGTTTTATTATGAAGACAATAAAAATTTGAGATCGTTTACTGCATTTAGTTTCAATTGGTTTTTTTGGAAGGGAAATTGCCATAAATTAAAAAAAAAAAAAAAAGAATCTACCCTAAGTGCCATCTCATTGCCAGGTACTTTAAAAACACTTTATTAAATATAGTTGATTTACAATATTATATTACTTTCAGGTATACAGTATAGTGATTCAATATTTTTATAGACTGCTCCCTTTTTAAAATTATTACAAAATAATGGCTATAATGTATCCTTGATACACAGTGTATCCTTGTTGCTTATTTTATACATAGTATTAATACTTTGTATCTCTTAATCCCATACCCCTATCTTGTACCTCCCCCGACCCCTCTCCCCACTGGTAACCACTAGTTTGTTTTCTATGTCTGTGAGTTTGTTTTATTTTTTAGATTCTACATATAAATGATGACATAAAATATTTGTCTCTCTGGCTTTTTTCACTAAGCATAATACTCTCTATGTCCCTCCCTGTTGTTGCAAATGGCAGAATTTCATTTTTTATGGCTGAGTAACATTCCTTTGTGTGCATGTGTATGTGCAGTGCTGCACCAGTTTACATTCCCGTCAGTAGAGTAAAAGGTTTCCTGTTCTCCTACATGACATCTGCTACGATTTATGTTAAAGAGTGTTCTGCCAATGTTCTTTTCTAGGAGTTTTATGGTTTCAGGTGTTACATTTAGGTCTTTAATACATTTTGAGTTTATTTTTGCATGTGGTATTAAGAAATGTTCTAATCTCATTGTTTTACATGTTCCTATCCAGTTTTCCCAGAACTACTTGTTGAAGGGTCTTTTAAAAGCCATTGTATAGTCTTGCCTTCTTCGTTGTAGATTAATTAATCATAGGTGTGTGGATTTATTTCTAGGCTTTCTGTTGTGTTGCATTGATCTATGTGTCTGTTTTTGTACCAGTAGCATGCTGTTTTAATTTCTATAGCTTTGTAGCATAATTTGAAGTTGGGGAGCATGATACCTCCAGCTTTGTTCATTTTTCTCAAGATTGTTTTGGTAATTTGGCGTATTTTCTGGTTCCATATTAATTTTGGAATTATTCATTCTAGTTTTGTGGAAGTGTCATGGGTATTTTGAAAGGGATTACATTAAATCTGTAGATTGCTTTGGGTAATATGGTCATTTTAATAATATTAATTCTTCCAATCCAAGAGCACAGGATATCTTTCCATTTAAATCATCTTCAATTTCCATTTTCAGTGTTTTATAGTTTTCAGCATTCAGGTCTTTAACGTCCTTAGTTAAGTTTATTCCTTGGTAATTTTTTTGGATGCAGTTTTAAATGGAATTTTTTTAACTTTCTGATAATTCATTATTAGCATATAGAAATGCAACAGATTTCTGTATATTGATCTTATATTCTGAAACCTTACAGAATTCACTTACTAGTTCTAATAGTTTTTGCTGAAGACTTTAGGATTTTCTATGTGTAGTACCATGTCATGTGAAAATAATAACAATTTTACATCTTCCCTTCCAATCTGATGCCCTTTCTTTCTTTCCTTCTCTGTCTTTGTCTCTCTCTCCATCCCTTCCTCCCCCTCCCCCTTTCTTTCTCTCTCTGTCTTGTCTGATTGCTGTGGTTAGGATTTCAATACAGTATTAAATAGAAGTAGTAAGAGTGGGCATTCTTGTCTTCTTCCTGATTTTAGGGGAAAAGCTTTCAGCTTTTTCCCATTATGTATTATGTTAGCTATGGGTTTGTTATAACTGGCCTTTATTGTGTTGATATATATTCCCTTTATACCCACTTTGAGAGTTATCATGAATGAATGTTAAATTTTGTCAAGTGCTTTTTTTGTGTCTATGATCCTGTGATTTTCATCTTTCCTTTTGTTAATGTGGTTTATAACATTGATTGATTTGCAAATGTTGGATCATCCTTGAAATCTTGGAGTAAATCCCACTTGATCACCAGGTATGGTTCTTTGTATATATTGTTGAATTCAGTTTCCTGATGTTTCATTGAGGATTTTTGCATCTACATTCATTAAAGATACTGGCTTGTAATTTTCTTTTTTGATAGTGTCTTTGTGTCTGGTTTTGATAGCAGAGTAATGATGGTTTAATAGAATGAATTTGTGAGTGTTCTATCCTTGAATTTTTTTGGAATAATTCAGGAAGGATAGGTATAGGTTCTTTGTATGTTTGGTAGAATTCTCCAGTGAAGCCACCTGGTCCTGACCTTTGTTTACAGAGGGTTTGTTTTTTTTTTTAATCTGTGGCATCATTTGTTATTTCTTCTCTTTAATTTCTTATTTGCTTATTTGAGTCCTCTTTCTTGTTTCTTCCTTATGAGCCTGGAAAAATGTATTCAGTTGAGATTATCTTTTAAAGAAAAAAAAGACTGCTCTTAGTCTCATTGATTCCCCACCCCCGCATTGTTCTTTTGATCTCTGTGTTATTTATTTCCTCTCTGATCTTTATAATTTCCTTCATTCTGCTGACTTTGGACTTTGTTCTTTTTCTGATTCCTTTACATGCTAGGTTGTTTATTTGAGACTTTTTTGTTTCTTGGAGAAGACCTGTTTTTCTTGTGAACTTCCCTCTTAGAAGTGCTTTTGCTGCAGTAAAAGTTGCATTTCCATTTTCTTTTGTCTGTAGGTATTTTCTGATTTTCCCTTTGAGTTTATCATTAACTCATTGGTTTTTTAGTAGCATGTTGCTTAGTCTTCACATGTTTGTGCTGTTCTTATTTTTTATTTCTGTAATTAATTTCTACTCTATACCATTGTGGTATAAATGGGGGAAAAAAATGCTTGTACAATTTCTGTCCTCTTAAGGTTATGGAGACTTACCTGTGACCTAGCATGTGATCTGTCTTGGAGAGCATTACATGTATGCTTGAAAAGAATGTGTATTCTGCTGCTTTGGGATGGAGTGTCTTGTAGATATCTGTTACATCCAATTGGTTGATTATATCATTTAAGACCACTGTTACCTTACTGATTTTCTCTCTGGGTGATCTGTCCATTGATGTAAGTAGGGTGCTAAAGTCTACTACTATTGTATTATTGTTAGTTTCTTCATTTGTGTCTGTTAAGATTTGCCTCATATATTTAGGTGCTCCTATATTGGATGTGTATCTGTTAACATATATCCTCTTCTTGTATTGATCCCGTTATCATTATACAGTGCCCTTCTTCATCTTTTGTCAGAGACTTTGTTTCAAAGTCTATTTTGTCTGGTATGAGCATGGTTACACCTACTTTCTTGTCATTTCTGTTTGCATGAAATGTCTTTTTCTCCCCTCACATTTATAGTCTGTATATGTCTCCAGCTGTGAAGTGAGTCTCTTGTAAACAGTATATAGATGAGTCTTGTTTTGGGGTTTTTTTTTAAATCCAGTCATCTACCCTATATCTTTTGATTGGTACATTTAGTGCATGGATGCATGCATGCATGCTAAGTCACTTTAGTCATATCCAACTCTGTGTGACCCTGTGGATTGTTGCCTGCCAGGCTCCTCTGTCCACAGGATTCTCCAGGCAAGAATACTGGAGTGGGTTGCCAGTTCCTCCTCCTGGGATTCTTCCCATCCCAGGGATCAAACTAGTGTCTCGTATGTCTCCTACACTGGGAGGTGGGTTCTTTGCCATTAGTACCACCTCGGAAGCCCCAGTCCATGGATATTCAAAATAATTATTGATAGGTATGTACTTATACATGTCTGTTTTATACATACATAGCTATTTATAACTTGTTTTCCTGTTGTCTTTATAGTTCTTCTCTGTTCATTTCTTCTTTTTTATTTCTTCCTTTGTTGTTCTTTAGTGGTATGCTTGTGTTTCCTTCTAGGTTTTGTGTATCTATTGCAAGCTTTTGATTTGTGGTTACCATGGGGTTCATATACCTTGGCTTCTAACTGTATCTACTTGTCTATAAAGAAATCTGAGCACCGAAGAATTGATGCTTTTGAATGGTGGTGTTGGGGAAGACTCTTGAGAGTCTCTTGGACAGCAAGGAGATCCAACCAGTCCATCCTAAAGGAGATCAGTCCTGGGTGTTCATTGGAAGGACTGATGTTGAAGCGGAAACTCCAATACTTTGGCCACCTGATGCGAAGAGCTGACTCATTTGAAAAGACCCTGATGCTAGGAAAGATTGAGGGCAGGAGGAGAAGGGGACAACAGAGGATGAGATGGCTGGATGGCATCACCGACTCAATGGACATGGGTTTGGGTAAACTCCGGCGGTTGGTGATGAACAGGGAGGCCTGGCGTGCTGCTGTTCACGGGGTTGCAGAGTCGGACACAACTAAGTGACTGAATTGAACTTGTTTTAAACTTATAGTCATATAAGTTCAGACACATTCTAAAGAATCTACATTTTTTTATTCCCCTCCCCAACATTTTGTGGTTTTGATGTCACATTTTACATCTTCAGGTCTATCCCTTCACTATTGATTGTAGTCATAGTTACTTTTACAGTTTTTTGTCTTTTAACCTTCATCCTAGCTTATTTAAGTGAATGATCCTCAGCCCTCACTGTGTATTTGCCTTTCCTAGTGGAATTTTTCCTTTTCTGTGGATTCTACTTTTTGTTATAGCCTTTTGTTTCCATCTAGAGAAGGCGCTTTAACATTTTAGGATAGGTTTGGTATTGATGAACTCTTCGCTTTTGCTTGTCTGAGAAGTTCTTTATCTCTCTTTCAACTTCAGTTCTAAATTATAAACTTGCTGGGTAGCATATCCTAGGTTGTAGGATTTTCTCTTTCAGCATTTTGAGTGTATCATACGACTCCCTCTATCCTGCAAAGTTTCTGCAGAAAAATCAGTAGATAGCCTTATGGTGGTTCCCTTGTATATGACTCTGTTTTTCTCTTGCTGCCTTTAAAACTCTCTCTTTAGTTTTAACTGTTGCAATTTTAATTATGCAATGTCTTGGCTGGGTCTGATTGAGTTCATCTTGTATGGGACCCTCTGTGTTTCCTGTACCTTGATATCTTTCCTTCTTCAGGTTTGGGAATGTTTAGCTATAATTTCATCAGTATATTTTTAGCTCCCTTTCTTCTCTCTCCTACTGAGGCCCCTATAATGTGAATGTTGGTAACCCCTGATGTTATCTCAGAGATCTTTTAAACTGCTCTCATTTTTTCATGTTTGATTTTTTCTTTTTGCTGTCCTAACTGGGTGATTTCCATAATTCTGTCTTACAGATCACTTCTGTGTTCTTCCTTATCACTTAGCCTGCTTTCATTCTTTCTGGTGTGTTTTTCATTTGTTATCATATTTTTCATTTCGGACTCATTCTCTTTATATTTTCTAGTTCCTGGTTAAAATTTTCACTGTATTCATCCATTCTTTTCCGTAATTCAGCCAGCATTTTTATTACTAATGCTTTGAATTCTTTATCTGGTCATTTGTTTACTTGTATTTCTTTTTTTCCCAGGGATTTCTTTTGCTCTTTCAATTGAGACCAGCTCCTCTGCCTTCTCATTTTACTTAAGTTTCTCTTCTTCTATGAATTTACATGAAACAGGTACCTATTGCAGTCGTGAAGGGTGTCTTTATGTGTGTGTCCCTGTACAGACTGCATGTGCCTACTGCCTTTGGTGGGAGGGCTGGATTTGACATCAGAGCAAGTCTCGTCTTTCCTCAGAGGTGTGCTGGCAGCTCTCACCTTGGCAGAGGGGGGGCTGTAGATGGAGGGGCTTGAGTTGGAGCCAGTTGTAAGCTAAAGCTTCCCGTCTTCTCAGTGCCCATTACTGTTGTGTCAGGAACAGGGACAGATCCCCAGTTGCTGAAACAGAAGCCCTAAGGGCTGACTCAAAGCTAACTGTTCCCTTTAAGTGTGTTTTCCCCTTTCTTGAAGCTGAGACCCATGCCCCATACAGGGGAGCAGTGCTAGAACAAGAGGAGCCTCTGTGGGCTCTCAGCTCAAGACAGTTTGCAGGCTGTGGTGGGCCAGCCATAGACAGAGGCCAGGGCCACCTCCCAAGTGCCCCCTGTGTGAGCACCACCAGTGGCTGCCCCCAGCCTCTGCCTCCCCTGCCATGTCATAGAGCCATGTCACAGGACAGATGGGGACCCGCATGGGCTCTCAGTCTTGATCAGAGTGCGGGCTGTGGGGCCTGGGTACCATCAGGGATTGGGGCTGCTTCTGATGTGCTGCCTGAGTGAGTGCCAGCAGTGGCTGGGCTCTCACCTCAGTCGTGACAACCCTCAGCCCCTTATGGAGCTGTGATATGAAATGAGTGAGGCTGGGGCGTATGCCAAGGCGGTTGTAGGAAACCGGGCTGCCACTGAAACAGTCCTCAGTCCACCCTCCACCCTGCCCTGAGAGCAAGCGGGTGTGCTTCGCACAAGCACAGCCTAGGCTTCCCACGGCCCTCCTGTTAGTTCCACTGGCCCTCCAGTCAGCTCAGGGGGCTCGTCTTCCCTGTGCTGGACCCCAGACCACGGGGAGCCCAACATGAGCTTGAAGTGCTCACTCCCTGGGGCGGATCTCCACTTGCGTGATGTCCCTTTTCCTCTACATGCCCTGCTAGGGGACCTGACCTGATCACTTTTCTTTCCTTCCTACCTGATTTGCTGTTGTTGTTTAGTCACTAAGTTGTATCCAACTCTTTTGTGACCCCATGGACTGTATAACCTGCCAGGCTCCTCTGTCCATGGGATTCTCTAGGCAAAATTACTGGAGTGGGCTGCCATTTCCTTCTCCAGAGGATTTTCCTGACTTAAGGATCAAACCTGCATCTTCTGCATCGGCAGGCGGATTCTTTACCCCTGAGCCACCAAGGAACCCCTCCTACCTGATTACATGTGGATTTTTCTTATAGACCTTGATTGTATAGGAGTCTTTCTTCCACTTCCCAGTTAGTTTTCAGTAAGAACTGTTCCATATATAAGTATATTTTTGACGATTCATGGAGGAGGTAAATTCCATGTCTTCCTCCTCCACTATCTTTATCAATTTCCATTCCAGGTACTTTTTATACTATTTTCCTATTTAATCTTCAAAAGAGCATGTTGCCTCTTTGCTTATAACCCTCTGCCTCCTTCTGTCATTATACTTACAGTATGCAATTGAAGTTAACCTGTTTATGTGTACATTGTTGTGGTTGTTTAAGAGGCATGTCTCACTCTTTGCGACCCCATGGCCTGCAGCACACCAGGTTCCTCTGTCCTCCCCTATCTCCTGGAGTTTGCTCGAACTCATGTCCATTGAGTCAGTGATACTGTCCAGTCATCTCATCCTCTGTCACCCCCTTCTCCTCCTCTCTAGTGGCTCAGATGGTAAAGAATCTGCCTGCAATGCAGGAGACCAAGGTCAATCCCTGGGTCAGGAATATCCCCTGGAGAAGAGAATGACAACCCACTCCAGTATGCTTGCCTGGGAAATCCCATGGACAGAGGAGCCTACTGGGCTAATGACTGAGTTACTAACACTTTCACTTTTACCTATGTAGATTGGACCGCAATTTACCGTTCTCTATAATCTTGGAGCCTCACCAAGCGCCTGGCAGTGTTGGTGCTTAATACATAAGCATGTGACATTGTATCTATTTAGGAAATGAAACTACAATCAGTGGGAATTTGTACACTACCATGTAGCTAATAATAAGTCCCAGGTTTGCATACATGCCTGTCTGACTTTGAACCAATCTCTGTGGCAGGGTAGTGTCCTCAGGGGGCAGCGTGACAGCCTCCTTGGCCATCCTTAGTGTCTGCCTCCCAGGCTTGTTTCAGTGACAAAGCCTCTTTAGACTCTCCCAATGTCTAACCACCCACCTTGGGCTGAGTGGAGTGAAGAGGCCAGGTCGTGTTGGAAACTAACCACAGAAACAAAAAGGAAAATGACACAGCCCAAGCACTCACACACAGTTGCACTTAAGCTACTGAAAACTGTGGAGTTTTCTATTTGTAGTATGTGAGTGGTTTTTCATATCACTGGAAAATGCCACATTGTATTGTTCTCATCCAGCTCTCCAAAGTGTAATATCCTAGCCAGAAGACTGTCAACATCTCAATCTTATTTTAAGATGAGGCATTTTGGGTCATCAGGAGACTAATTTTTAGAAGGAATTCTTTTTCTCAGTAGGTTTTGAAAATTTTTCCTGTCCAGCAATTAAGAAATTCTGACACAAATTACTTCTGACCTTTTGATTCTGAGAGCAGTTCTCTGGCAGTTTATCAGAAGCCTGTATTCTGTCTTGAAATTTTATTTTTCAAGAGCATTTAGGGCATCTCATTAGGTGATTAGGACCTGGGTGTAACCACAGAGAGGTAATGGCCATGGTCTGGTCAGGGGTGCACATATAAAAACCCAACGGAAGGAAAGTCTCCACTAGAGAAAGCAGACAGCCACGTTGGTAGGTGTGGTCTGCATTAGGGTAGGTTTTGTGCCCCCTCAACCACGGTCATGTTCGCTGTACATAATGCAACTAGCCGAGAAAATTGCCTCAAGTTCTGTCACTCATTCACTTCAAGAGTAGCCTTCTAGGAGCCTTTTGGTTGCAAGTGATAGAAACTCTGCCCAGAATGGTGGTATAAGCAAAAAAGAACCTTTTTCAGCTCTCATAACAGGAGATGGGGGTGTCCATGAAGGCAGGGGTCCCAGGGACTCACCTGCCTTGTCATCTCGCTTTGCCCTTGAAAACTTGCTTCACTTGCCTATCTGTCTATCACCTGGGGGACCTCTCCACAGACTGTTTCAGTCTCCAGCACCCTCCCGCATCTGTGTGTAAAGTCCTAAGAAAGGGTTCTCCTTTGTTGGTTACAGGCTTCCCTTGTGGCTCAGCTGGTAAAGAATCCGCCTGCAGTGCAGGAGACCTGAGTTCGATGTCTGGGTTGGGAAGATCCCTTGGAGAAGGGAAAGGCTCCCCACTCCAGTATTCTGGCCTGGAGAATTCCATGGACTGTATAGTCCATGGGGTCACAAAGAGTCGGACACAACTGGATGACTTTCACTTTCACTTGTTGATTACAGGTCAAGTCACATATCCCTCCTCAGCCAGTTGCTCTGGCCAGGAGGTGGGCTTGTTGATCGGCAGCCCCTCTGGAACAAGAGCGAGTAGGAGACAGTGATTCCCCAAAGGTAGGGGGTCGCTGTTACTAGACCAGAGGGTGCTGGGCATTCTTGATGGCTGTACTGCCATGAGCTTGTGTTCATAGAAGGTCCTTAAGGGTTCTGTCTGACTATGCTGGATGGCATTGACCCATGAGAATCAATGGCTAATGTGTCATCTGCCCTCTTCAAGCTCTTATTTCTCTGCTCTGGTGTTGTATTTCCAATTAGTGTCACAAAGTCTTCTTAAAATAAAGAAAATTGCTATAATTTATAGGTATTTTAAGTCTTCAGCATGATTTCTTTTCTGCCGGACAGCTGACAGAATTAACCCCTTAGATGGAATGATCTTTTTCTTCAGCAAACATGTACTGAGCAGTACTACGTCCCAGGCAGTGTCAGGTATAAGGACAGGGATAGAGTTATAAATTCTCACTGAGGCATGTGCTCCCCCGAGGAGCTCCTGGGTAGGAGTCAGTCAGCCTGTAAAAAGAAGAATTACAGAATAATGTAATTCATATGTTTTCAAATGGATGCCAATTGCTACTTGATTGGTGTTGCCACTCAGGATATCAGTATCTGCCCAAAGAGAAGTGACAGTTTGGTATTTTTGATATTGAACCTTTCTCCTATTAATAGGCAGAATGGATAACTTTAAAATTATACCCAACTGAGGTGAAATGGAAAATAATTGTTCAAGAGGGCTGGGGACTGGGTGAAGATACCAGTCCCTAGGACCTTGCCTGAGTCAGAAGGTCATGGGATACTAAGCAACCAGGAGACTCTGACTCTTCTAGAGAATCTGTCCTGAGCTGGAGCCAGTGTGATTTCTGATGAGCTTAGGTGTGACTGTTGCTAATCTCATCACCTATCCCCACCAAAAAAAAAAAAAAACATTTTTCTAGCAACATTGGCATGCAGGGTACAGGAGAGGAGCTGCCCTCTTGGGGCCCTGCTACTGTGACACAGATAGAAAAATCCAGGTTGGGATCAGGGTGATGAGGGCTGGGGAGTGATTTTTTAAACCCCTTCCTCCTAGACTCCATTTCTTCACGTAAGATCACAGGTATTAGACAGGTCATATTCTAAATCTGTAAACTTCTGGAAGGCCAAGATTTCATCTTCCATCTCTGTGTTTCTGTTGCCTAACACATCATGTGTGTATGCTGTGCTCAGTCATATCCAACTCTTTGTGACTCCGTAAACCATAGCCTACCAGGCTCCTCTGTCCATGGAATTTTCCAGCCAAGAATACTGGAGTAGGTTGCCATTTCCTTCTCTAGGGGATGTTCCTAACCCAGGGATCAAGCCCACATCTCCTGCCTTACAGGCTGATTCTTTACCACTGTGCCACTTGGCAGATCATAACACTCAGCAGAAGCCTCTTCCAGTCGTGCATCAGCCTCTGTCGAGACTCACCCATAGCCGTTACGGGTAATTCTCCCTCCTGTGGATCCTCTGACGTGTGGATCAGCTCCTGTTGTCTTCTTCATAGCACTGCTCACGAGGCACTATTTCATTTGTTTCTGCCTCTTTCCCAGGACTAGAATGAATACTGTCAACCAGAGCTGGGAGCATTGTATATCACCTTTGCCATAATGGGGTTTTCATAAACATTTGTTGGAGGAAAGAAAAAAGGAAGGAAGGAAGAAAGAACCAGAAGAGTGTGCAAAATTGTCTCTTTCTCTGAAACAGTGAAGGCTTGGGGAGAAGGTGGCGGGTACAACACCTTTATTTATGAATGAGCAGGTGTTACCTGACTAGACTGTGAGAATCCAGAGGTAAGGTTTTTGTCTTTTTCCACATTCCCAATGCCTAACACTTTGTCCCACATATAATAGGATCTGAGTAAACGTTAGTTGATGAAACGAAGGAAAGTGGTGAGAGATTTAAACCAGTCCGAATTTAGAGATGAAGGAATTTCCCAGGTGGCTCAGTGGTTAAACACTCCACCTGCCAATGCAGAAGATCCCTGGTTGGGAAGATCTCCTGGAGAAGGAAAAGGTAAACCACTCCAGTATTCTTGCCTGGGAAATTCCATGGACAGGTTACAGTCTATGGGGTTGCAAAAGAGACACAACTTAGCAACTAAACAACAATCAAAAAACCCTGTAAATCTGGAGAAAATGATGCTAGTAATATGTTTGTGTCTCAGAACTGCTCCAAAATTTCCTAAATTCTGACTAAGTTATGCAATATGCAAAAACTAACAATGCAGAGAATGGTATTGTGGTATTAGCTAATGAATTGGCCTGGTGGGATTGTCCCAAGCCACACAGCATAGCTTATACCCTTTCAAGTTCTTTTAGCAATTTGGATGAAGATATAGGAATTAGCTTTATCTGATTTAAATGTCATTTAAAGCTAGAAGAGAAAAGGTGGCTAATACATTAGAGAGTAGAATCAACATTCAAAATCTTAGATTGAAATTTTAAGCCCAAACAATTAAGTTTATTTTTTAAAAAAAGTAAGCATGAACTCTTTTATTTCAGAAAAATAAGTTATGCCAATTCAGGATTTGATGAGCATGCCATCTGACCTGACATTAGCTTGTGTGGGTAAAAGTGGGATGTTTTGGGTTTTGTTCATGCCTCTGCTCACTTTGGGGCCCAGACTTGTGCTTCAAAAACTCAGCAAGGCTGCATGAATATGGGTCTTTGAAATTCATGGGATTTCATTAGTGGGATTCAAGAATATTGAAAAGCACATTTATGTATGCTGTTTCATTAATGGTAATAGAGTGTAGATAAGGGAAAGTGGTGGTCCCATCCCTGTCTGCCATGCTCAGATTCCATCAGGATTGCTTGAAAAGAATTATGAGCTAGGGTATGTCCAGGAGAGAACAGCCAAGATGGTGAAGGGAACTGACATCTTCTTGTAAAGCTTGGAATGCTTCTGTATTAGAAAACTTGAACTGTAATATGAGAGTGATTACACTTTATCTCTGTGGCTTCAGGAAGAAATGAACATGTGTGTTTAAGTTTGCATGTCTGTTTCTGCTCTTCATTTCTGCTGACTTTTGCTCATGAAATTGTGTGTGCTTTTGATTTTTCACTGTGAGTTCATTCTGCTTGGAGATTTCTCTGTCAAGACCTGGAATTGGAACTCTGTTCTTCCAGAGAGGATTTTCTTTTGCTCTTACGTGCACCTGGGCATACCCAGCTCAGGCCCATTGTGCATATAGTAGGTTTTTGGTATCATTCAGGTAGTTTGTGTGATTAGATTATAGAACCGCACAAGGGCAAATCGGTTCTTACAGAATCTCATTGCATACTTTTTTCCTTCCTACATCTGTGCCAAGGATTATACAAAGCAGTTGTCGAATTCTAAAAATCAACGCTTGAGATCAATTGGTTTTAGCAAATACTCTCAAGAAAAAGGGCTTCCCTGGTGGCTCAGACGGTAAAGCATCTGCCTGCAATGTGGGAGACCTGGGTTCAATCTCTGGGTCAGGAAGATCCTCTAGAGAAGGAAATAGCAACCCACTCCAGTACTCTTGCCTGGAAAATTCCATGGATGGAGGAGCTTGGTAGGCTACAGTCCATGGGGTTGCGAAGAGCTGGACACGACTGAGCAACTTCACTCATACACTCAAGAAAAAAGCCAGCCTTCATGGGTACACCTACCTCCTGGATTCTCACTTTCACTTTTTGGTTTTCTAGGATTTCTTACATCCTTTCTAGCTCATAGATGTTTTTAAGATTAAAAAACAAATATTTTATATTGCCGTTTATTTGTTTTCAGTGGGAGGGTCCAACAACTGAAATTGGTCTGCTCAGTATGGAGAATTTGTGGCATCCTCTTGATATAGGGATCCCTTATTTTTTTAGGGATCCCTTATTATTGACAGCTTAGTGGCCATATTTTAATGGGGGGACATAGGAGAGATTCCTCTTTTAGGAAGGTTTGGTTCAGTTCAGTTCAGTCGCTCAGTCGTGTCCTACTCTTTGCGACCCCATGCACTGCAGCACTCCAGGCCTCCCTGTCCATCGCCAACTCCCAGAGTTCACTTAGGAAGGTAGATGTGTAGATATAACTGTTTGGGTCTCTTCCATTATGAAAGTGTATAGTTTTAGCTAAAGTAATCATTTTTTGTTTCTCTTAGGAATTTTCTATGTTGAACTCGACTAATATTGAGTGACATTTACATCTGGTTCCCTTTAGAATAGAAGCTGCAAACATCTGTCAGTTATTAGAAAACACTGAATCTGCACTAGATGCCATCTTAATCCACCCTGTCATTTTGAAAGCACGTTCTTAATCTGAAATTGTTGAACAAAAGTAGATTGGCATTTTAGCCCTTTCTCTAATGTAAGCACAAATGGAATATTTATAGATGGTTGGCATTCTTTGAGAGACATTGGACTTTTTAAGTAGAAATCAGTTAAGTTACCCCAAGGACTTAATTTTTTTCTGTCAAGGATTTACTATAAAGCCCCTTCTATTCTCCATCTGTCCAATGTAGTCTCATCCTTTAAGATCCAACTTGATCAGTTCCAGTTTTCTTCTGAGAAGACTCAGTGAACAGAATGTCAGACGAGCCATACTGTTTCTGCCTTCATTGGTCTAGTGCTTTTGGCTTTGAGGAGGGTGTTTGAAAGAAATGAAAATTCTCAGTTGCTTAACACAGAAAGTGTGTTTGAAATAGAGAACAATCAGCTTTCTGTTGACTAGAGTAAGAACTCTCTTCAGTTCAGCTCTAGAATAAATGATTTTTTTCTGTTATAAAACTAACTTCCCATTAAACAAAGCAGTTTGCATAGCACCATCTCTAGACTTAGGCAAATGGAAGAATTCGCAAATTTATATGTACTGTGAGCTTGTTCATGTGCATATTGTTCATTTTAGTTGCACTGGAGAAATGTCAGATGTGGAAGTGGCACTTAATATCCTGACATTAATGTACATGAATGCTTTGCAGATGCAAATTTAAGGGACTGCACAGAGCAGTGAGAATTGCTACCTAGCAACAAGAGAAAGGATTTTGAAAGTCCATGTTTGCTTGGAACATGTACTGTTGTAACAGAGTTGTTTAACAGGAAGTTTGTATGGAGACTTGAGCATCCTTTTTGTGAACTACAAATATTTTCTCTCTGGTTGGTTTGAAGCAGTTGTCTAGTAAAAGTGGAATCAGAAAACTATCCCCTGTTGGTGTTACACGGATGGGCCCACTGCACTGGTAGAGCCGTGTTAGTGAGGCTGTCCCAGTCGGTGAGTTAGCTAGGCCCCTTAAAGTAACAGTGCTCAAAATTTTTAGTTTCAAGAGCCTGTACGAACTCTTAAAAATTACTGCATATTCATTCGCTCAGTCGTGTCTGACTCTTTGTGACCTTATGGACTGTGACCCACCAGGCTTCTCTCTCCGTGGGATTTTCCAGGCAAGAATACTGGAGTGGGTTGCCATCTCCTACTCCAAGGAATCTTTCCGACCCAGGGATCAAACCTGCATCTCCTGAGTCTCCTCCATTAGTAGGCAGATGCTTTCCCACTGAGCCATCTGGGAAGCTAAAAAGGAGGTCCTAAAAGCTTACATATTAATTCACTTGCAAATAATAATGATAAATGTTTTACACATTAGCATCGAGCAGTGATACCATCACATGTCATATAGCAGCTGGAAAATATCAAAGTATGGTCATGAGAGAATGAGAGAAAAAAAATCATATCTTAGTATCATTGTAAAAAGGATTTTGACCTCAAAGAACTCTGAAAGGATCTTAAAGAACCATGTGACTAAAAATTTAAAGTGAGAGAGAGCAGGAGAGCCAGTGAGCCTGGAAGTCCTCTTTCCAGATAGCAGGATAGCTACTGATTTTCCTGTAAGAAAGTTTCTTGAAAGTGTCAAAGGCACAGTTTCTAACAAGGCTGTGTTTGTTGCCAGGTACACTGATAAGAGGGTGTGAAAGCTAGGTGGAAAATGCAGTTGGGACCTTGGCCATAAAAGCAGTTTACCAGCAAGGAAAGCATGCTGAGAGTTGGAGACATCATCCAGCTCATGCCAGAGATACAGAATAGCACTGAATGTGTACATCCCTAACCCCTCACCCCTGCAGACTGGAGAAAGCCTTGCCGGGAGGTGACTGAGATCGGGATACCCTGCAGCCCACTTGCTCATAGCTTGGCCTGATCCAGAGGCAGAAGGACAGTCAGAGGAGGTCAGGGCAGTCAAGACATCCTGACGTCAAACCTCATGACACACCATGGGGGTAGTCCCTGTGTTGGGGAGTTAATTCCATTTCACATATCAGTTAACCATGAGATAGCAGGTTTATGTAAATCTGCTAGTCAAGTACTGAATAAAATGCTCTGAGGATATGCCAGTGACATTTTGGAAATCAGTATCAAGGAATCTAAGATGGAGGTTAAAACCCGAATCTGAAATTAACTGTAAGAAGAAAGCTACTAAATATATAACAGGCTAAGTGGACAAATTGATAACGTAGTTCAGGCTGATGCAGTCAAAGTAGAGGAGATATAACTGGTGAGACTGCATGTGTACATGCTCAGTTGCTCAGTCACGTCCAACTCTTTGTGACTGTATGGACTGTAGCCCTTCAGGCTTTTCCATCCGTGGAATTTTCCAGGCAAGAACACTGGAGTGGGTTGCCAGTTCCTTCTCCAGGGAATCCCTGACCCAGGAATTGAACCCCTGATCCCTGCGTCTCCTGCTTTGTCAGGTGGATTCTTTGCCACTGAGCCACCTGCGAAGCCCGAGATATAATTAATTATAATTATGTTTCTGACAAGTGGCTTGAAAATCAAGAAGGATTGCTCTTTCCTTTCCCCCCCCATTTTTTATACTCTCCAATAATTTTCAGAAATAGTTCTTCTTCCCTAGACTACAGGTGGTAAATATCCTCATGTGCCCAAAGTTACATTTTTAAAAGTTAACTCCAATTTGAAGAATTTCAGATAAGCTGGAGTGTGTTAGTTGACATTTTCCAAAAATTTCAGGTGTCAGGGCTAGCTGTGTTGTAATACCAAATGCTTATTTTTTCTGTTTCCTTTATGGCCTCCCAGCTCACAAGATGGAAAATGATGTTTCTTGCCATTTTAGGCAGCCACATCCTGCTAGCTGTCTCCCACCTCCAGAGTCGTTAAGCAGCAAAAACACCCATCATCTGTTAATGGTGCCTCTGAATTATTCAGGGAAATTCTTAACCAATATAAATGGGGACTGTACCGTCCAATTCCTCCTTTTCACATTTCTGTCTCTTTCTCGTAACTTTCAAACTTATGATCACTGTTAAAACGTGCTGGAGAATCAGATATTCAAATAGTTTTGTTGCACTTGAGCCTCAGACCAGTGATTAGCTTGGAATTGGGATGTTTCCAGTAAAGAGGGCAGTGTGGCAATAATGGGTGTTCATCGGCAGGTGAATGAAGCTGTCTATTTTGTGATCACCTGAGACAGGTTTTAAGGACTCCTGCTGGAACAGGGTCATCTTTCTTGTTTCTTCTTCCTGGGGCTCCCCTCTGGGGTCTTGAGGCAAGTGTTTGTTTTCATCATCTGTGCCAAGCTGCCTCCAAGTGGCCATCTGCCTCCTTGTTTGCATGGTTTCTTGGTATTGTTGCTACATTCATCTCATCACCCCAACCAGAAATCTCTCCCTTCCTCCCCTCCAGTCCTGACAGTCTCTATGTCCTGTGCAGCCCTTCTTCTTCATCCCCTCATCATTTTACACAGTTTCAGGACCTTTCTCCTGGTCCCTCTCAGCATCACTCACCCCTTTCAAATCCATCCTCTGTGAACACCAGAAGAATAGAAATAATAAGTTGTCCCCTGAATGGGGGAATATTTTTGAAATGCTGTTTCTTTTCATTATAAGTGCTATTGAATGGTTAAACTCTTTAATCATATACTTATAATACTTTGATGAAATGAATCAATTCATCATTTTTGATAGCTCCAGAATAATCTCAAGTAGATACTAAGATGACTATGTTTTTCTTCATATTTGAGATCCTATTACTTATGTGATTATCAGCCTAACCCATTATATATCCCTGTGCTTCTGCACATGCTGTTTGCTTTGCCAGAAATGTCGATTCTCTCGATATGGCCTTTGGTTATTGTGTCACAGTCTTCTCTTGAGTGAGTTTTACACAGGACCCCGGGGCCCCATGGGCTTGGTTGTGGCCATCTGCCTAGCAGTGTTCCTCCCAGATGAGGCAGGCTGATTAGCCCGCTGAGGTAGGCTAATTAAATCCTTTGGTTCTTCTGTTTGTTTCCCACAGCAGTCTGAACTGTCAGCTGAAGAAAGTCCAGAAAAGTTAGGAACCTCCCAACTACATCGGCGAAAAGTCATTTCCTTGAACAAGCAGATTCTGCAGAAGACCAAACAACTAGAAGAGGTTGGTGTTTTCTTTTCATAATTTCATTCAAGTAAAATAAAGCCATTCTTCAAGAAGGGAGAAACTAGCAAAGGAGTCAAAATCTCTGTGTCAGAAAGATCAAAGGAGGCTGTGGCCCTTGGGCAATCCAGCCTCCACCTATTTTTGCAAATAAATGCATGCATGCCAGTCACTAAGTTATGTCCAACTCTTTGCGACCCCATGAATGGTAGCCTGTCAGTCTCCTCTGTCCATGGAATTTTCCAGGCAAGAATACTGGAGTGAGTTGTTGCCATTTCCTACATCAGGGATCTTCCCAACTCAGGGATTGAACCTGTGTCTCCTGCATTGGCAGGCAAATTCTTTACCGCTGAGCCACCTGGGAAGCCTGTTTTTATAAATATTAATAGTTTTATTGAAATATATGCATATGCATTTGTTTACGTATTTTCTGTGGCTACTTTTCAAGCTTCAGTGGGAGAATTGAGACCTACAAAACCTAAAATATTTTTCTACCTGGTCTTTACAGAGAACATTTCCCAACCTCTGTTCTAAAAGAAGATCACAGGGCAAGAAGAGCATTAGTTAATTCACACAGATTAGCTGAGCACCGCTGTGCCGAGCACTGAAATAGGCCATGGTGGTGAAAGAAGAACAAATTACGATCTCTGCTTTCAGGGTCTGGAGGTAGTGATGGGAAGACATACGCCATCATTTTTTTTTTTTTTTTAATCAATTTAAATGCTTCAGCCGCCTTTTTTTAGATTATAGGGATAATCCAAGTTCCCTGTAAATAAACCAGCTACTATGGAATTATATGAAGATTAAAATGAGACTCTCCTGGTACTCGTCCAGTCCCACTCCTTAAAGCAATCCACTTTTCTAGCCTTCACAAGCTCTTAAATCTGCTCATTCAGCTGGGGGGGGAGGGGGGTGGTTGTTTGGTTATAAAAACTGAGTTTGATTTTCAATTATTTTATCACGTATATCTCTCAGTAATAGTAATGGCCAAAAAGGACTTTTTTTTTTTTTTAGAGTAATTACAAAGTGCTTTTCATAATGAACTCGTTCAGTTCACATAACATCCTTATGAAAGAGGTACTATTATTATTCTCATTTACAGGGAACCTGAGACACAGAAAAGTGAAGTAGTCTTGCCTGTGGTCACACAGCTTGTTTAGCGGTGGAGCCAAGACCGGACCATATAGATCTATCTCATTCTTTCTGATGCTGCCTAGTGTGACATAGTATATATGTGCTATGGCTTATTTAACCTGTTCCTCTATTCATGAGGATTTTTTCCCAGGATTTTTTCCCCAGTTGTAAGTTTATGCTGTGATGAACATCTATGTACAGTCATCTTTGTGCAAATATATAAATATTTCTGTAAAATGGATTTTAGGAAGTAGAACTGCTGGATCAAAAAATATATGCATTTTCAGTCTTCCTAGAAACTGTTAAATTATTCACCAATTATTTTATTAGTTTACACTTCTACACATAATAGTATGTGAGAAAATCCAGACTCTTTAAATCCAAGATGACCTCCTGTAAGGTCACGTAGATCGAAGGCAACTGGGATACACCTGCAGCCTTAGTGATGGGAGCCACAGAGAGAGTCTTAGCTCACAGAGAAATGGGAGGAGGAGTACGATAAGGGAAGAAATGAAGAACATCTCATGGTCCAACAGAACATCTCATGGTCATGCTGTAAAGGCAGAGAACAGGAAGATAGCTAGTAGCTAGCTGACAAGAAACCTGAGATTGAGGAAAGAGGAACCAAAGGAGGTGTTAACCGGTGGGCTAAGTGTTGGGGGGTTAGTATAGGGGTTCATGATGAATAAGAAGATGGAGGTGGGAGAATCATGGAAGACTCCAGCAAGACAAAAACTTAGCTAAGCTACTGGGACAGTTCCTGTTAGAGAAAAGATGAAGGAAGCTCTATTAGTTTAGTTAATTAAAGAGAAGAGAAGAATCTTCCCTTCCTTAGCAAGTTCCTACTTCCCTGCCAGGATCCAGCCCCCATGGGTCTTTGTTGGTGAAGCCTGCCTTGATGAGCAAGCTGACTCTTTCCTTGGCTTCCCCAGGCCTGTCTCTGACCAAGCTCTTCTTATACTTTAATCCTCAGCTTACTGGTTTAGCAACTTGAGGGGCAAGGTTTGTGCTGTGTTCTTCGTCTTCTGCCATACACCTCATTTGAGCAGAGCCTTGGGTAAATGTCAGATGAGTGGGTGGGTATGGGGTTGGGGGGTGGTGCAGGAAGGGGGGTGAAACAGGTGGAAAATGGCAGGATCTCTTCCTGGAGCTTCAAGAGTTAAACCATTAGGATTTCAAGAGAAAAACAAACTTTCTCCAGAAATACTCTCATCCACGGTGATACAGATAGTTTAATAGGAGTCCTCATTGCACAGATGGCTCCCTTTGCAAAGTGAGAGGCCAAAGCTCCCAGCTTCCCCTGCCTTTATCTCTTCTGCCCTCTGCTTGTGGTGGCTTCCTGAGAGGCCTGGCTGGAAACGCATCAGTCATGAAGACTGGTGACTCAAAGCACGATCTAGGAGTAATGATGGTGTAGGTGGTGTAATTCTAACTACATCTGTAGATCATGTAATTCTAATAGGTCGCTTACAGGCTCAAACATTGGCCGAGTTGAAAGTTCCCTGGAAGTCCAGTGGGTAGGACTCCTTGCTGTATCTTCTGGGGCCTGGGTTCAGTCCCTGGTTGGGGAATTAATGGTCTCACAGGCGGCATGGCGCAGCCAATAAATAAACGAATATATATTTTTTAGTGGGCTGAGTTATTTTGAAATAATTGTTGAGATATAACGTATAATTTCTCATTGGTAATTTGTATGCAAGTAACAACTAAAGTGTTTGATGAGTCTAACTGTGGTTTTCTACCACATCCCCTTTTCAAAAGTAGAAATGTACAAACCCTTTGAGCTTTGAATAGAATGTTTTCAGATATCTAAAAGTTCATAGACAGCATGGGATACACCTTTTTGGGTAAAGAAAAGGGAAATGACATTTTTGAGATGTAAGTTTATGATTGTGTAATTCTGAGCAGTAAAAGTAATTCACCTTCTTTCTCTTCATTGAAGTCCTGACTCCTTTCCCCAGTCTGGCATTGTTTGCCTTCCTGTCAGATTTTATACTAGGGCTTCCCAGATGGCACAGTGGTAAAGAATACCCCTGCCAATGCAGGAGATGTGAGAAATGTGGATTCAATCTTTAGGTTGAGAAAATCCCCTGAAGTATGAAATGGTAACTCACTCCAGTATTCTTGCCTGGGAAATACCATGGACAGAGGAGTCTGGCAGGCTACAGTTCATGGAGTCGCAAAGAGTCGCACACTGAGCAACTGAGCATGCACACACAAATTCTGTGTTAGATTCTTGAGTGCATCAGTGCAGTTTGTATCCTGTGAACCAACAGGTTCATTAACTGAATTGATTGTAGCCATATAGTAAACTCAGACCTGAATTTGAATCTAAGCTTTATCAGTTATCCACTATGAAACTTTAATGAATTACCCCTTCTGAATCTTTTCTTTCTCATTTGTTAAATAAGAATAATGTCTTCTTCCATTGAATGTAAGAATTCATTGTTAGGATTCATGCAGAATACCTAGTACATCACCTGACACATGGTTGGTGCTAATTGAATCTAAAATGTCCACATTTGCTCAGCTTAAATCTTTCTGAGCTCCCATTTTCTCATCTGTGAAACATGGATACCGCCAGTATTTGTGCTGTCGTGAGGATCAAATGAGAGCAGATGTCTTTTATCTTTCATTTACAGCTTCAGGCAAGTCGTACTGACCTACAAGCCACATACGAAGGGAAAAAGAAAACCCTGACAGAGGTGAGCAGATTTCCTTCCTCCATGGGTCTTGTTGGGAATTGTTTGACCTGCACTACTAACCAGACACTCACATCATCAGTCTGTGTGGAAGGGTCACAATATTTTTCTTAGGGCTCAGGTCCATCTGGAGAAAGGACAGTCACAGAGTAGCATGTCTTGAGCCATGTTTATCCACGCTATGTGTCCTAAACCATCAGGGTCTTGGGTGGAGGGGAAGATTGCCGTGAGCTGCAAGGGTCAGGAAAGCTTCCTGAGGACAGAGGGTCTGACAAGCAGGGTGGCCATGTGAAAGAACACAGAAGATCATTCACGGTAAATGACCCCTGCTCCCCAAGCCACAGGCTGGAGAAAGTACCAGAACACTGGATTCCTTGGGAGTGAGAAGGTCTCTTTTTGTAAAATGACACAACTACAGAGGGTATAATTTGTTGTTCAGAATTGCTAGTGATCTCCTGGTAGAATGGGGGAGGGAGTCTCTGGAGGAAAAGGGGGTTGTATGTCTGTTTTGATCCCATGATCCATTTCCTAACCCAGATTGCAGTGGTGCTGTCCTCCATCAGCATCACAGCATAGCTTACCCACCGTTTCCAATTACCTAGGAAACCAGGTGAGAAAAGCAAATACACAAGATGCCAGCTCTGGCACAAGGGGAGTTTAGGTCTTTCTATTTCTGTCCCTGTTTCTACAGAAAGCTAGTCCTCATCTAGGTGTGAAAAACTCTCCTCCCTGTGTCTTTGGTGCTCAGGCGACAGCTATCCCTGCGGGGTCCCCACCTAGTACTTTCTGGACCGTGTGGAAACGGGACTGATCTTCAGAGACATTTCTGAAGCCAAGGCAGTCCCTATTTTTTTAATTTCACATGAAATTTCCACTTTTAAAATGGTAGTTTCTCTAGCAGTACGCAGCACTTAGTTCCCTGACTTGTTGCTGCTGCTGCTGCTAAGTCGCTTCAGTCGTGTCCAATTCTGTATAACCCCAAAGACAGCAGCCCACCAGGCTCCCCCGTCCCTGGGATTCTCCAGGCAAGAACACTGGAGTGGGTTGCCATTTCCTTCTCCAGTGCATGAAAGTGAAAAGTGAAAGTGAAGTCACTCAGTCGTGTCTGACTCTTAGCGACCCCATGGTCTGCAGCCTACCAGGCTCCTCCGTCCATGGGATTTTCCAGGCAGGAGTACTGGAGTGGGGTGCCATTGCCTTCTCCCCCTGACTTGTTATAAACCTGACAAAGCTTTATAATCCTGAGCTGGACTGGTCTCTTCAGTTATTGTCAGAATGTTTGAGAAGGACAGGCACGAGGATAACAAATAAGAGGAATTTTTAAAAATTCTTTCTAAAGATGCCCGTGTTGCATCTGGACACATCAGTTTTCTTTACACTGTTCTGTGACTCCATTCCTTTCGGGTCAGATGGCAAGCTCCTTGGTGGAACCCCTGCTGCTGTCTTCCTGTGCACACTTCAGTCCTGGCTTAACGGGTGCCAAGTCATGGACCCATCTTTGTATAACAATCTGGAAGACATTCAAGGCAGAACATCTTGATAAAATCCTACGTGGCTGTCAAGTCACTTTTGGTACTAAACACTGAATCAAATATTTTTTGAGCTTAGTTTCCAAGCTCTTGCAAGACTCCAAGCTCTCAGTGTTTCTGTTTACCTTCTAAGGGCTCATGGCTCAGGCTGGGGGCAGGGCAGTGGTTTGAGTCAGAGATCTCCATTGTGTTCCTGTGCACTGGGCTTTGGAACTCAAGTAAAGGCCGTTTCATTTTGGATGAAATTCCTCTTGGTAGATTGGATCTAGGCTGGTCTTTAGAGAGAGATCAAGCCCTGAGCCTTTGGAGTGGGAGCACTGACTCCCAAGACCCTGGACAACCAGAGAACTAACCCTAGGGAGTATCAAATAGTGAGAACTCACACAAAGGAAACCACTTGAATACAAGACCCGGCATCACCCGACCACCAGCAGCACCCTGTGCAGGACGCCTCATCTAAACAACAAACAAAACAAAAATACAGACCCGATCACCAGCAGAAGGATCACCACCTCACTCGGCCCTGCCCATCAGAGGAAAACAAACAAAAACTCAGCACAAATCTCACCCTATACGAAGCTCACACAAACCACTGGACCAACCTTAGGAGGGCAGAAACCAAAAGGAAGAATTCAAGCCTGGGAAAAGAAGACCTCAAACACAATCAGTTAAAAAAAAAATGAAAAGGCAGAGAAATACTACACAAATGAAGGAACAAACTAGAAACACAGAAGTCCAAATAAATGAAGAGGAAGTAGGCAAACTACCTGAAAAAGAATTCAGAATAATGATAGTAAAGATGATCAGAAACCTTGAAAACAAAATGGAGAAAATTCAAGAATCAATTAACAAAGACCGAGAAGAATTAAAGAATAAACATATGGAGACAAACAACACAATTACTGAAATGAAAAATACTCTAGAAGGAATCAATAGCAGAATATCTGAAACAGAAGAACAAATCAGTGAGCTGGAAGATAAAGTGGTAGAAATAACTTCTGAAGAGCAGAATAAAGTAAAAAGAATGAAAAGAACTGAGGACAGTCTCAGAGCCCTATGGGACAATATCAAACGCACCAACATTCAAATTACAGGGGTCCCAGAAGAAGCAGAGAAAAAGAAAGGGTATGAGAAAATTTTTGAAGAGATTATAGTTGAAAATTTCCCTAACATGGAAAAGGAAATAGTCAATCAAGTCCAAGGGGCACAAAGGGTCCAATACAGGATAAACCCAAGGAGAAACATGCCAAGACACATCTAATCAAACTAACAAACACTAAACACAAAGAAAGACTATTAAAAGCAGCAAGGGAGAAGCAACAAGTAACGTACAAGGGAAACCCCATACTCGTAACAGCTGATCAGCAGCAAATTGATGAAGAAATAAAAAGCTTTTCAGATAAGCAAAAGTTAAGAGAATTCATTACCACCAAACCAGCTTTACAACAAATGTTAAACGGACTTATATAGTCAAGAAATACAAGGGAAGAAAAAAGATCTACACCATGATCAAGTTGGGTTTACTCCAGGAATACAAGGATTCTTCAATATATGCAAATCAGTCAATGTGATATGTGTGTGTGTGTTAGTTGCTTAGTCGTGTCCGACTCTTTGCAACCCCATAGACTGTAGCCCACCAGGCCCCTCTGTCCCTGGGATTCTCCAGGCAAGAACACTGGAGTGGGTTGCCATTTTCTTCTCCAAAAGGAACTATAGAAAGAAAAAAAGTGAAGTCGCTCAGTCGTGTCCGACTCTTTGCGACCCCATGGACTATAGCCTACCAGGCTCCTCCATCTGTGGAGTTTTCCAGGCAGGAGTTCTGGAGTGAGTTGCCATTTCCTTCTCCACAATCAATGTGATACACTATATTAACAATTTGAAAGATAGAAACCATATGATAATATCAATAGAGGCAGAAAAAGCCTTTGAAAAAATTCAGCACCCATTTTTGATTAAAACTCTTCAAAAAATGGGCATAGAAGGAACCTACCTCACATAGTAAAGGCCATATATGATAAGCCTACAGCAAACATTATTCTCAATGGTGAAAAACTGAAAGCGTTCCCCCTAAGATCAGGAACAGGAAAAGGGTGTCCACTTTCACCACTATTATGCAACATTATTCTGGAAGTCCTAGCAACAGTAATCAGAGAAGAAAAAGAAAGAAAAGGAACCCAGATTGGAAAAGAAGAAGTAAAGCTCTCACTGTTTGCAGATGACATGATACTGTACATAGAAAACCCTAAAGATAGTATCAGAAAATTACTAGAGCTAATCAGTGAATTTAGCAAAGTTGCAAGATACAAAATCAATACACAGAAATCACTTCCATTTCTATATACTAACAATGAAAAATCAGAAAGAGAAATTAAGGAGTCCATCCTATTCACCATTGCAACAATCTAGGAATAAACTTACCTAAGGAGACAAAAGAACTGTACACAGAAAATTATAAGACACCAATGAAAGAAATCAAAGACCACATAAATAGATGGAGAGATAGTCCATGTTCCTGGGTAGGAAGAATCAATATTGTGAAAATAACATATTACCAAATGCAATCTACAGATTCAGTGCTGCCCCTATCAAATTACCAAAGGCATTTTTCACAGAACTAGAACAAAAAATTTCACAATTCGTATGGAAACACAAAATACCCCAAATAGCCAAAGCTTTCTTGAGAAAGAAGAATGGAGCTGGAGAAATCAACCTTCCTGACTTCAGTTATACTACAAAGCTACAGTCATCAAGACAGTATGGTACTGGCACAAAAACAGAAATATAGATCAATGGAACAAGATAGAAAGCCCAGAAATAAACCCATGCACCTATGGGTACCTTATTTTTGACAAAAGAGCCAAGAATATACAATGGGGCAAAGACAGCCTCTTCAATAAATGGTGCTGGGAAAACTGGACAGCTACATGTAAAAGGAATGAAATTAGAACACTTCCTAACATCATACACAAAGATAAACTCCAAATGGATTAAAGACCTAAATGTAAGACCAGAAACTATAAAACTCTTAGAGGAAAACATAGGCAGAACAGTCGATGACATAAATCAAAGCAATATCCTCTATGACCCATCTCCTAGAGTAATGGAAATAAAAACAAAAGTAAATAAGTGGGACCTGATTAAACTTAAAAGCTTTTGCACAGCAAAGGAAACTATAAGCAAGGTGAAAAGACAACTCATAGAATGGGAGAAAATAATAGCAAATGACAACTGACAAAGGATTAATTTCCAAAATATACAAGCAGTTCATACAACTCAATACCAGAAAAACAAACAACCCAATCAAAAAGTGGGGAAAAGACTTAAAACGGACATTTCTCCAAAGAAGACATACAGATAGCTAACAAACACATGAAAAGATTCTCAACATCGCTCATTTTTAGAGAAATGCAAATCAAAACTACAATGAGATATCACCTCACACCATTCAGAATGGCCCTTATCAAAAAGTCTACAAACAATAAATGCTGGAGAGGGTGTGGAGAAGAGGGAACACTCTTGCACTGTTGGTGGGAATGTAAATTGATACAGCCACTATGGAAGATGGTATGGAGATTCCTTAAAAAACTAGGAATAAAACCACCATATGCTAAGCTTAGTTACTCAGTCGTGTCCGACTCTTTGTGACCCCATGGACTGTAGCCTCCAGGATCCTTTGTCCATGGGGATTTTCCAGGCAAGAATACTGGAGTGGGTTGCCATGCCTTCCTCCAGGGTAAAACCACTATCAGTCGGTCAGTCATGTCAAACTCTTTGCGACCACATGAACTGCAGCACACCAGGCCTCCCTGTCCATCACCAACTCCCGGAGCCTACCCAAACTCATGTCCATTGAGTTGGTGATGCCATCCAACCATCTCATCCTCTGTCGTCCCCTTCTCCTCCTGCCCTCAATCTTTCCCAGCATCAGGGTCTTTTCAAATGAGTCAGCTTTTCGCATCAGGTGGCCAAAGTATTGGAGTGTTAGCTTCAAAATCAGTCCTTCTATTGAACACCCAGGACTGTTCTCCTTTAGGATGGACTGGCTGGATCTCCTTGCAGTCCAAGGGACTCGCAAGAGTCTTCTCCAACACCACAGTTCAAAAGCATCAATTCTTCGGCACTCAGCTTTCTTTTGAGTCCAGCTCTTATATCCATGCATGACCACTGGAAAAACCATAGCCTTGACTAGATGGACCTTGTTGACAAAATAATGTCTCTGCTTTTTAATATGCTATCTAGGTTGGTCATAACCTTCCTTCCAAGGAGTAAGCATCTTTTAATTTCATGGCTGCAGTCACCATCTGCAGTGATTTTGGAGCCCCAAAACATAAAGTCAGCCACTGTTTCCCCATCTATTTGCCATGAAGTGATGGGACTGGATGCCATGATCTTAGTTTTCTGAATGTTGAGCTTTAAGCCAACTTTTTCATTCTCCTCTTTCACTATCATCAAGAGGCTCTTTAGTTCTTCTTCACTTTCTGCCATAAGGGTGGTGTCATCTGCGTATCTGAGCTTATTGATATTTCTCCCAGCAATCTTGATTCCAGCTTGTGCTTCATCCAGCCCAGCATTTCTCATGATATACTCTGCATATAAGTTAAATAAGCAGGGTGATAATACACAGCCTTGATGTACTCCTTTTCCTATTTGAAACCCGTCTGTTGTTCCTTGACCAGTTCTAACTGTTGCTTCCTGAGCTGCATACAGGTTTCTCAAGAGCCAGATCAGGTGATCTGGTATTCCCATCTCTTTCAGAATTTTCCACAGTTTATTGTGATCCACACAGTCAAAGTCTTTGGCATAGTCAATAAAGCAGAAATAGATGTTTTTCTGGAACTCTCTTGTGAAACTAGGCCATGCCGTGTGGGGCCACCCAAGACGGACAGGTCATGGTGGAGAGATCTGACAGAATGTGGTCCACTAGAGAAGGGAATGGCAAACCACTTCAGTATTCTTGCCTTGAGAACCCCATGAATAGTATGAACAGTATGAAAACCACCATATGATCCAGAAGTCCCACTCCTAGGCATATACCCTAAGGAAACCAAAATTGAAAAAGACACATGTATCCCATTGTTCACTGCAGCACTGTTTACAATAGCTAGAACATGGAATCCATCTAGATGCCCATCGACAGATGAACACATAAAGACGTTGTGGTGCATATACCCAATGGACAATTACTCAGCCATAAAAAGGAGTGCATTTGTGTCAGTTCTGATGAGGTGAATGAACATAGAACTTATTATACAGAGTGAAGTGAGTCAGAAATACTGTATTCTAAAGCATATGTCACTTCATGGGAAATAGATGGGGAAACAGTGGAAACAGTGTCAGACTTTATTTTTTTGGACTCCAAAATCACTGCTGATGGTGATTGCAGCCATGAAATTAAAAGACGCTTACTCCTTGGAAGGAAGGTTATGACCAACCTAGATAGCATATTAAAAAGCAAAGACATTACTTTGCCAACAAAGGTCCGTCTAGTCCAGGCTATGGTTTTTCCATTGGTCATGTATGGATGTGAGAGTTGGACAGTGAAGAAAGCTGAGCGCCAAAGAATTGATGCTTTTGAACTGTGGTGTTGGAGAAGACTCTTGCGAGTCCCTTGGACTGCAAGGAGATCAGTCCTGGGTGTTCATTGGAAGGACTGATGTTGAAGCTGAAACTCCAGTACTTTGGCCACCTCATGCGAAGAGTTGATTCATTGGAAAAGACCCTAATGCTGGGAAGGATTGGGGAAAGGAGGAGAAGGGGGTGACAGAGGATGAGATGGTTGGATGGCATCACCGACTTGATGGACATGAGTTTGGGTAAACTCTGGGAGTTGGTGATGGACAGGGAGGCCTGGCATGCTGCGATTCATGGGGTTGCAAAGAGTCGGACATGACTGAGTGAACTGAACTGAACTGAAAGCTTATTATAGAATCTAGAATAATAGTACTGAAGAATTTATTCTCAAGGCAGCAATGGAGAAACAGACATAGAGAATAGACTTATGGACATGGGGAAAGGAAAGGAGAGGGTGAGATGTATGGAAAGAATAACATGGAAACTTATATTACCATATGTAAAATAGACAGCCAATAGGAATTTGCTGTATGGCTTAGGAAACTCAAACAGGGGCTCTGTATCCATCTAGATGGATGGCATGGGGCAGGAGATGGGAGGCGAGGTTCAAAATGGAGGGGATATAGGTATACCTATGGCTGATTGATGCTGAGGATTGACAGAAAACAAAATTCTGTAAAACAATTATCCTTCAATAAAAAAAATAAAAAAAATATTTTTTGAATTCTTGTATGTGCTAGAAAGGTGGAAGTTTCGAATTAAGTTAATAATAGGAGATACTCTCCCTATTCTCACATGATAATAGCAGCCAACATTGCAATGTGCTGGCTGTGCTGTGGGCACATCATTTGTGTTATCATTGAATCGTCCTGTCAACCCTGGCAGCACACTGTTAATATCCCTGCTGTGCTGCTAGAGAAACTGAGGCAGAAAGGCCATGCAGATTCCAGTGCTGGAGACCTGGCACCATGACCTCTCAGGGAGCTTACCATCTAGTCAGGCAGTCAAACTAATTCTTATCTAGGAAAATGAGAGGCTGTGGCTGAACAATGTAGGAAGAAGCCTGATTTAGTCAAAATGCTGAAGACCAGGACCCTGAATCAGTAATGAGCTCTGCCTTTGGGCCTCGGTCTCCTTACCTGTTCAAGGCAAGGACTGGGCACATGAGCACTCTGAGCCCTTTCATGCCAGTGCACCAGGTTTTACCTCTTCAGCAAAACCTAGTGGCACTGGAAAACAGGGAAGACCTACCTTCCCTGGCATATAGGAAAATAAAGCAGGGTGTGGAAGGTAGAGGATGCATGGCAGCCCTGACATGTGGGGGAGGTGCTGCTGGCCCCTGCATCAGTGGAGGGCCCCTTCTAGCCTGTGCACTTTTTAATTTCAGCAGTGACAACTTTAATTTCTTATGTGGAGGTTGATTCTTTTTTATATATGGAGGATCCTCTCTAGCCTAAGGGCACTGACTGTGTCTGAAGTTTTCCTTGATCTACAAACTATCCCTTCAGATCAGAATTCATTTGTTGAGTTGATACCTTTTTTACAGTTTTGTTTTTCTTAAAACATGTGATAATTCTTAATGGTGTGCTTATTTGTGATTCTGAAATTTTCTGTTATCAGCTGTATGGATTCTGTATTCATTTTATGCAGCATACTTCACATAGCTATTTTGGTAGGGAAGTCCTACTGTTTGGTGGTATCAGCCAGTGGTAACTGATATTTGGGGTCAGGACATTGTCCCTCCTGAGTCTTGCCAGCTCTCTGGGAGCCGCCCTGCCTCTGAGACTCATGTGCCAGCTCTTGGGTTAAGGGAAGCAGGCTTCACAGCACAGCCCACTGGCTCTTCCTAACGCAGACCACAGTCCTGCCGCCCATTTCTTCCTACATCTGCTGGATCCACATGGTGGTCCTTCACTGGCCGGTCTTATCTGGTATCATCTTTCTTGTCCCCAAGGTGCCCACTCCTGTCATCAAACAGAATCACCTGAACTTCCCAGGACTTGAGAAAGAAAGGCTTGCTGCCACTTGTTCTCAGCTAGAACTCTTGGAAGTTCTTTTTTTTAATAGGTAACACATTCACATAGTTCAAAATTCAAAAAGTACAAAAGGTGTCCCCCTGTGACCCAAGCAGCTACTCTATCTAGAGGGTAACCAATCACTTGTGAATCTTTTCAGAAAATTTTTGTGTACATACAAATAACATGTGGGTTCTTTAATACATATGTATAAAAGATATACACATGTATACCTTCCTTGATGCACATTGGAATCATGGTTTTATATGTTTTCTTCAACTTACAGTAAATGTTAGAGATCATCATAAAAGAACTGTTATTCTTTTTTAATAGCAGCTTAATATTCTGTTGTACAGTAGATCTACACACCTTAAAAATTAAAATCTGACTTTCCTTAAAGTTTGTTTTTTAAAATCTCCACTGACTCAGAGAAAGAAAATGGAGTTTTTCAAGATAGGAGATTTAACCCCGCCCCTGTGAGTAGCCTCAATAGTGGTATCCTGAGATTGAAACCCAGGTCTGTCTCTCATAGCTGCTGCTTTTATTAACTTCTTCCCACTGAAAGGCACCTGCTGTCAGCATTACTTTGGCTTTCCACCCACTTGCTGCTGTGATTTAAAGGTATTGCCAAGGTTTCTTTTACCAACAGCATGTGTCAGGAAGGCTGTGGTTTTGATCTTTCTGTGCTGTCCCTCCGGCCCCATCCTGTTCCTCTTGTCCACCTGTTTTCTCAATGTACGGCCATGTCCAGTGGGCCGGGCCACCTGTCTAGAGAGGGCGCAGGTGTGGGCCAGGAGGGAGAATGGAAGCCCTCGCCTCCTGTCCTGGCAAGTCGCCAGCAATGTGCCTCTTTCTCTCTCATAGCTCAAGGGTCACAGTGAGAAACTGGACAAAGAGCAGACAGCTCTCGAGAAGATAGAGGCCAAAGCCGATCCGAGGTAGGAGACCTCAACGTGTGTTTATTTTCTCTGTGAGTGTGGCTGGTGGTTGGAGAACAGGGCTGAGGAGCCCAGGTCATGGCTGCTGGCACCGTTCTGCCAGTTACTTCACCACTGATCCTGATCCGGGGCTGCCTTCTTTCTCTTCTTCCCACTTCCCCATGGGTCAGGAGCAGCTATGTTTTGTACTTTGTTTTGTCTGTTTTCTCTTTTTTAGAAAGTAAGTAATACATGCAAGGTTCAAAAAGACATACACTGAAAAGTCTTCTCCCGCCCCTGCCCCCAGCTATCCGGTCCTCCTCCCTTGGAGTCAGCCATGGTTACCAGGTTTTAATAACAGCACTGATCTTACCCTGTCCTTCAAGAATGAAAATGTTGTCTTTTTTTTTGCCAAGACACTGGGTTTGGGTGTTTTTTTTTTTTAATTAATTTTCTTTAAACAATTTTAATTAAATACAAGCATTTACATTTACATTTAAAATAGGAATTAAAATTACAATTCTATCTGTGCTATGAGTCTTAAGTAGTTGGTATCATTAAAAATATACAGTAATCTCAAAACACATTGATGTTTCTGCTGTTGATATTTTAATTCTGGATTCTGTAACATTTGTTTGAATGTGACCTGATGGACTCAGCTTATAGATGAATAATAATGTCTGTTAAATGGTGGTCATTATCATTGATGGGAAGCCTATTAGACACTCTTGGGGGAGACAAAGGAAATTAAGAAAAAAGTTCCTTTTTTTCTGGGGTCTTGGTTTTAGCTGTGATTCATAAAATCATAGTGGTTTGTTGAAAGTCAGTTGTTTTTTGGTCTTTTCAGCATCCTGCAGAACTTAAGAGCCCTTGTAGCCATGAATGAAAATCTGAAAAGTCAGGAACAGGAGTTTAAAGCACATTGTCGAGTAAGTGTTACTTGGTGTCATCAGATGTCAACAAAGATTCTCATACAATCTCGTGCTTTCCCTCCCCTTCTGCTGCTGCGGGTCCTATCCAGGTGTGATAGGAAGAGGAGGTTCACCAGGCAGGTACGTGGTAGTGTGCAAGAGGAGTAAAGCGCTATGATAAGTGATTGGAGGATACCAGAAATGACTTGGATGAGTAACTCTGTGTGCCAAACCCCAAACTGAGAGCACAGTCTAACAAACAGTGTTTTCTAATTTACAAATGTATTTAAAAGAAAAGTTCTACAAAAGGAGTAGTATCTTATGAAACCAAGGCCACCCTAAAATCCTGACATGTCTGTGTGTCACAGGAGTGGGAGTGATATGTGCACAGGTGACCATGTGAGAGAGGAAAAGAGGGCTGAGTTCTGTGAGTCTAGGGGAAGAGAGGCCATTATGGCATGGGAGCCCTCTAGAAGCTATATCTGACTTAAGCAGGTGAGAGTGGCAAGTGGAGGAGGGCTGGATGAGTCAGGGCTCCAGGCTGGAAGGTCCCAAGAAAGGTGGAGAAGAGCTGAAAAAGAGGAGGAGGCTTGGGACTGACTCTAAGCCACTCATTCATCCCATGTCCCAGTGATTACTACAAGCCTCACCTGCCCTTTGGGAAGAAAGACCCCTTCTGACTGAGGTACGGCTGCCTCTACTCTCCTGAAAAGATGTTCCCAGGCTGAAAATCAGGGCCCTGGGGGGCTAGTTCTTTATTGACTTCTTGTCCCCACATAAACTCACAAAATGTGAAAATAAGACTCTAGATCAAGGTAAATCATTACATCTAGTTACTACCCTGTCCAGATCTTGTAAATGTTCATATTACTTTTAAAGGAGGAGATGGCACGGCTGCAGCAGGAAATCGAAAGCCTGAAGGCTGAGAAGGCGCCAGGCAGAGATGAAAAGGTACAGGCTGTGGAGGAGTGCTCCAGACTGCTGGGGGCTTTGTGACATCCACCATGAAAGGGTTTCTAGAGGACTCACCAGCAGAGTCTGGTGCTGAAAGGGACCAGACTTTACCTCAGCCTTGTCCTCTGAACACTCATTTCTCAAGTGGTTTTTGTCAGTATGTATCCCTGCACTTTGTCTTCCTTCTGTGGGTTAAAGCAGCTCTGAGTGTGGACAGCAGCAACCCTGGGGCAAGCATTAACCGGTTTATAAGCCTAGCTGCCCCTCCATTAGGGATGGGTGTTGCTAGGAGCTCCCTGAGCTCTGGTCCCATTTGTCCCATTTACCTCTCAATTGTGTGCCAGTTTGCTGATTTCACCCTGCACTCCTGCCCGGGGATGTGGATGCAGCAGAGAGCAGCTCGCTTGAGATGTGAGGTCGGGGCTCTGGTCACCTGGGAGCATACCTGGCTCAGAACACGTCCCACTGGCCCTCTGAACAGAGGCCTTGATCTTCCAAGGAACTGGTGTGGACAAGGATGGAAAATAAAGTCTGTTTCTCTCACCGAATGAGATTGTAGGGATCACTGGTTTGTTTTCCCTTCTCATACTCCATTCAAAGCTTCTTTGCTGAGACTCTCTGTGCTTAGGTCAGGGTATGGCCTCAGACCTCATCAACTGCACCCTCTTGCTTGGGGAAATGGGGAACTTGGCCTCAGGGAAGGGAGGGACTGGAGGGACTGGTCCAAGCAGCCAGGGTCTTCTGCCAGGGCTGGGCCTGGGCCTGTGTGGACACTGCCCTGCTCATCAAGGAGACAGGCCACGGAGGTGCTGCCTCCCTGTCGTGATGGACTCTTACTTCAGTTGCAGCCATGAGGACTGGTGCAGCAACAGCAGAGTATGGCCGGGCAGTGGGTGGTAAACTGGGACCACCCCATACTGGGACAACCCCAGCTTTCCAGTTGTTTCCACGACTGAAACTCTGAGTTCAGCTCAACCAGCCTCTGGGTTTGTATAGAACTCAGACTTTTTTTTTTAAATCTTTATTGAATTTGTTACGATATTGTTTCTGCTTTATATTTTTGGTTTTTTGGCCGCAGGGCATGTGGGATCTTAGCTCCCCGACCAGGGATCGAACCAGGCACTCCCTGCATTGGAAAGCAAAGTCTTAACCACTGGACCACCAGGGGAGTCCCTAAAACTCAGACTTTAAGGACGGCATTTCTCTTCTTAGCCATCACACCTCACTAGAGGGATTGACTCGCATTCAGAAACAGAGTTTAGCTTATTACTATGTGACTGATGGACATTTCAGAACAGTTTAAAATCTAGGGCTCATGTTCGGGCTGTTCCCTGCTCAGACATGATCGGCAGACTGCCAGCCCACCCCTTCCTACTTCTGGGACCTCAGCTTCTTTCCTCAGAGATGTTTCCTTTTTTTCACTTTTCCTCGTTGCAGACCCTCTCTGGGGGAGAGTCACCTGGTGCCTTAACCTCTGCGATGACGCACAGTGTAAGTACCTGGCCATCCCCGGGACCAGCACTGTCCTGTGTGGGCACTGTCCTCTGTAGGCGTGCTGACCAGCTTTGTGTCTTCAGCAGCTTCTCACACCTCCTTCCATCATCTCCGTGACCACCTCCTCGGCTGCGGGCTCTCAGGGCCGGGCTCCATCCTGCACACCCGCCCCTCGGGTGGAGCATGACTTCCCTGTGGACAGCCCTGAGGCCCTGCACCTGGCACAGGCATTCCGTCTCCACCCTGGCCTCTGAGTGGGGAAGGGGAAAGAGCCGCGAGGGCCGCACCTGCCGGTCACAGCCCACAGGCTCCGAGGGCCAGGCAGTGCCCAGGGAGAGAGCCCTGTCTGGGGACCTGCGTTCCGAGGTCAGGGGATGTTAAAGCGCCAGGTAGTGAATATTGTCAACCTTGTGGGCCAGCTCCACTCTGGTCATCAGAGTCAATATAGAAGTGAAAGGACATAGCTATGTTCCAATAAAACTTTATTTATAAAACTAGGCACAGAGGGAGGTTCTGGGGGGAAAGGGGATATGTGTATACCCGTGGCTGATTCATGTTGAGGTTTGACAGAAAACAACAAAATTCTGTGGAGCAGTTGTCCTTCAATGAAAAAAAAAACGAAAAACTAGGCACAGGCGAATCTGGCCCAAGGGCTGTTGGATTTAGCCTCTGGGCTGTGCTTTGCCAACCCCTGTTCTGAGTTAAAGGGTCCAGAGAAAGAACAGAAGAGGAGGAGGAGGAAGGGAAAAACAGGAAAGCCTCTACCTCCTTTAGGTTCCTCTTCCCTTCGTGCCCTCAGAGGCTCCCAGAGAGGGAACTTCGGGACTCCTACAGTGAAGGCTGTTGGGGTTTGCCTGCAGCTGAGCCCCATGGAGGAGCTGGTGGGGGTGTGTGTGTAAAAACACGGGGAGAGGGGCACCTCTGACGCCTCTGTAACTTTCTCTAGCACAGTGAGCCATCCAACCACGTCTCTTACCTCTTTGGGTTCAGTGAGGGGCTGGTTTCTGTCTTTTAATTCAGTACTGTCCAAAAGGCCTTGCAGTGGTGGAAGTGTTCTTGATCTGTGCTCTGTCCAATATGGTGGCCACTAGCTGTGTATGGTTACTGAGCATGTGAAGGTTGGCTAGGACAATTGAGAAATTGAATGTTTTTCAATTTTAGATAATGTGAATTTTAAATAGCCACATGTGCCTGGTGGCAATCATATTGGACATTGCAGCTCTAAACAGAAACATAAGCAAGCCAGCATCATCTAACACAGCAATATATAACAGCAGGCTCTTTAAATATCAATTATCTCCTCCTCATGGTTTTTTTGTTAAGGGAAGGAAGGTCACATGGATTTGGGGGATCCTTCACTTAAGAACCCTGGATTCAGCCTGGGTCCCAGAAGAAGAAAGAGTTGTTACAGAGTGATGTGAAAGAGTGTCAAGGGTCTCACAGGATGTAGGACTCAACCCTGAACTTAGCCATTTCAAAAAAGAAATTTGGAGCCTCATGGTGAAGGAGATATATAAAAACTGTTCCACTTCAAAATATTTCATCAAAAAAATAAAAATTTGCAGATAATTGTGGGGTTTTTTTTCCGATTTCAGGAAGACCTAGACAGACGGTATAACATGGAGAAAGCGAAACTTGACAAGATCCGTCTACTACAGGTGAGTAAAAGCAAGCTGATAAATCCATCTAACTAGGTTTGCATGTCCTATAGCAGAACAAGAGCATCGCAGTGTCTAAGAGCCAGAGACACTCGGTGATAAGGCTGCTATTTGCTCTTCTGTCTAGAGTGCAACTCTGGATTGAGGTGTTGGTTATAACACCTCACATTGGTCTGTTATTTCACAAACATCTCGTTTGACTTGATCATCACCTTTGCTGGAGAGTAGCTATCAGCCTCATTTTCTGTATGAAGAAACTGACTCAAATCTGTTAAATACAAGCAGCTAGAAAGGACCAGAGGCAGGATTCAAGGTCTAATGTTCTTGTCAAGTACTTTTCTTCAAAAATTAAGTGCCCATTTTAGCTGTTAGTTGATAACCTGGGGTGGTGGGTGGGGGGCGGTGGGGGGCAGTGAGAAAGCCATCAGATATGGGAAGGTAGGCTTCAGAGTTGGCTTTAAATTCATGTAGAGTCAAAATCGCATTGTAAAATCTCTTCCATTGCCAGAGTCTGGCTCATGGACACTTAAAAGCCAAGAGTTAACTTGTGTTGCACTTTGGCCTGGAACTTCTCTCTGCTTTCTGGGAAAGGAAGGCCAGGATCTGGTGGGAGTGGCCAAAGGGCTGCAGGGGTCAATGCTGAAGCCCGGGCCAGGGCTGACTCAATGAGCGTGGATGGAAGTGAATTGTTGGCCGAGAAGCTGAGCAACTGTATCGATGGAACTTGGGATGGGTTAGAGAAAAAAGCAGAGACATGGATGGTGGAGAATTTCCGACTTGGGAAACTAGCATGGATCCTTGTGTTATTCATTGTGAAAAAGCCTAAAGGAAAAAGGATAGGGCTGAAGGGAATGAGATGGTGAAGAGAAATGTTCATGAGATCTCTCGGGGGCTTTTAAAGGTTAGGGTACTTCACCAAGTAGGAATAGTCTGGGCTGGAGGTCTGGGTGTCAGTGCTGTGTAGGTGGTAACGGAGGCTGTGAAGAGGGGAAGAAGGACTCCACCAGCGAGGCTTGAGACCAAGCGGGCAGCTCGAGGCCCAGGGAAAACAGGAGTCTGAGGTCTCCTGGCAGCTGAGCAGAGGGCTCAGTGGATAGAAGGTTCAGCATTGCCACAAGTCAAGAGAGCTGGAGGCTGAGAATTGCCACAGGTGCACAGAAAAGGTCTGTGTGACCTTGGCGAGAGTATTTCCAGTGGGTACTGTGAGCAGCCAGCAGCAGTGGGTTGAAGGGTGGTTTGTGGGGAGGGGAGTCGAGACATCAGAGACACTTGAGTACTTGGCTTTGTGGTTTCCTTTTTTCTTTCTTTCTTTTCTTTTGTGGCTGTCCTGGGTCTTCATGGTGGTGCATGGGCTCTAGTTGCAGTTCAAGGGCTTGGTTGCCCCACGACTTGTGGGTCTTAGTTCCCCAACCAGGAATCAAAGCCACATTCCTTGAATTGGAAGGCGGATTCTTAAGGACTGGTCCCTGATCAGGGTTTAAGGAAGGGCCTTAAAGGGATGAGGGACTTCAACATATTTAAATGCCAGTAAAAAGAAACCAGTAGAAAAGGAGAGGTTAAAGATGCAGTGAAAAGAATGAATGATTGTATCTATAGATTCCTGGGGGGGCGGGGGGGGGAAGCATAGGCGTCAGAGCCCAAGCACCCATGGGGAATATAACCTTGGCCAAAAGGAGAAATAGAGCTGTCCCTCTACTCTAGCTCAAGCCACAGACCTGATTCTGGTTTGGTCACCAGAGCTGATAGTGGATTTTGCACTGGGAGGGGTTTTGCACCCAAATGAATTAGAGGTCCCCACCTGCCACTGTGATAAAGTAGATGGGAGAGGGAGGGACAAGGAGGCACAGGAGAGGGCAACACTGAGACTGTGAATGTGTTGGGGAGCTGAACAGCCTTCTCCAGTGCTGCCCACAGGAAGCTCCCTGCCTCGGAGCCAGAGGTCTCCCCTGCACCCTCACGGCTCTGCCTCCCAGATGCAATCAGGGGCAGTTTGACTAATAGAGCCCAGTTCATTTCATGGGGCGGGGGGAAATGCCAGAAAGATGCTTTAGGAGCTTTTCAGGCAGGCTCAGGGATTTGGAAGTTGTATGGAGCATCGGGGTGGCATCAGTCTCTTGTCATCTGGGAAGCGCTTCTGGTCCCTGCCTGGCTCTGGAGAATCAGCTGCTCCAGAGTCCTTGGGGGCCTGGTGGGCTGGCTGGGGGTACCGTCCTATTCAGAATCTTCTTTCTAGATCTGTTAATTTGATGCCTCCTGTGGCTCCAGTTTAGGGGCTTCTCAGGTGACGCTAGTGGTAAAGAACCTGTCTGCCAGTGCAGGAGACTAAGAGATGCAGGTTCGATCCCTGGGATAGGAAGATCCCCTAGAGGAGGGCATGGCAACCCACTCCAGTAGTCTTGCCTGGAGAATCCAAGGATAAAGGAGTCTTGGGGGATACAGTCCACAGGGTTGCAACGAGTCAGACACGACTGAAGCAACTTAACACACATGTACACAGGTGGCTCCAGTTCACAGCCACACCTTCTCTGTGTTGCCAGGTGGGAGTCAGAGTCAGAGCCAGCTCATGTTGTGTGCCTGCATTCCAGGGCTGGTTTGCACAGGGCTGGGGGCAATATTTTGTGGAAACAAATAAGGCCTTTCACCAAATAGTGTTGTCTCCCCATCTCTTTTGCATTTAGGCTCGAAGAAATCGAGAAATAGCAATTTTGCATCGCAAGATTGATGAAGTGCCCAGCCGAGCCGAGCTAATACAGTATCAGAAGAGATTTATTGAACTCTACCGCCAGAGTAGGTGCATCAACCACATACGCTCCTGAGGCTGGCCCTGGGAGGGGCAGGGGACGAGGGGCTCTGACCCACTGTAGCTGTCCATGGAAGCCAGCCCTGGGAAGGGCTTTAGCTCATCATCAGGCCCACTCATTCCACGTAGCCCAGAATCCCAGGTACAACACTGTGGAGCCCTGACTCCCTCTCCCTGGATAGATGGCTTAAGCTGATTGAGCTCTTGGAGTAATACTTCCAGCCCACCCTCATCCCTATCAGCCATCTGGCTCCACTTTCCAACTTTGCATGGAACCTTGTGACCCCAGCGTCTCTAGATCAGTCCTCACTCATTGACCTTATTCTCTGTGAACCTTCTTCTCATGTGATCCTTGCCTTTAACAGCATCATGTTCATTCAGGACTGGGTATCCCTCAACCTAAATCAGGGATCACATCTCATCAGGCTCAAAGTGACCCCCAAAGCTGTCACTGCCTTTTTCTTCACAGTGCTTCTGTCATATCTCATCTTCCTTATATCATAACCCAGTAACCATTAACCGGTCTGCAGCTCCTTCTCTGAAGCCCTCTTATCCACCCATCCAGTCGTATGACTTCTCTCCTGAGACAAATCCTCACAAGCTCCCTGGACTGGAGGAAAGCTCTCTCATTCCATCCAGGATCCTCCCCAGTCTAGGGGGCCTGCCAGGAGGCCTCTTTCCTGATCTCAGTCCTCCTCTTGCTCCCCAGTCCACACACTGCTGTTCAGCACACCATGAACTTTGACATCCTAGGCCTTGACTCCTCCTGTTCCTGCACCTGGGACCCTTTCTCCATTCTGTTAAACAAAACCCTTCAGGGACCTCCTCACTTATCCTCAGTAAACAGGTCCGAGACCATCACCCCTTCCTTAGGCTCCACTCTTGCATGTCTCCTGGGTACCTCAGACTCGGCAGGTACAAGACTTTGCCTCCCTCGCATCTTTCCCCTCACTCACTGTGATCGTTGTCGAGCCCAGCTAGACCCCCTGTCTTTGCTGACTCACGCTGCTCTGCCAGTTCTGTTTCTGAATAATATCATGTCCGTTTCTTTTGGACTCCTGCTATAGCCGCCTTCTCCTCACTCCTGCCTGAGAGCTCTTTCTCACACATAAATTTCATCATTTTACACTCTTGCTTTAAAAGCTTTAATATTTCATAGCTCCCCATAACTGGATGGACAGTCTTCAGAATCCTGATCAGAGTCCTGCCTCATCTGGGCCAGCTGGGCCCCTGCAGTCCCTGTGTCCCTCACCCCTGTGAGCTGGTCTGCAGGTCCAGGAGGCCAAGGCCCTACAGTTCCCACTTGGGAAACTCCCAATCTTCTCTCAAGTACACCCAATTTTCCCTTGAGATGCTGGCCTCTCAGCCATCCTTCCTAGTTCCAGCTGGAGCACTGTCCCTACTCAGAGCATATGTGCTTCCTTTTATGTTTTACCACCCCCTCCCAACCTGGATGTTTTAGTCCTCACATTTAATTCAGATGATCAGGGCAGGTGTCGACAATGGCAGTTTCTCAGCAGAAAATAGTTTCTTCCCTAAGTTAAATCTTTCCCCTTAAGCACAGGGTTTGCAAAAGTGAGCCAACTATGGCTCCTGCTCATGAGGAGCCTGGAAAGGGAGGGAGCCACACAGAGAGGAAGAGCTGGCATGGGGCTGCTTCATCCCTGCCCTCTTTCTTCTGGGACCTTCACTTGGAGGACTTCAGAGAAATGCCCCATCCTGCACGCTGGCAGGGAGCTTCCTCGGGCTCCTGTCCTGGCAGGGCTGTCATGGCTGCCACGTGCTGTCAGCCCGCAGCAGCCCCACATACACGGCCTCCGTGCACCATGGGGCTTCCTCGCAAATGAGAGTGGGCGCCAGCCCAGCAGGTCCCAGTCCTGCAGCACCTCAGCAGGGAGAGGGCACTTAGCATCATTGACACATTTTCTCACCCATGTGCTTGCTGATTTCTCTGCATTTACAGTTTCGGCAGTGCACAAAGAAACCAAGCAGTTCTTCACTTTATATAATACCCTGGACGACAAAAAGGTTTATTTGGAAAAAGAGGTAAGAGCCTTTATAGAAAGAAGAGAACATAGATGAGTGTGTGTCATGCGCCCGGTGCTGGGTACAAGGTCAGAAAGTGCATGATTCCTCAGGGCTCTCACCGTGCAGAGCGGGCAGTGGTCGTATGGTGCCCTGCAAGAGGCGCATCATAAAAAGAACCATACTGGAAGCACAAGAGGTACATATGGAGAAGGGCCTGGAGTTGGTGAAACTTGAGTGTGAGCTTTAAATGAAGGAAAGAACCAACTGAAGGAAATGGGGAAGGTGGGCCGTCAGAGTTGACCTGGGGAAATGGCTGTTTAGTCATCAGCGTCAGACAGAGGCATGAACTGAAAGAATTGTAAAATTGAAAGCAGGAGTGGAACAGGTGACCGTGAGCAGCTGCTCCATATTGCTCTGACTCTCACTCAGGTCAGATCTGGTGATTCGGAGCTCCCTCCGTGGAAAGCAGTGGATCGGGGCGGGTGTGCAGCTGTATTTAGAAACAAGCAGTGGCGTCTTCACAGCTGCAGCACGCAGCACAGTGTGGTGGCGGGGGCAGGCGCCCTGGAGTCATTTGGGTTTGGGTTTTAGTCTGGCCTTCTTCTCCTCACCCTCACCACATAGCCTACAGTGATAGAGAATGAATGAGACAATGTCTGTGAAGTTCCTAGCACACAGTGATAAGAATTAGCTCCTGCCTACCCCTCACCTTGAGGGTGACAGAATCTTTTATTATTTCATTATCATCCTGCAACCCGCACTAATTACCACTTCAATAAGAATACTATTACCGATGTATCTTTTACCTGGACCCAAATGGAAGCCTCTGTGGCTATTGTTATCTTGACTACCTATTTTTTGTTTTTTGGGTTTGTTTTTTTTTTAATTGAAGGATAATTACTTCACAATGTTGTGTTGGTTTCTGCCATACATCAGCATGAGTCAGCCATAGGTGGACATGTGTCCCCTCCTTCTTGACCCTCCCTCCCACCTCCCACCCCATCCCACCCCTCTAGGTTGTTTCATAGCCCGGTTTTGAGTTCCGCGTTGACTACCTATTTTTGTCAGTCAACCCGGATCAATCTCTCTCCTCCAAGAGGCACTTCTTGAAGAGGGGTTGGGTTCTGTTTTCTCTGTATCCAGGGCCTTACACAGTGATAGACGCGTAACAAGCATTTGATCAATGTTTGAATAGATGAGTGCATTGAGGGGATTTTCATCAGACCTGGGGGATCGCTCTGCTGCACACCCTGACCTGGGGGTCTTCCCACCTGGTAAGGGGAAGACTTGTCCCGTAACTCAGAGATAGGCCAGCTCCTTGTGAGAAAGCCTTAAACTCCATTGACTTCCCTTCATCAGGAGTGTTTAAGGTTATTGCATTCCTTAGGAGTATGCAGGGTGGTGGGGGCTTTTTAATTCCAAGCCATATTAATGCAGTTAGAACTTTTCATTTGGGTAAATTGTACATTTTATTCCATATCTATTTATACTTGTGATATTTTAGCTTTCAACATGCCTGTGGAGTCAAAGACAAGAATATCATCTCCATGTTTCAGAGTGTGAACTTGAGTCCAAGTATAGTAAATGCTTAGTTTGGGGCTCACAAGCCAGGCCAGTGACAGAGCTGGAAAGACGACCTAGGTTTCTAGACTCAGCCTCAGAGCCCTGCCCTGCACTGTCATCTGGGCAGATAAAGGGTCTTGTGTGTGGGCCACGGCATTTCTATGGGGGAGTGACCTTGAATGGGGCATGTACCCATGGAGGCTCTCAGAGCTGCCTGGCAGCAGACAAATTGGCAGAAACTGTGGGAAGGAGTAGGGTGGGCAGTGTTCTCACCTTCCCTCCCCTACTGACTCTCTGCTGGGCTGATGGCCCTGAAAATGAAGTTTGGTGTTTGGTGAGATTGAAAGGACAGTGGTGCAGCTTCCCCAAGGCCCTAATGGGCTTCCCCTAAGCCCTAATGTTGGCTTAGATGTGTCTGGGGTTTAGGTCCCATCACGGAGCCCTGCTCCTATGCTACCAAGGTCATGCTTGTTACAGCTGGAGGCTCTGGGAAATCTATGAGGCTGGGAATACGTTGCTCTTGTCTTCGTGTTACTTTTCATCTGCTTGAACAAGGTGTGTTCCTTTCAGAAGCAGTATCCAGAGACAGGCGCCAGGCTTTCAGTGGCTGGGGTGGCACAGGCATCTTTCAGCCTTTGTTTATTGTTCTTGTTCTTCCTTCCTCCCCAGATCAGCCTGCTGAACTCCATTCATGAGAACTTCTCACAGTAAGTGCTGCCAGTTCTCTTCCAATCAGTATCCATGTGCCCTACACTGTGTCAGCTCACCTCCGTTTTGCAGCAAGGCTCAGTGCCCAGGCTGGGATTCTTATACTTCCACCCCTGTTGCTGTGTACAGATGTATCTTGGTTTATGCAGACCTTGAGTTCTTACAAAAACATAATGATATTACAGCAAATTTTAAAAACACTGAGCAATAGCTTAGGGGAAAAGTTAGCTTTCAAATAATTTGACTATGCCTAACTACTATAATTTCTTTGTAGATTACGTTTGTCCTACTAAGATTAGATTAATAACATTTGTTTTTGCACACATAGAGGTGCTTTAAAATTTAGATAATGAGGGAATTCCCTGGCCGTCCAGTCATTAGGACTCCGCTCTTTCACCATGGAGGGCCTGGATTCAATCCTTGGTTGGGGAAAAAAGTAAATTAAAAAATAAAATTTTGGTAATAAAATAATCTATATATTTTTTTAAATAGTTTTCAAATTTGGTGGTAGATTTTTAAGCCATGTGCATACTCTAAATTACTGTGTTCAAATATAAATATTTTCTCCAAAAACTGAACAGCAAAGCCCACCTCTACTCAAATCACACCAGCTCTCAAAGATGACCATTCCCTTGTCTGCCATCCAGGCAGCCCCAGGCTGGTTCTCTGTCCAGAAGACTTCCTCTCTTACAGCACGGACTCTGCTGTGACCAGCAGCTAAGATCTTAATGGATTACAAGCTCCGGACTTTAAGTTTCACTTCTAATTGAAAACAAACAGCCCCATTTAGTATTCAGATTCAGTTAGTGACTTACAACCTTGTGACACTTCTAAAAATGACGCCTTCATCTGTATCCCCTGATCATTGAGAGAAGCTGAGGTTGGAGTGTTTTTGTGGAAGTTCTGCTGTCTCTTGGCCCATCCTTTGAAAGATTTCTTCTCATCCTTGTATTGTGTGCTCTGATCCTTCTCGTGTCAGTCCCTCTGCAGGACTGGAGGTGAACAGGCATGTTTTAGGTCATCACTTGTTTAGCTGCTGCTCCTGGAAACAGGACCAGATTTATCAGCCTGGTTTTAGGAAAATCTCAGAAAATGTCTCCCAATCTTGAACAGTGACTTTTTTTTTTTAAGTTTTTATTGAATTTGTTACAATATTGCTTCTGTTATTTATGTTCTAGTTTTTTGGCATGGGGGATCTTAGCTCCCCAACCAGGGATCAAACTCAACTTACTGCATTGGAAGGTGAAGTCTTAACTACTGGACAGCCAGTGCCTTGATCAGTGCCTCTAAATCTGCATATTTTTAAAAACTAAGTGAAATTTATTCCTTAAGCAGTATCTGTCAACATTCAAAATTTTTTTAAAATTGTTAATTTCAGTCACATTTTATTTATGAAAGTACCTATTAGTAAGAAAATTATAGAGAGGGTTGGGGGAAAAAACAGATTAATATTCATTTATAAGACCAAGCTAATTTTCATGCCTTGTTCACAGATTAAAATCTCTGGCTGCCTGGGATCACAGGGGCCCTATGGGTCCTTCCTGCCTTGCAAAGGCCTGTCTGCCTCCTGGGGCATTATCTGGACTGACTCCCCGATTCCTCCCCTTTTCTTGAATTCTGTTCGCTGGTCATACATCTGCTGGTCTTTCTTTCAGAGCCATGGCCTCCCCTGCTTCCCGGGACCAGTTTTTACGTCAGATGGAACAGATCGTAGAAGGAATTAAGCAAAGTCGAATGAAGGTCAGATTGCTTTTTTCCTGTAATGTGGCCAGAGTTTTACACTGGTGATGGGAGAAGGCCCTGGGGAAAGCAGATCTCTTCCAGTTGTCCTGGGGACATGCTCTCAATTCTAAAGACACATCTTCAGTGTCTCTGCAAGGGGTCCCACTAAGGTCTCTGACCCTACAGTGGGCAGGCCAGCTCCATAGGCTGCCTGCATCAGTCGTTCAGACTCTTAGCAACAGCTCTGTGGATGTAATACCTACCGAGTGTCAAGCACTGTGCTCCTCCTCCCAGAAGCCGTCTTAAGTGAGGATGTTCCCCCCGTTTCACAGATGAAGCTGGCTTTCACCATCAGGCCTTCTCTCTTGCCCAGAATGAAGTCCTCACTGGCTCTCTGGTTCCTGACATTCTGCCATCAGGGATCCATTCCTTAACATCTCAAGAGCATTTTAGTTTCCAGGAGTCCCCTATGAAAATGCAAGTAATTGCTGAATTCTGCCAAAGTGAGAGGATACTGAGCCTCAGAAGAGAAAAGAGGAACTGAAAGGGATGTGGAGCTCCAGAGATAGCTTTGCAGAGAATCGTGCAGGCTAGGGGCAGTGTGAGCATTTCTGCACTCTGTGGCTCCTCGCGTGCACCGTTTTTCAGGAGAAAAGAAGACTTGCTGATGGTCTGGAAGCCAGACATGAAGCCATAGGCTCCAACTACCACAGCTGACAAATCCTAACTAATAATTCCGGTGTCTCTTGCTTTTGGTCCTACTTTAGAAATGTGTCACACACCTGGTCCTCGGGCATGGCAGTGAAACCTTCTGGGGACACAGGGCATCTCCTTTCACAATCCTGGGACGGAGTAGTCCAGAGAGCATGGCCAGAATGTAAACACATGAAAGAATTGCCTTTGGACCTGTCCTAAAAATCCACTCCTTCAAGCTGCCTGTAATCCCATCTCACCAGAGAGGGACTGCAGACAAAAGCTTGCCCATGTCCCTTTCCCTCTAGCAGAATATTCATCTCCTTATTAAGGATGTCAACAAAATCATGTCAAAAGAGAAAAAAAAAAGTGTCACTGGTGACAAGACTATTCAGCCACAAAAATGAGGGCAAAGTGAGACAGCAGCTGTTCATGTGAGGGGCCACTTACCCAGGGCAGGCAGGCTCTCTTGCAGGAGGGAGTGGAGTCCCTTCTTGATGATCTGGGGTTAGAGGGAGGTGGGGAGCAGAGAACCTGGCCAACCACAGGCCTGTAACAACCCAGCCTCAGTGCAGGGACTTTCCACTCACTATGCTCATCCTCGGGGAGATAGTCTTGCTCATAGTAAGGAACAAGAGGAAGCTATTGGGTTTTTTCCCCCCTTTGGCTTCCCTTTCTGTTACTATCTGAAGCATTCCTTGGGAAGGAAATGGGCCTGACTCCTTCACTCCCTCCATCCTGCCCCAAGCTTCATGGTGAAGGCACCTTGGTGCTGGCCAGCAGAGGAGGCTGCTGCTGTGTCTGTCCCCCCACGAGGTGGCTGGGCACTTGGAGGGTGCTTAGGTCCCTGAATGGGGAGGGCTGTCTCCTCTCATGTCTGTGTTGTTGGTGACTGGCACAGCACCTGACCCATGGCGGGCACCAAAGAACTCTTTGTTGAACGAGTGAATTCATTCAGTTGAGTCCAAAAGTAGTTCTCATTGAGGGTTCCAGGTAGACTTTGAATGTTGATTGGCACTGGAATGGATTAAGTCTGTCTGCTCTGCAGAACAGCACTCATTTGGATGGATGTCTTTTGTTGTGTTTGTTTAAAAGAAACAAAAGCACAGCCCCCTGTATCTGGGTACCACGACGGGTTCTGCTTAGATAGGGGTGGCAGGGGAGTGTCTGTGCCCCAGAGCACAGGTTCCCCCAGAACCAGCAGGGAGTGCAAGTAATAGAATAGGGGTCTGTGGTCTGTGGAAAGGTTCCTGAGTAAAGAGGAAACTGCCTACCTGTTTCATGTGAAATTGTACTCACACATACACACACAAACACACACAAAGAAAGAGTTAAATGAAGCAGTTAACGCCCAGTGTTAGGAGGATTGCTGAACAGATGATAGTTCCTATGCCGTATCATGCAGATAAATAAAGACAACCTCAGAAATGATGCGTAGACGGAAACTACTGGAAGGAAACCCATGAAAAGTTAGTAATAGTTTCCTTCTGGGCATTGTCAGGCACCCTTGGTCAGAACATGGCTTTTCATCACTGTTTCCCGAAATGTTTCAACAGATGGAGAAGAAGAAGCAAGAGAACAAGATGAGAAGGGACCAGCTGAACGACCAGTACTTGGAATTGTTAGAAAAACAGAGGCTGTACTTTAAGACTGTGAAAGAGTTCAAGGAGGTAAGAGGGGGATGGGGCCCTTGAGGCTGGGCAAGATTTTTATTCATACCGCCCCGCAGATGAACCTCTGCAAACCAGAGCATTTCTTTGGTTTTCCACTGGTCTGAAATGGAAATAGCAAGTGGGCAGTGGACCTGACAGTAAAGTGTGCATCTAAGTAGTTCACTATTGTGTTGTTTTGTGGCCCATCTTGAAGCTCTAACTGAACTTCAGTTCTAAGGACCATCACTTCATTTTCCTGACACTCTATAACCACATTAAACTCACAAGTAAGATGGCATCGCAGGGCCGCGTGGAAACAGTGTTTGTTATAGATTCAGGTCTAGCATTTCCTTTCCTCCCAATCTTAAGCTGCGAGGGACCTCGAGAAGCCATGTGTGAGGGGAGTGAACTGTGAATGTGACAGGCTTGGGTTCAGATCCTGCCACTGGCCTACTATGCACATGGGTAGGGACCAGCTGTGCACGTGTCTGGCACCTGTCACACCCACCCTCTACCGAATGTTGTTGACCCCTGTGTGACCCCTGTCTTTTCTCTTGCATTTGGGCAGGATTACTGTCCATCATTCCAGAAAGGAGAGTGCCCTTTTCTTAAGACATTTTCCAGAAAGCAGACTTCATTCTGTCACTTGCCAAGATCTCATCAGCTTTATTTTCAGGACTTCTTTCCCCCTTTCTAATAAAAATCTGTGTGGTTTTAGTGAATTTAGAGATTGCTGAAGATCCAGGGAAGCTAAAAGTGGTTGTATCCTGGCATGTGGTTAATGGAATAAAAAAATAGTCTTTCCATACCAACGTTTTTGTTCTTACATGTTTTCTATGGCTCTTCTCTCTTCCTTCCTCCCTTCTCTGTTTTCCTTCTCTGCTGCTTCTTCCCATGATTGTAATGTTACTTTTGAGAGCCACAACTGTAGGCATTTCAGAATGTCTCATCCTTTCAATAAACGAGTAATAACAAATCAGAAGTAATTCCAGCCTTTGCCTTGAGGGGACTGATGTAGCGGCTGTGGTCAGGGAAGGCCTCTCCCCAGTGAGAACTTGGGCTTGGGCAAAGTGACCAGGCGAGCTGCTCCGCATCTGGGAGCCTCTGGTCAGCAGGGCTTGGAGCCAAAGGGCCAGCAAGAGAGCTACAGTAAACAGGGACCCACCACTCCCTACCTGAGCTCTTTTTCCCAAATAACATACAAAGAGAAAAGGCCCAGAGGAGAACAATTACACTTAAACGTTGCTTGGACACACCAGCACTGCCATTTTGACAGCAGAAACAAAGAGCAAATGAGTTGGGAGGATAAGTGTAAGCTGTCAAAATCAAAGCAAATAAAAGTGAGATGGAAAAGCTCATTACTACACTGCAGGATCTCGGAGTGAAGGCTGGGGGTCATCTCTGAAGGAAGCAGTTCCCTCAGATATGCTAAGGTCAAGATTTCCATGTTCCCGCCTCCTTGGCACAGTTACTGTCAGTCAGAGACCGAAGGTGGGTCCCTCAGAACACATGAAGACCCCAGACCAGACCAGCTGCTTGTCTCAGTGTCCTTCAATCCAAAGCAAGATGGAAAAAGGGGAAGGGGTATGTAGTATTTGCTGCAGACGGCTACATGTATTTCACTTAAAGGACTCACCTTTTCTAAAAAAATTACGTCCTATTTTTTGATACTAGAATTGCCTCTCTTATAAAATGATGGTGACAGTGTGTACTCCTTTTTTTTTTTTAATCATTTTACTTGGTAAAAATTTAAAACCATGAGTTAGCATTCTAAAATCTTAGAAATTTTTTTCAAGCTCCTCTGAGGTAAGTTGGGGCCACCACAGGTGTAGAGGCTTCCTTACTGCTCCCTAGCTCCCACCACATCCTTCCAGTTAGAGTAATTCTGCCATTTTACATATTTGCAGTTTCATGTAAGATCTCATTTATGGGAGAAAAGCAGTTTGAAAAATCAGATTTTCATCCCAGGATGGAATCTTCTCTCAGAATCCTCTGTTCTGCCTCCTCTGCTTGTTTTTCCCCAACCTGCTTGGTTTTCTTCTCCCCAGTCCTGAATTCTTACTGCATCCTGGTCCCAGCACCATGCTGGGCAGTAATTATTCTTATGCATAGCAGTGTCATCCAGAACATGGTCTTTGACTACCACTTGGCGTGCATATATGCTCAGTTGTGTCTGACTCTCTGCGACCCTATGACTGTTGCCTGCTGGACTGTTGTCCAAGGGATTCTCCAAGCAAGAATTCTGGAGTGGGTTGCCATTTCCTTCTCCAGGGGATTTTCCCGACCCAAGGATCAAACCCGAGTCTCCAGCAATCCTGCATTGGCAGGCGAATTCCTTACCACTGAGCCTCCACAGCTTCCCTTTGACCACCCCAGTCATCCCTTTTTGGGGTACAGTTAACTCCACATTAATTGAGCTCCTGTCACCCCGTGGGCTCCATGCAGGCACTAGGTCATGCCCTCATCCTGACTCCAACCTCCTCTGGAATCAAGGCCCCTTTGAGTAGAGACATTGAGTTATCTCTAAAATTCCATTGCCTTGCTTGCCCTGGGAGGGTGTGTTAATAACAAGTCTGCCAGGAGAAAAACACATACTCTAAAAACACCTTAGTGGCGGTATTACACCAACTAATCGTGTTTCTCAAAGCACGATTTCTCACAAGTTTCCCAAACTAAGATTTAGATTCTTGCCTGGCTCCGATGAAGGCCAGCCATACATTTTTATGATGCTGAGTTTAGGCACATAATCTCAATTGAGTGGAGCTCGCAGTGTCTGGCACATAACAGGCCCCATACTTTTCTTCAGCAGAAGAGAAGCAGATGCGAGGAGAAAGACCTAAAGGACTCTCTCTGTATTTGCTTTGAACAGACAGACAATATCATTCTGTCATCTCCTGAAAGGCTTCCAGGAGATTGCATGAATTAAGTAGTGCTCTCACACCAGGTATGACAGCCTGAAATGTCTTTACTGAAAACTTGAAGCCTCGTCTCAGTGTGGTGTGATGAGAATGACCTCTGCTGGGGATTTTGCCACAGCAGTAGTTATGATGCTTCTGAGGTTTTTTGTCTTGGGGTTATTTTTTGTTTTTTCCTCCTTCGTAAGGTGACGTGGATAGCAATTATAATTTATTTATTCCTTGTTATATTGTTTTATCTTTTTCTCATGGAAATTTTCAAAAACACACAGAACTAGAGAAAGCAGTCTACCCGTGTAATAGTATGCCTCTCTGCCTGTTTTATTCGTCTTTACTGCTCCCCGCTTACATTTTTTGGTTTTTTTGGTACTGGAGGCTTTTCCCCCAAGCAAATCTCAAGAACTCATTTTAAATAAGAAAACTTTCTTCTCAACTTCTCTAACACAACAAATGTTACTCATCTTCACCTTCTTTCTCTTCCCACCCCCCAGAAGTTATTTCCCCCTCCAAAAACATGTGCTTAAAAAATGTCAGAGTACCTTGCTTCTGGCAGAACAACTCAGCTTCACGCCCACCCAGCCCTCCCCAGCTCTGAGTGGAAGGTATACAGAAACCCTGCAGGTGAACTAGGGTCACTGCAGCCGAGAGCAAAGGGCCTCCAGAAAAGTGGGAGCATCTGGCCAAGCCCAGGGAAGTGGAAACATCTTTGGGGACTTTGGGGGTCTTGGATGCAGAAAGGGCCAAGGTGACCAAGTTTTTCTTCTACATTAAGTGGCAGCATGGTGACTGGAGGCTCCAGTTCGACTCCTCGAGGTCCTTCCCCTTCCACGCTCACCTCTCACTGTAAACAGGGCTCCTTGCAGTCCAGGGAGTAAGTGGACATGATGTGCTAGCAGACGGAAGTATCCTGAGCTATCAAGCCCACTGCAAATGGGAGGAGGACGCACAGTGAGATGCTTTGGAAGAAGGGGATTCAAAACAACACAGCGATGGCCTTGTACCCTGGATGCCAGACTCTGCACATGGGACGAGGCCAGTGACCTCGTCCACATCTTGCAGCACCCTCAGTGATGGGTTTCCTACAGCTCACTTTATGGGAGAGGTGTCCCTCGATATGTTTCTCTCCCTCTGTCTGCTGTGGGTTTCTCTCTCAAAGATGAAGGTATTCTTAACCTTCGCTCTTGTGGGGTAAGAGCTCTTCTACATGCTCCACCTGCTGTCTCTTAGGACTCCTTGGGCCGTGCTGTCCGGGACTTTCCCCTTCCTCACTGGAGGCATGCAAGATCAGCAGAGAAGTGTCTCCTTTCTGCTTCTTCCCCTTGGGGATTGAAGTCTTTGGGGATGACAGTGCCTAATCCTCTCCTGTCCTCAGTCTGACAGTCAGTCTTTGTGACTGTTGGGGCCTTGAAGGTCAGCATGTGGCCAGGAACCTCCCCTACGCTAGTGGCAATGGAAAAGGAGGTCTGTCCACTGATCCACAGGCCTCCCCGGGGACAGGAAAGGATGCAGAGGTGGGTGCTAATGCAGTGTCCACCTCTCTGCTCTCTTTCTGTTTCCCCTGCAGGAAGGCCGCAAGAACGAGATGTTGCTGTCCAAGGTGAAAACCAAGGCCTCTTGAACACTGCCAGACAGCATCGCACGTCATTGATGTCTTCATCTAAATGCCACATATCAGCTCCGAGATGGTGAAATGGTTCTGGACACTGCAGCAGAGATGTAGGTGTGATGATCTCAACACGGGGTATTTCCTTCCTCCTGTTTGCTCACATTTCATCTCCATGGTGGTTGTTGTCCATGGATCGGACAGTGCAGACATTGTGGCTTGGATAACACCCATCCTCCAGTGAAGAAATGTGGGCAGGGTTTGTTCTCTCTGTCGATTCTACTTTTATTTCTCCAGTAACATTGCACATATGAAGGTACCTGTATTTGAATGGACTCTGAATAAAGAGGAATTCATTTGTTCAGTAATGTTAATTGAGCAGCTGCCGAGGAGGAAGCACTGAGCAGGGTGATACAGACCTTGCACCCAGGCTTCCAGCACATGGCCCCAGAGCTTGACCCCTGGGATTTTTTTTTCTTAGTAAACAAGGCTTTTAGCTGAACGACCAGCCCATGTGAATATTGGTCACTTGGGCCTCTCATTTGCCGTGATGCCTTTTGTTCCTGGTCCCTTGGGGGCCGGTCAGCAACCTTAATGGTGTAGCAACTAGAATGAAAACTCAGTGTCTGCCCTTGGCTTCATCACACTCACCCAAGTTCATCCCACCAAAAATGTAAACAAACAAAAAAGGGACCTCAGCTTGACACATAAGAATGACACCTCACCGTGCCCTGCTCTCCTGAGAGTCTCAGCCAGTCTGTGGGTGGTCTTGTGCGTCCCCCTCACTAGGAGTACATCACATGCTCCCTGCTGTGCACAGGTCAGGGCTGGACCCAGAGGCGGGCTCGCCCACAGTCACCCCCGTCCAGGCCAGTGTGTAAATCCTGGAGGGACCAGCCATGAGCAGGTGCCAAGGGTGTCTGAGCAGGAAGAGCAGCCAGGTGTGCGGAGATTGAGGGCTTTTCACGGAGCCGGCTGGGTTGGGCTGGATCCGAAAGAGGAATCACAGTTGAATAGAAATTAGTGGGAGAGCCATTTTGGATAAAGTACGGATGTGATTAAAACTCAAAGAGTGCAGGGAGAGTACAAGGCATGCTTGTTGGGAGAGGGGTGGGTGGCCGGTCTCTGCAGGGGGCTTTAGAGACCAGTCCGGAAAGATGGACAGAGACTCACCCTTTGCAGAGCCTTGAAGGAAAGGCAGAGAGAGTGCTTTATGTTCTCCCCCAGGAGTCCATCCAAACTGAGCTCCTCCTGCTCCAGCCCTCAGGAATCGTCCCGGGTCAGTGAACCCAGCACGAGCAAGGCTTGCACATCATTCCACACAAGCCTTGCAGGTACCAGTCGGCAGGTTTGGGCTATGAAACATAAAAGCTTAAACATGCAGTGAGCATGCTTCATGCAGCCGCAGGGACATTGTGCTCATTTTTAGTTCTCTAATGCATGCGGTAAGCAGGGCTGGTGTGTACAGACTTAAAGAATCTCATGCTGGATCAACGGCCCTTGGCTTCTGTGCTGGTCCAGCAAGGCCCGCCCAGTGAGGAGGCTGCTCCCAGTGCTGCTGCATGCTGATGGCATTGTTCCTGGTGATGTGCTTTTCTGCCTGGGTGGGTGCTGGTAACCTGTGGATTTTGAAAGGACTCAGTGAGGCTGAAGCCAGTGGTTGCCAGAGTGCAGGTAGAGCTCCAGGGTCAAGGGAAGGAGGGGACGGTAAAACTGTAAACTATCTCAGGTTCAGGAAGACACCTTGGTGATCTTGCTGAGAAGCTCACAGGCCTAACTAACAACTTGTGAGCAGGTAGACTATTCATGTGTTGTCCCCAGGTGGTGGGAGGAGAAATGGGTTATCCTGGGGGTGTTGGTGGCCCTCCTCTCTGGATGACTGAAGACAGTTGGGCATGGCTAACCCAGAGGAACTGATGTATCTTCCAGAAGTGGGGGTGTTGACTTTGGGCTGTGTTTCCACAGAGTTTCATTCGGTTTTGGTATAGGGAGGTATCAGGAGATATTGTTTCCATTTTTCAGTCCCTTAGGATTAAGGGTTAAGGCCTGAAAAAGATAATAAATCAGTTTCTATTCCTTGAACACATCTTGAATTAAACTGCAGAAGCCAGTCTTGAGAGTTCTGTTTGCTATGGATAACCCACAGCGCAGATGGTGCCTTTGTGAGTAAAGAGGACATTAAATGTGCTTTATAGTCAGGCCTCAGAGGTCAGGGGGCCTCCCAGGACCCATTCTGTGTGCCCAGAGGATGGCTGGCTGCTCTGCTGAGCCCACAGGCTTTTCTGGAGATGAAAAATACATCACAGTTGTAAAACGTGCTACCAGGCGAACGAGGTTTCCCCAGGAGCAGTCTGTCCTCCCTGTTCGGTCAGGACAGTGAGCTTGCTGATGGCCAGTGCCTGGGATTCTCAGGAAGCCCCTGGGCTGGGCCCCCATCCCATGTGCACCTTAGGGAGTCAGAGCTGCTGTGAGCAGGACAGATGGATGACCTCCAGGCATCTGAAAAGATACTCGGGTTGTGTTTGTTACCGTCCTTGGCCTGGATTCAGGCTCCTGGGCCACCGCTCAGCTAATTGCACCCAGGGAGGTGCCGAGGTTACTTGTCAGGGGCCTGAGTGGGCACAGCCCAAGTTCGTCAGGCCTAAGCTCTCATTAGAGTCTGAAGGGTGTGGCTTTAACTGGGTCCATTGCCCATGTTCTATGGAGAGCTGGGTGTCCTGCCAGCAAAACCAGAAGGCAGAGGGGCTGGTAGACAGGAGACCTTTCCTGGGCTGAGGATTCACTCCCTGGCAATCCCTGCAGCCCCTGGGCCTCCTGAAACCAGGCGCAGGAGACAGAGGGGACCATGAGCTGTCACGTTGACCAGAGCAGTCCTGCCTGAGGGCACTTCGGGCCCATGGCCTGCAAACCTGTGCCACCTGATCCCTGTCACCTCAGCACGGCCTCATGTTGCCCTATCTGCAGGTGATCAGGGAAGTGGCCTTTTAGCAACAAGTTACCGCGGCTGAGCCCAAGATGCAGTTAATTGACTTGAACGAAACCGAGCAAGGAAGTGCTCTGAGTCATTCATGGCCATTGGTGGCCTTAAGCACGACTCACTGCACAGCCGGACAGTGAAGAGCCCCAGTAGGGCGAGAGCCTACCATCTGTCCAAGTGGCTGGCACTGACCAAGAGAGGAGCCTTGTGTGATGTGTCCTCAGAGTACCCAGGCCTTCTCTTGGTCCTTTGCCCCAGCCATGGCAGTTCTGTCTCATAGCACACGGTGATAGGCTAAAAATGCTATGTAAAAAAAAAATGTTATGGTCTCCCTGTTCTCACAGTAAATGTGTAGAAACGTTAGGGGGGCATTTAGCAGCTGGTCTGCGGCCTCTTTGATGACATGGGGAATACGATGGATTCTCCACGTCAGCCTTTCGTCAGTTCCTCAGACATGCCAGGCTCACACTGCTTTGCCTCTGCCTGGACCGCTCTCCCTCCAAGATTGCGGGCAAGGACTTTCCCAGACACCCTGATGCTCACGTAGATGCCTCGGTGTCAACCTGCAGCCCTGACCACACACTGCCCTCTCCCCTGTGTTCCACCTTGATGGCACACGTCACTGTTTGACGGCACACTCCCTTAGTCCTGTGTGACATCTGTTAGCTGCTCTCCACTCTCGGGTGTAAGCGGCAAAAGCAGGGACGTTGCCTGTATTGTTCTCTGAAGTCTCCCTGGCATCTGACTAGAGTGGATGATCAGGAAACTCTGGCTGGATAAAATAGCTTCTCCAAACTGCAGCTATGCATCCTCGTATTAGCAGAGTTTAGATTGAACCTTTCATCTGATTTTTGCTTAGCTTGAGAATGAGGCAGTGATTTTATTCAGCCACTTTAGAGGGTCTCAGAGTGTTTGTTACACTGTAACCTTGATGGCTGAGATGAGAAGGGTGTCTGAGGTTTCAGACCTTTCAAAGGCATTACCTTTTGCAGATGGTTTTTCTCCCCCATGCAGATGAGGGGAGTGGGGGAAACGGGAACACATTATTGTCAGAGATTAGGTCAGGAGTATGTCTTGGCTCAAAGTAAACCATGCATAAAGGTAACCTGGCTGGTTGAAATGACTGAGCCACATGAAACCAAGCAGTGGGAAGCACCCTGGGATACAGTGTTGGCGGAAGTATGCACAATACAAATACAACCCCATGGAGGACGGTCAGACAGTGTCTATCAAAAGTGCAAATGCACAAACCTTTCAGGTCAGCAATGCTACGTCTAAGGATTTTTCCTATATATAAGGATTTGCATTTCAGCATTATTTGTAATAGCAAGAAGGTGGAAACTACCACCAACATAGGGCAATGGTTAAATAAATTGTGGCAAATCCATACAATGGTATATGAAGCTATTCTCTATGTACTACCATGGAATGATCCCTAAGTTGCATGGTTAAGTAGAGATAAAGACTTGGTTTACTAGCGTTTGTTTCTGAAAATAAAAGGAAGAGGGTGGGGGAAATGTGGCTGTATATATACTTCTGTGCGTGTGCACACAGGTGGAGAATCTCTAGGGGGACCCACAGGAACCTGACAGCTTTGGCTGCCTCTGGGATGAGGGGTGGGGGTTACTTTTCACGGTTTATGTTTTGTACCTTTTGAATTTTGTACCATGTACATGTATTATCTATTCAAAAAATAAAGGTTTTAAATTTTCACTTTGTTTACATTTTTTAAAAAAGAAACAAGATGTCAGAGTTTTGGTCAGTAAATCCGCTTTCCTTAGGAATTTAAAGTCCGTGAGCCCAAAGTAGTTGATCTTATTTCCTCAGGTCTTGGGGAAAACAGGGAAGTGAAGAGGGGGCCTCCTCTTCTGGGGAGACGAAGCAGTGAGGGTGGCTCTGCTCTAACTGTGTGGGTTGAGTGGCAGTGTGGGGGACAGGGTTGGGGGGATGGATGGTGAAGTGGCTGCATCCTAGGACAGACCATGGCTGCTGCACAGTCACCTCCGTCTCTTGAGGATCACAGCACAACCCCTGTTCCCCTGGCTTTGGGGCTTGAATAATTGAAGATGGCACCTCTGAGCCATGGTCCAAGGGGAGCCCCACCTGTCTCTCATGGAAACCTGCCGTGAGTGATCCTTTCCCGTCCCTTTGTTTTACAGATGGTTTTTACAGTACCAGTTTTGTTCAGCTCTAGATGGCAGTGTGTGCAGCCCCAGGAGAGGAAGCATGACAGCTGTTTGAAAACAGTCATGAATTCTATTTGCCAAGAATTGGTTTACACATGGGTGTCTAACTCAGTCATGGCCAGTACAGAGGAGACCTTCCCACTGATAATCAACTCGAGATGGCAGAGATGAGCTTCTGTTCTGGCAGCTCGTTGGAGAAGGGCAAGGGGTTTGGAGCAGGCTTCACCATCTCGAGAGCATCAGAAAGGACCTCCCAGCACCCTGAGCTCAGTGGAGTGAAAGGCTGAAAAGAGCCTGACTCCCTGAAGGTATGACACGCTTCCAAACCAACCTGGAGACCACTTGCCTCCATATTTCTTGTTCTATGAGAAAAATCCCTGTTCACTCATTCATTCAACCAACAAACATTTGAGGTTCTGCTCTGGGTCAGACTCTGGGAATAGATCCAAGCAGGCAAAGGAACTTGTTTTCCTAGGGCTATACTCCTGTGGGGAAATACATACAAACAGGTAACATACACATTGTATCACATGTTGCTTCAATGTGCTGACTTGCTGACTCAGCAAAGACCCAGATCAGGACTGTCCAGTATGGTGGTGATGGTTGCAATTTTATAATGAGTAGTCAGAGAGTACAACTTTACATTCTTAACTGAAAACTGCCTCGATTTATGTTCTGAAGTATTTACCAGAGGGCCAGGTGATTTGCTGCCTATTAGAGATACTACACTTTTATCCGTCCCATCAGTGATTCTCAGTGTTCAGTCTCCTGTTTTCATCTAGGCTAGCAGTAGACATCGCTGTAGCATTCTGCTTTGCAAAGTGTCTCCTGTCCCTAATTGCCTTTCTTTCACTTTTTAGACATACTGATTGTCCCCAAATTCTATAAACTATATACTTTTACTTGCTTTTGTTTTATTTTTGTCACATATAAAGCCAGATACTTTTTTATGGTTTAAATGCTACGAGTACTATTTTTTGCATGATTTTAAAATTGCTCTCAAAGATGATATTTAGGCGTTGTCGTCAATTCAGGGCTTCCCTGGTGGCTCAGTTGGTAAAGAATCAGCCTGCAGTGCAGGAGACCCAGGTTTGATCCCTGAGTCAAGAAGATCCCCTGGAGAAGGGAAGGGCTACCCACTACAGTATTCTTGACTGCAAAATTCCATGGACAGAGGACCCTGGTGAGCTGTACAGTCAATGGGGTCTCAAAGAGTCAGACATGACTGAGCAGCTAACACTTTCACTTTCACTTCAGGTTAATTCATGTAAGAGAGAAAAAGTATTTTGCATTTTTCTAGATTTGTGTGCTTTTCTGTTTTAGAGGTTTGACTCATGAGTGTTTTCATTATGAAAATCCTATTTAGAAAAAATTACTGTTTCTTAGTTGCCTGCCTCTTCTTTAGGATTATCTATGTTCTTAGCACTAAATAAATATTAATAAGCAAAACCTCACTACTAGTGAAGGAATGAGTCACATAGGTAGATACCCGTGTGAGGAGAGTTCCAGGCATAGAGAGAAGCAGGTATCAAGGTGTAGGTAGGAGCATGCACAGCAGGTGAGTCTGAGGAGCGGGAAGGGGACCTGTGTGGGGAAACATGGGAGGGTTTTGACAAGATTTCAGTGAAGATGCCTCTGGTGGTATGCTGACTACAGACTGCAGGGGAGGCAGGGGCAGAATCAGGGAGCCCAGCTAAGCAATGACTGATAATCTATATGAAACACACCTGAGACAAAAGTTTTAAGAGACAATGCATACCCTTTCCATACTACAGTCTATAATATTTTTCCTGTTCTGCTTAATTTTTGAAAAATGCTAACCACTGTATTGGATTCCATTCTTCACTCCCCAGAGCAGACACCCTTGTCACGGCACCCTGGCAGGTGGAATGTGCTTCCTCATCCCTTGACTTCGGGCTCGGCCTGGTCTTGGGTTGTTAGCAGCCTTGACAGGAGCAAAGGTTTGAGAACATGCTGTGTATTGGACTTGCCCTCTTGTAGCCTCTCTGGAGAACTGACCCTGCTGGCCAGAGGAGGTTCAGGAACACATGGAGCAGACGGGGACCAACCTGCAGCTTGAAGCTGAGCCCAGAAGAGCCCAGCCTGAACCAGTGAAATCCCAGCAACTCACAGACACCTCAGCAGAGAAGGAGGCTTGTTGCTATGCACCACTCAGATTCTGCAGTGATTGTGTGCAGATGTTGAGAATGTAGCTGACTGAGATGATCACCAACTGATTTCACAGCAACTTGACCTGGAGTTTAAAAGACACTCCTCTGTACCATCCAGCTTCAGTGTGGAGGGAGCAGGTCAGGGGCCAAAGAGAAGGCTTCTAGGGTGGTACCCACACATGGAAGAGATGCTCACAGAGGACAGCAGTTGTGAGCAGAATCCAGATTCCCCTCAGACATGCCAGAAGGAACATGGAGGCCATGATAAAGGGGAGAAGCATGCTTGATGCAGGACAAAATTTATAAAATAAAACTGCTAGGTTAGCCACATCCACCCTACAGGCCTGGAACTTTGTGGAACTGGATTTGGACGTGAAGACCCTTTAGTGATAACAATCAGCAAATAAATCCTGACGAGATTCATTCCAGTTACAGTCTCCTGGCCTTGTCTCCCTCATGTCCTACAGGCAGAGATTTGAGGCAGAACAGAGACTAGGCTTAAGGAAGTTCCTGTAATATTTATTGTAAATCTTATATTTTGTCAATAGATTTCTATTTCTGATGCTCTGTATTAAAAGGAATTACATATGGATACATGGATATGTATGGCTGAGTTCCTTCACTCTTTACCTGACACTTAATCAAAACATTGATCGTTTTTGAACTTTTTTTTATTAGGGTATGGCCATATATCCCAATACAAAATAAAAAGTTCAAAAATAAATAAAAGGAATTACAAGTACTCCTTACATAAAGTTAATCATCAGCTGATCTGTCTCAGAAATTGAGCATTTTGTAATTATAGTGAGTAGTCAGGGAAGGCCTAAGTAAAGAAAAAGCTCAAGTCTGAAAGGTCCCAACAGAAGTTGCCATCAAATTAGTCAGCAAACAACTTGCTTTTAAGAAGTACTCAACGTAAATGATTCCCTCTGCCTGGGATGCTTCCATAATGATCTTACATTAAGTCAAGGCCCAGGCCAAATGAACACAATGATAAAGCATCCTATCCAATAGTGAGAGTAAGCCTAAAACTATCACTGCCCCCTCCCCCAAACCATACCTAGACTCTTCCTCTAAGGCCCCTTGCTGGAATCCAAGTAGAAAAGTACAAGTGGAATCACTACACCATGCGTGGGTCTCATGGTACAAAACGCAAGCCAACATTGAAATATGGAGTCCAGTCAGATTTCGGTTGTGTTCCCTTCATTTTCCCAAGTTAAGATTCAGGCAGACTTAACTCCAGGTACCCCTTCTGCCACCAAACAGGTCACTGGGCCCTGTGCTGAGAATATGGTAATGAGATAAAGGAAAAGCAAATCAGCTTCCACTGTTGAATGCTGCGTGCTCAGTCGCTTCAGTTATGTCCGTCTCTTTGAAACCCTATCAACTGTAGCCTGCCAGGCTCTTCTGTCCATGGGATTCTCCAGGCAAGAATGCCAGGGTGGGTTGTCATGCCTTCCTCCAGGGGATCTTCCCAACGCAGGGATTGAACCCATGTCTGTTACATGTCCTGCATTGGCAGGCAGCTTCTTTACCACTAGCGCTACCTGGGATGCCACTCTTGTATGAATTCTGGCCAATTAGCAATAACTGCCGAATGCACTGTCCAGAAAGGATTCTGAGGCTGAGTTCCAGCTCAGTGGGAAGATATGCTGAGATCGATTAGCAATGTCCGCATCACTCGGTGAGAGGGCATAGCTGCACGCTTGCCACCTACCTGCTGTCTTTCTGGAGGGCCTTTGGCTTCGCTGTTCCTGTAGTCCAGGCCCAAGTGGTATGTTTCCCAAACGTCATTAATACTCAGCGGTGGGATGGCTCTGGCCCAGATCACAAATGAAGGGGAGAAATTACAGTTTCCTCCCCTCTCCAAGCCCTGGGTTTATCTCTGCTTGGTGAAAAGGTTCTTGAAGGCATTGTTGTAGTTCTTGTTAAATGCCGTGTAAATCAGGGGATTGAAGAAAGAGTTGGAGTAGCCAAGCCACAGGAACACGCTTTTCCAGATGGGGGGCAGGCTGCAGGCACAGAGGGGGCTGATGAGCTCAGCCAGGAAGAAGGGGATCCAGCACAGCACGAACACACCAATGAGGATGCCCACCATCACGGCCGCCCGTTTCTCCTTCTGCTCCCGCCACGAGGCTCCGCTTGTCTGAAAGGCCACTGTGGGGCGGCGGGCCGTGAACACCATCTCAGCCTCCTGAGGGGTCTCCTTTACCTGGGAACAGAGGAAATGCATAATTCAAAGATAAAATGCGTAATGCTGGGCAATACAGTGGCATACAATACATCCAACCTTGGCCAGCCCCTCCCCTCCAGCCCCATACAAGATGCGTTGATGCCATCATCATCACATGTGTGTGCTCAGTCATGTAAGTACTCTTTGTGACCCTAAGGACTGTAGACCACCAGGCTCCTCTGTTCATGGAATTTTCCAGGCAAGAATACTGGAGTGGGTTGCCATTTCTTCCCCCAGGGGGTCTTCCTGACCCAGGGATTAAATGGGCATCTCCTGTGTCTCCTGCATTGCAGGTATATTCTTTACCCCTAAGCCATCAGGGAAGCCCAACTGATGGCATAATCCACCCCCAAATATTAATGCTAGGTGAAAAAGTTCTTGAAACTGTAAGTTAAAATATGTCCTGAAGGTTCTTCAGGGACTGAGTGGCAGTGGTCCCCACAACGTCAGATATTAGAACAAATAATTCTTTACCATCTGAGCCACCAGGAAATCCCAATCAAATAATAATATGATCTAAAAAGGGGCGCGGGGGGAGGCACTTAAGAGCATATGCCTTAGTGTCAGACCCTGGCTTGAGCTCCAGCCCCACTGGCCAAGCCATTTCCTGTGTATGAAGCTAGGTGACCAAGCCCCCTCCCTGCCATAAGGCCATTGTGAATGAGCACTGGGAATATGTGTGGGTGCCCAGCACAAGCCCCTGCCACAGGCACTCACAACTCAGTACTCATGGAGAGGGGTGGGTCTGGGACCCAGACCCTGAATGAACAGACCTAGGCCTGCCCCTCACAAAGTTCACAGCCAGAGAGGCAGGCTGCCTGTAAACATCAATATTGCAAGAAATTATATGATTACTGTGTTAAGTGAATTCACTTTAAATTAAGAGATAATTTTGTATTGCCTAGCTTAAACGGAGAAGGCAATGGCACCCCACTCCAATACTCTTGCCTGGAAAATCCCATGGACGGAGGAGCCGGGTAGGCTACAGCCCATGGGGTCGCTAAGAGTTGGACATGACTGAGCAACTTCACTTTCACTTTTACCTTTCATGCATGGAGAAGGAAATGGCAACCCACTCCAGTATTCTTGCCTGGAGAATCCCAGGGATGGCGGAGCCTGGTGGGCTGCTGTCTATGGGGTCGCACAGAGTCAGACACGACTGAAGCGACTTAGCAGCAGCTTAAAATAAACAAAGTGTAAGTGACTTTGTGGTGATAATTAGCTACCATTCAAGGAGCCTCCGGCTGCTCTCCACCCTCCCACCCCCAGCCTTTGGTCACTTCGTATCTGCCTCTTGAGTCTCAGCTTAAAGACCACCAGCCTCTCAGAGCAGCCCTGTTGCCCCTTTAAACTCAATCACATCTCTCTGTGATCTGGTACCATGTTCTCCTCCTTTGTCGCCATGTGTGTGATCATGAGTGTTAAACGTGGCGTCCCTCTGGCCCAAGCTGAACCACAGCAGGCTGGGTTTTCCTTGTACAGCACCTGCCTGGCAGCACCACCTGGCACCTGGTCAGTGCCTGGGAAACAGGTGCCACGTTGACTGATCATTTCAACCACATGCTCCTCACCTGCATGTCTCTCCCTTTCCAGAATGCTGCCAGCCATGATGCTGGAGAAAATACAGAGGCAAGGGGCTCCCAGGCAAGGACTGCAGCTAGTTTCTCTCCCAGACACAATTGGCAGCAGCCATCAGGAGAGCCACTCAACCTCGTGGCACCAAGGGAAGAGCCCGGGTTCCTCTCACCTGGGGCAGGATGGAGCTTAGAAGGCACCCAGGTGGTCTGATCTCTGTAAACCTGGGGCTCCTCGCTCTAAGCTCTACCTTCAAATTCTCCATCTCTGCTACTTACTCCCAACACTCATCTCTATTTATTTGGAAAATCACTAAGTCATCCTGAAACAGATCATGGTGATATGGACAAAGTTGAGTCCTTCCCTTTCTGAGTGTAAACCCAGTCTCCTCCCACCTGCCACTCAGAGAAAGAGAAGGAAAAGGCAGGTGACTCCAGGAGAGACCAACCAGCACTTCACTCCTCCCCACCCCTCTGCCCCTTACAAAGTCCTGGCTCCGCAAACACGCACCCTGTAAAGACCAGCAGGCACCCCATCCTTAATGAGCCATTCCAAGGCTTCTGGTCCCCCGAGGCAGGCGGGAGCTGAAGCTCATCTCTCCCCTTTAGAAGAGGTTACACTGACCAATTCTCACATGATGGATGACCATCAACCACTAATGGAAGTCTGAGGGAGAAAACGTGACATCCTAAAATCACCTATGAATATTAGCAGTCTATTGTCCGCAGGAAACAATATTATCAGGGCATGAGAGGCAGCGGCAGGTGGTTTGTTTGTCTTCCTCCCATTCAGCTCATTAAAGGGCACTTTTGAAAAGATTTCTCTGCTGACCTCAATGGCACTTGAGGTCAATGACCTCCCAGGCACTTGAATTCCTTCCTCACTTAACACAATTCCAAATCCTTGTCATGCTACAAAGTAAACACATGGGGTCAATTCAGTTCAAAGGGATCCTGGGGGAAGAGACACAGAAAAGGCAAATCCACTAATGAAACAGGTTTAAAACACCTCAGCCTCCACCACTGCAGCATTTAGCAGAGTCCCCCTTTGCTCCACCAAAGTGGAGCCTGTGTTCACAGCTTGTCACCTGAGCCTACTGCATCCTGTGCAGAGGGACAGGACAGACAATGGAATCTTTCCAGAACAGCCTCAAAGTCAACAAGTCAATGAGGTCAGATGCTGGTTTGCTAGAAGACTGACAAGCATGGCTTTTTTCATCTGAAGAAATAGAAAACCAAAAGACACAAAGAACAATTCCAGAAAAGCCACTGTAAAACAGACACTTGTAATGAATAACTCTGATTTGCCTTCATGCCAAACCTTCAGGCTATTATCTCCATTTGACAGTTGAGAAAACACAGAACCTATTTTAGGATCACGTTTATGCTTGGGATGCCTTCAGAATGAATGTCTCTGGCTTCCTGGGAAATGTCTAGGGGCTCCAGCAGTCAGCTCTGGGGCCATCCCTGAGCTTCTTCATCTTTCCTCTTTGGTTGGATGTCTCCTCAGCCTCTTTGCCTGACAATGCTCTCTAGCAGTGGTAGTCACTCAGTTGTGTCCGACTCTTTATGATCCTATGGACTGTAGCCCTGCCAGGCTCCTCTGTCCATGGAACTCTCCAAACAAGAGTACTGGAGTGGGTTGCCATTTCCTTCTCCAGGGGATCTTCCTGATCCAAGGATTGAACCCCAGATATCCTGTATTGCAGGCAGATTCTTTACTGTCTGATCCAACAGGGAAGCCCTGACAATCCTCTCTGCACCTGTTGTAAAACTGACCATTCTGGCTTAAGAGGTCTCAGACTCTTAGAATCCACTAATCTGAAGGTAAAAATACTGACTGTTGAAGGCACACAACCAGTAGCACCTGCTACCTTCTGTCCTGCTGTAAAAGGACAGGTGCTCTGAGTACACAGATATCACAGTTTGGAGATATCAGATGCTACGAGCAAGGTCACACGAGCAGGGCAAAGCAGAACCAAGGCGCCTGCCCATCTGTCTGACTCCAGGCCTCTTTGGCTTCTCTCTGCCACTGTGAGACATGACCTAAAAATGAGTTCACCTAAACATCTCCATAGAATCATTTTCCATCTAAAATTAATTAAGGCCCCAATCAGCCAGACAACATATGCTGACACTTATTAATCATCTACTGGGGCTTCCTTGATGGCTCAGACAGTAAAGAATCTACCTGCAATGCAGGAGACCCAGGTTTAGTCCCTGAGTCAGGAAGATCTCCTGGAGAATAGAATGGCAACCCACTCCAGTATTCTTGCCTGGAGAATCCCATGGACAGAAAAGCCTGGCAGGTTACAGTCTCTGCGGTCACAAAGAGTTGGACACGACTGAGCGACTAACACTAGACTAGTGCATATAGGGACTATGTACTAGAATTTTTCATGAAGTCCCAACTTCAAATATCCTGTCCCACTATTCTCATAAGCACTCTGATACCAAGGCACAGATTCTGAATCTTCATTCTGATTGTGAATATTGTGTCACAATCAACACTCCAGAAGGGCAGGGACATGAGTGTCCTGTCCACTGAAGTGTCCCCAGCACCTAGTGTTTTGTATGGTCTATAGTAAAATCTCAACAAACACTAAATAGTTATTTGGGGGAGACAAGTCTCTTTTAAGTCTCTTGTGTTTCTACACATTTTGCCAGCAGAGGCACTGGCAGGTCTTGTTTCGGACCAGCCTGTCAACAGCCTTGGAAGAGTGAGAGAGTATCTCCCAGTAGAAAAGAAGACAGGTTTACTTGCAACCCATTATTAAAGATTCAGGTTTCCAAAAAGCAAAGGTCAGGTTTATATATTGTTCAGTCCTGGACAATACAGACTTGAGTTCCCTAATCTGGGAGTTTCCCTACTATTTGTGATGCAAATCCAGCTGGCCTACTCCATGTCAGTCACATAGGACTTCGAAGGGAAGAGAACAGATGCACACATGAAGTTCCTGCTGCCTGTGTAACATGAGTAATAACATCCTTTGACTCTGACCCACAAGTCTCGTGTCTTTTGTCAGCATCCAGTAAACTAGGGTAGGCTGACTCATTAGCTTGCCAGCAGGGAATAATCTCAGACTTTGAGAGTTCCTGACAGTCATCTACTACTTGGCCATGTGGTTCCACACACCATTTTATTCAGTTATAACAGCAGCCGGTAACTAAGGAATGAGGAAACCAAGGCTCAGAGCAAATTAGTGATTAGACAGGATTCCAATCTGAGCTCCCATTTTTACATTTCCAACAATGAAGAACTTTATGTATCATATATGGTGGGCTTCCTGGAGGATGACAGTGAGACAGTAGTACATGGCAGGACCTCAGAAATGTCAACTTTATGTCCCCTTTAAGTAAAAGGAATGTCACTTCCCTCCCCTCTAACTAAAAAAAAATCCAGCTGCTGCAGAAACACAGAAAGCACCCACAAACATTTGTAAACTGCCAATGTTGTCAGATGAACACCCTGAGAAGAACTAGAAAAGGAAAGCAGAAAAAAGAAAGATGGTTCCTAATCACTTCTGAAACCAACCAGTTTGCGTGGTGACACAGAGGTCAGGCATCCAGTACAGCAAGGCTCTTCACAAGGCTGGTGGTGGGGACACACTGATCCTAGTGACTAATCAAGCCCTGAGACCTCTGGGAGAGGACAGAGGACATTGAGAGGCATCCAGTTTTGGTTGAAGGCAATCTGGATTGTAACTGGAATTCCCCATTTCTATCCAGAGCTCAAAGGGTCAGGAGATGGAGTACTCAGGGTGCCATTCTCTCTGCCCATGCTGTACGGAGATAAGCAAGCTCCAAGTTGTACTTCTCAAAGGCACCTTGAAGAGAAAACTAACCAAAATAGCCCCTCAAAGCAAACAGAAGCTGTCTAATGTCGAACTTGTCTAACTACAACAAGAAATTTTCTCAGCAGCTTCCCTTGTGCAAAAGAAACCAGAAAATAAAGATGTTTTCTTGTAAAAAAAAGAAAACAAAAACAAAAAAACAGATTAATAAATAAAAGCAGAGCACTCACTGCTGGGCTTGAAAAAAGATTACCTTTCCCTTGAGTGTAATTACATACACCACAAAGAACAGTTATGCTAAACTCAGGTATGATCATAACATAAAGGACAATCGCTACTATTATTACATTTGGAAAACATGAATTTAGTGGTAGGGGGTGCTTAATTACCCTGTGATGGCTAAGGACTCACTGGAGTTAATACTGAGAAAGGGAAACTGTAATCAAGTATGTTACTTAAAATTACACAACATTTGTTTCTGTTCTAATATCATCTGATCTAGTCATCCTCTTTTATGGGTGGAGGCCAATGGAAGGTCCTCTGTTAGAGTTAGAGTTCTTACCTTGAGGTCCCCAGACTCCCAGGCCAGAGAGTCTTGGCACAGGAGGGTGTAATGGAGAGAGGGAGAGTTTTGCCTCTTGCACAGGCATTCTCCAGCCTCAGTGTCCTGACATGGCTGCGTAGGGGGCCATGGCTCCCCTGACAATCACTGCTGTGCTGTGGAGAGTCCCAGTTCCGACTGCACTGTGGGTTCCATTCTTCCAAAGAGTGGGTGGGAAGCAAGATTGAGGATCACCCTCCAGATAGGCTTCAGGCAGTGTCCTAAGCACACTGGGCAAGCAGGAGCCTACAAGCCTTTCTGAGCAGCAAGTCCAAAGCTTTCTTTAATTTTCAAGGAATTCTGTGACCTATGAAAGGGTTAATAACCGTGGAACTTGAATCACATTCTTCTACAGAGAAACTCAGTCTTCTCCAAGAACTACACGGATTTAAGAAGTGGCTTGTTGCAAGGTCACTGGGGAAGACATCTGATCCCTGCACCATACTTCGTCTCCATCCCCCTTCGTCTCCCCTGCACTTTCCCCAACAACCCAACCAGGAAAGAGAGAAATGGAAGCAGAGGTAAAGAGGCAGAATGAATGTAATGATGGAAGAGAACAAGGAAGAAGTTTATAGAGAGGGGAAAGCCAGGGATATTTCTAAAAGTCTAGAGAAAATGCTCCTTTGTCCACGCAAGTAGATCTGGAAAGTAGTTCTCAGATAATTAGGTATCAGTCTTAAAAGAATCAAATGATAAGCCAGATGTATTGTTACCATACAATTTGATGAATAAACTACTTTTCTAAAGTTAAAATAACCTTACAATTTGATGAATAAAATTTACTTTTCTAAAGTTAAAATAGTCTTGCATGCTGGCATGGGACTGGTTTGAGTCATATTTCTTTTAATAGATGGAATCAGAATGAGGGTGGTGTTTTTCCACCATCCTCTTCCCAGAGCTTAGCTCTGACTGAACTCTGGTCCCACATGTGGCTAGGTCCATAAGACCAACAGCCCCTTAGTCTTTGGGGTGGAACAAATGACAACTAAACATTGAAGATGTGACAAAAACATCATGTATTCTGCATAGTTTTTAGGTCACTTAGGGCTCATATACTGTATGCTTATAACACAATTCTAATGTGGAAGATTAGTTTGGAGAGGCAAATATTTTGTAACATGACATTACCTAAAATTCATATCCAAGTCGTCACAAACCCGATAGTTCAATACTACACATTTATTTTGACCTTTACAAGTTACAAAGTGCTTTCCCAAGTACTATGAGTCTTTCAAGACCACTGTACTCTGGGCAGGACACCTGTAAGACATTATTGCAGACTTCCCTGGTGATCCAGTGGTTAAGAATATGCCTGCTAAAGCAGGGGACACAAGTTCAATCCCTGGTCCCGGAAGATCCTACATGCTGCGGGACAACTAAGCCTGTGCGTCACAGTTACTGAGCCCCAGCTCTAGAGTCCACAAGTCACAACTACTGAAGCCTGTGTGCCCAAAAGCCTGTGGTCCACAACAAGAAAAGCCACTTCAATAAGACTGCACACCACAACTAGAGAGTAGCTCCCGCTTGCCACAACTAGAGAAAGACCTTGTGCAGCAACGGAGACCTAGCACAGACAAAAAAATAAAATACTTTTTTAAAAGACGTTATTACATTTATAATTATGTAATTGTGGTTTACTAACATGAATCCCTGGAGAGCAGGGAACACTTCTACGAAACCTCAGAGGCTACCATGTTGCCTGATGCACAGGTCAGTACAAGCCAAATAACCTTGAATACCATCTGCGTGGCCTTTTGTGGTGATTTTAAAATACATTCACAGGTTCATTCACTCATCTCCCAAAAGTGGAGCCTAATTCGCCTTCTGTTGAGGGTGGGGTAGAGTTAGTGACTCACTTCTAATGAATCAATTCTAAGGGAAGTGATGAAATGTAGTTTCTGAGACAGCTCATAAAAGGCATTGCAGTTTCCCCCTTGCCTCGCTCTCAGACTAGGGGAAGCCAGCTTCCATGTTGGGGATGATACTCAAGCAGCCCTGTAGAGACCTCCCACTAACAGCTGTGTGAGCCAAAGCTACAACCACAAAAGACCTTGGACCAGACCACCCAGCTAAGCTGTTCCCAACGCCAGACCCACAGAAACTGAGTTCATACATGTTTGTTGTTTTAAGACACTAAACATAGGGGTAATTGTTAAGAAATAACTAATCCACCTATAATGGTGAGTAACAGCAGTAAGAGGTATAAAATAATAACTTATTATTTATAACTTATAAGAAAAAATGCAAAAAGTAGTAATGAAAATAGTACAGTGGCCATCATTTAGGGTTTACTATTTTAGTTACTCCATATACACTGTTATCTCATCTACTCTTCACAAGAATGTTAAGAGGTAGATAGCAATATTTCTGTTTTACCTACAGGGAAATGCAGATGGAGCTGAACTCACTTGGCTAGAGAGTTAATAAGTGGCACAAAAAGAATTAAAATCCAGGTCTCCTTGTTTCCAAATCCCAAGTTCTTAACCAATGTGCACACTGTCTCCCAGCACATGTTTATTTATTGAGTGAATGAAAGAAGGTATCAACCAAGGCTGCATTATAACCTTCTTGAGCCTGAGGCATTCATGCCTCGGTGGGCCCTTCTTCCATTAAAAAATATTAAAAATTATATTTTATGATCATATTATTATAAAGGCTAATATAATCAAGGTTGAACTCATTATTATATATTCATTACTATTATATTCACTTTTCCTCTAAAAGAAATTAAACAATTTCCATGGGCCCCTAAAAGTATGGCGGCTCTCAGTGGTGTACCCACTATGCCTAATAAATAAGCATGCCCTGGTATCAGGCACAGTTATCAGACAAACAATTAAAATGAACAAAATGTTTGATGTTGCATTTTAAAAACCAAACAAACAATCTCTATTGACTTTGCTTTTTTCCTCTTCTAAGCAGTAAAGAGTATAGGATAGTAGGAAACAATTATAACCCATGGGGAATGCATTAGGGACAGCAGAATATACTACATCATGGTGTCCCATCTATGAGGTGGGAAAAAGGATGCAGGTGGGAATTAACCCTCACTCCCGAGAGAAGCTGGTGGTGCCTCTGTATTCACTGTGTCCAGCTCTCCTACAAAGGAGTTCACAATTTTGAGATCCTGCTCCCCATGGATGGGCTTCTGCAATGGCTCAGCACATACAGAACCCACCTGCCAATGCAGGAGACAGGAGACACAGGTTGGATCCCTGTGTCAGGAAGATCCCCGGGAGAAGGAAATGGCGACCCACTCCAGTATTCTTGACTGGAGAACCCTATGAACAGAGGAGCCTGGTAGGCTACAGCCCATGGGGTTGCAATGAGATGACACAATGAGTACCTCAAATCTATCTGAGAACCTGTCTTTCAGGATGAATTTCTCAGAAAGTCCGCCAAAGAAAACATAATTCTCAGCTTTTAGGTTGTATTTTTTTTTTCAGTTGACATCCCCATGACCCACCTTGACTGGGATATGACTGTCTCATTCCCATAAAGTTCTAGATGCTTGTGACAGTGCTCAGAAATTAAATTCCTGGAGAGAGCACAGCATAATAAAAAAGGGATGAAAATAACAGTGATTTTATTGATAGATCCAGGACAGACTTTAGCTTCTCCACCCAGTAACTGTGAGGTCATGGATGAACTCACTTTACGGCATCTGAATTGGATCATCTGAACTGTGGTACTGGAGAAGACTCTTGAGAGTCACTTGGACTACAAGATCAAACCAGTCAATCCTAAAGGAAATCAACCCTGAATATTCACTGGAAGGACTGATGCTGAAGCTGAAGCTCCAATACTTTGGCCACTAGATGAGAAGAGCTGACTCATTGGAAAAGATCCTGATGCTGGGAAAGATTGAAGGCAGAAGGAGACGGGGGTGACAGACCATCCTCTGTCATGGTTGGATGGCATCACCAACTCAATGGACATGCGTTTGACAAGCTCTGAGAGACAGTGAAGGACAGCAAAGCCTGGCATGCTACAGTCCATGGGGTCACAAAAAATCAGACACAACTTAAAGATGAAACAACAATAAAAATGAGAGCTGTGTGGCAAAGATGGTTAATGCTCACCAAAGACCCATAGGTTCCCCTAGTCTTCACAGCCAGTGTCTGGCCAATGGACTGTGAAAAGAAGGGGCTCTTCTGGGTAAGGCAGGTAGAAGCTGCTGTATCTCCAGGTCTCACTTCCTCTTCCATCTTAAAGATCTTAAAGATGACAAGGGGCCTGGACCCACAAGCTACTGCCTGGAGGAGAGCTGAGCAGGGGGAGGGCCGCCAGACCCACACTGAACTTCGAGTGAAACTGGATTAAACCATTAGTCTGGGGGTTCTGTGTTACTCAGCGTATCTTAGCTTATCCTGACAAATAGACACTGTATTGCCAATGTGTCTGGAGCCTGAGGATTAAATAAGAGGAAGAAGGTGAAGGGTCACCATGCCTGGAAGAGGGAACTCACTCAGTCAGCATTTCTTTCCATGTCTACTTTCAAAACTTGAGGCATGATTGCAGATCCCTCCCTGATCCTATTTTAGTGTTAGGACCTAGTCACAGAATCCTGAAAAGGAAGAATCCAGAGGACTTCTGCCTTCCTAGGTGCTCCCATCACCCACAGAAAGCAATAAAGACATTTTGCAGGACCTAAATTCAACTCTACTCATTTCCCCTGGAATGCAGAGAAAAGCAGGTTACACAGAGCGAAATAAGTCAGTTAGAGAAAAACAAATGTCACATGTTAATGCATATATATGAAATCTAGAAAATGGTCCTGATGAACCTATTTGCAGGGCAAGAATAGCAATGCAGATGTAAAGGATGGTCTTGTGGACACAGGGGTGGAAGGAGAGGGTGGGATAAACCGAGAGAGTAGCATTGACATATATGCACTAGCATGCGTGAAACAGATAGCCAGTGAGAAGCTGCTGTATAACACAGGGAGCCCAAACCAGCCTCTGTGATGACCTAAGAGGGTGGGATGGAAGGAGAGGGGTTGAAAGGAGGCTCAAGAGAGAGGGGATGTATATATACTTATGGCTGATACTTGTTGTACAGCAGAAACCAACACATCGTAAAGCAACTATCCTCCAATTAAATTGTTTTTATAAAGCAGGTGGGGGAAGGCACAGAGAGAGTATTTCTGGCACATTAGTTAAAATTTCTGTTTGGGTGTGGTCAACAAGCTTGGAACTGCTGACTCTGCAACATTACCCAGGAGTTTGAGTGATGGCTTGCTGGAGCCTAAAGAAGCAGGATGTTCTTGAACCCATCTCATCTACAACCTCAGCATCATATGATTCAAGACTCTTAGCCATGACTTAGACCAATATTGTGTCTTAGAGGAGAAAGCTTGCAGCCCAAAATACGAAAGAAGCTCATTGCTGGCAGGTGGCTAAATCACCAGGCTGCCCTACCTCCCAGAGAACTTTCTCCCTACCAGTGACCATCCTGACCATCCTGACCATCCTGTCCCCCATCATCCAGGCACATCTGCTTTGTTATCAACTGCTTGAATAGGGTCTGTCAAAAATGAACACTAAACTCAGGCATGGCAAGCCTTTCTGGCATCCATTTCACCATGATTTCTCTGGGTGCACCCTGGATCGATGTAGCTAGTAAAAGTCTGCCCTGCCTTGACAATCAGATAGAAAACGGATAATCACCCCAAGCATTTCCAAAGGACCTTTCAAAGGACATCATTAATTCTGAATAAAGCTCTCCCCTAACAACACTTTTCCAATTATAGACTTGACATTCCCGTTTTATCCTACAAAACTCCTCTGCCATTTCATGAAGGGTGTGGGGGGGCGGGAGATGCCTGCTTTTAAAAATACACAATTTGAAAAATCCAAGCATCTGAGTTAACTTACAAAATTAAAACAAAGCTAACAACAAAAAAAATTTACCCTCTTTCTTTCCCTCCTCATGTCCCCTTCCCCTGGTCCATACCTTGCATTAGGAACGAGGCAATAATTCCTATTATTCTCCAGGACTGAGGGCCTGAAGCCCACACTCACCCAAAAGGAAAGTTCGAGGCTTCCAGGGTGAGGAGGGAGCTAGGGTCTATTAGGGTCTGGCCAAAAGGCAAAGGGGCTTCCCAGGTGGCTCGGCGGTAGAGAATCTACCTGCCAAGCAGGAGGGTCAAGTTTGATCCCTGGGTGGAGACGATCCCCTGGAGGAGGAAAAGGCAGTCCACTCCAGTATTCTTGCCTGGAGAATCCCATGGACAGAGAAGCCTGGTGGGCTACAGTCCATGGAGTCTCAAGAGTCTGACAGGAATTATAGACTAAACAACAAACAAAAAAAGCAGAAAGCCCCCATTTTAAAGACAGTGGAGAGAAGTTCTGCCAAATGCAGGTTCCTCCCTCTCATTCATTCATTCGTTTCCGGCGCCCATTGTCGATTGCCGGGCAACGCCCTGGCCCTGAGGATCCCCTCGCTCCAGGCAAGAGCTACGACCCCTCCACCCCCGTTTGCCAGGCACTGTGCCAGGTGTCTGCATTCTTTATCTCACGTAAGCCAAGAGCCCTATTACGTAGGAATTAACCAGTCTAAGGAGGAAACAACGCCCACAGAGATGAAGCAACTGCCTCAATGTCCTAAGCCTTCTATCTCTTTCCAAAGTCACTAAAGGATAGCACCGAGGTTGAGACAGTGAAAGAAAAGTGATACTTGGATTCATTTTTATCCTCACTTTCCCCTTGGCAGGAAGCTGGCCAATAGAATGAATAGTCTCGGGACTGCAGGGGTGAATGAGGGTGCAGTGGAGAGAAAAATACGGGGCGAATGGTCACAGAAATGTGTTCAACGGCAGGACGAACTTCCAGCCCCCCTGCCGTCACGCTTGGTCTAGCCGGGACTATAAAATTGGCGGCTGAGGACTCCCACGGACACAATAGCTCCAGGGTAAAAGCAACGGAGGGCACAGCGGATCCGCCGCGAGCTCACCGATACCGGGCAACACTGCTCCTGCCGCCCCTTTCAGCCGCGTGGTGCCGCGGTGCCCGCTCCAGCTCCAGCCCTAGTGGGCAGGTGCTGGAACTCCTTTTCCCCCGCGCACCATCTACGCATGAACCCTTCGTGTGCGCGCCAGGCGCTGATGCTGGGCTCCTCCGCGTGCGCTGCAGCAGACCAGATGGCAAACTCCGAGTGCGCTCCGGATGGCCAACCTGAAAACCTTGCGCCGAATATGCAAACTTGCAACTCCAGCTCTCCCTTTCGCCAGGCTTCCTCGTCCCTCAGCGACCCCTCTCCCAAATTCCCATTCCTCACCTGCACGGTGGAGGGCAAGGGCAGCACAGCCCTGCAGCGGCGACCGAAGCGAAACTTGGCCGCCTTATATATCTTCCAATAGACAAACAGCACCACGCCAAGCGGCAGGTAGAAGGCGCCGCAGGTGGAGAAGACGGCGTAGGAGGGTTCCTGGCTCACCTGGCAGCGCTGGAGTCGAGCGTCGTACGCCTCGCCCCAGCCGAAGAGCAGTGGTGCGAGGGCGATGAGAGCGGAGAGCGCCCAGGTGAGCGCGATCATGAGCATCGAGGCGCGGCGGCGGGTGCGCAGCGTGTACTGCAGGTGGCGCGTGATAGTCCAGTAGCGGTCCAGGGCGATGGCCGCCACGTTCCAAATGCTAGCAGTGCAACACATCACGTCGAAGGAGATCCACACGTGGCATAGAATCCTGCCCAGCAGCCACCGTCGCCCAGCCGACAGCTCGCTCACCAGGCTCAGGGGCATTACCAGCGCTGCCACTAGCACGTCCGACACAGCCGTCGAGGCCACCAAGTTATGCGGCACACGGTGAAAGGCGCGGACACGCAGAATGGTGACCAGAACCAGCAGGTTCCACAGGAACGTGGCCGCGATCAGCAGCACCAGCAGCGTCACTACCAGCACCGAGAAGACGGAGAAAGGCGGTTCTCGGCCAGGCGGGGCCGCACTGCCTGGGGTCGATCTGACGACCCCGCTTGGGTTTGGGCTGCTGCTGAAGGCTTCGAGTCCCAGGCGAAGGGCGACGCCGGTGGAGGCCACCGAGAGGTTAGCTGCTTCCATAGCGCGCGGTGCGCGGGATCCCGGCTCCCTCGCAGGGACTTAAGCGCGCCCTGGGCTTGGCGTGGACGCGGCGAGTAAGGGCGTGGAATGGGGCCTTGCGTGATGAGGAGGGCAGAGAGGAGTCCAGTTTGCCCTACTCTGGTCCTTCATTGGGCCGCAGCTCCCCACCCCTCTGGCGCCTCGCCTTTGAGTCCTCGTGGGTCTCTTTTCCAGTGGAGAAAAATGTGGGCCCCCTCAGGAGTCCAACTCCTCCACCTTAGTCCCTGCGCCACTCCCTTCTGCCTCTCCTCGCTGTCATAGGGCGGGGAATCCGAGGCGCGCAGAGTGGGTTAGGAGAGCGGCCCGCGACTCCGAGCCCGGCGGCCCCTGAGCAGAGCTGCACCCGGGGTGGGCGTGACCGGCGTGGTCTGGAGAACCAGCCGACTGGAGCAGGGCCTTCAGGCTGTCCCGTGGGTCTCCCTCTCCCCTATGCGCGGAGAGAACCCTAACGTGGGAGTCCCTGAAGAAGGTTCACAATCACCTAGAAATTCCGTAGCCGGACCCCTGGGACTCGCCTGGGGTACATTTTGACATCTGCAAACAGAGGGACCGACCCTCTCCGGGACAGAGAGGTTCTGCTTTCCTCGATCTCCATCCTAAGTATATGTGAACTAGGAGACTCGGGTGTTGGGTATGCTAAACAGAAAGCTCCTCGACCCGGCTCCATCCTGCCTGCGGCTTCCCTTACTACACTTCTGCCCCTCTGAGGATTCGTGCTGCCTTGAGAAGTTCACTCTCTGGCTCTAAATAGAAAGAACTCGGCTTCTAAGCGGTTTGGCCGAGGCGCTGAAAAGGGCATGTCCACCACCTCCTCTCCGTCTCTAACCCCAACCTTACTCGCTTTCCACCCCGCCCTCCCTGTGCAGTTGCCAGAGTTCCTGATCCTAGTGTATGTCTTCCAGTTCTTCATATCCAGGGTGAAGATGGAGTTATATTTTGTTGACCCCTGGACAAAGGTGGAAACCAATGGGATGTGAAATTCCCCTAAACCGCCCCGACTCCCCCTTTTCAGTCTCTTACACTTTAAAAAATAGTTCAATCATAATGCAACAACTTAAAGCTGCCTTACATCCTATTCCTGGGAGTAGAATAGAAATGTAAAGAACACAGAGCCCAAACTGCCCCATCTCTTGTCAGGGCAGCTTGACTGGCCATCAGCCACTGGTTTCTTATTAACACCTAGCCTCAGGCTGAGCAGGGTCTGCAGAAGGGGCTGTCTGTGGGAAAATGCCCTAAGCTGCAGTGGGTGATGGGGGTTCTTCCCTGGTCCTCTGAGCATCCCACCCCTGGCATCTGGAGAAATCTTTGGGGATCAAGGACCGCAAGAATATCCTTGCTCTCCCTTCCTTATCCATTCACAGACTGGGGACGTTGACTCTGCATCCTGTGTGGGACTGCTCTTGCTGACACACACAGACTCCAGGCAAAGGAGTCAGAGTAAAAATACTTGGACTTTCAGGCATAATGGTCAAGTGATTGACAAAAGTATTGGAAATTGAGGAACTGTTCAGGGATCACAGAGAAGGGGGACGCTGTGGTGGGAGAAGCTCTTAGGCTTACTGAATTGTTAGGAAGGCATTTCAGTGTTGCAGAGAGATAAATGGAGGATGGGACCTGGCCAGAGTGTGAGTAGCTGGGGTCAAGCCACCAGGAGTTGGACAAGCAGGTGTAAATGTCAAGGAGCAGGGGTTTGCATAAAACGTGGAAAAAGCTGGATTTGGGATGGTGTTGAGAAAATTGACACGACAAAGACCATCCTTTAGAAAGAAATGGTGGCTAGTCTTTGAAATAGTTTCACAAGAATTTTCTCCCTCTTTTATTGGGCAAACATTTTAACAAGAGCAAAAAATATCAAAAAATGTAAAAGTATTCATCTTGCCCCAGTCAGATGCAGGGCATGCTTTTGTTTTCCATTCTTTGCGTCTGTCCACATACATTTTTCATGCCTAAAATCAATTTTTTATTTTGCAGATTTCTCTTAATTTTCATGTTGCTATATATACTCTCTTCATAGTTATGTTTTTTATGTTGTTCCATGTATTAGGTCAGAGACTTGAGCAACTTAAGCTTTCTGAGACTGTTTTCTCATTTTAAAAATGAGGATAATTACATCTGTCATGAGATTATTATAAAGCTATGGTTTAATAGTTTACTAAGTGTTCAGTAAATGCTAACTGCTGCTACTATTTTAAATTTCTATTTCAAAGGTTAAATTCCATTCTCTTGTGACCTTTTGATGCAGATTGTGTTTTTACAGTGGTACTCCCTCAAATATTTGTAACCACAAAATACATTCACATCTTTTATTTCACTTGATCTTACCCACTTGCAGATGGAGAAACAGCGAGAGGTTTGTTGCCTGTTAACTGATGGTGGGGGCAGGGCTCAGCTCTTCTGATCCCCTCCCCCATCTGTCCTTGATACCAAACAGCCCTCCATACACTGGACTGGGGATTCAGTTTGATGGTTTTTATTGAACTCTTTTATTTCTTTTTATTTATTTAAAAATTATTTAATTGAAGGATAATTACAATATTGTGTTGGTTTCTGCCATACATCAACAGGGATCAACCATAGATATACATATGTTCCATCCCTCTTGGGCCTCTTTCATACCTCCCACCCTATTGAACTCTTGTTTTTTTTTAATATTTAATTTATTTATTTGGCTGTGCTGGGTTTTAGCAGTGGCAGGTAGGATTTCATTGTGGCATGCAGGATCTTTAGTTGCAGCATGTGGGATCTAGTTCCTGACCAGGGATCGAACCCGAGACCCCCGCATTCGGAGCATGAAGTCTTAGCCACTGGGCCACCAGGGAAGTCCCTGAACTCTTTTATATAAATTGTTTCATGTGAAAAGTCTGTTTGTCATTTTAAAAAACTATATTGTCCCCATTACAAAACTGTGTTGTCTCTTGGGCTTTCCTACTCTCATCTCTGACTACTCCCCCCTGTTCACCACACTCCAGACACCTTGGCTCTTGTTCCTTGAAGGTGACAAGCACATCCCATTCCCAGTGCTATGGGAAGTGGATGTGCTGGTCCCTGGGATGCTCTTCCCTCAGGTAGTCATGTGGCTCATTTGCTTATTTCCTTCTGGTCTCTGGTCCAGTGTTACCATCTCAGACCATCCCTGATCATCGGCTCTACAATCCATCACTCTATCTAAAGGCAACTCTGTCCCACTCTTCTGCTTTATTTGTCTTCACAACAGTTCATGGAAATCAGGTTATTTATTTAATTCCTTTTTGATATCTGCCAATGAGCTTCCTGGGTGGCTCAGAGGGTAAAGCGTCTGCCTGCAGTGCAGGAGACTTGGGTTTGATACCTGGGTTGGGAAGATCCCCTGGCGGAGGAAATGGCAACCCACTCCAGTACTCTTGCCTGGAAAATCTCATGGATGGAGGAGCCTGGTGCAGGCTACAGTCCATGGGGTCGCAAACAGTCGGACACGACTGAGCGACTTCACTCACTCCCTACTATGTAATCTCTTTTTGAAAGAAAAGTGAAAGTATTTGTTAGTTGCTCAGTGGTGTCCAGCTCTTTACCACCCCATTGACAGTAGCCTACCAGGCTCCTCTGCCCATGGAATTCACCAGGCAAGAATAGTGGAATGGGTTGCCACTCCCTTCTCCAGGGGGTCTTCCTGACTCAGGGATAGAACCCCGGTCTCCTGCATTGTAGGCGGATTCTTTACTGTCTGAGCCACCAGGGAAGCCCAAGCTCTTCTTAGGCAGGAAATATATTCACCACTGTATCCCGAGCATCTACAGTTGACCCTGGCGCTGGGGATTAGGGGGCTGCGCTGTGGAAAATCTACCTATAACTTTACAATCAGTCCTCCTATCTGCAATTCTACATCCACTGATTCAACCAACTGCTTGGTTGAATGGCACTGTAAGAGGTATTTATAGAAAAAAAAAATATGTGTATAAGTGTACCTGTGCAGTTCACACCCCTGTTGTTCAAGGGTCAACTGTATTTTAGTGCCAGGTACATAGAAAGTGACAGTAAATTTGAATGGATATGTTGAATGAGTAAACGAGGCACGGTTGGGAGAGATGATCCAGGGACCTGAGCCCCCTGCACATTTATATAGGGCAGGCCAAGGTTACCAGGTGCTGATTCGTTTTCATCCAGGCTACCTCTTAGAGTTGTATGTGCAGCAAGCCACCTTACAGAGTGAAGGAATCCCTCCCCCTGGGCCAAGGGCAAGCTTGCTTCCATTACTATGACAGTGAGGAATCCCCCAGGCTAAGTGTTCCTCTCTGTAACAGGCCCCTGCCTATGCAGGGTCCAGCCTGGGGCCCTTTCTAGAACCCCGTGGACTTGGGAAACATGGAGAGCCAGTACACATGAACATGAAGCTTCTGCCCAGAGGAATAAAGTCCTCTGCCTTTGGCCTGGGAGTCTTTTGTCTTGTGACAGTATCTATGAAAAAGTTACATGGTGGCTTGTTAGCCTGCAAACAGGGTAAACTTCTAGGCCCTGCCCAGTGCTTGTCAGGCCTTTGGTTTGCTGATTTTCCAATTACAATTAGCAGAGCTTCCCTGGTGGCTCAGTGGTAAAAGAATTGGCCTGCCTATGCAGGAGACTTGGGTTCGATCCTTGGTCAGGGAAGATCCCACATGCTGAGAAGCAACTAAGCCCATACACAACTACTGAACTGGTGCTCTAGAGTCTGTGAGCTGCAACAACTGAGCCCATGTGCCACAGCTACGGAAGCCTGCGTGCCCTAGAGCCCATGCGCTGCAACAAGAGAAGCCACCACATTGAGAAGCCTACACACTGCAACTAGAGTCCATTCGCCACAACTAGAGAAAAAGCCTGAGCAGCAGTGAAGACCCAGCACAGCCAAAAATGAAGAAATAAATAAAATTGTTTTAAAAAATTATAATTAGCAGAATTCTTTCACCCTTTTGAGATTATTTCCTTGATATATTTTTCCCCCCAAATTTAGTAACTGAGTAACTATAGGAATTGTGTGATTGCTCTTTTTACATATTTCCACAGTGTACCCTAGACATTTAATGGAGTCACTGTTGTGTTAGCTCTGGCATTGGAGAAACAAGCAAGAGACCAAGAGTCCTGCCAAAATCTATTTTTTATTAGAAAAAAAAGTGTTTAATTGGGGTATAATGATTTATTTCAATTGTTTTAGTTTGCTTTTCTTAAATGGCTAAAAAAAACCCTGATTTTTCCACATGCTGATTTTTATTATGTATATATTCTTGTGTAGAAACTGTTCATCCCCTTTTAACTACTTTATATCAGAATCTGGATACTGATCTTATGGCTATTGATCAATTTCAGTGTAATTAAAGAGCAGATTTTCATCCTTGTTGGTGTCATATACTTTGTTCTCTGTCATTCCTCTTTGCATTTATGATTTTATTACATTTGTTGAGTAAATTCTTTTCTTTTATATGATAGGACCCATTGATTTTGTCTCCACTGGTGTTCTTAATTTACTTTGTAATGATGTTACTTTCCTGCCCTTTATTTCTGTTACTAAAGTTTATGGATAGATTTAGGAATTTAACTTTTTGATTTCTCTGGAGTCATTGTTGTGTGTGTCCCATCAGGAAATGTTGATCTGCCTTCTCGTCCCTGGGCCGTGTGTGATTCTGTGCAGCAAAGCCCAGTCCTGACTGTTGGGGGCAAAACATTGGGAGGTTCAGAGGCAGGTGAGATGTTGTTCTGACCCTGAAGACTTTTCATCCAACACAGGACAAAATCTATCTGTGACAGGACTAGAATGCAGCAGAATGTGCCAACAGCTGATTAGAAGTAGAAACAAAGGTATCTGGTTTTGCTGCGGGAGAGGAGTCACCTCCAATGAGAAGGAGCAGAGAGCGTGGCAGCTTTTGACCTCGACACTAAAAGACAGGAGGACTTTCCCTGAGGGAGGTGGCGGAGGAGGAGGTGGGGGGCGGAGGAGGAGGACGGAGGCACAGCCATCTGAGGAAGAGGGCTGAGCAGAGGCTTGGAGACAAAAGAACAAAAGCAAAACAAAGGGACCGGCAGAGAAGGATCTGCAAGTGCCTGCAGTTCATTCACTTCTGGTTTGTCAGGTTTTGCTTTTAAAGAAAACAGAGGTAGAACATTTCCATCATCTTTAATCATATGATTCCATGCTTTAGTGCTTCCAGGCATCTCCCGCAATGACCTTCTTCTGCTTTTATTAAAAAAGCTTTTGTTCTTTTGTATTACTGCCCTTGTGCTCTCCAGATGGTTTTTAACATTATTTTATCAGGCTCTTTTCCTATCCGTTCAGTTCATCAGTTCATCAACTCTCAGACCTAGTTAAGTGTCACCTCCTTTGAGAAGCTGGTCCTGGTCCCCACCTCTGCCTCAGCCCCAGCCTCAGCAGTGACCTTGCTCTGGCTGGACCCTGAGGCAGTCCTGGGACAGGACGTGTTTCTGCCTCTCACTGGAAGGCAGCAAGGTTCCGGAGGATATGGCTGGGTTCTCCTTGCCCTTGTTCCCATGGCTCAGTGAGCATGTATTCATGCCTGAATGAATGAGCGAGTGAAGGAATGAGAGTCAAGAACTAGCTCACTGAAGGTGTGTAAGCTGGAGGGGTTAACTTTGAATTTATGCAGAATCTGCTTCTGTGACTTTAACCGCCTTCCTGCCGCTTTCGTAAGCATACACAATGGCCTGCCTCAGGGAGATTACCTGAGCGGCCCACTTGTGAAGGACTGTAAGGAAGTGAAACTAAAACATTCCTCTGCCTGAGGTTTGCCATTCTAGGGGACATTTGCAAGGACTGAATAGTTTTTTTAACTTTGTTTTCTTCACCTCTCCCTCCCATGCCTGATCCATGAAAGAACCTGGCAAGCAGGCCTGGAAAAAAATGGTTGTTTTGAGGTGCTAGCCTTCCATCTTCTCCATCCACGGGTCAGCTGGTTCCTGGATAAAGTCCTTTCCTGACCCCAACACCTTGCTCAGATTCATTGACTTATCTTGCGGGAGCAGAGTGATCTTGGACTTGGTAACAGGTGGAGAGCAGTTGAGGGTGTGGAAGGGTATCAAGGAAAATACCTGGTCATACATGGTGAGGAGAAGGGATCGATTAAGAAGAAGCCAAGCAAAAGTGAAGAAACAGCAAAAGAGAAGGGAGGAAATACAGAGTTCCAAAAAAACTGAAAAAAAAAAAAAAAAGCAGGTTGTAATTGAGGAGGAAGTTGGGACTGGGTGAAGAAGCACTCCCATTTCACAGCCCAAACACCACTGCCCTCAGAAGGGTCTCATGCATGAGTTCTTGAACTTCAACCTGCATCAGAGTTACCTACAGAGCTTGTTGAACCCGGATGCTAGGGCCCAGTCCCAGCGTTAGGCCTGAGCTGGGGGCAAGAGTTTGCAATTTTTAAATTAAAAAATAATTTTTTAAAAATTATTTATTTTGGCTGTTCTGAGTCTTCATTGCAGTGCACAGGCTTCTCAAGTTGTGCAAGAGCTCAATAGTTGCAGTATGTGGGATCTTAGTTCCCAGACCAGGGATCGAACCCCAGCCCCTGGCACTAGGAGCATGGTTATCCCCTGGACTACCAGGAAGTTCCAGGAGTTTGCATTTCTAAAAAGCTCCCAGATGCTCTTGCTGATCCTATCACCACACTTCTGGGGGCCACTGGTCTAAAGCAGGTTTTCAGCTCTTCTCTCTCCACTTTCCTTACACGACTTATTAACCTTCACTATGCGCAAGCACTTTCTGTCAATCAACACATTTACTTTTCTCAATAGCCTTCTGTGATATTTTCATTATCTCCATTCTACATGTAACAGAAGAAGCAAGATAAATTAAGCTACCAAAATCACATAGCTAGTGAAGCGCTAAAGTCTATTTGATGGTAAAAACAATTTTAAAGGCTATAAAGACTGGGACTCACTGTCAGCAGTGGGACCCTGGACAAAGTACTTACCTCCACAGGCTTCAGTGTCTTAATAAATGGGTTATTATAGGAGCACATATTTCACAGAGTTATAGGGAAAATTCAATGAGTTAATTCATAAGAGCTAATAGCATAATTATGATCTGAAACACGATTCTTAGGGATCTCCTCTCCCAACTGTCTTAAATGGGTTATTATAGGAGCACATATTTCACAGGGTTGTAGGGAGAATTCAATGAGTTAATTCACAAGAGCTAATAGCATAATTATGATCTGAAACACAATTCTTAGGGGTCTCCTCTTCCAACTATAAATTCCACAAGGACAAGAAGTTTGTCCTGTTGGCTTCTGGAACCCCAAAACACGTGACAAAACCTGACACATGATAGATCCTCAACAGACACATTTCATTGTGTTGTTTTTTTGCCAGACAATCTTTTCTTTTGCATTATTAAAGACTCAGTTTGCATTATATTTGCGTATGAACATCCAAGTGCATTTACTATCTCCTTCTAAGCCAGAGTTCCTCAAACTGAGCACTGTTGACATTTTGGGTTAGATCATTCTTTGCTGTTGGGGGTGGGGTCAGTTGTTATAGGATATTTAGCAGCATTTTTGACCTCCACCCACTAGATGCTAGAAGCATCTCCCCAAGTGTGACAACCACAAATGTCTCCATTCCCTGGGGATCAAAACCACTGCAGCTGAGAACCACTGACTTGGGTGATTCAGACTTGTCTCTCAGGCCGGCATCTCCCATCTCAAATGTCCTGCTCCACCACAGAAGTCTTAGTCCTACTAGTTCCCTTCCTACATCTTCCCAGAGAAGGTTCCTCAACATTGGCATGGTCCCCTGGCTTAGTTCCCCAGGAATCACACAGGAGACAGCACTGAGCATTGGATATGGCTGTTCCGAGTCACCCTATTGTAGGTGATAAGGTCCTTCCAAGTGGGGGCCCACGAGGAGTTCGCACC